>CM035419.1:136566131-137808631 GCA_020310875.1 Ceratopteris richardii
AACTTATAGTAGCACTTTCTTTTTGGGATGCATTTAGGGTTTGCATGCAATCATCTTGGTGTGTATTATTGTGTGCATCCATGGTTCATTATGTGCAAGATAGCCTGTGTGTGTCCTTTTGCATTTATTGATGTGTTTTGTGGTTTGGTCAAAGCACTATGTTGTGGGTGGCCATGATTGGTAGCTTTTTGCACTATATTTCCATTATCATGCTGCAGTCTTTGGAGTTGATGACAACTCTGCATGCACGTTTTTCTTCTCGTGCAT
Organism: Ceratopteris richardii; assembly: GCA_020310875.1. NCBI lineage: Eukaryota > Viridiplantae > Streptophyta > Polypodiopsida > Polypodiales > Pteridaceae > Ceratopteris > Ceratopteris richardii. The sequence continues at coordinate 136,566,399 of CM035419.1, forward strand.
ATTTTTTTGTTAGATCCTAGTTTAGTTAAATATTCTCTTTGCAACTATTAACATTTGGTATTCAGCGTGACATTTGGGCATTTTTTTTGTTCTGTTTTTAATTCATCATCCTATTCATTCTAGATTTACATGCTCTTAAAAGGTGTAAGGTTTATGCTTTCTGTGCAGTTCTGTAGACTCCAAATCCATGCCAGAATTGAAAATTGGATGCATATAGAGAACACACACACACACACACACACACACACACACACACACACACACACACACACACACACACACACACACACATACATATAGAGAAAGAAAGAAAGAAAGAAAGAAAGAAGAAAGAAAGAAAGAAAGAAAGAAAGAAAGTGTTTTTATGTCTATTAGGAGGCTGAACTCGGCCTATGAGACAAATCATTGTACATGGGTGTGTTTTCTGTCCATCGGAAAAGATAGAACTGCTGAAAAAACTGGTAAAGTCGATATAGATCTCTGTAGTATGCATGTGGAGATGCCCATGAAAGTGGGTGGGGGGTGTTGGAGTGTTATATCTATGATAGTCTATATGCAAAAGGGTAGTACAAGCATGAGAATGCATCTGGGGGGGGGGGAGGGGGGGGGAGGGAGAGGGAGGGGGAGGGAGGGAGGGAGGGGTAGGGAGGGGGGGAGGGAGGGGGAGGGGGGGAGGGAGGGGGAGGGAGGGGGGGGAGGGGGAGGGAGGGAGGGAGGGGGAGGGAGGGGTAGGGAGGGAGGGAGGGAGGGAGGGAGGGGGAGAGGGAGGGGGATTGAGAGAGAGGGGGAGGTGGAGGGGTAGGGAGGGAGGGAGCGAAGGGACGAGAGGGTGAGAGAGACAGAAAGAAAGAAAGATTTTTAATGTCTATTAGAAGGTAGAACTCGATGTATGAGACAAAATCAATGCACATAGGTTGTGTCTCTGGTCAATCAGAAAGACAAAACGTGTTGAAAATAAAACTGATAACTGGTAAGAATGATGTTGATACAAGGTAAAACAGAGTCTCCATAATGTGCATGTGTGGAGAATCCATGAGAGGGGGTTATATGGAGTGCTATCCCTATGGTAGCCTATATGCAAGAGGGTAGTACAAATATGAGAATGCATCTAAGTGACTGACTAGCTCCATTTAGTGCTCATGTATGGGTGTAGTATGTGGTACATAGATGGATGTGGAGTCGGTTGTGCGGATGACTGTAGCAGGATCGACTATCATCTGGGCCCATCTCTCCTCAGTGGCTCGACGATAATGGGTCTTGATCTCCGCAATCTGGTGTCTGTGAAATCTCGGTGCCCAATAGCCTATGACGTGGGGTCGTCGTGGCTGGGAGGTCTCAGCCTGCTGAAGAGTCACCCCACTCTGTGTGACAAGTGGTGGGGGGGGGCTGGTGCATGTCCTGGGGCCAAGAAGTCAGTGAGCTGTGTCTTCCTCCCTCCGGTCAGAGCTGCTCTGGTGGGCTGGAGTAGGGCATCTGTGGCTGTGTATCTCTAGTAAGAGTTGCCCTAGCTGATGCTGATATCTGAAGACCATGGTCTCATGAAGGGTAGGCTGTCCTGCAAATAGGGCCATGATAGAATAGATAGATATAGGGAGGGAGGGAGGGAGGGAGGGAGGGAGGGAGGGAGGAGAGGGAGGGAGGGGGGGAGGGACGGAGGGAGGGAGGGAGAGGGAGGGAGGGAGAAGAGGGAGAGAGGGAGGGAGGGAGGGAGGGGGGGGGGGGGGGGGGGGGAGGGAGAAGAGGGAGGGAGGGAGGGAGGGAGAAGGGGGGGGGGGGGGTGGGGAGGGAGGGGTTGGGAGGGAGGGAGGGAGGGAGAAAAGGGGGGTGGGGAGGGAGGGAGGGAGGGAGGGAGGAGGGGGGGGGGGGGGGGGGAGGGAGGGGGGGAGGGAGGGAGGAGGGGGGGGGGGAGGGAGGGGGGAAGGGGGGGGGGGGGGGGAGGGAGGGAGGGAGGGGGGGAGGGGAAGGGGGGGGGGAGGGGGGGAGGGAGGGAGGAGGGAGGGAGGGGGGAGGGAGGGAGGGAAGGGGGGGGGGGGGCAGGGAGGGGGGGGGGGAGGGAGGGAGGGAGGGAGGGAGGCGAGGGAGGGAGAAGATTGGGAGGGAGGGATTGGGAGGGAGGGAGGAGAGGTGAGAGGGAGGGAGGGAGGGAGGGAAAAGGGGCGGGGAAGGGAGAGGGGGAGGGGGAGGGAGGGAGGGAAAGGAGGGAGGGGGGGAGGGAGGGACGGAGGGAGGCGAGGGAGGGAGGGGTTGGGAGGGAGGGAGGAGAGGGAGGGGAGGTGGGAGGGAGGGATGGAGGGAGGGAGGGGGATGGAGGGAGGAGGGAGTGGGGGAGGGAGGGAGGGACGGAGGGAGGGATGTAGGGAGTGGGGGATGGAGGGAGGGAGGGAGGGAGGGAGGGAGTGGGGGATGTAGGGAGTGGGGGATGTAGGGAGGAGGGGGGAAGGAGGGAGGGGCGAGGGAGGGAGGGAATGAATGAATGAATGAACGGTGAAGCTTTCTGCTCAGCGCTGCCGACTGCCATCCATGACAGCATGATGACTGAGTGCTACGGATGAATTTGTGCTTATACTCCTCTAAGCAGCAGGCAGCAGTTTCCAGTGAGTTGCCTGAGCTCCTGTTGTCAATGGCTCAAGTTTTGCTGCTTGACAGATCACAGGTTTTTATAACAGAAGCTTTTGTGGCTAAAGGACTCCTTGTAGCAGCAGAGCTCTACCTTCAGCTTTTAAAAAGCTTAAGTCCTGCTAAAATGGGGAGATAAAGAACAGTGTTGATATTGAGATTCATTTGTGTCCAGGTTGACTCCTGATGGGCACTGTTCATTGTCATAGATGTTCCTGCCCTCCCCCACCTTCTATATTTCCATCCAAGATCTGGGGTGCTTGGGCAGTTTGCCTTGCTCCGATTGTAAGTTCTTGGCTATGTTTTACCATCAGGATAGTCATGCTCTAGGAGGCATATGAGCTGAGACTCTCCTTCCCCATTCTCAGTTTGGCATCGGTTTTGCATTGATTTGGGGTAGATGTTCGGTGAAGGGAGTGCCGACCCATTCTCTCCTGAGCTGTGTGTTAACGTTTCGAATGGACCATGCTATGGGCCAGTTTTCCATGCAAGCTGCTCACTATGAGAGCTATGGAATGTTTTGAATGCTTTATGAAGAAATTGGCTTCAAGCCAGGTTGGTGCATAAACAGGGAGTTCTGAGCTGAGTCTTGGGTTGCCCCTTTTTCTTTTAGATCCGAGCTGCACTCTGATTGGGCTTCAGCCCATTTTCTTGGGATCCCATCCTTTTGGGCTTTTCGATTAAGTGCCCCTTCTACTTTGTGGCAGCTTCCAAAGGGGAAATTGCCTTTGCAGTTGCCTCCTCGGAGTCCCCATCACGTGGTATTAGAGCTTCAGCTCGTGTCAGCCATGCATATGCTTATACAAGAAATTGAAGTAAAACGAATCTCAGTCTAGTTCAGGACTCGATGTTGATTCTTATTTCACAATAATATGTGTATGTGTATGTGCATGTATGATTGTGAATTAAAAGTCTATTGTAATCGTCTGACTCAACATTGGTTCTTACTTCACAATAGTATGTGTATGTGTATTTGCACGTATGATTGTGAGTTAAAATCTTTTGTGATTCTCTAAATCAATTTTGATTCTTACTTCACAATAGTATGTGTATGTATACGTGAGTGTATGATTGTGAGTCAAAATATCTTATGACTGTTTGACTCAATGTTGATTTTTACTTTTAATAGAATGTATGTATATGTACATGTATGATTGTGAATTAAAATCTATTGTGACCTGTTGGAAAAAATTTTGTCTTCTTTTGATAATTCAAGGGTTGAGAAGGTGATGATAAGTCAAGTAGAGCTTTCTAGGTTTCTAGATGGCTTTCTGTTGTAGACTTATCATAGATATATGAATAGATAGATGGATGGATAGATAAATAGACGAGTGAATGAATGGAAGATGAATGGATAAATAAATGAATAGATAGTAGAATCGATATATATATATATATATATATATATGATTAAACGTATGGATAGTTGAATATATGAATAAATGTATGGATAGATATATCAATAGATAGATAAATAAATGAGTAGATAGAAAAATGAATAAATGAATGCAGAATAGATAGATAAATGAATAATTGAATGAATAGATAGATATATGGATATATAAATAGATGAATAAATAAATGGATAAATAGATGAATACATAGATAGATAGATAGCTAGAGGGACGAATAAATATATGGATAGATAAATGAATAGATATATACATAACTAGATAGATAGTTGCATAAATAGATGAATATATAGAAAGATAGATGGATGGCTAGATGAATGTATTGATACATAAATAGATAGATAAATAAATGAATGGATTGTCAAATAAATGAAAAAATTGATAAATAGTGGGATAGATAGATAAGTGGATGGACACATAAACTGAAAGTTTTGTTATAATCTTGAAGTGAATCTATGTAACTATTATGAATGTAAGATTCAAAGAATAAGACATTCACAATAGTTCATATACACTTTCTATACTATGATGATTCTCATGAGATGAATGTATGTAAGTATTGTGAAAGTAAGAGTTAAAGAATCAGAAAATCACAATAAGTTTTATATACCCTATACTATGTATGATTATGCTCAGGTCAATCTATGTTACTATTTTGAGAGTAAAAGCCAAAGAATCAAACATTGATAATAGTCCTTATACACTTCCTAACTATTATGAGAGTAGGAATTGAGGGGGCAAGGAAGAGACAGAGGTAGAGGAGGCAAAAATGGAGGTAGGAGAAACTACAACTTCAATGGATGCTACATTGTGGGAAGCAAGACATTATGCTAATGATTTCTATCAAACTCAATTAGGAAACGACTATGGAGGGCAATGAAAATATGCTAGATCATCCAATGCATCAAATAACGAACACTCTCTTGCCACGAGACATAGTAGTGAAGCTAAAGCACATGATAACGCAGGCTATATAGACGATGATTGTTGTAGCCACATGTCTGGAACGGGAGATTTCTTGAGCAACCTTCAAGCACCCAAACAAAGAGGCTATGTCGACATAGGTGATAACACAGAGCACAAGATTAAACAAATGGGAGATTTCAAGCTTGAAGGCAATCACAAAGAAAGGAGCTTATCAAAGGTATTACATCTTTCCACAATGACAAAGAGCTTAATTTCTATTGGGGAGATGGTCGAGAGGGGATATCAAGTGAAGTTCAATCACAAAGAGTGCTTTATAAAGGATCCCAAGAATGGCTATGAGCTAATAGCCAAAGGTAAGAGAGGACAAAGGTTTACCATTGATATGGTTAAAGCAAAACATGAATGAAGAAATGTTCATCAACAATGGAGACAAGAAGATTGGATAATTGGAAATGTTGCATAAGAGGTATAGCCACATCAAAATTCAAAAACTCAAGGATGTGGAGAAGAGGAAATTGATAAGAGATATAACTCATTTCTTATTACAAATAAGTGTGTGGAGCTTTCCAATTAGGCAAATAAACTAAGTAGCAATTGAAGAAAAGCAGCTATGTATCACATGGTGGGCTTGATCTTATACGCAAATGCATGGGGTCCAACAAAGGATCCCTCACTTGTCAGTAATAGATACTTTGAGACCTTTATAGATGAATAATAATGGAAAATGTGATAGTTTTGCATTAAAAAAAAGGACAAATGTGTTTGACATGTTCAATTGATCCAAGGCACAACTAGAGAAGGAATCAAGATGCTAAATAAAGACCCTAAGGTTAGACAGAGGGGAAGAGTACTTCTCCCATGAACTTTGTGACTTCTTGTAGGACCAGAGGATAAGAAGGCAAGTGAATTTTAGGTATACACCGAAATAAAATGGGGTTGTTCAAAGAAAGAACATGTATGTAGTAGAGATAACTAGGAGTACGATTTATGAAATGCATGTTCTCTTTATTCTATCGGAAAAATGTTGTTTCCACTCTAGTATATTTAATGAATATGTGTCAAACATCAGGGATACATGACATGAAACTAAAAGAAGCATGGAATGGATGGAAACCAAACCTTTTATATCTCAAAATCTTTGAATGTGTGTGCTATACAAATGTCCCATAGGAAGTAAGAGGCAAGCTTGATGCTATGGTAGAAAGATGCATGTTTATTGTCTACACTTTGGAGCGAAAAAGATATAGGTGTTACAACCCCATCACAAAAGAGTTAAAGGTATCTCAAGATGTAGTATTTGATGAACTAAAATCTTGGTACAATCCAAGGGTTGTACCATAGGATTAAGCCATAGAGAGGGTGGAAAGAAGACATGTAGGTAGAGTTCAAGAGATCTTGTAATTGTGTGGTCCAAGCAATTTGAGAGGTTCAAGAATGGATTGCAAATGGAGGGGGAGTGCTTCAACACACCAATCAGTTAATCAACACGAAGGCAGAGAAAAACATGCAAATTTGGATGACGAAGGGAATGAAGTAGAGGAAGATGAGGATCCAATCATTGAAGGATGATCTACCTCAAGGCAAAGATCAAGATGCCAAAGCAAAGGTGGTTCATTCCACCTAAGGTTGAGGAAAGGAAATCAAACAAATAAGGTATCTAGTTTCAAGGTTAGGTTATGATGATTTCATTGCTAGATACTATGCACACATATCCAAGGTTATCAAGGATGAAGATCCATCTACATTTGAAGAGGCAATGGGCACCAAGGAGTGGCAAGAGGCAATGGAAGATCAATTCTAAAATTTAGAAGAAAACAACAATTGGATTCTTGTGCCAAAACAAGTACTAATGAAGGTAAGTGGTACCAGTACAAAATTAGAATGAATTTTGATGGTTCAATTGCAAGGTACAAGGCAAGGCTATTTGAAAAAGGGTTTCCCCATCATATGGAATAGATTATGAAGAAACCTTCAACTTTGTTGCCAAAATGATTAGAATTAGGGCTATCATTGGAGAATCCACATCAAGGCATTGGCAAGATGTAAACAATGTTTTTTTGAGTGGTGACTTGCATGAAATAGTGTACATGGAATGACTCTATGCTTTGAATATTGCAAACATCCAAATTATGTGCATAAGCTTAGTAAACCTTTATATGGTCTCAAATAAGCCCCTAGGGCTTGGTAATAAAGGCTTCTGGAGTATCCTTGTAGGTTTAGATATCAATCAAATGATTTTCATCCTTCTCTATATCTCAAGGAAAAGTAAATAAGGTGGTCTACATATGTATATATATAGATGATTTAATCATAACAAGAACTGATGATGCACATATTAAATAAATCAAGGAGAAGCTTTCTTGGTATTGAAGTAATCATTGTAAATAAATGTGTATACTTATCACAAAGGAAATATCTTCTAGATGTGCTTTACAAGTTTGGGATAAATGGATGTAAGCCATTGACACATTTGATAGATTGTGACTTGGATATGCAGTCTGAATAGTTCACTTTACTTGGAGACAACATCTCTAGCAACTATCTTGGACACATCCCAACGTTTCATGCAAGGGGCAAGCACATAGAGGTTCACTATCACTTAATCAGATAGAAGGAATTAGCCAAAGAGGTGGATATCAAGTACATGAACAATAAGGAGTAGGTGGTTGACATTATGAACAAGTTCATGGATGCAATGAAGTTGGAGAAATTAAAGATATAATTTTAATGTGGAAGAGTTCAATGCAAACTAGATCACTTGAGCTCGAGGGTGAGTGTTAAAATTCTAGTTGAATGGAAACCTCAAGTGTGTGAATGGAAACTTACATCTTTTCCACATCATCATGAATTTTTTGGTGAGTCAATCAACGTCAAGTTACAAATCCCAACTAGCTAAAAGATCAACAAAGTTGATGGAGAAAGTTGGGGGTACCTTCTTTGTAGTGATGGAGGTTCAAATCAACCGGATAACTACCCTCTAGCTTGCAAATCAACCGGTTCAAATCTTGCAAGAGCCAAAGAGCTTATCATTGATGTATTAGAAGAATAAGCTACCCTCTAGCTTGCTTGCATAAGATACCTCTTGTTTATTTCTACATATAGTTAGAGATCATTTATCATATCTCATTGTAGGAGATGAATTGTTTCTATTTGCTTCATTCTACTACTATCTTTTTGAGAACCATTTCTATAATATATTATGCACAGAGCATCATTTCTCCCTTATTCACTTTGTAAACTCTAAGTCAACAAGAGGGTTGTGTGTACATATACACACGCATACCCTATCTGGGCAGTAGATAATTTTTCCTCTGTGAGATGGTTAGTATACCTCTCAAAATCCGATTGGATTGTATCAAAGCCTATTAGAAATATTATAAGGTCTAGTTTATGTGTATGTGTATGCATATGTGTAGGTGTATGTGTATGTATGTGTATGTGTATGTGTATGTGTATGTATATGTGTGTGTATATGTGTATGTGTATGTGTATGTGTATGTGTATGTGTATATGAGTATGTGTATGTATATGTATGTATATGTATGTATATGTATATTTATGTGTATGTATATGTGTATGTGTATGTTTGTGTATGTGTATGTGCATATGTATGTGTATGCATATGTGCATGTGTGTGTTCATGTGTGTGTGTATGTGCATATGAATGTGTATGTGTATGTGTATGTGCATGTGCATGTGTATGTGCATGTGCATGTTCATGTGTATGTGTATGTGTATGTGTATTAAGTGTGCATGTGCATGCGTATATGCATGTGTATGTGTATGTGTATGTTTACATGTACCTATATTTGTATGTGTAGGTATATGTGTATGCGTATGCATATATCTATACATATATGCATGCATATATGTATGTGTATATGTACATATATGTATGTGTATATGTACATATATGTATGTGTATATGTACATATATGTATGTGTATATGTACATATATGTATGTGTATGCATATGCATATGCATACACATGCATAGGTGTATGTCAATGGGTATGCATACGTGTTTGTGTGTTTGTGTGTGTATGTGTATCTATGTGTATGCATTCATATGTGTTAATGTATGTGTTTGTGTATGTATGTGTGTTTGTGTGTGTATGTGTATCTATGTGTATGCATTCATATGTGTTAATGTATGTGTATGTGTATGTGTATGTGTATGTGTATGTGTATGTGTATGTGCATGTGCATGTGTACGTGTTTTTGTATGTGTATGTGTTGGGAGATTCTTCCGAGGAAGGGAGCTTGAGTGTTTGTAGGGGAGAAATAGAGAAGAAAAAATGATTGTTGCACCCAAAATTTCTCCTCTTTGATTAATACAAGAAGATTACAATGCTTTTGCTTCAAACAATAGAGTAGATCCATGTGCTCACTGCAAGTTACACTTTAACAAAGTACTCCCAAGTACAACAAAGTATTGTGTAGGTAGTCAATCTCTATACAACATCTTCACATTGACTAAGTGTTCGACTCTTGTGCATACTTGCACTCAAGCCTTCACTAAAAATGAAGTCTTGATTAGTTTCCACTGTTGACCTGCAACTGCTTGGTAGCAGTCCAACCACACCTTGGTTTGTCTTCTTCCTTAGATGATGCTGATCTACAACAGACAATAAAGAACACACACTACTCTCTTCACTTTTCACTTAGTTCTCTAAATCTCCACTGACTCTCAGGGAGTTCTTTGCACACTCACTTTCCAATTGTCCTTCTTCTCTATGCTTACACTTGATTAGTATATGTTTGTGCTCACACACTCTTTGCTTTTCTTACTGACTACTTATGCATACACACACTTTACTTCACTTCATTTCACACGTGTATACAAGATCTTGGTCTTGGATATGTAGCAAACTTTCCCACTCCTTGGTACACACGCTTCCCAACTTCTTATATTCCTTGTGGTGTATTTGCACTTCATGTTGTCTCCAAGAATCTTCTCACGTACACTCCAACTAGATTTTGTTGTCCTATTGTGACATCAAGAAATTACTTTAAAATCAAAACTGTAATGTGAGGCAAAATATATGCTTTCTGCACTTTAGGTAAACTTTGCAGTTTTGACCTTGAACTCTCCAAAATGCATAGATAAGTGAGGATTCAACTAAACCTTTGAAAATTTAAAACCCTTAAATACCTTACATAACCCTTTCAAACTTGTAATGAAATTCCACCAAAGGATAAGTGTGAGCATACACATGCACTACCTATTCACCCACTGTGCAACATGTCCCATGGCCACATGTGCACCACATGCAGTCCTTTGCCACCTAAGCACCACAAAAATCTCAACAATTTCCCACCACATATTGGGCTCTTTGTCCTAGAGATCATAATTCATAAACAATAGTAGTTTGTGGTGCCACCCAAAGAACAAGTCTAACTTTATAACCATTGAAGAAACACAGAGCAATGTCATTGATTGGAACAAAGGGGAAACTCTTCAAAAAGTGGGGGGGTAATCTAGAAAAAATATCCAATAGGGATAAGGAAAACTAATTCAGGGAAAGGGTTGGGGGATCAATGGGGAATAGGGAGAAGGGAGGGGTAAGGGGGTAGGGTTGGGGTAGAGGGCTAGAGGAGGGGTTCATGGTTGAGAAAAATCCATGAAATGGTGTGATACAATGTGTGCACATGAAAAGTGTGGAACATATGGGTAATTGGAAAGGAAATAGACCATTTGAAACATAGGGGGCAAAAAAGAACATGTGCAAATAGAAAAAAAAGGAGAGTTTTTACCAAAAGAAGGAAAAATGATGGGATTTTGGAAAAACTAATGAATAAATTGGATTTGGACACATGCAAAAACATTAAATGATACATACACACACATATACATATACACATACAAATACACATACACATGCACATGCACATTCACACACATACACACATTCACACACATACACACATTCACACATATACACACATACACGTACACGTACACGTACACGTACACGTACACGTACACGTACACGCACACGTACACGTACACGCACACGCACACGCACACGCACACGCACACGCACACGCACACGCACACGCACACGCACACGCACACGCACACGCACACGCACACGCACACGCACACGCACACGCACACGCACACGCACACGCACACGCACACGCACACGCACACGCACACGCACACGCACACGCACACGCACACGCACACGCACACGCACACGCACACGCACACGCACACGCACACGCACACGCACACGCACACGCACACGTACACGTCGGATAGTGTAGATGCTTGGATGATGGATCAAGTAATCCGCCAAATCGATCGGTACATGCTAGATGTTTGGAGAAAGCTCAGGGGCTATGTAAACTTGAGGAAAGTTTACTAGTAGTATTAAATAGCTATAATTACTTGTTTAATCTAGAAGTTCATATCTAAGGTGAAATGCTTTTCAAATGACCTAATCCTAATTTTGATTCTAATCTTCTCCATAAGCTTGTACTTCTAGGAACCTATTTACCCAATACTTGTATGATGGAGAGTATAATGACTCACTAGTGATGTAGTCTTTGATAAGCTCTTCTACTTCTAAGTCCTCTTCATTTCCTTCGTTAGCAACTATGTTTTGTTTAGGTCGAGTGTTGGTTTTAATAGGTGGCAATAACACGTCTAAAATTAAAGCTATTGAATTTGTATTGTTGGTCACAGACTCATTACATATAGATGCATTCCTAGATTCAGTGCTCTTAGACTCATTTATAGGCTCAGTAGACATAAATGATCAATTTGATTAAAAGAAAATTTTTAAATGGTATTAGTAATAATGATAAAGTTTTATGAGGGATAAAATTAACTAATTTTAATGCAGATCTATAATGGATCCTATACAAGTTTTCTGATGCAAATACAAAGTAGGTTTTAGGGTGAATTCGGAAAAGGAAAGTAAAGCAGCAACAAGTAGCTTCCAAAATTCTAATATTTGAAACGGAGATACAAATATTCTTCAATCTCTTTTAGTGCTCTTCAATACTCTTTGAAATCTTCAATGTCTACAAAAATCATTAAGCCAACATAAGTACTTTTTATAAAGTATAAAACATTCTCATGCTTTTCATTCACACATGTATGCTTACCTATGCTAGCACTATATTCATACATATGCTACACGTTTCTCATACACACATACATGTTTCATGCATACACATTGGGGTTATGCATTCATTTATCACATTCACATGCTCTAATGTACCTGTTACTCATCTTACACTCATATTGCACACATGTTCACTTGCACTCATCTATCACATGCTCATGCATATTCATGCATCTACACATCTAATATGCATATGATCACACACATGCTCATACACTCTTTCATGTAAACTAACATTCCACATGCATACACATGCATCCATACATTTAATTCATATATACAAATGCACACACTTTTGCTCATGCTTCTAATACACATTCTTACCTATGCCAACACACACACACACACACACACACACACACACACACACATGTCAACATATTCTAACTCATGTCTTTCTTCATATGCTACTATACTTCTTCACATATGCTAACATATATCCTAACACACATTTGTATATATCATACATCATAATAACCCACTCTCTTATGCATATATTTATGCATACATGCTTTCATAGTGCACATTCAAATATCTAATGCATGCTTATATAAATATACTTGCATAGCTACTCATACATGCATTTCACCTCCAAATGCATACACTCATTTCTCTTCTATGTACATACATCACATCATGGATTAACTCATATGCATGCACATTCATTAGCTCACACATGCATGCATACATACTATCACATGCATTTACCTACATGCTATAACTCATACATATGCTCACATACCAATCTCATTCTCTTCATATTATGTATACATGCATATATACTAACATATCCATGCATTCTAACCATCATGTATTACTCTTAACATACTCTCATTGGCATAAGCATAATCACAACTTTTCATGTTCATACTAATATTCATTCTAACGTGAACTGATACTCATGCTAACACATGCTAATACAACATTCATACATTCATGCTAACATTGCTAACATATGCTAACTTCTTGCTGTGTATTCATTTTCATATATACTTTCAACATGCTCTCACTTATACATGCATCATATTGTATTATGTATATGCACACATCACTTATATGTATATGTATTTCCACATCTTAAACATATATGCATCTATATATCTTAGGTACATGCATATATTTATTCATTCAAGCATAAATGCTAGATGTGCTAAGTAAATAAATACATTATATAAGCAACCTAAAACAATAAAATTTATCTATTTTCTCTCTCTTTCTCTTACTCTCTCTTTATCTCTCTCTCTCTCTCTCTCCCTCGTGCACTACGCGTCTGCCAGTCGTGGGGCGGGAGAAATTCTCTCTCTCTCTCTCTCTCTCTCTCTCTCTCTCTCTGTGCTGCGCGTCTGCCAGCTGTGGGGGGGAGACCTACGTCCGCGATGTATGTACAACAACTCAAAAATGTATACAACAGCAGCGCGCTACCAACAGCCAACACAGATGTCCCCATAAAATCACCGACCGTCTGGCTCTCACTCTCTCTCATCAACTTTGCCTGCTCGTGTGGTCATCAGAGCTGACGGAGAGACAGTTGACCAACAATCCTTGTGGGAGCATGCCTTATAATCGAGAGAAAGGCCAGATATCAAAGAGGGAAACTCGGGAGACTAAATGATAGATTATTAAATCTTTCTCTAGTGACCATGTGCATGTGCAACTATTGGGAATTGAATATCGCAACAATATTACAACTCTACATAAATGGAGAAAGAAAAAGAAAAGAAGAATACTTGCAAAAATCATTAAGGAAAGACTAGAGCACAACACACATATATATACATACACAACGCATTTGTAACCACACTTTTTTAATCTCTACTTTAATCACTTACACACATTCCATTCTTTTAATTCACTTCTCTTGCACAAACTTACATTTACATTTCACTTTATTCCACTTTAAGTGCACATCTCATTCTCTCCTCTCTTTTAACACACTCCCACCTCACTTTAAACCATTCACTTTAGTCCACTTTAATTACACATCTTTTATAATCCACTTTTTAAACCAACACTCACATATACCACACATTGTTTATCCATTTCATTTATCGTTTGAATTTAGTTGTTCTTAATTTTAATAATTCATTAATACATTTAATTTAATTTTACACTATGTTTTTAATATAATGAAATACCTTAATGTTCACATATACACACACTATTAAGATAGTTAATTAAAGCACAATTTAATTTATATTAAATTAATGTATAAAATGTAAGATAATGTAATTAATTATAATCATACATTTATTAAACCAAAGGTTTTCACACATTATATGAATGTTAATATTCCCACACACTCATACCTACACACAGACTCACTTAGGAACCCTCATCTTCATCTACCTAACACTATCATTTTTACATAAACACAACATAAACACTCATAAACATATGTATCCTAGACTTTTATACCCATGCCCCATGCTTAAATGGGTACACACACATTTGATGGTGAAATTAGGGTAAACCCTAATGTGACTGTATTAAACTTCATAACTTTGTACTTGCAAGCACTTACAGAGTGATTAGTTCCAAGCAAAACAATTGATCAACAATGTCATAGAGGGATTAGATTTAACCAATAAAAATGTTTTAATTTTCCTGGATGTCAACTGGAAGGTGGAAATCTTTCTGACATCTGCCCCCACCAAACCTGCACATCATCCCGATGGGCCAACTTGCAGATCAAGGGAAGCAACATATTGATGATCATCCTAAAAGTCAACGATATCACAACATCAATTCTTTTATAAATAAATTTTAAACTTATCAAATATTTCAATCTTTTATGCAACATGCTCATGAAGTTTATTTAAATTCAATTTAGTAATGAAAACATATCAAATTATAAAGTTAAACTATCAATCGGTTCAGTCATCAAAACATTAATCTAAGTTTCATTCATTCATAAACTTTGCAAAGATCAATATGAAATAGAATTCTTCTTCATTCACTCAAAAGGAGGTTTCTTCATATACATGCATTTACATATGAGCAATCAAACATGTCAAAGAAATCAAGTAAATCTACTCATACAGACATCCACCTTGTTTGCCCAATTTTATTCGCTAGATGTGTTTTCCACAACTAGCTTTCTTCATCTTCGGCTTCATACAAGTATGAGGTGTTTTCTTTTGACTTGCTTTTATCACTATACAAAGCTGAAGATTGATTACCTTTGGAGCTTTCTCCATTCTTGATAAGCTTGGCCTCTTGAGTAAGTAGTTGTCCTATGAGTGTATTGAAATTTGGTACATGCATATCCATGTATAGATCCATAGCTGTGGTGAATGCTTCCCACTTGTCATCTGCCTTCAAGCCATTGATGACCTGTCTTACAATTTGTTCTTCATCTATTACCTCTCCAATGCTTCCCAACTAATCTGCTATGTCCTTGAGTTTTATGACAAAATCAGTCACATTTTGTTTGGGAGCTTTCTTGAGAGTTGTGAAGTCCAGCCATAATTGATGCTTGCTGGCCTTTGTACTTGAAGAGAAGAAGGCTTTAAGTGCATTCCATACTTCCTGAGATGTTTTACATCTTCTAATGTGAGCAACAAAAAATATGAGATAGAGCTGAGGAGATAAGACCTTGCAAGTGCATCCTTGGAACACCATGTGCTCAATCTTTCTTGCTCTTCTTGTGTTGGTTGACCTCTATTCCTGAAACTTGGCATAACTTTATCTCGAGCTATATAACCATATAAATTCCTTCCTTGAAGATAAGCTTCCATCCTTAATGACCAGGCTGATTAGTTACTTCTATCCAATTTTTCAATTGATGAAGGAAATCCATCTGCCATGTTGTCCAACCTTGCTCTGATACCACTGTGAAGAGATGGATTTGTACTTGGTGAAGATGAAGTGGTGCTGCAAAGACTTTGCACTACACCAGCCAAATAAACTCCAGGGATATGTAGTGGGCCCTTTTAGCTTGCCAAAGGATGTATTAGACACCCTATGTACCTTGCAAGATCAATCTCAAAAAGATGGATCAAAACAGATAAGTTGAAGTAGATTCAAGAACAAAAAACTTGCTATTTTAGTTCATGCACCTGCTCAGTGTTTTGAACAATTCTGTGGCCATAACAACAATTAACTAAATTCCTTTTGGGGAACTCTTATTAACTTAGTAAGCTAACAATGATGAGTGATTTGATAAAAAATGATGGACCACATAAAGAGAAAGAATTCTAGCAAGTCAGAGCACCATCTACATTTTCATGGGCTGTAGCAGTACTTAGAATCGTGAGCCGACGAATGATTATATCTCGTGATTCAGAAATGCAACGCTTATGAAATATGGCATTGTTGAATGCAAAAATAGACATATTCCAAAAATAGCAAGAGCCTTGATGGATGAGAAGAATATGCCTCATTGTTATTGGCCAAAAGTTATGCACAATGCTATATACATCATGAAAAAAAATCCGACTGTTGTTGTACCTCAAGTTACTCCTGAAGAGAAGTTCACCGGTAAAAAGACAAACTTATCACATATGAAAGTTTTTAACTTTATTGCACATGTAGATGTTCTAGATCAGTTGCAAATGAAGCTTGATCCAAAAGTAGAAAAATGTATCTTCATTGGGTACTCCCTTGAACAAAAGGGATATAAATGTTATAACCCACTCACGCGATAGGTGAAGGTAAGTAGAGATGTGGTGTTTGATGAAATCTAAAGCTTTTATGCAGATGCCAAAGATGGAGTTGATCTTGAACCAAATGACAAAGAAAATGCTCAAAAATCAAGTGTAGAATCTCAAGTTTTGAGTGGACCAGATGCATTACCAAGCAATACTTCCAACTCAAATCCATGAAGTGGAAGATTGCATGGAAATTTCAGTCTAGTAAATTCATCAAATGCATCCAAGAAAGGTAAAGAAAAGCTTTCTGTTGGTAGTAAAAAATTTACAAGTTTTGAAGACATTGATGGAGGAGCTAAGAAGTTGAAGAAGTTTTGAAAGATGCTTTTCGATTACAGGACATGACATTGAGCTTGAGGGGGAGTATTGAGATATCAAGCTCAACATGTGATGATCCAAGATGACACGTATCTTTTTTTCATTTCTTTGACATGTATAGTGGTCACGCTAGTATATGTCAAGATACTTCATTGAGCTTTATTAGATTTATCTATTGAGAGTGATGGTACATTTGTTCTCTTGCCAGCTCACTCATTCGTGAACATTAGGATTTTCCTTATGTACTCTTCTTTATATATTGCACTTGTTGTATTCTTGTTTTTAGGTCATTCTATACATTCCTTTTATGTAATAGAAGAAGAAGAAGGAGCTCATTCTTCCTTGCCTCAATCTGTGAGTGTGCTTCTTTTTTATTGTGAGAGTGTGTGTGTGTGTGAGAGCTCTCTCGCTTATCTCCTTCCTCATGATAATTTTTAGGAATTAAATTTAATTTTTTGGGGGATTAAAAGGAGATTCTAAACCACTAGTAATATTCTAGAGTTTTTCAAAGACATGAAATCATACCCATTGGATGCTTAGGATCAATGGCTAGCATTCAAATGTGTGGTTGAAAACATTGCAATGATGGTTATTTTGTGGGAGGAGGGACCCAAAGTGTGCACACTTTCTCCAAGATTTGGACCGTTGATGTGGTCAAGGTCCAAGGGAGAACCATCCATTCATAGCCATCTGATTTACGTCCGATCTAATGGCCTACAAGAAAAGTGCCTTCTCACTCTATGGATAATATTACCCATTGGATGAGAGACTTGCTCCAAAGGACTCAAACTAAAGGCAACGTTTTACAAAGGATTTATCTTTTAACCACACGATTCAAGCTAGATCGAACGGGTAAGATTTCATCCTACCTTGACTTTTGCAAAAGGACATAATCCCTTGGATATTTGAGTCCATCCAATGGTTGATAATCATTTTCAAGCTCTCCCCAAACACTCACGCCAAAAAAGCATGGACATATTCTTTTTTAAAGCCTTTGACTAGGAAGAAACCATGGAAGCCTATGCCTAGTCTAGGAGATTAAGAGACTAGATAGTCTCCACTTCTCTTCTCTCATTGGTGGATCAATAATCAGCTCTTAATCCAAATGGCCCAAGGAGGGTTGATTTTTTTCACTAATGTTTCCATCCTCTCAGCTTCAATCTTCTTGCATTGTCCATCCTTTAGTGTAAGCTTGTCCTTCTTGGGTCTACCAAGTTGTGCCTTCTCCAATTTTTTGATGTAGATAAATGACTTCACTTTGCCTTGAGAGAAGCCTGAGCAAAAGGTAAACGATTTCTTGAAGGGGGCTTAAGCTCCTCATCTTGCTCTCTACTTCAGATCAAGCTTTATCCATTTTTCAGTCCTCAAGGAGAATCATCCTTCATCAAATCACATCTCCCCTTTGACTTAAGTTAATCATCCACACTTAGTTTGTGAGCTCACGGGTGTGCAACCCATTTTCACAACACTTGGTATCCATTTTTCTTCACCCGAAAAGCCTAAGGATGGATCCCTCTCATGATGTTGTGATTTTGAGTGTGAGTCTTTGAGATTCCCACCCCCCCCCCCCCCCCCCCCCCCCCCCCCCCCCCCCCCAAGTTATCTCACAATGTTTTACTACTAATCAGTTCTTTAAAAAGTCTATCAACACAGAAGCCTAAAGGTAACAACGTGGCTACCACAAATACGTGTTAAATACATGGTCATGGGTTTAAAAGTTGTTTAATATGTGGTTTCCATTTTGATCAACCCAATGTGTAGGTTGCGTGGAATGATTTTTTTCCTTCATCTCTGAGGATTTGGGTTCGAAACTAGGCAACCATATGTAGCAACCTCTTTTTTGCTATTCCTCCCTCAAAACTATCAGATGCTTCTTTGTGTTTAGGACAAATGCTTCTTTTGCTTGAGGTTTTGAGTTCAAATCCTGGTGGGTGCAGCTACAAAAATCTTATACGATCTTTTGCTAAAGATAACTTTAAATAGCAGCTGATTCAAATGTCAAGGAAGAAATGACTCACGTGGACCTAAAGAGTGACATGCTCGAAAAGGGAATAACCACCCACAAAGAAAGGATGATGCTTTATAAAGGTTTCCATGAGAGCTTCTAGAGGAAGAAGATGAGATGAAGGTTTCTATGAAAGCTTGCCGAGAGCTTGACGAAAATGATGAACCATAAAGTTCACCATCGAAGCATGCCTAGAGCTCTAATACCAATGTAACAACTATCTATTAGGTCCACCATGTGCCAGAGTGATGACTCTCCTGGAGATAGAACTCTCCATTTGTTCACATTCATATGGGTTTCAAAAAAAGGTATGATATGCAAATAGTTTCTCATTTTTCCTTTTTTATGTAGATATCCTAATAAATATTTTCTTCTTAGTTTAAGACCATCCAAACCTCACATTGGGATCAATAAATATTGGAGAAGGGTTGAAGAGACTACATAAAAACATCTCGTTTGGTTTCTTATTGTAGGTATAAACCTGATTCATGATGACAAGAACACATGGATCTAGTTTGTAGACATCATCAACAACAAATTTCAACTACATGGACTAGATCCTCCTTGATAGTTCTATCTTTGCCTATGATAGGGAGAATATCATTTCTCATAACATAGAAATGATAGGCATGTTAGAGGGTCTCTTATAGGAAGGAGACCATGTCATTGGTGTGTCCATAGCCCCTAAAAAATTGACATTTATGCCAAGCTCAATAGATAAAGGAATATGAATCCTTCAAGTATTAAGTGGAATCTAAAAGGTTAAAGTGTGAGATATCCTCTCATAGATGCCCAAAAACTCATTGTTCTCGTGGAAATTCCTCAAAGATGTATCTAGAGTGATAACAAAACTTCTAACCTACAGACCAGCCCTCCTCATTGGTGCATACGTTTCCTCAAGACCAAAAAAAAAAAGAAAACTCCGTTAATCTCTTTCACTCGTATCACAAAAGCTAACAAATAGGACAATTCTACGAAACATCTTGCAGTAAAACTAAAGACTCTTTTGGAAAAAGGCTTCTCATAGTCCCTTTGGAACGCATGTAGAGGGGAGGCCCTTTTGATGTTATTGTAACACAAAATTGCTGCTTATGTAGCTCGGAAAACTTCAAAAAAAATTGATTAATATTCAATTCTATCTCTATTTTAAAATGTTGTATAAACCACTCGATTTTAAAACATGAACAAAAGCTCTTATTTATCAAACGCGAAAGCACAGTTCGTTATTTTATTTAGCTAAACGCGAACGCAAAAGCTCGATTTTAATGGCGAAAAGCCAAAAAAGCTATATAATCTACACACAAGGCGACTTCTGCGATCAACGAAGCACGCAATGGCCCATGTATGCTGTATCTGTCGATGCGATGGTCTGCCCGAGAGCCCTGTCATATCGCCTTGTGGACATCTCTTCTGATGGCGCTGCGTATATCTGCGCATGAAGGAAGCCAAGGATGATGACGACGCCACCTGCCCGGTCTGCTTCTCACTCTTAGCGGAGTCCGAGCTAATCCCGATCTACGAAAACGGAAGATCCAATACAGCCGAGGAAGCCGAAGCTGGTAACATCCACGCATGTCATGCAGCAACTACCGCCATGGAGATACCAGATCGCCCAAAAGCGCGACCGATTTCTGAAGATGAGATCACCGCAAGTGAAAGCGATACGATCGTCAACGTACGCGGATTCGCCTTCCCTGCGCCGTCGTTGCAGAAGGTTCACACATTGCGCCTCTTCACATTCAGCCACCAGCGGGAGGAAGGTGTAACAGAAGACGAGTACCACTTCAAATTCTGTGCGTCGGAGGAGGAGTCCACCATATCCGTCGTTTCTCCTCGCAGCTTGTCACATTCTCGATACAGGGAGAGCCGAATCGTCAGGGATCCAGAACAAGGCCCCCTCTACTTCGTTGATGCTCCGCAAACTAACAGAGATGCACCTTCAGCATAGCTCGTTGCTGCTCGGCATTTCTGATACACACGCCATGGATGGATTCCGTACTCAAAAAAATTGCATGAGCTGGCATTTCCACTCCATTAGAAATCATTCAACACTCTCAAATCATTTGTTATTGTGACGTAGATCTCACCACCATTAGATAGCGAAACATTAGTTCACTCTTGAGTTCAGATAATCGAACTGTACTTTTCATCTTCTCGAAGGAGTCTGTATTTTAATAAACTTGGAGTAAATATTTTTTCATAATGTACATTATTCTTGTTTACCTTTCAACCAAATTCTACATATGTTACATTGTATATGTGGGCAAAGAATTCCCTTGATTACTTGGGAGAAGAGACGAAATGAGAGAAGATCATGATATGATCCCACATATGGGAAACACTAATGAAGGAGAAAACTCTCTAGTGTACATAGCCTTTTATTTAGTGTGAAGAGTGAGCATTTCTTTCTAGAAAATTCGGGCACAAGCGTGTAGCCAACCTTTGAGTGTGATCCTTGCATTTTTTTGTGCCTATGATACTTGTGCACATAACATCTTCACTAGTTATTTGCCACGAACCTACACTTTCATGATCATTTGAAAATATTTTTTTAGCTTGTAAAGTTTTCTTATAACTACATCTTAACTAGAGTTTTCCAACCTTGATCTCCTTCGCGTATGTAATGAATTTTTATTTTTGCTTAGATAACCATATAGAGCATCTTGTTTTGTCTCAGAAAAGCTATCAAATGCTCAATTTTAATGATTACCAAGTTAGTTATCATCATTTTAGTGTTCATTTGTTGCTATCTGATCATGTATGTGAGGTAATTCTTCCCTTAGAGATGATGATCATTCATCATCCATTTTGTGATATTTTGTCCAAAGATCATGTTCAATTGATGATGTCTTGATTAATCGCAGCACCATTTATCCAAATATTATTTCTACATCGATTGATTTCATGTATGTGATTGATCAGTTGAAGCTTTCCAAGGGGTTTATCTATCGTCTCTCTCCTGATAGCCATCATCTACAACTAGAATAAGGTCTACTCTCTTAATATTGACATTTTGAAGGTGGGCATAGTAGTAGAAATAATATGCTTACATTTTTATGTGTGAGATTGTTCCAATGTTTTCAATGCTCACCCTTAAGCTCAAGTTTTTGAATATGCTTCATCCCCTGCTCTTCATATTCATGTCTTATGTTAATACCTTCTACCTAATGAAGTGATAATGAACCTCTATGTCTCCATGAATTTTCTTCCATGATTTTGGAAATCTTTTGATGTCCACATCGGAATTGTTAAGAAATTTCTTAAGCCACATAATTTATATTTAGCGTCTATAAATGATAAACGAATTATGGGTTGATTTTTAGAGATCCAAGTTATCACTTTGTTTGCAAATAAAAATATATGCCCACATGTACTTATCATATCCTCCTTAGATCATGCCCAATCTACATCATTGCATCTGTTGTAAGTTAGATAATCATTATAAGCATAGGAAAGATCATAGTTTAGAGTATGCTTAATATGTCTCAATGATTGCTTAGCTGCTTCCAAATGATCAATGGTAGGTGCATGTAGGACTTGGAAAAGCACCCCTGCAAAATAAGCTAGACGTAATCAAGTAATATTGCATACATAAGTGAGCCAAATATTGGTCTATAAGGAGAGATGTGTAAATCCTAAGTTGTCCCAATCTGCCCATCCTAAATTAGAATAGCCATAGTGCCAATCTCATGCTCCTAACTGAGGTCTAGGCTAGTAAGCGAGGTTGTCACTACAATGGATAAAGAAAAAGCTCTAAGGTCAGAGTAATCTTATGCCACAAAAACTATTGAAGAGAAGACTTAAGGATGGGGGAGATCACAAGGAATATAGGAGAAAAGATGGAAGTGCACTTGCATAATCAATATAGAAAATGGTTGAGATTATTGTTGAAAATGTGAACTAAGTAAGCTTTAGCTGGATAAAGGGGTCAAAAGACCTCAATGTGGACAAAAGTGACAACTCAAATCACCTAGGGTGGTCTCAAGGTCAGGCAAGGTTGGACAAGATAGTCCTAAGGTAGTGGAAAATATGGGAGAGGAATCCAAAATCTATAAAAGGAGGTGAAGAGTGATCAAATGCATGGAAGTCTTGTAGGTCATTGAAGACCAAGAGATATATACTCAAGGAGGCTCAAGGAGAGAATCATCCAAGGCTCAAGGAGCAAAAACACAACTGTCCAAGCTAGGAAAAATGTAGAAGAGGGTGTTACATGCAAAGAGGAGGAGTAAGGAGGAGCTATCAAGCCCACCCCTCCTCTAGTCTCTTATAGGTATATACATAGTCTGCTTATAATAGTTGTAATTCTTTGTGTACATATCCAATTCAAGAGAATTAAAGTGCACTCTATAGAATATTTATGCCTCTTACTTTCTTTAAGAGGGCTTCTTGAAGTCAATTTTATCACGTGGAAGGAGATAAGGAAGAGAGCTCACACACACAAACAGAACACTCTCACAATCAAAGAGAAGCACACACTCAGATTGAGGTAAGGAAGAATAATCTTCTTCTTCCCCAAGCAATTGCACCCCAAGTGATGGTTTGAGGCCCTACCCGCCGGGTAAGAAGTCTCAAGATCCACCACCATATCGGTTGTGCTAATGAGCATTCCCAAAGACAATGTCACTATGACTCCAAGTGATAGCCACAACCCATATAATCTGGAGGCCGGCCCCCAAAGCTCAAGTAGGTGCTATGGTGCCAATAGCAATGCTCCTATGGGCAACCAACCACTAAAAGAGGACAGCCCAATGAGATGGTTGAGCACCCCATATCTGATGCCAAAATGAAAGGAGAAATCCCTCCGTGAGCCCATCTCGTTGCCAAGATAGGACTCCACTAGGAATGATCGATTGACATGACTAGGTAATCTGTCATTGCATCCAAGTAGAGTACAAAAACTAAGGGAATGGTGCGGGCATTTGTAGAGGAGAGAGGATCATGCCACTTCCCCTCCCCTGGGTCACAAAGGGGGCAAGATAATGATCGAGCCTCCCACACCCAGATATGCCAATCAAGAATGGTCCTAATGTCCGACAAGTCACGATTGATATGCGAGTCTTGACCATGCATGCCCACTCCATTGAAAGATACAATTCACGATGACCTCATGCTCCATCATTGAGCTAATCATCCAACCCTCCTCACCAATCTCAAAGAAGATAGTCTCATCCTAATAGTTTCCCCATGCAGGAATCAAAACCTCAACCTGAGTAAAGGTCACAAGCCTACAGTGCTTGACGCAAGGGATCAGCTTGAATTCCCCAATCCCTCAGAGTCACGGCCTCAATATCCATAATCATCTGAGATGCACCATGCATCCTCATACATCTGCCATGTTACTGCACCTTGGCAAGACTCTAAAAGTTGATCTAGTCAACCACATTGCACCTAGGACCCTTGAAAAACTCCCCCAAGAAACATGCCACCGAGATTCAACCATGAATCCCCTCTCACGGATGACGTGGTTCCAAGTAATATGCTATGAGAGTTGCTCCTCAACACATAAGGGAGATATCTAAATGAAAGTGGGATACTACAAGCACACCAATCCTCACTATGTCATGAAAAGCTCATATGACTCATCTTAGAAAATATCGATCTGATCTCAGGCTACCAAGGCCCACCAATGGAAGGAGCAAAGAGGCCCAACCTCAGCCTTTGACGAAAAAAATTTCTTCTAGGGCTCAGGGCCAAGAAGAACAACATGAACCATAAACTTGTGCTGTTGTGCTCTGACAGACAAGGTCAATGATCCCTAGACCATCATGCTCCAATGGAAGAGTGAGGACTTGTCAAGCAACCTTAGCCTATAAGGTTTTTTTTTTGGCCTCCCTTTTTCCTCCTTCATTGCATGCATTAGACATGGATGGACATGGAACCCACCCCTCAGAGGGAATCTTGTGAAGTCCCCTTTCCTAATTCCACTCCGTCGCCCATCCAAGTCTCCCTTATTGATGAGGGTAGAGAAAGCTTGGCATCTGAAGTTGATTGACTTCTTCATCACTGATATGAAAAATCATATCTTGGGCCATCCACTTCACCATGGCCTATTCAGCCACCAGGTTCTTTGCCTCATGGTCCTCAATGGTACCTTGACGGTGACTTCCTAGTGAGTTGGGTAGTCCACAAGGGTCACTGTTGCAGAGCTAAAGAAAGTACAAAGCAGAGAAAAAGACGGGCCCCAAAATTTTTCCAATTTGGACATCATATTTTTGTATCATACTCATTCTTGTAATATATTTCCCGTTGTAAATGCACTAGAGGAGTCCTCTAGATGCATCCCCACAGAAGATTAGAGATTTACCCATGTAAAATAGTAGGAAATTAGTCCTTTAGTGAATAAAGTGCCGGTCTCTTGTGTGAAAGGACCATTTTTAGGGCACTAGTATATAAGTCAAATGTGACTCTTTGTAAAGAACTTTTTGCCATTGTGAGAATAGAGAGCACAGAAATTCGAATTTGTGTCTTCTTCACTCTGTATCTTCTTCTTCGTGAGCTTGTATGCATGTGTAGTGCTTGGAAAGAGTGCTTGTGAGTGTTGTCTATCCATGAAAGTGTTTGTTTGCTGTAGGTAAGGTGTGTGCGAAGTGTAGGAAGTGCTGAAGTGTAGGAAGGTATTTCCCGCGACTCAGTATTTTGCTCATAACTTGAATTAGGAGCGTCAGAATTGAGTGAAATCACTGCCATTGGATGCGTCTTCTCGAGAGCTTCGAAACACATATGCTATTTGCTATATTTGGAGTTCGGAGCTGGAAGAAAAGTCCAAAATACTGATGGCTGCTGCACCAAGTATCGTTTCGCCATGACCAACAGTTGAAGCTTGTTTGGATAAGTCTTTGCCTCATTTACATTCTTTTAGTAGTTCACTTGCATTGATCATTACATGATTGCATGTCCTCATACACTCGGCTAGGTTTGTATACTCTTTGGATTGATAATTAAAAGCGTGTATCCCCACTATATGCACTTGAGAGGGGATTGAGGTATAGTCTCTTTCTCCGCAAGTCCCTAAGTTGATACTTAGGTCAACACAGTCACTCTCCCTCATGTCCCCCTCTGTCACTTTAGCACAATGGCAAGTACCAATGTGAGGAGATCCACCTCATAAATGTCAATCCACAGAGACATGAGGAGAGGTATGAAGACCATGAGCAAGTGATGGCACAAGTGCATGAGTGAAAGCACACAAGCAT
This sequence comes from Ceratopteris richardii, assembly GCA_020310875.1. NCBI lineage: Eukaryota > Viridiplantae > Streptophyta > Polypodiopsida > Polypodiales > Pteridaceae > Ceratopteris > Ceratopteris richardii. The sequence continues at coordinate 136,592,658 of CM035419.1, forward strand.
GCACACACATACACACACATGCACACACAAGGTAAGAGCAAAGAGTGGAACAATGGAAGGACTTTGATTACAAACGTGTTCTCTTACAAAATCTCAAATCTACAACAAGCAAACCCCAAAAATGATCTCTCCAACCCTTTTTATATTTTTTTGAGTGGTCTTGGCCCTGTCCAGACCTAGTGTCTAGCCTAGTTAAAAATTAGGTTCTAGGGCTTATTTGAAGGCTCAAAAGGAGTCTAAAAATTATGCAAATTGGCAGGATGGTACTTCTAGCACTTCTCAATCTCAAGAACTCCTTGGCATGAAGAAATGGAGTTGCAAAAAGTGAAATTTTATTTACAATGGTTTTTACTGATGCCAATCACTATTTTCATAGGGATTTCTTAAAAAAAATTGACATGTGCTTCTTGGAGCTCCCTATTTGCTCCTTCTTCTTGTGTGTCCACTTCTTTGATGCACTTCCACTTCTCATGCTTAACCTTGAGTGCCAACACTTCCCCCCTCTCGGACAGACCCTTGTTGGAGTGGTTGTTCCATGTAGTACTTGAGAGGTAGTGTCCATGTAGTAGGGTCTATTGTCTTGTTCTTCATTTTATCTCTACTATCCTTTGCAAGTTGTAGTCCCTTTGTATGTACTTCTTGTATTCTAGCTTGATGGTGTCTTTGTGAGCTTTCAAAAATTGTGAGCTGCTCAAAAGAGGTTGTCAAGGTTGATTATCAGCAGCTCCCAGCAGTGGATTGCTTCCTTGCTCTTGTTGTTGTCACCTTGATGTCATTTGGTTCTTTCAAAGGTGGCTTTCATAGTTTTCATGCCAAGTACTCGTGACCCATAATGAATGATGGGTAAATGTGTTAGTGCATGGTTTGAAGAAAATATGTGCCTTGTGCACGGCCTTGTAATGTGGCCCTATGCATGCATACTTGGGGAATGCATTGTAAACAATATGGTGCAAAAAATTGGGTCTTGAGCTAAGTGCTCAAGTGTATGCTGATGAAGAGGTTTCCTAAACTATCATTGTTGTACTGTTGCCGAAGAAGGCGATTCTTACCATGGTGAAAGGTCGGTCGATGTTTATCTCTTCATGTTCTACGTCTCCCATCATGGTGCTTGTGTTGGAATAAGTCCACGTAAAGTCCAAGTGATGGCTTGAGTCATCAGAAGGCTTAGAAATTTAAAGGAAATGTCAACCCCTTGTAGAGTTCACTTGTGAACTCCCTCTTGTAATCTTTGAGTATTTACTTGATGTAAAATGTGAAAGCATCTAAAGTGGTTGAGTCCACTTGATGAAAAATGAAAGGAGAAGCCACGAATTCGTGATTGAAGGTAGTTGAATCAAATCAATAACTAAAAATCTTGGAGAGTGACTATAGGAAGATTCAAATTCAAAATTAGGCTCCAACCATCACTATAAATACATGGCAGTTTAGTCGCATTTTTTAAACCTCCATGAGCTAAGCTTTATGCCATATCAAAGTGTGGGTTCAAGGCACAGATATGGATCAGTAAGTCCATTGTATTTTACAATCAATATACTTTCATTTTCGTGATCATTTGAGTTCATGTTTTCATGCTTTTGTGAAGTGTACTGTTCACTGCCATATCTCTCAGTTTTCTCAGTCAGATTGCAGAGCTGATTTCTCTGCATTTGGTGCATCCTTTTCAATGATTTAAGTTAGTAAATTTTTCTCCTTAAGTCTACTATATGCTCATAAATTTTCATTGCAATTGAGTTTTCCAATTGTAAGCTATGTTCATTTAAAGTCGACTATATCACTTCATTCTCTACTTCTCTATCAGCACTGCATCAGTCATTGTCTTTCTTAGAGCTAGTTCTCAGTATGTACTTCATCATTTTCCATGATTCAAAGCTTGATAGAATCAACATATTGTCTATCATATGTCTACAAGATCAATATCACCTGCTAATACCTTCTCTCTGTTGAAGTGATAATATACCTCGATATGCTTTGTTCTAGCATGGAAAACAGGGTTCCGTGCTAACTGTATGCTGCTAAGATTATCACAATAGATAGTGATAGGCTTTTGCACTTCCACACCTAAATCTACAAGTAACATCTCCAGCCATGATGCCTCACATGCTTCCATTGCAGCACCTCTATACTTTGCCTCTGTACTCGACAAAGCAACAGTGGGTTGCTTCTTACTGCTCCATGTAATAGCTGCACCTCCAAGTGAGAAAAGAAAGCCACTAGTAGATCTTCTATCTGGAGTACTACCAGCCCAATCTGCATCGGTGTATCCATGAACCTGCAAATCTACACCAGCTTCATAAAACAATGCATAATCCAAAGTAGCACTCACATAACATAGAGTGCGCCTCAGAGCTTCCAAATGTGGCTTCCTGGGAACCTGCATAAACTGACTTTCAAGTCCAACAGTGTAGCTTAAATCAGGCCTTGTAATTGTAAGATATATAAGACTTCCCACAATTTTCCTGTACATAGTAGCATTTTCCAATGCTTCACCTGATGTAGTATCCAATTTCAAATTCTGATCTAAAGGCATAGAAATTGGCTTACAATCAGCCATACCATACTTTTGCAGCATATTCAAGGCATATTACCTTTGCGACATCCATATACCTGTTTCTGTATGTATAAACTCAATGTCCAAGAAATAGCACAGCACACCAAGATCTTTCATGTCAAATTCCTGCATAAGAAGTTTCTTTACCTCTTTGATGCTTTCTTCATTATCACCACCTACAATCAGATCATCAACATAAATAGCCACAATAGTGATGCCATCATCAACCTTCCTTGAATATAGTGAGTGATCTGCATCACACATAGAAAACCCAATGCTGGTTAAGTAATCAGCAATCCTTGCATGCCATGCACGCAGAGCCTGCTTCAACCCATACAAAGCCTTTTGCAACCTGCAAACATATTCTGGATGCTTTGAATCTTCATATCCTTGTGGCTGGTCCATATATACTTCTTCTTGTAACTCACCATGTAGGAAAGCATTCTTCACATCCATCTGATGCAAAGTCCATCCTTTTGCTGTAGCTAATGCAACAAGTGTTCTGACAGTAGAAATTTTAGCTACAGGGCTGAATGTTTCCTCATAATCAATGCCATATGTCTGTGCATAATCTTTAGCTACCAATCGTGCTTTTTACCTGCTTATGCTACCATCAACATTATGCTTTACCTTGTAAACCCATTTGCAGCCTATGGATTTCTTTCCTTGCGGCAATGGAACCAGCTTCCATGTATCATTTCCATAAAGTGCAGCCATCTCCTCATCCATAGCTTTTTCCCAATCTGCATTACCAATTGCATCTTCAAAACAAGAAGGTTCAGCATCTTGTATTACCTTTGTCATGTAGGCACAATGGTGAGCCATGTAACTATTATATGTCAATCGTTGCACTAAATTACGCATCCTCCCAGATCTTCTTGGTCCTGGGTCACTTCTTCTTGTATCATCTGCATGTGCCCTTCTTACTCCTGGAGTCTTCACAGAGGGCAATCCAAGTTCCTCATCAAGACTCTTTTCTGAACCGCTTGAATCTCCATCAACGTCTTCAAAACCTGCACCTGTTTTACTACCAGCAGAAAGCTTTTCTTTACCTTTCTTGGATGTATTTGATGAATTTGCTGGACTGAAATTTCCACGCAATTTTCCACTCCATGGATTTGAGTTGGAACTATTGCTTGGTGATGCATCCGGTCCACTCAAAACTTGAGATTCTGCACTAGATTTTTCAGCATTTTCTTTATCATTTGGTTCAAGATTCAGTCCTTCTTTGGCATCTGCATAGAAGCTTGACATTTCATCAAATACCACATCTCTGCTCACCTTCACCTGTCATGTGAGTGGGTTATAACATTTGTACCCCTTTTGCTCAAGGGAATATCCAATGAAGACACATTTTTCTGCTTTCGGATCAAGCTTCGTTCTCAACTCATCTGGAACATGTACATATGCAATACAACCAAAAACTTTTAGATGTGATAAGTTTGGCTTTTTACCTGTAAACTTCTCTTCAGGTGTAACTTGATGTACAATAGCAGTAGGAGTTCTGTTCATGATGTATACATCAGTATGCACAGCTTCTGCCCAATAACAATGAGGCATATTCTTCTCAGCCATCAAGGCTCTTGCTATTTCTGCAATATGTCTATTTTTGCGTTCAGCAACACCATTCTGTTGTGGTGTGTACCTGCATGAAAACTGACGCCGAATTCCATGATTTTTTAGAAAACTACTGAACTCATTTGACATGTATTCACCTCCTCCATCAGATCTTAATGTTTGAATGTACTTCCCTGTTTGCTTTTCCACCATAACTTTAAAATTCTGGAAGTGAGTAAACACCTCGCTCTTCTCTTTCATGAAATATACCCATACTTTGCGTGTATGGTCATCAATGAAAGTAACATAAAACCTGGAACCGCCCATAGATGTGGTCTTTGCTGGACCCCAAACATCTGTATGTACTACTTCTAGTACATTCTCACTAACATGCTTGTCATGTGGAAATGATGCTCTTGATTGTTTACCAAATTGACATGCTGCACATACCTTTTGCATTTCTGCAACTTTGAAATTTGGTAGTCCATGGACAATCTCCTTTGACTGCATTAGTTTCAGCCTTTGCAAGTTTGCATGTCCAATCCGTTTGTGCCATATCTCTATATCTGCAATAACTCCTGCACCTTTCGCAAACATGGCTGCATTCATTTCAGGAATCTTCACATTTAAGGTGAACATCCTACCCACTTTGTTTCCTTTGGCAACCAATCGTCCATCGTGCTTGTACTCTTCTACATATAATCCATCAGCATTGAACCTGACTTGTAATCCTTGGTCAACCATTTGTCCAACAGAAACCAGATTCTTCGTTATATTTGGAACATGCAGCACATCAGCGAGATGTTTTACCTTTCCGTCCTCCATAGACAATGCTATGTTTCCTGTATGCTCAATAGGATGCGATGTGTCATCACCTGTTTCAACATATCCAGGAACTGGCATTTTCTGCAAACTACTAAACCATTCTGCATGACTGGTCATGTGATTTGAAGCACCTGAATCAACATACCAGACATTATCATTCGATTTTGAAACACCAGCAGACATCGTATTCATCATGTGATGTTGAACCATAAACAGCTTCTCAGAATCATCTGCACTTGTGGATGCATAGTTGTTTTGCTTCCTTCTGTTATTTTGATTCTTTAACTTGCAATCACGTTCAAAGTGTCCAGGTTTACCACAATTCCAACATCCTTTACTATCATTACCTGAATCATTTCTTTGGAAATTTCTACGACCTCTTTGGCTCCCCCTGCCTCGAAACTGTCCTCTTCCTCCTGCATGATTCTGTTGTTGACCTTGGTCTTGGTTATTGTTTCCTCTTCCACTTCCAAAACCTCTACCTCTGCCTCTTCCTCTGCCAGAGTAGAATACCTGCTCAGAACTGGGCTTTCCTTGGGAGTTTGAATCCTCACCAAGATTCTTTTCTTCAATGATCAGCATAGAGACCAAATCAGCAAAATTCGGAATATTTTCCCTGGTCTGTATAGAAGTTCTGAACTGCTTATATGCAGCTCCTAAACCACGAAGGTACACTTCCACCTTATCATCATCATCTACATTCACGCCAATAGATGCAAGTGACTCACATATGCTTTTGATTTTTAGAGTGTAGTCACTTACCGACATGCTCTTTTCCTCCAATGTATGCAGCTCGTTCTTGAGTTGCAATTTCCGTGCCTTTGTATTGGTCTCGTACAAAGTGACCAAACTGTTCCAAGCCTCTTTTGGAGTCTTGGCATCCTGTATGTGTCCAATCATGCTATCCTATATGCTAACAGATAGCCAATACATTGCCTTTCGTGCTCCTTCATTCCATTCCTCATATGCTCTTAACTGTTCTGCAGTCCGATTCCTTTCTGGTAACTGTGAAGCATTTTCATTCTCTCCTTCGATGTACTTCCAGTAGCCTTTTCCCATCAGGAAATTCGTCATTCTGAATCTCCAAGCATGGAAGTTTTTCTTGTCCAGCTTATCGCTCATAAGCTGACTCATTCCATCTGCGTTTGCCATTTCTGCAACAATTCACAACACCGCAACACACTACAAGCAACACTTCTACTTGAACACTGTCGCACTATGACGTGACAGTTCGATCTTAGAAAAACACAGTTTTCGTGTAACAACAGTACACGAAATCACTTGAAATTCTCAATCTGGAATATATGAGTGTCGGCGAACACAATGCAAGTTATAGTTTTTGAAACTGACCTGGTTTTTCTGTGGGCCCCACCTTGCGGGCTCGAAACGGAGGTCGAGATGGCTCCGAAACTTCGATCTGACAAAAACGAGTGACCCTAAAGGGGTAATTCTCGAAAATATTTTGAGGTCTTCTACCTTCACGGCAATTTTTGTAGCAAACGGAGGCCGTTTGTGAAATCGCATTTTCTCCACGCCTTGCCGCGTAGTCTTCACCGTTGCCTTCTCCACGAGCTCTCTACAACCACGCTGGCTCTGATACCATGTCACCAGGAAGGAGATAAGGAAGAGAGCTCACACACACACTCTCACTCTCAAGGAGAAGCACACACACAAATTGAGGCAAGGAAGAATGATCTTCTTCTTCTTCTTCTATTACATAAAAGGAATGCACAAGAATGACCTAAAAAACAAGAATACAACCATATAAAGACCAGTACATAAGGAAAAACCTAATGTCCACGAATGAGTGAGCTGGCAAGAAACAAATGTGCCATCACTCTCGGTAGATAAATCTAATGAAGCTCAATGAAGTATCCCTGACATATACCGGCGTGACCACTATACATGTCAGAGAAACAAAAAATTGGTACGTGTCATCCTGGATCATCACATGTGGAGCTTGATATCTCAAGTGTTTGCATGGCTCAACCTCATTTTTTGGGTCTGCCTTCATGAAGCACATCCATGGAGGATGGCTCGACAATTATCCTCATTGGCAAGGTGGGCTCCTTGATTTTTTATTTTACTTCCTGTTGAGCTTCTTCTTCGGGGTGGACAAAAGTTTTGCCTCTTAATGTGATTCCTTGAATTTGGATTCTAGTGGTATCATTGATTTGGATCGTATGTGTGTTATACCTTTTGGAGTCCTTACAATTTCTTCTTCCAATGCACTTTCTTTCATGTTCTTGGGCTTACTGGTGACTTCTTGTTGATCCACCATTTGATCCAATTTGTCCCAATGTGCATCATCATAAAAATCAGTATTTAGATCGACATTAAAAGTTGATTGATCCTCTTTTTCAATCTCAAGCAAGAAGTTGAGTTCTCTAGGCCCAACTCTTTGTAACAATTGATTTTGGAGAGTATTTTGCCTATTTTGATGGAGAGGGTTAATCTCCAAAAGAACAAGTTGATCTTGAATTTAGACCACCTCTATACCAAGATCAACTTTAGACTCCACCAAATTTAGACAACATTCATCAACCTTATCAGAAAATTGATTACTCTGAAAAATTCAACTTCTCAGAAAAGTCTGCTACAGGTTAATCACTCATTGACTAATCAATCCTGTAAATTTTTTAATAAAACTTTGCACAATACTTTGCCTTGAGGTTGCGCAACCTTTCCAAGTTAAATTTCTCAAAATGATTGAGTACACACTGAGAAATGTGTGAAACACTTTACCTATATCTGAAATAGCTTCTCTGTAATGGCGACTTTGACACCTGCAACTTCTTAGCTACAGTTCTCCCAATGTCGAACCCGTTTGATCAAGATCTTTTAGCCATAGATGGCTTACCTTCCAACTTAGATTTTGAGCCCTCACTTGTGTAAAACTTTACACCACACACTGAGTAATGTTCATTTTTCTGAACATGAAATCTGCGCCAGTTTTGTCGACTCTCAGAACATCATTACATATGAATGTTCCTAAACTAAATTCTCTCAACCTGATTGCAATTAGCCTCTCAAATTCTAGCCATAGATTGATTATCTATGGACTTAGATATGTGCAGAAGGATTTCTCAAAAGATTAAACACAGAAGGAGAAGACAGCAAAACATCGGGTGCAAGTTTTTTCTTGATTTCTCAGAAAGTTACAATTGAGTGAAGTTGATGAATTCAACTCACTTCTCATGTGTCTAATGACACTCTCTACTACTCATTTCTCTCTTCCTATTCTCTATTCTCATTCTATTCTACTTGCCCCGGCTTTTTCAACAAACATTTATAGGCAAATATATACAAGCTTATGACTAATCAAAAGTATGAGTCAGCTATATCTGAAGTAATGTACATATGTGTACATAGTTTTGAATTTCTGAATATGTCCTTCCTTCAACCTTCTGAATTTGTTCTCTTCTTGATTCCTTGACTTCATTTCTTCATAAACCTTCAATTGATGATTGACATGCACCAACAGCTCCCCCTCAATCATTAATTGAGGTTCTTCTCTATCTTCTTAATTCCTGCCATATCCTTGAATCTTTGTAGCTTTGGTCCATCTAAACTTTTTGTCATCATATCTGCAAGTTGATCTTTTATAGGTGTATGCATAACTTCAATTTCTTTATCAATGACCTTCTCTCTCAGAAAATGATATTGTATTTCAATATGCTTAGTTCTAGCATGAAACACAGGATTAGCTGCCAAGTATAAAGAACTCATATTGTCTCCACAAACAATAGGAGTACTTTGAATCACATCAAAAACCTTCATAAGTGTCTTTAGCCATATTACCTCCTTTGCAGCTTCCACCATACCTTTGTATTCTGCTTCTGTAGATGACAAAGCAACTGTATGTTGCTTCTTAGAACACCATGAAATCAATTTGTCTCCTACATAGCACAAATATCCATGTGTTGATCTTCTATCATCCACATTACCTGCCCAATCTGCATCACTATATATTTTCACTCTTGTATCAGAAGTAAATCCATAGTACAACCCTTCTCTGAGTGTACCCTTGATGTACCTAAGTACTCTTTGTCCTGCAATCCAATGTTCCTTTCTAGGACAATGCATGAATTGTGAAAGCACACCAACTGCATATGACAAATCAGGCCTTGTTAATGTAGCATAAATCAAGCTACCAACCAAACTTTGATAGAGTTTCATATCTCTGAACTCTTCTCCTCCAAATCTAGACAATTTATGGTTCACTTCCAAAGGTGTAGGTGCAACCCTGCAATCTTTCATTTTAAATTTGGTTAGCAAGTTTTTAAGATACCTTTCTTGGGTCACATATACTCCATGTTGAGTATAACAAATCTCCATTCCCAAGAAGAATGATAAGTTCCCCAAATCACTAATTTTGAACTCTTTCTCCATCTGCTTCTTGATCATTTGTATTCCTTTATCATCTGTTCCTGTAAGTATTATGTCATCAACATAAATACAAACATAAATGAATCCATCTTCACTTGCTTTGACTAGCAAGCTACTATCTGCCTTTGATGCTTGAAATCCAAGATCATTCAAGAACTTTACAAGCCTATAATTCCATGCCCTTGGAGCCTGCTTTAAACCATACAAAGCTCTCTTGAGCTTACACACATAATTTGGATTCACTTGATCTTTGAATCCATCTGGTTGCTCCATGTAAACTTCATCTGAAATGTAACCATTCAGAAAAGCATTTTTAACATCTAATTGAGATAACTTCCAACCTTTGCAAGCAGCAATTGCTATGAGGGTTCTGATTGTTGTCATCTTTGCCACAAAGGCCTATTCAAGAAATTTGGGAATTATTCAAGTCCCACTTATATTACGTACTATGTTAACTTCTTAGGTTTGATCCCTACCTTGATACCCCATTTACAACACAATTATCCTTAATAATAAATTGTCAATTTAATATACTCTAATCAAGAGATAATAACATGTTCTAGTGTGTGAATGAGTCAAAAATTAAAACACTCAGACACAAGGAATTGCCTCAAAATCCTGTGTAATTCCCATTTTTCCTGAATAGGCCTTCACAGGACTATAAGTCTCATCATAGTCCACTCCATATGTCTGTGCATACCCTTTCACAACAAGTCTAGCTTTGTACCTAGACACACTTCCATCTGCAAATCTTTTTGTTTTGTAAACCCACTTACATCCAATAATTTTCTGGCTATTAGATTTAGGAACCAGATCCCAAGTCTGATTCTCTATCAATGCATCATACTCCTCTTGCATAGCTTCTTCCCAATTTCTCTTGCCTTTGGCTTCATCATATGTAGATGGATCTTAATCTGCTTTTATCAAATAAGCATAATCTTTAGTAGTCAAGAATGAGGTGTCATAGCTATACCTTGTAGGTTGCCATTTGTGCCTAGATGACCTCTTAACTTCTGCACTTCTTGAAGTCTCTGGTTCATCACATGCTGGATCAAACCTTGGCCTCTCTTCAACTTCAACCTGTACTTCATTAATCTCATTTTCATCAAGTAATTGAATCTTTGCTTTACCTTTCCTTTGATCCACTACTTCTTCAACATCTGCATGTACATTATATTTACCTGCATACCAAGTACCTTGCTCATCAAATGTAACATCCTTGGATACAAGGAATTGCTTTGTGGATGGACTCCACAACCTGTATCCCATTTGTTTATCATCATAACCAATGAATACATACTTTTCTGCCTTAGGCTCCAACTTATGCCTCAATTGAGATGGCACATATGCATATGCCAAGCATCCAAATATTTTGCAATGATCCAAGGTAGGTTTCTTACCCCACCAAGCTTCATATGGTGTCATACCTTGCAAATCTTTACAAGGCAATCTATTTACCAAATATGTAGCTGTATTTACAGCCTCTGCCCACAAATAATTTGGGCAATTCTTCTCTTTCATCATGGACCTTGCAAACTCAACAAGAGTCCTATTTCTTCTTTCTGCTACCCCATTTTGTTGAGGAGAGTACCTGCAAGTAACTTTCTCTTTATACCTGCATTCCACAAGTAATCATTGAATTCATTTGAAAAATACTCTCCCCCTCCATCTGACCTTAGTCTCTTCAATTTTTGACCTGTAATCCTTTCTGCATATGCATGATAATGTCTAAATGTATTAAACACTTCTGACTTTTCTTTAATCACATAAAGTGTGATCCATCTAGTAGCATCATCAACATATATGACATAATATCTTGAACCATTTATACTAAAGTCCTTTGAAGGACCCCACACATCTGTATGCACTAACTCAAGTCTTTCTGAATACATAAACCCATGCTTGGAATAGGATTGCTTATGAGCCTTACCTAATTGACATGCCTCACATCTGTATGTCATGTGTTGACCTGCAATGTTAGGCAACCCAAGCACTGAATCATTGTTAATCATTTCTTTGATACCTCTTTCATTGAAGTGTCCAAGTCTTTTATGCCAAAGATCCAATTCTGACACCTTCTGCTCTCCATATGTGAACATAGCATGTCCAACATTTCCTTGTACCTTCAATGTGAAGAGCCTTCCTTCTTTCTTTCCTTTAAAAACCTGTTTATACCCTTGACTAGGGTCTTCAACATAGACTCCATCATTGGTGAATCTTACCTCATATCCTTTTTCCACAATTTGACCTACACTGATCAAATTCTTTGGAATTGTGGGAACATAAAGAACCTTACTCAGAAGAGTGCTACCATCCTTAGCTTTGACTGAACCAATTGATTTTACCTTATGCTTTGTATTATCACCTGTCTGAACTGTATGATTAATTGCATTATGATCTAAATCAGTCATCAAAGCAATATTTCCACTTAAATGATTACTACATCCTGAATCAATATAGAACACTCTCATGTCCTCATGTGAGGTCTCATATGTTGCATTCATAATGAGAGTTGAGTCCTCCTTCTGATCTGATGCATAGTTGTAGTAGGTGTTATTATAGGATTGATTTTGGAAGTTTCTTCCTCCACCTCTTCCAAAAGAATTCCTACCACCTCTACCTCTGAAATTTCCTCTCTGAAATCTACCACCTCTTGCTCTTTGATTAAAGTTCTGATAATTACCATTATTCTGATTATTGTGCCAACAATCATGAGATAAATGATTGGTCTTACCACATATCCAACAAGCTCTTGCATTATCTTTGTTGTTTCTGCCTCTTCCTCTACTTCTGCCATTTCCTTTTCCTCTTATGAAATTTGCTTGGTTTGAAGTACCTTCTTCTTCACCTGATTGTTGCTTCCCTTTTTTAACTTTCTTCTTGTCTTTAGAGTACATTGCATGACCTGCACTCTTATCAACATCTCCTTTGATATCATTCTCAAAAGTTAGCATATGACCTAACAATTGATTCAAATCAGGAGTAAAGTTATCTAATGAAAGTTCTGTAGACAAAATAAAAGGCTTCCACTTCTCATCTCCTCTTAGCCCTGTGAGAATTTGTCTTACCAATTTATCTTCTTCAATATCTTCATCCACTGCACCTAGAGAATCTGCAATGTCCTTCATCTTTGTCACATAATCAGAGATTGATTGTGAGGCCTTCTTCTTGAAGGTAGTAAATTCTGCCCATAGTGAAGCCTTCCTTGATTTGGTTGTGTTTTGGAAATGCTCCTCCAAAGCATTCCAAATGTCACATGCACTTTCAAGTCCTCTAATGTGAGGAAGCAAATAGTCATTGATTGCCATGTAGATTATGCTCCTTGCTTGAGCATCCTTCTTCATCCAATTCTTCAAGTCTGCAAGCTCCTCTCTAGTTGGAACACTAGAGTCTCTAAATTCTGGCTTTTCTTCATCTCCTGTGATGTATCCCATCAGGTCTTTGCTCATAAGATGAGCTTCCATCCTCATTGACCATGCAGGATAGTTTTCCCTATCCAATTTCTCTATCTGTAGAGAATCTCCCATCTTGTGTCCACCTGTGTATTGAAATCTTCAAGCTTTACGAATAATATATGTACCTTTGCTTCGAATTAGAGTCCTTTTGTCTTTCTTGATGTCGTATGGTCTCCTCCTCAAGATTTGCCTTCAAGTTTTCACCTTTTAGTTCTTCAATTGTTGAATTTCTTGAATCTGCAGCAGTCGGGATTCTCCTTTCCTTGATTTTGATGTTTCCTGCTCTGATACCACTGATGGAGAGGGTTAATCTCCAAAAGAACAAGTTGATCTTGAATTTAGACCACCTCTATATCAAGATCAACTTTAGACTCCACCAAATTTAGACAACATTCATCAACCTGATCAGAAAATTGATTACTCTGAAAAATTCAACTTCTCAGAAAAGTCTGCTACAGATTAATCACTCATTGACTAATCAATCCTGTAAAGTTTTTAATGAAACTTTGCACAATACTTTGCCTTGAGGTTGCGCAACATTTCCAAGTTAAATTTCTCAAAATGATTGAGTACACACTGAGAAATGTGTGAAACACTTTACCTATATCTGAAATAGCTTCTCTGTAATGGCGACTTTGACACTTGCAACTTCTTAGCTACAGTTCTCCCAATGTCGAACCCGTTTGATCAAGATCTTTTAGACATAGATGGCTTACCTTCCAACTTAGATTTTGAGCCCTCACTTGTGTAAAACTTTACACCACACACTGAGTAATGTTCATTTTTCTGAACATGAAATCTGCGCCAGTTTTGTCGACTCTCAGAACATCATTACATATGAATGTTCCTAAACTAAATTCTCTCAACCTGATTGCAATTAGCCTCTCAAATTCTAGCCATAGATAGATTAGCTATGGACTTAGATACGTGCAGAAGGATTTCTCAAAAGAATAAACACAGAAGGAGCAGACAGCAAAACATCGGGTGCAAGTTTTTTCTTGATTTCTCAGAAAGTTACAATTGAGTGAAGTTGATGAATTCAACTCACTTCTCATGTGTCTAATGACACTCTCTACTACTCATTTCTCTCTTCCTATTCTCTATTCTCATTCTATTCTACTTGCCCCGACTTTTTCAACAAACATTTATAGGCAAATATATACAAGCTTATGACTAATCAAAAGTATGAGTTAGCTATATCTGAAGTAATGTACATGTGTGTACATAGTTTTGAATTTCTGAATATGTCCTTCCTTCAACCTTCTGAATTTGTTCTCTTCTTGATTCCTTGACTTCATTTCTTCATAAACCTTCAATTGATGATTGACATGCACCAACATATTTGTTGTTGACCTCTAGCCTCACTCGATTGCCTATAATGGTGACCTTGAATTGTGAGGTTGATTAGACCTTCCATGTAGGTGGGAGTGGCTTGGAGGGCTTCTTCTAACTCAGCTTCCATGATAGATGGAGGTTGGACCAAAGTAATTTTGGGAACAGTATGAAACCTTTTTGGTGATGGAGTGGTGATGTTTCTTCAAAGTCCATCCTTCTTTTGGATGCTCTCATTGTTTGTTTAGTGCTTGGGCTTGCCTCCTCTATGATCACCATGCCACGTTTCTTCTTTGGGACTGTGGTTGATTTGATATGATTTTCCATTTCTAGAGGAGATGGCATTTCTTTCAGATAGTCAGTGATATGCAAAGCATGGTAAATAGTATTGTCAATGTCATGCAACTGTTCAAGAAACTTTTGATGCCCCATTGCTTTTTTGCTTCAAATAACCTTTCCTGCACATAAGGGGTCAAGTTGATCTTATTGCCTATTTGCTTGACTGCATGAGACAATAGTTGAACTACTATATTTTGTGGTGTTGTGTGTCTCTGCATATTTGAGAAACAAAAATATTGATGCACCAGGTGCACTCCCTCCTTTATAACCATTTGATTAATATCAAAAAAATTTTGCTTTTTTGTTTCATGACTCTCATCTTTGAGATTAGTAATACCATCTTTAATCCATCCAAATAATGAGTTCATGGGTGAAGTGAATGGTTTTCCAGTTCCCTTGTAAATACATGGCTCTAGATTTGGTACTAAAGGCTTATCTATTGCAGGATTGAAGGTATTCATAACTTGAGTGCATCTTTCAAAATCTGGCTTATAGATGGGAAGTTTCAAATTAGCTTCAATCCTAGACTTGGTCCAACTGTCCATTATGCGAGGCAATTCATGAAGAACTTTAAAAGCTTGACTCATCACTGGAAATTGATGGTCTCGATCCATGATCCTTATTGCAATCAGGAACAGATGATTACTAGTAGGTTGATCGTCCTTGAATTGGTGACCACTAGCTTTAACTTCACTTTCCAAAGCGAATTTGCTAACCTCCATTTGTTGGGTTGCTCTAGAATCCTCAGAAGCCATCTACACTTGAAATGCAATATGTGATTAATATGAGAAGTTAGGAAAGCTTTTCCTTTTTCCATCATAAAGCTCAAGCATTTGTTGTTTGCCTTTTAAACATGTCTCCCCCTCACATAGGTGAGTGAATCATGATACTTGAAGATATGTTTTTTGATTTTTCTATTTGTTGAAAAGAAACAAGAAATGGTTAGTCATAGCCAAAGCAATAGTTACTAATCATTAGTAGAAGTCCTACATTCTTATGGTCAAGTGAAGTCCTATTTCCTTGGAGGAAAATGTGCACCACTAAATAGTTTAAAGAAACCGTATGAAAAATAGGAGACCTTGTAGTGTGGCCCTATTGTGCATACTCTAGGTGCATTCAGCTCAACATAAATGCAATCTTAACACTACTTCTCTTGAATTTGTTTTGCTGGTACATTCTTTGGTCTCCATATTTGATGTGTCTTTGTGTTTGGTGTTGAGCCTTTGTTAGGGTTGTTTGAGTTGATTCTGGCGCTATTTCCTTTTTCTTGATCCACCATATGTAACTGCTTTGCTTTTGGAGTTCTCGTTTCTTTGTCCTTGCTCAAGAAGCTTTAAAAGTTTTTGCTTGGATGCTGATCATTTGGGTCAATATTGTGATCTCTTCCTTGGTTTTCTTTAGCATCTTCTTTGGAATCCATACTTGCTTTTGTCATCTTTAAGCTTTCATGACTTGTTTGGGTAACCATACTTCAAGTACCCTTGTGCTAAACTGTTGTGCTCTTTCTTCTTTGAATGTCGTCTTCTTCTAGGGTTTGTCGGTTGTGCTTGTTGTTTCTTGCATTTATCATCATGAAGTTGGTACTTTTGAATCCATATATGCTTGATTTTCTTGTTTGGTTGCTATCTATAATTTTTTGGTGTTGGGCTTGTTGACAATTTTCCACATTCCTCTCTAAAATGAATGACCTCATTAAGGTTTTTTTTAACATGATCTCTTGAGAAGGAGGGTTTGGCTAATCACACATAGTAGAACAAGAATCTTCTTGGACACACAATGTGGCATGAAGCATGAACTCTTGAGGTAGGGGATTTGGTTGGAATTCTAACTCATGCATTCATTGATTTGGTCCAATAGGGTTTTCCACATCCATTGTCTTTAGTGGTTTCTCATGTAGGAGACTAATGACCTCCCTATGTCCTACCTTGGCCGATATGTATCCCTGGGCTAGATGTATTGCAACCTCATGCTCACATATCCAATCTTGTCCAAGTACCATTTCTTATAGAAGGTCAAAGTCTTTACAAACCAAGAGTCTTTGTTGCATGGAGTTGTTTCCTAAGCGTAATGATACGATTACTTCTCCTAAGCATTCAATGGTGTTGCCTTCAATCCCTAGCATATGGGTTTTTTTAGGGGTGAGTGGCACCTTTAATTTTTCAATTAAAGAAGCATGTGCATTACTCAAAGCTGCTCTTGCATCAGTTAAAGAGTCAACTAGATGACATTCTTCCTTTCCAATCCCTAGGTTTAAATAAGGTTGTTTTGGTATGTTTCCTAGGGTTTTTATGGTGGTGGTGTGATAATTCACCATGGGAATGGGTTCTTTGCCTTGTATGTATATTCCAACATGTTCTCTAATCCATTCCTTATGTTTTCTTATTCTCTCTAGGGCTTCTAGTCTTGCTTCTTCTCTTATTCTATCTTCTTCATCTTTCCTGTTCTGTGCTCCTAAAAATCTAGTCAACATTTATTCCATTAAGGGTTCCATATATTTTTCACTCTGTAGCCACTTACATAGTTTGGAAATATATGTCCATTAAGAGTTGCTAAATTTATGGCTCCAATAGAGGAAATTCTATTCGTGATTAAGGGACCATATCCTCTTTCTCGTAGTTTGTTCACGTGTTGTTTCAAAGTATAAACAAGCATGAAGTCTCCGACTCTAAGACCTTTATCTTTGATATGGGAATCATAATAAGATTTTTCCTTTGCTTAACAACATAAATACTAGCTACCACTAATATTCTAGTTTCATGCAACTTCTTTATTTGATCCAATTGGTTGGACAATGCATGTCTAGCCCATTCATATTTTTCAACTACTCGAAGAGTAGGAATCAAGAAATCAATTGGTAAAATTGTATTCTGACTATAAACTAGATTAAAGGGTGTCATTCCTATAACTATCTTATAAGAAACTCGAAATGTGCAAATTGCACAACACAATTGTTTATCCTAGTCAAATATTCCATTGTTTACTATCTTGGTAAGAATCATGCATAACACTTTATTTGAACTCTCTGCTTGTCCATTAGCTTGCAAGTGATAGGGTGCCGACTATTTATGAATCACTAGAAATTCATTCATGATTTAATCAATGACTTTATTAATGAAGTGCATACCTCTATCACTTATAATCTCTATGGGAATTCCAAATCTAGTGAAGATGTTTTCAAACAGGAACTTTGCAATGGTTTGGGCATCATTCTTCCTAGTGGCTTTAGCTTCTACCCACTTAGTTAAGTAATCTGTGGCTACTATGATGTACTCTACATGGGATCCTCTTCCAAGGGGATTAATGGGTCAAATGAAATCTATTCCCCATTTAGACAAAGCTCTTGCACTAACCATTGGTCTCAAAGGATTACCATCTCATCTTATTGGGTACTTCGTTCATTGTCATACATCACAACTTCGTACATAAGTTTTGGCATCCATAGGTAATGTTGGCCATCATAAGCCTGCAAAGAGAATCACTTTGGTAGTCTTATCCGCTGAAAAATGTCTTCCAACTTCTCCAGCATAGGCCATTTCTCTAATATGGGAAAATATTCATCTTCATACACATACAATTGTAGTTGATTGCCTTTTCCTCGTTTAAATAATTGTTTTTCCATGATTACGTAGTCTCTACTTTGTTCTTCTAGAGATCTTTTTCTTGCTAGACTCATTCCTTTTGGATGAGTTTGTGACTTCAAGTAATCTACACATGGCTTACTCCACTCAGGCACTATAGTTGACTAACTTAGGCATGAATGTTCCTCGGGTGTAGATTCTTGACATAGGTGACAACTTGTTACATAGTCATGTATATCTTTTCCATGGTTGGCCAATACACTCCTTGTCTTTTTAACTATTTTGTGGTTCCATTAACTCCCTTATGCATTCTCCATTTGTTCTCATGGGATTATTTGATTAAAATTATTCTTTCCTCATCCTCGACACATCTTAGAAGTATTCCTTTAGAATCTTTGAAGTACAGACTGCTTGCCACAATGTGGAGGTTTCTTGTTTTCCAAAGTTCCTTGCCTCCAATTGAATTGATCCTATGGTTTGGTCCATGCACGAGTATAGATATCAATTTCTTGGTCCACTTTGGACATACTTCTAGGTTGAACAAATAAGTGTCATGTAGCTCATCTGTGACTCTAGTTGGTGGTTCTCCATGTGTCATTCTTGATAAATGATCAACTCTTACATGAGTATTGCCCTTCTTGACTACTACCTCAAAATAAAATTCCATTAACAGTAGAAACCATCTTATTAGCCTTTTAGTATTACAAGGTTTATTGAACAAGTCCAATAAATCTTGGTGGTCAATAAAGAATTTGAACTTGTTGGCTAGGAGGTAATGCCTAAATTTCTTTACCATGTAGACCATTCCTAGGCCCTCTCATTTAGCCATAGTGTAATTGCGTTTCGCTTGGGTAAGCTGTCTATTGGCATATGCTATTGGATGATCTACAAGGTATGTGGGTAGTGCATTGAGAAGAATATGTACATAAATCGTCTACATAGACTTCCATACTTTTCTTGAGGAATTCTTTGAACACATAACACATTAGTCTTTGAAAATTTGATGGGGCATTAGTTAAATCAAATGGCATAACCCTTAATGCATATACTCCCCATTCTATAGCAAAAATGGTCTTATGATGGTCTTTAGTAGCAATCATTACTTGATTATAACCTAAAAACCCATCAAGGAAGCTATAGAATTCCTTGCTTGCTACCTTTTCCTAAAGATGGTATGTAATGGGTAGTGGGTAGCTATCTCATATGGTGGTAGCATTAACATTTTTTGAGGCCAATACAAACCCTAATCTTTCCATTTTTCTTTGATACAACCACCAAAGGAGAAACCCATTCGATGTGTTTGATCTTGTATATAAATTCAACTACCAACAATTTGTCTATTTCTTCTTTTATTTTGGTAGAATACACATCATTGTATGTATATGATCTTTGTTTAGATGGTTTTGTATCAAGAAATATAGGAATTCTATGGGCACATATTGAGGGATATACCCCTTTCAAGTCTTTGTGGTCTAAGCAAACATGTCCCTATATTCTTGAATTAATGTTCTAAGTTCTTATTCCTCCTCTAAGGACATATCCTTGTCTATGTAAGAGCATCTCTCTTCATCTCCCTCTAGGGTCACTATTACCTTCTCAGTTTGTTCTTCGCTATCATATGCTATTCCATCCCACGCCTCTTTCTTAGGCATTTTAATAGCTCTTTTTCTTTCCTACACTTCATATCTTTTAAAATGTTATGGCAATTCAAAGTGTTCATTTTGTAAGTTTTTATCCCCTACTACATAGCTTTCCTTTTTAGGGTTTATGTGATATTCTTCTATGGAGAAGATTTTGTTATGTTCCATGGAATCTTCCCATTTTATTTCTTTTAGGTATTGTTCTTTTGAGTCAAACTCAGGTTCCATTTCTATGCTTTCATAGTATTCTTTCCACTCCTTTTCAATTATTTTTCCTTCTTCAGCTTCTTGAAGTAAAACCATGTACAAGCTTAAGTCATATCCTTCTTCATCCACACACTCATTCATGGTCAACACTTCTTTGTTTACACACATATCCAGTGTTGCTAGAATTTCCATACATCCATGTGGTTCAAATGCTTTGTGAGGAAATATTTGTGGCATGTAGGTTGTTGGGAGAGATGGTAGGATGCACTCAGAAGATTGAGTTGGTGCTGCTATACCTGCTTCATACCAGCCCTCCTTTGATTCCAGATATGATTAGTAGACTCCTTGAGCTTCCAAATGATACCAAATTATGCTATATGTACTTTGGAAAAGGTTTGAGTAATGATTAGATCAAAACAGATAAGTTTGTACTTCACTAGACTTGAAAACTTTCTATTTTGGTCTTGATACCTGCTCAGTCTTTCACTCAGTGTGGCCAGCACACTTACAATTGATCTAATTCCTTCTGGAAATATTAAATTAGCTTAGCAAACTACCATTTGCAAGTGGAATGAAAGGAAATGACAAACTATACTCTGAGAAAGAAGTTTAGCAAAATTATGTGTACCCCCGACTTTTTAGGAACACTGCAGCAGAATACCAGAGGTCACTTCGAGTACGATTTCTCTGTGATGGCTGATCCTTTGGCCTTGAAATTTTGTAGGCATGTAGTATGCTTAGAGCTGGTTCCAATGTGTCTTGAATCACTTGATTTGGTTCAGTAGATCCTGAGATATGATCTGTTGAAGTTGACAGACTTGGAGATGATGACTCAGAGAAATCAGAGATAGTAAATGTGTATACTTCTATTGATTGATGTAGTTGTACAATCTCATTAGCATGACAAGCATAGCTAAATGAGGTATTGTGGTGTTGGCTATAAAGTAGCACTCACACACAATGAGTTACAATGATAAAATGCCTCGGGAAAATGAGCTAGAATGAGTGACACACCCGCGACTTTTCCACTTCATCTTTTATAGAAGTTTTGTGATCATTTGAATTTGAAATTCAAATCTAGGCTCCCTAGAATCTCTCCTCTAAAAGTAGGGAGATATTCTCTCCATTAAGTCCTCTAAATTTCCACGACTAATCAAGTAGGTGTGATTACATGTAAATGCCAAGTCATTTAGACTTTTACAAATGAGTAAAATGGTAATAGTCCATAAGCATAAGTTCCTATGACTCTTGCTTCATGTAGAGATATCCTTCAAGGGTTCCAAGCCAAGTGTGAAGGCTTGAAATGTACCAACAGCTCCCCCTCAAGCCAAACACTTTGGCTTAAGTCTTCATCTTCTTCATCTTTAGTCTTCAATCACATCCTGCAATCCAATCATGGATTTAAATCTGCATAACTTGTTTCCATCCAATGCTTTAGTGAGTAAATTTGCACATTGCATATTTGTAGACACATAAGTCAATTGTATATCTTTGCTTAGTAACTTCTCCCTCACATAGTGGTAATGAACCTCTATGTGTTTGGTTCTGGCATGATATACTGGATTAGCTGCAAGGTGAAGAGAGCTAGTGTTATCTCCAAATATGATTGGTGGCCTTGTATATAGGCCTAACTCTGTATATAGAAGCTTCAACCAGATAGCCTCTTGAGTGGCATTGGCAAGCCCTCTATACTCTGCTTCAGTGGATGACAATGGCACTGTAGGTTGTTTCTTGGCTGACCAAGAAATAGGCTTATCTCCTGCAAAACAAATGTATCCTGATGTGCTCCTTCTATCATCCTTGCATCCTCCCCAATCTGCATCTGAATAAACTTTAATGTCAATATCTGATGTATAAGGAAAGTACAAACCATGATTCTGAGTTCCCTTCAAGTACTTCAAGATCTTCTTTGCTGCCTCTAGGTGAGGTACCCTTGGTTTGTGCATGAATTGACTAAGCACACTAACTCCATATGCTATGTCAATTCTTGTCAAGGTAGCATAGTTCAAACTGCCTACCATACTTTGATATCCTGTGATGTTTTGGACTTCTTCTCCTTCATGAGCACTTAGCTTTAGGTTGACCTCCATTGGAGTAGTAGATACTTTAGCATCCTGCAAACCAAACTTCTTGACCATATCCTGTACATACTTCTTTTGAGTGATATATATACCTGAGTTGGTGTAGACTAACTCAAGACCTAAGAAGTACTTCAATAATCCAAGATCACTAATCTTGAATTCTTTCATCATCTGTCCTTTGATGTGTCTAATCCCATTGACATCATTGCTTGTAATGATGATGTCATCAACATAAACACACAAGTAGATTACCTCTGTACTACTTCTCTTTATGAACAGAGAAGTATCAGCTTTGCTCATCACAAATCCTTGGTCTTGGAGGTAGGTTGTCAACCTGTAATTCCATGCTCTAGGTGCCTGCTTCAAACCATATAGAGCCTTCTTCAATTTACAAACATAATTTACCTTCTTGGGATCTTCATAGCCAGGTGGTTGTGACATGTAGACTTCTTCAGATATCCATCCATTCAAGAAAGCATTCTTGACATCTAATTGGTACATGTTCCAATTCTTGGATGCAGCTACACTCACCAATATTCTGATAGTTGGCATCTTAGCCACAGGAGAAAATGTCTCCTCATAATCAATGCCTTGGGTTTGTGCAAAACCCTTGGCTACCAACCTAGCTTTGTACCTATTGATTGTTCCATCTGAATCTTTCTTTAGCTTGTAGATCCATCTGAATCCTATCACCTTCATAGAGTCCTTCTTGGGTACCAAGTCCCAAGTATCACTCTCCTTGAGAGCTTCCATTTCTTCATCCATAGCTTCTTTCCACTCTGGTTTGGTAATTGCTTCTTCATAGGTACCTGGTTTTTCATTCAACAAATCCTTTGCAAGATATACAGAATGTTTAGTTACAAGTGATGTGTCATACCCAAATCTGATTGGTTTCTTCTTTTCTCTCTGAGATCTCCTCATTGCTTGAGTTGAGGATTCTGGTGCATCCTCTAGCTTTTTTATCTTCATCTTTCCTTTGGACTTCCATGCCTTGAATTCCTCAATGTTAATTGTATCATCATCATCTGAGCTTGATTCATCTTTCTGGATTGGTTCCTCCTTGGTGAGCTTTGGGAAATTTTCTTCCATATCATAGGGTAGACTAACCTTCCTGCATTCATTCTCATACCATGAGTCATTCTCATCAAAGATGACATCTCTGCTTACCTTGAAGCCTTTGTTTGTTGGGTTGTAGAATCTGTATCCCTTTTGGTTCAAATCATAACCAATGAAGATACATTTTTCAGCTTTAGGGTCTAGCTTTCCCCTTACCTGTGAGGGTATATGCACATATGCTACATAACCAAAGATTTTACAATGATCTAGAGATGGTCTCTTACCATGCCAAGCTTCATATGGTGTCATGCCATTAAGTGATTTGGATGGCAACCTGTTTATGAGATAGGTGGCAGTAGATACACTCTCTGCCCAAAGATAATTTGGCAATTTTTTTTCATTAAGCATAGACCTAGCTGTTTCTACTATGAGTCTATTCCTTCTTTCAGCTACCCCATTTTGTTCAGGTGAGTACCTTGTAGTAATCTCCCTTTTGATGCCTCTTTCCTGTAAGAAATCTTCAAATTCATTGGAGAAGTACTCTCCTCCACCATCTGACCTTAGCCTCTTCAAACTTCTTCCTGTTTGGTTTTCAACAAGTGCAAGATACCTCTTGAAACAATTAAACACTTCATCTTTATGCTTCATAAAGTATAAAATGGTCCACCTGCTATAGTCATCAATGAAGGACACATAATACCTTGAACCTGAAATGGAAGGGTCCTTGCTAGGTCCCCAAACATCTGTGTGTACCAAGTCTAGGTAGTCTTCATGCATGAAACCTTTCCTTGAATAGGGCAACCTGTGAGACTTACCAAACTGACATGCTCCACATTTGTAAATCATGTGTTGCTTGGATACATTAGGTATCCCAAGCACACATTGATCCCTGCACATTTGTTTTAGGGTTCTTTCACCTATGTGACCTAACCTCTTGTGCCATATTTCTAACTCTGAAGGTGCTTGATCCTTGTAATTATACAAAGCAATGTTCTTGGTGTCTTCTAGCTCAAAAGTAAACAATCTACCTGATTTTTCTCCCTTGGCTATCCTTCTGAATCCATGTCTTGGGTCCTCCACATATGCTCCATGTGTGAATCTGACCTGCAAACCTTTCTCCACAATCTGACCAACACTCATTAGATTCTTGGTGATGGTTGGTACATAAAGTACCTTGCTCAATAGGTTCTGGTTACCATCACATGTCTTCACATTTCCAATCTTTACAACAGAGTGTTTAGTATCATCACCTGTCTGTACATGATGTTTGCCTTTGGGTTCTTCCAAATCAGAGAGTAGTGCCACATTGCCAGCTACATGGTTAGAACATCCTGAGTCAATATAAAATAAATGATCATCATTTGTACCTGTCTTGGAGGTCATATTCATGATCAATAGGGAGTCATCTTGCTCCTCTGTGTAATTGTTGTAATCTCTTCTACTTCTGAATCCACCTTGGTAGTTACCATTGTGGTTGTGGTTGTAATTGTTGTTGTACTGATTGTTGTATCCATTGTAGCCTTGATGTTGGTTGAACCTGCCTCTCCCTTGAGAGTATCCACCTCTTGAGTAGCCTCTTCCTCTCTGATTCTTGTAGTTCTTGTAGCATTCATCTGTGGTATGATTGGACAATCCACAAATGTTGCATGGTGATGAGTTGTAGGGTCTCCCCCTACCTGACTTACCTCCTCTGCCCCTGCCTCTTGATGATCTACCTCTCCCTGCATAATTAGCTTGGGAGGTAGAGCCTTCTTCATCCTGTTTCTTCCCTTTACCTTTATCCTTAACTTTCTTATCAGTATATAGAGCAAAGGGGTTGTTACCTTTTGATTGATCTCCTGCCTTTGTAAACTTTGCTTCATGTGTGAATAGTTGGCCCATGAGTGTTGTGAGATCTGGGGTATGCATGTCCATATAGAGGTCCATTGCAGTGGTGAAACTTTCCCACTTATCATCTGCCTTGAGTCCATTTGTTACTTGCCTGACTATTTTCTCCTCTTCAATCTCCTCTCCAATGCTTGCTAATTGGTCTGCCACATCTTTAATCTTGGTCACATATTCTGAGACTGATTGCTTGGGCTGCTTCCTAAGGGTTGTGAATTCAATCCACAGTTGATTCTTCCTAGCCCTTGTGTTGGAAGAAAAGTATGTTGACAAGGTTTCCCAAGTCTCTTGGGAAGTCTTACAATTTCTTACATGAGGTAAAAGAAAGTCAGATATAGAGTTAAGAAGGTAAGACCTTGCCAAAGCATCTTTTGCACACCATTGGTTGAGCCTCTCATGTTCATCCTTGGTGGGTAGTCCTCTAGTTTTAAATGAGGGCAATTCCTCATCTCCTGATATGTATCCAAATAAGCTCCTTCCTTGTAGATAGGTCTTCATCCTTAGTGACCAAGCTTGGTAATTGTTCCTGTCCAATTTGTCAATGAATGAAGGAAAACCATCTCCCATTGTTACCTTATTTGCTCTGATACCACTGTTGGGAGAGATGGTAGGATGCACTCAGAAGATTGAGTTGGTGCTGCTATACCTGCTTCACACCAGCCCTCCTTTGATTCCAGATATGATTAGTAGACTCCTTGAGCTTCCAAATGATACCAAAATATGCTATATGTACTTTGGAAAAGGTTTGAGTAATGATTAGATCAAAACAGATAAGTTTGTACTTCACTAGACTTGAAAACTTTCTATTTTGGTCTTGATACCTGCTCAGTCTTTCACTCAGTGTGGCCAGCACAATTACAATTGATCTAATTCCTTCTGAACATATTAAATTAGCTTAGCAAGATACCATTTGCAAGTGGAATGAAAGGAAATGACAAACTATACTCTGAGAAAGAAGTTTAGCAAAATTATGTGTACCCCCGACTTTTTAGGAACACTGCAGCAGAATACCAGAGGTCACTTCGAGTAAGATTTCTCTGTGATGGCTGATCCTTTGGCCTTGAAATTTTGTAGGCATGTAGTATGCTTAGAGCTGGTTCCAATGTGCCTTGAATCACTTGATTTGGTTCAGTAGATCCTGAGATATGATCTGTTGAAGTTGACAGACTTGGAGATGATGACTCAGAGAAATCAGAGATAGTAAATGTGTATACTTCTATTGATTGATGTAGTTGTACAATCTCATTAGCATGACAAGCATAGCTAAATGAGGTATTGTGGTGTTGGCTATAAATTAGCACTCACACACAATGAGTTACAATGATAAAATGCCTCGGGAAAATGAGCTAGAATGAGTGACACACCCGCGACTTTTCCACTTCATCTTTTATAGAAGTTTTGTGATCATTTGAATTTGAAATTCAAATCTAGGCTCCCTAGAATCTCTCCTCTAAAAGTAGGGAGATATTCTCTCCATTAAGTCCTCTAAATTTCCACGACTAATCAAGTAGGTGTGATTACATGTAAATGCCAAGTCATTTAGACTTTTACAAATGAGTTAAATGGTAATAGTCCATAAGCATAAGTTCCTATGACTCTTGCTTCATGTAGAGATATCCTTCAAGGGTTCCAAGCCAAGTGTGAAGGCTCGAAATGTACCAACATAGGTTGGGTCTTCTGTAGGTCTATGTCGCTCATGTCTTGCTTGCCAAAATTGTAGTCTTTCCTCTTGTCATTTAGTTGCCTTGCAAATCCATAATTGAGTGCCTTCATTCATCCAATATTGGTCACTAGATCCAACACTATGTATTAACACATCCTCCTCCTCCTTATGTGCAACATTTTATTGAACGGATGGAATGTCTCTATATGCAAAATTTTGGAGATTTATTCTAGTAGTTGTGCCTTGGTGTTCGAGATACAATGCATCTCATCCACAATCTTGAACTAGCTTTAACTGTCACATGAATGGCCTACCTAGGATCATCTCATAATTGCTCACCTTTCCAAATTGGCATATAGCTAAAGTGTGTTAAATGCGTGTTTGCCGTCAGAGACGCGTTTAAGCTCTTTTCGGGTTCTTGGGAGTGGAAGGGGTTTGAATAATCAGAGGCCCTATACTTGATTTCCCAAATTTAACACTCACACCACAGTATCTTGATATTTAAATCTCTGTTAATACAAATTACTCTCCTGACTCTAACTCGTTCTCTCATAGATTCCGACTAGTACACGAATTAATACTTCCTCAATACACGGCGCACAAGGTAAACACTACCGTAGTACAGACTTACAGTAATTAACTTAATGGAACAGTGATTCAATACTTAACTTACTGTAAATATTATCGCAATCCAGTCTTTACCGTACAGGTGCAAATAATCAAACAAAGACAGAAAGACACAGTAGTACTCAGAATTCTCAAAACACAACACAACGGAACTACACAGACGTATCGCCCAGACAGACAGTCTGGCGATCCCTCTGGTTGTCACCGAAGCGTCCTTTCATTAGATTATAAATGTTTACATCTCTTCGCAGCGACCTTTCGGTTCGTGTGGAATGCGAAAATGGAAAGATTTACAATTGCCAATCCGGCGGCTTACACTGGCACGCACGGTGGACTTGAACCCGCAGGTATACAAAATTTCATGGCTCATCAACTATACCTTGAAGATACATTGTTCTAGCTAATTTAAAAGTCCGGGAAATTTTCTTTTTTAACGAATCCAGCATCTGTTTCAGTATCTTTGGTTCTACTAACTGAGCATCAGTTCTAACTGAACTAGTGGCAATAACTTGGCTTATCAAAATTTCTACCTGTGTTTGCAGAAAGGCTTCCTGCAGATAAAAGTCATTTGATAAAGCTGCATCACGGTTTACTTTCATATCGGCAATTTGTTGATCTATACGTGATAAGTGTTCTGCTTGAGCTCCAAGTTGCTTTTCTCTTCTCTCCAATTCTTGATTCTGAAATTGAATTGTCCTGAAATATGCATCTCTTTCTCTTCAAATTGCTGGAATCTCTTTCTGGAGCTGAGTGATCAACATCATCTGCGTTTTAAGTGGTAAATTGGGATTTTCCGGTGGTGGTCCGTTCTGCCAGCGGTTTGCATTATAATTGTTGTTCCTCTGTACTCGGTAGTTCTGATATCCCTGCGGTTGATTGTTTCTCAGTTGCGGAGGTACATAGTGATTCGCTGGTTGTCCATGTTCTTGAATGACTGCATTGACCGTTGTTGTTCCCTGTACTCTGGAGTTGTAGACACAGTTTCCGGTGGTGTGTCCGGCAGTGTTGCAGATAGCGTAGAACGTTTGATTTAGTGCACAATTGGCACTAGTATGACCTGAATTTTTGCATGTGATGCAGTACACTTGTCTGGTTATATCTTCAGTCATAGTTTTGTTCGTTTTTAACCACTCTAGATCTTCTGTAAATCCACCGATTTTGGATTCCAGTTGCAAAGCCATGGCAATGACTGCATCCAGCGTCATAGCTCCGACACATCTTATGATCATAACCTGTTTCAATTGTGGGGTTAAGCCATTGATGAACCACTGAGTGATGATGTCATCCGGTAAGTTAGCGTGGGCCTGTGGTATCTGCCGCAAGTGTGTTCTAAAAAGTGTAGCATATTCCTGGACAGTCTGATTTGCCTTCTGTCGGTTGTTTTGTAAATAATGGAAGATTTCGGCGGGATTCTTCTTTAGCCTGAATCGTTGCAGAAAGGCGTCTCGTACTGTGTCATAGGTACCGAAATGATTAATATCGTATTCCGTAAGCCATCTAGCTGCTTCGTTGACCAGTGTAGATTGAAAAACAATGGCCTTATATGACTGATCCGGTGGATGGTTAAGAACTGCATAACTTATTTCGAAAGTACATACATGAGCGTCCGGATCATCTCCTGGGAATCCACCGAATTTCGTGTATGTTACTCCTGTTGGAGGTGGCCTTGGCTGACATAACTGCTGTTGCTGTTGTTGTCCGTTCATTGTGAGTATATTAGGCCCTCCTTCTGTATCTGGAAGTTGATTGGATGAACTATCGGAGCTTGTATCGCCGGATGGTGTGCCTTCCGGTGTGCTGTTTTTACTTAGAATGCGTCGGATTCTGCTTCGAACAATTTTCCTTCCTTCTGGATATCCAATATCCGAAATCTTTCTTCCAAGCACGCTGGCCAGGCTGAGGATTCCGCAAAAAATGCTAAGCCTTGGCCGACAGTTGGTGTTTCTATCACCGGAATATCACCGGAATGAACTGAAATTGTGCCAGAATGCAGTGTTTTTCTGCTTTTATCGATTTCTTTTCCTAGAGTATTTCTGATCGTGGATAACTCTGAATCTTTATCCAAGATTGTTAAACTGGTTTCCAGCGGCGTCTTGGTAGATTCTGGAATTACTATATCTTCGATAGGCTGGGTCGAAGTAGCACCAGAATGTACCAAAGGTGTTGATCGTTCCATCGAAATATGACTGGAATTAATTCTAACGTCCTTAACTTGCTTGACCACTGGGTCAGACCGCGTTATACCTTCTTCTCCTAGGGTTGTCTTTAGCACTTTACGTGCTCCAGCCTTATGGTTCTTAGGATACGTTTCGCCAGACCGAGTAACCGGCATGTATCATTGCGCAGTAACAATATCTGAGCAGTTTACAACAATCTGGCTCTGTTGCTACTGTCAGTCAATCGAACGATAAAGGGGATGTTTGATTCTGACAAACAGCTGGCACTTTAATGCCATCTTTTCACAGATAACTGGCAATCTGATGCCACTTTCCCACAGACGGTGCTAAATGTTAGTCGTTTAAACTTCCGATTTCAGACTCAAAACACTTTTCAAATTCAGACGTTCCGAATCTTTCCTAACATTAAGTTACCTCCTAGCCACGTGGGTCCTTGGGAGTGGTAGGGGTCTGTTAGACAGAGGCCCTGTGCTATTTTCCCAACTCATTACACATTCATAATTGCTCTTTCGCGTCTTATCTCGGTGCGCAACTCTGAGCAACTGATGACTGTTCGATGTACTGGACTTAGAATTCTCGAACTAATCCTGCTATAGTGATCTGAGCAGTAATCCGGTGACTTGTGTCCAATAGAATAATCTACTTCGGTAAACGAAGATCATCTAATACATACTTCTTCAGAACAGACAGGTATACCAAACACATATATATACCCTGAAGTTATGCAACTCATCGTATGCCAACCTCGAGCAACAAACTTCCTGACAACAATCGACTCGTCACAGACTTAACAATGTCCTACTCGCACTCCAACCATTACAGCTACTAGTCTTCCTGTGATCGGAATCAACAGTGAACGTAGAATACTGCATCGAACTTGGTTACTTACAAAAAATGTTAACACGCGAACAGTTCGGGGCTACTTTTCACAATTCCTCGTTCAGCATACCAACTGACAAACAACACACTGCAACTTAATAACACTCAGAGACACACTCAACCATTACTGAGCAGATTCATAACACAAGATTACCACTTCGTAACTCTGCACTACGGTGCGAATAAACGACTAGACGGAGCACAGAACAGAACAGAACAGAACAGAGTAGAGTTCACTCTTCTCAATGACATACATACTACAAACAGTACGCTTACAATTCCCCAAAACTGGTTTTCGGCCACTCTTTTTTCATTTCCTTATATAGAAGATTTTTTTACAAGGGTGCACGAATCTTTAGTTACCTGCGCATTTCCCAAAAGGTTCTTTTACATTTAAGACGCCTGTCCTAGTACATTTGTCCTTATTCGGCGGCCCTCTAATAGTACCTAGGGAACAATTGGATCATAGTAGCAATTGGAAGATTAGGGCCGTTCTCTTGTCCTTCCGGAGAGAGTCGGAACGCTGCAGCAAATGATTCTAAAGTGATTACTACCCTAGATGGTAAAGAAGTAATTGGCCAACTCCGCTCTGTAGCAGGTGTGGCAGCGATGGCGGCAATAATCTAGGCGTAAAACGGGTGACATTCCACTGAATGCCAAGGCAATTCAGCGAAATTGGACAACCCATGAACACGCAAGAACTCACCCACATCCGGAGGGAGTCCGTCACAGAACGCAGCGAAGTTGGCTAACGCTTCCATGATGCGTACACAAGAGCACAAGAACACAATTGCACAAGAAACACAGAAATCACAACGCACAGAGCAGACTGATACAATAGCGATTAACAGGGGAAAGAAGAAGATTAAGTAGGTACTTGGCAGCTGGAGGCAATCAAAATTGTTAATCATCGCGCGATGTTGAGATGATAAGCTTCATAACTATGGTGTGCATGCATGAACATAATCGATAATGCAGGGCGGCTTTTGATCATAATTAGATATCAAAACGAGGATATTTATAGGCTTATTTAATAAATCAAAAACAAAAAGAAAGTAAATAACACGCGAAGAACACGTCAGCGAGAATCTGGTGCTTGATGATACGGCCGCAACTTTGAACCATTGATCACTTTAGGAAGAGGAATTCCGGTCAAGGTAGTCAACCGAAAAGTAGCTGGGCCCACTTGTTCACTAATCCGGTAAGGACCAAACCATCGTAATTTGAATTTTCCAGCCGAACAATTTGATTTAGCATTATAAAATAACACAAGCTGTCCCACCGTAAAAACTGGAGTTTTTAGATACCGATCATGAGTACGAGCTTGCCGCAACTGCACTTCTTGAAGAGTTAGAAAACTTTCCCAGCGATGCTCATCCAGTTCTCTAAGTGTGTCCAACCGAAATGGCAAAGACTCTTCAGGTAACAATTTTTGAGAGATGGCCACACGTAAGCTTGGTACTACAAGTTCCATTGGTGCAATTACTTCTAATCCATAAGCAAGCTTGAAAGGAGTCAGTCCAGTGGAAACTTTGTAAGTAATCCGGTATGCCCATAATACTGCAGGTAGTAACTGATCCCATCTTTCTGGTGATTCCACAGTCAATTTTCGAAGCATACTCAACAAGGTCTTGTTGGTACTTTCAGCTAAGCCATTAGCACGAGGACAATACGGTGAACTGAATTTATGCAGAATCTGAAAGGTGTGTGTTAGCACTCGCATTAATTGTTGACAAAGTGGGTCCCTTGATCTGTGACAAGTTCCAAAGGTAATCCATAACGTGGGAATATGTCCTTCATCAGACACTTTGCTACCGAAATAGCTGTAGCGGACCGTAAAGCCCAAGCTTCTGCCCATCTGGTAGCATAATCTGTGCATGTCAAAATGTATCGGTTGTTGCCAAGGATTGCTGGAGGTGTGATTGGTCCAATAAAATCAAGACCCCATTTCTGAAAAGGTTCTAAAGGTAATATAGGTTGCAGAGGAAAGAAATGGCATTGTAAAGGCTGTCAAGATCGCTGACAATTGTCACATTGCTACACAAATTGAGATACATCTCTATACATAGTAGGCCACCAGAGCCCACTTTGCAGAATTTTTCGGTGCGTTAAATCTGCTGCAAAATGTCCACCGGAAGGTATTGAATGTGCCAGAGCAATTACTGAGTTTACTTCATGGGGAGGAATACAACAAAGTAAAACCCCAGTGTGATCCATATAGTACAACTGTCCAGCAATCAACCGGAATCTGCGACTGTAAACTGCAATTTTTCGGCGCATTGCAGGAGAAGTTTGAGTAGGAAGACATCCATCAGTAAGAAAGGTTAATAACTGATCATAATAGGCAGGTGTCACAGGAGGTTCTAAAAATTCATCATTAGTTGTTTCAGTAACATAAATTGCTGGTGTGGTGTCATCAACACCGACCGGAGCTTCACCGAAATCTAATCGAGAGAGAAAATCTGCTAATGCATGTGCAGTGCCGGGTCGATGAATCACTTCATAATCGAATTCTTGTAATAATAAAACCCAACATGCCAAACGACCACCTAAATGCTGCTGCCTAACCAGATACACCAGCGCAGCATGATCTACATGAAAGATGAATTTTCGGCCTAGCAAATAATGCCGGAATTTCTTTACAGAATACACCAAACCAAGACATTCTCTTTCAGTGACTGAATAATTCTTTTCAGCAGGAGCAAGCCGTCGACTTGCATAATAGACAGGCCGAAACCACTTTTTAGTTTGTTGCATTAAACCACTTCCAATGGCCATATCTGATGCGTCTACAAAAACATGAAATGGGCGTTCCCAATCAGAAAGTTGTAGAATTGGAACCTGTGTTAATAATCCTTTTAGATGATCAAATGCAGTTTGACATTCCGATGTCCGATCAAACTGTCGAGGAGTACTAGTTATTAACCGATTTAGGGGTATTGCCAAATGGGCAAGCCACCGTAAATGTCGACCATGCCACTTGACTTGACTCATGAAGCGCATCACTTCTTTCGACGTAGTAGGCACAGGTGCTTCTAACATGGCTGCAATTTTGTCTGGATCAACTTGTATGCCCTGTGCAGATACAATGTGGCCAAGGAGTTTACCACAAGAAACCGCAAAGATAGATTTGGTGGGGTTCAGGCAGAGTCGGTATTCTCGGCATTTTTCAAAGAAACACCGTAAATGATACAGGTGTGCTACCATCTTACCAAATAAAGAGAAATCATCTAGATATACTTAGATAAAAGAAGTGAGATAGGGTGAGAAGATTTCCTGCATACACTGCTGAAAGGTACTAGGAGCATTCCTCAACCCAAACCACATGACTGTACAAGCAAAAACACCCCAATTCGTAATAAACACTGTTTTTGGTATATCTTGCTCAACCATTCGGACCTGGTTATAACCACTATAACCATCGAGAAATGATAGATCTCATGCCCAGACACTCTGTCCAGCATTGTATCAAGAAATGGAAGAGGAAATGTATCAGGTACGATAGCTGCATTTAATTTCTGGTAATCGGCACATATTCGGAGCTGCTTGTTTTTCTTTGGTACAATCACGATCGGGGAGATCCATTCAGCGTGCTCAATGGGTACAATGAATCCTACCTTTAATAGGCGATCAAGTTCTGCTTTGACCTGTGCTGCATAGTTAGGGTTCATACGGTAGCTAGGTTGTTTAATCGGCTTTGCTTCTGGTTTGAGCACTACCCTATGTTGATAGATGCGAGGGTCCAGACCCTTCATATCACGGTAGTCCCGTGCAAAAACATCAGAGAACTCACGAAGAAGCTGGATCAAATCTGCTTGAAATGCTTCAGACAATCCTTCCTTTATCTTGACAGGTCGTGGATTTACTTCATCTCCCAAATTATAGGTGACTAACTGATCTTCGGGAACATAGAATTGATGAGGTTTACGTGGATCGTCAGCTGACTGTAAAAGATGTTGTAGAGCGGCTTCTTCCATAGCAATATTATCTTCGATCTTCACTTCTTCGGTCACAGGCACCACCATATAGGCTGCCGGACTCCAGTTATCTACAATAGGTTGCAGATCTACAGTGCCTAAGGAAATCAGATCTTCATTGTTCTTCAGAAATGCTTCTTCTTTATCGTCAGATAAGCCATCCAACATGTGGACCGGCTCTGCTACATATGGCCTGGCATGAAGTTCACAAGGCTGAATGGCATCCAATTTGACAATATATTTATGATGATTATCTTTAAATGTTAGTTCTTGTGCTGACCAATCCTGGATAACCTTAGCCTGTTTTAACCAGGGTCGTCCGAAAAGAAGATTATAGTCAAGACTAGACTCCGGTAGTTCTAAGACTACAAAAGTCATCTTAAACGTTGTACCCTACAAAGTTGTTGGGACATTTCGTACGAGTCCTACCGGATGAACTCTGGATTGGTCTGCCATTCTAATGAAAAATTGAACAGGCTCAATTTGCGTCCATCCCAACTTTTTACAAAGCGCTGCAGTGGCTATGTTTACACCAGACCCACCATCAATTAGTACTTGAGTAATTTTGTGATTTTTGTACCATACCGTAATTAAGGGGACAGAATGATCCACCGTAGAATCAGCTTCCGGTTGTACCGTTGCTGTCGCTGGAATGCAGGAAGACCCAGGACTGAGCTGTTGCTGGAATTGCTGCCAAACTCCCGGCACTAGTGCAAATAACTGTCCAAGAGGGAGAGTAATGGATGCCTTAGATAAAATTTCCCATGCCTGATCTGCTTGAATTGTACTTTTCACTGATTCTGAAGATGATGCACCTGTTCCTAGGGTAGAATCTTGTTTTTGCGATCCTTCCTTTGGCAGCGGAACTTGGGTCACCAGAATTGGTTCTGGGAACACTGTAGGCTCTTTGGTGGTCCATTGACTAGCTTTGTCATACATTCTCTGTTGTTCATGGATGCCAAGTTCAAACACTTCTGCTGTTGGGTGTAACTGCTTACCAAATCTTGTTTGAATCACTACAGCCTGAGTTTCCACTTGTGAGATATAAACCATATTGGTCATTGGGTTCTGATGCTCCTTCTTCCTCTGATCATATTCGGCTGCATCTTTACAGAATCTGCGTATGTGGCCTAATTCACTGCAAAAATGACAGCGAGGGGTTGGTAAAGAATTACCTTCCTGTGATGTTCCTGTCTGCCAACGATTTGTATTGTAATTTGTATTCCGCTGTCCTTGATAATTTCTATATCCTTGCTGCTGATTATTTCTGATATGAGGTGGTACATAATGGATGGCCGGCTGTCCTAGTTCTTGTATGATAGCATTTAGAGTTGCTGGTCCCTGCACTTTGGCGTTATATGCATAATTTTCGGTGGAATGTCCGGTTGTATTGCAGATAGCGCAATACATCTGATTAAGTGCACATGTGGTACTGGTATGCCCTGGATTTTTGCACTTGGTGCATTACATCTGTCTAGCCAGATCTTCTGCAACATTTTTACTGGCTTTCAACCACTCCAGGTCTTCGGTAAAGCCTCCAACCTTATGCTCGAGCTGCAAGGCCATTGCAATAACCGCATCTAATGTCATAGCTCCCACACAACGGATGATCATAATCTGTTTGAGCTGCGGAGTCAAACCATTAATAAACCACTGCGTGATGACATCATCCGGTAAATTAGCATGTGCCGGAGGTAGTTGTCTCGAATGAGTTCTGAATAGGGTGGCATATTCCTACACTGTTTGATTCAACTTCTGTCTATTGTTCTGTAGGTAATCGAAAATTTTGGCAGGGTTCTTTTTCAGCTGGAATCTCTACAAAAACGCATCCCTTATCGCTTCGTAGGTGCCAAAATGGTTGATATCATACTCCGTAAGCCACCTCGCTGCTTCATTAACTAATGTTGACTGGAATACTATGGCCTTGTATGCCAGATCAGGTGGATGGTTTAGTACTGCATAACTTATTTCAAAGGTGCGTACATGAGCATCAGGATCATCACCTGGAAATCCACCGAATTTGGTGTATGTTACTCCTATTGGAGCTGGTTGAGGTGGAAGTAGCTGTTGCTGTTGTTGTTGTTGTTATTGTTGTTGTTGTTGTTGTTATTATTGTTGTTGTTGTTGACCACTCATGGTGCTGGTGGCGGTATTGTTACTATTTCTTGAGTTCTGAGGATGTGTTTCTGGTCCTTCAGAGTCCGTATGATCAGACTGCTCACCTTCCGGTTTGAAAATAGCACTCAACCTCTTAAGAATTTCTAATTCAAATAGCCTATCCTCTTCTGCGATATCAAACGTAGGCAAGCTTACCCTGAACAGTGGTGTCCGGAATGAAGATTCATCGGGAAGTATAACACTGTCACCAAAAAATTGTAAATTTTTTGCAACCGGGACCGAACTACCACCGGAATTAGTGGAACTTTCCCCAATCCAGGGTATTCTTTCACCTTCAATGACCTCTCTGGATAACACACTTCTATCCGCAGAGAGGTTTGAATCTTGACCAGACGGGTGTCGGATCAACTACACACTATGTTCCTGTAGACTCCGAAGTTACTGTATCTTCTGCAGTCTCTGCCGAAATTACACCAAAATCTACCGGAATTGTAGTATGTTCTACCGGAATGCTACCGGAATCACTGCTAACGCGCTTCGTTTCTTCGACGACTGGACTTAACCGATCTGTGCTTCTGCCTCCTGAGGATGTTCCTAATAAATTTGATATCTCCCAGGGCTGTCGGTCTCTCCTATATTTTGGATACGACTCACCGGACCGAGTAACCGGCATATATCACCTTTGCAACACTTGCGTACTATTTCACCTTACTGTCGATTCACAATCTATGGTCACCTTCCCTCAATCACTTTGCAATACTCTGTTGCCACTTTCCCACAATCACTTTGTAACAATCTGTTGCCACCTTCCCACAGACGGCGCCAGTGTTAAACACGCGTTTGCCATCAGAGACACGTTTAAGCTCTTTTCGGGTTCTTGGGAGTGGAAGGGGTCTGAATAATCAGAGGCCCTATACTTGATTTCCGAAATTTAACACTCACACCACAGTATCTTGATATTTAAATCTCTGTTAATACAAATTACTCTCCAGACTCTAACTCGTTCTCTCACAGATTCCGACTAGTACATGAATTAATACTTCCTCAATACCCGGCACACAAGGTAAACACTACCGTAGTACAGACTTACGGTAATTAACTTAACAGAACACTGATTTAATACTTAATTTACTGTAAATATTATCGCAATCCAGTCTTTACCGTACAGGTGCAAATAATCAAACAAAGACAGAAAGACACAGTATTACTCAGAATTCTCAAAACACAACACAACGGAACTACACAGACGTATCGCCCAGACAGACAGTCTGGCGATCCGTCTGGTTGTCACCGAAGCGTCCTTTCATTAGATTATAAATGGTTACATCTGTTATAATTGATGGAATATGTTGAACAATGCATTGTTGGATTGTAACATGGAATATGTTGGCCAATGCATTGTTATGGAATATGTTGAACAATGCATTGTTGGATTGTAACATGGAATATGTTGGCCAATGCATTGTTGGATTGTAACATGGAATATGTTGAACAATGCATTGTTGGAGTGTTAAATTATTATTGAACAATGCATTGTTAAAGTATTATATTATTGATGTATTAATGTGTTTTGATGTTTTTGATATAGAAGCTGAAGGTTCGTGAGGAGCGTGCAAGGCGTGAAAGGGCGGATATCAATAATCCGAATAATTAATTATTTTGTAAATAAACCTGCATAGAAGGTTCTATTGTTAGAAAAGTAATGGTTAGAATAAGGGTCGTTGTAGACCGCAGTTTTTGTTATTCAAAGCAATGGCTTTCTGTAAAAGTTACCAACTTTTAGTTTCACGTTTGCTTTTTGAAGCCGCCCTCATGTAACCACTCTTTTTGACGTAATCAAAATTCCTATAAATACATGCAATCTGTGGACTGTCGAAACAGAGTGCATGGGGGGAGATTGCACCCAATCTTGTGTTCGGTCTCGTCTCTTGTTGTCTCTATTTTTCTGTGCGTCTTCTGCATTTGTAACCTCTGTGTGAGCGTGAACAAGATCCTGACAATAGTGGTATCAGAGCTCTGCACGCGTCAATACAGAGGGTTCTGTTCTCTGTTCTCTGTTCGTCTTCGTCTTCATTTTCACCTACGTTTGCTCCTACGTTTACTCCTTCGGCTTACTCCAAGGCGTCGACTAAGGCAAAGAACTTAGGCAATAACTTAGGCAATACATTGGCAACATTGGCAACATTGGCACCCAAGGATCCCTTGGCGATCGTTGGCTACGTGCGAGGCAATTTTAATTTTTGAGTGGCAATAGAGTGGTTTAGATTCCCTAAGGTAGGAGGATTTGAACCCACAACCTCCTACTTTCAAGGGAAGTGCTTTACCACTACACTCTCTCTTGGAGTTGTCACTCAAGTTCTTTCCTCATAAATTTAACATAACTTGCATTTTTTCTCACTTTTCAAGGTGGCACGGTGTGGCGCGACGCGGCGCGTCAGGGTATATCTTTTCAGGGTACACTTCTCAGGGTACACTTCTGAGGGTACACTTCTCAGGGTACACCAGGGTACATCCAGACAGGGTACATCAGGGTACATCCAAACAGGGTACACTCTGCTAAGGTATATTTCCTGAGGGTACATCCCGAGAGGAAAGCACTAGCTTAAGGGTCCAAGAGCACCATGGAGGATTACATTAATTCACCTCTACCTGAGGCAACAATTGAAAAACAACTAGAGCTTTTGAGGCATGAGCTTCGAGGAGCTCAAAATGAGATCTGACAACGTGATGAAGTCCTCCAACAGATACAAACTGAGGCAGATAGCCTTATGACGGTAGTTGGTTTGGAGGTGGGAATCCAAGCTAAGCTTCACACCTTACGACCTACAACCCTCAACGAGGCTATATCTTTTGCCTATGATGCAGAAAAAGAATTCCAGTCCATA
Source organism: Ceratopteris richardii (assembly GCA_020310875.1). NCBI lineage: Eukaryota > Viridiplantae > Streptophyta > Polypodiopsida > Polypodiales > Pteridaceae > Ceratopteris > Ceratopteris richardii. The sequence continues at coordinate 136,631,875 of CM035419.1, forward strand.
ACCAAGTCACTCCGACTACAACAACCACGTCAACGACCATTTTCTATTAAACCTACATTTCCTATGAAGTGTACTTTTAATACCCCATCTTACCCTAGTTTTCCTCGTCCTCCACAATCCAATTACTCAACTCCACCTGTTGCTTCATCTCTCCAACCCACCAAACCACCTACCCTTCAAACTTCAGCGGTGGATGCCCAATAGAAGCGACCGCGACTCACTTGCTGGAATTGTGGTAAACCTGGAAATACAAAAATAAGATGCAGATTGTGACCTCTTCACATGAAACCGGCTACAGCTCAGTTGCATAACATGGAGGTCCATAATGAAGAAATTCCTCCTGTTTGGACAGAGGAATCATTGGAGAAGGAATTAAGTACCTTGGGTAACGATATCTCTCTTCACTCTCTACTTTGCATGCAGGGTACCATAAATAATAAAGTAGTTAAAATTCTACATGACGATGGTAGTTCACATGACTTCATTTCACATTTATTAGTGCAAGAACTTAAATTACAAACATTTCCTTCTTTGTATAAAGTGAAAGCTGCATTTCAGGGTAGTCGTTATAATGTAACACAAGAAGTGCAAGATGTTACGATTAGCCTAGGCCCATCTGTTGATTCACGCACAGGTACTCAATATCATCGATATTTGGTTAAGTACAAAAATTACTCTATTGAAGAATGTCAATGGATACATAAAACACAATTAACACCTCAATATGACCACTTAATTTCTGCATATCATACACAAACACATTAATGTAACAGCTCCAAGAACATTTCCGTGCATGTATTTTTACATGGCACATGCCTATTCTTTTTATTCAGTGATGAAACATGTGACTGGCCATCCATGTTTATTATTTTATCAACTGAGGTCAGTTGCTTTTTCAACTGAGGGGCATGTTATAACTTATGGAATATGTTGAACAATGCATTGTTGGATTGTAACATGGAATATGTTGGCCAATGCATTGTTATGGAATATGTTGAACAATGCATTTTTGGATTGTAACATGGAATATGTTGGCCAATGCATTGTTGGATTGTAACATGGAATATGTTGAACAATGCATTGTTGGAGTGTTAAATTATTATTGAACAATGCATTGTTAAAGTATTATATTATTGATGTATTAATTTGTTTTGATGTTTTTGATATAGCAGCTGAAGGTTCGTGAGGAGCATGCAAGGCGTGAAAGGGCGGATATCAATAATCCGAATAATTATTTATTTTGTAAATAAACCTGCGTAGAAGGTTCTATTGTTAGAAAAGTAATGGTTAGAATAAGGGTCGTTGTAGACCGCAGTTTCTGTTATTCAAAGCAATGGCTTTCTGTAAAAGTTACCAACTTTTAGTTTCACGTTTTCTTTTCAAAGCCGCCCTCATGTAACCACTCTTTTCGACGTAATCAAAATTCCTATAAATACATGCACTCTGTGGACTGTCGAAACAGAGTGCATGGGGGGAGATTGCACCCAATCTTGCGTTTGGTCTCGTCTCTTGTTGTCTCTATTTTTCTGTGCGTCTTCTTCATTCGTAACCTCTGTGTGCACGTGAACAAGATCCTGACAACAACATCTCTTTGCAGCCTTTCGGTTCGTGCAGAATGCAAAAATGGAAAGATTTACAATTGCCAATCCGACGGCTTACAAGTGTGTTCAAATTCTACTCCACAAGTCATCAAAATTACATTTTCAAGGAGTCCTAATAGTCATTCTACATGACCATCTGCTAGTTGTAACTTCATTCTAAGTTGGTCGTAGAGCTTGTCTTCCCCATTTCTCCCAAATTTCCTTGGTTTCTATCTCTACTCAACTCCTATATCTAGAATGGTTTTGGTCGTATATCCTCAAAATGTGATTGGAAGGCACACATTTCCTTCATCTTTCCCTCACTAAAAGATCCAACTTTACGAACTAGTAACTTGACAGTTGTTGCTTTCTCTACCTTATCTTGCTTGACATATATGTTTTTTGAATCCAAATCTAGTTGATTAGCTAGTATCTTCCATATATGTGGCTTGACTTGCAGAAGTTCTTCTAGGGTTATTGAGCATTGAAGTTTAGTTCCCTTAAACTTCTGTAACGTGGCTGATGTCTCCTCTGAGAATTTGCTTTCCTCAGCTCTTATTGGTGGGCCATGAAAAAATTCAGATTTTTGTTCATTTTCACCCGCATAATTGGGAGTGTATTTAGACTAATTGCTTCCTCCCTATCCTAATCTGAATTGGAAAATGCTTCAAAACTTTCTTCTTGCTCCATCCTAAGAAGGTTCCTAGAAGCGTCTAGTCCTTCAAAGGGAGGGACCTCGTCCTTCATTTTCTTCCATCTCTCTTCTTGCACCTTGGCCCACAAATCATGTGACCAATTTGCTTCGACTTTCGAGATTATTGAATATCTTTTGATGGTCTCAAAACCTAATTATCATATATATGTGATGGTAACCCGATCTAAGATCAATCTTACTAAAGATACATGATAAGTGGGAAGCTTTCACAACTCCTATGGACCTAGGGCATGGAACCATAGGTTAACTACATACCTTCAAGATCAAGGATTCATGATGAGCAAAGCAGATTCTTCTCTGTTTATCAAGAAAAGTAACTCAAAAATGATATATTTATATGTGTATGTTGATGACATCATCCTGACAGTTAGTGATGCCAATGGCATCAAAAAAATTAAAAACCAAATGATGCAAGAGTTCAAAATCAGTGACCTAGGGCTTCTAAAGTATTTTCTTGGACTTGAATTGGTATAAACAAATTTTGGAATTTACATTACTCAAAGGAAATATGTGCAAGACATGTTAAAGAAGTTCCACTTGGAGAATGCAAAGGTAGCTAGCACCCCTATGGAGGTAAATCATAAATTGAGTGCTCATGAAGGTGATTTGTTTGAAGACATTGCAGGATATCAAAGCATAGTTGGAAGTATAAATTATGCAACTTTAACAAGGATTGATATAGCCTATGGACTAAGTGTTTTAAGCCAATTCATGCACAAACCTAAAGGATTTTGAAGTATCTCAAGGGTACTCAAAATCAAGGTCTATACTTTACATACACATCAGATCAGGTTCCAAGGCTTATTTGAGGGCTCAAATGAAGTCTAAAAATTATGAAAATTGGTAGGATGATACTTCTAATACTCCTCAAGCTCGAGGACTCCTCGGCTTGAACAAAATGGAGTTACAAAAATAGAAAATGGTATTTACAATGGTTTTTAAACTATTTTTGTAGGGGATTCTTCTAAAAATTTGACATGTACTTCTTGGAGTTCCCTACTTGATCCTTCTTTTGTGTGTGTCCACCTTTCTGATGTGCTTCCATGCTTGTACTTGACCTTGAGTTTCAACACTCCCCCCCTCTCGAGTCTATCATCCCTGACAGACCCTTGTTGTAGTGGTTGTTCCAAGTAGTGCTTTGAGAGGGAGTGTCCCTTCTGTATGAACAAAAGTCGTCTGGCTTCCAGATGTGGCAGGGTTGGTTGTCCGATTCTTCGTCTGTCACTACGAGCCTTTGCAAGTTGTAGTGCCTTGGTATGTACTTCTTCGTTGGATTCCAGCATGACTGTGTCGTTGTGAGTCTCCGTTGATGTCCTCTAGATCTTCCAAAGTTGATGTTCATAGTAGTCATGCTAAGTACTCATAACCCATAATGGATGATGGGTAAGTGTGTTCATGCATGGGTTGAGGAAAATATGTGCCTTGTGCACGGCCTTGTAATGTAGCCCTATGCATGCTTACTTGGAAAATGCATCAAAAGAAGTATGGTGCAAAAATTGGGGTTCTTGAGCTAAGTGCTCAAGGGTATGTCGATGAAGAGGTTTCCTAAGCTATCATGGTCATGATGTTTCCAAAGTAAAGATACTTACCATGGAGAAGGTCTTCGTGTTGTACACTTGGCCTTTGGGATGGAACATTGTTGATGAATGTCTGTGTTGATGGTCCACTGATGAGATCTTTTGAGTGGCTGATCCTATCTCCTCATAAGCAAGAGTCTTTTCATCCAGTATACATACAAAGATTTGCAGGATACCAGAACTACCCCTTGCAGATATCTCCCTGGATGCTCTCATACATGCAGTAGTTAAGCCTCACTCAAGTTGCGGACCTTCCAGCTCTTCACTCCTACCATGGTAAGAGGAAACCATAGTTGTGGATGCCATGTTCATGCCAAGTTCTTGACATCTACCAAATAAGGCAGCAGTTATATCATCTGCTAGCCGAGACACACTTATATCAAAACTGATAACTGCCCAGTAATCAATGGTTCCACCTTCAACTAAGCATGACTCATTCACGTTCCATGAACCAAACTTGGGAACAAACTCTCTCTCTCTCTCTCTCTCTCTCTTTCTTCTCTCTCTCTCTGTTTTTTTTTTTGAGGAACAATGTCACCAAACAAGACGACAGATGTTAGTATCAGAAAAAATAATTGACATATGTCAATGTGCTCTTGTGCATGGGACTCTCAAATGTGTCTATGCACGACCATGTAATGTGGCCCTATATTAATGCATACTTTGGAAATGCATGACCTGAATGGTGCAAAAGACAGGGCTGTGCAAGGAGCACATGGTTGTCGCTCGTCGAGGCTTTCGAGGTTATTTGCAGATGTTGATGCCTGCTTTCTTGGAGGTATCCATTGGATCTCGAGATGACCACTGAGCCATCCTCCTTATAGGGATCCATTTGAGAATGGTCTTCGACTGTTTAGTGATCTCCTTTGGATGCTCCATGTTTGGATGGTTTCTTGAGGCTTTGATCCTTTGTGTTTGACTCTTTGGTTCTGTGGGGGCCTTGGGTGCTTTTGGCTTCCAAACCCATATCCTTGATAATTGTCTTCTTACCATTGTTGAAGAGGTGATTTGATCTTCTTTCGGTCTCTGTGCTTGGTTCTGACCCTTTTCCCTCCTTGGCTTCTTTGTTGGGACCTTTTGCATGGAGGAGAGCATAGGGCATTGTGCATGTAAGAGTTTCTTGGGTACCCACATGTGTGATAGCCCATGTTGAGCCGCCACAAATTTCTTAGGCACCCAAATTTTACGGAGACCTTCTGGGTGAGCCTGTCCTTGTTCCTTGGTTCTTGTTCTGGCATGGTTGGCCTGCTTCGATGGGAATTTTCGTGGCAAGGTTGGTGGTTGCTCTCCTTTGCGTACCCAGATCTGCTTTATGCCTGAGACTACTTTACCCTTGAAGGCTCTTTGCCTATTTGATATACAGGTTGTCTTGCACTGTTTCGCTTGCTTCTGAGGTTGAACTCTTGTGGATGCTTTACTCTTCGAAAAAGAAGGAGATTTTGCTTGCCTTTGCGACTGTCCTTCCTTGATTGAGTCCTTCTGGATCATAGAGCTTTTGGCACATACAACATCTTGTTCAAGAAGATTAGTCTTAGAAGAACTAAGAGAGTGTGTGGTGCCATGATTTGTGAGCACGCAGTTCTCTAATTCTAATGTAATGCATTGTTCATGTACCCAAACTTGAAGAATTTGACTTCTTAGGTTTAAGTTAACTGCATGGTCATAGATCCAATCTTGACCTAAGACAAGTGGTTCTGTAAGGTCCTCATCTTGACACACTAGCACTTTGACTTTCATTGGAACATCTTGAAGGTAGATGGGAAGTTCCACCTCGCCCAAACAAGGGGTTTCCACACCTCCCAATCATATGAGATAAGCTTCTATGGGATTGATGTTCAAGTGCAAGTCTTGGCAGTAGGATAGTCTAACTACACTACTTGCTGCACTTGATTCAATCAATGCTTTCACAGTCCTTGCACCCTTTCCTTGTCCTATCTCTATGGTCACAAAGGGACGTCGGTCAATGACTTGAGAGGTAATTATGCCTGATTTTTGGCACATATCCATGTGATATTTTGGGGATTTTGAGTTGACATCTAGGCCTACTCGCCTTAACTTATTTCGCCTAATACGCACTCTGGCCTCTGCCTGTGCTTCTTCCCTCACCCTTAGCTCCTCTTCTTTTCGCTTCTTAGCAGTGTTGAGTCTCGTAAGCATATCCTCTATAAGAGGTTCTTGGTATAACTTGACTCTACATCCACTAATATAGTTTGGCAAGATATCTCCTTCTAGAGTGGCCAACTGAACTGCACCGCTAGTGGAAATTCTATTAATGATCATGGGTCCATATCCTCTTTTTTCCAACTTACGAGCATGTTGTTTTAGCGTATAAACCAGCACTAGGTCTCCCTCTTTCAGTCCTTTATCTTTGATGTGTGCATCAAAGTATGCCTTTTGTCTTTTCTTTGCAGCATAGATGCCTGCTGCCACGTGTAGCCTCATCTCACCTAAGCGTTCTAGATCAAAGATCCTAGAGGACAATTCATGTCCATTCGACTCTCTATTTAGTAGTTTTGTCAATACATTGCAGAGGATCTTATTGATGCTCTCAGCTTGTCCGTTAGCTTCTGGGTGATAAGGGACAGACTTCTTATGTATCACCAAGAATTCTTGGAGAAGATTTTCAATGACTTCATTCAAGAAGTGTGTGCCTCTATCGCTCACTAACTCTATTGGTAGCCCATATCTCGTGAACACATTCTCAAATAAGAACTTAGCCGTAGTCTGAGCATCATTCTTTGTTGTGGCTTTCACTTCTACCCACTTTGTAAGGTAATCTGTGGCTCCAATAATATACTCTGCATGGAATTTTCTAGCTGGGGGGTTATTAGGACCTATGAAGTCTATGCCCCACTTTGAAAATGCACGCCCTCCCATCATTGGCCTCAAAGGCATCTCATCTTTTCTAATTGGATACTATGCACGTTGGCATGTGTCACATTTCTTCACATAGGTATGTGCATCCATATGAAGAGTGGGCCACCAAAGTCCTGAGAATAGAATGGTCTTGATTACTGGATCAGGACCAAAGTGTCCACCTGCAACACCGTTGAGTGCAATTTCTAAGACTTTCAAATAGTCTGATTCGTGAACGCACACTCTTAGATAACCATCCTTGCCTCTTCGATATGTCTCCAACTAAAGCATAGTCCCGAGCCTCTTGCTCCATGCTTCGTCTTCTTGCTAGACTAGCCTCTTTGGGTAAGGTTCCCGATCTCATAAACTTTACCAATGGAGCACTCCAATCAGGAATTAATGACACTTGATAAAGGGTGGCATGCTCCACTGGTGGTCTCTCTCTGCACATTGGACAATTCTTAATCCACCCATGTATTTCTTTGTCCATGCTAGGCCAATACACTCCTAAACACTTCAAATTTTGTAATGTGCGCTGTTTAGAATAATGATTTCCTAGCAATCCTTCATGAGCTTGTTGCAACCAACTACTATGTTCACCATCCTCAACACAACAAGCTAATACACCCTCAGTATCTTGTTTGCACATGCTTCCTGCCAATATTTGATAGTTTTGTGATCTTACAATTTCCTCTTTGTTTGTTTTCACATTCTTATTCGCGGGTCCAAAGGTTAGGACTGGTATCAACTTATTTGCCCATTTAGGAACAACCTCCAAATTGAACAGATAAGCATCAGGTAGGTCATCTGACACTCCTTGAGGTGACTCTTCTGAAGTAATGCGAGAAAGGTGATCTGCCCGGAGGTGGGTTTTACCTTTCCTGACAACAACTTCAAAGTCATATTCCATTAGTAAGAGGAACCATCTTACTAAGCGTCCTGTATTACAAGGTTTATTGACCAAATATAACAAAGCTTGATGATCTGTGAAAAACTTGAACTTGTTGGCCAATAAATAGTGTCTAAAATTCTTCACAGCATATACCATGCCTAACCCTTCTCGCTCGGTTGTGGTATAATTTCTTTCAACTGGGTTTAGTTGTCTACTAGCATATGCTATGGGCAAATCTAAATTCCCTTCACCTGTGGGTTGTGCTAGCACACATCCGATGGCATGATTGGAGGCATCCACATGGGCATGGAATGGCTTATTCCAATCTGGGGTTGTCAATATTGGTGCTGTACACAAAGGTCTTTTTAGCTCATTGAAGGAGTTCTCGCATTCATCGTTCCACTCAAAATTTGTCAACAAACCATAAAGAGGTTTAGCTATGATTGCATACATGTGGATAAACCTATGATAATATCCACAATGGCCCATAAAAGCTTGTACCTCTTTAATGTTCCTTGGCCTTGGCAACTCCGCTATGGCTCATACTTTATCCTCATTTGTAGATATTCCGTTCTTGGAAACAATATGACCTAAGATTTTACCTTGTCTAACCATGAACACACACTTTTCTGGGTTTAGAAAGACTCGATATTCTCCACACTTGTTGAAGATCTGTCTGAGCTCAGGGATGTGGTATCTTCTTTCTTGGGAATGAGCACATAAATCGTCCACATATACTTCTAAGCTCTTTCGCAAGAACTCTTTGAAGACATGACACATGAGCCTTTGGAATGTTGCAGGTGCATTGATGAGACCAAATGGCAGCACACGAAATGCAAAGATTCCCCACTTTGTGGCAAAAGCCGTTTTGTGTTGATCTTCGGGGGCAATGGCTACTTGGTTGTAGCTTGAAAATCCATCAAGGAAGCTATACACTTCGTTGCTTGCAACACGCTCAAATAAATGTTCGGTGATTGGAAGCGGATAGCTATCTTTAATCGTAGGAGCATTAACTTTGTTAAGGTTAATACACACTCGAAACTTTCCATTCTTCTTGGGCACTACTACAATGGGGGATACCCATTCAGTATGCTCAATCTCATAGATAAATCCAGCTTCAATCAGCCTATCAATTTCTTCTTTTATTTTGGCTGCATATGTATCATTATATGTGTAGGGCTTCTGTTTAGTGGGCTTGGCATCAACATTCATGGGGATAGTATGAGAGAAAATTCTTGGATCTACCCCTTTCAAGTCTCTATAGTGCCACACAAACACATCCCTATATTCCCTTAATAGAGCTATGAGCTCCATTTCTTCTCTTGCACTTAAGTCATCTCCTATATAGGTACATCTATCTTTGTTCTCCTCAATGGTCACAACAATCCTTTTGGTCTTTTCTTTATTATCATATGATTCTCCTATGATGGCCTCTCTCTTAGGCATTCATACCAAAATTTTTCGGTCGTCAACCTCATATTTCTTGAAATTCTTTGGTACTTCAAACAATGATTCCTCCTCTTCTTGTTTCACTGCTTTTCTTTTCTTTTTCTTTTGACTACTCTCACTTCCATACTTTGAATTTACCGTTTTAATGCTTGTGAGAGGTTCTTCTTCTTTTTGGTTAAACACGTCTACATCTTCTAAATAGTGCTTCTCTGAGTTAAAGTAACTATCCATTACAATGGACTCTAGATCATCGTCATCCTCTTCTTCTTCTATGACATCACTAGGGTCACATTCTTCTAGCAAGGGCAGACACATGAACACTGAAATATCATAACCCTCCTCATCACAATGAGGTGTCCATTGTTCTTCATTGACAACAATGTCCATGGTGGCTAAGATTTCTAGCCATCCATGAGGCTCAAATTCCTCATCTCGAAAGATCATCGGTGTATAGGCTGGGTCTTTAATTGGTCTATCTCCTAGAGAAGTTCCTTCTTCTCTTGCCTTTAAGCGCTTTTCCTCTTCCTCCGTGACCTTGCACATCCACAAATGAGTATCTTCATGCAACCAGGATGGATCAGGTGAACTTTCGGAATGCACAGAGATAGAATCTTCTTTTGCTTTGTGGATAGGATTCCACTGTAGGGGTGGTACATTTCTGAAGGTGTAATCCTTCAAATTGACTTTGGTGGTGACCCCTAAGTGTTGTAAATACAAGGAGTTGGTTCCCCAATCTTGTACTATTTGCAATTGTTGTAGGAAGGGTCTTCCTAGGATCATCTCATAAACATTATTTTTCTCAAAGTCACATATAGCAAATGTGTGCTCAAACTCTACACCACAAGTAGTGAGAGTTATCCCTTCGAGCAATCCTAGAGGTCTTTCAAAATGACCGTCGGCCATTTGAAGCTTCATTCTAGTTGGTCTTAATGTGGGTTTGCCCCATTGCTTCCACAAGGAGGTGGTCGCAATAGCAACACCAGCACCTGAATCTATGATTGCTTTGGTTGTGTAACCTTGGTAGGTGATTGGAAGATAAGTATTACCTTCTTCACCCTCACACATGTCCCCTATTTTGTCTAGAGGTATCTCTGGTACTTTTTGCTTAGAGCCTGATTTTGGCATTTTGGAATCAAGTTCTGGAACTTGATCCTTCACATGATTCCATAGCTCAGGTTTTGCTTTTAGCAACTCTTCTATAGTGAGATGACACTGAACCTTAGCGTTCTTCACGACATCAGTGTTCCTTGGAACCATTGAGTCTTTGTTTCTTACTAGTATGGTGGGCGCTCTGATCTGAAGAGATTCAGATTCCCATGGGCCTAGAAATTGAGGCAGTTCTTCTAAGGTATTAGATTCAAAATCTAACCTTTCGTCTTCTTGTTGTTCTGCTTCATCTCCGTAAATAGATGGAATGTCTTGGGGAATGATCATGAAGGTCATCAATCTCAAGAATAGGAGGGGAGTTACCCTTCTCCTTGTCCCATTTCTCTTCTTGTATTTCCCGCAAGAACTCTTGAGAGTACTGTTGAATTGAAGGAGGTATTCCAGCATTCGTGGAATTAGGAACATAAGCTCCCATTGGTGGTGAGATTCCTCTTTCAATTATTGGTTGAGCCTGTGGAGGTAAAGAGACTTGTGGTTTATTTACCAACTGCTCTAATCTTTCTAGTAAGCCCTGGAAATGCAAATCCGATTTGACAGAGTTTGTTTGATTGAATTTTTGACTAGTCTCAAGTATAGCTTGAGCTTGTTCTACCATTTTCTAAATCCGCTCTAGGGTACCTCTTGTCTAGGTTTGCAGCTGTTGGCCCTTCTTGAAGTCAAGCCTGGTAGGCCTTGAACATCATGTCCAAGCCTTCTGGGGTTGGATCTGCAAGAACAGACCCTGGTTGTGGTCTATTTACAATGGGTGGTGGGGTGGGATGAGATGGAGTGGATGGAGTTTCGGCATGCGAGGGACTTTGAGATGCAATGTCTTCTATCTTTGTTTTCGCTTCTTTTAGGCTTTCTTCTAGTTCTGATAACTTTTTATTCCACTTGCAATTGGCTTTCTCCCTGGTATCCTTCCATGTTCTTGTTTTCCTCTTAGTAGGCTCTCTTGATTCACTCGACTCTGATTGCTCTACTGGTTTATCCTGTTTTAAGGCTTGTGCTCTAGTGACAGCTTGTATAGGAGCCACATTACTGCTACTTGAACTTGAATCCACCACAAAGCCTACCACATTAATGGGTGTAATCTTGGGTGCACTGGAGGGGTTTCTTGGACAATATTTGGGGAGATGGTCTTTGCCACATTCATGACAAAAAGCTTGTATTGTGATAGCCTGACCTTGACTCAGAGTTGATGGGTGGGGACATTCACGAATGAAATGGTCGCCCTGACATCTGAAACATGGCCCTCTAGGGGCTTGTGGTCTTACTTGTCTCGAGTGGGGCCTAGGGTTAGCATTTGTGTACATGACATTGGAGTATTCAGGCTCCCAATTTTGTTCCATAGGTGGTGCCTCATATTGATACGGGTATATCTCACTATGTTCAGGTGACTCTGTGTAATAAGCATGTGGACTACCTTCATGGGAGTAGTCTGAACTATGAGCATGAGAGTCATTCTCTTAGATCAGTGGGGTCACTAGCACCAATGCTCTATTAAGGTTCTCTTCTACCACTGCATACTTAACTGGAATTACGTTGGCAGGCATTGGTGGTTGGTTTCCCAAGGCTGGTTGTGGCCTATATTGTGCCTGATATTGCTTTTGTGGTCGATAATATGGCTGTTGGTATTGGTTCTGATACCTACCTTGTTGGTAAGGTTGCTGATAAGTTTTTCTAATAGCCTGCCTATTGTAGGGACAATCTTGAGCCGTGTGGTTTGTGTATTTTCTCTCAATAGTGCAATATGGAGCATTCCTTTCTCTAATGTTTTGGTTTTGCATGGGGCATACGTTAGCCATGTGGTCCCCTCCGCAAGTATAACACCGGTTCAATGAGGTGACTCTTGGTATTTGTTTATTTTGAACTCCTAGCTTCTTGGCAACTTGCTCTGCTATCTCATCCAGCTCAGTGGAGGCTCTGGAGGTATGACTAGTAGAACTGTCAGAGTCTTGATAGAGTTTGGATAGTCCTAACTCTTCACCCAAGTTGTCTTCTATGTCAATGCAGGTCCGCACACACTCTTCTATGCTTCTAGGCTCTTTCAAGTACACATATGATCTTAACTTGGTGCTTAGTAAGCCATCTAAAAATAAAGCCACTTGTTTGGCTGGTGTGGGTAACTCTAGAGCAGGGCATCTCTCTAAATACTATCTCAATCTTCTACTTGCTAGTCGCACTGTTTCTTGGGGTGCCTGCTTGAAGCTGTGGATCAAGGATGATGTGTTATGCCTGATACCACTCTTGGAAATTTCTACAACGAATTCGTCTAGCAGTTGACCTATATCGTGATAGTTGCGACTACTCAGTGGCTGAAACCAAGCTAAGCATTAGGGGAGAAAGTGAACCCTGCATGGGCCTTGTAAGGATTCCTAATTTTCAGGAATTAAAATGGCTAATTAGGTGGATTAAGGGGCTAGGAAAAACCACGAGTGGTATTGTGTATTAAAATAAAGAATAAAATCCACTAGGGGATTCGCGTGATTTTCTAGCCTTTAGATTTTTTGGTTGGATGGCCATGATCAAAGGGAATATTTGGGACCCAAAAGTAAAAAAAAAGGCGCACGCTCTGTCAATAAAAGACAAAATAGCTGCAGTCGTGGGAGGAGAGAGAGGGAAATATCGAATTTTCGTCGAATTCCAACCGTTGGATCTCATTTAGTTTGTATGGTAGAGATTGAAACCCAATGCTCTGGCACTAAATGACAAAATAGCTACAGTGACTGTCACTAAAGGACAAACGACCAAACTTCCATGCAATGAATTTCGTGGCGCGCGTCTGTTTTCAGCCGTTGGATGGGAGGCATTCTGGAGGGTGGAGATTGATGATGTAGTGATCCATGTAAGGATCAAATGCCAGCCATTAGATCCCTTCCAAATCCAATGGCCCATATTTCCGGCGCCTTTTCTTCTTCAACTTGCAACCATATCCATTAGATGTGAACAAGATCTAAGGGCTATAATTTAAAGCAACCCATTTCTCAAGAAATGATCCTAGTCATTGATTTTAAAGGGGATCCAAGGGTTCTATTTGAATCTTATGTCTTTCAAAAACTACTTGAAGGACAAAACCACGAATTTTGATAAGTTTAGGTGGTTTTGACTGGCCCAAACCAAGGGAAGCCTATACCTAGCCTAGTTGATTAAGGGACTATACTGTGTCCACCACCCTCCTCTCATTGGTCCATCACTAATCACCCTTTAATCTAAAAGGCCCATGCAGGGTTCATTTTTTCCCCTAATGGGTAGTGCCCTTAAGAGTCAAACCAAATGCATCGTATTGGGCGAACAAATCCTCAACCTATTCAGCTCTTAACACTTGTTTGAACTCGGCCACATGATCATAAGGGTCTCCTGTCCCGTCAAAATAATTCTTCATTGCCTTGATCACTTGAGTGGGTCTAAGGGTTCTTGGGTGCTCTCGGGGTCTAGGCAATGGAAAATCATGCTCATCTCTTTGTTGCCTATGTGCTTGATGTCTCTCTCTTTCAGGTCTTTCATTTTCAAATCCTGATCTATTTATGCTCATAGTGCATGCAAAACTAACCTCAGGTTTCTCTCTATTTCTTTCTCTCTGGGCTTCATGAGCTTGGGATGATCCTACTCCTTGGAGGCCATGGGACACATTGGATCTTGGTGGAGGGAAAATCAATTCAGTCTTCCAAGTATATGCATGTCTATCATGTTCTGTTACCAAGATTATTTTCTCTGATGTGTTATCCAAGTAGACAACTTTGCCTGGTGTCTCTGGATCCTTGAACTCGTAGATGATGACTATGCCCAATTGGCTAGGTTGATCTGGCTTGAATCTCCAAAAGGCTTCCTCTGTTTCTCTATTCAAGAATAGTTCTATGCTTTTGTTGTCTTGAGGGATCCAATTTGGAGTGATCACTCTGGTCAAAACGGACTTACCTCTAGGAGTCTAGGGTCCTTGTCCTACATTTCCTTGTTCTAAGTCTCCTATCTCATTCTCATGAATGATATTTCCAAACTCATCGGTCCTATCTGGTAGGTTGGTGACCACATACATGGTTCCTTCCTTATCAATGTAGAAACCCTCTTCGAACTTGACCACCGGGTGTTCAAGTCCAAAGGGTTGATATGGATTTTTGAGTTGGACCACTGATCGCCTCAGGCCATCCTCATGGATGCGAGCACCTAATCGGTTGGTCCGAATATATTCCAATTGTGTCTTATAGGGACCTTTTGGTGTTTGTAGATGGGAAGTTCTTGAGCCACCTGCAGGTTTCCCCATGCTAGAAGACATTTCTGAGTCACTTGTGTCTGAGTTTAGTACGTAAGGACAACCACTTAGTTGTTGTGCCCAAGACTTAGCTGTATGGTTGACACTAGACTGAGAAGATCTAATGCTTTGTCTATCCTTGCCTAGGTGTCTACCAGATCTCAGGTTCATAAGCTTTGGTTAAGAGTCCAAAATTTCCCTTTGGTATGGTTCGAAATCCTTTGGAGTCCCTTTGGTTCCCTAGTCCCACTTGAGGGTCAACTTCAAATTAGTCTATCTAAAAATCAATGCATTATTCTTATAAAAAATAGCTGAGGCCGTGTAGGATTCAAAATGAGCTTTCCAACGAGCTATAGAGCTCAAAAAATGGACTTTGGATGAAAAAGTTATGTCAAATCAGGCTCTTGGGGGTCAAAACAGGCAAACAGGACCTTTTGGAAAAAATCGCGATTTTGTGAAATCAAGAGAATCGCGATGCTATGAATTTCAAGAGAACCGCGATTTTGTGAATCTCAAGAGAATCGCGATGCTGTGAATCTCAAGAGAATCGCGATGCTGTGAATCTCAAGAGAATCACGATGCTGTGAATCTCAAGAGAATCGCGATTTTGTGAATCTCAAGAGAATCGCAATGCTGTGAATCTCAAGAGAATCGCGATTTTGTGAATCTCAAGAGAATCGCGATTTTGTGAATGTCAAGAGAATCGCGATGCTGTGAATCTCAAGAGAATCGCGATGCTGTGAATCTCAAGAGAATCGTGATGCTATGAATCTCAAGAGAATCGCGATGCTATGAATCTCAAGAGAATCGCGATTTTGTGAATCTCAAGAGAATCACGATTTTTTTGAATCTCAAGAGAATCGCGATGCTGTGGATCTCAAGAGAATCGTGATTTTGTAAATCTTAAGAGAATCGTGATTTTGTGAATCTCAAGAGAATCGCGATGCTGCAAATCTCAAGAGAAGCGTGATTTTATTAATCTCAAAAGAATCACAATTTTGTGAATCTCAAGAGAATCGCGATGCTGTGAATCTCAAGAGAAACGCGATGCTGTGAATCTCAAGAGAATCTCGATGCTGTGAATCTCAAGAGAATCGCGATGCTATGAAATCAAGAGAATCGTGTTTTGAAAATCACGATTTTGTCCCTTGGATGAAAATCGTGTTTTTGAGAATCGTGATTGCCAGCAGAGAATCGTGTTTGATCACAATCGTGTTTTTGGCTCAAAATTGTGATTTGTGAGAATCGCGATTTTGAGCACATCCAGAGAATCGTGTTTTTTAAAAAACTTAGAGAATCGTGATTTTGTGTGCAACCAGAGAATCGCGATTCTGAGAATGACCACATAATCGTGATTCTTTCAAAAAGCTTTTAGGTGGGAAATAGAAAATCACGATTTAAAAAAAAAATTGAATTTTTCACAGAATCGCGATTTTCATCACAGAATCGTGTTTTTTGGCGGGAGATTCAAATTTTTGAGCGCCGAGCAATGGCGAGCTCCGTATGTGCAGAAAATCATGAAAAAACACAGGTGCTTGCTCTCCCTTGCATCTCCTAACTCCTCACATAATAATGCATGAAAAATGGTATGAAAATGGTAAAAATGCACTAAAAAACAAGAAGTTTCTATGAAGAAGAAGATGGAAGAAGACGAAGATGGTGATGATGATGAAGATGAAGAGGATAAATCAGAAAATGAACAAAAATGACAGTTTTTTTACCTTCCAACGTCGCAAATCTACGATCTTACCATCACAACACTCGTCCTCGAAGCTCTCTCCCCGGCAACGGTGCCAAAATCTGGTGTAGCTCAAGCGTAAGCACCACCTCCTTTACTTCTCAATCCGCGGAGACGTGAGGACCGGTATGAAGACCACGAGCAAGTGAAGGCACAAGTGTGTGAGTGAAAGCACACCAACATGCACACACATACACACACACAAAAGGCAAAATTAAAGAGAGGAACAATGGAAAGCTTCGATTGCAAAAGAGTTCTCTTACAAAAGCTCTATTCTCTAGCAAGCTAGCCTCAAAAATGAGCTCTCTAGCTCTTTTTATAGTTTTTTGACTAGTTTTGGCCCTGTCCAGACCTAGTGTCCGACCTAGTTAAAAATTAGGTTCCAGGGCTTATTTGATTTCTCAAACGAAGTCTAAAAATTATGAAAATTGGTAGGATGATACTTCTAATACTCCTCAAGCTGGAGGACTCCTCGGCTTGAACAAAATGGAGTTACAAAAATAGAAAATGGTATTTACAATGGTTTTTAGTGATGGAAATCACTATTTTTGTAGGGGATTCTTCTAAAAATTTGACATGTACTTCTTGGAGCTCCCTATTGCTCCTTCTTCTTGTGTGTGTCCACCTTTCTGATGTGCTTCCATGCTTGTGCTTGACCTTGAGTTCCAACAATATGTGTCCACAAATCTGCAATGTGCAGATTTGTTAACCAAGGCACTTGATGGTACTAAGCTTTGCAGGTTTAAAGCTATGATTGGATTGTAGGACATTCCAGAGGATTGATGAAGAAGAGCAAGCCAGATGCTTGGTTTGAGAGGGAGCTGTTGGTGCAAATATCCAAGCCCTAACACTTTTCTAGGCATGGAAAGAAATATGTACAGTCACTTCATGAAGCATGTGAACTTTGGCTTGTAATACTTGGCCATTTACGATTTGTAAAAGGTGTTTCAGTTGAGAGAATCTTTTAAATGATTAAATCTCGTGGAGTTAGAGAAAGCAAGAGCTATGAATCTCATCATTCGGTAGAACCACTCCTAACTTAGAGGAGTACTTTTAGGTGGAGCTCTATTTGAATTTCAAATTCAAACATGAAGAAAGTCATTATATAAGAGACTTGTAATCTTGCGGCCTTTGTGCCCCCATTCTTGAGCTTATTGTTGATCAATTGTAGAGTTTGAGTGGGTTACACCATAACATACTCTTATCACTATCATTGGGCATCATCTCTATGCCAATGATCATGTACAACATTGTTCTATAATACATTACATCATTGATCATCTTTGTTCATCTCTCTGCTATGACTACTCGGGATAGTGAACTTTGCATGACCATATCTCAGTGAGTTCTTATCCATTTTTCATGTTCTATAGATTGTTGGAACCAAATCAAAGTATACCTATCAAAAGTTGAAGAAATTTTCTTTAGCCAATTGGGATAAAACTACCTCAAAGTGCTCACTAGTCTTGTACTATACAGTCCCTAAAAAGTTGAGGGTAAGCCTTTGGTTGCTAAATCAATTTCTTAGTGTACGGTTTATCATTTTTAGTGATTCCACTTGTAATCACTAGCTATCTAAGCTAATTAGATACCCTCAAAAGGATTTTGATCAATTGCTAATGTATTGTGAGCACTGAGCAAAAGATCCAGTAGGTGTCAAGGCCAAAATAACAAGTTTTTGATCACTAGGTATTTGCAAAGTTATTTGTTTTGATCTAATTGTTTGAAGTATCAATTCCAAAGTACATAAGTACTTATTTTGTGTCCTTTGCAAGCTAAGAGGGCCTACTACATAACCCTAAAGTGAAATAGGGCAGGTACATGTTTGAACATCAAGCTTACACTATGCTTGAGGTGGATTTGATCTACATCAAAGGCTATCGCGTCGGAAGAATATCAGTTGGAGAGTTTTTTTTTATGCTCATTTATTGTATTTTTTGAGAGATTTTCGATGGTTCATTTATCGTTGTAAAAGCCTTGAGTTTTACACATGTAAAGGTAGAAAGATAGAGCCCAAATCCCACGAATTTGTGGTGGTTGAAGTTGCATTCAATCAAGCAATCAATCACCTAAAAGTAGATCAAACTAGATCTTCACTTTTCCTAGATTGTGGGAAAGTGAATTGATTCCCTCCAACAGCCATTCCCACCTTCATTTGAATTCAAATTCCACTTTTAGAAGTCATGGAACACTCCTAAAGTCTATATAAAGACTTGAAATCACTTGTACAATACATGGAAGCAATATACATACACTTGTGACCATCATTGTCTTGCTCCTTCAATTCTCTGCATCATCTTCTTCGCCAACAGTAATCTTGCAGAGGCTACTGCTCTCTCTTCAGAGCTCCAAATTGAGTGCAAGATGACTCATTGGAAAGATATTAGTCTTTATTTTATGCCTATAAATTTTCATATCATTTGGTTCAGTAAATTGGGATAAATCTGAGTTTTTCTGTCTTGGGGTCAATCTCTGCATATTCCTGAAAAATAGGAAGTACCACCGGTGAATGTCACATTCATTCCTATAGCATATTTTGCTTATTACTTATTCTTTTGTGCATTCCATATTTTCAACCCTATGTGTATCACTCCCATAAAAGGATTTTTTCTAATTGTAATCACGCTGGTCGCTATGGGCATTTGAAGTTCATTGTCTCTTGCATAGATAGTAAGTTTTTTGAGCTAGTTGACCCGCAAAAACCTATCTGTTTTGTATCAACTCATTCTCCTTGATGCTCCAAAGTACATAGTGTGTTTCTTTGCACTTATGGCATGCCTATAAGGTCTATTTGAGTCTCCATAAGCTCAAGGGCTGGTCTTGTGCCGGTTGGCTTGACCAAACTTCATCGCTTCGAAACACACTTTTCTACCTTCTACAATCTTCTCCAAGTTCTTTCAGTGGTATGAGAGTGATGGATTTCCCTCAATGATCGAGAAGCTTGATCGACACAACTACGCGGCTTGGCAAATCAGAATGGAGGCCTATTTGCAAGGTAGAAATCTTTATGGAATTGTAGCAGGTGATGAAGCTATGCCTATTCCAAGATCCAAAGGAGGACCTACACAAGAGGAGACAGATAAGCTCACACTTTGGTGCGCAAGGGATGCTCAAGCAAGGTCGTACATACTAAACTCTATCTCTGACTTTCTATTACCACATATTAGAGGATGCAAGACATCTCAAGAGACTTGGGATGCCCTCGAGACTTTCTTTTCTGCTAGTACCAAAGCAAGAAAGAATCATCTTTGGAACGAGAACCAAATGAAGAAGACACTTAAACAAACCATCACAGAGTTTGTTACCAAGGTCAAGGAGGTTGCGGATCAGTTAGCATCCATTGGAGAGCTGATTGAAGAAGAGGTCATCATTAGGCAAATTCTCAACGGCATTCAAAGTGATAAGCAATGGCAATCCTTCACGACGGCTTATGACCTCATCATGGATGTGCAAACTCCAGACTTCAACATCTTTCTTGGACAACTCTTCAATCAAGAAGCCAACAATAGCATAAAGGAAGATAACTCTTATCATGGTAATTCAACTAGTGCTCTATATGCAGATAAGAAGGATAAGAAGCAGAAAGGCAAGAAGAAGGAAGAAGATGAAGAAGAGACTTCTCAAGCCAACGTTGCAAGCAAGAGCAAGTGGAAAGGGAACAAGAAAGGACCAAAGCAAGACAAAGACAAAGGTCAGAATGTTCAACCTTGTGCCATATGGGATAAGACCAACCACACCACTCAGAATTGCTGTTCAATGGGAAGACCCAGAAAGGAAGTGGAAGAGGTGGATATTGCAGCAATAGAGGCAGAGGTGGACACAACTTCAACAATAACAATAGAAGGTATAATAGAAGGGACTACAACAATTGTTCAGAAGATCAACCACATGAAGACTCATTGCTTCTTATGAATCTAAGCCACAAAGAAGGTAAAGAAGATGATCATTTGTTCTACATAGATTCAGGATGCTCGAATCATGTTGCAGGCAACATTGCTCTTCTATCTGATTTGGAAAGTCCAAAGCATAGACATGAAGTGCAAACAGGGGATGACACGAAGCACAAGATTGGTAATGTCAAAGCTTCAAATGGCAGGAAAAACATTCTAAGTAAGGTTCTCTATGTACCCACTATCACTAAAAACCTAACAAGTGTAGGCCAAATAGTTGAAAAAGGCTTGCAAGTTAGGTTCACCCAACATGGAGGTTTTGTGGAAGATCCATGTCAAGGTTTCAAAACAATAGCCCGAGGTGAGAAGCATGGTAGGCTCTTTACTTTTGAAGTAGGAGAAACCAAGAACATAGCTCTATTCAACTTTGGGTCTCAAACCCTAAGTGAGCTTGAAGTGTGGCATAAGAGACTTGCTCATGTGAATGAAAGAACCTTGAAGGATATATGCAGGGATCAAAGCGTTATAGGATAGCCGAACATATCAAAGCAACACATGATCAAGAGTGATGCATGTCAGATTGGGAAGGCACAAAGACAACCATTCAACCACAAAGGCTACATCCACAACAACTTATTGGACTTAGTACATATAGATGTATGGGGACCAAGTCAAGAACCTTCATTGACAGGATCAAGGTAATATGTCTCATTTATTGACGACCATAGTAGATGGACTGTTCTATACTTTGTCAAGAGTAAGAATGAAGTGTTTGATTGCTTCAAGAAGTATCTTACACATATGGAGAATCATACAGGTAGATCACTAAAGAAGCTCAGATCTGATGGAGGGGGAGAATACTTCTCCAAAGAGTTTGATGAGTTCTTGCAAGACAAAGGTATCAAAAGGGAAGTGACTACCAGGTACTCTCCTCAACTAAATGGAATTGCAAAGAGGAGAAACAAGACATTGGTCAGATTAGCCCGAATAATGCTTGAAGAGAAGAAGTTGCCACATTATCTATGGGCATAAGCTATTTCAACTGCTGTGTACCTTGTCAATTGACTACCATCCAAATCACTTCAAGGTATGACTCCTTATGAAGCATGGCATGGAAGAAAACCTAGTCTTGGACATTGCAAGGTTTTTGGTTGTTTAGCTTATGTTCATGTACCATCACAAATAAGAGGTAAGCTAGATGAAAGGGCAATAAAGGTAGTGTTTATTGGATATGATTCAACTCAAATGGGTTACAGGTTCTTCAATCCTTCAACCAAGCAATTCACTACAAGTAGAGATGTTGTGTTTGAAGAACACAGGTCTTGGTATGATGAAGACAAACAAAAGGTAACACTACCATATGATCTTGATTCTAACTCTCATCAATTAGGAAGCAAGCATGATACACAGGTCCAGGATCCAAGAAGTGATACAGATGATGACCAAGATGAAAGAGAAAAGGATTACAAGCTATGGAAGTCAAGAGGCAAAGCAAAGATGCAAGAGGTTGGAGAATGCTCCAAACAAGCACCTAGAAGATCAGGAAGAGAGAAGAAGCAACCGGAAAGGTATGGATATGATTCCACATTTGTTACGAAGCATTCAATCTACTTGGCGAAAGACTCTATTTCAGAGGAACCCGCAACCTATGAAGAGGCAAAGGGAAACCCTAATTGGGAAAAGGCCATGAACGAAGAGATAGATGCATTAAAGGAGATGGACACTTGGGATTTGGTTCCAATGTCGCCAAATCAAAAGGTAATTGGTTGCAGATGGGTATATAAAGTTAAAAGAAATTCAAATGCATTAGTTTGCAGGTACAAGGCAAGATTAGTTGCCAAAGGATGCTCAAAAACTCATGGTATAGACTATGAGGAAACATTCTCACCGGTTGCAAAGATGACTACAATCAGGACATTGATAAGTGTAGCTGCTGCAAGGAATTGGAGACTCCTCCAACTTGATGTGAAAAATGCATTCTTAAATGGTTGGATAAGTGAAGAGGTATACATGTTACAACCACCAGGTTTTGAAAACCCTAATCATCCATCTTTGTTTGCAGACTTAAGAAAGCATTGTATGGATTGAAACAAGCTCCTAGAGCTTGGAATTACAGGTTGGTTACATATCTTCAAGATCAAGGGTTCAAAGCTAGCAGCTCAGATCCTTCTCTATTCATCAAAAGGGATCACAATGAGGTTATCTATCTATGTGTATATGTAGATGATATTATTGTGACAGGTGATGATCTAAATGGCATTCAAAGAATCAAGAGACACATGCAAGAGGAGTTCAAAATCAGTGACCTAGGTGAGCTCATATATTTCCTAGGTATGCAGGTGATATATACAAATGAAGGAATGTATTTGACTCAAAGAAGATACATTCAGGATCTTCTTCTCAAGTTCAAAATGGAGAACACTAAACCTGCAGGTACACCTTTGGAGATGAATCATAAACTAAGTGTTTATGAAGGTGAGAAAATTGAAGACATTAAAGAGTATCAAAGCTTGGTAGGTAGCTTGATATATGCTACTCATACAAGGGCAGACATATCATATAGTGTGGGAGTGCTCAATCAGTTCATGCACTCATCGAGAAGACCACACATGGATGCGGCTAAGAGAGTACTTAAGTATCTCAAAGGTACAATCAACGAAGGTATATTCTATCCTTACTCTTCAGATTTGGATATCAAAATCTATTGAGATGCAGATTGGGTAGGAGCTAAGGATGATAGAAAAAGTACATCTGGTTACTTAGCATTCGCAGGTTCGAAGCTAGTGTCATGGAGTTCTAAGAAGCAAGCAACAGTTGCTTTATCCTCAACTGAAGCAGAGTACAGAGGCTTGACCATAGCAACTCAAGAGGCAATATGGTTAAAAGCATTGTATATAGATTTGGGACTTGTGAGTTCCAAACCTCACATATTTGGAGATAATGTAAGTTCCATGCATGTAGCGGCAAATCCTATTTTCTATGCGAGAACCAAGCACATAGAAGTCCATTACCACCTCATCAAGGAGAAGCTCATGGCAAAGGAGATTGAGATTTCTTTTGTTCCAACTGAAAAGCAAGTAGCAGATATGATGATGAAGGCACTTGATGGAATAAAGCTTTGTAGATTCAAAGCTATGGCACGTATTCAACCTATCAGAGAATGAAGACTCAAGCATACTTTAGCTTGAGGGGGAGCTATTGCAACATCAAACTTACACTATGCTTGAGGTGGATTTGATCTACATCAAAGGCTATCGTGTCGAAAGAATATCCATTGGAGAGTTTTTTTTTATGCTCATTTATTGTATTTTTTGAGAGATTTTTGATGGTTCATTTACCATTGTAAAATCCTTGAGCTTTACACATGTAAAAAGCTAGAAAGATAGAGCCCAAATCCCATGAATTTGTGGTGGTTGAAGTTGCATTCAATCAAGCAATCAATCACCTAAAAGTAGATCAAACTAGATCTTCACTTTTCCTAGATTGTAGGAAAGTGAATTGATTCCCTCCAACAACCATTCCCACCTTCATTTGAATTCAAATTCCAATTGTAGAAGTCTTGGAACACTCCTATATTCCATATAAAGACTTGAAATCACTTGTACAATACATGGAAGCAATATACATACACTTGTGACCATCATTGTCTTGCTCCTTCAATTCTCTGCATCATCTTCTTCGCCAATAGTAATCTTGCAGAGGCTGCTGCTCTCTCTCCAGAGCTCCAAATTGAGTGCAAGATAGCTCATTGGAAAGGTATTAGTGTATAGTTTATGCCTATAAAGTTGCATAGAATTTGGTTCAGTAGATTGGGATAAATCTTAGTTTTTCTGTCTCGGGGTCAATCTCTACATATTCCTGAAAAATGGGAAGTACCACCGGTGAATGTCACATTCATTCCTATACAATATTTTGCTTATTACTTAAAATTTTGTGCATTACATATTTTCAACACTATGTGTATCACTACCATAAAAGGATTTTTTCTAATTGTAATCACGCTGGTCGCTATGGGCATTTGACGTTCATTGTCTCTTGCATAGATAATAAGTTTTTTGAGCTAGTCGACCCGCAAACCTATCTGCTTTATATCGACTCATTCTCTTTGATGCTCCAAAGTACATAGTGTATTTCTTTGCACTTATCGCATGCCTATAAGGTCTATTTGAGTCTCCATAAGGTCAAGGGCTGGTCTTGTGCCGGTTGGCTTGACCAAACTTCATCGCTTCGAAACACACTTTTCTACCTTCTACAAGCTTCTCCAAGTTCTTTCAGTACAAAGCAGGTTTTGGTAGTACCACCTCACGTCCTTGAGGTATCCATCCATCTCTTCCAACACTTGGTAGATGAGAGACTCCTTATTTCCACTCTTTGATTAAAGAGTGTTCAAGTGTAGCGAATGGTTGCCAATGGCCAAAGGAGCCATGGATGCCAGAGAAGCAAAAGATGCCAAAGTTGTGCCAAATTTCTATGCCTTCATCGATGCCTTGGAGTAAGTTGAAGGAGTAAACATAGGTATAAATGTAGAAGTAAATTGTAGGCATAAACTGTAGGTTTAGGTTTAAGAACTAAAACTAGGAACTAAAACAACAAAAGAAACAAGAAACCAAAACTGCAACTAGAAAATGAAATCGAAACCAAAACAGAGATAAGGATAGAGATCGGAATTTGCTAAATAGACAGCAGTCAGATGCAAAAATAAACAACATGGGAACCCCTCTATAGTGACACACAAAGGATCTGATACCAATGTTGTAGGATCTTATAGACATGCATACATACATAGTATGAAATCTAAAAAAGACACAAAAGAGAAAAGTTGTATAGTAGATGTGACAGTTCATAGTATTGGGTGCAATCTCCCCCACACACTTCGTTCGATGAGTCAATAGAGTGCATGTATTTATAGGATTTTTATTACATATTAGAATGAGGGTGGCACTTAAAAAAGAAGGCGTGAAAGTAAAAACTTACTCTCATTTATGAAGAGCCTTTTTTTTTATTTACAAAAATCACAATCTATAGTGATCCTTATCTTAACCACTATTTTTATGACTTTCTAAAAAGAAGCCTCTTCATGGGTCTTTATTTACAAAATATATATAAAATATAATTTCAAGTATTCATGTTGAGACACATCCAAAATGTCCATGCCCATCCATGCCCTCACAATTGTTATATTAAAATACAAAACATATTAATATATCAATAAATTAAACTCCAAAAATCAACATTCTATAAGGGATAACAAGAAGAATAGTGGCAATAGTCCAATCTCTTAATCTACGAGAATAGGCTTTCATAATTTTCACTATTGCAAGGCATAAAAACAACGATAGATCCATGATTTTTGGCATGGATGGTTTGAGAGAGCTTGAAAAATTATGTGAACCCTTGGATTCTTTCAAAAATATGATTTTGCAAAAACCAAGGTGGTACTCAATCATGGTCCTTGAATCAAGTTGAAATCATGGGGCTTAGATAGATCCATTAGATATCAAGTTCACCATGTGATGATCCACGATGACATGTATCACTTTTTCATTTCTCTGACATGTATAGTGGTCATGCCGGTATATGTCAAGGATAATTCATTGAGCTTTACTAGATTTATCTTCCGAGAGTGCTGGCACATTTGTTTTCTTGCCAGCTCACTCATTTGCAAACATTAGGAATTTCCTTATGTACTTATCTTTATATATTGCACTTGTTGTATTGTTGTTTTAGGTCATTCTTGTACTTATCTTTATATATTGCACTTGTTGTATTGTTGTTTTAGGTCATTTATGTAGAAGAAGAAGAAGAAGAAGAAGAAGAAGAAGAAGAAGAAGAAGAAGAAGAAGAAGAAGAAGAAGAAGAAGAAGAAGAAGAAGAAGAAGAAGAAGAAGAAGAAGAAGAAGAAGAAGAAGAAGATCATTCTTCCTTGCCTCAATCTGTTTGTATGCTCCTCTTTGAGTGTGAGAGTGTGTGAGTGAGCTCTCTTGCTTATCTCCTTCCTCATGACATGGTATTAGAGCTAGTGTGGCGATTAAGAGCTTGTGGAGAAGGCCGACAATGAAGAGTATGCGAGAAGGCATGGAGAAAGCATGATTCACAAAAAATATCAAATTTCTATGAAAATTGGCATGAAGATAGAAGATATCAAATTGTATTGGAGTGTTATCCCTTTAGGGTCACTCGTTTTTGTCAAATTTCTATTTCGGAGCTATCTCGACCTTCATTTTGAGCCTACAATGTGGGGCCCATAGAAAAACTAGGTTAGTTTGCAAAATTGTAACTTATGTCCTATTTAGAAACATGCAAATATTCCAAATACATAATTTCAAGTGATTCCATGTATTGTTGATACACAAAAACTATGTTTTTCTGAGATCGAAGTATCATGTCATAGTGCGACATTGTTCAAGTAGAAGTACTGCTTGTAGTTTTTTTTGCAATGTTGTGAATTGTTGCATGCAAAAGGTGCAGGAGTTATTGCTGATATAGAGATATGACATAAACAAATCAAACATGTAATTTTTTAGAGGCTGAAATTAATGCAATCAAAGGAGATTGTCAATGGACTACCAAATTTTAAGGTTGCAGAGATGCAAAAGGTATGTGCAGCATGTCATTGGTATACAGTCAAGAGCATCATTTTTGCATGACATGCATGTTAGTGAGAACGTGCTAGAAATAGTACATATAGATGTTTGGGGTCCTGCAAAGACCACATCTATGGGTGGTTGTAGGTTTTATGTTACTTTCATTGATGAACATACACGAAGTATGTGTATATTTCATGAAAGAGAAAAGTGAGGTTCTCACTCACTTCCAAAATTTTAAGGGTATGGTGGAAAAGTAGATAGGGAAGTATATTCAGATATTAAGATATGATGGAGGAGGTGAATACATGTCAAATGAGTTCAGAAGCTTTCTAAAAATTCATGGAATTTGACGACAAATTTCATGTAGGTACACACCACAAGAGAATGGTGTTGTTGAATGCAAAAATAGACATATTGCAGAAATAGCAACATCCTTGATGACTAAGAAGAATATGCCTTATTGTTATTGGATAGAAGCTGTGCACACTATTGTATACATCATGAACAGAACCTTGACTTCTATTTTACGTCAAGCTACACCTAAAGAGAAGTTTATAGGTAAAAGAACAAACTTATCACATATGAAAGTATTTGGTTGTATTGCATATGTACATGTTCCAGATGATTTGAGGATGAAGCTTGATCCAAAGGGAGAAAAATGTATCTTCATTGGGTACTCCCTTGAGCAAAAAAGGATATAAATGCTATAACCCACTCACGTGAAAAGTGAAGGTAAGTAGAGATGTGATGTTTGATGAAATGTCAAGCTTCTATTCAGATGTCAAAGAAGGACTTAATTTTGACTCAAATGACAAAGGAAATGTTGAAAAATCAAGTGAAAAATCTCAAGTTTTGAGTGGACCTAATGCATCACCAAGCAATAGTTCCAAATCAAATCCATGGAGTGGGAGATTGCAGGTAAATTTTAGTCCTGCAAATTCATCAACTACATCGAAGAAAGATAAAGAAAAGCTTTCTGCTAGTAGTAAAACATCTACATGTTTTGAAGACATTGATGGAGATTCAATGGTTTGGAAGAGCCTTGATGAGGAACTTGGATCGCCCTTTGTGAAGACTCCAAGAGTAAGAAAGGAACATGCAGATGATACAAGGAGAAGTGACCCAGGACCAAGAAGATCTAGGAGGATGTAGAATTCAGTGCAACGATTGAAGTATGATAGCTACATGGCTCATCATTGTAGCTACATGACGAAGGTAATACAAGATGCTAAACCTTCTTGTTTTGAAGATGCAATTGGAAATGCAGATTGGGAGAAAGCTATGGATGAGCAGATGGTTGCACTTTATGGAAATGAAACATGGAAGCTAGTTCCATTACCACAAGGAAAGAAACCCATAGGTTGCAAGTGGGTTTACAAGGTAAAGCACAATGCTGATGGTAGCATGAGGAGATATAAAGCATGATTATTAGCAAAAGGATATGCATATACATATGGCATTGATTATGAGGAAACATTCAGCCTTGTAGCTAAAATGTCTACTATCAGAGCACTTGTTGCATTAGCTACATCAAAAGGATGGACTTTGCCTCAGATGGATGTGAAGAATGCTTTCTTACATGGTGAGTTGCAGGAAGAAGTATACATGGACCAGACACAAGGATATGAGGATTCAAAGCACCTAGAATATGTTTGTAGGCTGCAAAAGGCCTTGTATGGGCTTAAACAAGCCCCTTGTGCTTGGCATGCAAGGATTGTTGATTACTTAACCACCATTGGGTTTTCTATGTGATGCAAATCATTCACTAGATGCAAGGAAGGATAATAATGGCATGAAAATTGGGGCTATTTATGTTGATGACTTGATTGTAGATGGTGATAATGAAGAAAGCATTAAAGAGGTAAAGCAACTCCTTATGCAAGAATTTGACATGAAAGACCTCCGTATGCTACATTATTTCTTGGGCATTGAGTTTATACATACAAAAGTAGGTATATGGATGTCGCAAAGGAAATATGCCTTGAGTATGCTCCAAAATTATGGTATGGATGATTGTAAGCCAATTTCTATGCCATTGGATCAAAATTTGAAGTTGGATACTACATCAAGTGAAGCATTGGAAAATGCTACTATGTACAGGAAAATTGTGGGAAGTTTGATATATCACACAATTACAAGGCCTGATCTAAGCTACACTGTTGGACTTGAAAGTCAATTTATGTAGGTTCTCAAGAAATCACACTTAGATGCTTTGAGATGCACTCTATGATATGTAAGTGGTACTTTGGATTATGCATTATTTTATGAAGCTATTGTAGAATTGCAGGTTCATGGATACACTGATGTAGATTGGGCTGGTAGGATTCTAGATAGAAGATCTACTAGTGGCTTTCTATTCTCACTTGGAAGTGCAGCTATTACATGGAGTACTAAGAAGCAACCCACTATTGCTTTGTCAAATATAGAGGATGAGTATAGAGGTTCTACAATGGAAGCATGCGAAACATTGTGGCTAGAGATGCTACTTGCAAATTTAGGTGTGGAAGTGCAAAAGCCTATCACCATCTATTGTTATAATCTTAGCAACATACAATTAGCACAAAACCCTATTTTTCATGCTAGAACAAAGCATATGGAGGTGCATTATCATTCATCAAGGAAAAGGTATCAACAAGTGATATTGACCTTGTTTATGTGAGGACAGATGAGATTTACTGATGCACTTGGAGCTGAGAAGTTGAAGAAGTTTTAGAAGATTCTTGGATTATAGGACATGACATTGAGCTTGAGGGGGAGTGTGGATATATCAAGATCAACGTGTGATGATCCAGGATGACACGTACCACTTTTTCATTTCTCTAAGATGTATAGTGGTCACACTAGTATATATAAGGGATACTTATTGGATATTTACTAGATTTATCTATCAAAAGTGATGGCACATTTTTTTCTTGCCAGCTCACTCATTTGCGGACATTAGGATTTTCCTTATGTACTATCCTTTATATATTGCACTTGTATTGTTGTTTCAGGTCATTCTTGTATATTCCTTTTATGTAATAGAAGAAGAAAAAGAAGATCATTCTTCTTTGCCTCAATCTATGTGTGTGCTCCTCTTTGAGTGTGAGAGTGTGTGAGTGAGCTCTCTTCCTTATCTCCTTCCTCATGACACCATAGAATTAGAACATTGGATCAATGGGCTTATCTTGTGACTTACATTGATAGGACATTGGGAAGGCCCATATTTATCTATTCTCTTGGATTGAAGCACGATGAAGTGGCCAAAATTAAATGGTGCATTTTGTCTCATGAAATACTTTCTTATCCCTTAGATTGGAGCCTCATCCAATGGTTCTCATAGCCCCCTAAAGATCCAAAACCTTCCAGAGAGTGTGCATCGCCTCTCCCATCATTAGAATTTCATCACCCATCCATTTAAGTGCTAGCCATGGATCTTAAGCATCCAAAGGCCAAGTTTTAATGCATTTGAACAAACATTAGTTTACTCTAGAATACTACTAGTGGTATAGAATATGTTATCAAGATCTTGCTCACACGCACATAGAGGTTACGAATGCACAAAACACACAGAAAAATAGAGACACCAAGAGACGAGATCGAATGCAGTATTGGGTGCAATCTCCCCCCATGCACTCTGTTTTGATAATCCACAGAGTGCATGTATTTATAAGAATTTTTGATTACGTCGAAAAGAGTGGTTACATGAGAGCGGCTTTGAAAAGCATGTGTGAAAGTAAAAGTTGGTGACTTTCATAGAAAGCCTTTGCTTAATCTCAGAAATTGTAGTCTACAATGACCCTTATTCTAACCACTATTTTTCTAACTATTTCTAACAATAGAAACT
This sequence comes from Ceratopteris richardii, assembly GCA_020310875.1. NCBI lineage: Eukaryota > Viridiplantae > Streptophyta > Polypodiopsida > Polypodiales > Pteridaceae > Ceratopteris > Ceratopteris richardii. The sequence continues at coordinate 136,662,380 of CM035419.1, forward strand.
TCTATGCGGATTTATTTACAAATTAAATTATAAAACAGATTTATTGATGTTCGCCCTTTCATGCTTTCATGCCCTCGTGAACCTTCAAATGCTATATCAAATTAAATTATTAAGATTATCTATGAGGTGCTGACATAGCCTTTAAATAAGTCAATATTCTAATTCATTTTCAAAATTATATCTAAAGTATGATCCTACATACTAAATTCTATGTGTAAATGCATTACATATAATCTGTACTCGTTCTCCGCATCATGAGCAAATGCAATAGCTTCATGAAGCGATGTAGGTTGGTATGAGCAAAGCTTTGCTTGAATCTCCTTCTCTATCCCATCATCATACTTCTTCTTCATAGTATCATTGGAAACATCTTCAAGCAAGCAAAGAGATACTAGGTATCGATATAACCGATTTGTATAGGTTGTAAACATAACACCTTCCATCCATGTAAATTTTGTGAAGAGATGGATAGGTATGTGCTTGAAGATGAAGAGGTGTTGCAAAATCCTTGATCTACACCAGCCAATTGAACTCCAGGAGTATATGGTGGGCTCTTTTAGCTTGCCAATGGATGTATTAGACACCCTATGTACCTTGTAAGATCACTCTCAAAAAGATAGATCAAAACAGATAAGTTGGAGTTAGCTCAGAGGTGAAAAACTTGCTATTTTGGTTCATACACCTGTCCACTGTTTTGCATAATTCTCTGAGCACAATAGCAATTAGCTTAATTCCTCTTGGGGAAGTCTAGTTACCTTAAAGAGCTAACTTTCAAGAGTAATCTCATCAAAAATAATAAACCACACATTGAGAATGAGTTTTAACAAGTGATGACATCATCCCGATTTTCACGGGCTGCTATAGTTTGAGACCAATGAGCAGAAAAATGAACATAACTCACAATGTAGGAATCCAATGATTATGAAAATTTGTATGGTTATACTAGACTGTAAGCGGAATCTAACAAGCTTTAAATCATTGAATTTGGATAAGTAACCACTGAGAAATGGCTCTGTAATCCAATAAATACACACCTTTCTGCCTTTGGATCCATCTTGCCTCTAACCTGTGAAGGAACATGAGCAAAAGCAATACATCCAAAAATTTTACAATGATCTAAGCTTGGTCTTCTTCCATTCCAAGCCTCATATGGAGTCATCCCATCAAGGGATTTTGAAGGCAACCTGTTAATCAAGTAAGTGGCTGTAGATACAGCCTCAACCCATAAGTAATTAGGTAAATGCTTTTCATTTAACATAGACCTTGCAGCTTCAACAATTGTCCTATTCCTCCTTTCTGCCACTCCATTTTGCTCAGGAGTGTACCTTGTAGTTACCTCTCTTTTGATTCCTCTTTCTTGAAGAAAATAATCAAACTCATGGGAGAAGTATTCTCCCCCTCCATCTGACCTTAGCCTTTTTAGTGATTTACCTGTTTGATTCTCCACAAGAGCCAAATATCTTTTGAAACATGAAAAAACTTCATCTTTGTGTTTCATAAAGAATAGGATAGTCCATCTGCTGCAATCATCAATAAAGGAGACATAGTACCTTGATCCAGATATTGAAGCTTCCTTGCTAGGTCCCCATACGTCTGTATGAACCAACTCCAAGAGATCTTCATGCATATAACCTTTCTTCATGAATGGTAACCTGTGAGAATTTCCAAATTGACATGCACTACGCTTATAAATCATATGTTGTTTTGACAAATTAAGGAGTCCAAGTACACTTTGGTCCCTGCAGATTTGCTTTAATGACCTTTCACCAATATGTGCTAACCTTTTGTGCCATACTTCCAATTCTGTGAGTGTCTGACTACCATAATTAAAGAGAGCAATGTTTCTAGTGTCCTGTAATTCAAATGTGAACAATCTACCTGTCTTTTCACCTTTTGCAATTTTTCTGAATCCTTGACTTGGATCTTCAACAAATGCTCTTGCTTTTGTGAACCTGACTTGTAACCCTTTCTCTACTATCTGCCCAACGCTTATCAAATTCTTTGTAATGGTAGGGACATAGAGTACCTTACTGAGTAGGTTGATGTTTCCATCAGGTGCTTTGACATTTCCTATTTTCTCCACAGGATGTATTGTGTCATCTCCTATTTGTACCTCATGCTTATTCTTTGGATCTTCTAAATCTGATAGGAGTGCCACATTTCCTGCCACATGATTTGAACAACTTGAATCTATGTAGAAAACATGCTCATCAGATTTACCTTGTGGCATAGCCATGTTCATGATCAATAATGAATCCTCTTTGTTTGAGTCTTCTGTGTAGTTATTGTAGTCTCTCCTTCCTTTGTAGCCTCCTTGATAGTTTGAATGATTGTAGTTGTTGTAGTTGCCATGGTAGTTGTTGAACCTTCCTCTTGAGTAGCCATAACTTCCTCTATTGTATCCTCTGCCTCTTTGATTCCTGGAATTCCTAAAGCAATTTTCAGTTGTATGATTAGTTAGTCCACAAATAGAACATAAGTTGGAGTCTTGGGATCTCCCCCTACCTTGTCTACCTCCTCTTCCTCTACCTCTGCCATGTCTTCCTCTACCTGCATAGTTAGCTTGATATGTACCTGCTTCATCATCCACTTTCTTTGCCTTTCCTTTGTTATCTTTGGACTTGCTTTTATCAGTGTATAAAGCTGAAGATTGATTACCTTTAGAGCTTTCTCCATTTTTGATAAGCTTTGCCTCTTGAGTAAGTAGTTGTCCAATGAGTGTATTGAAATCAGGTACATGCATGTCCATGTACAAATCCATAGCTGTGGTGAATGCTTCCCACTTGTCATCTGCCTTCAAGCCATTGATGACCTGCCTTACAATTTGCTCTTCATCTATTACCTCTCCAATGCTTCCCAACTGATCTGCTATGTCCTTGAGCTTTATGACAAAATCAGTCACATTTTGTTTGGGAGCCTTCTTGAGAGTTGTGAAATCCAGCCATAGTTGATGCTCCCTAGCTTTGGTACTTGAAGAAAAGAAAGCTTCAAGTGCATCCCACACTTCCTGAGATGTCTTACAACTTCTAATGTGAGGCAACATAAAATCTGAGATAGAGTTGAGGAGATAAGACCTTGCAAGTGCATCCTTGGAGCACCATGTGCTCAATCTTTCTTGCTCTTCTTGTGTTGGTTGACTTTTGTTCCTAAAACTTGGCATAACTTCATCTCGAGCCACATAACCATATAAACTTCTATCTTGGAGATAAGCTTCCATTCTTAATGACCAAGCTGAGTAGTTACCTCTATCCAATTTGTCAATTGATGAAGGAAATCCATCTGCCATGTTGTCCAACCTTGCTCTGATACCACTGTGAAGAGATGGATAGGTATGTGCTTGAAGATGAACAGGTGTTGCAAAATCCTTGATCTACACCAGCCAATTGAACTCCAAGAGTATATGGTGGGCCCTTTTAGCTTGCCAATGGATGTATTAGACACCCTATGTACCTTGGAAGATTACTCTCAAAAAGATAGATCAAAACAGATAAGTTGGAGTTAGCTCAGAGGTGAAAAACTTGCTATAAGTTTGGTTCATACACCTGTCCACTGTTTTGCATAATTCTTTGAGCACAGCAGCAATTAGCTTAATTCCTCTTGGGTAAGTTTAGTTACCTCAAAGAGCTAACTTTCAAGAGTAATCTCATAAAAAATAATAAACCACACACTGAGAATGAGTTTTAACAAGTGATGACATCATCCCGATTTTCACGGGCTGCTACAGTTTGAGACCAGTGAGCAGAAAAATGAACATAACTCAAAATATAGGAATCGAATGATTATGAACATTTGTATGGTTATACTAGACAGTAAGCTGAATCTAACAAGCTGTAAATCATTGAATTTGGATACGTAACCAGTGAGAAATGGCTTTGACAAGATGAGTGAAAAAGTCGGGTACCTGACAGAGAAGTGAAGATGAACAGACACTGTTGACTTCAAATGAACATAACTGAAGATTTCAACATCCAAATGACATGAAAATTTGTGAGCATATAGTAGACTTATAGAGCTAACTTTATCAAGTTAAATCACTGAAAAGGATGCACCAAGCTTAGAGAAACCATCTCTGCAATCTGACTGAGAAAACTGAGAGTAATGGCAGTGAGTAGTACACTTCACAAGAACATAGAAATATGAACCCAAATGATAATGAAAATGAAAGTATATTGCTTGTACAATACAATGGACTTACTGATACATATGTGTGCCTTGTAATCACACCTTGATATGGCATAAAGCTCAGCTCTTGGAGGTCTTCACATAGGTCTCTCTAACCACGACTAAAACGGCTATCTATTTATAGTTGAGTTTGGGAGGCTAACTTCCCTCAATCACTCTCCAATCAATCAATGATTGATTTGATTCTCTACCTACCACAAATCATGAATTCGTGGCTCCTCTTTCCCTTTTTGATCATGTGGACTCAACCACTTAAGATTCTTTCACTTTTACATTAAGTAAACTCTTCAAAAGTTACAAGAGGTAGTTCACAAGTGAACTTTACATAGTCTTCATTTTAATGCTTCTTTTATGACTTTGTGGGACTCAAGCCAATACTTAGGCTTTTCATACACTTGCTCCAACAAATTTAGCCCACAATTGTCGAACATGTAGGTTGAACCATAGGGGTAAAAAAGAATCCTTAAGCTTTTCTTGAAAAGCCTTCCATGTGCTTGGACAATCTGCACTATGGCAAAGATCGTTCCACCAGAGTTGAGCTTTTCCTACTAAATAGTTAGTGGAAAATTTGACTTTTTCACTTTCAACATATGTTTCATCAGTATAAAAATAATCAAACTATGATAAACATGAAAGGATTAAAGGGCCATCCTTATGGCCATCAAACCGTAAAAACTACTAATTCTTAACGACAATCTTAGAATGCGTGGCATCCAACTGGGCAGAGACAATAGCTTTGACCACCCTCGCAAAATTGTCTTCATCAGTTTGCATCTTTTTGAGTATCTCCTCATGTTTTCGGATCTTGTTTTGAGCGCCTCATAGTTCATGCCGCAAGAGCTTTAGTTGTTGCTCGAGTGTTACCTCGGGTAGAGGTGATTCACTGAAATCCTCCATGTTGTTCATAGGGTCCATGAGGATGTAGAGACAAAACTCTCTTGCTAGATATTTGAAAACAATTTTTGAGTTTGTTTGAATTAAAATGTAAAAGGAATGGTTGTTCTTGGGAATTGAAAAAGTAAGAAAGAGATGAAAGTTGTGTTAAATATAAGAAAAGAGAAGTAGAGTGACAACACAAAGAGATAGTGCAGTGGTAAAACACTTCCCTTGTGTGGGTGCGGTTGTGGGTTCAAATCCTCCCACCTTGGTGAATGTAAAACTCCTTATTGCCACTCATAAATTAAAATTGGTTCTCGTGTAGCCAACAGTCACCAAGGGAGCCTTGGGTGCCAAAGATGCCAAAGTAATGCCTAAGTTCAGTGCCTTAGTCAATGCATTGGAGTAAGCCGAAGGAGTAAACATAGGTGTAAACATAGGTTTTGGTTCTGGAACTGGAACTGGAACAGAAACCAGAACCACCAGTGGCAACGACAATGGCAATGAAAACGGAAACAGGAATCAGAATCAGAATCGTGAACAGAGAACAACAAAATAGAGATCAATTCACCAAAACGAACAAAAATAGATCCCTCTATAGTGACAAGTGCAAGGCTCTGATACCACTGTTATCAGGATCTTGCTCACATGCACACAGAGGTTACGAATGCAGAAAACACACAAAAAAATAGAGATGCCAAGAGATGAGACCGAACGCAGTATTGGATGCAATCTCCTCCCATGCACTCTATTTCGACAGTCCACAGAGTGCATGTATTTTTATAGGAATTTTTGATTACTGCAAAAAGAGTGGTTACATGAGAGTGGCTTTGAAAAGCATGCGTGAAAGTAAAAGTTGGTGACTTTCGTAGAAAGCCTTTGCTTTTAATATCAGAAATTGTCGTCTACAATGGCCCTTATTCTAACCACTATTTTTCTAACTATTTCTAATAGTAGAACCTTCTACACAGATTTATTTAAAAACTAACGGATTTATTGATGTCTGCCCTTTCATGCTTTCACACCCTCACGAACCTTCAGCTGCTATATCAAAAACACCAAAACACATTAATACGTTAATAAATTAACACTCCAACAATGCATTGCTCAACATATCCCATAATTTATAGCAGAATATCCTCTTAATCCCCTAAAAGTATGTGTTAGAGTTTGAGGTCTACAAAAGCACATGAACCCCCCTAAAAGTATGTGTTAGAGTTTGAGGTCTACAAAAGCACATGAACAACACAAGGAAGAAGAACATTTTAGAGCACAACACAACACAGAATGAATTACCAAGTGAATGTACAAAGATAAGTGACCCACTAGGGTTATAGATGTATATACAAGCTAGGGAAAAAACCCTCTAAAGAGGGAAAAAAGGATTCCCACTAGTCTTAAGTGTGTTCGCACACATCACTATTAAATCCCCGTGTGAGTGATGCAGTGAACAATGATGTTGCACTCATGTATAAGGAATTGTCAAGCTATGTGGAAAGAGATCATTCCACAAAAGGAATTAAGCCAAAATCTTTGAAAACTTTGAATTTATCCCTAGGTAGAGCCTTTGTGAAAAGATCTACAACATTAACTGTTGGGAACAAATGCCAAACTTATCTTACTTGTGGAGGTGACCATATGGCGAATGTATGTCCCATTATGGCTCAACCCCAAGTGAATCCTAGTAGCCAGTACTGCACCATAGAACGGAGATACACAAATCACACTACACAAGACTGCCCATACAATAAGCAAGCGGTTAGGCAAACCTACCCTCAGCCCTATCCACAACAGGGAAGATACCAGTACCCATCACAATAGTATGCTAGGCCTCACCAAAACTATCAACCACAATATCAGGCCCAGCAGAGACCTCAACCATTGCTAGCACAACAACCCCCTGCTCCAACCAATGTGATCCCAGTGAAATATGCATCTGCTGAAGAAAATCTGAACAGAGCCATAGTCCCAGTCACACCGTTGCTATCAGACAGTGATCCAAGTGACCATAGTTTTGACTCCACCCATATTGATAGCCCACATGCTTACTACATGCAGTCACCCGAGCATAACGAGTCATACTATTATGAGGACCCAAGTGAAAATAATGGGGAGCCTGAGTATGCTAATGTCATGTACACAAACCCCAACTCTAAAACTCAACCTAGGCAGGTACGACCGCCATTTCCTAGAGGACCTTGCTTCAAATGTCAGGGAGATCACGTCATACGTCATTGTCCACTGCCTGCCCCTACACAACCCCAACCAGTGACAATTTAGGGCTTTTGTCAAGATTGCGGGAAAGAGCATCTCTTACGAGATTGCCTGAAGAACCCCAATAACCTACCAAAAATCACTCCTATCAATGTCATTGGGTTAGTGGTAGACTCTACGGGAAGTATAACTTCCACGGCCCCCGTGCATGTGGTCACTAGAGCTCAAGCCTTGCAGCAAACCCAAGGAGTAGTACAAGAAAAGAGTTCTGAGGTTAGTGAGACAGTGTATAACCAAGAAGAGGACAAGAGCATGGAGAGATAGCCGGGAGAGAATGAAAAGACAATGGTCACAAAAAATGAGCGAACATGAAGAAAGCTTGAGAGAAACCAAAGCGAAGATAAGTGAACTCGCATCTCAAAACAACTCTCACACTACCCCACCACCACCCTTTCCATCTCCCTCCATCCCATCACCTTCCATCCCCCAACTTTCTAATCCACCATACATAGCCCACCCACCACCCAGAGTAGGATCTGTCCTAGCCGATCCTACTCCTGAGGATCTAGACATGATGCTTAAAGCATATCAGGCCAGAATCCAAGAAGGGCCAAACGTAACAGATCATGAAAAATGTTACCCTAGAGCCGATCTAGAGTTAGAGCGAACAAAGCTTTGTGCTAAGATGGTAGAATTGGCGCAAGCCATGTTTGAAGCCAGTCGCTTATTCAGTGGCTCTAGCTCCACTAGGACACCATTGCATTTTGATGGTCTACTGGATAGATTGGAGAGGTTACTTACAAAGTCTGGGAACGGAGCCACCTACCAGGCTGAGGAGAGTGCAAGAGATAGAATAAGCATTCCTCCCCAGGAAGCTTATGTGCCTAACTCCACTGAACCAAACACCTCTTCTTCTATGAATAGGTATTCACCAGAGTTCCTGAGAGAGATTCAAGAAGAGAAATGGGCAAAGGAAAGTGAAGTCCCTCCTCCCATTGAACTTGTGGATGATGCACATGATCAATTCCCACAAGACATCCCTTCTATTTATGAAGAGCAGGAGAGCGCACAATCTCAAGAGAGATTAGACTTCGAGTCTAATTCTTTACAGGAACTACCCCATTTCACAGGCCCATGGGAAACCAAGTCAACTTGCATGAGAGTACCCACAATCATGATAAGAAACAAAGATTCGGTCATACCCAGGAATACGGAGGTAGTAAAGAACACTAAAGTGCAGTGCAATCTCACTTTAGAAGAGCTACTCAAAGTTAAACCAGAAGTGTGGAAACACATAGCCAAACAAGTGCCAGAAATAGCGAAATCGCGTTCCCAGGTAGGATCACATAGAACAGTGCCAGAAATACCATTGGATAAGATAGGCAATATGAGTGAAGGAGAAGAAGGAAATACCTATCTCCTAGTTACCCATCAAGAATACACAACCAAAGCAATTTTGGACTCAGGTGCAGGAGTTGCAATTGCTACCACTTCCCTATGGAAGCGTTGGGGCAAGCCAGCACTCAGGCCGATGAGAATGAAATTGCAAATGGCCGATGGTCATATTGAGAGACCTTTGGGATTGCTAGAAGGAATAACTCTCACTACATGTGGTGTAGAGTTTGAGCATACATTTGCTATATGTGACTTTAACAAAAACCAGGCCTATGAGATGATTTTGGGAAGGCCATTTATGCGGCAATTGCAAGTGGTACAGGACTGGGGAACCAATTCTTTGTACTTGCAACACTTAGGTGTTACAACCAAAGTCAATCTCAAGGATTACTCTCATAGAGATGTCCCTCCCATCCAATGGAATCCCATCCATAGAGCCAAGGATGACACGAAGTTACTGCATTCCATAGGATCAGGATCCTCATGGATGCATGAAGACACTCACTTATGGATGTGTAAAGTAGCACTGGAAGAAGAGAAGAGAGAGAAAGCCAGAGATCTAGGTGTGAAGGAAATCCATAGATCAATTCAAGACCCAGCCTATGCACCTGTAGTATTTCTTGACGAAGAGTTTGAACCTCACGACTGGGCAGAAATTTTAGCAACCATGGATGTAGCCATCAATGAAGAACAATGGACACCCCACTCTGATGAGGATGGCTATGACATTTCAGTCTTCTCAATAGAGCCAATCATGGGAGATGCGGTTTTAGAAGAATGCGAACCTAGCCCTGATGCACTCGAGGATGCAAGTGACTCCAATCTAGAGTCAATCATTATGGACCCACCTTTTGCATCAGATGAAGAATACTTCTTTGAGGTAGAAGTTCACCCTCAGAGACATGAAGAGATAATTAAGGATATGAGATTAACACAAGTGACCACTAAAAGTGAAGGAAAGAAAAGAAAGAAGAAGGAAGTCACTCCGGAGGAAGAAGAATCCTTGTTTGAGGTCCCTGAGAACTTCAAAAGATATGAGATAGATGATAGGAGAGTCATGGTAAGAATGCCAAAATGCGAGGCACAATCAGGAGAGGCCTATGATAGCAAGGAAACTTCCAAGAAAATATTGGTAGCCATAGAAGAGGGAGAAGAAAGATGCACCTACATAGGGCATGACCTGACGGGAGAAGAAGAGCAAGAGTTGATAACCCTGCTAAGAGAATACAGAGATGTATTCGCTTGGAGTTATAAGGACTTGAAAGGGGTCGACCGAGACATATGGTCACACACGATTCCCATGACCACAGATGCGAGACCCTCTAAACAAAAGCCATACACATACAATGACAACTATGCTGCCAAGATCAAAGAGGAGATAGATCGCTTGGTTGAAGCTGGAGTTATCTATGAAATTGAGCACACTGAATGGGTATCCCCCATTGTAGTGGTGCCCAAAAGGAATGGCAAATTACGTGTATGCATTAACTTGAAGAAGGTTAACGCAGCCACTATCTTGGATAGTTATCCGCTTCCTATCACTGAGCATCTATTAGAAAGGGTAGCAGGCAAGGAAGTGTACAGCTTCTTAGATGGGTTCTCTGGCTACAATCAAGTGGCCATTGCACCAGAAGATCAGCATAAGATGGCTTTTGCCACAGAGTGGGGCATATTTGCTTTTTGGGTAATGCCATTCGGGCTTACCAATGCACCTGCAGCCTTCCAAAGGCTGATGTGCCACGTGTTTAAAGAGTCCTTGAGGAAAAATTTGGAAGTCTATGTTGATCATCTTTGCGCTCATTCCAACATTAGACAGACCCATATACCTGAACTCAGATAAATCTTTGACAAATGTAGAGAATATCAAGTCTGCCTGAACCCAGAAAAGTGTGTTTTCATGGTCAGGCAAGGGAAGATCCTAGGGCACATAGTGTCAAAGAATGGCATATCAACGGACAAGGAGAAAGTGAGAGCTATTTCAAAGTTACCTAGGCCAAGGAATGTCAAGGAGGTACAGGCCTTCATGGGGCATTGTGGTTACTATCGTCGATTCATTCACATGTATGCTGTCATTGCAAAGCCCATGTACGGACTTTTGACTAACTTTGAGTGGACTGATGAATGTGAGAATTCCTTCAAAGAGCTCAAACGAAGATTGTGTTCAACACCAATCTTCACCACACCAGATTGGAACAAGCCATTCCATGTTCATGTGGATGCCTCCATTTATGCTATTGGATGTGTACTTGCACAACCTACTGGTGAAGGTAATATGGATCTTCCAATTGCCTATGCCAGTAGACAATTGAATGCAGAAATTATACCACCACTGAACGAGAAGGATTGGGCATGGTGTATGCGGTTAAAAAGTTTAGACACTATTTGCTTGCAAACAAGTTTAAATTTTTTACGGATCACCAAGCTCTACTGTACCTAGTAAACAAGCCATGCAATACAGGAAGATTAGTAAGATGGTTTCTCTTACTAATGGAATATGACTTTGAGGTAGTGGTGAGGAAGGGCAAGACTCACTTGAGAGCAGATCATCTCTCAAGGCTCACATCAGGAGAGGCCCCACAAGGAGTGTCAGATGACTTAGCTGACGTGTACTTGTTTTATTTGGAAGTTGTACCTCAGTGGGCTAAGCCATTAGTGCCAGTATTGACATACGGGCCTAATCACCCAGTCATACACACAGAAGATAGAGAGATAGTAAAAGCTCAAAAGTATCATCTCTTGGCAGGAAGTATGTACAAACATATGAAGCAAGGAGTATTAGCCTGTTGTGTGGAAGAGGACGAGTACACTAAATGGTTGCAATTAGCAAATGTAGGTGCATTAGAGCAACACTACTCAAAACAATGAACCCTACAGACACTAAGGAGACTGGGAGTGCATTGGCCAACTATGGAAGTTGATGTCCATAGAATGTGCAAAGAATGCCCAATCTGTCGCACTAACCCACTAGTGGAACATGCTACTCTTTATCGAATATCTTTAGTACCAGATTGGAGTGAACCATTAGTAGCCTTCTTGAGGACGAAAACATTCCCTCAAGATATGACTTTGGATAGACAAAGGAGTTTGGAACAAGAAGCCTTAGATTACGCAATCATTGGTGATAATTTATACAAACGTGGTAAAGATGGTTACCTAAGACTGTGTGTCCATGAGAGCGAATACCTCAAGATATTAGAAAGTGCTCACCAAGGTGTAGTAGGAGGACACTTTGGTCTAGATCGGGTGATCAAGGCAATACTATTTGCAGGATTTTGGTGGCCCACACTCACATGGATGCACACACCTATGTGAAGAGGTGTGAGGTTTGTCAGCGGACTCAGTATCCCATACACAAGGGCAGACGTGCATTCTCTAAGTGGGGAATAGACTTTGTCGGTCCTATTAATCCCCCAGCGAAGGGTTCACATGCTGATTATATCATTGTGGCCACAGACTATCTAACCAAGTGGGTAGAAGTGAAAGCCACTACGAAGAATGATGCTCAAACAACAACAAAGTTCTTATTTGAAAATGTGTTCACTAGATACGGATTGCCAATAGAATTGGTGAGTGATAGAGGCACACACTTCTTGAATAAAGTCATAGAAAACCTTCTCCAAGAATTCTTGGTGATACATAAGAAGTCTGCCCCCTATCATCCACAAGCTAATGGCCAGGCTGAGAGCACAAATAAGATCTTATGCAATGTGTTGACTAAATTGGTGAATAACAAACGCTCTGATTGGGACAAACAGCTACACCACGTTGTATGGGCATACCGAGTTGCCTATAAAACGGTACTCCAAGCCACACCCTTTCAGATGGTGTTTGGCTAGAATGCGGTGCTACCATTGGACTTTTTGATACCTACATTGAAAGTAGCACAGGAGCATGACTAGACATGCCATGAACTCTCCTCTAGAGTCTTTGATCTTGAACATTTAGGTGAGACACGATTGAGGGGTGCAGCAGGAATCTATGCAGCCAAGAAGAGGCAAAAGGCTTATTTTGATACACATGTGAAGGATAAAGGCTTGAAAGCAGGAGACCTAGTCCTAGTCTACACACTGAAGCAACATGCGAGAAAGTTAGAGAAGCGTGGCTATGGACCTATGATCATAAATAGGATTTCAACTAGTGGAGCAGTACAACTAGCCACTTTAGAAGGCGATGTTCTCCCTAGATACATAAGCGGATGCAGAGTTAAGTTATATCAAGAACCCCTAACTGAAGAAATGCTAAATCGACTCAATACTGCAAGGAAACGTAAGGAAGAGGAAAAGCGAATTCGAGAAGAGGCACAGGCCGAAGCTTTAGAACGCATTCGACGAATGAAATTGAGAAGGCAAGGTAGAGATCAACCCATGCCTGACGCTCATGAAACTCTAGGTTATCACATAGCCATGTGTGAGGCTACAGGTAAACGGTCCCATAAGAGAATTGATCGACGACCTTTTGTGACCCTAGAAGTAGGACAAGGAGAGAGTGCAAGGACCATGAGAGCTTTAATTGATTCAGGAGCAGCGACTAGTGCAGTTCGGCCCTCTTATTGCCAGCAATTGCAATTGGAGGTAAAACCCCTAGAAGCATATCTGATAGGATTAGGAGGAGTTGAAACCCCTTGCATGGGAGAGGTGGAACTTCCCCTCTACATTCAAGAGGTCCTAATGCCAGCAAAAGTGCTAGTGTGTGAAGACGAGGATCTTACCGAACCTTTTGTCTTAGGCCAAGACTGGATCTATGATCACGCAGTCAACCTCAACCTAAGAAGTGGACTTCTTCAGGTTTGGGCAGGCCAAAGCCGCCTTACAATTGAATTAGAAAATCAAGCTGTCAAACCATTAGAAAAGGCACCAACTCCTGGTCCCTCCAGGAATCCACATGAAGATAACTATGCTATTCTTGTCCAAAGTTCTATGGTGCAGAGGATTGTCACTCTTATCGAAGGAACAGAAGTCAATGAGGAGTTCCCAGTTGTTCCAAAGAAGATTCTAAAAAGGCAGGCTGAGCATCACACGACACTAAGGAAACCAATGATCAAGAAGCATGAGCACCAATCTGGGCATTATGAAGTACCTCGTGGCATGAAGCAGATCTGGATACGCAAGGGGGAAAAAACCACGGATCCAGAGACAGGTTCTCAAAAAAGCATCAAGTGAGCCACACCATCAAGGACCAAAATGAAAGAGTTCCCTAGGCAACACCCTAGCTCTACCATTTCTATTTGGGTCCCTAAGCGGTCAATGAAGGCTATCCCTAATGGTAGACGAATATGGGTACCCAAGGCCTGCTTACAAGCCCAAATAACTTCACCTCCAGTCACTAACATAAATCAACACTCACAAGTACCCTTGGCAAATAACTCAAGGAAGATACCAACACCTCTCACTGCTACACCTTCAGTCAAACCTAGACATGTCTAGAAATGGGTGCCCAAAAGGTCCCAAATCTAGCACAATCTAGTTCATAAGTCTTTCCCTGTCATCAGCTCTAAGAGCTACGAATCCTCTATCAAAGCTTGGAGACATAAACTGTGTATCAAACCCCCGACCCAATTTTGTAAATCCATCCACTCTGATGTAGGTGCATTCTGAGTACACTGCATATCCAAAGCATGCATCTAGGATGACACTAACCACTAACCACTAAGCACCACTCACATCTATCACAAACACTTCACCTCTAACCACTAACCATCTGGATTGTCATGTTAGTATTGTGGAGGGAACACCATTACATCCTGTTATCTATGCAACACTAATGTGCCTTTCTTCTTCTAGTAGATAAGCATCAGAAGTCTCATGGCAGCAGCAAGAGGAACAAGCTCCCAGGCAGGCACTAGTACAATTGGGATACCATGCCTGTGGAGGCTCCACTGACAGCGAGGCCTGAAGAGTTCCTGAATGTGCGAAGAATTCCCATCTCGGATCCACCCAGTGGCCTAACAGAAAGAGTGAAAGGACATTCTCATTGGTTCAATGAGATGCCAGGAGATTTGGGAGATGCAAATCATATCTAGGAGTCCAAGTTGGAATTCGGAGGAGTTTGGTGGACCTTTCAGTTCTTCACACGAGAATTTGAAGCATTACAAAATGTAGCTTCTCTTCAAGATATCTGGCAGAAGGCAGGGTTACAGGATTATTTTAGTGCATCTCTGCCTAAACCTGATTTCCTTAGGTGCTATTACTTGATTGCCACTTTGAAAGCGACAGGAGACAAAGATCATTCAGACACATTCCTAGTGCCCTCTTTATCAAACCAGGAGGAAATGAGAAAGTTTGAGTTGAACATCACCTTAATCAGGGAGGCCCTTCAGATGTATGGTACCCATGTACCCTCCGATCGAGATCCTTTGATACCGGAGTCTATGAAGAACAATAAACTCAAGAAGTTGAAAGAAATGTGTGCTCTCACCCCGAACATTGCTATACCATTGCGAATGTGTCTTCAACATTTTTCATTTCCAGCGCAAGACCGATTCACACAGCCTCATAAGAAGATCTGGTATGGGTTATACCTAGCGGAGACTAGGAGCTTACCTATCAAAATGCTAGTGTGGATCCATGACCAGTTATATGAAGCAGGCAAACGAGGCGTGAGAAAGCCTACTTTGAATGGTTGCTGTCCGATTACAAGAATTATCTACCGATGCCTTGCCTATGATGTGCCGATCGCATGGGCCCTTAAGTACTCACAGTTGGAATTCTTCTAGGGGCAGAAATTAGGGGTTCAACCCGCGAAAAGAATGCGTGGATCACTTTCAAAGATTCTAATTCCTCGTGAGGCCACCACAGAAGCTTCCCTCAGAGAAGAAGAACAAGTAGCCCCATTCACGATCCATCTCCAAAGACCACAATCAGAGGGTGTGGTACAACCCACTCCATCAGCCCCTCCACTAACCATCGATGCTGAGTTTGCCTCAATGGCTACATTGGCAGAAGATACATCCTTTGACTTCGAGAGATTCTCCACCCGCTCAACCAACAGAAGAGGAGGCCATCACCATTCTAGTGGAGGACACATTTGAAGATACTTATGAGCCTCAACCTTTTCCAGGAGGCACAACCACTGACAAGGGGCAGGCCACTTACGAAGAACCCCCTTCGGCATGGATGAAACAAGTGGAAGAAATGGGGCCAACTCATGAGGAGCGTATATCCACGCAAATGCTGGCCATGAAGACCATTGAAGACACCATACTTCAATCAGAATATTTCAAGCACCTCGCCCCTAGAAGACTGATAACCAGCTCCGAGTTACAATATAAGACATACTTTGTACTGCTGGCAGACTACAATGCTGAGATCAAACGTAAAACCAACAAGTACCCTACTTTCGCTACCCAATTTGAACCCGAGGACATTCCAGAGGACGCCCACAAAGGGAACATATACCAACCCACCTGGAGGCAAAAGTTACTGGAGACCTATCCGGAGATGCTACGAACATGGGATCACGCACCCATGCACTTGAAGTATAACAATTGCTTCGGGCCAGTGCAACGCAGAAGATCATGGAAGGCATTTGCCATAAAAGTTAAGAACAATGCCAATTGCAAAGAATGGTTCAATTACCCCGCCATTGCACCCCCAACCGGCACACCTACTATAGATTACATGATGGCTACCATCAGACATTGGATGCCACGCCTCCACCCCATGCCTGACGTCGCTGCACATATGATGCTCAAGATACTGGACATGATGCAAGTAGTGTTAAAGACTTTCCGCAATGTACGTCACATCCAGCCGCCAATTTCAGGCTTCATAAATGGTAATTATGACCTACTTTATGATATGAGCACGACCCCGAGTATTCGAGTTGCTTATGCATGGCATGCAAGGATCCGATATCTCCCTGCCTGCTACAAGCAAACCTTTGATGACATGTTCACCACGAGGTTTTGGGAAGCACACTCAGAAGTGTTCGCGCCACGCCCAACTCATCTGCTACAGTTATTCGCGTGCGAACAAACAATGCATTCGGAGCTCTACACCACGCCACAACCTGACATGCTTGGCATAGTTAATTGGGATGCCTTGCAAAGAGACCTGGTCAAGGGACTACGGATCAGAGAACAAGAGGTGGCAACTGACATACTACAGCACTACATTGATCAAACTGCCGAGCAAAGGTCTGTCAGACACGACAGACGCTAGGGGGGGGAGAGTGTTGGCATCATACAGGAAGAAGCAGGTACGGGCATACATGCAGATCTAGCACTGAGGCAACCCATTAAAATTTTTCCAAGCCTTACATCATTTTAAAATTGATTCTCATCACTAGAAATCCTTGTAAATACCGTTTCACCTTTTTGTAGCTCCAGTTTGTACTGTGTATGTGTATGTGTAAGTGTATTTGTATTTGTATGTGTATGTGTATCTGTATGTGTGTGTATGTGTAGGTGTATGTGTATGTCTATGTGTAAGTCTATGTGTATGTGTATGTGTATGTGTATGTCTATGTGTATGTGTGTGTATGTGTATATGTATGTGTATGTGTATGTGTATGTGGATGTGGAGGTGGAGGTGGATGTGGATGTGAGGGTGGATGTAGATGTGGATGTGGAAGTTGATGTGGATGTGGATGTGGATGTGTATATGTCTATGTGGATGTGTATGTGTATGTGTATATTTATGTGTATGTGTATGTGTAGGTGTATGTGTATGAGTATGTGTGAGTATGTGTATGTGTATGTGTATGGGTATGTGTATGGGTATGTGTATGCGTATGCGTATACATATGTGTATGTGTATGAGTATGCATGTGTATGCGTATGTGTATCTAGTGTATGTGTATCTCTATGTGTATGCATATTTGTATGTGTATGTGTATGCATATTTGTATGTGTATGCATATGCATACGCATATGTGTATGTGTATCCATATGTGTATGCGTATGCGTATATGTATGCATAGGCATATGCGTATGTGTATGCATATGAATATGAATATGTATATGTGTATACGTATGTGTATGTATATGCGTATGCCTATGCATATGCATATGCATATGCATATGTGTATGGGTATGTGTATGTGTATGGGTATGTATATGCATATGTGTATGTGTATGTGTACATGTATGTGTATGTATATGTGTATGTCTATGTGTATGTGTGTGTATATCTATGTGTATGTATATGTGTATGTGTATGTGTATGGGGATGTGTATGTGTATGTATATGTGTATGTGTATGTATATCTCTATGTGTATGTGTATGTGTGTGTATGTGTATGCATATGCATGTGTATGCGTTTGCGTATGTGTATGCATATGTGTATGTGTATGCATATGTGTATGTTTATGCCTATGTGTATGCATATGCATATGCTTATGCATATGCATATGCATATGTGTATGCATATGCACATGTGTATGTGTATGTGTATGTGTCTGTGTATGTGTATGTGTATCTCTATCTGTATGTGTGTGTGTATGTGTATGTGTATGGGGATGTGTATCTATATGTTTATGCGTATGTCTATCTCTATGTGTATGTGTATGTATATGTGTATGTGTATGAGTGTATGTGTATGTGTATGTGTATGTGTATGTGTATGTGTATGTATATGTGTATGTGTATGCGTATGTCTATGTATATGTGTATGTGTATGTGTATGTGTCTATGCATGTCTATCTGTATGTCTATATCTATATGTATGTGTATGTGTCTGTGTCTGTGTCTGTGTCTAGGTCTATGTCTGTGTATGCATATGCATATGTGTATGTGTATGTGTATGTGTATGTGTATGTGTATGTGTATGTGTATGTGTATGTGTATGTGTATGTGTATGTGTATGTGTATGTGTATGTGTATGTGTATTTGTCTGTGCATGTGTGTATGTGTGTGTATTTGTATGTGTGTGTATGTGTATGTGTATGTGCATTTGTATGTGTATGTGTATATGTACGTGTATGTGTATGTGTATGTCTATGTTTAGGTGTATGCATATGTGTATGTGTATGCATATGTGTATGTGTATGCATATGTGGATCAGTATGGGTATTTGTATGTGTACCTGTACATGTATGTATATGTGTGTGTATGTGTACGTCTAGATGTATGTGCATGTGTATTTGTATGTGTATGAGAATGTGTATGTGTATGTGTATGCATATATGTATGTGTATGTGTATGCATATGTGTGTATGTGTATGTGTATGTGTATGTGCATGTTTATGTGTATGTGTATGTGCATGTTATGTGTATGTGTATGTGTACGTGTATGTGTGTATAAGTGTGTGTGTGTGTAAGTGTATGTGTAAAAGTATGTGTGTATGTGTATGCGTATCTATATATGTATGTGTATGTGTATGTGCATGCTTATGTCTACGTGTATGTGTACATGTATGCGTATGTGTACATCTATGGGCATGTGTAGGTGTACATGTACGTGAAGGTGTATGTGCATCTCCATGTGTGTGTATGTGTATGTTTATGTGTATGTGTATGTGTATGGGTATGTGTATGTGTATCTCCATGTGTATGTGTATGTGTGTGTCTATGTGTATGTGTATGCATATGCCTATGTGTATGCGTGTTTGTATGTGTATGTGTATGTGCATGTGTATGTGTATGTGTCTATGTATATGTATATGTATGTGCATGTGTATGTGTTTGGGTATGGGTATGCATATGTGTATGTGTATGCAGAAGCATATGCAGATGTGTATGTGTATGTGTGTGTATGTGTGTGTATGTGTATGTGTATATGTATGCATATACATATGTATGTATGTATGTGTATGTGTATGTGTACGTGCATGCGTATCTATATATGTGTGTATGTGTATGTGCATGTGGATGTGTATGTGTATGTGTATATGTGTGTGTGTTTATGTGTATGTGTATGTGTATAATTGTGTGTGTGTATGTGTATGTGCATGTGTATGTATATGTATATATATATGTGCATTTGTATGCGTATGCATATGCATGTGTATGTGTATGGGTATGTGTATGTGTATTTTTATGTGTATGTGCATGTGTATTTTTGTGTGTATGTGTATGTGTATTTGTATGTGTATGTGTATGTGAATGTGCATGTGTATGTGTATGTGTAACTATATGTGTGTGTATGTGTATATTTATATGTATGTGTATGTGTATGCTTACATGTATGTGTATGTCAATGTGTGTGTATGTGTATATGCATGTGTATGTGTATGCATATGTGTATGTGTATGCATATGTGTATGTGTATGTGTGTGTATGCATATGTGTATGTGTATGTGTGTGTATGCATATGTGTATGTCCATGTGTGTGTGCATGTCCATGTGCATCTCCATTTGCATATGCATGTGCATGTGCAATTGCATGTGCATGTGCAATTGCATGTGCATGTGCAATTGCATGTGCATGTGAAATTGCATGTGCATGTGAAATTGCATGTGCATGTGCATGTGGTTGTGCATGTGCACGTGGATGTGTATGTGGATGTGTATGTGTATTTTTGTGTATATGTGTATGTGTATTTGTTTGTGTATGTGTATGTGTATGTGTATGTGTATGTGTATGTGTGTGTGTATGTGTGTTTACATGCAAGTGTAGGTGTATTTGTATGTGTTTGTGTATGTATATGTGTATGTGTATGTATATGTGTATGGATGGTGTGTATGTGTATGTGTATATGTATTCGTGTGTATGTGTATTTGTATGTCTATCTATTTGTGTATGTGTATGTGCATGTGTATGTGTGTGCACATTTATGTGTAAGTGTATGTGTATGTGTATGTGTATGTGCATGTGTATGTGTATGTATATGTGTTTGTATATATGTATGTGTGTGTGTGTATATGTATGTGTATGTGTATGTGTATGTGAATGTGCATGTGTATGTGGATGTGTATGTGTATGTGTATGTGTACATCTATGTGTATGTGTATGTGTATGTGGGTGTGTATGTGTATATGTATCTGTATGTGTGTATATATGTTTATGTGTGTGTGTATGTCTATATATATGTGTATGTGTATCTAAATGTATATGTATATGTGTATGTGTGTGTATGTGTTTACATGTAAGTGTAGGTGTATGTGTTTGTGTATTGTATATGTGTTTGTATATTCATATGTGAATGTGTATGGATAGTGTGTATGTGTATGTGTATACATATTTGTATGTGTATGTGTGTGTGTATGTGTATATGTCTGTGTATGTGTATGTGTGTGTCTATGTGTATGTGTATATGTGGTATGCGTGTGTGTAGGTGTATGGGTATGTGTATGCATATGTGTAAATGTATGTGTATGTCTATGTGTATGGGTATGTGTATTTGTATGTGTACGTGTATTCACATGTGTATGTGTATGTGTATGTGTATGTGTATGTGTTTGTGTATGTGTATGTGTATGTGTGTGGGTATGTGTGTGTGTATGTGTGTGTAAGTGTATGTGTATGTGTGTGTATGTGTATGTGAATGTGTATGTGAATGTGTATGTGTACGTGTATGTGCATATGCACGTATATGTGTATGTGTAAGTGTGTGTGTATGTGTATGTGTTTGTATATGTGTATGTGTATGTGTATGTATATGTGTATGTGTATGTGTGTGTGTATATGTGTGTGTGTATGTTTGTGTGAAAGTGTATTTGTATGTGTATATGTGTGTATGTGTATTGATATGTGTATGTGTATGTGTATGTTTGTGTATTTGCATGTGTATGTGTATGTGTATATGTATGTGTATGTGTATGGGTATGAGTCTGTGTATGTGTGTGTATGTGTATGCATATGTGTATGTGTATGCATATGCATATGTGTATGTGTGTGTATGTATATCTGTATGTATATGTATATGTGTATGTGTATGTGTGTGTATGTGTATGTATGTGTATGTGTATGCATATGTGTATGTGCGAGTGTATGTGTATGTGTATGTGTACATGTATGGTTATGTGTACATGTATGTTTGTGTGTATGTGTGTGTATGTGTGTCTGTGTATGTTTGTGTGTATGTGTATGTGTATGTATATGTGTATATGTATGTGTATGTGTATGTGTATTTGTATGTGTAAGTGTATGTGTATTTGTATGTGTAGTGTGTATGTGTATTTTTATGTGTATGGGTATGTGTATGTGTATGCATATGTGTATGTGTATGTGTATATGTTTGTGCATGTGTATGTGTATGTGTATGTGTATGTATATGTGAATGTGTGTGTATGCATATGTGTATGTGTATGCATATGTGTATGTGTATGTGTATGTGTGAGTGTACATGTATGTGTATGTGTATGTGCATGTGTATGTGTATGTGTGTGTATGTGTATGTCTATGTGTATGAGTATGTGTATGTGTATGGGTATGTGTATGTGTATCTGTATGTGTACGTGTATTTGTATGTGTATGTGTGTATGTATGTGTGTATGTGTGCATGTATGTGTGTGTATGTGTATGTGTATGTGTACGTGTATGAGTATGTGTTTGTATATATGTTTGTGTATGTGTATGTCTATAGTATGTGCATAGTATGTGTATTTGTATGTGTATGTGTTTGTGTTTGTGTATGTGTTTATGTATGTGTATGTGTATGTGTATGTTTATATGCATGTTTATGTGTATGTGTATGTGTATGTGCATGTGTGTGTGCATGTGTGTGTATGTGTATGAGCTGTGTATGTGTTTGTGTATGTGCATGTGAATGTGTATGTGTATGTCCATGTCTATGTGCATGTCCAATTGCATGTGCATGTGCATGTGCGTGTGCATGTGCATGTGCGTGTGCGTGTGCGTGTGCGTGTGCGTGTGCGTGTGCGTGTGCGTGTGCGTGTGCATGTGCGTGTGCGCATGCATGTGCGTGTGCGTGTGCGTGTGCGTGTGCGTGTGCGTGTGCGTGTGCGTGTGCGTGTGCGTGTGCGTGTGCGTGTGCATGTGCGTGTGCGTGTGCGTGTGCGTGTGCATGTGCGTGTGCGTGTGCGTGTGCATGTGCGTGTGCATGCGCATGTTATGTGGATGTGGATGTGGATGTGGATGTGTATGTGTATGTGTACATGGATGTGTATGTGGATGTGTATGCATATGTGTATGCATATGTGCATGTGTATGTGTATGTGTATGTGTATGTGTATGTGGATTTGTATGTGTATGTGTATGTGTATGCGTATGTGTATGTGTATGTGTATGTGCATTTGTATGTGTGGTTGTATGTGTCTGTGTATGTGTGTGTGTATGTGTATGTATATGTGTGTGTATGTGTATGTAGATGTTTGATAGTGATGCACCTCAATGCAACCTCCTTCTCGAGAGCCCCATGATGATACCCTTGATGAAGAAAATCTAGATCTAGATGATAACCTCGCTCAGTGGCTAAGTAATCTCTAATGAAGTGATACCACAACTCAATGTGCTTGGTCTTTGCATGACATACTGTATTCTTAGCCAATGCAATGACACTTTGACTATCCCTGAGCAAATGAGGTACATGCTGAGCTAGACCCATATCACAAGCAAGATGGAAAAGCCACAATGCTTCCTTACATGCCTCACTTGTTGCAACATACTCTGCTCCTATAGTGGAAATTGTCGTGCATTCTTGAAAAGACGAGATCTCCAAGAGATAGCACTTCAAGAAAAATGAAAAATATATCTTGATGTAGACTTATGATTGTCTACATAACCAACATGATCAAAATCTATGTAACCAATAATGGAGGCTTTCCCTCTACCCAAGCATACACACTTGTCCTTAGTGCCACTCAAATATCTTAAAATCAGCTTGACGCCTTCCCAATGCTCCTTGCCAGGATTAGAAATATATCTGAACTCCCACTGCAAATGCAATGTCTGGCCTTGTTGTTACCATAGCATATATGAGACTACCAACAACATACTGATAAGGAATTTGGACCATGAATTCCTTTCCCTCATCTGATTTGGGCCATGAATTCCTTTTCCTTTCTCAATTTAACATATGTGGGTAAAGGTGTACTTTATGCCTTTTCACCCTGCATATTGAACTTGTGAAGTACTTTGGATATGTGCTCACTTTGAGACAAGTATATGCATCTTTTACTCCTATCACGAGTAATGTGCATGCCAAGAATATGTTTGGCATCCCCCAAATCCTTCATATCAAATGTCTGACTTAACTTCTTTTTGAGAATTGACAAGTCATAAGAGGACTCCCCAGTAATCAACATATCATCAACATAAATTATCAAGCATATCAAGCTACTATTTGAACATCTCTTTGTGTAGAGATAATGATCCCCATTGCTTTGAGAATAGCATTGAGACCTCAATAAATCATCAAACTTTTGGTACCATTTTCTAGGGGGCTGTTTAAGCCCATATAAGCTCTTCTTCAGCTTACAATCTAGACTTTCTATGTTAAGAACTACATAACCCTCTGGTTGTTCCACATAGATCTTAGTTGTAAGATCTCCATGCAAGAAATCAAATTTCACATCCATTTGGACTAGTTATAGTCCTCCATTACAATGAATCCAAGCGACATTTGAAGGGTAGTCATCTTGATCACTTGAGAGAAGGTTTCCTTGAAATCAACATCATGTTGTTGCTTAAAACCCTTTGCAACAATTCGTGCTTTATACTTTGAAGAAGCACTATCTGATGTGAATTTCACCTTATATACCCATTTACATGGCAAAGCTTTCATGCCCTTTGGCAAAGGTACTAAATCTCAAGTACCATTCTTGTGAATAGAATCCAACTCACTCTTCATGACACACTCCCACTTGACATGATCCTTTGTCTACATGGCATCTTTGTAGCAAGAAGGTTCACTAGCATCTTTTAGCATACCAAAATCCAAACCTGGAACATATCTATCAGGTGGATGTGAGACACGTGCAGAGCGTTTCAATGATTGTTGAACAAGAACACTTGGAGACTGATCTACTCTGACATTCTCTTGAACATCCCTATGTACAACATTTCTATGAATTCTAACTAGAGGACTAGTATCCTTGAGCACCACCCTTCTCACTTCAACCTCCTTATTGGGTTGTTTATGCAGCTTAGACTCATTGAAAATGATATTACTACTTTGATCACTAATTGTGTTTCAAGTTCCCATAAGAGATATCCAAATTGTCCGTCTTGACCATATTTAAGAAAAATGCATTTCTTTGAATTATGTTCTAGCTCTTGTCTAAGATTCTTGGGTATATGTGTTGGAGGATGAACACTCCTAGGTGCACAAAAAAAGCAAATGAACCCTCTTAGGATCCTAATTTTTTCAGACATAGGCTCTGTGTTTTCTATATTTCTCTCACTACATGCAAGGAATGATAATAAAACCTTTGCAAAATGAAATTTACTTAATAAGATTTCCAATGCAAGTAAAATCACTTCATTTAGACACTAGATTGTGCCTCAACCATCTGCAACAAAATAGATAAATTGATCTCTTCATAGAGTATTAGCTCACTACATAGACATTGTTCTAGAGATTTCTCTGATAGAAGCTCTACAAGAAAATCAGACTTGGGAATTGGTACCCAAGAAACCATCTATGAAGGTCATTGGCTCAAGGTGGATTTACAAGGTAAAGAAGAATTCTGATGGTGCAATTAGCAGGTAGAAAGCAAGACTTGTAGCCAAAGGATTCGCTCAAGCCCAAGGTATTGATTATGAAGAATCATTCTCACATGTTGATAAAATGCCTACAATTAGGGAGTTCATGAGTGTTGCATCTTTCAAGAATTCGAAGATATATCAAATGGATACTAAAATGCCTTCTTAAATGATTGGATTTTAGAGGAGGTATATATGGCTCAACCTCCTAGATTTGAAGATCAAGCATACCTTGAACATGTGTGGAGGTTGAGGAAAGCTTTGTATGGCTTGAATTAAGATCCAAGAGCTTGGAATTAGAGACTTGTTACTTACTTGCAGGATAAAGGTTTTATTGTAAGTAAGGCAAATCCTTCCCTCTTCACTAAGAGGAATCACTCAGAGGTCATATACCTTCGTGTATATGTAGATGATATAATCATTATAGAAAATGATCCAAAAAGAATTAGGAGGATTAAAGCTCAAATGAAGGAGGAGTTCAAGATCAGTGATCTTGGTTTGCACACATACTTCCTAGGTTTGGAAGTGTAAGTCTAGTTGGAAGCTTGAATTATGCTTCTGTAACTAAAGTAGATATCTACTATGGAGTTAGTGTGTTGAGTAAGTTCATGTGCACATCCCAAGGAAGCCTCACATGGAAGCAGCGAAGAGAATTCTAAAGTACTTGAAGGGCACAATCAATGAAGGGTTATACTATCCATATACATATGATATAGATGTTAAACTTTTTTCTGATGTAGATTGGGCAAGCTCTAAAGATGATAGGAGAAGCATATCTGGTTATCTTACTTTTGCAGGTACAAAGTTTATTTCATGGTCTTCCAAGAAGCAACCCACAATTGCTCTTTCATAAACTAAGGCTGAATGTAGAGGACTTGCAAACGGTACAAAAGAAACTATGTGGATTAGAACCCTATACTCAGATTTAGGGTTGAACACTTCAACTCCACATATATTTGGAGATAATATTAGCTTATTACATCTTGCTACTAATCCTATCTATCATGCTTGGACTAAACATATAGAAATTCATTACCAGAGAGAAGATCATGATTAAGGAGATACAACTCTCATATGTGTCAACCCATCAACAATGTGCATATATGATGACAAAGGCATTGAATGGAAGCAAATTGAATAGGTTCAAATCATTTATTGGATTATAGGAAATCGTGAAGGATTGAAGACTCAAGAATCTTATGCTTCAAGGGGAGATATTGGTACATTTAGCAAGCCTAAGTGCATTGCTAACACATAAGGAGGTGAAGAATCTGCCAGATGTGGTGTTATCCCCAGCTGCTTAGAAAGGGTATCAGTTTTTGGACACTGAGCTGGTTGTCATGAGTGACGAAGTTAATGGTCATCTTGTTAAAGTTTTATTTGACACAAGATCAATGCATAATGTTATTAACTCGTCTCTAGTGAAGAAACTAAAGCTGAAGACTGGTCCATCTGAACACACCTATACAGTAGAGTTGGCATATGGGAAGGGATCTGAGACCTGGGATTGATGATCTGTTGGATTACCAATCCTGATTCAAACTTATAAATATGAGCTAGATTTCTTGATCATCAAGTGGGCTAGATTTGATCTCGTTCTCAACAAATAGTGGCATGTAAGCAAGAAGTCAATTATTGATTTTTGTACTCACATATATCAATTTAATCATATTACTTATTCTCTCTAATGAAGTCATACATGTGAACCTATGCTAGTCAAACTCCTTGTATTTATCTTGGATAAAAGTAAAGGAAGAAAAGGAGAACAAATATAATGGAAATAGGAAGCCAAACCCATGCCTCATGTAGTAGAAAGAATTTCCCTCACCACTTTTAGGTGAGGGAAATTCAAATTCAAACTCTTCACATGTGTATGAATACACATACTTTTAGTCGGGATATGTGAGCCATTTTGAGAGGCATTGAGCTACAATCTTGAGCATACCTTGAGCAAACTCTATGTGTAGTCCACTACACTTCCCTTGTATCATATGTTCATTAGCATATACATTTTGATACATTTCTTCAAGTACATTAATATCTACTGTCTACTGTTGCATCTTCTTCATTACAGTGATCTTGTGGAATCAATTTCTCTATTTATACTCACTTGTTTGCTGCACATTAACTTGAGATAGTTAGAGTAGAGTTTCTAGTGCTCATACATAAATTTTACTCAAGTTTGATTTGGAAAACTTGAGACATGAAGCATAGAAGGTGACTGTGTTTGCATACCTTCTAGATCCTAAAAAGTCGGGATGACCCACCTGACTTGTTAAATTTATTTCTTAGTGTATGGTACAGGTAAATTCATGAAATAACTTGCTTTAGTTAGCTATTCACTTCAATTAGAAGTGTGCAAAAGCTCTCTAATCAATTCATACTAGGTGGTGAGCTCTGAGAATTATACTGAGACCTTCTATTCCCAAAAGAGAAGGCTCTTCACATTCCTTGTATATGCAAGTTATATGTCTTAATGCAAACATTTGGGAATGATGTTCCAAAGGACTTAGTGGTTCCAAATGCATCATTGTGAAGTCTATTAAGCATCCTTGAGGTTAGATTGGCAGGTGTAGAGCAAGTTTTGTGCAACACTAGCTCATCTCTAGAATGTATTTCACCATCTCCTCACACTTAACAGAATGATGATGGAGCTAGAAGAGTACAAACAACATTAAGGCTCAAAAAGGATAACCAAGTGTCAAATTCTGGGAAAACATTGAGTAGATTCTTCCCAAGAAAGTGAATTAATGAACAGTAATGACCAACCAAAAGGATTATGTGAGAATAAATGTGCTCACACCAAAAAGTCTACCAAGAAGTAAATCGACCACTATATAGTTGACAAAACCAAAAAATCTCAAAAACTTTTGCTAGAGTATCCTCTACAAAATGATCGTATGACCTGTGTCAAAACCTCATAAAATTGCAAGTACTAACATGTTAACCTGTATAGTGAGTTATTGACTCCATTGCATATAATCAGTTACCCAAAAGAAGCCAATTAGGCTTATTGAGCACCTATGAACAACTAGCATACATCTCTTATGGTGTGGCTGGGTAAGTCTTCCACCTGTATCACCAAAGATACCCAAATATCTAGGTGTCTCCTAGTTAAGGAAACCTCACCATGATCCTCTTTATCAAACATAAAAGGCTTTATGCAAAAAACGCTACTGCTATATCAATGGCCACATTGACATACATAAGGGATATCCATAGAACTGTATATAGTGTGTATGTTGTGCTCAATATATGCAGTAAAATGGCATTGAAAAGGATGAATTCACAACCCAAATACTAGCCAACAACACCTACAAGTGTTTGCCAACTCTGTTCTTTAGGCTCAAAAACTTGCATATACCTGTAGTGGCACTCCCACCACAACTAGAACCTTTTCAAGAAACCTGCAAACTTACTAATGTGGCTGAAAACATAGCCCCAAAGGTGAATATTTGTTGTCAAAGAAGTACAAAGAGCACTTTTTTTGATGTTCTATGGATGCGTGTTTTAGTTGCACATCCAATTTAATGAATAATTTCATGAGCCATATGAGCTCGAGAGACTTTTTTTAAGACTCTATACTATTCTATCCATCCTTATCTTCTTCTTAATTTTATTTGAAAAATATTCTCTTCATCCTTATCTTCTTATTTAGTTGGGTCTTGGACATTTTTGAGTGGAAAATCACTTCTCACTTTTCAATATATCCATACACATCTTGTGTGATTAACTATAAATGTTAGAGAATATTTATTTGTTCCTCGAATACATGGATCCTTTGTGGGATGCCATACATATATTTTTATAGGACTCAACACAACCTTGCTCATATTAGCTTCTTATTTTAATATTTATTTTGTTCTTTTTTTTATTAACAAAAAGGAAATAAATGTTGCATATTTAAGATGTAAAATTCGGTTATCCACTCACCAAAAATTTATTTTGCATCTCCTTGAACCTTTGTAGCTTGATGTGGTCAATTATTTTTGTGCCACAAATCAATCTCTACAATCTAGTTATTTCCAATGTACAAGTAGATAGTATGAGGGTTTGATGGTTTTACCTCCATGGTGAAGAGCCTCCCTTTTTTTAATCTTTGCAATGAGATTGTAGTCCTACATGGGACCTTCAAAAAAGAACCTTGTCATTAAGCCTCACTTCATAACCTCTTTCTACCATATGTCCAATTAAAACTAGATTTTTTATCATAGTTAGCACATGTAACAAATCATCGAGAACCTGGGCATTCTAAGATCCATCCAATAAAACATCTCTCATATGTGTAATCATATGATTTTTTTCATCTCTTATCTCTACATGTCCTTGAGGGATGGGTGAATGCAAACTAAAGAGCACTTCTCCATTACAACTCATGTGGTCTACAACCACTTTGAATATACCATGTATGATATGTGCTAGCCTTCTCATTTGAATGATACATCATAAGTAAATTCTCATTCTCTGAGTTGGTTGAGTTACTAACATAATTTCTTTGGTTTTTTCTATATCATTTGTTAACTCGTTGGTTGCTTTTGGACCATCAATCTATGGCAAAGTGACCTAGCTTATCATAACTGAAGCACTATCCACTTGATGCATCTCATCCCTTGGGCCTTCTTGCTCTTTCTCTACTTGTTCCTCTTCCTCTTTCATGATAGCTTTGATTTGAGCTTTCTTGATAGATTGAGGTTGCATTTGATTTTCTCACCCCCTACTGTGAGCATTCTTACCACCTATTTTGCATTTTCCTTTACCCACATGAACAAACTTTGGATTCATTGTCGTTTGATTGAGATCCTCCTTGGTTCATCTTCTCAATCAAGTTTAGTGTCAATAATTGATCAATTTTGGCATGAAATCCCTCAGATATACCAATGTGGTGAAACCCTCCCATCTTTTTTTCATACTCTTTCAATCAACGAGGAGTATAAGCAATTAGGCCATTATCTTCAATGGGTCTCCCAACTGATCATAAGGCATAAGTCTCGTAGGACCAAATTCATGGCATTCATCATGTGAGCCACAAAATTCATCGATCCTTGCAGCCAAATACACATGCATACGAGGCTTCTTCATCGTTGTGATGTCTCTGCTGTCAATAGCCCATTGAAACTCGTCATACCCTAAATACAGGTCACCCATGGAGTAGATGGAATGCCCAACAAATGCTTCTACAAACTCATATACTATAGGTCCTGTCCTTATATTTCTAATCATGACTTTATTTACAAGCTGCAAATCTTGGATGAAACGAAGTTTTACATTCTTTTTTGGCATCGTGAACCACCTATTCGAATACGGAATTGAAGATGGTTCCAATATTTATATGGATATCTTCTCCTTTAACAGCCTCATCAACTCAGGTAAGTGAGCCTTTAAGACTGGAATAGGGCCAATATTCCATGGTCTATTTGGAACTATAAAGTTAATCATGGGTAGAACTTGTTTGGATCCGCATACCCTATCTCATGTGGAAAAAGTGCAAACACTTTCTCGTGTCTCTTGATTACTTCTATGAACTTTTTTTTCTCTTTTTCTATCAGAAATGGGCTTTCTCCAAATTTTATTTGCTAAACAGTTTGCTGAGTAAAATGATGCCCTATAAGCTCTCCTCTTCTTAGCATAGGGTCACAAACACTCTCAAATACTTTTCATGACTATCATTGGGAAATGGCTGCTCTATGAGTTTTACCTTCTTCTCAAGAGTCTTGTACTTTGTATTCACATTCACTTCATGTTGTCTCAAAAACTCAATGATCAATTCATACTTTTGGATAGAACTGAGCATGATAATTTCTAATTTTTCATTTCTTTGAAGTGCCTGCTCAAGTTTTTTGAGAATAATTGAACTACTTTTCGATTGGATTATATTTTCAATCTTCTCATTAGGCAACATGAATCCTAAATTTTTGTAGTATTTTTCATATATTTTTCTAAACTTATTTGAAACATCTTCTTTTTTTAAACAAAGCAACTTGAACACAGATGAATATATAGAAAAACTTTGAAAAGTATTTTCAAAATTCTACGAGATGTCAAGCCAACTCCCACCATTGTCTCGCTCAACAGTGGATCTTGGAAGAAATTTTGGTCAAAACAAGCCCCATACTCTCCTACCGGTGTACAATCGTCATGCTCATGAGAGTTAATGGGGTGTTTTCGTAGCAGATTCTTTCTATTTCTTGAATGATTTGGGCATATAGTCATGACTTGTAAGGAGTATAGAGTAGATCTTGATCAGATTCTCACATAGGTAGATTCGTCATCCATCATCTTTGTTTCCATCTGCACTTCATCTATGAAAGGTTGCCCAAGAATAACCTCATAAGAACTGTGATCTTGGACAAAGATGTGGAATTGCTAAGAAATTCCCCCTATCGCCAAAGGTAAAAAGGCACATGCTCCAAGCAAAGCTCTAGAGCCATTATCTATAGTCCTCATCTTCCAGCCATGCTCCTTATATATAGGAAATCTAAATTGATCATACAACTTCTTTAATATCACATCAATCAAGGCTAAAACTAGACATGAATATCTCTCATTTCCTAATTACAATTTCATTTCTAGAGTCCCTCTTTCCTAGAAGTTCCTAGTATGCTCACTCTCAAATGTTCTTATCTCATCATCGAGTATAATTGATCCTAAAGAATTCATATTCGCTTGACATCTTGCAATCTTATCAACTTCATCATCAGAAGAGTCACTCTAGGCTACAACTTCATTCATCACTTGAGGGCCTTCAGATGTCTCTCCCATTTCCATGTCCTCAGGTAATGGGAATCTCTTTCTCTTTATCAATCTCATGAAACTATCCTTGAACTAAGGCTTCGTGATGGAGAAGACATGTTCCAAGGAGATCGTCACTTGGCTGTTCAATAAAATATCATTTAATATCTCCTTGGCATCATTCTTCTTCTCAAGCTCAAAAATTAATACAAACTTTGATGTTTTCTTCTTCTTCTTCTTCTTAAGTTCTTCTTCTTCTTATTCTTCTTCTTCTTCTCTTTTTCTTGAATATTTTCTTGAGTATCTTTTGTCTTTTTGAGTAGTTGCTTGGTTCTTTTCCTTTTCTTTATTTGGTTTATGAATTTTGATTGGCATGCTTAGCTTCTTTCCCTCTTTTATTTCCTTTTTGTTTGCCTCTTCTTGAGAAGCAACACGCTCCTTAAAATGAAATTTCTTTTTAGTTTTTGTAGCTTTTTCCTCAACATCCTTACTTTGTTTTTTAATTACTCTTCTTTCTGGTTTAGCCTTGTCTTGCTTTTCATCTCTTTTTCTCTTTTTCTCAACATTAGCTATGTGTGCGTAGATAGAGAACTGATCTAGAGGAGACTTCCAGGAAGTCTTCTACATGATCATGTCCCTAGCTCTCACTAAGGCTTCTATTGAGTAACTCTTTTGTGGTTGTGGCCTAATTTCCTCTTCATCTCCTTCTTCTAATGGCTCTAATTGTGCCCTTGATGTGTCAGTGTTGAAGCTCAAGGTCAAGGACAAAGCATGGAAGCACATCAAAGAAGTGGACATAGAAGAAGAGAGAGCAAGTAGGGAGCTCCAAGAAGTGTATGTCAAATTTTCAGAAGAATCCCCTACAAAAATAGTGATTTTCATCACTAGAAACCATTGTAAATACCATTATCTATTTTTAGTAACTCCATTTTGTTCAAGCCGAGGAGTCCTCGAGCTTGAGGAGTATTAGAAGTACCATCGTACCAATTTTCATAATTTTTAGACTTCGTTTGAGCCCTCAAATAAGCCCTGGAACCTAATTTTTAACTAGGCCGGACACTAGGTCTGGACAGGGCCAAAACTAGTCAAAAAACTATAAAAAGAGCTAGAGAGCTCATTTTTGAGTTAGCTTGTTAGAGAATAGAACTTTTGTAAGAGAACTCTTTTGCAATCTAAGCTTTCCATTGTTCCTCTCTTTGATCTTACTTTGTGCGCGTGTGTGTGTATGTGTGTGCATGTTTGTGTGCTTTCACTCACGCACTTGTGCCTTCACTTGCTCGTGGTCTTCATACCGGTCCTCACGTCTCCGCGGATTGACAAGTAAAGGAGGTGGTGCTTACGCTTGAGCTACACCAAATTTTGGCGCCGTTGCCGGGGAGAGAGCTTCGAGGACGAGCGTTGTGATGGTAAGATCGTAGATTTGCGACGTTGGAAGGTAAAAAAAAACTGTCATTTCAGTTCATTTTCTGTTTTTTCCTCTTCATCTTCATCATCATCATCATCTCCACCTTCTTCCATCTTCTTCTTCATAGAAAATTCTTGTTTTTTAGTGCATTTTTCACCATTTTCATACCATTTTTCATGCATTATTGTGTGGGAAGGAGTTAGGAGGTGCAAGGGAGAGCAAGCGCTGCATTTTTTTCATGATTTTCTGCTCATACGGAGCTCGCCATAGCCGGCGCTCAGAAATTTGAATTTCCCGCCAAAAAACGCGATTCTGTGATGAAAATCGCGATTCTGTGAAAATTCAAAATTTTTTGAAAAATCATGATTTTCAGTTTTCCCGCCTAAAAGTTGGTTGAAAAAAATCGCGATTCTGTGTTTTTCTCAAAAAAACACGATTCTCTGCTCAAAATCGCGATTCTCAAAAAAACACGATTCTCTGCTCAAAATCGCGATTCTCTCCAATCACGATTTTCAGCAAAAACACGATTCTCTGCTCAAAATCGCGATTCTCACCAATCACGATTTTCAGCAAAAAACACGATTTTGTGAAAAACACGACTTTCTGCTCAAAATCGCGATTCTCACAAATCATGATTTTCAGCCAAAAATACGATTTTGAGAAAAACACGATTCTGTGGGACAAAATCGCGATTTTCAAGTCAAAAACACGATTTTGAGAAAACACGAATTTTTGCTCAAAAATCGCGATTTTCAATTCACGATTTTCTGCTCAAAATCGCGATTTTCATGTCAAAAACACGATTCTGAGAAAACACGATTTTCAGTCAAAAACACGATTTTGTGAATCACGATTCTCTGAGTCAAAATCGTGATTTTCAGAAACACGATTTTGTGATCAACATCGCGATTTTCAGAAACACGATTTTGTGATCAACATCGCGATTTTCAGAAACACGATTTTGTGATCAACATCGCGATTCTCTGAAACACGATTTTGTGATCAACATCGCGATTTTCAGAAACACGATTTTGTGATCAACATCGCGATTCTCTAAAACACGATTTTGTGATCAACATCGCGATTTTCAAATCACGATTTTCTGCTCAAAATCGCGATTTTCAAAAACACGATTTTGTGCTCAACATCGCGATTTTTTTGACTTCACAGCATCGCGATTTTCAGAAAGTTCACAAAATCGCGATTTTCTCCAAAGGTACTGTTTGCCTGTTTTGACCCCCAGGAGCCTGATTTGACATAACTTTCTCATCCAAAGTCCATTTTTTGAGCTCTATAGCTTGTTGGAAAGCTCGTTTCAAATCCTACACGATCTCAACTGTTTTTTTTTCAAGAATAATGCGTTGATTTTGAGATAGGATAATTTGAAGTTGACCCTCAGGTGGGACTAGGGAACCAAGGGGGCTCTAAAGAATTGTGAACCATACCAAAGGGGAAATTTGGACTCTTGACTAAAGCTTATGAACCTGAGATCTGGTAGACACTTAGGCAAGGATAAACAAAGCATTAGATCTTCTGAGGCTAGTGTCAACCATACATCCAAGTCTTGGGCACAACAACTAAGTGGTCATCTTTTACTCAGATCAGACACAAGTGATTCAGAAATGTCTTTTAGTATGGGAAAACTTGCAGGTGGCTCAGGGACTGCCCATCTACAAACACCGGAAGGTCCCTATAAGACACAGTTGGAATATATTCGGACCAACCAATTAGGTGCTCGCATCTATGAGGATGGTCTGAGGCGATCAGTGGTCCAACTCAAAAATCCAGATCAATCCTTTGGACTTGAACACCCGGTGGTCAAGTTCGAAGAGGGTTCATACATTGATAAGGAAGGAACCATGTATGTGGTTACCAACCAACCAGATAGGACCGATGAGTTTGGAAATATTATTCATGAGAATGAGATAGGAGACCTAGAACAAGGAAACGTAGGACAAGGACCCCAGACTCCTAGAGGTAAGTCAGTTTTGACCCGAGTGATCACTCCGGACTGGATCCCTCAAGACAACAAAAGCATAGAACTATTTTTGAATAGAGAAACAGAGGAAGCCTTTTGGAGGTTCAAGACAGATCAACCTAGCCAATTGGGCATAGTTATCATCTATGAATTCAAAGATCCTGAGATACCAGGCAAAGTTGTCTACCTGGATAACACATCAGAGAAAATTTTCTTGGTAACGGAACATGATAGACATGCATATACATGGAAGAATGACATGATTTTCCCCCCACCAAGATCCAATGTTTCCCATGGCCTCCAAGGGGTAGGATCATCCCAGGCTCATGAAGCTCAGAGAGAAAGAACTAGAGAGAGACCTGAGGTAAGTTTTGCACACACCGTGGGCAGGAATAGGTCAGGATTTGAAAATGAAAGACCTGAAAGAGAGAGACATCAAGCACATAGGCAACAAAGAGATGAACAGGATTTTCCATTGCCTAGACCCCGGGAGTACCCAAGAACCCTTAAACCCAGTCACGTGATCAAGGCAATGAAGAACTATTTCGATGGGACAGGGGATCCTTATGATCATGTGGCCGAGTACAAACAAGTGCTGAGAGCCGAACAAATTGAGGACTGGTTCACCCAGTACGAGGCATTTGGTTTGACCCTTAAAGGCACTACCTTAGCTTGGTTTCAACCATTGAGTAGAAGCAGCTATCGCGATATAGGTCAACTGCTAGACGAATTCATTGTAGAATTTTCCAAGAGTGGTATCAGGCATAACACATCGTCCCTGATCCATAGTTTCAAGCAGACACCCCAAGAAACAGTGCGACTAGCAGGTAGAAGGTTCAGACAGTACCTAGAAAGATGCCCTGCTCCAGAGCTACCCACACCAGCCAAACAAGTGGCTTTGTTTTTAGATGGCTTATTGAGCACAAAGTTAAGATCCTATGTATACTTGAAAGATCCTAGATCCATAGAAGAGTGTGTGCGGACGTGCATAGACATAGAAGATAACTTGGGTGAGGAGTTAGGATTGTCCAAACTCTACAAAGATTCGGATAGTTCTACTAGTCATACTTCAAAGATC
This sequence comes from Ceratopteris richardii, assembly GCA_020310875.1. Classification (NCBI taxonomy): domain Eukaryota; kingdom Viridiplantae; phylum Streptophyta; class Polypodiopsida; order Polypodiales; family Pteridaceae; genus Ceratopteris; species Ceratopteris richardii. Next base: position 136,698,782 of record CM035419.1, read on the forward strand.
TCCACAGAAATAGAAGAGATAGCTGAGCAAGTTGCCAAGAAGCTGGGAGTCCAAAATAAACAAACACAGAGAGTCACTTCATTGAATCGGTGCTATACTTGCGGAGGTGACCACATGGCTAACGTATGCCCAATGCAAAACCAAAACATTAGAGAAAGGAATGCTCCATATTGCACTATTGAGAGAAAATACACAAACCACACGGCTCAAGATTGTCCCTACAATAGGCAGGCTGTTAGACAAAATTATCAGCAACCTTACCCACAAGGTAGGTATCAGAATCAATACCAACAGCCATATTACAGACCACAACAGCAATATCAGGTACCATATAGGCCACAACCTGTCTTGGTAAACGAACCACCAGCTCCAGCCAACGTGATTCCAGTCAAGTATGCTGTGGGAGAGGAAAATCCAAATAGAGCTTTGGTGCCACTAACCCCATTGATACCAGATAATGACCCTCATGCTCATAGTTCAGACTACTCCCATGAAGGTAGTCCACATGCTTATTACACAGAGTCACCTGAACATAGTGAGATTTACTCGTATCAATATGAGGCACCGCCTATGGAGCAAAATTGGGAGCCAGAATACTCCAATGTCATGTACACAAATCCTAACCCTAGGCCCCAGTTGAGACAAATGAGACCACAAGCCCCTAGAGGATCTTGTTTCAGATGTCATGGTGACCATTTCATTCGTGACTGTCCCCACCCACCATCTCCGAGTCAAGGACAGGCTATCACAATACAGGCTTTTTGTCCTGATTGTGGCAAAGACCATCTCCCCAGAGATTGTCCAAGAAACCCCTCTAGTGCACCCAAGATTACACCCATTAATGTGGTAGGCTTAGTGGCAGATCCAAGTTCAAGTAGTAGCAATGTGGCTCCTATACAAGCTGTCACTAGAGCACAAGCCTTAAAACAGGATAAACCAGTAGAACAATCAGAGTCGAGTGAATCGGGAGAGCCTAGTAAGAGGAAAACAAGAACATGGAAGGATACCAGAGAGAAGGCCAATCGCAAGTGGAATAAAAAGTTATCGGAACTAGAAGAAAGCTTAAAAGAAGCGAAAACAAAAATAGAAGACATTGCATCTCAAAGCCCCTCGCATGCCGAAACTCCATCCACTCCACCTCATCCCACCCCACCACCCATTGTAAATAGACCGCAACCAGGGTCTGTTCTTGCAGATCCAACCCCAGAAGGCTTGGACATGATGTTCAAGGCCTACCAGGCTCGACTTCAAGAAGGGCCTACAGCGGCAAACCTAGACAAGAGTTACCCTAGAGCAGATTTAGAGATTGAACGGATGAAAATGTGCATGAAAATGGTAGAACAAGCTCAAGCCATACTTGAGACTAGTCAAAAGTTCAATCAGACAAACTCTATCAAATCGGATTTGCATTTCCAGGGCTTACTAGAACGATTAGAGCAGTTGGTAAACAAACCACAAGTTTCTCTACCTCCACAGGCTCAACCAGTTATTGAAAGAGGAAGCTCACCACCAAGGGGAGCTTATGTTCCTAATTCCACGGATGCTGGAATACCTCCTTCTATTCAACAGTACTCTCAAGAGTTCTTGCGGGAAATACAAGAGGAGAAATGGGCCAAGGAGAAGGGTAATTCCCCTCCTATTCCTGAGATTGATGATCTTCATGATCAATTTCCCCAAGACATTCCATCTATTTACGAAGATGAAGCAGAACAAGAAGACGAAAGATTAGATTTTGAATCTAATACCTTAGAAGAACTGCCTCAATTTCCAGGCCCATGGGAATCTGAATCACTCCAGATTAGAGCTCCCACAATACTAGTAAGAAATGAAGACTCAGTGGTCCCAAGGAACACGGATGTCGTGAAGAACACTAAGGTGCAGTGTCATCTCACTGTAGAAGAGTTGCTCAAAGCAAAACCTGAGTTATGGAATCATGTGAAGGATCAGGTCCCAGAACTTGAGTCCAATATGCCAAAAGTAGGCTCTAAGCAAAGGATACCAGAGATACCTCTAGACAAAATAGGGGACATGTGTGAGGGTGAAGAAGGTAATACTTATCTTCCAATCACCTACCAAGGTTACACAACCAAAGCAATCATAGATTCAGGTGCTGGTGTTGCTATTGCGACCACCTCCTTGTGGAAGCAATGGGGCAAGCCCACATTAAGACCAACTAGAATGAAGCTTCAAATGGCTGATGGTCATTTTGAAAGACCTCTAGGATTGCTAGAAGGGATCACTCTAACCACTTGTGGTGTAGAGTTTGAGCACACATTTGCTATATGTGACTTTGAGAAAAATAATGTCTTTGAGATGATCCTAGGAAGACCCTTCCTACGACAATTGCAAATAGTAAAGGATTGGGGAACTAACTCCTTGTACTTACAGCACTTAGGGGTCACCACTAAGGTCAATTTGAAGGATTACACCTTCAGAGATGTACCACCCCTACAGTGGAATTCTATCCACAAAGTGAAAGAAGATTCCATCTCTGTGCATTCTGAAAGTTCACCTGATCCATCATGGCTGCATGAAGATACTCATTTGTGGATGTGCAAAGTCGCAAAGGAAGAGGAAAAACGTTTAAAGGCAAGGGAAGAAGGAACTTCACTAGGAGATAGACCAGTTAGAGACCCAGCCTACACACCGATGATCTTTCCAGATGAGGAGTTTGAGCCTCATGGCTGGCCAGAAATCTTAGCCACCATGGACATTGCTGTCAATGAGGAACAGTGGACACCTCATTGTGATGAGGAGGGTTATGATATCTCAGTGTTCATGTGTCAACCCTTGCTAGAAGAATGTGACCCTAGTGATGTCATAGAAGAAGAAGAGAATGACGATGATCTGGAGTCTATTGTGATGGATAGTTGCTTTAACTCAGAGCAGCACTATCTAGAAGATATAGGAGTGTTCACCCAGAAAGAAGAAGAACCTCTCACAAGTATTAAAACAGTAAACTCAAAGGATGGAAGTGAGAGTAGTCAAAAGAAAAAGAAAAGAAAAGCAGTGAAACAAGAAAAGGAGGAATCATTGTTTGAAGTACCAGAAAACTTCAAGAAATATGAAGTTGACGACCGCAAAATTTTGGTACGAATGCCTAAGAGAGAGGCCATCATAGGAGAATCATATGATAATAAAGAAAAGACCAAGAAGATTGTAGTGACCATTGAAGAGAACGAAGAGAGATGCACATATATAGGAGATGACCTAAGTGCAAGAGAAGAAATGGAGCTCATAGCTCTATTAAGGGAATATAGGGATGTGTTTGCATGGCACTATAGAGACTTGAAAGGGGTAGATCCAAGAATTTGCTCTCATACTATCCCCATGACTGCTGATGCTAAGCCCACCAAACAGAAGCCCTACACATATAATGATACCTATGCAGCCAAAATCAAAGAAGAAATTGATAGGTTGATTGAGGCTGGATTCATCTATGAGATTGAGCATACCGAATGGGTGTCCCCCATTGTTGTGGTACCCAAGAAGAACGGGAAGTTGCGAGTGTGTATTAACCTTAAAAAAGTTAATGCCGCTACGATTAGAGATAGTTATCCACTTCCAATCACAGAACACCTATTGGAGCGTGTTGCAGGCAAGGAAGTTTATAGCTTCCTTGATGGATTTTCAGGTTACAATCAAGTAGCCATTGCCCCAGAAGATCAACACAAAACAGCTTTTGCTACAGAGTGGGGAATCTTTGCATTTCGGGTGATGCCATTTGGGCTCACCAATGCACCTGCAACATTCCAAAGGCTCATGTGTCATGTCTTCAAAGAGTTCTTGCGAAAGAGCTTAGAAGTGTATGTGGATGATTTATGTGCTCATTCCCAAGAAAGAAGGGTTCACATCCCTGAGCTCAGACAAATCTTCAACAAGTGTAGAGAATATCGAGTGTGTCTAAACCCAGAAAAGTGTGTGTTTATGGTGCGTCAAGGTAAAATCCTCGGTCATATTGTTTCTAAGAATGGAATCTCAACGGATGAAGATAAGGTACGAGCCATAGCGGAGTTGCCAAGGCCAAGGAATGTTAAAGAGGTACAAGCCTTTATGGGCCATTGTGGATATTACCGTAGGTTTATCCACATGTACGCGATCATAGCTAGACCCCTTTATGCCTTGTTGTCTAATTTTGAGTGGAACGAAGAATGCGAGAATTCTTTCAATGAACTGAAGAAACGTTTGTGCACAGCACCAATATTGACCACTCCTGATTGGAATAAGCCATTCCATGTCCATGTGGATGCATCCAATCATGCCATAGGATGTGTGCTAGCACAACCCACAAGTGAAGGGAATTTAGATTTGCCCATAGCATATGCTAGTAGACAACTAAACCCAGCCGAAAGAAATTATACCACAACCGAGCGAGAAGGGTTAGGCATGGTATATGCTGTAAAGAAGTTTAGACACTATTTATTGGCCAACAAGTTTAAGTTTTTCACTGATCATCAAGCTTTGTTATATTTGGTCAATAAACCTTGCAATACTGGACGCTTAGTAAGATGGTTCCTCTTACTAATGGAGTATGACTTTGAAGTTGTTGTCAGGAAAGGTAGAACCCACCTTCGGGCAGATCACCTTTCTCGCATTACTTCAGGAGAGTCACCACAAGGAGTGTCTGATGAACTACCTGATGCTTATCTGTTCAATTTGGAAGTTGTTCCTAAATGGGCAAATAAGTTGGTACCAGTCCTAACCTTCGTCCCTGCAAATAAGAATGTGAAAACATCACAAGAAGAAATTGTAAAATCACAAAAATATCACATATTGGCAGGAAGCATGTACAAACAAGATACTGAGGGTGTTTTAGCTTGCTGTGTCGAGGATGATGAACATAGTAGTTGGTTGCAGCAAGCTCATGAGGGATTGCTAGGAAATCACTATTCTAAACAACGAACATTGCAGAATTTGAAACGTTTAGGAGTGTATTGGCCTAGCATGGACAAAGAAATACATGAGTGGATCAAGAATTGTCCAATGTGCAGAGAGAGACCACCAGTGGAGCATGCGACCCTTTATCAAGTATCATTAATTCCAGATTGGAGTGCTCCATTGGTAGAGTTTATGAGATCGGGAAGATTACCCAAAGAGGCCAGTCTAGCAAGAAGACGAAATATGGAGCAAGAGGCTCAAGGCTATGCCTTAATAGGAGAGAACCTATACCGAAGAGGTAAAGATGGTTACTTAAGACTGTGCGTTCATGAATCAGACTATTTAAGGGTCTTAGAGACTGCACACAGTGGTGTTGCAGGTGGACATTTTGGTCCTGACCGAGTGATTAAGACCATTCTATTCTCAGGACTTTGGTGGCCCACTCTTCATATGGATGCACATACCTATGTGAAGAAATGTGACACATGCCAACGTGCACAATATCCAGTGAGAAAAGACGAGATGCCCTTGAGGCCAATGATGGGAGGACGTGCATTTTCGAAGTGGGGCATAGACTTCATAGGTCCTATTAACCCCCCAGCTAGAAACTCCCATGCAGAGTACATCATTGTAGCCACAGATTACCTTACAAAGTGGGTAGAAGTCAAAGCCACAACAAAGAATGATGCTCAGACTACGGCTAAGTTCTTATTCGAGAATGTGTTCACGAGATATGGACTACCAATAGAGTTGGTGAGCGATAGAGGCACACACTTCTTGAATGAAGTCATTGAAAATCTTCTCCAAGAATTCTTGGTGATACATAAGAAATCCGCCCCCTATCATCCACAAGCCAACGGACAAGCCGAGAGTACCAATAAGATCCTCTGTAACGTATTGACAAAACTGGTGAATAATAAACGCTCTGATTGGGACAAACAACTTCATCATGCTGTTTGGGCTTATCGAGTTGCCTACAAAACGGTACTCAACGCCACCCCATTTCAGATGGTCTTCGGACAGAACGCTGTGCTACCATTAGATTTCTTAATCCCTGCCTTAAAAGTAGCACAAGAGTATGAGTGGAATGGGCATGAATTGTCCTCTAGGATCTTTGATCTCGAACGCTTGGGTGAAACGAGGCTACGAGCGGCAGCAGGCATCTACGCTGCAAAGAAGAGGCAAAAGGCATACTTTGATGCACACATCAAGGATAAGGGATTGAAAGAGGGAGATCTAGTGTTGGTATACACACTAAAACAACATGCCCGTAAGTTGGAAAAAAGAGGATATGGACCCATGATTATTAATAGAATTTCTACTAGTGGTGCAGTTCAGTTGGCCACTCTAGAAGGAGATATCTTGCCAAACTATATTAGTGGCTATAGAGTCAAGCTATATCAAGAACCTCTTACTGAGGATATGCTAATGAGACTCAACACTGCGAAGAAGCGAAAAGAAGAAGAGTTAAGAGTGAGAGAAGAAGCACAGGTAGAGGCCAGAGAGCGTATTAGGCGAAATAAGTTAAGGCGATTAGGCCTAGATGTCAACTCAAAAGCCCCAAAATATCACATGGATATGTGTCAAAAGTCAGGCATTGCGACTTCTCAGGTCATTGACCGAAGACCCTTTGTGACCATAGAGATAGGACAAGGGAAGGGTGCAAGGACGGTGAAAGCATTGATTGACTCAGGTGCAGCAAGTAGTGCAGTTAAACTTTCCTACTGCCAAGACTTGGGGTTGAACATCAATCCCATAGAAGCTTATCTCATAGGATTGGGAGGTGTGGAAACCCCTTGTTTGGGCGAGGTGGAACTTCCCATCTACCTTCAAGATGTTTCAATGAAAGTCAAAGCGCTAGTATGTCAAGATGAGAACCTTACAGAACCACTTGTCTTGGGTCAAGATTGGATCTATGACCATGCAGTTAACTTAAACCTAAGAAGTCAAATTCTTCAACTTTGGGTACATGAACAATGCATTACATTAGAATTAGAGAACTGCATGCTCCTAGATCATGGCACCACACACTCTCTTAGTTCTTCCAAGACTAATCATAGGAAAGAAGATGTTGTATGTGTCAAAAGCTCTATGATGCAGAAGGAGTCAATCGTGGAAGACCAGGTTCGAAGGCGGGTGGATCTTTCTTCTTCTCCAAAGACTCAAGTAGCCACAGTAGTGAGCCCACCACACAAGCAAACACAACCGTTCACGACAACTGCTACATCAAATAGAAAGACACCATTCGATAAAAAAGCGGTTCCGGGCATGAAGCAGATCTGGGTACGCAAAGGAGAGCAACCACCAGCCTTACCCCCACAAATCCCATCCATGCACACTAACCAGGCCAGAAGACGAAGGAAGCAGCTCAGACAAGCTCCATCACAAGATATCCAACAAGTTTGGGTGCCTAAGAAGTTAGCTGCAGCTCAACAAGGGCAATTACAGATGTGGGTACCTAAGAAGATCCTACACCCACAACAACCTTTGTTCTCCCACATGCAAAAGGTTTCAACAAAGAAGCCAAAAAGAGAAAAGGGTAAGAACCACGTACAGAGACCAAAGGAGGATCAAATCAGCTCTTCAACATTAGTAGGAAGACATGCAAAAAGGATATGGGTTTGGAAGCCAAAAGTGCAAGTAGCCTCCACCGAACCAAAGCATCAACCACACTGGATACCACAGTTCAGAAAGCATCCAAAGAGAAAGACGCCTGAAGTGACCTCTACAGTGCCAAATGATGTTCTAAAATGGACTCCAATAAGGAGGATCACATCAGTTCGAGACTCAATGGATACCTCCACCAAGGTCGGCATCAACCTCCACAAATAACATCGAAAGCCTCGAACGAGCAACAACCATGTGCTCCTTGCACAACCCTGTCTTTTGCACCATTTAGGTCATGCATTTCCAAAGTATGCAGTAATATAGGGCCACATTACACGGCCGTGCATAGACACACTTGAGAATCCCATGCACAAGAGCACAGTGACATATGTCGAACATTTCTATTGATACTAACTTTTGTCTTCTTGTTTTGTGATATTGTTCCAAAAAAAAAAAAAAAAAAAAAAAAAAAAAAAAAACGAGGAAGCACTTGTTCCCAGGTTTTGCTCATGGAACATGAATGAGTCATGCTTAGTTGAAGATTGAACCATCGATTACTGGGCATTTATCAGTTTGGATAGAAGTGTGTCTTGGCTAGCAGATGATTTAATTGCTGCCTTATCTCATAGATGTCAAGAACTTAGCATGAGCAGGGCATCCACAACTATGGTTTCCTCTTACTATAGTAGGAGTGAAGAGCTTGAAGGTCCACAACTTGAGTGATGCTTAACTACTGTATGTACAAGAGCATCCAAGGAAATATCTGCAAGGGATAGTTCTGGAGGAGAGGGGATCTGCCATTCAAAAGATCTCATCAGTGGACCATCAACAATGGTCCATCCCAAACGCCCAGTGTACAACATGAAGAGATGAACATCCATCGACCTTCCCCATGGTAAGCATCTTTACTTTGAAAACATCATAGCCATAATAGCGTAGGAAACCTCTTCGTCGGCATACCCTTGAGCACTTAGCTCAAGAGCCCCAATTTTTGCACCATTCTTCTTCCAATGCATTTCCCAAGTAAACATTCATAGGGCTACATTACAAGGCCGTGCACAAGGCACATATTTTCCTCAACCCATGCACGAACACACTTACCCATCACTCAATATGGGTTATGAGTACTTGGCATGACTACAATGAAGATCAACTTTGGAAGATCTAGAAAACATCAACGGAGACTCACAACGACACAGTCATGCTGGCATACAAGGCAGAAGCACATACCAAGAGACTACAACCTGCAAAGACTCATAGTGATAGATGAAGAACGTCGGACGACTTGTGTTCATACAGAAGGGACACTCCCTCTCAAGGCACTACTTGGAACAACCACTACAACAAGGGTCTGTCAGGGACGACAGACTCGAGAGGGGGGGGAGTGTTGAAGCTCAAGGTCAAGGACAAAGCATGGAAGCACATCAAAGAAGTGGACATAGAAGAAGAGAGAGCAAGTAGGGAGCTCCAAGAAGTGTATGTCAAATTTTCAGAAGAATCCCCTACAAAAATAGTGATTTTCATCACTAGAAACCATTGTAAATACCATTATCTATTTTTAGTAACTCCATTTTGTTCAAGCCGAGGAGTCCTCGAGCTTGAGGAGTATTAGAAGTACCATCGTACCAATTTTCATAATTTTTAGACTTCGTTTGAGCCCTCAAATAAGCCCTGGAACCTAATTTTTAACTAGGCTGGACACTAGGTCTGGACAGGGCCAAAACTAGTCAAAAAACTATAAAAAGAGCTAGAGAGCTCATTTTTGAGTTAGCTTGTTAGAGAATAGAACTTTTGTAAGAGAACTCTTTTGCAATCTAAGCTTTCCATTGTTCCTCTCTTTGATCTTACTTTGTGCGCGTGTGTGTGTATGTGTGTGCATGTTTGTGTGCTTTCACTCACGCACTTGTGCCTTCACTTGCTCGTGGTCTTCATACCGGTCCTCACGTCTTCGCGGATTGACAAGTAAAGGAGGTGGTGCTTACGCTTGAGCTACAGTCAGCATTTGTACTGGATAGTTTCTCATATAAATTCTTCATTCCTCTCTTCCCCCAATTCACAGGAAAAGGAAGTTGAGTCCTAAAGTCACAAAACTTTTTATCTATGTCAGTCATTAACTCGTATTCTTTAGCTTGTTTCAATTCTTTACATGCATAAGAAAAATGTTCTTGTGCATCACACCAGACACACCTCTTTGCTTCTCCAAACCCTTGAGTTCCCTCTCTATCAAATGGTCCAATATTCCTCTGATACGTGGGCTGAACTGGTGGTGCAAGGGTCTGTTGAGCAACGAGTTACACTGGAGGTGCAGCCTGAGACATCACATACCCCAGTATGTTTGGTATTGCCATAGCCTTTCTCTGCAAAGAATCTATATAGCTAGTGCTAACTTGAGGAGGAGTGGGGTCTTGATAACCCATAGAATAGACATTGCTATGTAAATTGGCCATCTCTTTGAACAGAGATGACTGCATCGTAATGATGTTCTCTATCTGTTTGCTAAGGATTTCCAACTGCAAGTCCATTGATATGAAAGATGCGGATGCAACATTAGCCGGAGCTAATGCTGCAAACACATTTAGATTCACTCGAATAGTTGTATCTCTAAGATGTAATGGAGCTATCTATATAGGTCTATCATACAACATAGTCTGTCGTTGCCTCATCTGGGCAACTACCTCTTCTTTTTTTCTAATCATAGCCCAATCTTCAATCAACCCAAATATGTTCCTAGGCTTCTCAATCCTTCTCTTGAGTTCAATCCTATCCTCACGACTTAAAATCTTGAGAAATGAAATTACCAAGTCAGGCTTTAGAGAGTCCAAGTCAGCTTGAGGAAGCTAAGCATGGCTCCTTAGGAACTCATTCAAAAGGTGTGTTAAGGATGCAGTGGGTTTTGGGGAATGAACCCACTGCAAGAAACCCTCTCTATTGTGTTGACTAAAATCTTTTAGATAGAACAATTTATGTAGTTCTTTTATAAAGTCAGCCCATATCATTTCTATATGAACTACGATGGATGCTAGAATCAACCCTGATACTACTCGAGTAAAGAAATGAGTCGGCATCTCTTCGGGTAGTCCATGGATCTGAGCTAGGACTTCAAATATGTCCAAATACCCATTCAAGTTTAACCCAGTGAACTTCCCTTTATCTCTTAGCGTAGCTTGGACTACTTGAGCCCCTTGCTTTTCCATCATTAAATCTTTAAACACCCTTTCCATCTCTCTTCTCTGGCTTCTCCTATTTTGTAGAATAATATCCAGAGTAAGTGGCTCGAGTATTTCTCTTAACTTAGAATAGAGCTCACAGAAAAGACTAGATGGTTGAGCCAAGGGGTGAAAGCAATTCTAAAATTTCTCTTAGATCAATGTGCCTAGGGTAAAATTTACTTCTAGACATATGAAGACTTGAATCACTAAGTTTCTTTTTCTTTCTTTTGATCTGACTTTACATGATCTCCAATTACTTTATCTTTATCTTTGATTTCTTTCTTCCCTTTAATTGATTTCACTATTCTTTTGATCTTGATTTTCTCTCTTAACTTGATTTATTTCTTCTTTTAATCACTTCAATTCTTTCTTGAATTAATTTTTCTTACTTTCTTTTTTCTTTTTCTAAATTTTTAAGTTTGCTTTCTTTTTAATTTCAAGAATTTAATGTGTTTTTGAATTTTTTTACCTTTCTTCTTTTTATGATATTTTTAATGTTTTTGTTCTTTTTATCTAAACTATGAACGTAGCAGATTCCTAATCTAAGCAACAATAGGAAAGTGCACAAGCATATGATCTAAACTAATGCAAGATGTGATTAGGAATCTAAGCAACAATAGGAAAGTGCACAAGCATATGATCTAAACTAATGCAAGATGTGAATGATCAGACTCAGGTAGATAAAATCATTCTTTCTCTTTATGTGCATGAGCAATGCAGATATTGAAAGACCTTAAAACTAGATACTTGGAAATATGATATGAAATCGAGGTTTCCTTTACTCTTTTGAAGGCTTGGGTGGGGAATCAAGGATCTCCAATCACTAGGGCAACTGCCTCGCTTCAGGTTGGGTCGGGATGTCGATCATGGTGGGCGGAACGAGCAGTTAGGGGGTTGGATCAGGCCCCAGTGTGGGTGCATCACGTTGCTCCTATCTGGAAAGTGGGTTTTGCACGTTGGGTGCATCTTCTTGGGGATCGATACATCGAGAGGCTCACCACAAGGTCGAGAGAAAAAGAAAAAAACCTTTCACATGCGTAGTTTGTCGAGGGAAATGCATGTAAACATGGAATGAAGGAATATAGTAACTCAATGTAAAAACACCATCCTCATCAATACTAGATCCAATTATTATAATCAATGTGGTTTTTCTTCTAATAAGCTAATACATCATATCTGATCTTGACAAGATCGATCACGAAAATCTAAATACAAAGTATATATCACCAAGCAAAAATGGATGATACAATTATGACAATCAAGTAATGTGCTACACTACGGATCAGGCAAACAAAAAGCTAGAAAGGTCTTCCCTGCCACACTGCGAGAAAGATGCCTCTTCACTTCTTCACTTTTAAAATCTTCAAAAGCTTCTCTTCACTTTGGGTAATGCTTCTCTTCAAATCATGGGAATTTGAAAAAAGATCATGGAAAAACTAAATGAAGACTAGGCATGTATATGTAGCTTTTTCCAGGGTTCTTCTTCTAGAATTTTAGTTCCTTCTAGATTTTTCCTTATTATCCTAAGAAAATCTTCTTTTTGATCTTTTCTATTTTCAAAAATCTTCATTTTTTCTTTTCTAATTTTCAGAAATCAAATGCTTATTTTTTTATTTTTGGTTTTATTTTTATTTTTTATTTTTCTATTTTTCTATTTTTATTTTTATATTTTTATATTTTTATTTCTTTTGTCCGTTTTTATTTTTATTACGGTTTTAATCCTTTTCACTCTTATGTACAAAGGTTTTGATTTAACAAGGCTTTAGGGGTCCAAATCAAGGCATTTTAGGCAAGATTTTTGGGGTTTTCTTACGGGAACAAGTGCCAATGCATAAAAAAGGGTCAATTATATTCATTGAGGGTCAAATCCCCAATTTTCTAAGGGTTTAAGCAAGTTTCCATGTGTTAGAAGTTAGTTTTAAAGGGTAAAAACTCCATTTCAAGGGTTAATTTACAATTCTTTTTACTAGGGTTTCTTGTTCCATGGTCTTCCAACTTTTAATATATATACAAGGGTCAGAGAACTTGAGCTTCTAAGGGCTCAAGTTATGTTTTCCAAAGGGTAAAGGTTAGTTTTCATGGTTTTTGATATCAAGTTTTGTTTTTCTTTGAAGGGAATTAATGAGCTTTAGAAAAATAAATATACAAGTCTAATCTACAAATGAAATGTTTTCTTGTCACAAAGTCAATTCAATCAATTAAATAATTAAATAATTTTTCAACTTTATTCATCTTCTTGTAGTCTAAACATCAAATCTTGATAAAAAAAGTATAGAAAATAAATTTTGAAAAACTTTTGCACATTATCTCAGATGGATTTCATCCTTACAATGGGAAGCTTGATGGTCAGCGACCGTGTCTCGGCTAAATAGAGATTGAACCATTTTCTTTTGTGTGGTTGCATGAAGCAGTCCTGACCTCGAAAAGAAAAATGCTGTATGCATAGGTGGAGTGGGATGGAAACGTTCAGGGTTAGTGTTGCCATATCCTTAAGCTTCAAAAGCTTTTGATCCTTCATGTTCTCAGGTACCAAAGTTTCTTTCTCTAAAGGTACATGCATGTCATGCACGTTAAGTGCATCTCTCACTAATTCCAAGGTGAGCTCAAACTTCTTTAATTCGTTGTTACGCGATAAAGATGGAATGACAAAGATGCCTAAGTGGTCCTTTAGGCCACTAGCCTCCAAGGTGGATACCACATAATAGCATCATCGAAAATCTAGTTTCGGTAATGGGGCCTTGAAATAGTCTGCCCACCCTGCACATTGCCAAATTGTTTGGAGTTTGGGGGTATTCTGGAGAGCCTTGAACTCTCTTGAAAAAAATGTGAAATCATCCCCACATGTTGCCAAACTCACACTTTGACTCCCTGATGTATGCTGCATCTCCTAATGGCCTTGGCATTCCATTGAACCAATGAGAGTTTTTGCTAACTCTTGCTGTCAATCTTGTTGGTGGATCCTGAATGGGTATTTGATCTAGATGGCATAATTCTATTGGTGACTCGATCTGTGGTACTTCAATAGGCAAACTTTCTATGTTGAATATTGGTTGATTTGTCCTACCTGCGAACTAGTACCTGCTGTGTCAGCCATGATGCTAGTAGTATTGTTTTTCTCTCAATCTACTAGAAAAGGAGATCATATTAGCATTACAATGAAAACATGATGATACTTTGCCTCCTTTACAATACCAACATGATACTTGTGGTGGTTAGGGATTTTGTGAGTGAGGTGTTCCTTGAGTCTCTGAGTGTTAGTTAGTATGTTAGTGACTTTCCCTAGATGCATACTATGAATGTGCCCTATACTGAGAATGCATCTACTCTTGTGCAAATGAAGTTACAAAGTTAGGTCAAGGGGTTTATTACAAGGTTTAATTCTCCGAATTTTTAGCATGGGATTACAGATTGTGGTAGTGATGACTTGTAAAGGTTTTTGGACTAGATCTTCTTAAATTTGGGACTTTTGGGTACCCATTTCGAATTAATCCTAGGCGTGATTTGAGGTGTTGATATGGTGGTTACAGATGTTCGCCATGAAGTGTGTGCTGTGAGTTTCTATGAGTGGTTATTCAAGCTTAGGAGCCTATGTGCAACTACTTGAGGTTATAAGCAAGCCTTAGGCACCTAGATTCATGATGCATTGGGGTCGACCTCATCGATTGCTTCGAGAGCCAAATAGAAATGGTCCAGCTTGGTTGTTTCTTGGAATATTCCTTCATTGTAGTCTTTGAATAAGTAGTTTGTTTGGTGCATTGATGAGGCTCCTGAGTAGAGGGTTGTTCACCCTTTCATATCTAGATGTGCTTCACTCCATGAGGCACTCTGTTTTGCACCTGTTGTTGAGCATGCATCTTGGGTATCTATTTTATTTGCTTCTTGCGTTCCCTTGCTTGTTTTTCTAGGACCTTCTTTGGAAAAGAAGGGAGTTCCATTTTTGCTTCCACGACTCTCATCATTGGCCTTGTTCTACACCATAGAAATTTGGACAAGAATAGCATCATTATCTTCATGTGTTTTTCTAAAAGGACTAGGAGTGGATGCCTTTCCTTGAGTGCTTGATTTCCTAACTCAACTATGATGGGGTTTTGATCTACCCAAACCTGAAGAAGTCCACTTCTTAGGTTCAAGTTGATTGCATGGTCATAGATCTAGTCTTGACCCAAGACAAGAGGTTCGGTGAGATCCTTGTCTTGACACACTAGCACTTTGACTATCATTAGAACATCTTGAATGTAGATGGGAAGCTCCACCTCACACATGCAAGGGTTTTCCACACCTCCCAATCCTATGAGATATGCTTCTATAGGATGGATACTTAATTTGAATTCTTGACAGTAGGAAAGTCTAACTGCAGTAGTGGCTGCAGCGGAGTCAATCAAGGCTCTTACAGTCCTTGCACTCTTTCTCTGTTGTGCCTCTAGGGTCACAAAAGGACATTGATCAACTATTGTAGGAGAAATTACACCTGATTCTTGGCACATGACCATGTGATATCTTGGACCATCATGAGTATCTCACCTAGGTTGATCTCTACCCTATCTCCTCAATTTCATTCGGTGGACGTGTTCTAGGGCTTCTGCCTGCACTTCTTGTCGAACTTGATTTTGCCCTTTCTTATGTCTCTTTGCAGTGTTGCGATGATTTAGCATTTCCTCTATGAGGGTTTCTTGATATAATTTGACTCTACATCCATCGATGTAACTAGGTAGGATGTCACCTTCTAGAGTGGCTAATTGGACAACTCCACTAGTTGATATTCTATTAATAATCATGGGTCCATAGCCATGCTTCTCCAACTTCCATGCATATTGCTTCAAGGTGGATAGTAAGACTAAATCTCCTGCTTTCATGCCCTTATCCTTCACATGGGCATTGAAGTATGCCTTTTGTATTTTCGTGGTTGTGTATATTCTTGCAGCTATTCTTAATCTCATTTCACCTAATGGTTCAAGATCCAAGATTCTAGATGAGAGCTCGTGGCCAGTCCACTAATGCTCTTGCCTACTCTCAATGTTGGTATCAAGAAATCTAAGGGTAAAATTGCATTTTGGACAAATATAATCTAAAAGTGTGTGGCTTTGAGTATCGTTTTATAGGAAATTCAATATGCCCAAACAACATGGTGTAGCTGTTTGTCCAATTAGAGCGCTTATTGTTCACCAGTTTTGTCAATACATTACATAGTACCTTGTTTGTGCTCTCGGCTTGCCCGTTAGCTTGTGGATGATAGGGTGGATACTTCTTATGTATTACCAAGAATTTAATGACTTCGTTCAAGAAGTGCATACCTCTATCACTTACTAACTCTATTGGTAACCCGTATCTAGTGAGCACATTCTCCATTAAGAACTTAGCCATCATTTGAGCATCATTTTCTGTCGTGGCTTTTACTTCTACCAATTGGGTTAGATAGTATGTGGCAACAATAATGTATTCAGCATGTGAACTCTTCGTTGGGGGATTAATAGGACCTACAAAGTATATTCCCCATTTAGAGAATGCACATCCACCCA
Source organism: Ceratopteris richardii (assembly GCA_020310875.1). Lineage (NCBI taxonomy): Eukaryota > Viridiplantae > Streptophyta > Polypodiopsida > Polypodiales > Pteridaceae > Ceratopteris > Ceratopteris richardii. Next base: position 136,714,992 of record CM035419.1, read on the forward strand.
TCATGGGTTTTAGTGGCATCTCATCCTTTTGTATAGAGTACTGAGTTTGCTAACAAATGTCACATCGCTTCATATAGGTATGTGCATCCATGTGAAGGGTTGGCCACCAAAGACATGTGAATATAATTGCCTTGATCACACCATTTGGTCCAAAATATCCTCCTACCACACCTTGGTGAGTAGTTTCTAAGATCTTAAGATATTCAATCTCATGGACACATAGTCTTAGGTATCCATCTATTTCACGCTTGTATAAATTATCTCCAATGAGAGCATATTCTAGTGCTTCTTGTTCTAAGCTCTTTCTTCTTGCTAATTTCATCTCTTGAGGGAATGTTTTTGTCCTCAAAAAATTTACCAAAGTTTTTTTCTCCAATCTGGCACTAAAGACACTTGATACAGAGTGGCATGTTCCAATAGTGATTTAACAGCACATATTTGGCATTCCTTGCACATCTTATGGACATGTGCTTCCATTTGTTGGCCAATATACACATAATCTTTGCAGAGTCTGTAGGGTTCAATGTTTCCAGTGATGTTGCTATAATACACCTACATGTGCTTTTTGCAACCATTTTGCATGCTCATCTTCATCTACATAACAAGCTAGTATGCCTTGATCGGTGTGTTTATACACATTGCTTGCCAGTATGTGGTATTTTTGAGTCCTCACCACTTCTTTATCTCTAACTCTCAATATAGGATGTTTGGGTCCAAATGTTAGAATAGGCACTATAGTCTTGGCCCAGTCAAGTACTACTTCTAGATTGAACAAGTAAGCATCAAGAAGCTCATCTAACACTCCTTGAGGGGACTCTCTTGAAGTTAGTATAGAAAGCTGATCTATCCTAAGGTGAGTCCTACCTTTCCTAATCACAACTTCAAAGTCATATTCCATTAGTAAGAGGAACCATCTTACTAACCTGCCAATATTGCATGGTCTGTTCACTACATATAATAGTGCTTGATGGTCTGTAAAAAATTTAAACTTATTTGCAAGAAAATAATGTCTAAACTAAGAAGGTAGCTGATGCATTGCTGAGCCCAAATGGCTTTACCCAAAATGCAAATATGCCCATTCTATGGAAAAAGTTATCTTATGCTGGTCTTATGGGGAAATTGCCACTTGATTGTAGCTAGAAAATCCATCAAGGAAGCTATATACTTCCTTGCTTGCGACTCCATTCAATAGGTGCTCAATGATAGGAAACAGATAATTATTTCTAATAGTGGCTGTATTAAACTTTTTTGAGTTAATGCATACACGTAACTTGCCATTCTTTTTGGACACCACTACAATGGGGGAAACCCATTCAATGTGCTCAATTTTGTAGATAAATCCAACTTCTACCAAGCGATCTATCTCTTCCTTGATCTTGGTAGAATAATTGCCATTATATGTGTTAGGTCGTTATACTCCATGCAAAAATATTCTCTTCATAAATCAATCAACTCCTTTTCCTCTTCTTTAGTTTGGTCGCATCCTATGTACGTGCATCATTCTTCATCTTCTTCTATGGTCACAATATTTTTTTTAGACGTCTCTTTGTTATCATAGGCCACTCATGTGAGTGCTTCTCGTTTAGGCATTCTTATCATGACTTTCCTATCCTCTACTTCATACTGTATAAAATTTTTAGGAACTTCCAACAAATAATTTTTCTCTTCTAGTGGGAGTTCTTACTTCTTTTCTTTTCTTCACTCTTGGTGGTAACCTGTGTGGTTAATCTCACATCGTTCCTAATCTCTTCTCGTCCTTGAGAGTGAGCTTCTACTATGTACATGTATTCCTCTTTTGATGCACAAAAAGGATCCATAATGATTGATTCTAAATCTGAGTCACTTTCTTGTTCAAGTTCCTCCATACTAGGTTCGCATTCTTTGATAACTGAATCACACATGATCGGTTCTATAGTGAATACTGAAATGTCATAGCCCTCTTCATCACACTATGGTGTCCATTGTTCTTCATTGATAGCTATGTACATTGTGGCTAGGATTTCTGCCCAACCATGAGGTTCAAACTCTTTGTTTGGAAATACTATAGGTGCATAAGTTTGTGACAAGATGGATAAATATGTGCTTGAAGATGAAGTGGTGCTGCAAAATCCTTGAGCTACACTAGCCAAATGAATCGCAGGAGAATGTGGGGGGCCCTTTTAGCTTGCAAATGGATGTGTTAGACACCCTATGTACCTCGGAAGATCAATCTCAAAAAGATAGATCAAAACAGATGAGCTGGAATGAATTCAGAGGTGAAAAACTTGCTATTTCGATTCATACACCTGTCCAATGTTTTGAATAATTCTCTGAGCACAGCAGCAATTAGCTTAATTCCTTTTGGGTAACTCTAATTATCTTAGAGAACTAAATTTCAAGAGTAATCTCATCAGTAATGATAAACCACACAATGTGAATAAAGTTTAACAAGTAAGAGCATCATCCCGATTTTCACGGGCTGCAACAATACTCAAACAAGTGAGCAATAAAATGAGAATAACTAAAGATTCAAGAATCCAATGATTATCAATTTTGTATGCTTATACTAGACAATATGCTAAAACCAACAAGCTTTAAATCACTGAATTTGGTCATGTACACACTGAGAAACAACTCTGACAAGATGAGTGAAAAAAATTGGGTACCTAACAGAGGAGTGAAAATGAACAGATAGGGTTGACTTCAAATGAACGTAACTGAAGATTGAAAACTCCAATAGGAATAAACATTTGTGAGCATATATTAGACTTAGAGAGCAAAATTTAGCAACTTAAATCATAAAAAAAGATGCACTACATGCGGAGAAACCATCTCTGCAATCTGACTAAAAAATGTGAAAGGTATAGCAGTGAACAATAGACTCACAATGACATGAAGATATGGACTTGAATGATCATAGATTTGAAAGTATAATGAGTGTAGAATACAAATGACTTACAAATACAAATGTGTGCCTTGAGTCCACACTTTGATATGGCATAAAGCTCAGCTGATCCACGCCTAAAGAGTGCGACTAATCTGCCATGTATTTATAGGGAGTTTTGGAGCCAAGATTTGAATTTGAATCTTGCTCACCTAAACGTGATCTCCTAACTTTTAGAGATTGATTGATTCTCCAACCACCAATTCATGAATTCGTGGCTTCTCTCTCTACTTTTGTCAAGTGGACTCAACCACTTTTAGATTCCTTTACTTTTGCATCAAGTAAAGTCTTAAAAGATTACAAGAGTGAGTTCTCACATGAGCTCATGCATAGACTTCAATTCAAGACTTCTTCTAACTATTTTTGTGAGACCCAAGCCAATACTTAGGCTTGTAGTTGATTTGTTCCAACAACTCCCCCTCAAGCCAAGTATGCTTGAGGTCTTCAATCTTCAAGAATAAGCTGCAATCCAATCATAGCTTTAAATTTGCAAAGCTTTGTACCATCCAATGCTTTGGTCAAAATATCTGCACATTGTTGATGAGTGGACATATATGATATCTGAATCTCTTTGCTTAGAACCTTTTCTCTTACATAGTGATAATGAACTTCAATGTGTTTAGTCCTTGCATGAAAAATAGGGTTAGCAGTTAAATGAATAGAACTCATGTTGTCACCAAAAATAGGTGGAGTTCCAAACTCCAATCCAACATCTTTGAATAATGTCTTCATCCACATAGCTTCTTGTGTAGCTATGGCAAGACCTCTGTATTCAGCTTCACTACAAGAGAGAGCAAATGTGGGTTTCTTCTTGGATGACCATGAAATAAGCTTTGAACCTGCAAAGGTAAGGTAACCTGAGGTGCTCCTTCTATCTTCTTTGGAGCCAGCCCAATCTGCATCAGAAAATAGCTTCAACCCTAAATCAGATACATAAGGATAATAAAGTCCTTCATTTATGGTTCCTTTTGAGATATTTGAGTATCCTCTTAGCAGCATCCATGTGTGGTTTCCTTGGTGTGTGCATGAATTGACTTAGCACACTCACACTATAGCATATATCTACCCTTGTCAATGTGGCATAGTTGAGACTACCCACAAGGCTTTGATATGATGTGATGTCCTCTATGAGTTCACCTTTATGTGAGCTCAATTTGTGGTTGACCTCCATTGGAGTACCTGTAATTTTACAATCCTCCATCTTGAATTTTGCTAACATATCCTTGATATACTTCCTTTGAGTGAGAAATAAACCATGATCTTTGTAAACAACTTCCAAACCTAGGAAGTAGGTAAGTGAACCTAGATCACTTATCTTGAATTCTTCTCTCGTTTGATCGTTGATCTTCTTCATACCATCTGCACCATTTCCTGTCAATATAATATCATCTACATATACACATAGGTAGATGACCTTAGAATTACTCTTTTTGATAAAGAGTGAAGGATCTGCTTTGCTTGGTTGAAAGCCTTTGTCCTGCAAGAATGAAACAAGCCTGAAATTCCAAGCTCTTGGGGCTTGCTTGAGACCATACAATGCTTTGTTAAGTTTACACACGTAATCAGGATAAACTTGATTCTCAAAACCAGGTGGTTGTGCCATATATACCTCTTTTGTTATCCAACCATTCAAGAATGCATTCTTTACATCTAGTTGAAGTATCTTCCAAGTCTTGGAAGAGGCAATACTAAGCAAAACCTTAATAGTAGGCATCTTTGCCACAGGAGAGAAGGTCTCCTCATAATCAATTCCCTAAATTTGTGCAAAGCCTTTTGCTACAAGCCTTGCCTTATACTTGTTAATGGAAACATCAGAATTCTTCTTGAGTTCATAGACCCATCTTGAGCCTATTACCTTCATAGATGAAGTCTTGGGCACCAAATCCCAAGTGTTGTTTTCCTCAAGTGCTTCAATCTCTTCCTTCATTGCATGCTTCCATTCTGATTTTGCTTTGGCCTCTTCAAAGGATGATGGCTCCTCTTGATTTATGTCCTGTGCTATGTAAATAGAATGTTTAGTTACTAATGAGGTGTCAAACCCATACCTTTTTGGTTTTTTCCTTTCCCTTATAGATCTTCTTAAGCCGTGTTGTGATGATTCTGCCTCATGTCCAACCATGAATTGTTCTCATAAAAAACTACATCTTTGCTTACCAAGAATCCTTTGTTGGTAGGGTTATATAACCTGTAATCCTTTTGATTGTTGTCATATCCAATAAATACACACCTTTCTACCTTTGGATCCATCTTGAGTCTAGCCTGTGAAGGAACATGAGCAAAATCAATACATCCAAAAATTTTACAATGATATAAGCTAGGTCTTCTTCCATTCCAAGCCTCATATGGAGTCATCCCATCGAGGGATTTTGAAGGCAACCTGTTAATCAAGTAAGTGGATGTAGACATAGACACAGCCTCAGCCCATAGATAATTAGGCAAATGCTTTTCATTTAACATGGACCTTGCATCTTCAACAATTGTCCTATTCCTCCTTTCTGCCACTCCATTTTGCTCAGGAGTGTATCTTGTAGTTACCTCTCTTTTGATTCCTCTTTCTTGAAGAAAAGAATCAAATTCATGGGAGAAGTATTCTCCCCCTCCATTTGACCTTAGATTTTTTAGTGTTTTACCTGTTTGGTTCTCCACAAGAGCCAAATATCTTTTGAAGCATGAAAAAACTTAATCTTTGTGTTTCATAAAGAATAGGATAGTCCATCTGTTGCAATCATCAATAAAGGAGACATAATACCTTGATCCAGATATTGAAGCATCCTTACTAGGTCCCCATACATCTGTATGAACCTACTCCAAGAGATATCCATGCATATAACCTTTCATGAATGGTAACCTGTGAGACTTTCCAAATTGACATGCACTGCACTTATAAATCATGTGTTGTTTTGACAAGTTAGGGAGTCCAAGTACACTTTGGTCCCTACAAAATTTGTTTTAATGATCTTTCACCAATATGTGCCAATCTCTTGTGCCATACCTCTAGTTTTGTGAGTGTTTGATTACCACAGTTGAAGAGAGCTATGTTCCTTGTGTTTTGCAACTCAAAAGTGAATAATCTACCTGTTTTTTCTCCCTTTGCTATCCTTCTGAACCCTTGGCTAGGGTCTTCCACATATGCTCCTCCTCTTGTGAACGTAACTTGTAATCCTTTTTCTACTATCTGCCCAACACTCAAATTCTTTGCAATGGTAGGGACATAGAGTACCTTCCTCAGTAGGTTGATGTTTCCATGAGTTGCCTTGAAATTTCCTATTTTCTCCACAAGATGTCTTGTATCATCTCCTATTTGTACCTCATGCTTGTTCCTTGGATCTTCTAAATCTGATAGGAGGGCCACATTTCCTGCCACATGATTTGAACAACCTAAATCTATGTAGAAAACATGCTCATCAGATTTACCTTGTGGCATAGCCATGTTCATGATTAATAACGAATCCTCTTTGTTTGAGTCTTCTATGTAGTTATTGAAGTCTCTCCTTCCTTTGTAGCCTCCTTGATAGTTTGAATGATTGTTGTTGTTGTAGTTGCCATGATAATTGTTGAACCTTCCTCTTGAGTAGCCATAACTTCCTCTATTGTATCCTCTGCCTCTTTGAATCGTGGAATTCCTAAAGCATTTTTCAGTTGTATGATTAGTTAATCCACAAATAGAACATGATTTGAAGTCTTGGGATCTCCCCCTACCTTGTCTACCTCCTCTTCCTCTACCTCTACCATGTCTTCCTCTACCTGCATAGTTAGCTTGATATGTTCCTGCTTCATCATCCACTTTCTTTGACTTTCCTTTGTTTTCTTTGGACTTGCTTTTATCAGTATATAAAGCTGAAGATTGATTACCTTTAGAGTTTTCTCCATTCTTGATAAGTTTTGCCTCTTGAGTGAGTAATTGTCCAATGAGTGTATTGAAATCAGGTACATGCATCCATGTACAAATCCATAGCTGTGGTGAATGCTTCCCACTTGTCATCTGCCTTCAAGCCATTGATGACCTGCCTTACAATTTTCTCTTCATCTATTACCTCTCCAATGCTTCCCAACTGATAAGCTATGTCCTTGAACTTTGTGATAAAATCAGTCACATTTTATTTGGGAGCCTTCTTGAGGGTTGTGAAATCCAGCCATAGTTGATGCTTCCTAGCTTTGGTACTTGAAGAGAAGAAGGCTTCAAGTGCATCCCACACTTCTTGAGATTTCTTACAACTTCTAATGTGAGGAAACAAAAAATATAAGATAGAGTTAAGGAGTTAAGACCTTGCAAGTGCATCCTTGGAGCACCATATGCTCAATCTTTCTTGCTCTTCTTGTGTTGGTTGACTTTTGTTCCTGAAACTTGGCATAACAAATCTCTACCATATAAACTTCTACCTTGGAGATAAGCTTCCATCCTTAATGACCAAGCTGAGTAATTACCCATATCCAATTTGTCAATTGATGAAGGAAATCCATCTGCCATCTTTGCTCTGATACCACTGTGAAGAGATGGATAAATATGTGCTTGAAGATGAAGTGGTGCTGCAAAATCCTTGATCTACACTAGCCAAATGAACTCCAAGAGAATGTGGTGGGCCCTTTTAGCTTGCCAATGGATGTGTTAGACACCCTATGTACCTTGGAAGATCAATCTCAAAAAGATAGATCAAAACAGATGAGGTGGAATTAATTCAGAGGTGAAAAACGTGCTATTTTGATTCATACACCTGTCCAATGTTTTGAATAATTCTCTGAGCACAACAGCAATTAGCTTAATTCCTTTTGGGGAAATATAATTAGCTTAGAGATCTAACTTTCAAGAGTAATCTCATCAGAAATGATAAACCACACAATGTGAATAAAGTTTAACAAGTAGGAGCATCATCCCGATTTTCACGGGCTGCAACATTACTCAGACCAGTGAGCAGTAAAATGAGAATAACTCAAGATTCAGGAATGCAATGATTATGAAATTTTGTATGCTTATACTAGACAATATGCTAAAACCAAAAAGCTTTAAATAACTGAGTTTGGTCAAGTACACAATGAGAAACAACTCTGACAAGATGGGTGAAAAAAATCGGGGACTTGACAAAGGAGTGAAAATGAACAGACAAGGTTGACTTCAAATGAACATAACTAAAGATTGAAAAGTCCAATAGCAATGAAAATTTGTGAGATTATAATAGACTTAGAGAAAAAACTTGAGCAACTTAAATCATGAAAAAAATGCACTACACGTGGAGAAACCATCTCTGCAATCTGACTGAAAAAAGTGAAAGGTATAGCAGTGAACAGTAGACTCACAATGACATGAAGATATGGACTTGAATGATCATAGATTTGAAATTATAATGAGTGTAGAATACAAAGGACTTACAAATACAAATGTGTGCCTTGATTCCACACTCTGATATGGCATAAAGCTCAACTGATCCATGCCTAAAGAGTGCGACTAATCTGCCATGTATTTATAGGGAGTTTTGGAGCCAAGATTTGAATTTGAATCTTGCTCACCTAAAAGTGATCTCCTAACTTTTAGAGATTGATTGATTCTCCAACCACCAAATCATGAATTTGTGGCTTCTCTCTCTAGTTTTGTCAAGTGGACTCAACCACTTTTAGATTCCTTTACTTTTACATCAAGTAAAGTCTTAAAAAATTACAAGAGTGAGTTCTCACATGAGCTCATGCATAGACTTCAATTCAAGATTTCTTCTAACTATTTTTGTGAGACCCAAGCCAATATTTAGGCTTGTAGTTGATTTGTTCCAACAAAGTTGGGTCTATAGTTGATCTATAAGCTCTTTTGCACCTACCTCTTTGGCATTTTCTATTTTCTCTTCATCTGCTGTAATTTTGGACATCCACAAGTGAGTGTCTTCATGCATCCATGAGGATCCGGATCCTATGGAATGCACTGACTTTGTGTCATCTATTGCTCTATGGATGGGATTCCACTGTATCGGGGGCAAATCCCTATGAGAGTAGTCCTTGAGATTGACTTTAGTTGTGATACCTAACTATTGCAAATACAAGGAAATGGTTCCCCAATCCTGCACTACTTGCAATTGTCTCATGAATGGTCTTCCCAAAATCATCTCATAGGCCTAGTTTTTTTTACTAATCTCACATATGGAAAAAGTGTGCTCAAACTCTACACCACAAGTAGTGAGAGTTATCCCTTCTAACAATCCTAAATGTCTCTCTATGTGACCGTCGACCATTTGAAATTTCATTCTCGTTGGCCTGGGTGCTGGCTTGCCCCAATGCTTCGATAGGGAAGTGGTAGCACTATTGCAACTGCTGCACCTGAGTCCCAAATAATCTTGGTTGTGTAACCCTGGTGGGTGATAGGGAGATAAGTGTTTCCTTCTTCTCCTTCATTCATGTCTCCTATCTTATCGAAAGGTATTTTTGGCACTGCTCGATGTGACCCTACCCGAGAATGCATTTTAGCTACTTCAAGCAATTGGTTGGCTATGTGTTTCCACAATTTGGGCTTCATAAGTTGAGTAGCTCCTCTAAAGTGATATTTCACTACACTTTAGTGTTCTTTACTAAGTCCGTACTTCTAGCAAGGATTGAGTCTTCATTTCTTACCATGACTATGGGTTCTCTTATATAGGGAGACCTTGCTTCCCATGGGCCTGTGAAATGAGGCAATTCTGGTAGGGAATAGACTCAAAGTTTAATCTCTCACTAGATTGGGTATCCTCTTGCTATCCATAAATAGAAGGAATATCTTGTGGGAATTGATCATGTAGGTCATCCACAATTTCAATGGGAGGAGGATTTTCACTTTCTTTTGCCCATTTCTCTTCTTGAATTTCTCGAAGAAATTCTTGTGAGTATTGATTTATGGAGCTTGAGGTTCCTGACTCAATGGAGTTGGGAATGTAAACATTCTTGTGAGGAAGACTTATCCTTTCACTTCTGATGTTACTCACTTGTGATGTAGCTTGCATTCCTAACTCAGTTATCATCGTTTCCAATCTATCTAATAATCCATCAAAGTGTGACTGTGTTTTGGTTGAGGTTGTGTAGTTTAAAAGATGACTAGCCTCAAACATGGTTTGAGCCAATTCTACCATCTTTGCACAAAGCTTTGTTCTTTCAGTTTCTAGGTCAGCCCTAGGATAACACTTTTCATGTTCTATCACATTTTTTCCTTCTTGGATTCTAGCCTGATATGCTTTAAGCATAATGTCTAAGTCCTTGGGAGTGGGGTCTCCTAAGATTGATCCTACTCTATGTGGTGATGGGATTACATGAGGTTGATTAGATGGTGATGGGGATGGTGGTGGTGACGTGCGAGAGTGTGTCTGAGATGTGATTTCAATTATTTTGGCTTTTGTTTATCTTAAGATTTCCTCATGCTCGCTCATCTTCTTCGACCATTGTCTTTTCATTTGTTCATGGCTATCTTTAAAGCTCTTTTCCTTTTCTTAGCTAGACTTTTAGTCTCACCGACCTCTGAGCTCTTTTCTTAGCCTAAGCATTGGCTTTGCTATAATGTCTGTGCTCTAAGGACCACTTGCACTAGGGCAGTGGAAGTCACACTTCCATTAGGATGTACTACTAACCCACAGGAGTGATCTTTGGCCCATTTTTTGGGTTCTTAGAACAATCCTCTAAAAGGTGTTCCTTTCCACAATCCTGACAAAAAACTTGAATTATCACTGATTTAGGTTGCATAGGTGTAGGTATAGGGTAATCACAAATGAAGTGATCTTGTTGGCATCCATAGCATGGTCCTCTAGGTGGTGGGGGTCTTATCTGTCTAGGTTGGGGCCTAGAGTTAGGATTTGCATACATGACATTAGAGTATTCTGGCTCCCAACTAGGTTCGCTAGGATTTTTGTAAGAGTAAATCTCGTTATGCTTGGATGATCCCATATAGTAGGCTAGCAGACTATCCATGTGAGCCGATTCAAAATTGTGATTATTCAGGTCACTTTTTTAAATCAATGGCAATACTGGCACTAATGCTCTATTCAAATTTTCTTAAATAATTGCATACTTTACTAGGATCACATTAGCTGGAGGTGGAGGTTGTTGAACTAACACTGTTTGTGGCCTTTGTTGAGCTTGATAGGGTAGCTAGTAGGGTAGTTGGGGCCTAACATACTCCTATGGTGGATACTGATTTTGGTATCTCCCCTATTGTGGCTATCGTTGTGGATAATTTTGCCTAACCACTTGCTTGTTACATGGGCAATCTTGTGCAGTGTGGTTAGTATAACTCCTTTCTATCTTGTAGTATTGAGTTTTAGGTTTCAATTGGGGTTGGGCCATGATTGGGCACACATTAGCCATATGGTCCCCTCCACAGGTATAGCATCATTTCATTGAGACAAATCTAGGCATTTGCTTGCTGGAGACACCTAACTTCTGAGCTACCTTCTGTGCAAGATCCTGAATAGATGTAGATGGTCTGGAGGTGAGGCTAAAAGATCTATTTGAATTCTGTGCAAGATCCTAAATAGATGTAGATGGTTTGGAGGTGAGGCTAGAAGATCTATTTGAATCTTTATAGATTTTTGAAAGCTCTATCTCATCACCAAGATTATCCCCAATGTCTATGCACATGCATACACACTATTCTATGGATCGAGTGTCCTTCAAGTACACATAAAATCTCAATTTGGTACTTACCAAACCATCTAGGAATAAAGCCACTTGTTTTTCCGGAGTGGGTAACTTTGGAACAAGGCATCTCTCTAGGTATTGTCTAAATCTTCTTCCTACTAGTCAAACTATTTCTTGAGGTGTTTGTTTTAAGCTATGTATCAATGAGGAGATATTGTGTCTGATGCCACTTTTGGAGAATTCAGTAATGAATGCTTTTAGCAATTGGTTTATATTCCTGAACTAACCTTGGTGTAGTGGTTGAAACCACATTAAGGCTGTGTTCTTGAGAGTTAGACCAAAGGAATTATACTGAGTGAACATATCCTCGACTTGTTTAGCTCTCAAAACTTGTCTAAACTCTACTATATGATTGTAAGGATCTCCATTGCAATCAAGGTAATTCTTCATGGGTTCTTTATGGATTTAACCAATTGGGTAGGCCTCAAGATTCTGGGGTGTTCTCTAGGCCTAGCAAGGGAAACTCATCCATGCCTCTTTGATGTCTCGGATTTCTGTGTCTCTCTTACTTTGTTCTTCCTGCATCTAATCCTAATCGCTCTATTCCTAAGGGGTTTGCAAAGATCACTTGAGGTCTCTCTCTAGCTCTTTCTCTTTGGGTTTCATGAGTCTGGGATGATCCTGCTCCTTGGTGGCCAGGAAAACCAATTCGCCCTTCCTCGTGTATGCATGCCTAGCATGCTCTATTACCAAGAACGTTCTCTCCAATGTGTTATCTAGATAGACAACTTTGCCTGGTATCTCTAGATCTTTGAACTCATATATGGTGACTCCACTTATTTCGCTAAGTTGATCTATCTTGAATCTCCAAAAAGCTTCCTCCATTTCTCTATTCAAGAATAATTCTATGCTTTTCTTGTCTTAGGGAACCTACTCTAGAGTAATCTCTCTTGTCAAGACAGACTTGCCTCGAGGAGTCCTAGGTTCTCATCCTAGGTTTCCTTGTTCTAGATCTCCTATCTCATTTCAGGAATGACATTTTCGAACTCATTTATCTTGTCTGGTAAGTTGGTAACCACATACATGGTTCCTTGCTTATCAATATACAAACCCTCTTCGAATTTAACCATTGGGTGTTCAAGTCGGAAGGGTTGATGGGGATTTTTGATTTGGACAATTGATCGTCACAGACCATCCTCATAGATGCATGCACATGATCGGTTGGTCCTAATATACTCCAACTGCATCTTATAGAGACCTTCTAGTGTCTGTAAATAGGCTATGCCTACACTACCTACCAATCATTCCATGTTAAAGGACATCTATGACCTACCTGTATGGTTGACAGTCACCTTAGTTTATCTAATACTTCATCAGTCTCTCCCTAGGTCTCTACCTAATCTAAGGTTCATATGCTCCTATAAAAGTCCCAAGTTATCACACTTTAACTTTAATTGATAGAGAATTTTGATTTAGGCACTCTTTAAAGACCCTTTTTCCCCCCTTTGCATTGATAAAAAATTCTCTAGAGCCCCCTTGGTTTTCTAATCCCACTTGAGTGTCAACTTCAAATTACCCTACCTGAAAATCAATGCATGATTCTTAAGAAAAACACTTGAGGTCATGTAAGATTCAAAATGAGCTTTTCAATGCACTCTAGAGCTCAAAAAACAGATTTTGTATGAAAACGTTGTGTTAGTTTAGGGATCTCGAAATAGGCAGAACAGATCTCTTAGGATAATTTTGTATTTGTGTAAGGCCTCCGTAATTGTGTAGGCAAAAGAGCTTGAAAACTGCCAATTTTTAGCCCAATTTCTTTTGAAAATTAACACCTTAATCTTTGCCAAGATTGTTTGTCTATCACGATAGATGATGTCTCTCATGATACACATGTCTATCATGATAGATGGGTGGTTTTCAAGATATATGGTCTCTACCATGCATGGTTGTTTGTTGCGATAGAAGGGTGTCTGTCACAATAGACATGTCTATCATGATAGACGGGTGTCTATCACAATAGATGCTATCTGTCTCCTGTCATGGCCTTCTATCTGTCACGATATATGGTGTCTATCGAGATAGACAGGTGTCTATCATGGGTTCAGTCCATCGTGATACATGGGTGTCTATCACGATAGATGGGTGTCTATTATGGATTCAGTCTATCATGATAGACGGGTGTCTATCGGGATAGACATGTCTATCATGGGTTCAATTTGTCATGATAGATAGTTTTTATCATGATAAATAAGTGTCTATCATGGGTTCAATCTATCGTGATAGATGGTGTCTGCCGTAATAGATGGATGTCTATCGTGGGTTCAGTCTGTCGTGATGGATGGGCATCTATCATGGGTTCAATCTATCATGATAGATGGGTGTCTATTGCAATAGATGGGTGTCTATTGTGGGTTTAGCCTATCGCAATAGATGGGTGTCTATCGTGGCTTTAGTCTATCATGATAGACGATGCCTATCGTGATAGAGAATTGTCTATCCAGGGTTCAGTCTATTGCCATAGACGGGTATCTATCATGATAGACCATAAAAATGCAAATTTTTATTATCTTTCTAGTGATTTGGGATGCTCTAGTGGTGTGGTTTATTTTGCAATGCATGAAAACAAGAAATACCAACTTTCTCTTTATTTTGCAATAGACAGAGGTCGTCGTCTTGGAAACTATGCAAAGGTTTGTCATACCTTCACAAGATGCTAGAGATGATGATTCAATTCAAACCTTCAGCAAAAGCTCACAAACAACACAAAAACAGAATGCAATCTATCGTGATAGATGGGTGTCTATTGCGATAGATGGGTGTCTATCGTGGGTTTAGCCTATTGCAATAGACGGGTGTCTATCGTGGCTTTAGTTTATCATGATAGACAATGCCTATCGTGATAGAGAATTGTCTATCCTGGGTTCAGTCTGTTGCCATAGACGGGTATCTATCATGATAGACCATAAAAATGCAAATTTTATCATCTTTCTAGTGATTTGGGATGCTCTAGTGGTGCGGTTTATTTTGCAATGCATGAAAACAAGAAATACCAACTTTCTCTATCTTTCGCAATAGATAGAGGTCATCATCTTGGAAACTATGCAAAGGTTTGTCATACCTTCACAAGATGCTAGAGATGATGATTCAATTCAAACCTTCAGCAAAAGCTCACAAACAACACAAAAACAGAATGCACAATAGTTCTCTTGCTCTCTCTCACAAATGGAATGAGGGGAATGAGGCGAGGAAGAAAATATGACCAAAAACTAAAAAATTTAGTGAAGAAGGAGATGGAGGTGGGAGATGGTGAGGATGATGATGATGATGAACAAATTAAGAAAGAACTAATGAAAAGTAATGATATCACCTATGAATCCAACATCACAACTCTAGATCTTACCATCAAATGCTCATCCTTGAGTCTCTCTCCCTGGCAGTGATGCCAAGTTTGGTGTCACTCTAGCACAATGGTGAGTACCAATGTGAGGAGATCCACCTCATAAATGTCAATCCGTAGAGATGTGAGAACTGCTATGATGAGATTGAGTAGGTGAAGGCACAAGTGTGTGAGTGAGAAGCACACTAGCATGCACACACATACACACACGTGCACACAAGACAAGAACAAAGAGAGGAACAATGGAGTGCTTTCAATTACAAAAGATCTCTATTACAAAATCTTCAATCTCTACCAAGTCAACCTAAAAAATGAGCCTTGTAACTCTTTTTATAGTTTTTGACTAGCTTTTGGCCCTCTTTACTCTAGCCCAGCTAAAAGTTAGGTTCCAAGACCTATTTGAGGGATCAAACAAAATCTAAAAATTACAAAAATTGGTACAAAGATGCTTCTAATACTCCTCAAGATTGAGAACTCCTTGGCTTGAAAAAAATGGATTTGGAACTATAAAAAAGAATATTTACAATGTTGGTGTGGTACGAAAATCATTTTTGATTGAAAATAATTTATGAAAAAATGATTCGGCCTATTCTTTGTCGAATATGCATAATGTTTCCATCTCCTTGCTCCTCTTAACTCCTCTCTTTGGCCTTCTTGTATGTTGACACTTCTAACAGTGTGTAAGGGATGTTGAAGCTAGGTCATACATACTAAACTCTATCTCTTATTTTTTGTTGCCACATATTAGAAAATGCGAAACTTCTCAAGGGTCTTGGGATGCACTTGAGACCTTCTTTTATACTTGTACCAAAGCAAGAAAGAACCATCTATGGAATGAGTTCAACCAAATGAAGAAGACACCAAAACAAACTATCATAAAGTTTGTAAAGAAGGTCAAGGAGGTTGGAGATCATCTAGCATCCATTGGAGAGCTGATTGAAGAAGAGGCCACCATGAGGCAAATTCTAAATGGAATTAGAAGTGATAAGCAATGGCGATCCTTCACCACAACTTATGATCTCATCATTGATGTACAAACTCTGTATTTCAATATATTCCTTGGATATCTCTTCTACCAAGAGGTCAACAATAATCGAAAGGAAGGTAACTCTTATCAAGGTATTCCAACAAGTATTCTTTATGCAAAAAAGAAAGAAAAGAAGCACAAAGTCAAGAAGAAGGAAGAAGATGAAGAAGAGATTCCCCAAGCCAACTATGCAGGTAGGTCAAGATGTTCAACCTTGTGCCATTTGTAACAAGAACAATCACACCACTAAAAACATTGTTGGTTCAATGAAAGGACCCAAAAAGGAGGTGGAAGAGGTGGATTTTGCAACACAAGACATAGAGGTGGACACAACTTCAACAACAACAATAGAAGTCACAATAGAAGGGAGTTTAGCAATTACTCTGAAGATCATTAGTTCTAATGAATTCAAGTCACAAAGAAGGTAAAGAAGATGATCATTTGTTCTACATAGATTCAAGATGTTCAAACCATGTTGTAGACAACATTGCTCTTCTATCTAACTTGGAAAGTCCAAATCATTGACATGAAGTAAAAACAGGGGCGGATACTAAACACAATGTGGAGAAGATTGGGAATTTCAAAGCTTCCAATGGCATGAGAAACATTCTAAGTAAGGTTCTGTATGTACCCACTGTCATTAGAAACCTAATAATTGTTGGTGCAAGATAATCTTAGCCCACATAATTGGATAATTAGCATATTTCTCATGGAGCCTTATATGATCAATCCCTTATAAAATGAATTACATTTACCTTTGTAAAAGAGCCTTACTTCCACGAGGAGTTATGAAGCATCAAATCTTGATTCATTTGGTAGTTTATTGATGAGAGAATATATCCTGTAGTTTAGGATTTACTTTTACATGAACTTTTGAATTTGAATTCAAAAGATTGGCTCCAAACTCAACTATAAAAGAGAATCAAAAGACTCGCGTGATGCACTAGGTTTGGAGAGAAATAGAGAGGGATCCTATGTTATTTGAGAGCTCACTTCATAGCTCAATCACTCCCCTCACATTTTGCAATAGACTATTCCCTAGCAGGCTCAAGGTATTATGTTTCCTTTGTTGATGATCACAGTAGATGGAACTTTCTATACTTGATCAAGAATAAGAATGATGTGCTTGAATGCTTCAAGAAGTACATAGCATATGTGGAGAATCATACAAGTAGATCATTGAAGAAACTTAGATTGAATGGAGGGGGTAAGACCTCCAAAGATTTTGATTAGTTGGATCAACTAGAACAATGCTTGAAGAGAAGAAGTTACCACACTATTTATGGGCAAAAGCAATCTCAATTGCTATTTATCTTGTCAATGTCAGACATTGATCCATAGGGATCAGTGCATGTGATCCACAGGGATCATTGATCCATAGGGATCAGTCTATTTGATCCACAAGGATCAATCCATGTGTGTGAGGGACAAGGGCCAGCTAGCCAAGGTCCCAAGCTCGGGGGATACCCTAAGGTACTTTGGTAGTAATGGGAACTGCTTTGGTAGTAATGGGAATAAGTGTTGCATGATGGCCACATGTTCACACTAGACTATTCCAGATCATTGCTATTATTAGAGTATATCATTGCTATTTTTAGAGTACAAGAGGGTATATATGGATGGGAGGAGAGTCACACACATCATTCAAGTCTCTTTCTAACAGTCAACATACTTCCATCCAAATCCCTTCAAGGTTTGACTCCTTATGAAGCTTGCAATGGTAGGAAACTAAGTCTAGGACATTGCAAGGTATTTGGTTGTTTAGCTTTGTACATGTACCTTCAAAAATCAAAGATAAACTAGATGAAAGGGAAACTAAGGAAATGTTCATTCGCTATGATTCAACTCAAATGGGCTAGAAATTTTATAATCCATCCACAATGCAATTTGCCACAAATAGGCATGTTGTGTTTGAAGAATAGAGGTCGTGGTATGATGAAGATAAATAGAAGGTAAACTTACTTTATGATCTTGATTATGATTTCCATCCATTACGTAGCAAGCATGCTACATAGATCCATGATCCAAGAAGTGAATCTAAGAATGATCAAGATGAGAAGGAAAGAGACTATAAGCTCTAGAAGTTAAGAGGAAAGGAAAAAATGCAAGAATGTGGAGAATGCTCCAGGCATACTCCTAGAAGGACAACAAGGGAGGGAAAACATCCGGAAAGGTATGGATATGACTCTAGATTTGTTAGAAAGTGCTCTATTTATTTCACTAAAGACTCAATTTCAAACGAACCTCAAACTTATGAAGAAGCTACATATAACCCTAATTGGGCTATGAAAGAGGAGATAAAAGCATTGAAAAAATGGAAACTTGGGAGTTGGTTCCAATGCAAACTAATCAAAAGGTAATAGGTTGCAGATGGATCTATAAGTAAAAAAGAAATTTAGATGGATCAATTTGAAAGTACAAGGCTAAATTAGTTGCTAAAGGATGTGCTCAAAATCGTGGCATATAATATGAGGAGACTTTCTTAGCAGTTGCGAAGATGAGTACAATTAGGACATTGCTAAGTGTAGCTGCTACAAGACATTGGAGACTATTGAAAATCAAGTCTCAAGCATGAAAAATGAATAAAACACGAGTAGAACAATGAAAAAGGAGGACCCAAAGTTGTGGAATCAAGTTAGAAGCTCCACCAAAATCAATCAAATTCAATTCTCATCCATCACCCACCAAAAAGTGCACCTACACTAATTGGTGGGTGGTTAGCTAGATTGTAGAAAAATTAAAACTCTATATAAGCACCATGCCAACTTTATTTCTTTATTTGTATGCATTCCACGAGTTTCCCAGTTAGTTTAGTGAAGTCATAAACTCTTGCAAGCAGCCCTCTTGCTTTATTGCCTCATTTTCTCATGATTTTGCTCCTCTTTGTCTAGAGGTGTAGTTAGGCTTTTCCAAATCTGATTGTACAAGATTACAGAGCAATGTTTGCTCTTTCATTATACTCATTTTCATTAATTTCAAGCTCCATTTGTTCCATCACATAGTTCCCTAAAGTTTATCAAAGTTTGAAGTTCTTTGACTGAGTGAGTTGTGAGAAATTGCCAACTTTGGGAAGGTATATCTATACACATAGGCAGAGAGTGTTGCAAACATGTAGCTTGTTTTGCAAAGGATGGTTCCCTCAGTTGAAATGTCCATTTGGAATGGTTTAAATCTTTTTAGATATCTCATAGAGTATAGTTGAAGTCTACTAACTTTTGTTTTAAGTCTCTCTATAGATTCAGAGAAAAGTTCAGAATAGTGAGCACATATCATTGCTTGTGGACCTAGTGGAGGGTAGCCATCTTCCATTGTTGCATTGGAGTGTTAAAATCATCCCCCATTAGTGGTATCAAAGCTTTCTGGAGGCTTGGAGACATCATTGGGCATCATATTGAAAACTTGAAGGGATCAAGACAACTCGTGGAAGCACAAGAAGGACTTGTCAAAGCAAGAAGACATCAAAAGGGGGCTACACTAATCGAGATCTCAACTAATCGAAGGTTAGCAAAGGAGAAGCTATCAATAGTTAATATCCAAACCTTTTGAAGCATACAAAAACTTGAGGAGAAGCTAGAGGAGCATTGTAGAGCTTAGTGTGGCTAAGTATAATGCAAAAAATAGAGAAGTTAGAGAAAGGCAATTATCAACCATGGAAATTTAAAGTTCGAAACTACCTTATGGGCAAAGGATTGTGGGGATTAGTGAGCAGCATAGAGCCAATGCCTCATGTAGATGATCCACAACTTCAAGCATAGGTCAAGGCACTTAATGAATTGATAGAAAGGGATAGGAGAGTCATATTCATTCTATCCCAACACATAAGCAATAGCATGATATGGCATATACAAGTCTTGGACACATCCAAGATGGTTTGGGAGACCTTGGAGAAATTGTACTCTTCATCAACAAAGGTGAGGAAGATTCAGCTCAAGAATGAGCTGAATAATCTTAGGAAAGCACTAAGTACTAACATAAATGAGTACATTTTGAAGGTTAAGGAGCTTGCAAATGCCCTAGGCTCAATTGGGAGCCCAATCGAAGATGGCGATCTTGTCACACACACTCGTAATGGCTTGAGAGAGGATGAAAGGTGGAAAGCATTTGCCACATCAATTTATGTGACGGATTCCCTACCAAAATTTGATCAATTAGTCACATTGATGGTGACCAAGGAGGTTCACAATGAAAGCGCAGTCAAACCCAAGTTTTCTATGCAGGTAGAGGCAAAGGCAAAAAGGTGGACAAAACTCCCAAGACAGATGGAGAGGAAGCTCAAACTCAAGCTCAATCAACCAAGTTGGCTCCAATCAAAGCTATGGATCAAGAGGAAGATGAAGGAGTAGAGGAAGAGGAGGAATATCACATGGAAGAGAAGCATCAAATGGAGACAGTGCTACAACTTTGGAAAATCGGGCCATTGTGCAAGAGATTGTTGGTCCAAAGGAGCAGACAATCAAGGATACAAAAGGAAACAAGGTAATTATGCTAGTACTTCAAAAAAATTTAGAAAATGAGAACTTGCATATGATGTATGGTTGAAGTAAAAGAGTCAATTCAGATTTTATATGGTACATTGATAGTTGTCGTAGCAACCATATGAGTTGCAATAAAGAAGCTCCAATGTGTTGAAGGATTCGCTACATGTGTCAACCATCATAAAGAACTTGCTTTCAATAGGTGAAATGGTTGTAAGAGGTTATGATGTGAGCTTCAATGATCAATGATGTTTTGTTGAAGACCTCATGCAGGACAACAAGCTCATAGCTAAAGAAAGAAGCAAGGAAGATTCTTCACCATGGAGGTAAAGCCATCAACCCCTCACACTATCTACTTGCCAATTGGAAATAAACATACTACAAAAATCAAGTTATGGCATAAAAGAATTGGGCACATAAACTTACAAAGGATGAAGGACATGCAAAGGAAGGGCTTGGTGAGTGGTTTTCCTGATCTTACATCTCAGAATATGGAACATTTGTACCATGCTTATCAGTTAGGGAATCAAAGCAGATTGCCATTTAAGAAGGGAGCACATGTGAGCAATGAAGTGTTGAATCTCATACACATAGATGTATGGGGACCTACAAGGGTGCCATCCACTGGAGGTAATAGATATTTTCTCACATTTATAGATGATCATTCAAGGTTTATTTGCATGTATTGCATGAAGTCAAAGTCAGAGGTGTTTTACCACTTCAAGAGGTTCAAAAACCTAGTGGAGAAGGAAATAGGGAAGTTTATAAAGACTCTCAGATTGGATGGAGGGGGAGTGTATTTTTCAAATGAATTTTTAGATTCTTTACATGAACATGGAATCAAAAGGAAATTCACTTGCAGGTATACACCTCAACAAAATGGGGTGGCAGAGAGGAATAATAGATACATAGCAAAAGTGGCTAGGGATTTGTTAAATGAAATGAATGTTCCTAACTCTTATTGGGCTAATTCAAAAAATACAACCATATACATTATGAATAGGTTTCCAACCTTAGGATTACATGGTGTTACACCTTATGGAGTTTGTTTTTGTAAGAAACCCAACCTTTCACATGTCAAAGAATTTGGTTGTGTCTGTTATGTTCACATACCTCAAGAATTGAGACACAAGTTAGACCCAAGGGCAAATAGGTGTATATTTCTAGGAATGATTCTTCAAAGCAAAAGGGTTTTAGATGCTATAATCCTTGCATAAAGAGCTTAATGTGTCTAGGGATGTAATATTTGATAAGCTGCTGCCTTGGTATGGTAGCAATGATGTGTTACAAGATGATGATGCATATGAAGCCAAGAAGAAGTTCAAAGAGAAAAACCAAAGCATGGAGATGAGTGGTCCAACCACTTCAAGCACACCATCAAAGAAGATTACTACATTAGCTCGGCATGGAAGGACAAGGAATGAAGCTCATTCAAATGAAGGAGGTAGCAAAGGAAAGGAAAAGGACATTGATAGATACCATTGGTGGGTAGACACGGAATCTACAAGTGATGAGGATATGGAAAAATTAAAAACTCTAGGATTTAAAGCATCTAAACCAAGGAGAAGGAGATTCCTACTACATAATGGTGAGGTAAGGTTATCCAATAGGGATAAATACTATGTTCAAATGTTAACTTATGATTCCTTCATTGCAAGAAACGATGCTTACATGAGTCAAATTATAGCTTGTCAAGAACCTAACTTTTTTGAAGAAGCAAATAAGAATAGGGAATGGATTGAAGCCATGGAGGAGGAAGTCAAGACACTTGAAGAAAACTATACTTGGTCATTGGTACCAAGAACAAAGGACATGAAAGTCCTTGGCAACAAATGGGAGTACAAGGAAAAGAGGCATGTAGATGGGAGCACCTCTAGGTATAAAGTGAGGTTCGGTCCAACAGCTAAGATGTCCACCATAAGAGATTTGAGCAAATTTCAGCATCAAAAGGTTAAGGATGGCATAGAATTTGAGGAAACATTCGGTCCAACAGCTAAGATGTCCACCATAAGAAGTTTGATTGCAATTTCAGCATCAAAAGGTTGGAAGATGTACCAGTTGGATGTGAAGAATGCTTTCATAAATGGAGAGCTTGAAGGGTTTGTTATGAATTATGGAATGTGTTGAACAACGAATTGCTGGAGTGTTAATTTATTCATGTATTAATGTGTTTTGGTGTTTTTGATATAGAAACCAAAGGTTCTTGAGGGCATGAAAGGCATGAAAGGATAGACAACAATAATTGGATTTATATTTTATATAGTTTGTAAATAAATCCATGTAGAGGGTTCTATTTTTAAACAGTTAGTAAAATTAGTGGTTAGAATAAGGGTCACTGTAGATCACAATTTCTATTATTAAAAGCAAAGGCTCTCTACAAAAGAGACCAACTTTTACTTTCATGTTTCAAAGCTCCACTTCCGCATTTGTATCGTCCTTAGTGTGCCCTTGTCTCGCTGGCGTGTTCTTCTACCTTTCTCTCCCCCCACGAGGGGGGGGGGGGGCAATGCCTTTGAACATTGTAGCTGACTTGCCATCTCAAATGGAGATGAGTGAAGACTTGTTGCTTCAAACCTCATAGATTTTGTGTGCCTCATTGGATGCTATAGGAGAAGGCAATAGCGACTTCGAGGCTCACAAGGTGAATAATGTGGTTCATGATACTTGCAGCATCTTGATTAAGAAGGTAACTAAGTTCCCCCTGTTGGTCTTCATAAGTCATTTGTGGATGCCATTGTTAATGACAATCGAGGAATATGGTTCGGTAACCCTAGGGTCTCTAATGTCATTAACTAGGATTGGAAAGGTAAATCTTCCTTGTTTTACATGCCTAAATGCTTCATCAAAGGTGATACGACTATTAGAGATGATGCGATGCTAATCATAGATAAAGTTTAGTTTACTCAATGGCAAAACAAATTATTGAACCGTGTTATCATAGCTTTGTACCATGTGTTGGGAAAGATGGATGGATGCTCCAAGAGACTGAGTAGGTACTGCTAAACCTGCTTTGTACCAGCCCTCTTTTGCTTCAGAGTTGATAACTAGACCTCCTTAGCTTTCCAATGACACCATAAAATGTCCTATGTCCTTTGGAAATGATGTGTGCAATGATTGAATCAAAACAAATAACTTTGGAAGTCACAAACTCAAGAAAACCTTCTATTTATGGCTTAACACCTGCTGGGTATTATGCTTAGTATGACCAGCACAGTAGGAATTGGAAAAATTACTTTTAGGGGTATCTAATTAGCTTAGTAAGCTACCTATTACAAGTGGAATGATGTAAAATGATAAACTATGCTAAGAGAAATCAATTTAGCAAGTTAAGCTATACCCTCGACTTTTTAGGACTATAGGAGAAAATGACCAGAGATCACCTCGACTCAGATTTCTCCAAAATGGCTGAATAAAATGTCTTCAAATTTTGATAGCATGTAGTGTACTTCAAGCTGAATCCAATAAGCTTTGAATCACTGCATTTGGTGAAGAATTGACCGAGATATGCCCTTGACAAGTTGACAGACGTTTGAGTAGACTAACAGAGAACTCAGACATGGACAATATGAATGTATGTATTAATGAACATTTGTATACAACTCCATTGGCATGAACATCATTGCCAAATGGTGTAGAGAGGTGTGGGCTAGAGTGTAGACCTCACACACACACTCAAAAATCAGTAATGCTAGGCTCAGGAGTGCTCTCTCTTACCCGCGACTTTTCATGTCCATTTTTATAAGGAATGACTAAAAATTTGAATTCAAATTCAAACTTTTGGCTCCCTATGATCAAGTTCCTAAATGCTTGGAGATATTCTTTCAATCAAACAACTAACTTTTCCACAAATCCTTTTGGTAGGTGATTACAAGAGATTCCAAGTCAATTTGACTTTTACAATGAGGTAAAGTGGTAATTAACCACTAGCATATGTTCCTATGCTTCTTCATGTATGTATAGACTTCAATGCATCCTTTGAGCCAAATGTGTAGGCTTGTAATTTACGCCAACAGCTCCCCCTCAAGCCAAACATTTTGGCTTTAGTCTTTGTCTTCAATCTTCAAGTATATCCTGCAATCCAATCATGGATTTGAACCTGCAAAGTTTGGTTCCATCCAAAGCTTTAGTCAACAAATCTGCACATTGCATGTTGGTTGATACATAGGTTAGTTGAATGTCCTTGCTTATCAATCTCTCTCTCACATAATGGTAATGGACCTCTATGTGTTTGGTCCTAGCATGATAAATAGGATTAGCTGCAAGGTGAAGAGAACTTGTATTATCTCCAAAGATAATTGGTGACCTAGTATATAATCCCAATTCTGTATACAAAAGCTTAATCCATATTGCTTCTTGTGTGGCATTAGCTAGCCCTCTATACTCTACCTCTGTGGAAGACAAAGCAACAGTGGGTTGCTTCTTTGAAGACCATGAAATTGGTTTGTCACCTGCAAAAGAAATATATCCATAAGTGCTCCTCCTATCATCCTTGCATCCTGCCCAATTTGCATCTGAATAAATTTTGATATCAATATCTGAAGTGTAAGGGAAATACAAACCATGGTTCTGTGTACCCTTGAGATACTTCAAGATTCTCTTGGCAGCCTCTAAATGAGGTATCCTTGGCTTGTGCATAAATTGACTTAGCACACTAACTCCATATGCAATATCTATCCTTGTTAAGGTAGCATAGTTCAAACTACCCACCATACTTTGATAACCTGTAATGTCATTGACTTCATCACCTTCATGGGCACTTAGTTTTAGGTTTACCTCCATTGGAGTGCTTGCTACTTTTGCATCCTGCAAGTGAAACTTCTTCAACATGTCCTGTATGTAATTTTTCTGAGTGATGTATATCCCAGAATTAGTGTAGACTAATTCAAGTCCCAAAAAATACTTCAATAGAACAAGATCATTGATCTTGAACTCCTTCATAATTTGACTTTTGATGTATCTGATTCCATTGACATCATTACCGATAATGATGATGTCATCAACATAAACACAAATGTATATTACCTCTGAATTACTTCTCTTAATGAACAGAGAAGTGTCTGCCTTGCTCATGACAAATCCTTGGTCTTGGAGATATGTAGTTAACCTGTAATTCCATGCCCTAGGTGCCTGCTTCAATCCATATAAAGCCTTTTTCAATTTGCAAACATATGTTACCTTCTTAGGGTCCTCATAGCCAGGAGGTTGTGACATGTATACCTCCTCTGAAATCCATCCATTCAAGAAAGCATTCTTGACATCCAATTGGTACATATTCCAATTTTTTGATGCAGCCACACTTACCAACACTCTGATTGTTGGCATCTTGGCCACAGGTGAGAATGTCTCCTCATAGTCAATGCCTTGGGTTTGTGCAAAACCCTTGGCTACCAATCTGGCTTTGTACCTATTAATTGTGCCATCAGAATTCCTTTTAAGCTTGTAGATCCATCTGGATCCTATTACCTTCATTGAGTCCTTCTTAGGTACTAACTCCCATGTGTCACTTTCTTTAAGTGCATCAATCTCCTCATCCATAGCTTCTTTCCATTCTGATTTGGTTATTGCTTCTTCATATGATCCTGGTTCTTCACTTGACAAATCTTTGGCAAGATAAACAGAATGTTTAGTAACAAGGGATGTATCATACCCATATCTGATAGGTTTCTTGCTTTCTCTTTGTGATCTTCTAAATGGTTGAGTTGAAGATTCAGGTATGTCTTCAAGCTTCTTCATCTTCATTTTGCCTTTGGACTTCCATGCTTTGAATTCTTCAAGGTTAATAGTGTCTTCATCATCTAAACTTGAGGCTTCATTCTGAGTAGGTTCCTCCTTTGTAAGACTTGGAAATTCCTCTTCCAAATCATAGGGTAATTTGACCTTCCTGCATTCATTCTCATACCAAGAATCATTTTCATCAAAGACAACATCTCTGCTTACCATGAATCCCTTATTGATAGGATTATAAAACCTGTAACCTTTTTTATTTAAATCATACCCAATAAAGATGCATTTTTTAGCCTTCGAGTCTAGCTTACCTCTTATCTGAGAAGGAATGTGTACATATGCTACACATCCAAATATTTTGCAATTGTCAAGTGAGGGTCTCTTACCATGCCATGCTTCATAGGGTGTCATGCCATCAAGAGACTTAGATGGTAACCTGTTTATGAGGTAAGTGGCAGTAGAAACACTTTCTGCCCATAGATAGTTAGGTAACTTTTTCTCATTAAGCATAGATCTAGCTGTCTCAACAATTAATCTATTTCTTCTCTCAGCTACCCCATTCTATTTAGGAGAATACCTTGTGGTTATCTCTCTTTTGATGCCTCTGTCCTGCAAGAAGTTTTCAAATTCATTGGAGAAGTACTCACCTCCTCCATCTGACCTTAGCCTCTTCAAATTCCTTCCTGTCTGGTTTTCAACTAGTGCAAGATATTTTTTAAAGCAATTAAATACCTCATCCTTGTGCTTCATGAAATACAATACAGTCCATCTGTTATAATCATCAATGAAAGACACATAGTACCTTGATCCTGAGACTGAGGGGTCTTTGCTTGGTCCCCATACATCTATGTGGACAAGCTCTAGGTAGTCTTCATGCATGTATCCTTTCTTGGAGAAGGGTAACCTGTGAGACTTCCCAAATTGACAAGCACCACACTTATAAATCATATGTTGCTTGGATACATTAGGTATCCCAAGCACACATTGGTCCCTGCACATTTGTTTCAAGGTTCTTTCTCCTATGTGCCCTAACCTTTTGTGCCAAATCTCAAGCTTTGAAAGTGTTTGATCTTGATAACTGTATAGTGCAATATTCTTTGTATCTTCTAACTCAAAAGTGAAAACTCTACCTGATTTTTCTCCTTTAGCAATCCTCTTGAACCCATGCCTTGGATCCTCCACATATGCTCCATATTGGTTGAATCTAACCTGCAAACCTTTCTCCACAATCTGACCAACACTCATCAAGTTTTTGGTAATGGTTGGTACATAGAGTACCCTGCTCAACAAATTCTGATTTCCATCACAAGTCTTAACATTCCCAACTTTAACTATTGAATGCTTTGTATCATCACCTGTTTGGACTTGATGTTTACCTTTTGGTTCCTCAAGATCAGAGAGTAGTGCTACATTACCAACCACATGATTTGAGCATCCTGAGTCAATGTAGAATAGTTGGTCATCATTTGTACCTGATTTTGAAGTCATGTTCATGATTAGAAGAGAGTCATCCTGCTCCTCTGTGCAGTTGTTGTAATCCTTCCTGGATGGTAGTTTCCATTGTAGTTATTGTTGTAGTTGTTATTGTAGTTATTGTTGTAGCCTTGGTGATGGTTGAATCTACCTCTTGACTGTGAGTAGCCACCTCTTTGATATCCTCTTCCTCTCTGATTCTTGTAATTCCTCAAACACTCATCTGTAGTATGATTTGATAGACCACAAATGTTGCATGGTGAGGAGTTGTAAGATCTCCCCCTACCATGCTTACCTCCTCTGCCCCTTCCTCTTGAAGATCTACCTCTCCCTGCATAGTTGGCTTGAGAAGTAGAGCCTTCATCTTCTTTTACCTTTATCTTTAGACTTCTTATCAGTGTATAGGGCAGTAGAATTATTACCTTTGGATGTATCTCCATTCTTGTTGAGCTTTGCTTCATGAGTAAATAATTGTCCCATGAGAGTTGTAAGATCTGGAGTGTGCATGTCCATGTAAAGATCCATGGCAGTGGTGAAGCTTTCCCATTTTTCATCAGCCTTCATCCCATTGATCACTTGCCTTACAATCTGTTCTTCTTCAATATCTTCTCCTATGCTTGCTAACTGATCTGCTACATCTTTAATCTTGGTCACAAATTCTGAAACAGCTTGCTTAGGTTGCTTCTCTTAATGTTGTGAATTCAATCCACAACTGATTTTTCCTAGCTCTTGTATTGGAGGAAAAACATGATGACAAGGTTTCCCAAGTCTCTTGGGATGTCTTACAATTTCTAATATGTGGCAAAAGAAAATCAAATATAGAGTTGAGTAAATAAGACCTTGCCAATGCATCCTTAGCACACCATGTGTTGAGCTTTTCATGTTCTTCCTTGGTTGGTAATCCTCTTGTTTTGAATGAGGGCAATTCCTCGTCTCCTGAGATGTATCCATAGAGACTCCTTCCTTGTAAGTAGGTCTTCATCCTTAGAGACCATGCTTGATAGTTGTTCCTGTCCAATTTGTCAATAAATGAACGAAAACCATCTCCTATTTTACCTTAATTTGCTCTGATACCACTGTTGGGAAAGATGGATGGATGCTCCAAGAGATTGAGTAGGTACTGCTAAACCTGCTTTGTACCAACCCTCTTTTGCTTCAGAGTTGATAACTAGACCTCCTTAGCTTTCCAATGACACCATACAATTTCCTATGTCCTTTGGAAATGATGTGTGCAATGATTGAATCAAAACAGATTACTTTGGAAGTCACAAACTCAAGAAAACATTCTATTTATGGCCTAACACCTGCTGGGTATTATGCTCAGTATGACTAGCACAGTAGGAATTGGAAAAATTCCTTTTATGGGTATCTAATTAGCTTAGTAAGATACCTATTCCAAGTGGAATGATGTAAAATGATAAACTATGCTAAGAGAAATCAATTTAGCAAGTTAAGCTATACCCCCGACTTTTTAGGATTGTAGCAAAAAATGACCAGAGATCACCTCGACTCCAATTTCTCCAAAATGGCTGAATAGAATGTCTTCAAATTTTGACAGCATGTAGTCTACTTCAAGCGGAATCCAACAAGCTTTGAATCACTGAATTTGATGAAGAATTGACCGAGATATGCCATTGTCAACTTGACAGACTTTTGAGTAGACTAACAGAGAACTCAGAGATGGACAATACGAATGTATGCATTAATGAACATTTGTATACAACTCCATTGGCATGAACATCATTGCCAAATGGTGTAGAGAGGTGTGGGCTAGAGTGTAGACCTCACACACACACACTCAAAAATCAGTAATGCTAGGCTCGGGAGTGCTCTCTCTTACCCGCGACTTTTCATGTCCATTTTTATAAGGAATGACTAAAAATTTGAATTCAAATTCAAACTTTTGGCTCACTATGATCAAGTTCCTAAATGCTTGGAGATATTCTTTCAATCAAACAACTAACTTTTCCATGAATCCTTTTGGTAGGTGATTACAAGAGATTCCAAGTCAATTTGACTTTTACAATGAGGTAAAGTGGTAATTAACCACTAGCATATGTTCCTATGCTTCTTCATGTATGTATAGACTTCAATGCATCCTTTGAGCCAAATGTGTAGGCTTGTAATTTAGACCAACACCATGGTCCAAGGCCACCTCAAGAAGTGCTTATACATTGGATTCGTATGAACTAGGAGTGTAGAGGTCTTTTCGTCAAACAAGTACAATACTTACCGAATGGCTATTAGCTTTTTTATTTTGATGATACTAATGATGCGCTTCGTATAATAACGAAAGGTGAATGGATAATTAAAGCTATACCAATTTCCTTTTTTAGATGGTTTCCCAGGCTCAACCCTAGGGGATCCAAACCCTCAAGGGCCCCCGTTTGGGTAGAGCTCTCTAACCTCTCGGTGGAGTTTTACCCTTGGGTGGATAATCTTTGTAACTTGCTTGGTGCGGTTTTAGGGCAAAAATCCAAGGGGAATATAAATCTAAAGTGGGACCCTCAAGTCTTGTCAAGTTAAATGTGAGCAAATAGGTAAAATCATCACTTAAAATCATGGACTCTAAGGGTAATTGTCTACATGATCAGAAAATTGTTTATAAGAATTTTCCTAATGCTTGCTTTAAGTGCTCTAAACAAGGAAATTGGATAAGAGATTGTCCTTTGCTTAAGGAGGTGGATCTTGATATCAGTGTGATGTAGATAATCAATCAGCAACCTCAATCAGGTGTGTCTCCAGACATTCAAACAAAAAGACCTCAGGTCAAACAAGCTAAAAAGGTAAAAATTGGGGCAGTGTTCTTCATGTTCTTTTGGAAGATGTCACTAACCCTCTGGAGGATTTGCGGAGTGTTAAATATGACAAAGCTACTCAAGTGAAAGAGAGTGTTAATAATCCCCTTGCCTTGAGTCATGTTTCCAAAAATCTCACCTTAGAGGAGGTAAATCTCAATCAGCCTATTGACTCTAAGGGCTGGACTATTGTGGTGAATAGAAGGAAAAATGTTTCAGGCTCCTCTTGGAAATCTGCTATACCAAGTATCATCTCTAAGAGCAACCTTGCTCTGCATACTTCTGAAGACATTAATAGATTTTCAACTGAAGTAGCCAACCAGGATGATTTTGTCATTCGTGACCTAAACTAGAAAGGCACGGATGTAGAGGACCTAATAGAGAACCAAAAAGAAAACGAGGCTCCCCCTAGCCAAAATTTCATAAAGGCTAGGAGGTATAGCAATACTAAAAGCAAGAGGAAAGACATCCTGAAGAACTTGGTCTCCTTGATCGAAGTCTCCAAGAATATTAGGAAATGATTGAGTCCTTGTCTGTCTTGTTTGTGTTATGGCATTCTATCTCTCTGTATTGTTTGATCATGATGAACAACATGCAAATCATCTCTTATAATATGAAAGGCATTTCTAATCCGGTTAGGGCTAAATGTGTTTCCAAATGGTTGTTTGACTTGTCAGCAATGCTTGAATTTTTTGTGCTTGCAGGACCTAAAAGTCGCTGATGGTAAGCTTGATCTTCACTTAAACATAGTCTCCAATAAGCATAGGTGGTATTCTACCAAGCACGCATATGGGAGGGGAGGTGCATTGATCGATGTCTCCCATTCCATGGCTCATCTCATTCGTGAGGTGCTTGCTAGTCCCTCCCACCAGTGGGTAGGGGTTGATCTTAACAAGCCCTTCGATTGTACCATTATATGTTTATATGCTGCTAACTGTGCGACCCAAAGAAGTAAATGTTGGGAAGAGCTATGTTCCCTTTCTGGTCCCATTGTCATTACAGGAGACTTTAATATGGTTACTTCCATGTCTGATAGACACAACAAGATGGGTAGCATCATTCAAGGTCAAGAATGGTCTTCATGGCTTAGGGTTGTCACCATCCACGACCTTTTGGACATCTTTGGCCACATGGGGATCATGTGGAATAATAAACAAAAAGGTTTTAATTTTATTGCTGCAAGGCTAGACATATGCTATATTAATATCCCTTTTTTTCAGCTTTTTTGGGAAGCTAAGGTTTCCACAAACAAGTCTACTTGTCTCTCGAACTATGGCCCTCTTCTTATTTCTCTTAAAAGTAATTGTCCCAACTTTAAGGCGGGGTGGCCCCACCTTGAGCGTTCCCTTTTACATATGCCTTGTGTCATAGAGAAGACTAGAGACATTTTCCTCCATTGTTTTGAGAAGTTTTCTAGCCCCTCCATTGCTTGGGCTAAAGCCATAAAGGAAGTGCAGTCGGTCTTCACCTACTATAAGAACCTAAAAGAAATCTTTAGAGCTACTAGGAGACATAAGTTTTCTAGAGAAATAGATTTGCTTCTTACCTCTAAGGATCCAAACTTTTTGGATAAAATCTTGTGTCTTCAAGAAACGTTGAAATATGAAGAGTACCTTGAGGCTAGTAATATTCTCTCTTCCTCAAGAGAATTTTGGGTTGGGAACCTGGATAGACCTTCTAAGTGTACGTTCTCTAAATACTTAATTTGATAGTGCCAAGCATAACACACCCGGAGCGATGGTGTCGTGCTCATATCATACGCTAAATCTTGATTACCATGCTCGAATCCCGGGGTGTTAACGTCTAGTGCCTTGACGCGACGGAAGATTTTAAAAATAGTTTGCATCATATGAAATACTTTGAAAGTCATATGCACGAGAACATCATCCATATGACATAAGCGGGGGAGCCAGTGGTGAATCGTTGCCATCATGTATCCTACTGTGGGTGATCCGTGGGGTGGCATGAAATAGGGGTAATTAAGCGAGTCCTAGCACTGCTTATTATTCTACACTTTAATTGCGAAGGCCTTCCAGGAGTGGTGTCTTGGTATCGGTCCCCTACATGGGTTATACTTTAAATGCAAGGGTGCCTTGACCTATGTGCTCATCATTTCTTGATATTGTTGTAGTAATTGATGGCGCCAAGTTGGTTGAAAGATTTCTCCGCTCTACGCTTTCGGTGGCAAGTCATCTGGCTCAAACTGAGTTGCATGTGAGGGTTTCTTGCCTGTCTCCTTTTCGATCGCCAATTGGTATTCTGCCATTAGAATGAAATATGGCTTATATTGAAGCTCATGGCCAAATATATACCTACGAGGGGCGAAGTGAGCGAAGTAAGGGGATTGTAAAATGTATTCCTCTATCATAGCCATGGTGTGTAATTGAGCCTCCACGCGTGCTGAGTGGGTCTCTCCAAGTTCTTCTACGGTCTTCATCCATGCGGTGGTAGGGAGTTCAAAGGTGGTCTGGCCTTCAGCCATGACACGTCCGCCTGGGATGGGTTGTGGTTCGTAGGCTTCTTCATAAGTTTCCTCCACCGGGATAGACACAGTTTCTTCCTCCGTTGGGAGTTCGAGTTGGGAATTAGGGCTAGGGGGTTCAGAAAAAACAGTAATTTGTGCTTGAAGGGTAAGTATGTGAACGTGTAAAGCATTTAGTTCCTCTAAGATCTATGGAGGTGTTGCCTCAGGAGCTAGTGGTGCTTGCTATGTAGGTTCTCACAACTGTAGCATTTTGTGGTCTTCCTTGAGCTTCTGATATGCCTCATTCATACTATTATAATCTTTTAGTAGTTTGGCATGATCCTCTAATAATATCTTCATAGATTCGGAGGGCACTGCTTTAAACTGGCTACGACTCAGAGGTTCGTCCGGTTGATCTAAGGCTGCTTCGAGGTTTTCTCTGTTCTCTTCCTACAATTGTTGATTTTCTTCTTGGGCCATTGCGAGGTGGCATATTAGTCGTCCCATGTTTTGAGTGAGAGTCGCATTTTGAATAGTTTGAGCCCTCAACAAATTGTCGATATCGGCAATTGCTTCCTTTGTCTTCTGCTCACTTTCTAGGTCGAGTGTATGGTAGGCTTGGCGTAGCTCTTGATAGCATGTGTTCAAGGTGGTGTTCTAAATTGATAATGAGTTTCGTTGTGCCTGTAAATTTGCTGTTGTTTGTTGTAGCATCTAGTAGCTGGTTCCTAGAGATGCAAATTCATCTCTAACTTTTGTCATGCATGAAAACATTTGACAGAATGCGGTGTCGATTGTGGGTGACAATATTAATG
This sequence comes from Ceratopteris richardii, assembly GCA_020310875.1. Classification (NCBI taxonomy): domain Eukaryota; kingdom Viridiplantae; phylum Streptophyta; class Polypodiopsida; order Polypodiales; family Pteridaceae; genus Ceratopteris; species Ceratopteris richardii. Next base: position 136,748,665 of record CM035419.1, read on the forward strand.
GTGTAGTGATTGAAGATGTTGTGGTGGGTGTGGAGGTTGATGCAAGGGGAAGGGGAAATAGGGATGGGAAAGTGGATGTAGTGGTGACTGTGGAGAAATGTGATGTGCCTAAATGGAGTGGTGACATAGATGAGGTGAGTGATGGTGTGGTGGGTGGTGATATGTCCATGTCATTGGACGTGGTGTCGAGTGTAGTGACTGTGAAGAGTGGAGTGATAGTGGGTGCTTGAGTGGGTGTGAATACCGGATTTACAGGTTGGGTTTCTCGTATTGCTTGGTGTAAAGGGGAGGATAGAGGGAATACAATGGGGTAGGGAGGTGAGACAGGTGAGAAGGTCATGTGAGGGGGAAATGCGAATAGAGGCCTGGAAGGAGTGGGGAAATAAGGAAATGATGGAGTGAGGTTGAATGGAATGGTGGGAGCTAAGGAAGGGAGGATAGGTGGGAGGGTTGTAGGAAGAGTTTGTGGGGTTGAGGAAACTAGGGCTTCTGCTACAGCACCATCAAGAAACGTGGATGGTCTAGGAGAGGTGGGGTGTACAGGAGAGACCGGAGGGGTGGGAGGTGAAAGAGGAGTAGGTGGCGTAGTGGGTACTTCGACAACAATAGTGGTATTTACAGTAGAAGGATGAGGCAGGGAGTCGATGACGATGGTCACTTCTTCAGTTTGGTCTTTCGGAATGAGTCGTGCTTCCCTGGCATGTTGTGAAAACTGGGCATCCATGGGGATGCAAATATACTGACCCGGTTTTGATAGCAAATGGATTCGTCGTGGGTCAAACTTTGGTAGTGGTTTCCTCTACAAATAGCGAAGTGCCTCATTAGTGCCGACCGATTTAACCAATTCTCTGAAACCTTGGATGTAAGCTTCTTCAAATCCTCTTGTGGTGAGTTCCTGATCTACAATCTCTTGACTTTCTTCTTTTGAGATTTCTTTGTGTGCCCAAATTGCTTACATAGTGCGATACAATTCGTTGATTGCCAAAGTGTAGGAAACTGCATCATACGTATTGTCTTCATGCGTACTTGTGTTGCCTTGTGTCTCGGTTTGCTATTCTTGTTCGTCATGCTGCACATCTTTGTGAGAGTCATGGATATCGTGACTGGCTTCACCATCTTCATTGTCAGTTTCAATCCTCTCTTCTTCGGAGCTGGAGACTACTTGCTCGTGTGGTTGATCAGGGGGTGTGGTAGGGTAATTGGGATGCTCATACTCATGTGAGAAAAATTGTCCTTCCGAAAATTGAAATTCACTTGAAAAAGCATCATGCATTTCAAAATCAAAAGTGATATTTGTTGGTTCTGCCTCCAAGTTAGGTATAGGGAAAGTGAATGCTTCTACACCGATGGTGGTGGGAATTTCCACTGCTCTAGTGGACTGTGGTGGGTTCCTGGACTATGGTTGCTTGAGAAGTAACAGCGCTGGTAGTACCTTCTGTGATAATCGGTCGTGACAGGCATATACGAATGGGTTGTATAGGTGCAGGGGGTTCCGTAGGTGACTGTTCTGGAGATGGCTGAGGTGAGAGGGACACTAGAACTTGCAAACATGGGATAGATCCACACATGTGTTTGCCTACCTATCCCTTGCTAGCTTTCCTGGTTTTCTTGGCGGTTCCTTTGAATGCCTTCAATTCTTCACTCGCCATTGTGTGTTCTATAGGCAAGTCATATGCCAAACACATATAAACAATTCGAGTGAGAGCGCAACATCCATGGATGACTTTTTTCCTTTCCCAACTCTGTTGAGCTAAATGCAATTGATCAATGATCCAACTTGCAAGATCTATGGTTTTGGGCCCTATACATGCTAAATATAATCCGAACCAAATATGCTTGTGAGGCATAGTGAAACAATCCTGAGCCGGGAATGCAAAATATTGCATACATATACGTAACGGCTTAGATAATTCAGGTGTAATGGCCGAAATGTCTTCCCATTTCACGACATCACCACACTTCATCAGCTCTAGAATAAGCCTTTCACGCTCTATTGGTGTGTGAGTTCCATGGATCTTAATTGTTGCTCGAATGAGGTCTTTTGAAAGATAGAACTTCTTGAATGGTGGGTCATTTACCAAAGATGGCAGAACGAAAGTACCCAGCAAGTCCTTATTCTCGGAGGCTATGTGGTCACCACGTAGTAGCATCTATAAAAATCAGGTTTGGGCAGTGGGTCACTGAAGTATTCCGTAAAACCTACACTAGCCCAAATGTGTTTTAACTCTTCTGTATTTTGGATCTCTTCAAATTCTCTGGAGAAAAATTGATGCTTGCCCCACTTACTACTGTCAAAAGTCAGCGTGGCATCAAAAATAAAATCTACGTCCACTAAAGGTCCTGCTAAACCTTGGAACCAATGTGAATCATGGTGAACTTTTTTAGTGTATCCCCTAGGAGGGTCATCAATCGGCATTGGTCCTAGGAATCCTTGAGATTTAGGTGGTTGTGATGTAGGATGTGGTTCCGCCAGTAATTTGCCAAAATTGACCACAGGTGCACTGGGGCCAACTGCAGATTGTCCTTCTGTCTTCATGATGAGTGATGTGAAGGTGTAGAAGATCTGCTACAAAAGATTAGCACATTAGTATGGAAATTAATCATGATCCCATTAAAGTGAGACTGCAATCCCTTTCCATAACCGATGTGTAACCCGTGTAGCCACATGTTGTGAAGTGGTTCATGGAATGATTTTTGCAAAACTAATGCAGGTCTCTAGACACTTACATGCTTTCAATAGTTCATACCTTACTTGATGAGATGTTATTACAAGTGATGTTGGGTTAGTGTAGATGAGTTTATACAAAGTTCAGTTGTGAGTGAATTATTACAAGGGAGTTGGTTATTCGAGATGGGATTAATGTTATACAATTGGTCATGCGAAGGCTTTTGGATACATTTTGGTATCCATCTCCTAAGGGTGGTTGAACGGGTGGTATGTTTCTGTTGAGGGACAAAAGGTGATATTGGATGTGGTGGTGTTGAGGGGTGAAGAGATTTCTAAGGGGTATATGTTACATGGTTTGAGTGTTGAGCTATACTACATTGTTTAGGCACCCAAATCTGCATTGGTGTGGGTCGATTCATCAGGTACTTCTTGGCGATCCAAATCTATCGACTGTTTGTACTTATAAAAGAAGGTCGAGGAGATACTGAATATTGCCTCTGATTCTGCTGAAACTTCGTCTTGTCATTGTCTGCATTGTTGAAATCTGTCGGTGCGTTCTGTCCTTTTTGCACCCATACTTGTCTCGTGCCGCTTGTTTTGTGGTGCTGATATTGTTGCTTTCTTTGCATAGTGTTGGCAGTTAAGGAACTGAAGGACTCACAAGACAAGGAAGTCAACGAAGGGAGTCGGAGCGAAGAGAAGGTACAAGCAGACAGAGTAGTCAAAGAAGATCGGGCAAGTAGGCCATTATTTTTTCAGGAAGCTAAAGCATATCAAAGAGGTGGACACATAAGGAGAAGGAGCAAGTAGGAAGCTCGAAGATGTGTATGTCAAATCGTTAGAGGAAATCCCTATAAAAATAGTGATTTTCGTCACTAAAAGCGGGCATTGTAAATACCATTTTTTATTTTTGTAGCTCTATTTTGTGCAAGCCAAGGAGTCCTTGAGCTTGAGGAGCACTAGAAGTAGCTACCTACCAGTTTTCATAATTTTTAGACTCCATTTGAGCCTTCAAATGGGGCCTAGAACCTAATTTTTAACTAGGCCGGACACTAGGTCTGGACACGGCCAAAACCTAGTCAAAAACTATAAATAGAGCTAGACAGCTTATTTTTGAGGGTAGCTTGTAATTGAATTGAACTTGTATGAGCATTTTGGAAGTAATCTAAAAGAACATTGCTTCTCACTCTTTGTCTTGCCTTGTGTGCATGTGTGTGTGTATGTGTGTGCATGTTAGTGTGCTTCGCACTCACGCACTTGTGTCTTCACTTGCTCGAGGTCATCATACCATCCTCACGTCTTCCCGGATTGACATTAAAGGAGGTGCTACTCTTCACTGAGCTACACCAAATTTTGGCACCGTTGCCGGGGATCGAGCTCTGAGGACGAGCGTGTGATGGTAAGACGTAGAATTGAGATGTTGGCGTTGTAGGTAATTTCTTTACTTTTCTTATTTTTCTCTTTCTTACCTCACCATCATCATCACCATCATCATTCTCACCATATCCGATCTCCATCTCCATCATCGCGAAAAATTTCAGTTTTTTGATCATATCACCTTCTCCCTTCCATTTCCTTCATTCCACTTGTGAGAGAGAGCGAGAGAGCGAATTGTGTGCATTGTTTTTCTGTGTGTTTTTTGAGTGATCTTGCAGGTACAGCTGTATCATCCCCTCCAGCACGCTGTGCAGGTACAGACAAGCTCGAAACTGTCTCTATGTCGTAGACCTCTGTCGATCGCGATCGATAGAAAAATCGCTCATTTGGTAAAACAAAGCACACCACAATGACATGCACAAGGAGCACATTCCAAATCACTAGAAAAAACTAAAAAATTTCGTGTTTTTCTATCAGTCGCGATTGACACCGTCAATCACGACCGATAGCCACGATCAACAGATTCTGTTGATCACGACTGACAGAGACGACCGACTGACCCTGTCAATCGCGATTAACACCATCGATCGCGATTGACAGCCACGACCGACATCCCTCTCAGTCGCGATTGACACCGTCGATCGCGACCGACTGAATTTTGACGATTGACTGAATTTCTCACCTTGCCACGTGTCCATCGTGACGGACACATCCCCGATTGACTGAAATCATGGCGAAAATCTCGGAAAAAGTGTCGATCGCGATTGACACCATTGATCACGATTGATAGGACCCACGACTGACTCTATCGATCGCGATTGACATTGTCAATCGCGACTGACGTGTCGATCGCGATTGACAGGCCCGACGAACACCTCTGCCAATCGCGATTGACAGGCTTTTTTGGCCAAATTTCTAGGGTTTTTAATACCAAATTTTGGGGTAATTTTTGGCATACTTATCAACCAATTAGTGATTTGTGAGGTCCCTACAAGTGTGTTTTGAGAAACGTCCTGGGATTTGTCAGCCTGTTTGAGCCCTGTTTTAACCCCAAAACCTTGAACTGTCATAACTTCCTCATACAAAATCCGTTTGTTGTGATTCTTGTCTTGTTGGAAAGCTTGTGGGGAGTACAACCAAAACTTCCACTGGTTATGGTAAAATTAATATCAGGATTATTAGGTAGGGTATTTTGAAGTTGATCATACCGCGGGTAGGAAAATTGAAGGATCCTTGGGATTGTTTTCCATAAAGGCAAAGGGAAATTTGGTCTGTGAATTACATGCATGAAAGTGACCTGTCTGTCATTTGAATTGAAGTCTTGAACTAACTTTGGGACTTTTACAGGTCCACTGAGAGCACTTGAGGGCATCCAAAGCAAGGGTGATTTGCAAGCTTGAGAACCGGGTTCTTGAGCACCAAAGAGCAAGGGATCAGCAAGCGAGGTTGGAATACTCTCAACTCCCTCTGTCAATTCCTAGCTTAGGCTAAGTACGAATAGTGCTAGAAGTAAGTCAGGGCGACGATAGGCATTTATCAAGTTGAAGACTACCTAAATACTCAAGTTCAAGCTAACACCATAATCTTTGTACGGTCAATAACTTTAAAGGAAAAGACTGTTGAAGTGCCGAAATTAATTCAAGTATTCCTGATGACATGGTATCAGACAAGATCATAACCACAATAATCGACTAAAAAGAATCAAGTAACTGATACAAAAGAACTCAGCAACGAGGTTGTACTTGGGTAAAATTGGGGATTGCTCAATAAAGCATATGAACCTTAGATCAGGACGATATCTAGGGAGGGATAGACAAAGTCTTAGGTCTTCAGAGGCTAGTGTTAATCACACTGCTAGGTCTTGGGCCCAGCAGTTGAGCCATTATTCGCACTACCCTAGCTTTGAAACTAGTGAGTCAGAGATGTCCCACGGTATGGAGAGACCTACAGGAAGTTCAAGTGTGCCATACTTGTATAGGGTGAAAGGCCCCTATAAGACTCAGCTCGAATACCTTAGGACCAACCGATTAGGTGCTAGCATTTATGAGGACGGCCTAGGAAGGTCTTTGGTACAGATCAAAAACCTAGATCAATCCATTGGACTGGAACACCCAGCAGTCAAGTTTGAAAACGGAGCTTACTTGGACAAAGAAGGAACCATATACGTGGTCACTAGTCACCCAGACAGGACAGATGAATTCGGGAATGTGATCCCTGAGATGGACATAGGTGACCTAGAGCAAGGGAACATAGGAGGAGAGCCGAGGACCCCTCGAGGAAAATCTGTTCTTACTAGAATCCTCAATCCCGAGTGGGTTTCCCACGACAATAAGAGCATAGATCTACTCATGAACCGAGAGATTGATGAAGCCTTTTGGAGTATAGATCTGATCAGCCAAATGAGGTAGGAACAACCATGATATATGAGTTCAAAGATCCTGATAGCCCAGGCAGAGTGACCTACTTAGATCATGCTTCAGAGAGGATCTTTGTGGTTACAGAAAATGATAGGCATGCTTGCACTTGGAAAGGTGAAGTTATTTTCCCCCAACCAAGATCGAATGTGTCCTTTGGTCACCCAGGAGCTGGAACATCCCAAGCTCATGGAGCTCTAAGAAACAGACATAGAGATAGACTTGAGGTAAGCTTTGCCAATCCAATGGGAAGAGAAAGAACGAGAACGGAAACAAATAGAGCAGAACCTAAGGGACTTAGAGCCCCAAGGAACCAAAGGAATGCTGATGATTTCCCTCTACCAAGGCCTAGGGAACACACCAGAACCTTGAGACCTACACAGCTCGTTAAGTCCATGAAGAACTATTTTGATGGCACAGGAGACCCATATGACCATGTGGCTGAGTTTAGGCAAGTCTTGAGAGCTGAACAAGTTGAGGACCTATTCACGCAGTATAATGCCTTTGGTCTAACCCTTAGGAACACAGCCCTTACGTGGTTTCAACCATTGAATGAGAGACAGTTCAGGAGCATAGACCAACTCTTAGAGGCCTTCATCACTGAATTCTCTAAAAGTGGCATAAGGCATAATACTTCCTCATTGATACATAGCTTCAAGCAGACCCCTCAAGAGACCGTGAGATTTGCAGGAAGAAGGTTTAGGCAATATCTTGAGAGATGCCCTATTCTTGAGTTGCCCACACCAGCCAAACAAGTGGCCTTATTCTTGGATGGATTGCTGTTGGAACTCAAGGTCAAGCACAAGCATGAAAGCACATCAGAAAGGTGGACACACACAAGAAGAAGGAGCAAGTAGGGAGCTCCAAGAAGTACATGTCAACTTTTCAGAAGAATTCCCTACAAAAATAGTGATTTCCATCACTAAAACCATTGTAAATACCATTTTCTATTTTTGTAGCTCCATTTTGTGCAAGCCGAGGAGTCCTCGAGCTTGAGGAGCATTAGAAGTATCATCCTACCAATTTTCATAATTTTTAGACTCCGTTTGAGCCCTCAAATAAGCCCTGGAACCTAATTTTTAACTAGGCCGGACACTAGGTCTGGACAGGGCCAAAACTAGTCTAAAAACTATAAAGAGAGCTAGAGAGCTCATTTTTGAGGTTGGCTTCTTGTAGATTTCAGTTTTGTAATAGATTTCTCTAGTAATAGAAAATCCTTCCATTGTTCCTCTCTTTGATCTTACCTTGTGCGCGTGTGTGTGTATGTGTGTGCATGTTTGTGTGCTTTCACTCACGCACTTGTGCCTTCACTTGCTCGTGGTCTTCATACCGGTCCTCACGTCTCCGCGGATTGACAAGTAAAGGAGGTGGTGCTTACGCTTGAGCTACACCAAATTTTGGCGCCGTTGCCGGGGAGAGAGCTTCGAGGACGAGCGTTGTGATGGTAAGATCGTAGATTTGCGACGTTGGAAGGTAAAAAAACTGTCATTTCAGTTCATTTTCTGTTTTTTTCCTCTTCATCTTCATCATCATCATCATCTCCACCTTCTTCCATCTTCTTCTTCATAGAAAATTCTTGTTTTTTAGTGCATTTTCACCATCTTCATACCATTTTTCATGCATTATTGTGTGGGAAGGAGTTAGGAGAAGCAAGGGAGAGCAAGCGCTGTGTTTTTTTCATGATTTTCTGCTCATACGGAGCTCGCCATAGCCGGCGCTCAGAAATTTGAATTTCCCGCCAAAAAACACGATTCTGTGATGAAAATCGCGATTCTGTGAAAATTCAAATTTTTTTGAAAAATCACGATTTTCTGTTTTCCCGCCTAAAAGTTGGCTGAAAAAATCACGATTCTGTGGTCATTCTCAGAATCATGATTCTGTGATTGTGCTCAAAATCGCGATTCTCACAAATCACGATTTTCAGTCAAAAAACACGATTTTGAGAAAACACGATTCCCTACTCAAAATCGCGATTCTCAAAAAATCACGATTTTCAGTAAAAAACACGATTTTGTGAATCACGATTCTCTGAGTCAAAATCACGATTTTCAAAAACACGATTTTGTGCTCAACATCGCGATTTTCTTGTCAAAAACGTGATTTTGAGAAAATACGATTTTCAGTGGGCTCAAAATCGCGATTCTCACAAATCACGATTTTCAGCCAAAAACACGATTTTGTGAAAAAGGCGATTCTGTGAAAACACGAATTTTCGCTCAAAATCGCGATTTTCAAAAACACGATTTTGTGCTCAACATCGCGATTTTCATGTCAAAAAACACGATTTTCAGAAACACGATTTTCTGATCAAAATCGCAATTTTCACAACACGATTTTCTACTCAAAATCGCGATTTTCTACTCAAAATCGCGATTTTCAAAACACGATTTTGTGAAAACACGATTTTGTGAACACGAGTCTCAAGGTACAAAATCGCGATTTTCTCCAAAGGTCCTGTTTGCATGTTTTGACCCCCAGGAGCCTGAATTGGCATAACTTTTTCATCCAAAGTCCATTTTTTGAGCTCTATAGCTCGTTGGAAAGCTCGTTTCAAATCCTACACGATCTCAACAGTTTTTTTCAAGAATAACGTGTTGATTTTGAGATAGGATAATTTGAAGTTGGGCCTCATGTAGGGCTAGGAAACCAAGGGGACTCCAAAGGATTTTTGAGCAATACCAAGGGGGAGAAAAATTGTGTCATGGGAAAGAAAAAAGCAAAAGATAGAAGAAAAGGGGCTAAGATTGAAAAAAAGGAGGGAGATAAACATGAAATACATGAGATAATATCACATAAAGGTGAAACATTTAGAGAAAAATTGCAAGGAGTCAAGGAAACGGGGGAAATGTCTAAGGGGGTTGGATCCTTATTTGCAACAAGAGAATATGATAATACTTTTGTGGATATCAGAATAGGATATGACCATAGAAGGTTGGGTGTTTATATCAATCCTAATTGTGAGTGGAATTTAATTCATATTGACCTAGTGACCATTATCTTTGAGAACATTCAACCAACAACTCATCCTTCTATCCTCATGGATGGGGAACATTATGAATGCATGGGTAAAGTTGTGTTGCCTGTTATGGTGGATGATATGCAATTTTCAGAAACATTCTTTGTCATGGATTGTATAGATGAAGACTTGATCATTGGCACCCAAAGGTTCATTACACAAAATCATCAAGAATTTGAGGAGTTTTCTCCACCTATTACCCGTGCTTCTACATATTTGTCAATGGAAAATCCTAATGACTATCCGCTTTATGATAATTGGGGGCAAAATCATCTTTCCAAAGAGTGTGCTTTTCATGAAAAAATTTTTCTTTCTACTCATGTTTTTGAATCTAATCCTTCTTTGAGTAAATCACAGGAAACCTTAGAGAATGGAGAAATGGAGGACTCCAATTGTTTGGGGGATGTGGAAGGATCCTCTCTTCCTGTAAATTTGGATTCCCCTCATGAAACCATAAGCAGGGATGATCTACACTCATATGATCAAGAAGGAGATGATCAAGAAATACCAGGTATCATTGGTGTGGAGAATAATGTCAAATTGATGGTCAATCATGGAAATGCATCACCCATTTGTACATCTAGAGATTCAATGTGTAATACGGACAAATGTATCGATGAATCTCTAGATCAATCTCCAACAACACTACCCATTGACCCCTTGCATAAGCCTGATGAATGTATAGAAAACCAACCTTTGTTGCATTCCCCATGTAAAGATGAGTTTTCTCAAAAAACTCACATAGAAGGCCCAAAAGACCCTTACATCAAGAAACAGAAATCACATTTTCTTGGTAATGTCAAGCAAATTTGGGTGGCCAAGAAATTACTTAGAGCCCAACCAAATCGCACTATGATATGAGTACCAAAGAAAGCCCTTGCACAAAATCAGTCCCCTCACACTAGACTTCAAAATCTATGGTCTAGGCCTACCATGACTTATCCTCAAGAAAGACCACTTCCAATCCAAGGATCACAAGCAATCAAGCCTAACCTCATAAAAAATCCAGGAGGGGACTTCAAGGCAACAATCTGCACAACAAAGACACCAAGGCGAGGTAAAGGACTGAATCAAGCTCAGAGCTCCAACAAAGATCAAAGAACCTCTTCTGCAAGGATATGGGTTTGGAAGACGAAAGTACCGGTAGCATCCACCAAAGTAAAGAGCCAACCACGATGGATCAAACCCTCACGAAATCATTCAAACATGAAGCGGTCAAAGGTGATCACTACCCAGTCACAGACCGTTCTCAAATGGATCCCTATAAGGAGGAATGATCAGTTGTCATCTCGAGATACAATGGATACCTCCAGAAAAGATGACATCAACAACTGCAAGTGACATCAAGCCTCGATGAGGGATAACCATGTGCTCCTTGCACAACCCTGTCTTTTGCACCATTCAGGTCATGCATTTCCAAAGTATGCATTAATATAGGGCCACATTACACGGTCGTGCATAGACACACTTGAGAATCCCAAGCACAAGAGCATATTGACATATGTCAAATATTTCTATTTGATACTAACTTTTGTGTTCTTGTTTTGTGATATTTTTTCAAAAAAAAAAAAAAAAAAAAGAAAGAAAGAAAAAAAAGTGAGAGAAGAAAAGCGAGAGAGAGATCGTTCCTAGGTTTGGCTTATGGAACATAAATGATTCATGCTTATGTGGACCATCCACCAGAGCATTCATCGACAATGATAAACCAACCAATGGTCCATCATGATGAAAGGTGTACAACACGAAGAGATCCGCATCGACTGACCTTTCCTTATGGTAAGAATCTCCTACTTGGGCCACATTATAACCATGATAGAGTAGGAAACCTTGTCATCAGCATACCCTTGAGCACTTAGCTCAAGACCCCAAATTTTTGCACCATACTTCTTCCAATGCATTTTCCAAGTAAGCATGCATAGGGCTACATTACAAGGCCGTGCACAAGGCACATACTTTTTTCAACCCATGCACTAACACACTTACCCATTATTCACTATGGGTTATGAGTACTTGGCATGACTACTCTGAACATCATCTTTAGAAGAGCTAGAGGACATCCTGGGGGCAACATCAATACCTAGGAAGCAATTCGAAGCTAGTAGTTTCTCCACTCAATCTTGATAACCTCTTTTGAGCAACTCACAATCTTTCAAAGCTCACAACGATGCATTCACGCGGAATCCACGAAAGAAGCACATACTAAGGGACTACGACTTGCAAAGGCTTGCAGTGACAAATGAAGAACCGGACAACCAACGCTTCCAAATTTGGAAGATAGATGACTCTTGTTCACACAGAATGAATACTACCTCTCAAAGCACTACATGGAACAACCACTACAACAAGGGTCTGTCAGGGACGACAGACTCGAGAGGGAGGGGAGTGTTGGAACTCAAGGTCAAGCACAAGCATGAAAGCACATCAGAAAGGTGGACACACACAAGAAGAAGGAGCAAGTAGGGAGCTCCAAGAAGTACATGTCAACTTTTCAGAAGAATTCCCTACAAAAATAGTGATTTCCATCACTAAAACCATTGTAAATACCATTTTCTATTTTTGTAGCTCCATTTTGTGCAAGCCGACGAGTCCTCGAGCTTGAGGAGCATTAGAAGTATCATCCTACCAATTTCCATAATTTTTAGACTCCGTTTGAGCCCTCAAATAAGCCCTGGAACCTAATTTTTAACTAGGCCGGACACTAGGTCTGGACAGGGCCAAAACTAGTCTAAAAACTATAAAAAGAGCTAGAGAGCTCATTTTTGAGGTTGGCTTCTTGTAGATTTCAGTTTTGTAATAGATTTCTCTAGTAATAGAAAATCCTTCCATTGTTCCTCTCTTTGATCTTACCTTGTGCGCGTGTGTGTGTATGTGTGTGCATGTTTGTGTGCTTTCACTCACGCACTTGTGCCTTCACTTGCTCGTGGTCTTCATACCGGTCCTCACGTCTCCGCGGATTGACAAGTAAAGGAGGTGGTGCTTACGCTTGAGCTACAATTGCTAAGTACAAAGTTGCGATCCTATGTGTACTTGAAGGACCCTAGGACCATAGAAGAGTGTGTACGCATGTGCATTGACATGGAGGATAACCTAGGGGAAGAGTTAGAGCTTTCCAAAATCTATAAAGATCCAGATAGCGCCTCTAACTTTTCTTCCACACAATCTACATCTATTGAGGAACTCACAGAAAAGGTAGCTCAAAAACTAGGTGTCTCTAGCAAACAAATTCCAAGATTTGCCCCAATAAAGAGATGCTATACTTGCGGTGGTGACCACATGGCGAATGTATGTCCCATTATGGCTCAACCCCAAGTAAATCCTAGTAGCCAGTACTGCACCATAGAACGGAGGTACACAAATCACACCGCGCAAGATTGCCCCTACAATAAGCAAGCAGTTAGGCAGACGTACCCACAACCATACCCTCAACAAGGAAGATACCAGAACCAGTACCCACCGTAGCAGTATGCTAGGCCTCAATTAACCTACCAATCACAATACCAAAACCAATAAAGGCCTCAGCCTGTGTTAGCACAACAACCCCCTGCCCCAGCTAATGTAATTCCGGTAAAGTATGCAACTGTAGAAGAGAATTTGAAGAGAGCTATAGTGCCAGTAACACCATTGCTTTCAGAAAGTGATCCCAGTGACCATAGCTTTGATTCTACACATATTGATAGTCCCCAGGCTTACTACATGCAATCTCCTGAACATGGTGAGTCCTACTACAGTGAAGAACCAAGTGAACCTAGTTGGGAGCCAGAGTACACAAATGTAATGTACACAAACCCTAACTCTAGACCCCAACCTAGGCAGGTAAGACCCCCATTCCCTAGAGAACCATGCTACAGATGTCAGGGAGATCACCTCATTCGTGATTGCCCCTTACCTCCACCTACGCAACCCCAGTCAGTGACAATTCAAGGCTTTTGCCAAGATTGTGGAAAGGAGCATCTCTTACGAGATTGCCCAAAAAACCCCAATAATATGCCAAAAATTACTCCTATCAATGTTATTGGGTTAGTAGTAGACTCTACAGGAAGTGTGACGTCCACTGCACCAATACAGGTAGTCACTAGAGCTCAGGCATTGCAGCAAAACCAAGGGGTAGGCCAGGAAAAGAGCTCAGAGGCTAGTGAAACTGAGAGCATAACCAAGAAGAGAACTAGAGCCTGGAGAGATAGTAGAGAAAGAATGAAGAGGCAATGGGCTAAGAAAATGAGTGAACTCGAGGAAAGCCTAAGAGAAACAAAAGCCAGGATAGTTGAACTTACATCTCAAACTCCATCTCACACTACTCCATCACCACCATTCCCATCTCCATCCGACCCACTACCTTCCAACCCGCCTCATGCTACTCCACCACCCCCTAGAGTAGGATCAATCCTAGCCGATCCCGCTCCGGAGGACCTAAATATGATGCTTAAGGCATATCAGGCCAGAACCCAAGAAGGGCCAAATGTAACCGATCATGAAAAGTGTTACCCTAGAGTAGAACTAGAGCTTGAACGAACCAAAATTTATGCTAAGATGGTGGAATTGGCTCAAACCATGTTTGAAGCCAGTCGCCTCTTCAACATCTCTAGTTCAGCTAAGACGCAGTTGCACTTTGATGGACTGCTAGAAAGATTAGAGAGGTTAATTGCACAATCAGAAAAGGAACCCACCCCTCCAAGTAAGGGCAAGGCAAGTATGAGGGCAAGCCTTCCTGCCCAGGAAGCCTATGTGCCTAACTCTACGGAGCCAGACACATCTTCTTCTATGAATCGGTTCACACCAGAATTCCTACGAGAGATTCAAGAAGACAAATGGGCTAAAGAAAGTGAATTCCCTCCTCCCATTGAACTTGTGGATGATGCACACGACCAATTCCCACAAGACATCCCATCCATTTATGAAGAGCAAGAGAGCACTCAGTCTCAAGAGAGATTAGACTTTGAGTCTAATTCTTTACATGAATTACCCCACTTCATAGGCCCATGGGAAGCTAAGTCCACTTGTATGAGAGCACCCACAGTCATGGTAAGAAATGAAGACTCGGTCATACCTAGGAACACAGAGGTAGTGAAAAACACTAAAGTGCAGTGTAACCTCACTTTAGAAGAGCTACTCAAAGTAAGGCCAGAACTATGGAAACATGTAGCCAAACAAGTACCAGAGATAGCAAAACCTCGTTCCCAGGTAGGATCTCATCGCACAGTGCCAGAGATACCTTTGGACAAGATAGGAGACATGAGCGAAGGTGAAGAAGGAAACACCTATCTTCCCATTACCCATCAGGGGTACACAACCAAGGCAATTCTCGACTCTGGTGCAGGAGTTGCAATTGCTACCACTTCCCTATGGAAACGTTGGGGCAAGCCAACACTCAGGCCTACGAGGATGAAATTGCAGATGGCGGATGGTCACATAGAGAGGCCTTTAGGACTACTTGAAGGAATAACTCTCACTACTTGTCGTGTAGAGTTTGAGCACACATTTGCTATATGTGACTTTAGCAAAAATCATGCCTATGAGATGATTTTGGGAAGACCATTTATGCGACAGTTGCAAGTAGTACAGGATTGGGGAACCAATTCCTTGTACTTGCAACACTTGGGTGTTACGACCAAAGTGAATCTCAAAGATTACTCTCATAGAGATGTCCCTCCTATCCAATGGAACCCCATCCATAGAGCCAAAGATGATACGGATTCTGTGCATTCCATAGGATCAGGATCCTCATGGATGCATGAAGACACCCACTTATGGATGTGCAAAGTAGCAGTAGAAGAAGAGAAGAGAGAAAAAGCCAGAGAGGTAGGTGCAAAGGAAACACATAGATCAATTCAAGACCCAACCTATGCACCTGTAGTATTTTCGGACGAAGAATTTGAACCTCACGGCTGGACAAAAATTTTAGCAGCAATGGATGTAGCCATCAATGAAGAACAATGGACACCCCATTGTGATGAGGATGGCTATGACATTTCGGTTTTCTCCATAGAGCCAATCATGGGAGATGCAGTTTTAGAAGAGTGCGAACCTAGCCCTGATGCATTTGAGGAAGCAAGTGACTCCGATCTAGAGTCAATCATTATGGACCCACCTTTTGCATCAAATGAAGAATACTTCTATGAAGTAGAATTCCAGCCTCAGAGACACGAAGAGATAACGAACGATGTACGATTAACCACACAAGTGACTGATAATAATGATAGCAAGAAACTGAAGAAGAAAGAAGTCCCCCCAGAGGAAGAAGAATCTTTGTTTGAGGTCCCTGAAAACTTTAAAAAGTATGAGATAGACGATAGGAGAGTCATGATGAGAATGCCTAAACGAGAGGCACAATCAGGAGAGGCCTATGATAACAAAGAAACCACCAAGAAAATAGTGGTAGCCCTAGAAGAAGGAGAGGAGAGATGCACATACATAGGCCATGACCTAACAGAGGAAGAAGAGCATGCATTAATAGCCTTGCTAAGAGAATACAGAGATGTATTCGCTTGGAGTTACAAGGATTTGAAAGGTGTAGACCCGGACATATGCTCACACACAATTCCCATGACCTTAGATGCTAAACCTTCTAAGCAAAAGCCATACACATACAATGATAATTATGCTGCCAAGATCAAAGAGGAGATAGATAGACTGTTAGAAGCTGGATTCATCTATGAAATTGAGCACACTGAGTGGGTATCCCCCATTGTAGTTGTGCCCAAGAAGAATGGAAAGCTACGTGTGTGCATTAACTTGAAGAAGGTTAATGCAGCCACAATTCGAGATAACTATCCACTTCCAATTACCGAGCATCTATTAGAAAGGGTAGCAGGCAAGGAAGTCTACAGCTTCCTTGATGGATTTTCGGGCTACAATCAGGTAGCCATTGCACCGGAAGACCAACATAAGACAGCTTTTGCCACAAAATGGGGCATATTTGCCTTTCGAGTAATGCCATTTGGGCTTACCAATGCTCCTGCAACCTTCCAAAGATTGATGTGTCATGTGTTTAAAGAGTTCCTGAGGAAGAGTTTAGAGGTCTATGTTGATAATCTCTGCGCTCATTCCAACATTAGACAAACACACATACCTCATCAGGCAAATCTTTGACAAATGTAGAGAATATCAAGTCTGCTTGAACCAAGAAAAGTGTGTTTTCATGGTCAGGCAAGGCAAGATTCTAGGACACATAGTGTCAAAGAACGGCATATCCACTGATGAAGAGAAGGTAAGAGCCATCGCAGAGCTACATAGGCCAAAGAATGTCAAGGAAGTACAAGCTTTCGTGGGGCATTGTGGTTATTACCGACGGTTTATACACATGTATGCCATCATAGCCAAGCCTCTGTACGGACTTTTGACCAACTTTGAGTGGACTGATGAATGTGAGAATTCCTTCAATGAGCTTAAACGGCGATTATGTTCAGCACCAATCTTGACCACACCAGATTGGAATAAGCCTTTTCATGTTCATGTAGATGCATCCAATTATGCTATTGGGTGTGTACTCGCACAACCTACGAGAGAAGGTAATATGGATCTTCCAATTGCCTATGCTAGTAGACAGTTAAATGCAGCTGAACGGAACTATACCACCACCGAACGAGAAGGATTAGGCATGGTATATGCGGTTAAGAAGTTTAGACACTATTTTCTTGCAAATAAGTTTAAATTTTTTACTGATCATCAAGCACTGTTGTACTTGGTAAACAAACCTTGCAATACAGGTAGATTAGTAAGATGGTTTCTCTTACTAATGGAATACGACTTTGAAGTTGTGGTGAGGAAAGGGAAGACTCACTTGAGAGCAGACCACCTCTCTAGGCTCACATCTGGAGAAGCCGCACAAGGAGTATCAGATGACCTTCCTGATGCTTACTTGTTTAATTTGGAAGTTATACCTCAATGGGCTAAGCCATTAGTGCCAGTATTGACATACGGGCCTAACCACCCAGTCATAAACACTCAAGGTAGAGAGGTAGTAAAAGCCCATAAGTACCACATCATGGCAGGAAGCATGTACAAACAAACAGATCAAGGGATCCTAGCTTGTTGTGTGGAAGAGGATGAGTACGCTAAATGGTTGCAATTGGCACATGTAGGTGCATTAGAGCAACACTACTCAAAACAACGAACCCTACAGACACTAAGGAGACTCGGAGTGCATTGGCCTACTATGGAAGCTGATGTACATAAGATGTGTAAAGAATGCCTAATCTGTTGCACTAAACCACCTGTGGAACATGTCACTCTGTATCAAGTGTCCATAGTGCCAGATTGGAGTGAACCGTTAGTAGCCTTCTTGAGGACGAAAACATTCCCTCAAGGTATGACACTGGCCAGACAAAGAAGTCTAGAACAAGAAGCCCTAGATTACTCGCTCATTGGTGATAATCTATACAAGCGTGGTAAAGATGGTTACCTCAGACTATGTGTCCATGAGAGAATATCTTAAAGTTTTGGAAGCTGCTCACCAAGGAGTAGCAGGAGGACATTTTGGACCAGATAGGGTGATTAAAGCAATCCTGTTTGCAGGCTTGTGGTGGCCTACCCTTCACATGGATGCACATACCTATGTGAAGAGATGTGATGTTTGTCAGCAAACTCAGTATCCTATACGCAAAGATGAGATGCCACTGAAACCTATGATGGGTGGACGAGCATTTTCTAAGTGGGGAATAGACTTTGTAGGTCCTATTAATCCCCCAGCTAAGGGTTCACATGTTGAGTACATCATTGTTGCCACAGACTATCTAACAAAGTGGGTAGAGGTAAAAGCTACGACAAAGAACGATGCTCAGACAACTGCTAAGTTCCTATTTGAGAATGTGTTCACAAGATACGGGCTACCTATAGAGCTGGTAAGTGATAGAGGCACTCACTTCTTGAATGAAGTTATTGAAAATCTGCTCCAAGAGTTCTTGGTTGTACACAAGAAGTCTGCCCCCTATCACCCACAAGCTAATGGACAAGCCGAAAGCACAAACAAGATCCTGTGCAATGTGTTGACCAAACTAGTGAATAATAAACGCTCTGATTGGGACAAATAGCTACACCATGCTCTTTGGGCATACCGAGTTGCCTATAAAACGGTACTCCAAGCCACCCCCTTTCAGATGGTATTTGGCCAAAATGCAGTGCTACCATTGGACTTCTTGATACCTACATTAAAAGTAGCACAAGAGCATGAATGGACGGGTCATGAACTCTCCTCTAGAATCTTTGACCTTGAACGGTTAGGAGAAACAAGGCTGAGGGTGGCTGCGGGGATATATGCAGCTAAGAAACGACAGAAGGCATACTTTGATGCCCATGTTAAGGATAAAGGCTTGAAGGCCGGAGACTTAGTGTTGGTGTATACCCTAAAACAACATGCAAGAAAGCTCGAAAAGAGAGGTTATGGACCTATGATCATAAATAGGATCTCAACCAGTGGAGCAATTCAACTCGCTACATTGGAAGGTGATTTTCTCCCTAGCTATATAAGTGGATGCAAAGTCAAGTTATATCAAGAACCCCTGACAGAGGAGATGCTAAATCGACTCAACACTGCCAAAAAACGCAAGGAAGAAGAAAAACGAGTTCGAGAAGAGGCACAGGCGGAAGCATTGGAACACATCCGAAGGATGAGGTTGCGAAGACTAGGTAGAGATCAGGCCAGGGTAGATGACTATGCGGACCCAGGTTATCATATGGCAATGTGTGAAGTCTCAGGAATAAGTTCTCATAGAATAATTGATAGACGACCTTTTGTAACCTTAGAGATAGGACAAGGAAAGGGTGCAAGGACTGTAAGAGCCTTGATTGACTCAGGTGCAGCCACTAGTGGTGTTAAATTTTCTTACTGTCAAAAGTTGAAATTAACTGTCAATCCTAAAGAAGCATATCTCATAGGATTGGGAGGTGTGGAAACCCCTTGCATGGGTGAGGTGGAACTTCCCCTCTACATTCAAGACGAAGTAATGACAGTTAATGTGCTAGTGTGTCAAGATGAGGACCTCACGGAGCCTCTTGTCTTGGGTCAAGACTGGATCTATGATCATGCAGTCAACCTAAACCTAAGAAGTGGACTCCTTCAGGTCTGGGTAAATCAGAATCACGTTAGAATTGAGTTAGAAAATGAAGCACTCAAGGAATTAAACAACGCACACACTCCTGGTCCTTCCAGGGGTACACATGAAGATGACCATGTTGTTCTTGTCCAAAACTGTGTGATGCAGAGGAATGATGATTTCAATCAAGAAGTCAGGGGTGCAACGGAACTCCCTTCTTTTTGAGAGACCAGAGGGATGCAGCAACCAAAGGCAGATCAAATACAGAGGGAGTAGAGTAATACCTATGCTGGAGGTCAAAAGAACGTGCGAAGCAGAATGTCGTCTCAGCCATTGAAACAAGTGTGGGTGCGGAAAGGCGAACACCGTGTTGCGATCAAGCCAACCACACGGGCAAAACTTCTTATTAATAATCAACACCATGACACTAATAAGAATTCTTTCAAAAATTCTTCTACGAAAGTAAAGTCTATTTGGGTACCCAAGAAGTCGATGAAGGCCATCCCACAATCACGACAAATTTGGGTGCCTAAGGCTTGCTTGCGGGCTCAAATAGTTACACCGAGGCCACACCCTGTACAACATGGTTCACTCACTCGAACATCTGATACCCTTTCTTATACAACATTCATGGACACACATTGGTCCATGAGCACAAGCAGAATCACTTGTAAATGGGTCCTTAAAAAGCCTCATTTCCAAGTAGACACTCTTGAAATACTCTCCAGAGTCTCCACAAAATCAAGACCAACAGCAAATCAGTTTGTTTGGAAGCCCAAAACGTGTACTAAACCCCCCGACCCTCATTTGTAAATTCATATCCACTTACTCACTACATCACTCATACACCGCATCCTTCCATTTAGCTCTTAGGAATATCCATTCACTAACTACACACACGATCCCCAAGCACTTATTGACCTACTAACCTCTCACTAAAATCATGTTAATGTTGTAATGGGGACGCATGAATGCTTGGTGTCCTTTTGCAATGTTAACATTCATTTGTCTATTCTCACAGAACCGGTGACCAGTCTCTTCACCATGGCCGAGGCAGGAACTAGCTCCTAGGCAGGCACCAGCCCCCAAATCGTGGACATTGAAAGTCTTCCCATTGAAGAGGAATTGAAGGAATGCCCAGTGGCATTGAGGGCATTACACGCCATACCGATTCAGAATCCTCCACAGGGGCACACAATGCCAGTCAGCAAAAACTCACATTGGTTCAGTGATGTGGCCGGATCTCTAGGTGAAGGCACTTACATGTGGGAGGCCGAGATAGAGTTCAATGGGCGATGGGGCAGATATCATTTTTTCACCAGGGAATTTGAGAGGCTTCAAAATGACGAAGGTCTGAAACCCATCTGGAAGAAGGCTGGACTCTACGACTATTTCAAGGCTCAGTTACCCAAGCCAGATTTTCTACGGTGTTCCTACTTAATTAGCACTCTGACCCCTATTAAAGAGAAAAAAAGATATAGTACCTTCGTTCTACCATCACTTACTAGAGGTAATGAATTAAAGCGTTTCAAATTGACGAACAACTTGGTGAGGGAAGCTCTTGACATGAAAGGCATGCATATCCCCACCGAAAAAGAGACGATGGTCCTGGATAACATGAAGAACAGGAACCTGACTAAGCTCAAACACATGGTGGCAATGACACCCACAATCGCCATTCACTTACGAATGGTCATGCAACATTTCGCATTCCCAGCTCAAGAGCGGTTCACCATGCCACCCAAGAAGATATGGTTCAGTCTATATTTAGCAGATGCCTTCAATTCGACAATCAACATGCCGCATTGGATTATCGACCAAATCCACTTGGCACATCAATAGTGGTATAAAAAGCAAAAGTCGATACTGTATGGATGTTGTGCCCTCACCAGGATTGTGTATAGATGTTTGGCTTATGATGTGCCAGTTCAAAGGGCATTAATTTGGACCAGGGTACAGGAATTTCAACGTAGACTATCAACCGTAGGGCCTCCATCAAAGAAAATGAGAGGCGCAGTTCAGATGCCCTGTGCACAAGCCCGCGGTGCGACACTGACACCAGAGACAACTCCACGACTTCCGAGGCGTGTACAACCCTTCACTATCAGATTACCAAGACACAGCACTGATGGACCAAATCTGGTGTTTCCACCTGTACTAACCGACCTAGAGTTTCCTCACGGCTTCACATTAGAAGACCTAACTGATGAGGAGGTAGCCAGAATAATTGAGGCTGTTAACGCGGAAGTCGAGGCAGAGCAAGCTGGTGGGCAACAAATTGCTACAGACCAACCCCATCCTAGACAACCAGGAGTAGTTGAAGTGGAGGATGAAGAAGAAGAAGAGCAGGAGGAGGAACAAGGAGGACAAACAGAGGAAGAAGAGCAAGAATATGAACAAGAAGTTCTACAAGAACTTGAGGGTGCCTCGGCTTATACGAAGGAATTGAAAAAGCTGTATGATACCATCAACAGAGTTCAAGAATAGCACAAACTGTCCCTGGAAGTAGGAAAAGCCCTCATGAACCAAATCCTTGAAGAGGAAGGTGTGGACGAGCAATATCGAGCAACCCTGGATATGATTTCTGATGCGTTGGGGGTACCTGAGACGGTGCATACAACTCTTGCACACTCGAGAAGATTGGAGCGATGATACGGCAGACGCCCCCCTCGATCAGGAAAACAAATGAATATATTAGTATCAGAACCACAGGGCACCACATCCACAACCACGGGCACAACTCATATCATTCAGGAAACGGAGGAACCCATACATCCAGTGCACCCCCATCACCTCCTTTACCACCCCTACCTCCAACTCCACCAACTTCACCTCCCATTACCAGTGTAACCACTACTGTTACCGCCTTAGAGTCCACTGCCCATACCGAAGCACAGAATGTCAGTCAATCCACACAACCCACACACCCTATCACCACCTCACTTGTATACACTACCACTGACACTGTAATTCTAACTGCAGCCACGGAAAACCCCGTTCCCCCGATCACACTTCCTGGCGGTTCATATTCACAGCTACACACACCACTTTACACCTTCACCACCATCACTGCACCCACAATTCCCATGGTCACAATCACTCCCATGACTGCATCCACTTTTGACTTCATGGACATATCACCCACCTCCGCACCTCTCCCTCCCCCATACGTCCACAATCTCCGATTCCCAGACCACCAACTTCACCCTTTTCGAGCACAGCATACACGCTCCCATTCCCCTTTCCCTTCCCTTCTGCATTCAACACCTTTCCCGCATCCACTCCCATTAATAATGTATTTAATAATATGTACTAGTGTATGTCTCAACTACAACAGTGTTGGAGAAACAATCACTAATTAGACATATATTTGAAGGTCAAAACTTAGGAAGAAAACCCCATGCCTATGTGAAGGGACAAATTCACAAGTGTATCATACTTGTAAAGTTAGTTCACTTTAGTTCTAGAAGTTTTTTTAAAAATCACGGGAATGAGAAAATCTATATAAGTTAGTTAGTATTAACTGACGCAGAGAGAAGAAGAAGGAGGAAGACAATGAGAAAGTGAGAAGAACTCATTTTTGTATGACTGAGTATAGTCGGGCTTCTCTGAGCGAGAAAGCACTTGTAAGCTTCTGAGTTTTCATATTTATGACAAGAACTAGTTAAAGTTCTGTGTATAAGTCTTCTTCCTCCATCTCTAGTGTTTGTCTTCTGTGTAATGATTTGAAAGGTTGAAGTTTTCCAAGCAAGTCGATGCGTGGCATCGAATCTCACTTGATAAGTCCTTATCTTCATATCTGATTTTTATCTACTGCCAAATCTTCTTGAAAAGATGATGTTGTTGGAGCAACTCGATGCCTGGCATCGAATTCGAGTTGATAAGTCATATTCTAAGTGTGCATGAAATCATCTATAGTTTTGGTGTCCAAAAGATCAAGACTTTATGTGGGAAGTCGATGCCCGGCATCGAATCCCTGCTAAAAAGTGGCCAAAAACATCCCAAGTCGATGCCCGGCATCGAATTCTCGTTGCAAGTCGATGCTAGGCATCGAATTCTAATTTTAAACAGGCGCTCTTACTAAAACAGGTAAAATTTCTAGTTTTGGAAGGTCATACAGGGTCATCTTGTGAGAGCCATAACTTGAGTTCTAGAGATCCGTTTGATGCATATAATAGCTTGTTGGGAAGCTCTACTCTTCTAGTTTCAGCCTATAAAATTTCATGGAAGAATAATACTTGAGCTAGGAGGAATTAGCAAAATACTGAAGGTATGTCATTTTGGTGACTAAGAATTTTTGTAGAAGCAAAGTTCTCACTTTAGGCTATCATTTCTCAAAGTTTGGAGTGGCAATGAGTTAATAGTGACCATAGAGGTGTTCTAGTGTCACATTAATTCATTTCTTGTGGTGTTTCATACATCAACAAGTGGTATCAGAGCAGAAAGATTCTCGAGAGCAGAAGATGACAAAGGTACGAGAAGTTTTGTAAAGTTTTCCATTAAAGTTTGAAAGGTGAAGCATTTGAAGACATAAGGCATCAAAAGGTTACTTCAAAAGTATCCTCATACACAAAGAACTTCAAAAGGTATTGTCCTTTATCCTTTAAGCTCACAGGTTGCAGCAGAAGTAAAGAACTATGGCAGATCATATTTCCATTGACAAACTGGACAGAGATAATTACCCCGCATGGGTGATGAGAATGGAAGCCTTACTTATGAGTAAGGATCTCATGATATATGTTACAGGTAAAGAAGAGAAGCCAGTATTCGAAGATGAAAGCCGACCAAAGAAAGAGGAACTTGATGCTTTAAAGCATTGGCAGAAGAAGGATGCAAGTGCAAAAGCATACATCTACAATACAATCTCTGATCATTTGCTACCACACATCAGAGGATTGGAATCATCTGAAGATATATGGAATGCATTGGAGTATCATTTTCAAAGTACTACTAAAGCACGGAAAGCAAGTCTATGGTCAGAGTTTACAACATTCAAAAAGAAGCCAAGTCAAAGTATTAGTGATTATGTCACTAAGATGAAGGATCTAGCAGATAGTCTTGGATCCATAGATGAAGATGTTGAAGATCACAGATTGATTGCTCAGCTACTTGCAGGTTTGAGAGGGGATGAAAAGTGGAAACCTTTTGTCTTATCAACAGAACTTTCATTAAATCATTATGTTCCAAATTTGAACCAGTTGCTTGGTTTGATGCTCACATATGAGCAAGACTTGAAGGGAGATGGAGATAAAGGACAAAGTTCTGCAGTGTACATGAAGAACAAGAAGAAAGGAGATAAAGGTAAAGCAAAGGATGAAGAGGAGTCTAGTTCTCAAGCTTATTATGCAAGAGGTAAAGGCACTGGCAGAGGAAGAGGAAGAGGTTTTGGAAGAGGAAGAGGTAATCAAAATAACAACAAAAAGGCTTGCTGGGTCTGTGGATTGAGTAATCATTTGGCTCATGATTGTTGGCACAACCAACAAGGATCAAACCAGAATCAAAACAACAATAGCAGAGGCCGAGGTGGAAGATATCAAAGTAATTTCCAAAGAGGTAGACAAATTCAAAGAGGAGGCTATGGTAGAGGTGGAGGAAGAAGTTGGGGACAAAATCAATCCTACAACACCACCTACTACAACTATGCAAATGACACACATAATGAAAGTCATACATCATTGATGATGAACTCAATCAACACATCAGATAAAGAAGATCTAAAGGTATTTTACATTGACTCTGGATGATCTAATCATTTGTCAGGAAACATAGAATTGATGTCAGAATTGGAAAAAGGTATTTCGAGTCACACAGTTCAAACTGGTGATAATACAAGACATAGTGTACATTCAATTGGAAAAGTGAAATGCAAGAGTGGAGCAGATTTGCTAACCAATGTTTTGTATGTTCCCACAATACCTAAAAACTTGATTAGTGTGGGACAGATAGTTGAAAAAGGTTTTCAAGTCAGGTTTACAAATGAAGGAGTATTTGTGGAAGATCCAGAGAATGGATATAATCAGATTGTCTCTGGTAAGAAAGAAGGTAGACTCTTTACTTTAAGAGTGCAAGGGAACATTGGTCAAGCTTTGCTCACACATGGTGAAGCAGTGATTACAGAACTTGATCTCTGGCATAAGAGATTAGGTCATTTCAATGAAAGAGGAATTAAAGCTATGGTTGCTAATCAGTCTGTACTAGGATTACCAAATGTGCAAAGTCAACATATGGTTTATAAATGTGAAGCATGTCAAATGGGTAAAGCACACAGGTTACCATTTCAGAAGAAAGGATTCAAACATGATGGATTACTTGAGCTCATTCATACAGATGTATGGGGACCAACAAAAGAAGGATCTATCAGTGGCTCAAGGTATTATGTTCTTTTCATTGATGATGCTACAAGATGGATAACATTATATGTTTTGAAGGAAAGATCAGAAGTGTTTGGAGCTTTCAAGTATTTTCATGCATATGCAGAGAGAGTCACAGGTCAAAAGCTTAAAAGACTGAGGTCTGATGGAGGGGGAGAATACTTCTCCCAAGAGTTCAATGATTATCTTTGGAATGCAGGTATTAAGAGAGAAATAACTTGCAGGTATACACCACAACAAAATGGTGTAGCAGAAAGAAGGAACGGGACTTTGGTTGAGTTTGCTAGAGCTATGCTGAAGGAGAAGAACTGTCCAAATTATCTTTGGGCTGAAGCTGTAAATACAGCTACATATCTTGTGAATAGATTACCATGTGCAGCTCTGAATGGAATGACTCCATATGAAGCTTGGTGGGGTAAGAAACCAACACTAGATCATTGCAGAGTGTTTGGATCAATTGCATATGCTTATGTGCCATCACAGCTTAGGCATAAACTTGAACCAAAGGCAGAAAAATATGTGTTCATTGGTTATGATGAAAAGCAGATGGGTTATAGATTGTGGAATCCTCTAACCAAACAATTTATTGTTTCTAGAGATGTTACATTTGATGAACAGAAAAGTTGGTATGCATATCAAAGTCATACAGCTGAAGAATTTGAAGAAGAGGTAAGAAGATGTGAGAAAGGAAAATCAATTGTGCAGGTAAATAGAGATGAAGACTATATGCAAGCAAGTACATCCACAAGTGGATTAACAAGAAGAAATGAAGAAGCTCCTATATTTGATGAAGAAGTGTATCCAGACACATATGAAGAATGTGAACCAAGAAGGTCAAGCAGGACTAGAAGACAACCAGAAAGGTATTATTATGATACTTCTTACATAACTCAGAAGAACTATGCATATATGGTCAAAGATGATGAAGAACCTCAGAACTATGATGAAGCTAAAGGTAAGAAGCAATGGGAAGAAGCAATGAAGGAAGAATTCAATGCACTAGAGGAGAACAAGACATGGGAACTTGTTCCTAAACCAAATGGTAAGAAAGTTATTGGAAATAAATGGGTTTATAAAGTGAAGAAGCTTGCAGATGGAAGTATAGCCAGATACAAAGCTAGACTGGTGGTGAAAGGCTATGCCCAGACCTATGGCATAGATTATGATGAGACATTCAGTCCTGTAGCTAAAATGTCAACTATAAGAACAATCATTGCTATTGCAGC
Organism: Ceratopteris richardii; assembly: GCA_020310875.1. Classification (NCBI taxonomy): domain Eukaryota; kingdom Viridiplantae; phylum Streptophyta; class Polypodiopsida; order Polypodiales; family Pteridaceae; genus Ceratopteris; species Ceratopteris richardii. The sequence goes on from CM035419.1 coordinate 136,775,765, forward strand.
TTCAAAAGGATGGACCCTAAGTCAATTGGATATAAAAAATGCATTCTTGAATGGATACATATCAGATGAGGTATACATGGAACAACCTCAAGGGTTTATAGATTCCATGTATCCAAATTTTGTTTGTAGGTTGAGAAGAGCATTGTATGGATTGAAGCAAGCTCCAAGAGCTTGGAACTATAGACTGGTGAAGTATCTCAATGATCTTGGATATCAAAGTTCAAAAGCAGACCCAAGTCTACTTATCAGAAGAACAGAGGAAGGTACAATCTACATTTGTATTTATGTAGATGACATTATAATCACAGGTACTTCAGATGAAGGAATCAAGGAGGTAAAGAGATTGCTTGAAAAAGAATTCAAGATCAGTGACCTAGGAAAGTTGTCATACTTTCTTGGAATGGAAGTCACTTATACAGATCATGGCATATTTGTGTCATAAGAAAGGTATCTTCTGAACTTGTTGAAGAAGTTTGATATGGAAAATTGCAGAGAAGCTTCAACTCCACTTGAAGTTAATCACAAGCTCAGTAAATATGATGGTGCAGACTACAAAGATATGAGGAAGTATCAATCTCTTGTGGGTAGTTTGATTTATGCTACACTAACAAGACCTGATCTTAGTTATGCAGTGGGAGTTTTGTCACAATTCATGCATTGTCCAAAGGACCCACATTGGATTGCAGGTCAAAGAGTTCTCAGATATATCAAAGGAACTATAAAGGAAGGATTATATTATCCTTTTACATCAGATTTGAAGTTGAGAGCCTATAGTGATTCAGATTGGGCAGGTAACCAGGATGACAGAAGATCAACTCATGGTTACATGATATACATTGGTGATAAGCTTGTAAGTTGGTGTTCAAAGAAACAACATACAGTAGCATTATCATCAACTGAAGCAGAGTACAAAGGACTTGTGGAAGCAGCTAAGGAAGTCATATGGATGCAGACATTGTTCAAGAGCTTAGGCATTGATCAAGGTACACCTACAATACATGGAGATAATATGAGTTCACTTTATCTTGCAGCAAATCCAGTATTTCATGCAAGGACAAAGCACATAGAGATACAATATCATTTTCTCAGAGAAAAGGTAATGGAGAAGGAGATTGAAGTGGAGTACATTTCTACTAAAGATCAGTTAGCAGACATAATGACAAAGAGCTTGGATGGTGTGAAGACCAGCAGATTCAAAAGCATGGCAGGAGTAAAAGAAAAGAAGAAGATATGAAGAAACAGGGAATGTCAATTAGTGATTGAGGGGGAGCTGTTGGAGAAACAATCACTAATTAGACATATATTTGAAGGTCAAAACTTAGGAAGAAAACCCCATGCCTATGTGAAGGGACAAATTCACAAGTGTATCATACTTGTAAAGTTAGTTCACTTTAGTTCTAGAAGTTTTTTTAAAAATCACGGGAATGAGAAAATCTATATAAGTTAGTTAGTATTAACTGACGTAGAGAGAAGAAGAAGGAGGAAGACAATGAGAAAGTGAGAAGAACTCATTTTTGTATGACTGAGTATAGTCGGGCTTCTCTGAGCGAGAAAGCACTTGTAAGCTTCTGAGTTTTCATAGTTATGACAAGAACTAGTTAAAGTTCTGTGTATAATTCTTCTTCCTCCATCTCCAGTGTTTGTCTTCTGTGTAATGATTTGAAAGCTTGAAGTTTTCCAAGCAAGTCGATGCGTGGCATCGAATCTCACTTGATAAGTCCTTATCTTCATATCTGATTTTTATCTACTGCCAAATCTTCTTGAAAAGATGATGTTGTTGGAGCAACTCGATGCCTGGCATCGAATTCCAGTTGATAAGTCATATTCTAAGTGTGCATGAAATCATCTATAGTTTTGGTGTCCAAAAGATCAAGACTTTATGTGGGAAGTCGATGCCCGGCATCGAATCCCTGCTGAAAAGTGGCCAAAAACATCCCAAGTCGATGCCCGGCATCGAATTCTCGTTGCAAGTCGATGCTAGGCATCGAATTCTAATTTTAAACAAGCGCTCTTACTAAAACAGGTAAAATTTCTAGTTTTGGAAGGTCATACAGGGTCATCTTGTGAGAGCCATAACTTGAGTTCTAGAGATCCGTTTGATGCATATGATAGCTTGTTGGAAAGCTCTACTCTTCTAGTTTCAGCCTATAAAGTTTCATGGAAAAATAATACTTGAGCTAGGATAAATTAGCAAAATACTGAAGGTATGTCATTTCGGTGACTAGGAATTTCTGTAGAAGCAAAGTGTAAGACAATAGTTACGCAATATAACACAGGAGCAATAGCAGAGAAGATAACAGATATAGGAGAATCTCATCAATTTTCTACTAGCAGCAAGTACAAAGATGATGGCGTTGTCCACCCGTGCGCTCTCAAGGTAGAGCTTAAATGGTGATCTAGACAACTCTAGATAGGGAGATACAAGGTAGAGGTATGCTGGCTCAACTCAATGTCTTAGGTAGTGCAGAAGTCATGTATATATAGGATCATGGGTGGCCTGCCATGGGCGGCTATACATGGGCGGTAGAGCGTGGGCGGCCACCGCCCGCGTAATTGCCATACACGGCTTAGACTGGTTGAACCGACCTAACAAATATAAATGATTTCTGACTCCGACAGGGAATATTCCATGGAATATTCCCTTTACCGTCGCGCCGGGGGCGCTGCCCCCGGACCCCCACCAGGGGGCCCGCTGGCCCCCTGGGACCCCCCAGCCAGGGGGCCCGCTGGCCCCCTTGGACCCCCCAGCCGGGGCTGCTCACCGCTGCCCCGGACCCCACAATTGGGGACCCTGGTAACTCCCTTTCCTTATAATATCTTACATGGTCCAATATGACCTTCATCCAACATTCAAGTTGGGATTCCCATCAATTGGGTAATGCACGCTTGGCTTCTCCTCATAAAGGGGGCCTTACAAAATGTGCATACAATCATGAGGGGTAGACATTGATCATACTCTAACACCCCCCCTCAATGTTTACCGATGATAAATCAAGTAGGTCTCGGTCCTATGCCCATCTGTTGAAGATGCTTGTTGAGCTGCTCTCTTCCAAGTGCTTTAGTGAATATGTCAGCACAATTTGCCTCTGTTGGGCAATATTCTAGCTCCACAATTTCATCTTCAATTAGCTCACGAATGTAATGGTACTGTACTTCTATGTGCTTGGTGCGAGCATGAAATACTGGGTTCTTTGCAATAGCCATACAACTTTGATTATCACACTTGAGTACAATTGGCATATTTGATGGAAAGCCTATATCTGCAAGAATTCTCCTTAACCAGACTGCCTCACAAGAAGCAAAACAAGCTGCTTTGTACTCTGCTTCAGTGGAGGAGAGTGCGAGAGTTGGTTGCTTCCTACTTACCCAAGAAAATATTCCTGAACCAAGTGAGAAACAATATCCAGAAACTGATTTTCTAGAATCACAATCTCCAGCCCAATCTGAATCACAATATCCTTGGAGTGTATCACCTGTGGTATACAAAATACCAAAATCCAAGGTTCCTGCAATGTACCTTAGAATTCGCATTCCAGCATTCCAGTGACTCTCCTTAGGTTTGTTGGAAAACCTGCTTAACACTCCAAGAGCATAGCAAATGTCTGGTCTAGTGTTGCACAGAAAAATAAGACTTCCAACGAGCTTCCTATACTTCTTAGCATCTACATCAGGCATGTTATCATCCATAGATAGCTTATGATTTACCTCCATAGGTGTGCTAGTTGGTTTGCAGTCCATCATTCCAAATGCCTTGAGAATTTCTTTGGAATATTTTTGTTGTGAGATGAAAATGCCATCCTTCCTTTGCCATACTTCAATTCCCAGACAAAAATGGAGTAGACCTAAGTCTGTCATTTCAAACTCAGTTCCCAAGCTGATCCGAGTTTGATTGATGAGTTCCTGATGATCTCCTGTAATGATCAAATCATCTACATATACAATGACAACAACTAGCTTGCTATCCCTTTTCGTTACATACAAGTTAGCATCAGAAGTACTTCTTTCAAAACCCATATTTTTGAAAAAATGATCAATTCGTTGGTACCAAGCCCGTGGAGCTTGCTTAAGTCCATACAAAGCTTTCTTCAACCTGCAAACTTTATTTTCTGAATTGGGCACCTCAAAACCTGGTGGTTGAGATACATATACCTCCTCCTTGAGGTGACCATTCAAAAATGCAGATTTGACATCCATCTGGAAAATAGGCCAAGACTTTTGTGCAGCTACTGCAAGTACCGTCCGAATAGTTGTCATGCGTGCTGTTGGTGCAAAAGTTTCTTGAACATCAAATCCTTCAATCTGTGAAAAACCCTGTGCAACTAATCGTGCCTTATACTTTTCTAATGTTCCATCAGCTTTATACTTAGCTTTCCAAATCCATTTAGTACCTATTACCTTCTTCTTTGGCGGCAAGTCGACTAGATCCCATGTATCATTTTTGAGTATACTATCATACTCAGACTGCATTGCCGCTCTCCAATCTGGATCATCAATGGCTTCTTCAATGGTGGTAGGTTCCTTTATCGAACCCATGATATCTGCCATTAGAGCCATGTTAACAATGTGTTCTGAGGCTCTTCTTTGCTCCTCTATTCTCTTTGATCTTCGTAATCCATCCGATGATGATTCTGGTGCATCTATATGTGGATTGTGATCATCAAAGAGCTGTTGTGCCCACTTCGGTAGTGGCTTACGCTGTGCAGCTACAATTGGTTGGCTTTTTATTGAGGAAATTTCTCCATCAGATGTTTCCTCCTCCTCAACTTTAACCTGTCTTTTGATAGGCACAAGGTGAGATATTTCTCCGCTTGATGAGATAGTAGATTTACCTTTATCTTCTACTAAGTGTGGTCGTTCATCAAACACCACATCTCGGCTGACAAAAATCTTCCTTGCCTCAGGATCCCATAACCTGTATGCTTTAGACTCTTCACTATATCCTAGGAAGACACACTTTTTGCTTTTTGAATCCAACTTTGATCTTGTTGAATCAGGAATATGTGCATAACAGAAACAACCAAAAATTCTGAAATGCAAAACTGAAGGCTTTTTACCAGAATATGCTTCTTGAGGAGTCATCCCCTGCAGTGCTTTTGTGTAGCTTCGATTGAGGATGTACACTGCTGTATTGACTGCTTCTGCCCAGAATGAATCAGGCATGTCTTGAGCCTTCAACATACAACGAGCCATTTCAACTACTGTCCTGTTCCTGCGCTCAACAACGCCATTTTGTTGGGGTGTATGAGCTGTGGTAAGTTGCCTTTTCACACCATGCTCCTTACAGTAATTGTTGAATTCTGTTGACAAGAATTCACCTCCTCTATCTGTTCTAAATTTTTTTAATTTCCTTCCTGATTCATTTTCTACATACTTATGCCACGTTTTAAATTTTTCAAAAGCATCAGCCTTCTCTCGAATGAAATAAACCCACATCTTTCTACTATAATCGTCGACTAACAGCAAGAAGTAGAAAGATCCTCCTAAAGCAGGTGTAGACATTTTACCGCAGAGATCAGCATGTACCAACTCTAGAGGAGCTTGAGATCGATTGCTGGTCTCTCTTGGAAATGCCTTTCGTTGTTGCTTGCCCATCATACAAGCTTCACAAGGTTCCTGCAACTCTGAAAATGCAGGCATATGAGCAACCATCCCTGTTCGTTGCATCTCCTTCAAAACTGCAAATCCGAGATGCCCAAATCGTTGGTGCCATAACCTGCTTACATCTTTATCTTCTGTAGCAGTTAAAGCACTTAACTCATACAAGTTATCCCGTCGTGTGCCTTTACCTACAACATTACCTGATGAATCCATGATTTCCGCACCACTCTTATTGAAGTGAACTTCGAGTCCACGATCTGTTATTGCAGAAACTGACAACAAATTTCTTTTGAGTGTAGGTACATAGAGAACATCGGATAACTTTTTCTCAACACCTGGAGAAGTGATAAAAGAGATGGTTCCAGTTCCTTCAGCTGGACACTTGGAGTCGTTTCCCACCACTACATTGATGGATTCCCGCAGAGGCACTAGGGAACTATACCAATCCTTTTTACTAGTCATATGACGAGAAGCTCCACTATCTAAAATCCATGGCTCATCAACACGAGCTTGAGCAGATGAACATACCTCTTCAATAGCTACCCAAAGTTCCAGCTCTGTGTTGTTTGCAGACTCTTTGTTCTTCCATGATGATTTTACAGTCCCATTCCGTTCATCAGCTTGCTTCTTTCTGCAATCCTTGATGGCATGGCCTTTCTTTTCACAATAGAAGCAACTTCCTGTGAACTTTTTCTTCTTTGGCTTCTTCTTTGATCCCTCTGAAGAGCCTTTACCTTTTGCATTTGCTGAGAATGCAGCATCAGTTGTACTTTGCCGATTCTTCAGCCGCATCTCTTCTTCTAAAAGCATGGCACAAAACTCTTCAAATGTAAGAGGAGTTGGCCTTACCTGAGTGTTAAGGGCTGTTACTAATCCATCATACTTTGCTGGAAGAACACGTACAGATCTTCGAGCCAGCTCTTCTGGTGTTATAACAACACCAACTGCAGCCAATTGATCTTGAAGATGCTTTATCCGTTTGATAAAATCTTCAGCCTTTTCAGAATCAGAATGTTTTTCATTTGCCAACTGATTTTCTAAATTTTGTATCCTAGTGTGGTTCTTGGTCTCATATTGTCGAGCCAATATGCCCCAAGCCTCATGTGCTTTAGTAGTATGTTGAACTAAAGTAAGCACAGAATCACTTACACTAGTGACAATCGCACATAATGCATCAGCATTCCGCCTCTTCCAAGCTCGTAGAAGATCTGGATCTGGCTGAATCATCAATCTTGAATTTGCTGGATCTTCAACTGGTATAGGCTCTGGATCCAATCCCATCGGTCCCATGACAGTGTCAAGTAATTCATAGGAGTCCAAAATTGCAGAAATTTTGAACTTCCAGAGTGTATAGTTGGTTCCATCCAGCTTCCCTTCAGTGAATGCAGGTGGACGAATTCGAATAGGTGCAGCATTCACATTAGGTGAAGCACCAAGACTAGTGTTCGACGATGAAGCCATCATGTAATCACTCGAATAATCTACTGATATTCTAGTCTGCTAGTAGGCTAAAATAATGATACTTCTCAAGCTATTCGAACCTTACAGCTCTGATACCATGTAAGACAATAGTTACGCAATATAACACAGGAGCAATAGCAGAGAAGATAACAGATATAGGAGAATCTCATCAATTTTCTACTAGCAGCAAGTACAAAGATGATGGCGTTGTCCACCCGTGCGCTCTCAAGGTAGAGCTTAAATGGTGATCTAGACAACTCTAGATAGGGAGATACAAGGTAGAGGTATGCTGGCTCAACTCAATGTCTTAGGTAGTGCAGAAGTCATGTATATATAGGATCATGGGTGGCCTGCCATGGGCGGCTATACATGGGCGGTAGAGCGTGGGCGGCCACCGCCCGCGTAATTGCCATACACGGCTTAGACTGGTTGAACCGACCTAACAAATATAAATGATTTCTGACTCCGACAGGGAATATTCCATGGAATATTCCCTTTACCGTCGCGCCGGGGGCGCTGCCCCCGGACCCCCACCAGGGGGCCCGCTGGCCCCCTGGGACCCCCCAGCCAGGGGGCCCGCTGGCCCCCTTGGACCCCCCAGCCGGGGCTGCTCACCGCTGCCCCGGACCCCACAATTGGGGACCCTGGTAACTCCCTTTCCTTATAATATCTTACATGGTCCAATATGACCTTCATCCAACATTCAAGTTGGGATTCCCATCAATTGGGTAATGCACGCTTGACTTCTCCTCATAAAGGGGGCCTTACAAAATGTGCATACAATCATGAGGGGTAGACATTGATCATACTCTAACACAAAGTTCTCACTTTAGGCTATCATTTCTCAAAGTTTGGAGTGGCAATGAGTTAATGGTGACCATAGAGGTGTTCTAGTGTCACATTAATTCATTTCTTGTGGTGTTTCATACATCAACAAGCAGCACTACCAGCATCTGGATAACCAGCATACGAGCCTCTTCCGAAGCCATGAATCGCTACAAGCACGGTTCATTGATTTAGAGAAGGAGAAGCGGATCTTACAATAGCAGTATGATTCATTGCAAGTGCAACATGACCAATTAGTCGCCAATCCACCCCAGTCAGGCGCAGAAGAAAAGCAACAACTTGATGATCTGCTACACTCCCAGATAACAGAGAATCTCAAGCTTCGATGCAACCTGGCCCTATTACGGAAACACATGTCTACAGCACTCGAGGAAAATAAGCGACTACAGAGACAGAACGAAGAAAACTTGGAAGCAGCAATGGAGGGTTCACCATAGGAAATCGACCCAGAGAAATTCAAGGCTATCCCATCTGAAAATATGCAAATCGTCTTGGAAACCCATGCCGACCTCCTGGAAGCCCACGCAGCATTAGAAAGAGAAAGAGATGACTTATTAAAGCAACTGGCAACCCAGCAGGAGTCACCAAGCAAACTCACAACTGAAGCCAACACATCTGAAGAAGTCGCAAAACTCAGAGCAGAATTAGAAGAACTACGAAATAGAGTTCTACAATACGAGCGTCAACCCTCTCCCCTGGCGGAACCAGAACGTGAAGACTTAGTGCCAATTCAAGTGGAGGAGATCTTTGAAGACCCATATGTTCCCATGCCAACACCCGGAGGTAAGAAAACAGAAGAAGGCATGGACACGATTGAGATAGAAGCGTCTGAATGGATGCAAAGGTTGGAGAAGGTTGCTACAACCCATGATGAGAGAGTTTCAGTTCAGATAGCGTCTATTTCACGATTGGAAGAAGTCTTCATAAAATCGGATTACTTTAGAAACCTCTCCCATCATAGGTGGATTGGCACGTCTGATGATCTATATGTTCCATTATGTGTATTAATGGCAGATTACAATGCTGAAATCAAGCAACGCACAACAAAAGAACCAACCTCGGCGACACAGTTTGCACCGGATGATATCCCTGCAAGTGCCAAGCAAGGGAATATACATCAACCTACTTGGAGAATCCGCCTGCTTGAAACCTACCCTGAGATGGTACGCACGTGGAATAACATGCCTTTGTATATCAAGTATAATCCCTGCTACTGCCCTGTCTTTCGAAGAAGGTCTTGGCCGGAGTACACAAAAACAGTTTTGACGGTTAAAGGATGTGAAAAGTGGTTAAATTATGTGTACCTAGCACCTCCTAATGGCCAACCCACAGTCAACTACATGATTTCAACCATCCAACACTGGGCAGTCTGGTTCAAGAATGTCCCAGATGTCATGGCACAGATGTGCCTAAAAATTTTTGAGCTCATGCTGATTACATTCAGGACATTTAAGAACATCAAAGAACCTCATCTTTCGGCTATTGGATTTAATGAAGGGAATCAGGACCTTTTCTATGACATGAGCACCACGCCCTCCATTAACGTCGTCTATGCCTCGCATGCCCGTATAAAGTATCTACCTGCTTGCTTCAAACTGACGTTTGAAGAAATGTTTATCACGGGATTCTGGGAATATCATTCAGAGATATTCATTCCCAGACCATCTCATCTATTACAGTTATTTGCCGTGGAACAAGCTCTCAATTCAGAAAAGCTACGTATCCCACATCCAAAGGTTCCCGGGCCTATAGATTGGGATGCCCTACTCAGTGACTTGGCCAAAGGATTGAGAATTGCGGAACATCACTTAGCAAAAGACGTTGTGGAGTACTACATCCAACGACCCACCCAACAAGGGTCTATCAGGGACGACAGATGCGAGAGAGGGGGGGGGTGTTGGCAGTCAAGGAACTGAAGGACTCACAAGACAAGGAAGTCAACGAAGGGAGTCAGAGCGAAGAGAAGGTACAAGCAGACAGAGTAGTCAAAGAAGATCAGGCAAGTAGGCCATTATTTTTTCAGGAAGCTAAAGCATATCAAAGAGGTGGACACATAAGGAGAAGGAGCAAGTAGGAAGCTCGAAGATGTGTATGTCAAATCGTTAGAGGAAATCCCTACAAAAATAGTGATTTTCATCACTAAAAGCCATTGTAAATACCATTTTATATTTTTGTAGCTCCATTTTGTGCAAGCCAAGGAGTCCTTGAGCTTGAGGAGCACTAGAAGTAGCTACCTACCAATTTTCATAATTTTTAGACTCCATTTGAGCCTTCAAATGGGCCTAGAACCTAATTTTTAACTAGGCCGGACACTAGGTCTGGACACGGCCAAAACCTAGTCAAAAACTATAAATAGAGCTAGACAGCTCATTTTTTAGCGTAGCTTGTAATTGAATTGAACTCGTATGAGCATTTTGGAAGTAATCTAAAAGAACTCCATTGCTTCTCACTCTTTGTCTTGCCTTGTGTGTGCGTGTGTGTGTATGTGTGTGCATGTTAGTGTGCTTTGCACTCACGCACTTGTGCCTTCACTTGCTCGAGGTCATCATACCATCCTCACGTCTTCCCGGATTGACATTAAAGGAGGTGCTACTCATCACTGAGCTACACATAGTCTGGTAGGGTCGTCAATTTGGGTTCCTTAGTTGTGGGTGACTCCTTTGTGGTTGGGGTTGAGAGGTCGGATGGACACTTTGTTTTGGAAAAGAAGGGAGGTCCAACACTTGCGAAACTTGCCCATTAGGAAGTACAACCTTTTGTACCATTAATCTAGGCTAATCCGTAGTAAGTGTGGAACGATGGGCACTGTAGGGTGGTATGCCCATTTGTCCATTGATGCAATCCACCTGATCGTTGATGGAAGACTGGGGAAAAATCTCCTAACATCCTTTTGTCTGGCAACTATTTATCGCCAAGCTCTCATGGGTTGACTTTGGAAGGAGAGTGCTTAGCCGAGGGATCTCTCAGAAGATCTTTCGATCTTCCTTCGCATGCAACTCATATGGTATGGAGTTACATACCTCAGGTGGAGTGTTGTTAGGGAATTCAAGCGGTATCACTCGCCGCTGGTCTAAAGTTCCAATCTGCAAGGAGCCTTGTCTAAGATTTAGGTCCACTGAGTGATCGTATAGCCAATCTTGGCCAAGGATTAGGGGTTCTATCAGGTCGTCGTCATGTCACACTAGTAGCTTTGCTATCATGGTCACGTCATGTATGAGGATAGGAAGTTCCACCTCACCCATGCAAGGGGTTTCCATGCTTCCTAGCCCTATGAGGTATGCCTCAATTGGTCGCATTTCTATTCCTAAGTCCTTATAGTGGGACCATCTAATCGCACTAGTCGCAGCACCTGAATCAATTAAAGCCCTGAGCTCATGGCAAGGGTTGCCGTGCTCTAGCCTGATTGTCATGAATGGTCTCCTATCCACTATGCTAGGATGACTTGTTGACTTTGCTTGGCACATGGCCATGGGGTATCTGGGTGTTGTTTCTAGATGGTTATAATGTTCTCTCCCTAGTCCTTGTCTTCTTAGCTTCATGAGCTTAATGCATTCTATAGCTTCTGTCTGAGCTTCAACGCATATTCTTTTTTCTTCTTCCTTACACTTCTTTGCCACCATGAGTCGTCTAAGCATATCCTCAGTAAGAGGTTCCTAATAAAGCTTGACTCTACAGCCACTAATGTAATTAGGCATTATGTCTCCTTCTAGGGTGGCTAATTGTACCGCTCCACTTGTCGAAAGTCAATTAATGATCATAGGTCCATAACCTCGGTTTTCTAGTTTCCATGCATGTTACTTCAACATATGTACTAGGACTAAATCTCCTTCTTTTAAGCCTTTATCTTTCACATGTGCATCAAAATAGGCTTTCTTTCATTTCTTTGCTGCATATATGCCTGCTGCTACTTTTAGCGTGGTTTCTCCTAATCGTTCCAAGTCCATTATTCTTGATGATAATTCATGGCCGATCCACTAATGTTCTTGTGCAACCTTAAGGGTGGGTATCAAGAAGTCCAAAGGAAGCACAACATTCTGACCAAAAACCATATGAAAGGGAGTTGCATTGAGTACGGTCTTGTAGGCCACTCGATATGCCCAAATAACATGGTGTAACTGTTGGTCCCAATCTGAACATTTGTTGTTCATGAGTTTCGTCAGTATGTTCCAAAGGATCTTGTTAGTACTTTCTACTTAACCATTGGCTTGAGGATGATATGGTGTGGATTTCTTGTGAGTCACATGAAAATCAACTTAAAATTGATGGTTTGATTGATGAAAATGAAAAGATATGTGGAGTACTTGAGTATGTCTCATATGTTGATGTAATAGAAGAAATAGAAACTTTCATGAGGGAAAAACAAGCCATAGCAAAATTTGTGCCATCGCCATCCTTAGAAATGTATGCAATTTCACACAATTGGATTTATGAACATCATTACTTTGATGGATTTGAGCTAAACATAGATACAAAATACAAAATTGTAGATAAGAAAGTAAAGCTAATAGCTCATCCATGTGATGGGTGATTTCATCTCCATTGATATCATGTACTCACTTCATAGTTTTAAGGAATGATAATTCCACTAGTATAGATGGATCATATAGATCCATGCATAGAGGATGGTTAGGAGAGATAGTTTCTTTAGTATGGATACACATCCGTATATTATGGTATCATCTTATATCATTGCTCACCCTTTTGGCATAGGCCTTTGACCCTTAGAAAGAATTTATTTTCTCCACTCTTCATCACATATACCTTCATTATTTATGGGAGATTTGTTTTCCATTTTCATAGGAATGTATGTAATGAGGGATTATGCATTACTTATGGAATAGAGGAGTAAATGAATTCATAAATTTCTCTTTTAAGAGAAGGAGAAAGTGGGGTTTAGCTCAGAGATCAATGAGAGATCTCACTTTAGCTGAGCGGTCTCACTTTGGCACCTATTCTTTGAAAGACAAAATAGAAAGGAAAACATGATTTCTTTATATGAGAAGAATAGAGTATGTTTTGTTTTAGATAGAAGAGGTGTTTAGAAAATATATCTAAGTTTTTTCTCAAAGGAATTCATTTCTTGTATTTTTTAGTATGTATAGTTTCCTTCACATGGAAGTTTGTTTCTCCGCTATTTTAGATGGAAAAAATATGGAGAACTTATATACATGTTCTCAGTTATGGATTAGTAGAGAAAACGGATTAAAGAGAATCTCTTTCAAAGGGAAAGGAAAAGTGGAATAGATTCCACTACTAGAGCTCTTTCCCATGGACGAGATGAGAGAGAGAGAGATAGAGAGAGAGAGAGAGGTTCACTTTCTCATGTTTAGATTGTCTAGATAGGAGTGACATTCTTCTATGAAAGACAAAAAGGAGATCAATTAATCATGGTAGTTAGATTTTCACATGGAGATTGTAGAGAGAAGCAACTATGTTTATTTTCAGTGATGGTCCTTGACTAGATGAGATGATCTAGTTATTGACATTAGTGAGACTATTAGTAGAGTTATGACTCTTCTCTTTAGGATTTCTAGGAGATAGGCATATATATGATAGATTGGGTTACGAAACTCTTAGTTGATGTTTCATCATGAGGATGATGTGTGAGCATTAATTAGGAGGATGGGTACCTATAGATTATCTAAATCTCAAAGGGAATGCTTTTGCATTGACATGGTAAACTAAAGGGAAGAGAAAATATTAGAGTTTGCAACACTGCAAATTGATGCTCTTCCAATAGAACTAAGTCCAACTTTATGGGTAACTGCAAGAGAATGACTATAACGATCACCGCATGCTAGAGAGATGAATCTCCTCCCAACCAAATGCCTCTATAAATAGCTCTCTCCAAGAGACTACCTTCTTGGGCAGGTGAATACTAGCCAGCCATGTGTCGGCCATGTAACTGCATGTGTGCCAAGTGTCCCAGTTAACTCGAGTTGATTCAAGTGGATGCTTCTAAAAGGCTCTAGATCTCTTTGGGCAAAATACCCTCCCCATGTTCCCCATGGGGATTGAACCCAAGACCTCCGCCTTAACATCCTTGAGACTTAACCACTAAGCTAAGTGGATCACTTGTTCACAAGAGCACAAGACCTCCTAGTAAGTCTAAACTCGAGATCTTTGGTCATACACACAGATGACCAAACGGTGTCCGATTTCAGATCTGTCTGAATCGACCAGATCGTTAGATCATAGACTTAATTCATTACATTCTTCCCCCGTTGAAAAAATATTTTCGTCCTAAAAAATAGAGCTATATACATATTGTAGGCAACCCCCGAGCCTCATGTTCTAAAACTGGAAGAACATGGTCATGTTCTAAAACTGGAAGAACATGTCTCATCTCTGTGGTGGCATCCCTGCCCAAATGATTCAAAACACTGTCTCATTTTGCACTTTGATGAGCTAGACAAAGTACAAACTAGTTGAGAGAATAATAAGGGTGGATTTAAACACATCCGTCGCCAATTCACAGTTTCTATATGTGCGATCTAGGCAAAAACATGTGAACTAGGTGGATTCAAATTACTAGTCAATTTCTAGGCATAACTGGTGCATGGACTTAGTAACGAAGGTGGGATTCTTATCCCTTGCAAGACTTTGAGAAATCTTGATTCACTTGAATTTGTTTTGGAGAACTTGAAGTTTGGTTGTCTCAAACATCTAACTTAAATGTTTGTACAATGGTTTACTTTGATCCAATAGTTACTTGATTTTTTCACCCAACTAGAGGACTACTTTGTCCTAATGAGTTTAAAAATCCTATGTAAACTGTAAGAGAAAGTAACCATTTTCTTTGAGTCAACCATTCTATAACTTTCCCAATACAAATTCGCAATGAAATTTGTTCAACTTATGAAACTTTTCTCAAAAACTAGTTTTTAGCTAAAAGTTCTTGGGAATTGTCAATCTATTGAGCAATTCCTAACTTCTCTATTCTAGAGTATACTAGACTCTAGGAAATCATTTATGTTATAACTTGAAGCAAACTCAAATAAATAAGTCCACTTAGACTTATTATCTTTTGAAGATTGAAAAGGTTCTTGTACATAACATGTATCTAGGATGATTTAATTTAGTTATCTAGTTCTAACCATCTAATCCTGTCTTTTGGAAAAGGAATCAGATAACATATTTGAGCCAATTCCAAAAGATTTGAAAAGCGGAAAGAAATAACTGTAACTCAGTACAACCAATTCAAACTTCGAAGATATGTAAGCCCACTATGAGTCAAAATCTAGATGACTCAAGACTTTAACCCTCTCAAAGATCTGTTTCAATAGGGTATTTAAGCATTTTTTTTTCTATTTTTAAGAGAAATAAGCTGGATTCTCAAAAAGATTCAAAGCAAATCCAAAAACATCATCCAACCACAAGATACTAGTGTGGTAACCAACATCAGTGTGTCGACCGACTGGGTTTTGTTGACGAGTTTTGTATTCAAATGATGCTTCTCTTGAGACTAAGTTCAGGTCATATTCAGCATTTCTGACTCCTTATTGGGAATCCAATTCTTGTGCATTTTTTTCAGTCAAAAGAGTGAATTTACCAAGTTACACTAGGAACTTGGTGCTTGACTTAGTCAATCAAATCCTTGGTTGAAAAATTCAAATCAAAGTCAAAGTCCAACTTTTTCAGAAATTTATCAAATATTTCTGATTGACAACACTTAAGCTTGAAGTGTTCTAAGAAGATCTTAGAAGTTACTTACTTCATATCTTCAATTTCGTTGATCTTGAAGTTATCTTGAAGTATCTTGAGGTACTACTTTCATCCTTCTTGAATTAGACTCCTTCTTTGAAGTTTTAATTTCCTTGAGTATCAAACCTAACTTCAAGATCCAAACTAGGACTAAAAGATAATCATCAACTCACGGTCCGATATCCCATACCATCTTTCCTACATCAATCTGAGTATAAAATCTGGTGTCCCATACCACCCTATTTTATATTCACATTGACGTGTGAGTGAATATTATCCTAAAGTCTAAACATTTCTTGATAGAGTACCTTCTTGCTTCAATTTTTTACAAGAATCTTGAAGTTTCAGGCATTACCTCTAACTAGATTTTCTAGGTTTTTGATCCCTTCACATGATCCTATCACAATCTTGTGCTTTCCTTGAGGAATTTAAACATTTTGATGGAGCATCCATCCTTCTTTGCTAGGGTTTTCAAATGAAAACCAATCAGAATTCCAAGTACTTGAATTTTCATAGATTCAAGTTCAATTGGTTTATCCTTGACCAATTTGTAGTGATAAGAGCTTTTGACTTCTTGTCTTTAGATTCCTTTCTTACTGAACCTTTAGGTACCTACCCCGGCCGGGACTTTTTATAGGAATCTCTCTACTACCTAATTCTAAGCATCTGCTCATGCTCTCTAGATTTGTACCAAAATCCCTTTAAGGATAGGCAAACACTTATGTTTCACCTTCCACAGAATTAAGTACCATCTTTACAGTTGTAGACTACATTCTTGGAATTGCTTCACTCTGTTTAGACTTGAAACAACTTATTCTTTTCACAGTTTTCCATTGGATAAATGGAACTTGGGTGAATAATTCCCCTAAGGAATTTTATTGCCAATACTTGGGAAATCTACAAAGTAGTTCTAATTGCATGTTCTTGGACAATCATGGCCAAGCTTGATCAAGTTTAGTTGATCTTGCGACTAAAATAAAGACTTAATCTTTATTTTTTAAGATCTCCTCAACTATCAAAAAGCTTCTTTGCTTACCCATGGGATTTTAGAGATCTTTCCCCTACTAAGTCCAAGCATACACTGATGCCTCTCATATTCCAAAGCTAAGAATCTTTGATATACCTTTGGGTATTTGGACTTAAGTATCCATACTAAAGGTTTGGAAACTACTGGGAACTACTTGTTATTAAACTGACTTGAAAGATTCTAGTCTCACATCTAGGGAGATTTTTCTTTCAAGAACTTTAGATTCCTATCAAAGAATCAGTAACACTAAGCCAATGATTCATCTTGGAATCTTTTGCTTTCCAGTCCAATGATTCATCTTGGAATCCTTAGTTTTACTGGAATCTTCTCTCTAAAAGAAATATTGACTATTGAACAAGAACAAGACTTAAGGCTTTATTGCTTGTCCAAAAGATATTTCTTTTTAACTAAGGGAATAGTTAACTAGGCTATTTCCTTTATTGTTTTAACTTTTATGAAGTAGCTTAATTCCTAAAGATTACTTTGACATAATTTTTAGAAAATATCTTGATTCCCAAAAATTAATTTGACTTGGGTTTCTTCTTTAAGCTCGAATTACCTTAAACAAAACCAAGCATACTTTATTTCTTGGCAAAACAACTATATCTTAAAGAGGTTTTGCCTCCTTCATCTTTCGGCAAAACATCCATAACTAGTAGATGTTTTGATCTTATCTATCCAATCCATCAATTTCTACCCAATTGATGGGTATGTCTATTTTTGGAAAGATGTGCTTAATAAGAGATCTAAGCTATCATTTTTCCAATGGGTTATCTCTTTATACACCTTCTATTAGAACATCACTATTCCTTGGTCCTATCATATATTATGAATTTATGTGTATTTTGGGAAGAGTTCATGAATCAACTAAGATCCTCTACTTGGAACGTCTACCTTCCCTAAAATAAATTCATCTCTGACATGGTAGGAGAATGATCTTATGTGTGGAATAGAAGGCTTGACTATTTCATTTTAGTGTTTCTCTTTTAGGAAATATCTCAATTCCTAAAAGTCACTTACCGAGGTTTTCATCAATTTGGTTATTGAGTTCCATGGAATCAAAGAGTGCTCATGGAACTTGGAAATATAGCTGAAGTTATCATCCAATCTTGGGATGTTTAAGAAGTTACATAAATTACGTAACTAATCAACTAAAGCTTATCTGCATGACTTTCTAAAATCACCAATATTTAGAGTAATCATTATAAGCTTATCTTCATGACGCCCTAAGTACATCCAGGACTTAGAGTCATCATACATCACAAAAGGTTTGCAAGTAATTAAATTTTCTTGGTCATCAAGAAAATTTGGTACCTAACTTTCTCCTAGTGCTTACTTATACTTGAGCTGCAAACTAGAACTAGCATGTCTTTGCAACCAACTAGTGCTTTGTTTTCACTGATGTCAAGTCATGAGATTTATAAAGTAAGCTAAATTCTAAGAGAGTACATTATCATATCTACTTGCAAAAAACATCCCGTACTAACATGCAAATGCATGTGCCTACATGCAAATCCATATGCTCACATGCGTATGCATGCATGTTCTTTGCATGCCCAAAAAAATAATGCAACAATCATGCATGAGCTTGATGCATGACTTTTCCTTGTACTAAGAATGTATATCATGCAATCTTGTACAACAGTTCATGAGCTGTAGCAAAAAAAGAGTTTGTTCTCACATTGAAGTCTCATACCAATACTTCAATCAATTTTGAATTTAATAACTCATTTCCTAGATTGTAGGAAAAGAGAATTTGTCACAATGAACTCATTATCATGAGGTTTATGAATTAAATTTTGTTGTTAGGACTCATTTGGTTGTTAGGAGTCTAAGAGACATGTATGAGTGTATATAATCAATCTAAGCACTTTTATTCGAATAGAGTAGAGAATACACTACCCCTTTCTCTGCATCATCTTCTCCAAAGTTAGTAGAATTGCAGAGCTTGGTTCTCTTTGCATAGGAGTCCAATAATAAACATTAAGGATTCATTGTAAATCTATTAGTGTCTATTGTAATGGTTCAAAATGGTATCTTATTTGGATTCTTCTACATTGATTTAGAGTTCATTCTTTCTCTCCATATCAATTTTTGTTCTTCCCTGAAAAGTCAAGATGACCATGTGTGGATGTTAAGCCCATAATTAGAGCATGCCTTGTTAAATAATTGTAATCTAGTAAATAATATCTTTTTAACTCTATAAGGCATCATTATTTAAGGGGAATTTGATAAATTGTAAACAGGTGTTGAGTACTAAATATTTTAAGTAGCACCTTACATCCATAATTAGAAAGCTTTTCATAATTGGTTCATGTGCAAGTAGTATGTATTGCACCATCTTGTTCATAGTGATGTTACAAAGAACACAAGGTGTTTTGTTGTACAAAATTGAATCTTATAAGGTCAATCAAAGCTTCCAAGCCATAAAGGGAAGTTTCTATGCTGGATAGCTGAACTAACTTCATTACTCAAATCAATAAATTTGTTTCATTCTCTTCCTTTCAAGCACTTTCAGTGGTATCAGAGATCTCTTCATCAAAATGGGTGGTGGATTTTCTTCCATGATTGAGAAGCTTGATAGGAAAATCCACGTTACTTGGAAAATTAGTATGGAATCCTACTTACAAGGAATAAATCTCTATGGAATAGTAAAGGGTGATGAAGTCATGCCTATACCAAGATCCAAAGGGGGACCTACACAAGAAGAAATCGAGAAGTTGACATAATGGCATGCAAGAGATTGCTCAAGTCAGGTCTTAAACCTTAAACTCTATCTCTGATTTCTTTCTTCCACACATTAGAAGTAAAACATCACAAGAAACTGGGGATGCACTTGAGACATTCTTCTCTACTAGTAACAATCCTAGGGAGAATCACTTGTGGAATGAATTCAATCAAATGAAGAAGATACCTAAGCAGACAATCACATATTTCGGCTACCAAAGTTAAGGAGGTTGCAGATCAATTAGCATCAATTGGAGATTTGATTGAAGATGAAGCCATTATGAGGAAAATCCTAAATGGTATTAGAACTAAGAGACAATGGCAAGCATTCACAGCTACCTATGATTTCATCATGGATGTGGAGACATCTGAATTCAAAATATTTCTTGGACATCTCTTCAATCAAGAGGCCAACAAGAACATAAATTAAGGTAAATCTTTCTAAGGTAACTCTAAAAATACTCTTTATATAGATAAAAAGGACAAGAAGAATAAAGGGAAGAAGAAGGAGGATGAAGATGAAGAAGTTTTCCAAGCCAATTATGCAGGAAAAAGAAAATGGAAAGGAAAGAATAAAGGAATGAAACAAGATAAGAATAAGGGACAAGAAGTTGAGTCTTTTGCCATCTATAACAATTCAAACAAAGCCACCCAAAATTGCTGGTTCAATTGAGGAACATACAAAGGAAGAGGAACAATCGATTTGGCAATACAAGAGTCAAAGGTGGACAAAACTACAACTATAATGATAGAAATAATAGCATAAGGGATTACAACAACTACTTAGAGGATCAATCACATGAAGATTCATTACTCCTAGTGAATCTGAGCCATAAACAAGGTAAAGAGGATGAGATTGTGGTTGTTCAAACCAGGTTGCATGCACTGTTTCTCTTCTATCAGATTTGGAGAAACCTAAGTGTAAACATAAGGTACAAACAGGATATGATACCAAACACAATGTGGAAAGGATTGGAAATTTCAAAGCTTCCAATGATAGAACAAACATCCTGAGTAAGGTTTCCTATGCACCCACTATTACCACAAATCTAATGTGTAGACCAAGGTGTAGAAAAGGGCTTGCAGGTTAGGTTCACCTAGCATGGAGCATATGTGAAAGATCCATGCCAAGACTTCAAAAAGATAGCCAGATGTAAGAAACATGGTAGGCTCTTCACATTTGAAGTGGGAGAGACCAAAAACGTAGCTCTATACAACTTTGGGTCACAAACCCTAAGTGACCTAGAAGTGTGGCATAAGAGGCTTTCTCATGTTAATGAAAGAATATTACATGATATATGTAGCAATAAAAGTATTGTAGGGCTACCAAATATCCTAAAGCAACATACGATCAATAGATGTGATTCCTCTTAGATTGGGAAGTCACAAAGACAACCTTACGACAACAAAGAGTACATCAACAACAATCTCTTGGATTTACTACACACAGATGTGTGGAGACCAAGTCAAGTACCATCATTAACAAGCTCAAGGTATTATGTATCTTTTGTTGATGATCATAGTAGATGGAAAATCTTATACTTTATAAAAAATAAGAGTGCAGTCTTTGATTGCTTCAAAAGATATCTAGCACATGTAGAGAACTACACTGGCAGTTCATTGAAGAACCTTAGATCTAATGGAGGGTGAGAATATTTCTCCAAATATTTTGATGAATACTTGTAAGATAAAGGCATCAAAAGAGAAGTCACCAGTAGATACTCTCCTCAACAAAATTGTGTTGGTGAAAAGAGAAACAAAACCCTAGTTGGGACATCTAGGACTATGCTTGAAGAAAAGAAGTTAGCATACTAGTTATGGGTAGAAGCAATGTGTATTGTAGTATATCTTGTCAATAGACTTACATCTAAATCATTTCAATGTCTGAATCTTTATGAATCTTGGAATGGTAGAAAGCCTAGCCTAGGTCATTGCAAGTCTTTGGTTGTTTAGCATATGTGCATGTACCTTCACAAATCAAAGGGAAATCAGATGAAAGAGCAACCAAGGTTGTACTCATTGGTTATGAATCAACCCAAATGGGCTAAGAATTTTACAATCCAACTATAAATCAATCATCAACAAGTAGGCATGTTGTATTTGAACAACATAAGTCATGGTATGAAGAAGATAAGCAAAAGATAAAGCTACCCTATCACCTTGTTACATATATTCTTCCATTAGATAGTAAGTATGATGCACACGTGCAAGACTCTAGAAGTGATTCAAAAGAAGGAAAAGATGAGAAAGAGAGATATTACAAGCTCTGAAAATCAAGAGGAAGGCCAAGATGCAAGAATGTGGATAATGCTTGAAACATGCTCCTAGAAGATCAACAAGGGATATGAGACAACTTGAAATGTATACCTTTATGGGCCATTGTGGGGACTACACAAATTTTATTCACATGTATGGCATCATACCAGAGTGCAAGAGACTAACAATTATGACCACCACTACATGCTAGAGAGATGTCCTCCCAACCTTATAGCTATATATATAGCGTCTAGAATCAACGAGGACCATGAATGTATCTAGAGTCCAAAAATGCATGTGCAATCTCCTCCACTCCTTTGATATCTTCCATTAGAGTCTACTAGTGGTTGGAGTGATCTCGACCATTGCTTTACTACCTTCCACTAGATTCCACTAGTGGTTGGTGTAGTTGCAGCTCGAGTTAAGTCTCACTGGACTAAGTTAACTCATGTTAACTTGAGTTAGAAGGCTCTAGAGCTCCTTGGGCAAAATGCTTTCCCCATGCTCCTCATGGGGGTTGAACCCAAGACCTCCTCCTTCAAAACCTTGAGACTTAACCACTAGGCTAACTTGATCACTTGTTTATGAGACCACATGGACTTATTCTTAAGTCTAGTCTTGAGATCTTTGGCCATACACATGAGTGACCAAACGGTGTTCGATTTCATATCTATCTGAACTGGCCAAACCCTTAGATCATATACTTACTTTATTACAGTCTTCCTCCCTTGGGAAAGATTTTCTCCTTGAAAATAAAGCTATATATATATTAATTGTAGGCAATCCTTGAGCCTCATGTTCTAAAATTGAAAGAACATATCTCATCTCTGTGCTGGGGTCCTTGCCCAAATGATTCAAAACACCATCTTGCTCTACACTTTGAGAAGCAAATCAAAGTACAAAGTAGTGAATGAATAGTAAGGGTGGATCTAAAAACATCACTAGCCGCTTCATTGTTTATTGATGTGTGATCTAGGCACAAACATATGAAGTGGGTGGATTCCAATTACTAGTCCATTTTTGGACATAACTAGTGCATGGACTTCGTAACTAAGGTGAGATTCTTATCCCTCATAAGACTTCGAGAACTCTTGATTCACGTGAATTCGATTTGGAAAACTTGAAGTTTGGTTGGCCAAAACATCTAACTTGGATGTATGTACAATGGTTAACTCCCAACCATCAATTACTTGATTTATTCACTTGACTTGAGGACTACTTTGTCCTAATGGGCTTGAAAATACTATATAAGCTGTAGGTGAGAAAGTTTTCCATTTACTTTGGATCAACTGTACTATATATTAACCAAATCAATTCCAAAATGAAAATCGTCCAATTTTGGATACTTTTCTTGTAAACTTTATCTTTAATTTCTTGGGGATTTTCAATCTGCTAAGCAATTCCCAACTTCTCTATTCTAGAGTATACTGGACTCTAGAAACTCATTTATGCTATATAACTTGAAGCAAACTCAAATGAATAAGTCAACTTAGACTTATCATCTTTTGAAGATTGAAAGAGGTTCTTGTACAGAAAATCTATATGGGATGTTTAATTTAGTTACCTGGTTCTAGCCAAATAACCCTCAATTTTTGTGAAAAGAATCAGATATCATATCTGAGTCAAATCCAAAAGATTTGGAAGGCGGAAAGAAAGAACTAAAACTCTGTACAACAAGTTCAAATTTCTAAGATACTTGTTGCGAGTCAAAATCTAGATGAATCAAGACTTTAACTACCTCAAAGATCTATTTCAACAAGGTATTGAAGCATTTTTCTTTTCTTTAAGAGAAATAAAATGTATTCTCAAAAAGAAACAAAACAAAACAAAACAAAACAAAACATCATCCAATCACAAGATACTAGTGTGGTATCCAACATCGGTTTGTCGACACACTAAGGTTCTATTGATTTGTTTTTACTCAAATAATGCTTCACTTGAGACTAAGTTCATGCCATCTTCAATCTTTATGAATGCTTACTGGGAATGCAATTCTTGTGCATTACTTAGAGTCAAAAGCTTGAATTTACTGATTTACATTAGGAACTTGGTGCTTGACTTAGTCAAACTATTCCTTAGTTGAAAGGATCATCAATTTTAGAAGTATTCCATAAAATAGGAATAAGTATTTTTCCTATTTGAAAAGGAAGAAATTGAAAGTTACTTACTTTGTATCTTCTTACTTACTTGATCTTGAAGTATCTTGAGATCATAATTTTATTCTCCTTGAATTTAGACTCCTCATTTGAAGTTCTAATTCCCTTGAGAATCAAATCTAACTTCAAGATTCATTCTATGACTAAAAGACAATTATCATCCATGGTCGGATGTCCCAGACCATCTTCCCTACATCAATTTGAGTATAAAATCTCGTCCCATACCATCCTATTTTATATTCACATTGATGTGTGAGTGAAATTTATCCTAAAGTCTAAACATATCCTTATAGAGTACCTTCTCACTTCAAAAAGAATTTTGAAGTTTCAGGCGTTATGTCTAACTTGATATTTGAGGTTTTGATTCCTTCACACAATCATTTCCCGATCTCGTGCTTTGCCTTGGAAAGTTGAAAACCTTTTGATAAAACATGTATCCTACTTTTCACGGTTTTCAAAATAAAATTAATTATAATCAAAAGTTCTTGAATTTCTCAAATTCAAGTCTAGTTGGTTATACTTGAACAATTATAGTGACAAGAGATTTTCACTTCTTGTCTTTAGATTCCTTTCTCACTAAATTTTTAAGTAGCTACCTCGGGGACTTTATAGGAATCTCTCTACTGCTTAAGTATAAGCATCCACCCATGCTTTTGGATTTCACTGAAATCCCTTTAAGGATAGGTAAACTTTGCATTATACCTTCCATAGACTTGATTACCATCGTCATGATTGCAGACTACATACTTGGAATATTTCATTCTATTCAAACTTGAAACAACTTACTCTTTTCACACTTTTCCATTGGAGAAATGGAACTTGAGTGAAAAATTTCCCAAAAGGAATTTGATTATCAATATTTGGTCAAACTTTGTAGTAGTTCAGATTGTAGTTTTTTTTGGCCAAACCTTGCCAAGCTTGATCAAATCTGATTGACCTTGCGACAAGAATAAAGAGTGAGTCTTTTAACTTCAAGATCTCTTGAACTATTGAAAGCTTCTTTGCTTACCCATAGGATTTTAGAGATCTTTCCCTCAACTCAAGTCCAAGCATATGCTAATGCCTTTCAGATTTTAAAGTTAAGAATCTTATCAAAATTGATGCACCTCTAGGTGATATCAACCATTGGAATTTAAGTACCACTTTTGGTGGTTTGGGACTTCTGGGGAACTACTTGTTGTCTAACGAGGTTGAAGAATTTCATTCTCACTACTAGGGAGAATGTTATTCTTCAAGGACTTGAGATTCGTTATAGGGAATCAAATAACATGAGCAAATGATTCATCTTGGAATCTTTTGCAATGCCATAATAATGTTTGAAAGGAATTATGGGCTTTTAGACAATATTCTAAAGCTGTGTTGCTTCAGTTGTGTTCATTTCTTGAGTATCAAACTAGAGGTTAAATATCACCTTTAGGGTATGGTTTCCCATTCCACTATGAAAGTTTTTCTTCAACTTTCATTTATGTGATATGTATTCTTGTTCTTGAGTTTGAAACAAAAAGTATTATGATTGGTCAATCGTAATATGTTATTAGAGTACTTTAAACATAATTCGACAATCCAATTTGATTGCATAGTTTAAAGTATAAGCATCTTTTGATGATTGATCCAATATAAAATAATGCTACTATGAACACATAATTTTGAACTTTATGGCTTGTTTAGGAAAAGTTCATGGATTGGAGATCCATTTCATGGAACTTTTGTACTCGTAAGTGAAATGTTCAGAGTTCAATTCATGTCTTTAGGAACTTATCTCATTTCCGAAATATTGCTTGCTTAGGTTTCCTCTTGAAGCTTCGATTAGCTTAAATGAAACCAAGAATTAACTCTCTAATCCTTCTAAAAGGAAGAGTTCTTTCAACTTTCCATATTTGATTAGTAAGTTGCATCATTTTTAGAGATGCAATCATGGAACCTCACATTTACCTGTTGAATGTCAAAGTGGAATTGATGCTAAGGTTCAATATTTGATTTTCATCACTCCTTGGGATGGAATCAAGTAAGAACTTACAAAAATTGCATAGTTTTTCTTAGCACTTTGCATCTGTACTAGGAATGCAACTTATGGAATATAACAACTATCTTTTGAACTTTAAAAGTTCAATTAGTGTAAGTTCCATTTAACTTTATTTGATTTTGATCATGTCTTGGGATAAAATCAAATAAGAGCGTTCATTAGAGAGTGAACATAGGAGAACCAATAATTACAAAGTGTAGAAGAAGTGCAAGGGTATCAAAAATGTTGGTCTGAGAGGTAATTTTTCTTTTTCTTGGAATTCTCATAGCCTAAGATGGAGAATGAGCAGCTTATGACTGCAACCCAGTCTCAAACTTTGAGGGTCCCTTGCAAAGCAACAAGAAGAAAATCTATTTGAAGTTGGCCAACCCTTTGTCATCAACATCATCAGTAAGAAATATGGTGGCTCAGGTAGACTTAGAAACTCTACTTTTGAGGTTACTCATCTGCTTTGATCCATTGATTAGAGGATCATACTCCAAAGCACTTAGGTGATTATTTGTGATTATTGGGATCAAATGGTCTACTCTACTCTCCACAACTTGTTCTTGGCTAGTGTGAAGCAGGATTTTGTAGGACCACTTCATCTCTGGAATCTATCCACCATCTTCTCAAACAGTGGTATCAGAGCAACATCAAAGCAAGATGGGAGATAGATTTCCATCATTCATTGACAAACTAGACAGGGGCAACTACCCAGCATGGTCCCTAAGGATACAAGCTTACGTCCAAGGAAGAATCTTATATGGATACATCTCTGCAGATGAGGAAATGCCAACATTCAGGAGTAAACATCAACCTACAAGAGAAGAGCAAGAAAGACTAGCTACATGGTGTGCAAGGGATGCTCTAGCTAGGTTTTATATACTTAACTCCATATTTGATTTCTTATTACCTCACATTAGGAATTGCAAGACCTCCCAAGATACTTGGGAAGTACTTTCTTCATACTTCTCATCAAATATATGGGCTAGGAAGAACCATCTTTGAATAGAATTCACAACCTTTAAGAAGCAACCAAAGCAAAGTGTCGCTGACTATGTGACCAAGATGAAGGATGTAGCTGACCAACTTGGGAGCATTGGAGAAGAAATAGAAGAGGAGAAGATAGTAAGGTGGATCATAAATGGCATCAAGGCTGATGATAAGTGGGAGTCCTTCACCACAGCAATAGACCTATACATGGACATGCAAATACCTGACCTGAACACATTGATGGGGCAACTCTTCACACATGAGACAAAGCTCAACATAACTCTATAGGTAATCAATCTTCTGCCCTTTACAGGTAGAGGAAGAGGTACTAGAGGAAGGGGCAGAGGAGGAAAGCAAGGCAGGGGAAGATCATACAACTCTTCACCTTGCAATATTTGTGGCTTGACAAATCATACCACAGATGATTGTTTCAAGAACACAAAGAATCAGAGAGGAAGAGGTTTCCACAGAGGAGGCTCTGGCCAATCTAGAGGTAGGTTCAATAATGGAGGAAGCAATTACCATCACAACTACAACTAAGGCGGTCTCAGAGGTAGAATGATGGAGAGTGTTAATCTCCAAAAGAACAACCTACCCTTGAATTTAGAACACCTCTATATCAAGAGTAAGTCAAAACCTTCACCAATTTAAAAGATCAATGACCAAATATCAACTTCTTGACTAAATTGTGAAGAAGGAAATTCCTCAGAAAGTCTGCTGCATAAATCTTGCTCATTGACTGCGTAAATGTGTAAAGTTTTTTATGAAACTTTGCACAAGGTGTCGCCTAAAGATTCCACACCTTTTTCAAGTCAAATTACTTCAAAAGGTTCAGTAGATCTTGAGAAATCTACTTACCAAGTCAGCTATGTCTAAATCTGCACTTCTGAGAAGTCGATTTGGACACCCCTAACTTCTTAACTTTAATTCTCTCAGTATAGAACCCGTTTAAGCAAATGCTTTTAGCCACAAGTAGCTTACCTTCCAACTTAAAGATTAAGTGCTTACTTGCACAAAACTTTAAACTGTGGAGTGAGAAATGATCAAATCATTAAGATCAAAATTTGCGCCTGTTTCAGGAAACAGTGAGTACTTTCTCACATGTAAATGTTCCTACACATAATTCTCTTAGCCTGATCACAATTAGACTCTCAAACTCTAGCCATAGATTGATTAACTATGGACTTAGATATCTCCAAAAGGAATTCACAAAAGATCTATCACACAGAGAGAAAACACAAAAACATCGGGCGCAATTTTTCCTCTATTTCTCAGAGATTTACAACTGAGTGAGGATGGAGAATTCAACTCACTTCTCATATGTCTAATGACATTCTCTAATTCTCAATACACTATTCTCATGATCTCCTATTGTCTCCTCTCTCTTTTTGCCCCGACATTTTTCCAAGTATTTATAGGCAAATATGTACAAGTTTATGACTATTCAAAACTCTAAGTGATCTATGTCTTCACTAATGTACATATGTGTACAAATCATTCATCCTATGAATGTGTCCACCTTCTTTGCTTCAAGAATTGTTCTTATCTCCATTCTTTGTCCTTCAAATCTTCAATTGGTGATTGGTCTGCACCAACAACTCCCCCTCAATCATCAATTGAGGTTTCTCTTATCTTCTTTATACCTGCCATGTCTTTAAACTTCTGTAGCTTTGGTCCATCCAAGCTCTTTGTAAGCATATCAGCTATCTGATCTTTTGTTGAAGTATGTATGACTTCAATATCCTTATCCATCACCTTCTCTCTTAGAAAGTGATAATGTATCTCAATGTGTTTAGTCCTGGCATGAAAAACAGGATTAGCAGCTAGATATAATGAACTCATGTTATCACCATAGATGATAGGTATGCTCTGTATAGTGTCAAAACTCTTCATTAGAGTCTTAAGCCATATCACTTCTTTTGCAGCTTCAACCATGCCTTTGTACTCTGCTTCTGTGGATGACAAAGCAATTGTATGTTGCTTCTTTGAGCACCAAGAGATTAACTTATCTCCCACATAACACATGTATCCATAGGTTGACCTTCTATCATCTCGATTACCTGCCCAATCTGCATCACTATAGATCTTGATATTTGTATCTGATGTAAAACCATAATACAAACCTTCTTTGAGTGTACCCTTAATGTACCTCAACACTCTTTGACCTGCAATCCAATGCTCTTTCCTAGGACAATGCATGAATTGAGACAAAACCCCTACTACATATGATAAATCAGGTCTAGTTAAAGTAGCATAGATAAGGCTACCAACCAAACTCTGATATTGTCTCATGTCCTTGAATTCTTCACCTCCAAATTTACTCAATTTGTGATTCACCTCCATTGGTGTAGGTGCTACCCTGCAATCATCCATTTTAAACTTGATTAACAAGTTCTTCAAATACCTTTCTTGGGTCACAAATACTCCATGTTGAGTATATGTAATCTCCATGCCTAAGAAGTATGACAAGTCTCCCAAATCACTGATTTTGAACTCCTTTTCCATTTGCTTCTTTAGTCTTTGTATTCCTTCTTCATCTGTACCTGTAAGGATTATATCATCAACATATATGCACATGTATATGAAACCATTATCACTTGCTTTGACAAGCAAGCTACTATCTGCTTTAGACACCTGAAATCCAAGTTCTTTCAAGAACTTTACAAGTCTATAATTCCATGCCCTTGGGGCCTGCTTCAAGCCATACAAAGCTCTCTTGAGCTTGCACACATGATCTGGATACCTTTTATCTCTGAACCCTTGAGGTTGCTCCATGAACACATCATCTGAAATATAACCATTCAAAAAAGCATTTTTTACATCTAATTGACAAAATTTCCAACCTTTACATGCAGCAATTGCTATAAGTATCCTGATGGTTGTCATCTTTGCCACAGGACTATAAGTCTCATCATAATCAACACCATATGTCTGAGCAAACCCTTTGACAACAAGTCTAGCTTTGTACCTAGACACACTTCCATCTGCAAATCTTTTTGTCTTATAAACCCACTTACATCCAATGATCTTCTGGCTATTTGGTTTTGGAACCAAATCCCATGTTTGATTCTCCAACAATGCATCATATTCTTCCTGCATAGCTTTCTCCCAATTTTCTTTACCTTTTGCCTCTTCATATGTAGAAGGGTCTTCATCTGCTTTAATCATGTAAGCATAATCTTTGGTAGCCAAAAATGAAGTATCATAGCTATACCTTGTAGGTTGCCATTTGTTCCTTGTAGACCTCCTAAGTTCTCCACTTCTTGAGGTTTCTGGTTCTTCATATTCAGGATCAAATCTTGGTGTTTCTTCAACTTCACCCTGCACTTCATTATTCTCTTCTTCATCAATTATTTGAACCTTTGACTTACCTTTTCTTTGGCTCACAATCTCTTCATCATCTGTATTAATATTGATAGTACCTGCATACCAAGTACCTTGCTCATCAAATGTAACATCTTCTGATACAAGAAAATGTTTTGTGGATGGATTCCACAACCTGTATCCCATCTGCTTATCATCATAACCAATAAACACATATTTTTCAGCTTTAGGTTCCAATTTGTGCCTTAATTGTGATGGCACATATGCATAGGCCAAACATCCAAATACTTTGCAATGGTCTAGTGTAGGTCTCTTACCCCACCATGCCTCATAAGGTGTCATTCCCTGCAAAGCTTTACATGGTAACCTATTGACCAAATAAGTAGCTGTATTTACAGCCTCAGCCCACAAATAATTAGGGCAATTTTTCTCCTTCATCATGGACCTTGCAAACTCAACAAGAGTTCTATTTCTCCTTTCTGCTACACCATTTTGTTGAGGAGAGTACCTGCAAGTAACTTCCCTTTTTATACCTGCATCCCACAAGTAATCACTGAATTCATTAGAGAAATACTCTCCCCCTCCATCTGACCTTAATCTCTTCATCTTATGACCTGTAATTCTTTCTGCATATGCATGATACTGTTTAAATGTATTAAACACTTCTGACTTATCTTTGATCACATAAATAGTGATCCATCTAGTAGCATCATCAACATAAATCACATAATACCTTGACCACCCATTTATACTGAAATCCTTTGATGGTCCCCACACATCTGTATGTACCAACTCAAGCTTCTCTGAGTACATAAAACCATGCTTGGAATAGGAATGCTTATGAGCCTTACCTAATTGACATGCCTCACATCTGTATGTCATATGTTGACCTGTAACATTAGGCAAACCAAGCACTGAACCATTGTTAATCATGTCTTTAATACCTCTTTCATTGAAATGTCCAAGCCTCTTGTGCCAAAGATCTAACTCAGAGATCTTATGTCCTCCATATGTGAACATGGCATGACCAATATTACCTTGAATCTTCAATGTGAACAATCTTCCTTCTTTCTTCCCTGAAACAATTTGTTTATACCCATTGCTAGGGTCTTCCACAAACACTCCTTCATTAGTGAACCTTACTTCATAACCTTTTTCCACAATTTGTCCTACACTTATCAAATTCTTAGGAATTGTAGGAGCATACAAGACCTTACTCAATAAGGTGCTACCATCCTTGGCCTTCACTGATCCAATTGACTTCACATTGT
This sequence comes from Ceratopteris richardii, assembly GCA_020310875.1. NCBI lineage: Eukaryota > Viridiplantae > Streptophyta > Polypodiopsida > Polypodiales > Pteridaceae > Ceratopteris > Ceratopteris richardii. The sequence goes on from CM035419.1 coordinate 136,807,133, forward strand.
GCTTTGTGTTGTCACCTGTTTGAACAACATGATTAGATACCTTATTCTCCAAATCAGTCATCAAGGCTATATTACCACTCAGGTGATTGCTACACCCTGAGTCAATGTAAAAGACTCTTTGATCTTCATTCTGCCTTTCACAAGTTGCATTCATTATCAATGTTGAATCTTCCTTTTGATCTGAAGCATAATTGTAGTAGGTGTTGTTATATTGTTGACTTTGGAAACCTCTACCTGCATTTCTTCCAAAGTAACCCCTACTACCTCTACCTCTGAAATTACCTCTTTGATTTCTGCCACCTCTTCCTCTTGAATTATAGTTTTGATTATATCCACCATTACTCTGATTATTATGCCAACAATCATTAGCTAAATGATTTGTCTTACCACAAATCCAGCATGCTTTGGCTCCATCTTTGTTGTTCCTGCCTCTTCCTCTACCTTTGCCACCTCCTCTACCTCTTAGGAAGTTGGCTTGACTAGTTGTACCTTCATCTTCACCTGATTGTTGCTTTCCTTTGTTAGCTTTCTTCTTGTCCTTTGAGTACATTGCATGACCTGTACTTTTGTCACCATCTCCTTTAACATCCTGCTCAAATGTTAGCATATGACCTAGCAACTGATTTAAATCAGGAGTGAAATGATCAAGTGATAACTCTGTAGACAAAATGAATGGCTTCCATTTGTCATCACCTCTTAAACCTGTAAGGATTTGCCTTACCAATTTATCCTCCTCAATGTCTTCATCAACAGCTCCTAAAGCATCTGCAATATCTTTCATTCTTGTCACATAGTCTGAAATGGATTGAGAAGCCTTCTTCTTAAAGGTGGTAAACTCTGCCCATAAGGATGCCTTCCTTGACTTAGTAGTATTCTGGAAATGCTCCTCCAAAGCATTCCAAATATCAGTTGCACTTTCAAGACCTCGAATATGAGGTAACAAGTAATCATTGACTGCCATATATATAATGCTCCTAGCTTGAGCATCTTTCTTCATTCAATTTTTCAAATCTGCTAACTCTTCCCTAGTTGGAACACTAGGATCTCCGAACTGTGGCTTCTCTTCTTCTCCTATGATGTAAGTTATTAAATCTTTGCTCATAAGATGAGCTTCCATCCTCATTGACCATGCAGGATAGTTTTCCCTATCCAATTTCTCTATCTATAGACAATCTCCCATCTTGTGTCCACCTGTGTATTGAAATCTTCAAGCTTTATGAATAATATACATAAATCTTGCTCATTGACTGAGTAAATGTGTAAAGTTTTTGATGAAACTTTGCACAAGGTGTCGCCTAAAGATTGCACACCTTCTTCAAGTCAAATTACTTCAAAAGGTTCAGTAGATCTTGAGAAATCTACTTACCAAGTCAGCTATGTCTAAATCTGCACTTCTGAGAAGTCGATTTGGACACCCCTAACTTCTTAACTTTAATTCTCTCAGTATAGAACCCGTTTAAGCAAATGCTTTTAGCCACGAGTAGCTTACCTTCCAACTTAAAGATTAAGTGCTCACTTGCACAAAACTTTAAATTGTGGAGTGAGAAATGATCAAATCATTAAGATCAAAATTTGCGCCTGTTTCAGGAAACAGTGAGTACTTTCTCACATGTAAATGTTCCTACACACAATTCTCTTAGCCTGATCACAATTAGACTCTCAAACTCTAGCCATAGATTGATTAACTATGGACTTAGATATCTCCAAAAGGAATTCACAAAAGATCTATCACACAGAGAGAAAACACAAAAACATCGGGCGCAATTTTTCCTCTATTTCTCAGAGATTTACAACTGAGTGAGGATGGAGAATTCAACTCACTTCTCATATGTCTAATGACATTCTCTAATTCTCAATACACTATTCTCATGATCTCCTATTGTCTCCTCTCTCTTTTTGCCCCGACATTTTTCCAAGTATTTATAGGCAAATATGTACAAGTTTATGACTATTCAAAACTCTAAGTGATCTATGTCTTCACTAATGTACATATGTGTACAAATCATTCATCCTATGAATGTGTCCCCCTTCTTTGCTTCAAGAATTGTTCTTATCTCCATTCTTTGTCCTTCAAATCTTCAATTGGTGATTGGTCTACACCAACATAGAAGAGACTACAACAACTATACAGAAGATCATCTCTATTGGCTATGACCAAAACTAGAAAGGATATAGGTTGTACAATCCCACTAACAAAGGATTTACAATTAGTAGGGATGTGGTGTTTGATGAAAATAATTCATGTTTTGAAGATGATTACAAGAAAATAAAGCTACCTTATGACTTGGAAAGTGATTTTCCAACTCTGACTCAAGAAGAATCACAAATATTAAAAGATGTCAACTCAGAAGATGAAGAACAGATTGACTACAAAGCTTGGAAGTCCAAGGGCAAGACAAATTTCAAGCTATTGGAAGACATTCTAGAGTCATCCAATCAAGCACTTAGAAGACCTCAAAGGGAGAGTAAGAAACCCATAAGGTATGACTATGACATATCACTACTTACCAAGCACTCTATATACATGACTAAAGATTCTATGTCAGAAGCGCCTTCTTCATTTGAAGAAGCCAATAAGAAGGAAGAATGGAGAGAAGTTGAGCATGAAGAAATTGAAGCACTTCAGGAGAACAACACTTGGGATTTGGTTCCCAAGAAACCAAGCATGAAGGTAATAAGATCCAGGTGGATTTACAAAGTAAAGAAAAATTCAGATGGTTCAATCAACATGTATAAAGCAAGGCAACTAGAAAAAGGGTTTGCTCAAACCCATGGAGTGGATTATGAGGAGACCTTCTCACCTATGGCTAAGATGCCAACAATCAGAGTTTTAATAAGTATTTCTGCTTCAAAGAATTGGAACTTATATCAGTTAGATGTTAAAAGTGCATTCCTAAATGGATGGATCTCAAAAGAAGTCTACATGGCTCAAGCACAAGGGTATGAAGAAAAGGACAAACTAGATTATGTATGCAAATTAAGGAAAGCACTTTATGGTCTAAAGAAATATCCTAGAGCTTGGAACCATAGGCTTGTCACATATTTACAGGACCAATGTTTTGTTGCTAACAAAGCAGATTCTTCTTTTTTCATAAAGAAGACTAACTTAGAAGTTATTTATCTATGTGTTTATGTGGATGCCCATATCATTATAGGGATTGATGCCAATGGCATCAAGGAAATCAAAGCTCAGATGATGGAAGAGTTTAAAATCAGTGACATTGGTTTGTTAACATATTTTCTTGGATTAGAACTTGTATATTCAGATTTTGGAATCTTTATTACTAAGAGGAAGTACATTCATGATATGTTAGTCAAATTCAATATTGAGAACACTAAAGTTGCAGGTACACCCATGGAACTCAACCACAGACTTATTTCTCATGAGGGAGAACTGCTTGAAGATATTACAGGTTATCAAAGGCTTATTGGGAATCTCAATTATGTTATGGAGTAAGTACATTAAGACAATTTATGCATACACCAAGAAAACCTCACATGGAAGCTACCAAGAGGATCTTAAAGTATCTAAAGGGTACTATAAATGAAGGAGTATTTTATCCATTCACCTTTGACTTGGATATCAAGCTATATTTTGATGCAGATTGGGCTGGCTCAAAAGATGATAGGAGGAGCACTTCTTGCTACTTATCTTTTGCAGGTTCAAAGCTAATATCATGGTCATGAAAGAAGCAACCAATTGTGGCATCGTCACCAAATGAAGTAGAATATAGAGGCTTAGCAAATGCAAAACAAGAGGCTATGTGGATAAAGCTACTTTACTCAAAGGCCGCAACTTGAATGACTTTGGTCCACATGTACTAAGTTGGATGATTGGACCAGTTCCTCCCAAGAAGGGGCAAGAGTGTGACCCCACTTGCTATAGGGGATGCTCCCCAATCTTCATGAGACTAGGATGCATGCCTTCACCTTCATTCACTTCAGTTGGCCTTTGGGCACTCGATCTAGATTCATCATGAACTGTACGTAAAGAGGTTTGGAGTTTGATTCCAAGCTTTGATGCTCGGGATAGAGTATATTGCCGCCCCATTGAGGAAAACAGAACATACCAATCATGGAAAGCATGGCCAACTTGAGGGATGAGAACAAAGGTTCAAATCTCGCTTGACAAAAATGATACTTAAATTAAAACAAAAATATCCCCGATGGGTGGGATGGTTATGAATAAGCCCCCCTTGTTTTGATGTAATTCATGGAAATCAAGCATTCCTTGGGTGCTAGATTCGGGTCCAGTTTTGGTAGCAGTTGGTATACTTTTGCTATGCTCTTAATCAAGAGGGCACCTAGGGCAGAGGACTACAAAGTTGTCCATGTAATCATAGATGTAGCATGATCGTACTTCCACGTAGGTCATAGATTGAAGTATGGGGATCATAAGCTAGAACTATCCTTTGCTTCTGTGTGTCTTTAGGAGTTGATGACAACATGCAAAAAATAACGCAAAGTATTCTCAATAGAAGTTTTATCGCATGAGATATCTGGATGCATGGATAATACAATGTTGGCTCATGCATAGGTTGTAGGAATTGATTCTCAAATGCTGTAGCGAGGAAACCTGTACACCTAATCATGCAATTCCATAACTGAATAACTGAATAAAAACTTCATCATGATAATGTTTAGCTCTATGTCTAAGCGATTAGTGTAGAATTCTTACAGTCTGGGTTCCACCCTTGACCTTGCCACACACAAGTTATAAGAGAGGATATGAGCATTTTGCTTCAAAAGAATAATCAAGAGCCACAATGAAACATATGCAACCAAGAGCATTTTATCTACTCATGAAAATTACAATAGAAATTCATGAAACTCAAATGAATTATGAAAGAAAAAGGATTTCATCAATGAACCAGCTCATCAATCTCTATATAAGCTTGCTAGAGGATGATGATGAACCATCAAGGTCACTATGGAAAGCTTGCCTAGAGTTGTGATATCAATGCAAGAGGCTGACAATTACGACCACCACCACATGCTAGAGAGATGACTCTCCTCCCAACCTTATGCCTCTATATATAGCTACTAGAATCAATGAGGACCACAAATGTATCTAGAGTCCACAAATGCATATGCAATCTCCTCCACTCCTTTAATATCTTCCACTAGAGTCTACTAATGGCTTGAGTGATCTTGACCACTACTTTACTACTTTCCACTAGATTCCACTAATGATTGGTGTACTCACCACTCAAGTTATGTCTCACTAGACTCAAGTTAACTCACATTAACTTGATTTAGAAGGCTCTAGAGCTCCTTGGGTAAAACGCTCCCCCCATGCTCCCCATGGGGGTTGAACCCAAGACCTCCTCTTTCACAAACTTAAGACTTAACCACTAGGCTAAGTGGATCACTTGTTTAAGAGAGCATATTAATTTATGCTTAAGTATAGTCTCAAGATCTTTGGCCATACACACGAGTGACCAGACGGTGTCCAATTTTATATCTAAGTGAGCTGGCCGGACCCTTAGATCATATACTTACTTTATTACACATAGCCTCTTTATAGTCTCTGAACTAACTTTGAATGGAATCACAAATGTGAAACTTCATTTATAAAGCTAAAATGGCATTTGTGTTCAACTCCCATTCTAAACATTCCTAACTAGAACAAGACATTCTATCTTCATGTGGATGCATGCAATTATGCTATTGAATGTGTGCTACCACAACCCACCAATGAAAGAAATCTAGCCTATGCTAGTAGACAACAATTAAATGCAACAAAAAAGAACTATACAACCATTGAATGAAAGGGATTCGGTATGGTAACTCAACCACTATCTCTTGGTCCATAAGTTGCAATTCTTCACTTATCATCAAGCCTTACTATACAACAAGCCATGTAATGCCAGATGTTTAGTAAGATGGTTCCTCTTTTGGATGGAGTATGAATTATAAGTAGTAGTTAAGAAAGGTAAAATCCACCTAAGGGTTGATCACCTTTCTCGACTCACCTCTAGAAAAATTTGACAAGGTGTGTCGCATTAACTTCTAGATTCCTATCTCTTTAACATAGAATTAGTTCCAAAATGGGCTCAAAGATTAGTGCCTATCTTGACTTTTGGCACTTCACATAAGCATGTGAGAACAAATGAAGGCGACATAACATGATTGTTGAGCCCATAAAAGTCATGTTGGTCAAAGTCAACTGCAATCAAAGTCAACTGCAGTCAATGTCAAAAGGTCAAAGTCAACTAGTCAAAGTCAACAAGGTCAAGGTGAAAGTCAACAGGTGCAAAGTCAAAGTGCTAAAGTGCAGGTGTCAAAGTGCACAGGTAGTGCACAATTAATTGTCCACAAAGGGTAAATCGGAGAAAGTGGGTTGCAGGTTGCAGAGGTATTTTCTCTAATTTCCCTAAGGTTCAAAGTGGTTTTTAAAGTATTTTGGAAGGTTCAGGTGAAACCCCTCTTATGTGCAAAAGTGAAGACTTAAAAGGAAAGGTAAAGGTATGTGAAGTGGCAGCGTATGCACAGGGGAAAGTATGGCCCCCCAATTAAAATTTTTGGTTTTAGTCTAAAGTCACTACAGGACAAAACAATGAGTCGTTGGCTGCCACTTGTGAAGACAATCTTGGGACATCAAAGTGAGCACCAAGATACTCTTGTAGTTAAGAGCCTACGTGATCGACACACTCAAATCAAGGTAAGGACTATTCTTGGACCAATTCTAGAGTAAGCAAGAGAGCATAGTCTAAGGGAAGCAAGAGAGAGAAGTGCAAGAGTCACCAGTGTGCGACGTAGAGAAGTGGAAGTGAAGGAGTGCATGGAGAGTGACTAAGGGATTGTGCAGAGAGAGCTAAGCTAGTCCCCCAAGGATCTCCAGGTCTCTTTGTAGTGTGCGCGTGCCGACAGAAGGTATTCATTCCTCCCCCTTAGTGGAAGCTTGGTGCAAGATGTGCAAAAGGATAAGCTTGAAGCAGGTGGAGGTCTGGTGCAGAGGAGGCCGGCGGCAAGAAGACTTTGGGGATATTTGGTATTTTGTAATTGAGCACTCTGTGGGATTGTGCACAGAGGTATTGGCTTGTATTGTGCTTCAAACATTGTAATTGTCTTACTGTAATCAATCGGTAGAGGCTTCCAAGGTGTATTTTCTCTTCTTGTCTCTTCCTTTTTCTCCTAAAAACCCTCAAACTCCTTCTTGTCCAAGAATCCCCCAACAAAATTTGGCACGCCCGGTGGGACTTCCAAGGAGATTTGAGCTTAGGAGAAACCAAGTGCAAAGTATAGCAGAGGTCATGTGTCTACAGTGCTACTAGTGCTACTATAGTGCTACTATAGTGCTACTTCATCAACCAAAAGGTAAATATTCTTGTCAAGTGTCTCATATAAGTGGGCTATGAGCTGCTCATGACCGAAACCTGGTCCCAAACATTGAGGATCACCTGCAAGCAGACAAGAAGGAAGGTTGTTAGAAGGTCCTCCAGTCCACTATCTTCAACCTCATCAGTAAAGAGCATGGCGGGTCAGGTAGACTTGGAAACTTTACTCTCTAGATTAAATATAAAGTTTCCTTCTTTCAAATGCCTAGCTCAAGAGGATCCGGATGAACACATTAGAAGGTTTTTGGCACTATGTAAGACTAGAGGCTTAATGGGTAGGGAGGATGCCTTTTTTATTCTCTTCCCTGCCACATTAGAGGGATTAGCAGATAAGTGGTTCAGCCAGTTTGCTGAAAACCATTTTACCACTTGGGATGTGATGAAAGATGCACTTAAAATCAGTTCCAGCATGGCAACACTGCGGAGATTATCATAGAAGAACTAGAAAATTTGAGATTGGGTCCAGGAGAAAAGTTCCCAGAGTTTGTGACTAGGGCCAAAGCACTAATGGCTATATTGCCAGATCCACCACACGATTTTTTTGTTAAGAAATGGTTAGCTAAGCCCCTACCAATGGCCACCCAATGCAAAATAAAGCAATTAGTGTTACCTACAACCTCCATAGAGGAGTTCATCAACACAGCCACACGCTTGGAGCAGATAAGGCACCAGTATGGAGCAACTTCTTCCCATCCAACGTATGGTACAGAAATGGAGGATCCAGTGATCCAGCTAAGGAAGGAGCTAGAGGGCTTAAAAAGAAATAAGCCCTACAAAGAGGAGGAGAATGTTGTTGCTCAATTGAGAAGGGAGATTGAAGCACTCAAGCTCCAAAAGGAGGAGGAGGCCCAAGCAGAGGAATTGGCTCAGCTGCGACAAGAGTTGCAGGAACTAAAAGGAGGTGGCATCAAGAGTGGACTTTGGTGTTCCATGTGCAGCAAGCAAGGTCACATAGTAAGTGAATGTCCTCTGTTAAGTGTGACTTGCCAATTATGCAGGAAAGTTGGTCATGAGGCCCATGAATGCCAATCAAGGGGAATACCTGCAACAACATACTGGACACAAGGAGGACCCCCACCACCAGCAAATGTAATGGCTACTGCACCCAATCAAGGTAACACTTATAACCCTACACAGAGGGATAATTTGGGAAATGGGCCTAGAAGGCCAATTATTTGTTTCAGGTGTGGAGACTGTGGGCACTATCAAAGTAGGTGCCAGAAAATGCCCCTCCTTGCAAAAACTGCCCAGAGGCCAGAGACCACTATACAAATTGTTGTCCTAAGAATCAAGCCTCTTCATCCGGGCCCCATATTCAAATGATTTCTGTACACAAAGAAGAAGTGTTAGATCAGGTCAATGTGTCATCTCCATCTACTAGGGTGGTGCATTTAGAAGAAATTGAATCTTTTACGGTGCAGACAAGAAGCAAGGGGAAGGCTCAAGTGGAAATAGGTCAAGAATCAATGATTAATGGATTAAACAGAGACAAAGGTGTGTCTGAAGACAAAGCCACCACAAGTGCAGATACAAGGCAAAAAGAAAATTTCATAGGTACCAGTGATGCCATTGAATATGCATTCAACAGGGCTCATGAGGAGTTTGATAAGTCAAATGCAGCCCATGCTCTTAAGGAATTAGAAGCTTCGAGACTGCTCAAGTCCATGAAAAAGGAGGTTAGTATTTTTTATTTAATAAAGATGGATGGGAAGTTCAGGTCAGAACTCTTGCAGATAATTGATGAAATGTCCACAACAAGTTTAGTGGCAAAGGCTGTTGTTATGCATAAGATAAATGTTTAGGTGAAGTACCCCTCACAGATTACAAGAGCCCTCGGCTAATAGTCTCTATTAAAGGTCATGAGTTTCAAGGAGTTATTGTGGATGGTGGTTCTGGCATTAACTTGATGCCTGAATATACCATGAAAAAGATTGGACTATACCCTTCACGACCTGCCAACTTCACTATAACAATGGCAGACCAAAGCATAGTAAGGTCTATGGGTGTGGTCCCTGGAGTTCCAGTCAAAATACAAGGTACCATCTTTAACTTGGACTTTGTTGTTTTAAGGCTGCCACAGGTAGAAGGAAGTTTCCCCCTGTTAATTGGGAGACCTTGGTTAAGGCATGCCAATGTGTTGCATGACTGGGGCAAGGACACAATGTGGGGAAAGCAGGAGGGAAAAGAGTTGCAACAGATAATTTTAGAAGAAGGACCAGACAATCAGACAAATACTAGTATGATGCAGACAATTGGTATTTGTATGGAAGAAGAAGTGGTGGACAACCCAGAAGCAGATCTATTTGAAGGAGCAGATTTATATGAAGATAAAAACATGTTGGCTTGGCTCCATGCAGAAGACCCATCTTCCTACTATGGAATTTTCCCAAACTCAAGTAGAGAAGGAGCATATGAAGAAAAAGAGGAAATCACTCAGATTGAAACAGTCTCAGTCAAAGGCAATGGAAAAGAGAAGAAAAGCAAAGTCCTTAAGTGCAGCCGTGATGAAGATGCTTCAAATCATATGTCAATGGCCACCGTTTTATGGATCCTAGTATGGATATCATCTATTGTGTCAATTTTTATGATAGTAAGTGCAAGGCTTTACAATGATGTGGACGGAGTACCTGCATGTCTTTGGAAACAAAAGATGGAGTATGGAGGAGATAATATTGTACTGAAGGATTTAAGGTGGATCTATCAAAGCGTCAGCATGCCCAAAAAGAAGATAAAACAAATGAAATGCAATACAATTGGAGAGTATGGAGGAGTTTCTCGGGGTCAACATATAAAGATCATGGCTAAATGCCTATCATCAAGCCAACTGAAGAATTATGGATCACCTGGAACCTGCAAAATTTGTCCAGGTTGTACATAGTCTTTTCTCGTCATTTTTACTTAAGTTTTAGTAGTTTTCTTTATCCATTTCATGCTTGTTTCTTGAGTTTTTAGCAAATTTAGAAGCCCTTTCATCAACTTTGCAAAGGTACAATTTTTGCAATTTTTAGGAAATTTTTGATAATTTTTTGAGCATTTTTTAGAATTTTTTCTAGCATTTTTCTCCTTTTTCATGTGTCTTTTTCTTGCCAAATTTGAGGAATAAACGAAGCTCTCTGTGGTTTTGAGTGATGAAACTGGCCTAAACCTATAGGAAAATTTTTTAGAATTTTTTGAAGATTTTTCCCCATTTTTTTGCCATTTTTTTATTTTTTATGTATTTTTCTTCAATTTTTTGCATAATTTATTATTATAAAAAAAAAGCCCCCCCAGGCGTTTTGTTTTTTTTCCCAAAAAAAAAAAAAATCCCCCCCCCACAATTTTACTTGTTTATTTTATTGTTTTTTTATTATTTTATTATTTTTATTTTTTTTTATTTTTTATTTTTATTTATTTTATTTTATTTATTTTATTATTTATTTTCTTTATTTTTTTAGTATTTTTTTCTGTATGGGCGTTCAACATTATTAAAAAAAAAAGACCATTTTTTTTAGTATATATATATATATATTTTTTTTTTTTTTTTTTTTTTTTTCTGGCTAAAAGCTTTTGGCTCTGGATCGTGCGTTGGTTGGCCGTTTTTTATAAAAATGGAGTCATTTTCATGTTTTTTGGCACCTCTAAGCTCAGTTTTTGGCTTTATTTTTCCAAATTCCAACTTTTTCTCTGAATTTTGGTCAAAACTCACATGTTTTGAGCACATTAATCACATGTTTTTATTTCCCCACATTGTCCACATGGTCTATTCTGACCTTGTCTTACCTTATGTTTCATAATCTCCCACATGCACCCTCTGTAGCTCTACTGTTTGACCATTTTAGCCCTCTCCAGACCCCATCATCCTACCCCATGCCCTGCCTTTCCCCATCTGCCCAGCCACATCCTTAACCCTCCCTATCCCTTCAATCACTGCCCCTCAGCCCTCCCCTCCACCCCCTTTCTACCCTCCCATTGCAACCCTTTGCTTTTCCATGGCAAAATCCAATTTTTGGTTCTTCTCTAGTGCTTGTTCTATCCTGCTTTTGGTGGAAGTGTTTGCTGCTCAAATGTCCTCTTCCAGTTTTTGCAGCTCTCTTATCATGGTGTCCTATATGCTCAGAGTTTTGGCTGTAGCTCTCCGGGACGGAGAGCACATTAGGTGGTGGGCAACTGTTGAGCCCATAAAAGTCATGTTGGTCAAAGTCAACTGCAGTCAAAGTCAAAAGGTCAAAGTCAATTGGTCAAAGTCAATAAGGTCAAGGTCAAAGTCAACAGGTGCAAAGTCAAAGTGCTAAAGTGCAGGTGTCAAAGTGCACATGTAGTGCACAATTAATTGTCCACAAAGGGTAAATCGGAGAAAGTGGGTTGCAGGTTGCAGAGGTATTTTCTCTAATTTCCCTAAGGTTCAAAGTGGTTTTTAAAGTATTTTGGAAGGTTCAGGTGAACCCCCTCTTATGTGCAAAAGTGAAGACTTAAAAGGAAAGGTAAAGGTATGTGAAGCAGCAGCGTACGCACAGGGGAAAGTATGGCCCCCCAATTAAAATTTTTGGTTTTAGTCTAAAGTCACTATAGGACAAAACAATGAGTCGTTGGCTGCCACTTGTGAAGACAATCTTGGGACATCAAAGTGAGCACCAAGATACTCTTGCAGTTAGAAGCGTACGTGATCGACACACTCAAATCAAGGTAAGGACTATTCTTGGACCAATTCTATAGTAAGCAAGAGAGCATAGTCTAAGGGAAGCAAGAGAGAGAAGTGCAAGAGTCACCAGTGTGCGACGCAGAGAAGTGGAAGTGAAGGAGTGCATGGAGAGTGACTAAGGGATTGTGCAGAGTGCTAAGCTAGTCCCCCAAGGATCTCAAGGTCTCTTTGCAGTGTGCGCGTGCCAACAGAAGGTATTCATTCCTCCCCCTTAGTGGAAGCTTGGTGCAAGGTGTGCACAAGGATAAGCTTGAAGGAGGTGGAGGTCTGGTGCAGAGGAGGCCGGCGGCAAGAAGACTTTGGGGATATTTGGTATTTGCTAATTGAGCACTCTGTGGGATTGTGCACAGAGGTATTGGCTTGTATTGTGCTTCAAACATTGTAATTGTCTTATTGTAATCAATCGGCAGAGGCTTCCAAGGTGTATTTTCTCTTCTTCTCTCTTCCTTTTTCTCCTACGAACCCTCAAACTCCTTCTTGTCCAAGAATCCCCCAACAATGATCACAACGACGTTAGTTGTTAGTATGAAGTTTATACTAATAAGATAGACAAGGATGGATTTCTTGACCCTGACATTAAAAGTAACAAGAGAACATCAATAGCAAGGATATGAATTATATTCTTGGATAATGGATATGGAATGCTTAGGAGAAATGATGCTATATGCTAGAACCTATTTTAAGGATATACGTAGCCAAGAAGAGGAAAAAGGCTTATTTTGACACTCATACTAAGGAGAAAGGCCTTAAAGTAGGAAACTTCATATTGTTCTACACCTTGAAGCAACACATCCATAAATTGGAGAAGCGTGAATATGGACCTATGTTCCTCAATAGATCTCCACAAGTAGTGGTTCAATTCTCCATGTTAAGATTCAAGATTACTTTTCTTTGTCTTATTTCTCTCTATATTGATTTTTTATATGATTTTGATAATGATGTTGTTGTGATTGTGTACCTGCAAGAAGAAAAAAACCAAAAAAAGATGTTATTAGTGTATGTGTGGGTATTTCTTGTATTTGCCTATGTGTATGTGTTTGTGTGTATAACCCTAAGAGTATGTGTTTGTGTGTGAAACCCTACCCTAAGTGATGCTGTGGAAACCTAAGTGTGATACCCTATGTGTGATATTCTAAGTGCAAAAATCTATGTGTGAAACCCTATGTATAATACCCCATGTGTGATACCATAAGTGTGGACCCTAAGTGTAGGTGATTATGAAACCCTAAGTGAAGATGTGAAAACCTAAGTGTGAAACCCTATCTTAAGTGAACATTTAATACCCTAAGTGTGATACCTTATGTGTGTGAAACCCTAAATATCTACCCTAAATGGTTGTGTTTGTGTTTTGAAATAAACCCTAAGTGTGAAACCCTAAATGTGTTTTTTGGTGTAACCTAAGTATATGTGTTTGTGATGATGTACGTGCCTGTGTATGTGATATGTATGCTTGTGTGTATGTGTGTAAGTGGATGAGAGAGTGAGTTTATGTCTTTAATCATGTATGTTTGTATGTAAACAAGATAGTATTCATTTAAACCTTAATCTAAAAATAAATGGAAGGTGAAAAATAAAATAAAAAGGAAACGGAATAAACAATTTTCTAATTACTTCAACTATAGAAAGGCTCCTATCTATCTACTTATGTACATATGTATAGGTTGTGGATGTGTTTTACCAAATAAGAATGTGTGACACACACACACACACACACACACACACACATATATATATATATATATAGATATATATATATATATATATATATATATATATATATATATATATATATATATATATATATATATATATATATATATATATATATATGTGTGTGTGTGTGTGTGTGTGTGTGTGTGTGTGCATGTGAGTACTAATGTATATTGGATTTTTCTATTTCTTCTTCTTGCAGGTACGAGTTCATTCGTGGTCTGGGGAGAGAGAGAGAGAGAGAGAGAGAGAGAGAGAGAGAGAAGGTTATCTCTCCTCTCCTACTTCTCTCCATCCATAGGTGCAGGTAGGGAAAGGTCTGATGGGTCACGCAGTGTAGTGGCAGAGACAGAGAGGGAGGGAAGGGGAGAGGGAGAGAGAGAGAGAGAGAGAGAGAGAGAGAGAGAGAGAGGGGGGGAGGGAGGGAGGGAGGGAGGGAGGGAGAGAGAGAGAGAGAGAGAGAGAGAGAGAGGAGAGAGAGAGAGAGTTGGGGGAGAGAGAGAGAGAGAGGGAGAGAGAGAGAGAGAGAGAGAGAAGGCTATATCTCTACTCCCCCCTTCTCTTCATCCATAGGTGCAAGTAGGGACGACTCTCATAGCTTGTGCACCATAGTGGCAGAGAGAGAGAGAGAGAGAAAGAGAAAGAGAGAGAGGGGGGGAGAGAGAGAGACACACACACAAAGAGAGAGAGAGAGAGGCAGAGAGAGGCAGAGAGAGAGGGAGAGAGAGCGAGAGAGAGGGAGAGAGAGAGAGAGAGAGAGAGAGAGAGAGAAGGCTATATCTCTACTCCCCCCTTCTCTTCATCCGTAGGTGCTAGTAGTGACGACTCTCATAGCTTGTGCAACATAGTGGCAAAGAGAGAGAGAGAGAGGGAGAGAGAGAGAGAGGGGGAGAGAGAGAGAGAAGGATATCTCTCTACTCTCCCCCCTTTCCTAATCCATAGGCACAAGCAAGGATGGCTCTGACAAGTTGCACAACACAATGGAAAAGAGAGAGAGAGAGAGAGATTGGGATAGTTGTTGGAAGAGATGGTCAAGATAGAATTCAAGAGAGAGAGAGAGAGAGAGAGAGAGATTGGGATAGTTGTTGGAAGAGATGGTCAAGATAGAATTCATAGAAGCGGACAATAGATGGACGTGAAGAGAGAGAGAGGGAGAAAGAGAGGAAGGCCTAGCCATCTGTTTGCCATAGAGCATTGAGGAGAGAACCAGATCACGTAGCACATAGAGTCAGATGAATGAAATCAAATAGATCTATTTGGATAAAAAAGAGGAGAGAAAAAAATGAAAGGAGGTTGAAGAGGGAGAGAGAGAGAGAGAGAGAAGATACTTCACAATGACAAATACTAGACTAACCATGGGTACATATAGACGTGAAGAGATAGATAGATAGATAGATAGATAGAGAGAGAGAGAGAATGATGGTAGGTGCAACAGACATATATGCTCAGACTATTCAGGTTATGATTAGTTTCAATTAGCTATTGAGAGTTAAGATATGACCATGATAAAGACTACATTAGGCCTTGTACGCATATGTACCTTGCCGCAAGGAGCGACAATTGTTGATATATTTAGGTAGTGAAGTGTGTGAACACACTAGGACCGCCGGGGCACTTTTTTCCCTATTTAGGAGGTTTTTTTCCCTCGGCTTGTATATATGCCTATTGCCCTAATGGGCTACTTATCTTTGTACATTCTCTAGTAATACATTCAGTAATGTGTGTTTGTGCTCCAAGCTTCTTCTTCTTCCTTGTGCTGTTCACGTGCTTCTGTAGATGTCTAACTCCAACAATTGGTATCAGAGCAGGTCGTCACTTCATCTAGGGCACCGTCGACACTCCTCCGTTTGTAGTCTCAGACTCGCACGAAATTTGGTGAGCATACTCAGGTGTTTCAGAGATCAAAACAGCTTCGTTGTGTGGTGCCGAAATCGCGATCTGAGCTCGTTTCGGCCTCCGAACGCACTATCACAGCGCTTGTGCAAGCTATTTCGTCTTTTTGTGCCAAAGGTATATACCAGTTTTTGTTCGCCAGTTTAGGCGTCTCGAAGTCTGCTACAGGTCTAGCAGAACTCGTCTTGGCAGTTCTGTTCAACTTTTTGAGATATAGTCAAGTTTCTACATCAAGGTATTTTAGTCACCGGCCATGGCTGAAAGCAATGATGTATTCCGTATGTTGGCTGTTGAGGATAAGTTGGATGGTACCAACTACCCATTATGGGCTTATATGATGCGACATGTATTGGTTGCAAAAGGATTGTGGAACATTGTGTA
The DNA here is from genome assembly GCA_020310875.1 of Ceratopteris richardii. NCBI lineage: Eukaryota > Viridiplantae > Streptophyta > Polypodiopsida > Polypodiales > Pteridaceae > Ceratopteris > Ceratopteris richardii. Next base: position 136,823,135 of record CM035419.1, read on the forward strand.
GGGTGTTGAAAGACGTCCTGTTACACCTGTAACAACAGGTACTGCGAATACAGGTGTTGGAGCTAATGAAGATGGTGTCGAAGATGATATTGTGCAGATTCCTGTTCGTGCTACTGTTTTTGCTGCACCTACTGTAGAGCAGATTCGTTGGGATGGCAGAGATGCCCAGGCACATGCATTGATAGCTTTGTCTGTCAAACATGCCATTATTCCTCATATTCGCTCTTGCAGAATAGCTAGTGATGCTTGGGATACACTTAGCACATTGTACCAAGCTAGGAATGAGGCTCGTGTTGCTTACCTCTGAAAACAGTTGGAGAGTGAGCACATGAATGAAAGTGATTCTATGGACAGTTTCCTAACGAAGATCAAAGATTTGAAGGAACAGTTGATTTCTGTTGATGACGTTATACGAGATAGCTCACTTGTGCAGACCGTTCTGAATGGTCTTCCTGATTCATATCAGAGTTTTGCTTCTACTCTTCGGTTGATGATGAAAGGCAATCCGAATGCCTTATCATTTGAGGAGTTATTCTCTGTTGTGTTGCAGGAAGATGAGTCCAGGCAGAACAGGTCCATGATGCATGTTGTAGATCAAGCTTTCCTGGCTAGTCAGAAGGGCAAAGGAAAATGGGGCTCTTCTACTAGTAAGCAAAAATCTGCAAATGCTGCACATTCGAAGAACCAGGATAAAGATGAGAAGAAATCAGAAAAGCAGAAATTGTTTTGCAAGTACTGTAAAGGGAATGATCATATCATAAAGAACTGTCCAAAACTGGCTGCAAAAGAGGCAAAGAAAAAGGAGGCTGGAATGGTTGTTGTAGAAGCCTCTACACCAAAAACAGAGTCTGCTAATCTTGTGCAGGAAGAAGAATGGGCGTTTACTACTGTTTGCAGTTTTGACCCATCTTCTCATGAGCACTACATGTCTGTAGTGGACTCAGATGTTTGGTACTTTGACAGTGGGGTGACCAAACATATTACCTCGCAGCGCAGTTTCTTCTCTTCACTCGAGCCTACCCCCTACAGGGAATACTGTCACATGCGCCAACAACTCCTCTTATCCTCTTATGGGAGTTGCTAAGATCATTCTGACTACTGCTGATGGTAGTTCTTTCACCTTGTCAGATGCTTTATTTGTGCCAGGGATCAAGAAGAATCTGTTATCAGTTTCTGCATTAGCCAAGATTGGCTTGGTTGTGAAATTTGTTGATGACAGATGTACATTTCATGATCTGTCAAATGGCGATGTGATTATTGCTTCTAGCATTTTATGTCGTGGGCTGTATAAGCTCATAGACTATGAAAGATCTGTAAATGATTTGGCATGTGCAGTAAATGATTCTCAGGCTATGTCAGATGCAAAGCTTTGGCATGCACGCTTTGGTCATCTGAATTTTGCTAGTTTGCTACGCTTGCAGAAATCTGAAATGGTGTCCTCGTTGCCCAAACTTGAGGCACCTAGAAAACATGTTTGTGAAGGCTGTATTTTGGGCAAAATGCAGCGTTCATCCTTTCCAAAAGATGGTTCAGTTCGGGCTACTCAGAAATTGCAACTTGTACATAGTGATGTCTGTGGTCCTATGCAGACACCTTCTTTTGGAAACTATCTTTACTTTGTGACTTTCGTTGATGATTTTTCCAGGCATGCATGGGTATATCCATTGAAGGCAAAGTCCGAAGTGTTTTCGTGCTTCAAACAGTTTTTCGTTTTGACTGAAAATGCATGTAAAATGGGCACCCTCCGTTCTGATCGAGGGGGGGAATATATGTCTTCTGATTTTAATGCATTTCTGGTTGAACGTGGGATAAAACACCAGTGTACAGTGCCGTATACACCTCAACAGAATGGAGTTGCTGAACGGAAGAACAGGTCACTCATGGAGATGGCGAGGTGTATGGTCAAGAGTCAGGCTTTACCACATAGTTTCTGGCTTGAGGTTGTCATGTGTGCAGCATATGTACTTAACAGGTGTCCCACTAAAGCGCTACAATCTATCACTCCATATGAGGCTTGGCATGACCGCAAGCCATCTATTGCTCATCTGCGTGTTTTTGGTTGTTTGGCATATGTATTAGTGCATGAACAACATCACAGAAAATTGGATGATAAGGCAATAAAATGTATTTTTTTTTGGTACAGTTCTGAAAGTAAAGGCTATCGTCTGTATCATCCACAGACTAAACGCATTCTGGTTAGCCGTGATGTTGTTTTTGTGGAAGATGCTATTCAACCATTGCTTTCATGTACCAAGGAGACATCTGTTAGCTCCAAAGACATGTATGATACTTTGATGCCTCTTTTTACAGGTGGACAGTCTAGTGCTGGTCCTAATGAGGCAACTTCTCAGCCTTTGCAGGTTTCATGTGATGATGCAGATAATTCTATTTCTGATGCAGATGTACATGATGCACTTATTGATGAGAGAGCTGATATTGAGCAGGCAAGAACTATGCCAAAATGGCTAGAGCAGACTTCGTGTGCCAGCAAATTAGATGCACCTCTGTCATATCGTACTTGTTCAGGCTCTCATAGTGCCTCTTTTGCATCAGATTGCTATGCTATGGCTGCATCTAGTCTCTGTGATGAGAATGAGCCTCTTTCATTTGATGAAGCACAAAATTCAAAAAACTGGATGGCTGCTATGCAATCTGAATATGATGCTATAATGAAGAATGGTATTTGGTCTTTATGTGACTTGCCTCCTGGCAAGAAGGCCATTGGCACTAAGTGGGTATACAAGCTAAAGCGTAAACCTGATGGTACAGTGGATAGGTATAAGGCTAGGCTTGTTGCAAAGGGTTATGCGCAAGAAAGAGGCATTGATTTTGATGAGACCTTTGCACCTACATGCCGTATGACTAATGTTCGGAGCATTTGTGCACTTGCAGCCCATCATGGTTGGAATGTACATCAGTTGGACATTAAAACAGCATTTCTGAATGGTGACTTGCATGAAGAAGTGTATGTTTTTCAGCCCCGTGGCTTTGTGCAGAAAGGGCATGAAAACCAGGTGTGCAAGTTAAAGAAGGCATTATATGGTTTAAAGCAAGCACCACGTGCTTGGTATGAGAAGATACATGCCTATCTAGTTGCACATGGTTTTGAGAATAGTCCAACTGAAAGCACCTTATATGTTAAGCGTGCTAATGATGTGCTTCTGATCATTGTTGTCTATGTTGACGACATGCTGCTCAATGGTCCTATTGAGAAGCATATTACTGATTTGAAGGCTGATTTGCATGCCTCATTTGAGATGTCTGATTTGGGGCATTTGCATCACTATTTGGGCATTCAGTTTATGCAAGTTGATGGTGGAATGGCTTTGTGTCAAACGAAATATATCGACACATTATTGTAGCATTTTGGCCTTGAAGATTGTAAGCCTATTGCCACTCCTATGGAGATAGGTTTATGATTGAGTCTTCATGATGCTGGAGATGCATTTGATGTTGTTCTCTATCAGCACGCTGTTGGATGCTTGATTTACTTATGCATTACTCGGCCAGATATTCAGTTTGTTGTCTCACAGATGAGCAGGTTTATGCATTGCCTAGGAGTCATGCATTGGAAGGCGATTAAGCGGATCTGTCGCTACTTGAGTGGTACTCGGCTACTTGGGTTGTTTTATCCCAAGGGGGGATCACTACTGCCAGATTTGCATGCTTTTTCTGACTCAGATTGGGCTGGTTGCTATGACACTCGTGTGTCCACCAGTGGTTTTTGCTTCATGCTTGGTAGCTCATGTATATCTTGGTTGAGCAAGAAGCAGCCTACTCTGGCCACTTCCAGTTGTGAGGCTGAGTATAGGGCTGCTTTCACAGCTATTGTTGAGTGTGTGTGGCTCAAACGCCTTATGGCTGATTTGGGTGTTGGTCAGACTTCTGCCACCACCATCTTCACTAACAGTCAGAGCGCATTGGTAGTTGCGAGGAACCCTGTGTTCCATGCTCGCACTAAGTACATTGAGGTGCATTATCATTATGTCAGGGAGAGGTTCTCTGCTGGGGAGATTAGCTTGGCATATGTGCCCACGCAGGAGAACATTGCAAACCTTTTCACGAAGGCTTTGCCTAGGGAGAAGTTTGAAGCTTTCCGCAAAGCTTTGGGCTTACTTCCTTTTGTGGAGTGATTTCCACATAGCTTGGCACTTCCTTATACATGAGTGCCAGCTACTTGTTCACCGCATCACTCCCAGGGGGGATTTCTTGATATATTTAGGTAGTGATGTGTGTGAACACACTAGGACCGTCGGGGCACTTTTTTCCCTCTTTAGGAGGTTTTTTTCCCTCAGCTTGTATATACGCCTATTGCCCTAATGGGCTACTTATCTTTGTACATTCTCTAGTAATACATTCAGTATTGTGTGTTTGTGCTCCAAGCTTCTTCTTCTTCCTTGTGTTGTTCGCGTGCTTCCGCAGACGTCTAACTCCAACAACAATTTCTATGGCTGACATGCTATGAATCTGGTCTTAGACAACTTTATATTTGCTATCAAGATGCCTTTTATTGATGATATTTTGATAAAAGGTTGTGAAGGAAGAGTGAAAGTAGAATCTTTAGATGCTTCTAGCTGTAGGAAATTTGTTAGTGATCATATCTCTGCTTGGGAAAGGATTTTTGAGACATTTGAGGATGTAGGTTGACATTTTCTCTATAGAAATATCTTTCTGTAGTCAATGATGTTCTCATTGTATGGTCGAAAGCCACACTTGTAGAAAATTGAGGCGATTGGCAAAATTTCTGATGTTTGTCATAAGCCAATAAAGTGAGGAGATTTTTAGGGGCCTTTGCATTCTATGTTATCTAGATCCCTTGTTTCCCTCATTTTGGAAACCCTTTATATGATGAGCTAAGAAAGAAGAGAAAATTTATATGGATAGACAAGCATTCTAAAGTTATGCCTAAATGGAAACAATTGTTAATCAAAGATCGAATTCTAATTCATATTGATTATTCAAGACAAAGGCCTACTATTTTAATTGTTGATACAAGTCCTATTGGTATAGGTTGGGTCATAGGTCAAAAAGATGAAAAGGGGCAAGGATATGCAGTTTTCTTTGGTGCTAAAATATTACATGGCACTCAAAGAAAGTACCCTTAGATTAACAAAGAGGTATGGGGTCTTGTGACAGCTTTGAAAGCTGATAAAGAGTATTTCATAGGATCCAATGTAATTGTTTAGACTTATTATCTTCCTTTGATAGGAATGATTGCAAACTGCTCTTCCTAGATATTGCAATGCTTTAATGGATTTCACATGTGAAATTCATAAACCTAGATTTTGTGCATGTAGGTGATATGCTTTCATGAGCAAAATTTGATGCTGAGTCAAATGAGGAAGTAATAGAAAGAGATACAAATATGTTGAGATATGATCCACTAGTGGTTGCATAGGAGCAATCCCAAGAGAATGAGGATGATGGAGAATCAAAGGAAATAGGAAGCTATTTGAGTACACTAAAACCTTCCTTAGGTTGGTCCACAATTAAGTTTACGTCCATCAGAAAAGAGTCTTACAATTTCTTCTTAAAGGATGGCTTTATTTGGTGACAAGGTAAAGGCAAGGTGAATTATCCACAACACATTCTAAGTAATAAGAGTTAAGCGAATTGCATGAGACCTTATGGGTAGTTCATAAAGGATTTGTTGCAACATATGAGAAAATTAGGGAAGCCTACTGGTGGCTAGGTATCCATGTGAATGTTTGAGACTTTGTGGACACATGTGTCACATTTCAAGTTCATTCCTCGGTTGGGCATAGAGACCCATTATATCTGACTTATCCTCCTTATATTCATTATAGGTGGGTAGTTGACTTTGTAACCATGCCCAAAGGCCTTGATAAAATGAGATATATGGTACTCGCTAGAGAAGAGTTGACTAACCATTTGGAAGATCAAGCCCTCCATTCTAAGACCACTTACAATGTATGCAAATAATTCCTTCTTGAAGAAGTGATTTCACGTTTGAGTTATGTGGAAAAAGTAGTTGCAGACTAGGATGAATTGGATGCAAGGGAGGCAAAAGAATTCTCTCATTGACATGGAATTCGCTTGTTCTTGACTACTACCTATAACCTACAAGCTAATGGCAAGATTGAGAGAGGTCATCCTTCTATTGTGAAGGCGATGTTGAAGACCAGCAATGGAGACATAGAACAGTGGCCTAAATATCTTCCATTTGCATTATGGGCAAATAGGATGATGTACACTTGATCTACAGGACTTGTGCCTGTAGAATTGATGTAATGTAAAAAACTAGTTTTCCCTATTCAAGCTTAGATGTTTACATGGATGATGCTACCATAAATGATGGTTTGACAAGAGAAGAACTATTAGCATTAAAAATTAAACAACTTGAAAAAGAAAATGAAAATTTAAAAGAAGTTGTGCAAAAATTAAAGTAGCCAAGAACAAGTAATAAAATATATTTTTGGAAAAATGCATAGACTACATTCTATACAGTCAACCCTATGTGTATCACTCCCATAAAATGTTTTTTTCTCATTGTAATCACGCTGGTCACTATGAGCATTTGAAGTTCATTGTCTCTTCCATAGATAGTAAGTTTTTTGAGATAGCCGACACACAAACCTATTTGTTTTGTATCAACTCTTTCTCCTTGATGCTCCAAAGTACATAGTGCATTTCTTTGCACTTATCGCATGCCTATAAGGTCTATTTGAGTCTCCAAGCTCAAGGGTTGGTCTTGTGCCGGTTGGCTGGACCAAACTTTGTCGCTTCAAAACTCACTTTTCTACCTCCTACAAGCTTCTCCAAGTTCTTTTAGGAATCCTCTCCAGGCTACTAGATGCTCCTGGATGACACGGTTTCTCAACCACTTCTATCTTTGATTTGGTATCCTATCTGGAGAATAATCTGTGCTATCACTTTCTTACAAAGTAAAAAATACCCTCTATTAGATTATCCTCCCTGGAAATATACTTTCTAAGTTTACTGACATGAAACACTAGATGGACTCTACAATTTGGAGGAAGCTCTAATGGTTATGCAACATTACAAAGCTTCTTAACTATCTTCCAAGGTCCACAAAACCTTAGTGAAATCTTAGTATACTTCCCTATAGATAGTGAAGTAGACCTAGTTGGCACTCGAAGAAAAACTCTATCTCCTTTCACAAAGACTCTAGGAGATCTCTTCATGTCAGCATATTCTTTCGCCCTATCAGTGGCTTGCTGCATCTTGGCTTTAGCTATTTCCTTTTTCTTGGATGTTCGCTAAGAACTCCAAAGCACTAGGACATTTCCTTGGCATTCCTATGGTACTAGGAACAGTGGGATTCATGTCATAGTTCATCTCAAAAGGAGACATTCTTGTCACTTTATGAGGTCTATTATTATAAGCAAACTCTACTAATGGAAAATAACTTTCCGAGTATGTCTTCCTCTCAAATACATATGCCCTAGACATGTCTTCTAGAATTTGGTTTACCTTCTCGGTATGACCATCTGTCTCACCACTACTCATTTTCAATGAAACCTTGAGTTTGTCAAATACAAACTTCCAGAAATGTCATGTGAATCTGACATCCCTATCTAAAACTATGGATGTAAGCAACCCAGGAAATCTAAAGGCATGCTAGATAAACAACTCCTCTATTGTGGAGCTTCCATCATCTCCTACATGGGTATGAAATGAGCTACCTTAATCAATCTATCTACCACAAATAGGATAGTATCCCACTTCCTTTGGGTCCACGATAACCCCACTATAAAGTCCATGGATACACTGTCCCATTTATGCTCTAGAATCTGTAAAGGATGTAAAAGATCTAGTGTCTTTTTGCTTTGTTTACTTGACACAGAAAGCATTGTTGAACATAAGTGTGGTCATCTTTGGCTAATCCAGGCCACCAAAATTGTCTTCTAACAAGCTGAATTGTCTTATCAACACCAAGATGCCCTAGACAAGGAACATCATGGTTATCATGCATGACTTTTCTTCTCAAATCCCCAGAATCTGGTACAAAAACCTTTCCTTTCCGTTTAACTATTCCATTCTCCTTTGACAAATTGCAATACGGGCTTGACTTGTTTGCTTTACTAGGGGAAGAAACAACTAGAATTGCCTCAACTCCTATGATAGAGTCATCACTGATGGATGTAATGATCCATAACAAATGTGCATCTTCCACCTGTGCTTCTTCATGTGGACTTATTTGGAGGTATCTGGCTTGCTCCCTCCCTCTCTCTCTCTCTCTCTCTCTCTCTCTCTCTCTCTCTCTCTCTCTCTCTCTCTCTCTCTCTCTCTCTCTCTCTCTCTCTCTCTCTCTCTCTCTCTCTCTCTCTCTCTCTCTCTCTCTATCTCTCTCTCTCTCTCTCTCTCTCTCTCTCTCTCTCTCTCTCTCTCTCTCTCTCTCTCTCTCTCTCTCTCTCTCTCTCTCTCTCTCTCTCTCTCTCTCTCTCTCTCTCTCTCTCTCTCTCTCTCTCTCTCTCTCTCTCTCTCTCTCTCTCTCTCTCTCTCCGGAATGCCAGAGGCAGTCGGGATAGCACCATACACACTCGGGTGCCAGAAACTACAGAGAGGAATGGTCATCGTATTGTCGTACCAAGCACGTGCACTAGGAATTGGAGCTCGGGAGAGCACACGTGGGGCATGTGTTGTGCGTGGATTTGCAATCATGCCAGGGAAGAACAGGAAGATCAGTGGGCCAAGTCCTCGTGCAATCATTGCATACAAACTTGCCAATGATGAGGTGGCATGTGCACTGAAATTGGAAAAAGTAGGCCAAGTAGTGAAGCATAGAGTGTAGCAAAATCTATGGATCTACCAACCACCAGTATGACCAGGATGATGATCAGAATTCAAAATTGACAAAAAATTAGAAATCGCCAAAATTTATCACCATAGGAAGAGGCACATCATAGGCTAATCATGAGAAAAGTCGTTGCAAGATTGCCTAGTGAAAATCACTAAATCTTCTTCCAATCATGAAGGGGCACATACTGGCAAAGTCGAACATGTGAGACGAGGGCAATGAAGGGCATTGTTGTCATTTTTTACGGTCAACTGCTTGTGGAGAAAGGCGGAGGCTCGAAAAAAACAAGTTGAAACCCAAATGGGTCCCACATGACGATGATGCTAGATTTATCCGCCTCATTTGTAATGCCCTCTAGCTTGCCATACTCCTCCCTTGCATTGTGGGATTTGGGGGGTCCCATGGGCACTAGTCCCATTCACTTGTAATTTTTCTTCTTTATTTTAATTAAAGTTCGGGAGAATAGGCTAAGGCCAAACTTCCTTTTAATAAAAAAAATGGCAGAGGCCCCAATCAGGGCCTAAAATTGACAAGCATTTTTCTTGTCATTGGCCTTTTTACCTGTCAAAACAGGTGTTTTTTGAAACTTCATGTCAAATGACAAGCTTTGATTGTAATTTTCCCGTCATTTTTTGTAGATATGTATATATATTATATGTATATGCCTATATAAACATGTCAAATTTTTTCTTATGAAAGGTAGAAGCAAAATTTTGCCTGTCATTTTGAAGTTTCATGAGATTGAAGCGGGTTGGTTTAGGGTTCTTTGCCTTCTGCCTTCGGTGGGGGTCGTCTGTGTCTCCCCTTCTGCCTCAACGGAGGGTTCTCCTCGCTCCTCCCTCTGTCCCCCTCTCCAGGGGGGACTCCCTCCTGCATGGTGCTCCATGAGGCATTGCAAAATGGCATCACCTTCGGACTTGGTATTCTCTTCCCAAAAAAAATGTCTGCTAATCTGGCTGCTAAGTGGATAGCTAGAAGTATAGGCTCCTCTGAAGTTTGGGCTGCCTTGCTGCACAAAAACAATCATAAATTCTTTCTCACTAATTATAAATCTCGGAATAATATTAATCTTTGGGATATTGTTGTTTCCCCCTAGAACCTTACTGCTTTGGGAAGTCACCTCGCTTGCAGCTTCTGGAATGCTTGGTTCAGAGCAAAAAAATTATTTGTGCCTTTTGAATATATGCTTGCTAATTCTGTTTATGTTGTGCAGGAATCTCTCTGGCTTGGTTGGATATCTAAAAAGAATCTTTTCTCCCTCTCCATAAGAGAGCATAAGTGTCACAAAGCAGGATTCAATTCCTGGAAAACCTTGATGTCTGGTGATAAGGTAATGGCTAATCTAGAACTATTCAACATTACTGATTCGTCTGTGTATTGCTTGCAGGTTATGGCCCACCACAAGTCCTTGCTTGAAGAGCAACTGGAGGGTTGCACCAGAAGGAACACCAATCTTGCAGAAATCACTGTCGATATCCTCAAGAATTTCAAGAAAGAGAAGGGGTCTATAAGGCAAATTCTTGTTAAGCTAAACAAAAGTGGAATCTTAACTGGTCGGCCTACCAATGGACGTACAGGTTCAAAACTCTGTGGGCTTTTCGTGATGCCATCAAGCATTCTTTCCTTCAATGGCTCATAATCCATCACGGCCTTTGGATTGGCCCCAAAGTCAGGAAAGTCATCTCTAATGGAGGCAATTGTTCCTTTTGTGGCAATGAGGAAGATGTTCTCCACCTCTTTCATGATTGTGCTCATGCCAAACAATTTTGGCTTCCTGTTAACAAGTACCTTATGGATAGAGGAAAACCTCTTCTCTGTAAACAGGCAATTATGCTGGGCTGCTGCAATAATTTGGATGTTCTCTTATGGAATATCTAGAGGGGCCACATCCTGTGGCTGATATGGCTGAGCCGGAATAGTGCTATCTTCAATAAAGGGAGAAAAAGTTTCCTTAAGTTCCTCCCTATTGTAATAAGGAAAGCCTCTTATAATTGTATCCATCAGATGCAGGATGTTCCTAGTTCCATAGGTAGCATGTTTGAGTTGATGTCTAATTATAAACCTTCTTGCTCGAGAAAAGTGTTATCCTCTTTGTATTCACCTCAGAGACTTGATATGGCTCTGAATGTGTAGGTGAGTGTGGCTCTTGCCCTTCGCACAGATTGTACATTCCTCCATTAATTTACTTTCCTGTTGTTTCAAAAAAAAATCTGCCTATCATATGACATTTTGTCTTGGTCGTGATGGCATAATAATTAGGTGAGGCAGGAGTGCCTATGGATGCCGGGAGGTCTTTGTGTCAGAAGCTAGCCAATCATTAGGCAGCGATTGTCACGTGGCGGATATCCTGAGTGATACTAGCCGACCAAAGGACAAACGTGCCAGGCCATTCTAATAGTGGGAACAATGTTGATTTTTGACGGCCGTATTGCCTGTTTTGGGCATTTTGGACCGTAAAACAAGGTCACAAATTTTTTTAGACCTTCAAAAATTACACTAAAAATCTGAAATACAGCTATTACCTGCAGATAACCTTCAAAATTGAAGGGCATGACAGACCGTCAAAATACAACACTGAGTGGGAACGTCAGGGTCCAGTCAGGCTGTCACTGCCCAAGTGCACCCCTAGGCCCTGGCCCTAACCCATGCACCGTTGATGAGAACTGGCCCGAGATCGGCAACAGAAGTGTTCAGACTTCAGGAGCAGAGTCCAGACTTGTGAAGAGTGCTTCTAAGTTCTGATTCGGATCGCAAATGGTAGGCCAAATACGTGTGTCCATATAGTCGCAAAGACCGAGGCCCCCATGTCCTCACCAGTCACGACTCACCACCAGTGTTGTATTTTGACAGTCTACCATGCCCTTCAGTTTTGAAGGTTAACTACTCAACGTACCTGTATTTTGTATTTTTGAAGGTCAAATAAACTTTTTGCCTGTATTTTACGGTAAAAAATGGCCAAAACGGGCAATACGACCGTCAAAAAGCAACAGTGCTCATCACTGAGGCACCAGAGACCAGGAGAATGGCCGAGGAGTGATGCAAGTACGTGATGTCACAATCAAGGGATATGGGGACAAGAACATTCGGGCATGCCAATGTTAATGGGGAAGATGCATGATCACCCTTAACAAAGCTTACCTAATCATTATTGCACAAAAGAATCAACAGAGAAAGGGAAGGGAAACCATACCAGAACACAACGCTCAACAACCCAAATTCCAAACATGCACACATCATTTTCTTTACCAAGTCCTTAATTTATACAACAATGGAGCACCCTTTTGGAGGGGGTTCACACTCCTCATGGCACCCCTTTGGCAAGCCTTCAAATAGACCTTAGTTCATGCATTTTAATAAGAATTTCCAACCACAAAGTGATTAAAATAATGCTTATCTAACACTACAAAGGGTGTATGTGAAACCATATCATTTTCCACATGGATAAAGTTCATTCCAAGAAATAAGCTTGGGTTTCCTAAATAAATTATTCATCTTGAAGCATGTTAAAAGCTTGTTTGTTCTAACACAAAAGATTCGCTTTACATATGTCCATCGTAATGACAGGGGGTAGAAAATTTTGAAGATTTCTCTTCTCTCTATCTCTAGCTTTCTAAGTTTGCATAGTAGTAGGAATACTTGTAGATCCGTATCTATTGGGAAGTGGAAGATGAATGCCCTTTCTTTCTTTCACTCATTGTCTTCTGCTTTGTATATGTGAACAAACTCGGACAATGTTCTTCTTTGTACACACACACAACCTAGGTGGTGTCTTTCTATGTATACACGCATATCAACAAAAGGATCATAACTCTCTCCCTCACTTGGCTTTGTTTGTGCAATTGCTAATACGAAGTATAAACCTTTTCTCTCTCTATCTCTCTCTGTCTCTCCTTCGGACCTGTGCATGCATCCTCTGTTCACTTGCATAATTTGTCTCTCTTTCTCTCTCTCTCTCTCTCTCTCTCTCTCTCTCTCTCTCTCTCTCTCTCTCTCTCTCTCTCTCGGCATAAATTAACATACAATCATCACAAACATGCTTATCTACACATAGGACCACACAAACATGAAAACATACATTAAAAATTGTGAATACACACTCACATACATATATACATAAGAATACATATATAGATATACACCATTTATCACATACATACATACATAGACTCATGCACATTTAGTGAAAGTGCTTGAGAGGAGAAGGATGAACACAATGTGTAGCTCACAATCATGTGGTTTGATTCAATTTACGAGTACAAAATCATCCTACTATCACTTCAAAGCTTTGATTCACCTTATAGGCTTGTACTTAGTGCAATAAAACTCTATATGTATTTTGAATCATCATAACTAAATTTTTTGATGTGAAATAGACTATCAAATTGAAATGTGACTATGGACTACCTTCTATTTTTGAAAGAGAAGGTAAACTTCAAGTGCTTAGTTCTCTTAGTCTCATTACAATTAGTCTTATTCCTCTTATAGGAAGTTTTCTAATAGTGTGATGAATCTATTATGCACAAGCATAAACCAGATATGCTCTTACTAGAAGTTTAACACCATCAGCATGTCACCCCAATGTTTTAGGAAGTAGCAAACACAGAACCCGAGCCAAAGAATTTGCTTTAGCACACAATAGGAGAATTAAAATGCTATGAAACATTGAAACAATCAATTAGGTAGTATACATTTCCAATGAGATCTTATTCATGAAGTTTGGACATTTGCACTATGAGAACCAGCTTCTGCAGTCCTGCTGATTTCAAGGAGACACAAACAAATAGGTAGCAAGCAAGATGATGATATCAAGTGATTGTACATTCATCTATGTCAAATATAAATACATGTTATATATACTCCTTGGAGTTCTCCTAATGGTTTTGCATGACTCTAACAACCAGATTTGCATTCAAATCACATGCAAGATAGGTTTGATGAGATTCCTTTACTTTTCTTATAATCTAGGAGATAGTGGATTCAGATTTAAATTGAATTGGATTTTTGGCTGCATATCAACCTTTCATCTCATTGCTTTTAGTTCTTCATATTCACCTTTTAATCAAGAGTAAATGCCTAAGATCCATAAGTTACTATGGTTTATTACAAAGATAAAGATAACATAGATCATCATGACCCTAAGGTTCATTCCAAGAATGTACTTGGGTTATTATAAGTCTTTCTTCCACGCATGGTGTGAGATTTTTGTTCTAAGATTCCTCAAGCTAAAGCATGCTTGATTCTTTAATCTTGGATGCTTTGAATACTTGCGATTGATTTGAATATGCAAAGCCTCACTCCATCAACAACTTTTTTCATCATATATGCCATTTGCATATTTGTTGGAAAAAAGATACAATAATTTCCGTTGACATGAGTTTCTTTCTAACAAAATGATAATGAACCTCTATGTGTTTCGTTCTTGCATGGTATATAGAATTTGCTGCTAAATGCATTGAACTCACAAGTCCCCTCACAAGTCCTAAATCTGAATATAGCTTGTTCAACCATATAATGTCTTGAGTAAATATAGTTAAGCCTTTGTACTCGGCCTGAGTTGAGGAAATTACCACTATAGGTTGCTTCTTGGAACTCTAAGAAATAAGCTTTGATCCTGTAAATGATAGAAAACATGGTGTACTCCTTCTGATCATCCTTGGATCCTTCCAAATCTACATCTGAATATAGCATGAGATCTAAATTAGATGTGTAGGAGTAGAATATACATTCATTGATTGTACCCTTTAGATACTTGAGTACTCTCTTAACCGCATCCATATGTTTCTTTCTTGGAGAGTGCATGAACTGACTTAGCACTCCAACACTATATGAGATGTATGCCTTGTATGTGTAGCATAGATTAGAATACCTACAAGACTTTGACACTCTTTTATATCTTCAATATATTTGCCTTCATAAACATTAAGTTTATGATTCATCTTCATAGGTGTACCTATAGGTTTTGTATTCTCCATCTTGAATTTCAAGAGTAGGTCTTGAGTATACCTCCTTTGAGTCAAGTACATCCCTTGATCTTTGTAGATTACCTGCATCCCTAAGAAGAATGTAAGTTCTCGAAGATCATTGATCTTGAATTCCACCTGTTTATGCTTCTTGATATTTTCCATCCTAATCACATCATCACCTATCATGATTTTTTCATCTACATAGACACATAAATAGATAAAATTCATCATGAACTCTTTTGATCAACAATGAAGGATCTACATTGCTTAGTTTGAATCCTTGATGTGTACCTAGACTCACAAAGTCTTAGGGAGTTGCAACGAAAGAGACTATACTTCAATCATCAAGAAAATGCATATAATGGTGGTTTGATACACACATTAAATTATCAAAATAAGAGCATGACCCAATCAAGTGCATGGAAACAAGTGTGTGAATGATGGTTAATGTGGGAAAGGGACAAGTAATGCATGCAAATAGGGAACACCTACCTCACACAACACCTTGGCGCAACAATAGACACAAATTGAGCAATATCTCTCAGCTTCAATGCTCAAATATGATCAATAACTTATTTTGAATCTCTCGATGAGATGCGTCCAATGGTGTTATTTGTAGCTGGATGGGACCTCTCAGCTTCAGGTTATGGAAAAAAAACAGAGTGGTGGGAAACACCTACTCTCACTTCAAGACTTCCTATGCTTCACACACACACATTAACAATGAAAAGAGATGGGGAAGGGATAGACACCTCTAGACACACATTCCATGCCTCAAATGCACACATAAGCTCATGAAGAAGAAGTACATAGGCAAGAAGAAGAAAATTTGAAATTTCAAAAAGTTAGCTCTTCATTTGGCAAAAAGTCTTTACAAAAGAGTCACAAGTGAATTATATACATGTGCCCTAATTTTGGTTGTTTCACATAAGAGACCAACACTTTCTCTAAAAAACATTAAGCTCCTACTATTGTACAAAAGTAATGTTACAATCTTAAGGGACCATGCATCTAGAGGACTCCTCTAGAGCATTTACAAAGCTATTCAATGTTCTACAATGAGTTTTGGAAAAAGAAAATTAAATTAGCCATTTTTCAAATTTTTTTGGGTTTGCTTTTCTTCTCTTATTTCTTCTGCTTCTAATCTTTCTTGTCTTCATTCCTCTACAACACTCTCCCCCTCTTAGTCTCTATCATCCCTTGATAGGATTTCTGCGGTTTATTGTGATACAAAGCTGGAGGGCTTTCCCGATGCTCAACTAGTGGCTTGAGATGGTCCAATCGACTCATCTCTTGCCCCCTTATTCTCATTAGACATCATGCTGCAATTCCCCTATATATATTCCTTTTCAGCACATGCCACAAGTGGTTGACGAAGCAATTAAGACTTAGAGGCTATTTGTCAGCTTGTTCGAGCCATAGTCCAATCCTTTGGCTTCACCCTTGCTATTCCTTATATTCATACACTAGGGTTACTGCATTATCATTGTTGGCCATGCATACCCTGAATGGCGGAAATGGCATCCAAAGCTCCATGGTCGGTGCTTCAAAGGTCCCTTTTGTATTCTTTATTTGCATCCTCTAGGACCTGATGCATTCCTTCAACTTGTATCTTTTGTTTCCTTTCGTCTTGTTATAGCCTGATGTGTGCCCCTACGGGGCTCTGGGTAAAGAGTAGTGTTAAAAAAATTACTTTCTTATTTGATTTTCTCCTTTGGTCTCTCCCTCCACACCTCCCTCCTCAACTTTGTCATCCACAACAAGCTTTTGATGGTGATGCATGTAAGTTTGGTATACCTTTTGTTCAATGGCATTAACAAAATTGGCTTCTCTTATCATAAACTTCTTCCACTTGTCTGACTTTACACCATCATTCGGTGCTTGGTGATGATCAAGAAAAAAATAAAGCTTGTATGCTACTAACTAGACCTTTTTTTAAAGAAGATCTCTGAGTCCATTTCAAAAAATCCTATAAAAAATGCTTTCTCAAATGTTTGGAGGTATAGACTTCGCAAATACATGAGACGCGAGTAATATGCCATTATAGTTAAGCAACTTGGCATGATAGAAAGATAAAAAATGAGGGCATCGGTTCCTTGATTAATGCCGATGAAGTTCAAAAAGATGTACTTAGCATGCTTGAAAACTTTCAATACTAGAAGTACCATGCTGAGTATTTTACTTGTAAGTTTTATTGTTAAATCAGGGACATGAGACTGTCTTGATAGCCAAAATGCAATAGGTATAACCATATAAGCTTTGTTGGGTAGATACCTATGTGGTGAGCTTAGTAATAGTAGAAAATTGAGCCACTGCTTATTTAGTATACCCTTTTGCTATCCTTCCCATAATTCTAGCCATGGTCGATGCCTTAGCACTGGGAGAAATGATGGATTGACTTATAATAAGTATAGTGCCTCTTTTCTCAGTGCATCCACAAAGTTGGATTCCCCTCCAAAAATTTCTTCCTCTAGACAGGATTGATTGCATCAAATTCCTCTTGTGCATAGGTAAAGGTATTTGACTTGAAGTTCAAATCCTTGTCCGGATCCTACTGGGTAACTTTTTTAATGTACCTATATGTTTCTTCTTTCATAATACCATATGGTACATTGAATGGCTTCATGATTCTATCCAAGTCTTTGATTTTTATTTTTGTTTTCTTCATCACACATACCACTGCTTCTGCAAAATTTTGTGTCAATCAGGACACCAACAATGTTCTTTCTTTCTAGTCTAGTTCTACAGTGTATGCCATTGGAATTTCATCAAATGATGGCTCATGCTCATCTTGCATTGGAGATTGAACAAGGTGGAAAGAAAGAGGATGTACCTCAGTCTCCTCAATAGCCAGATTTATGTCTTGCACTACTAGTGTCCCCATGTTCATTTGTTGAGCCACATTTATTGGGTATGTAAGCATCATGTGACCTTACCCATATATTCATATATATATATATATATATATATCATTTATAGAGAATTGCAATAGATAGATCATTATGTGGGTTTTTAAGCTCCCATGCACGTGTGCACGTCTCTTATCTGCTCTCCCTCCCTCCATCTCCTTCTTGCTCTTCTTTCTCAGCACACCAAAGCCCTTCATTGGTATGAGAGCTTGCTAAAGGCTGGTGTGCAAGGAGCTTCACTGGAAGTTTAAGGTTCAAGAGGTGAATGTGCAAGATGGCACCTCTTGATAGCATCTCAGTATTTTGGCAAGAACTCAAGCTAAGAGCTCATATTGATGCATTTTAAATTTCTTTGTGTAGATAACAACAAGATTAAAAGGTTTCCAAAGAGTGCAAATTTTGGCTTGGATTTTTAGTCTACTAAAAAGACGAAAAACTCATACTAATGTTGAAGATGAATCTACAATCACTTGAACAAGAGGTCAGCTTTTAGACTATAACTTGAGTTTTAGAGATTGGATTGAAGAAATTCAACTTATTGTGCATAGCTTGTAGTAGCTACAACTTTGTAGATGAACATAGGTCTAGACTTTGGGTGTTAGGTCACCAAAAATGCAAAATATAGAGCAATAGTGTTATAGGTGAAAGTGAAATTGATAGTAGATGATTGTTTTGTGTATAACTTGAGCAACACACCTCTGATTGAGGTTTTCTAAGTATCCTTACGTAACCAAGAAGAAGATCTTCAAGTTTGCTAAAGATTCTTAGAGGTAAATCTTGAACTTTAAAGCATAAAAAATGCAATATAAAGACTATCATATTTTCCCTATGCAACCCTAAAGATAGTTGAAGATTGGAATTATCTTCAAATCTTTTCTTAGCTCTTGGTTTAGAGCTCCATTGGTGCAAATATAGGTGGGAGAAGTGTATAATAACTTGTTCTTTGCTCTTGGTTTCCATTTGACCATGTATGATCAATGTGGAAGCTCCTCCACATGAGAATAGAGCATGATCTTGTCAAGTATTTGACATGTGAGATGGCATTGTGACTTACCTTTCAGGTTTCTGTCATCAAGAGTTTGATCATAATATTGTCAATGGATGTATAGTGGCATTGTGGTCTATATCATTTTTATGCCACTTGGATACATCTTAGCTTGAAGGTTGCACACAATTTATATGAGTTGATTTTGGATCTAGGTTAGTACTTGTATCCTTGGTTTTGTGCAAGTACATGATCTAGTTGGAGCCTCATCCATATATCATTTTATCTCCTATGTTGGCTTTTCATTGAGACATATTATCATTGATCATTATATATGATTTCCACTATGGTTTGACATTAGTGGATGGTATATTCGCACATGGTTATTTTGGTTGAGAGTCCATTTTACACAAGAGATGTTGTCACAATTTTGTTGGATTTTATGCTAGAAGAGTTCTCTAGTAAATCCTTTATGCTTGTGAGATAGATTTGGATCATTGCTTATCTCCATTCACTTGGACTTGGTCACATGTTATTTGTGACAGGTTGGATCATCTTGCAAAATTCATTCTTGAGTGGGAGGTGTATCACCATTGTATTGGCTTGTATTTCCATTATTTTTTGGCATGTGTATTTGCCATTATCTTTGCTTAGATTAGTGATAGGTGATGATAGGTTACTCATTGTTCTTTTGCTAGATATTATGCTCACAGTTTGATATGCATGTTAAATTAATGGTTATGTGATAGGTGGTTCACATGGTTTCTTCTCCAACAAGACATTTGTGATGTACGTTATGCATATGGATATGTAGGTGTGATCCTATTGGTGGTAGAGTATTGTTTCTAGTCTCTTGTTATATTGCTAGTCTCTTGGATTGCCAACATGGTATCTTCTTGATCTAATGGACTGACTTTTTGAGAAAGCTCAAATGTGGCATACATGCTGATATATTTAGCTAGTGATGTGTGTGAACACACTAGGACATTCGGAGCACTTTTTCCCTCTTTAGGAGGTTTTTTTCCCCCGGCTTGTATGTACGCCTATAACCCTAATAGGTCACCTATCTTTGTATATTCTCTTGGTAATACACAGAATAGCTAGGGATGCTTGGGATACACTTACCACATTGTACCAAGCTAGGAATGAGGCTCGTGTTGCTTACCTCCGAAAACAGTTGGAGAGTGAGCACATGAATGAAGGTGATTCTATGGACAATTTCCTAACGAAGATCTAGATTTGAAGGAACAGTTGATTTCTGTCGATGAGGTTATACCAAATAGCTCACTTGTGCAGACCGTTCTGAATGGTCTTCCTGATTCATATCAGAGTTTTGCTTCTACTCTTTGGTTGATGATGAAAGGCAATCCGAATGCCTTATCATTTGAGGAGTTATTCTCTGTTGTGTTGCAGGAAGATGAGTCCAGGCAGAACAGGTCCATGATGCATGTTGTAGATCAAGCTTTCCTGGCTAGTCAGAAGGGCAAAGGAAAATGGAGCTCTTCTACTAGTAAGCAGAAATCTGCAAATGCTGCACATTCGAAGAACCAGGATAAAGATGAGAAGAAATCAGAAAAGTAGAAATTGTTTTATAAGTATTGTAAAGGGAATGATCATATCATAAAGAATTGTCCAAAACTGGCTGCAAAAGAGGCAAAGAAAAAGTAGGCTGGAATGGTTGTTGCAGAAGCCTCTACACCAAAAACAGAGTCTGCTAATCTTGTGCAAGAAGAAGAATGGACGTTTACTACTATTTGCAGTTTTGACCCATCTTCTCATGAGCAGTGCATGTCTGCAGTGGACTCAGATGTTTGGTACTTTGATAGTGGGGCGACCAAACATATTACCTCGCAGCGTAGTTTCTTCTCTTCACTCGAGCCTGCCCCTACAGGGAATACTGTCACATGCACCAACAACTCCTCTTATCCTGTTCTGGGAGTTGGTAAGATCATTCTGACTACTGCTGATGGTAGTTCTTTCACCTTGTCAGATGCCTTATTTGTGCCAAGCATCAAGAAGAATCTGTTATCAGTTTCTGCATTAGCCAAGATTGGCTTGGTTGTGAAATTCGTTGATGACAGGTGTACAGTTCATGATCTATCAAATGGAGATGTGATTATTGCTCCTGGCATTTTATGTCGTGGGCTGTATAAGCTCATAGACTATGAAAGATCCGTGAATGATTCGGCATGTGCAGTTCATGATTCTCAGGCTATGTCAGATGCAAAGCCTTGGCATGCACGCTTTGGTCATCTGAATTTTGCTAGTTTGCTACGCCTGCAGAAATCTGATATGGTGTCTTCTTTGCCCAAGCTTGAGGCACCTGGAAAACATGTATGTGAAGGTTGTATTTTGCTCAAAATGCAGCGTTCCTCCTTTCCAAAAGATGGTTCAGTTCGGGCTACGCAGAAATTGCAGCTTGTACATAGTGATGTATGTGGTCCTATGCAGACACCCTCTTTTGGGAATTACCTTTACTTCATGACTTTCATTGATGATTTTTCTAGGCATGCATGGGTATATCCACTCAAAGCAAAGTCGGAAGTGTTCATGTGCTTTAAATAGTTTTTGGTTTTGGCTAAAAATCTGTCAACATGTAAAATGGGCAGCCTCCGTTCTGATCGAGGGGGGGAATATATGTCTTCTGATTTTAATGCATTTCTGGTTGAACGTGGGATAAAACACCAGTGTACAGTGTCGTATACACCTCAACAGAATGGAGTTGCTGAACGAAAGAACAGGTCACTCATGGAGATGGCGAGGTGCATGGTCAAGAGTCAGGCTTTACCACATAGTTTTTGGCTTGAGGCTGTCATGTGTGCAGCATATGTACTGAACAGGTGTCCCACTAAAGCGCTGTAGTCTATCACTCCATATGAGGCTTGGCATGACCGCAAGCCATCTGTTGCTCATCTGCGTGTTTTTGGTTGTTTAGCATATGCATTAGTGCCTGAACAACATCGCAGAAAATTGGATGATAAGGCAGTAAAATGTATTTTTGTTGGGTACAGTTCTGAAAGTAAAGGCTATCGTCTGTATCATCCGCAGACTAAACGCATTCTGGTTAGCCGTGATGTTGTCTTTGTGGAAGATGTTATTCAGCCATTGCTTTCATGTACTAAGGAGACATCTGTTAGCTCCAAAGACATGTATGATACGTTGATGCCTCTTTTTACAGGTGGACAGTCTAGTGCTGGTCCTAGTGAGGCATCTTCTCAGCCTTTGCAGGTTTCATATGATGATGCAGATCATTCTATTTCTGATTCAGATTTACATGATGCACTTGTTGATGAGAGAGCTGATATTGAGCAGGCAAAAACTATGCCAAAATGGCTGGCACAAACTTTGCGTGACAGCAAATTAGATGTACATCCCAAGCATATAAACATATACATCCCAAGCCTATGGCGAAACTAGCTACGGCTCGTGGTCCTAACCACCCAGCTAGGATAAATCCACCCACCTACTAGCCCACCATAGCGCATTGGTACGATCATAGCAACACAAAATTTTTCTTTTCCTTTTTTTTTTCTTAGTTAATTAATTTACCCAAGTCCTGAGAACTAGGGAGAGGAAGAAAGGGATTTTTCCACTTTTCCCACACATGCATGCAAACATATACACTCTAGCTTTTGACAGATCCACCACCTCTTCACTCCATTCTCGCAATTACAGAAACTACATATGTATTCATCGATTTGACGTTTCACTAGGTAAATACAGCCGGCTATGCCTTGGTCCCTTGTATACCTATCCTTAGATGCTCTAATGCCTCTCCTTACGTCTTTTCTGAATAGCTTCCAGACTTTGCTGTGCAATGAGTCTCTTTTCTTCTAGCTTGACCAATTGTATGTACCTTTCCTTCAATGACTCTTCCTCTCCCAGCCTGGCCTCGATGGCCATTCTTAATGTCGGAACTTCTTTTTCGATGGGAAAGATGGCTTCCTCGCCATATACTAGGGAGAACGGAGTGCTCTTAGTCGTCACTCGGTAGGATGTTCTATACGCCCACAAAGCTTCCAAAAGTCTCTCATCCCAGTCTCGCCTATGCACAGCTACTGTCTTTGTCAGAATCTGTTCCAGAACCTTGTTGGTGACCTCCACTTGTCCATTCGCCCTCGGGTAATATGGAGTGCTTTTTCTATGTTTGATCTTATATAATTCCATTAATTCTTCGATCAGTTCGTTGACAAAGTGCGTTCCTCTATCACTCACTATCTCCAACGGGCATCCGAATCTGGTGATAATTTGTTCATACAAAAATTTAGCTACATCAACAGCTCGGTCAGTCTTCAGAGCTTTAGCCTCTACCCACTTGGTAACATAGTCAGTGCAGACCAGAATATACCTATTGGATCTACGTCTTGAGGGAGGATAAATAGGCCCCACAAAATCAATTCCCCACTTTTCAAAAGGCTTAAGAGCAAGCACCGGCGTAAGAGGAGCAGCATGTGCTAATGTTGGCTTTCCCATTCTTTGGCATTTGTCGCATTTCTTGCAGTATGTGTGAGAGTCTTTGAACAACGTTGGCCACCAATACCCAGCCAATAAAATCTTTCTTGCCGTCAGCTCACCAGCAAAATGCCCACCGCAGGGTTCATCATGTAATGCTCTCAACACTAGGGTTGCTTCTTCTTCCTCGAGACACCTCCGATAAATGCTTTCGTGTACAAAATATCGATAGAGCTGCCCCCCAATGATGCTATGGTGTTTTGCCAGTGCTAATAGTTTTTGCTTCTCTCTCTTGCTTGCTCCTGGCGGATATTTAGTGGTGCACAAGAAGTTCACCAGGTCGGCATACCAAGGTACTTTAGCATCAACCTGGAATAGATGCCCATCAGGAGCATGGCGGGCACACCAAAGATTGGCTCCTCATTAACAATTCGAGATAAATGATCAGCCAATATATGCGCTTTCCCTGGTTTGGTTACCACTGTGAACTGAAATTCTTGGAGGAGTAGCATCCACCTCATCAATCGCCCTGATAGATCGGGTTTATTAATGATGTACTTTAGGGCTTCATGATCCACATAAAACATGAAATGCTTTCCCATCAGGTAATGCCGATACTTGTTCACCCCAAAGATCATCGAGAGGCATTCCTTTTCTGTAGTTGTGTAGTTTCTTTCCGTGCTATTCAAGTTGCAACTTGCGTAATAAATAGGGTGGTCCAACTTCTTTTCATCGGCTTGGCATAGCACTGCTCCAACCGCAGTATGAGAAGCATCTGTATGCACATGAAATTCTTTCGTCCAGTCGGGTGCTACCAAAATCAGTGCATTTATCAATTTATTTTTGATCAATTCGAATGCAACTTGACACTCTCCAGTCCATTGGTATTGTTGGTCTTTCCTCAAAAGATTCGTCAGTGGTGCTGCTATTGATGCAAAATTTAATATAAATCGTCGATAATAATTAGCATGCCCCAAGAATCCTCTGAGTTGCCGCAAGTTTTGCGGAGGTGGAGGTTGTCTAATTTTTTCCACTTTATCCTCGTCAACCGCGATCCCTTTTTCAGAAATAACATGTCCCAAAAGCAATCCTCTTCGTACTCCAAATGTACACTTTTCAGGATTTAATGCGATGCCTTTTTTGATGCTTCTTCTTAAAATAGCTTCGATCCTCTCCATCATGTTTTCATCATTGCCCCTGATTGCAAAATCATCGAGGAATATCTCCATCCAATCCTGCAAATAGTCTTGATATGCAGCTATCATTGCTCTCTGGAATGTGGCCAGTGCATTGCATAATCCAAATGGCATCACACGATATGCATACGTACCCCATTCTGTGGTGAAAGTAGTTTTTGATTGATCCTCTTCATGGGTTTGGATCTAGTTGTACCCACTGAAACCATCCAAAAATGAGTACAATTTATGGCCAGCCACTCTGTCCAAGATTTGATCAGTGAATGGCAAAGGGAAGTGGTCCTTTTTTGTGCGCTCGTTCAACTTTCGATAATCTATGCAAATACAGATTTTCTTATTTTTCTTCGGAACAACTACAATTGGTGATACCCATTCGCTGGATGCGATGGGATATATGAATCCTGCTTCCAATAATTTAGTCAACTTGATCAATTCCGAGTAGACTGGATTCGTCCGCCTGAGTCGTTGACATATTGGTCGGGTACCTTCTTCCAAGTCTATATAATGCTGGCAGATTCGGGAATCAATTCCTCTCAGATCACTGTATGACCATGCAAAGGCCTTGCTGAAATTTTTGAGTGCCAATTTAATGCAATCTCGTACTTCATCTGGTAGCTCTGACCCCACACCCAAGAACTTTTCTGGAAAAACTTCCCATTTTTCCAACTGAGCTTCTCGCGAATATTCCTTATTCCTTGATGACACTGTGATTGGAACGTGCTCTTCAATCACGCGTGCATGGTTGGCCAGTAAATCATTGTTTTGTTCTTTTTCAACCGCACCCAATTTCTTTAGTTCAGCTTTTGCAATGGCTTCCCGCACTTTAGTTTTACTTTCCGCTTCTCTGTCTGATTGTCGACTTCTCCTTAGAAGCTCTTCTTCTAGCATTCTAACCCTTTCTCTCAACTGTTGCACGTCCATTGTCAGAGCTAACTCCAATTTCAACTCTTCTTTTGAAGTTCCCTTCTCCAGGGATTGAGTAGCTTTATTTTCCTTTGCGTCTATACTCAACATGTAGCACTCAAATTCACTTGTATGTGTCAACCATATCAGCAACTCCTGGTCTGAGTCATCCTTGTAACATAGTGGATCTTTGTACTCGCCCACTTTCGCGTGTTGGAGGTTGGCCAATTGCAGATTAAATCCATCCTGTGAAAGGTCCTTAGAAGTCTCCGTGTGCAAGGCAAATCTTACCCGCGTCATTTCTTATCTAACCTTTTCCTTTGCTTTCTGCTCCCTTTCCTCAGCTGTTGTCAATTTCTTGCCGGTCAAGTTTGGAGACACTTGAAGTTGTATTCGATCAGCCTTCGGTCCAATTGTGATAAATCCTGTGTGCCAATCGTGCACACATTCGGCTTGCACCAGCCATGGCCGTCCAAGTAAGATCGAGAAGGTAGCCTCTGAGGTCCTTGGTCTTACTATCAGATAATCAACTTTAAACTCTAGACCGCCCACAATTGTGCTTACATTCTTCAAAAGACCCGCAGGCTTCACTTGTGTTTGATCTGCCATTCTCAAGGACATCGGCGTTTCTTCCATGTGGTTGAGGCCCAAAGCTTTCATCATGAACTCAGTCATAAGGTTGACTGCGGCTCCACTATCTAATTGAGCACTGGGGACTGCATACCCTTTAATCTCGACTGTCACAGCTAGAGCATTCGAATCAATTTGTGTCGTAATACTTTGAATGATCCCTTGGACGTCTTTATCTTGTCTCTTTTTATCTCGAGCTTTCCTCGGCTTCTTAATATATTCGTTGTAGAAGTGTTTCCTATAAGCAGGTGAACATTTTAGCAATGTGCCAATGTCCAGCGTGACTTCCGTGTCAGCGAGCAACTTTACAATATCCACTTCTTCCAAACTTTGTCTTTCCTTCCTACTCTTAGGAGCCTTCAATCTTTCAGGGAATGGTGCTATGCCTGGCACAAACTCCTTGGTCACTGGTGGAAGAATCTCTATCTCTTCCCGATCCTCAAACTCTTGCTGCTCATCAAATCCTCCAACTTGGTTTTCTACCTCTTCATGTTCGGGTATCTTCTCTTGGCTTGCTTTTCCGCTTTCACCTTCTGGATTTTTCTTCAAATACTCTTGAGTTCTTGTGACTACCGCCACAGTTGGCTCTTTATGCGGTTTCTTGGCCTGGTAAGCATCCACAAAGTGCATTGACGAGCTAGAGCCTTCTTGAGGGTTCGATGTCTTGAACACTACTCCGATCGTAGGAACGTGCTCTTGAGCTCTCGATGTGGAATGCATCTGAGTATCAACATAATTCGAGGACCCTACTGGTCATTTTTCCTTGCCGGCGGCAGCTCTTCGTTTTGGACAATCTTCATCAAAGTGGCCCTCTCCACTACAGTACCTACATAGTGGGGTATAATCAATTGGTTTCTTTTCGTTTGGACATCTAGATTGAGTATGGCCAAAGCCATGACATCTCCAGCACTGGATTGGACCATCTCTCCTTTGATCACATGCAACTCCTCTCGGATAATCTCCTCCTTGACCCTGAGCACCATATCCATAAGTCAGTCTGTTTTCCCAACGAGATGTAGGTGGGACACTTTGAGCGGGCAATCCCGTGTAGGATCTTTCTCTCGTATCTCCTGGTTTCATGGTTCTCTCTTCATAGGCTCTCTTGTTGTAACATCGGTCTTTCGTGTGATTTGTTCTTCCACAAAAAGTACAACGCATTCTAGGTGGTGATCTATCTGTGAATACTCTCGAGACTGTAGGGCATTCTGAAGCCAAATGGCCATAACCATGGCACTTTCCACACCATGTATTCGATCTAAACACTTGATTCGGGTTTGTAGTTACCTCAGGTTGTACTGTGTATGTTTCCTAGGTCATTGTGGCAGCTTTTATAGCTTGTGTGACCCAACTCCAATATTCATTCTTCAGTTAGCGCAGGCTTTACCTCGCCTGGCGTGCTAGTGGCAGCTACAAAAGCTGGAGTCATTAATGCGGGACTTCCTTGGCCAGGATCTTTCATCGGTATGTTTCCTGGGCCTCCCATTGGCTCGTATAAGAGCTCCATCTTCCTCTGTTGGCATAATTGTACTTCCTCCCAAAGCCTTGCTTGTTCCTTAGCATCTATTAAGGTTGCAGGTCTTGTCAGGCTGATATGCTGCTGCGCCGTAGGATCTCTCAATCCCGAAATGAATCTTCTTTTCAATGTCTCATCGTTCGGGGCATTCGCGCCTATCTTTCTTACCAACGTTTCCATTCTCTAAATGTAGTTATCGATGCTCTCATTGACTCCCTGTCGCAAGTAATCCATCTGTTGGGCCAATCTATCTTGGAAGCCTTGTCGTCGAAATTTTGCCAAGAAGGCTTCCTTGAGCATCTGATAAGTTCCACGCTCTTGTGGTGTCAAATTCCCATACCAATTGGCTGCCTCATCACAGAGAATAGCCGGAAAAATTCTCAACCTTTGATCCTGGTCAACTACCTCATTGGCCTCACAAGTAACCTCAAACAGTTGGATAAAACTATCTGGATCTTCGTCCCAAGCACCTGAAAACTTGGTGAAGTCCCCCAAATGAACCGAAATCCGCTGAGCCATTTCGAACAGAGGTGTGATGTCAATATCACTTCGATCCCAGAAATTTAGTGCACGTGGCCTCAGGATCCCTCCTTCAAACTTCCGCACTTGATTCGCGACTCTCCTACGGGAGTACACGTTTATGGCAGATTTCTTCGAGCCAGTCGAGGTTGACTCAACTTGCGATTCCCACCTCTTCCTTTCTCTTTCAAAGGCTCTTCTCTGAGCGCGTTCCTCTCTTTGAGTTTGTGTTGCTCCTGAGGATGAGCTCCCCTCACTCATGTACTAGATCTGGATTCCGCAAGCTCGGCCAACATGTGGCGCTAGGCGAACCTATGGCACTCTCTTATAGAGACGTGCCAAGCTGTTCCTGGCAAACGCACCAAAATGTTTAGCCTCTGAGTCCACGGGAAAGTGCCTTTACACAATGATGTTTTACCCAACTCTCCTGAAACTAGGTCAATTTTGGTTTCCCCTAAGTCCACAAGATCACTCAAAAGTTTTGATGGAGGAGGCGAGAAAACGCGCGCGATTGGATATCCACCTCCAGTGGTCAATTCCTGTAACCTCCCTTTCTTCACTCAACTGCCTCCTTTCACGTCGGGCTCACTCTTGTGGTCCGATTCTTGCGCGCTTAGGAGTGCACACGGGGTGCTTGGAGCAAGCTCAGATGTGTAGAATACACAAAGAGACTATGCTTTTCGCATGAAGCAAGATCTTTTATCTTTTAAATGAGAGTACAAGCTACTACAAACAATGAAGGCAACACGTGGTAATGCAAAGCATCTGATTTTCTTTATTACTAACTATGAATTCGAGAATGTTCATGATCCAACATAAATCTTTGCATTCTATTGCAAACGTTAAAACACATTATGCGCATATTGTATACGTGTGCTTCATTATTTTCAACTCATAAATAAAACATTATGTTTGTTTTTGTATGAATAATGTGTTTCATCATATATCAAAAAAAGGAACAGCAGTTCACGCTATTTCGGACAACACAATTCTTCACTCAGAGATTGTGTGTTTACAAATGTCAATGACCATCCAGTGTTTAGAAACTCAATTGAATTTAAGATGTTTGCATAGAGTTAATGAAGAGGTATCCAGCCACGTCTGCAAAGTATGACTACATGTGCATTTAATCAATGAGATATATTAAGGATACCATGAAACATAACGCAGACAAAGAAATAGCCATCGCACAGTACTTCAATGAAATTATTTCTCTATCAAAGTGTGAACAAATCATACAAATCAGCAAAAATTCACATATCTGTTCTGTACAGTTTCTTTTCAAACTCTGTTCAAATCATCCTTTTCTGTCTTTTGAAGAGAGTGTTTATTTGCACGCCATGAGCATGGAAGCAATGATAAGCTACTTTATCATATAGATGAAATGCACTATTGGTTTGTAGAGCCTCAGAACAATTTTCTGGTATTGCTTTCCCAGGTCATAGTACACAACTTGAGTTTCACATATGCGAATTTATACGAATTTAAGTTTTCAGCGGCTCATAATGCAGTTGTTACGACCATAATCATGCCAAGTTATTATCCGTTTGACCTCCAAGCTTCTTAGCCCTGTGTGTGAACATTCCTAAATTATACTGATTGAATGTTTTGCATTCACATGTCCAAACGAGCATTCGAATACATCGACTACTTCTCGTCAACAACTATTACAGTATAAACTGTGATGCAAAGTTTATCAAACAGCTTATGATTTTTATATTTGACAACATGTAGCGGTCAAAATAAATTCAGATAAGATGATCCTATTGCGCTAGATATTTCCATCTAGCTTAACATTGAATTACAAAGTTGACTCAAATATGTAAGTATAAAATCTGCAGACAGATGACTTCATGGATTTCAGATTTTATGACAGTGAATTTTTTATCTCTTGTCTTGCAGCAGAGACTACAGATTCCGAACCATCAAGTTACAGCCAAAAATACTACATCCTTCCTAAACTGCACTAAAATTCACTTGGTTTATTTTTTTTTTGAAACAAAAGGAAAGCTTTACCTTTATGTGCATATTTGACAGACTCAAAATGGTAGTTCTAAATCTATTTATGCATTAATACACAATACTTAACTAAAGATAGATTAAAAGTCTAACAGTTCGATCGTCGTGAGAACAGAAACAATTTTTAGAAAAGTTATCATTATGCTAGAAATATTCATGTCATCAGATGGCCATGTGCATATAGTAACAATGAAAAAGAGCAGATCTCCGCTCATCTTATGGATTGGAATTAAGTCTCCTCATATTCACGAAGATCAAATACCCACACAGACAGAGCATTTGGAGTACCGACCTTATTTTTCCTGTCTCCAAGGAGAATATTTATGCGTATGTATATGAAGAAGCACCTTCACGACCTCACGCAGTAACACTCGAAGACAGAACAGGATGTCCTGAGTAATATAGCCTCTCCAATACCGTTCCTCTGCAAATACATTCTTCTAGCACTTTCCTCGTTCCTTTCTCTGAGCTTTGTTAAATCCCATAAAATCAAACTTCATCACTAAAATCCTCCATTCATCAGCTGCGAGATGGATTCTACATTGCAAGTATGTCTGCGTCCATGCAGATGACACGAAGACAAGTGCTTATAACTTCTCTGCTCACTTCTCCCGCAAGGCAAACAGTACTTTTTCCTTCTGTACCGAAAACAAAAAAATAGGCAGATTCCAAACACGGCTTCCGAGTTTATTCCCTTCCCGTGACCGCCCTTCAGCCCTCCTTATGACCAAAAATAGCAAGCTTCCTCTTCTCTGCCTCTTCTCCCGCCTTCTCAGATATGCCGGAACCATTCTCCTCGCGAAGGCATACCATCCATGAACATAAAACTGCTGCCCTGTTCAGCTCTACACGTTCCTTCCTCTTGATCGAGAAGGAAAACCCTTTGAAGAAGCCTCCATCTCCGATTTCCCCCCTTTGTGTTGCGCTCCTCACCTCGATACCTGCTCTCTGAAAAAAAAACACTCGACCCAAGCTGCTTCCTCCCAAAAAAATTATGGACCCGCTCGATGTTACCTGCAGAGACCCCTCTCGACTTTTACAAAGCCATCAACCACCCGATTCAGAAGGGGATGGCCCGCCAAGCATTGAAGAGCTTCCCATCAGAAAGATAACAACCGTCTCAGAAATTTGGCTCATGTCCATTTATGACCCCTTGTGCAGAGTGATGGCCATTCCTCCTCTGACACCTCCTGATAGGGCAGGGTGAATGCCACCCTTTTCCCTTCTTAATGTTGTTGTTCTCTGCATACCTACCTCCACTGAGGGCTGAGGGGACCAAAACGAAGCTCGACGGATCCTTGCCTTTTTTCACCTTCCCACGGGGTCCTTTTTTTTTCCAGCCAACTAGAAGGAACTGAAAAGGGTCGACTTCCCCTTTTACTTAGTCACCTTCTAGAACTTTTGTCAATGCCAACTTTGCACTCTTGATATTGAGCCTCCACTTGAGTGTTCCACAATCCTGAGGCACTCAAAACTTTCCTTTCTGACCAATGAGAAATTCTTCAAGCTGAGCATCTATATCAGAAGGATTGAGGTTCATGATAACTTTCTCAATTGTCTCCATACTTGTCCTCCTATATGGCTCATTGTCATCTTTGAAGCCTTCCACACTGTTTCCAACAAAATCAGCTACTTCAAAATAACCTTTCCTTATGATCATCACTGCGACAAGCTTTTGAGCTACAAACACAGGTAACAAATTGGGCAAAAGTCCTTCAAGCTTCCTTTTAGCACTACATTCTAGTGCTTCTTCTCATCATAACACCCGCTTTCTCCTCAAGGTACCTGCAGTCACGCATGGATTCTACACAACAAAAGCATATTAATGCATAAAAATCAACCAGTTCATGAGCTAACAACTGACAAGAGTACTAATCCTAGATTGGATCCCTCAGGACAATAGAAGCATAGAGTTGTTTCTAAATAAGGAAATTGATGAAGCATTTTGGAGGTACAGAATGGAACAACCTAGTGAGGTAGGCTCCATCATGGTTTACGAATTCAAGGACCCAGATACACCTAGAAAAGTTGTATACCTAGATGATACTTCAGAACGAGTATTTGTAGTACCATACCATGCAAGAAATACCTACACATGGAGAGGCGAGTTAGTAATTCCCCCCATCTCGAACAAATGTAAACACGAGCCATCAGGGTGTTGGAACATCCTCAGCCCATGGCACTCAAAGAGAAAAGAACAAAGAGAAACCAGAAGTAAGTTTCACTCATCCCATAGGGAGAGATAGACCAACCATGGACACCGATAGAGTGGAAAGACAAAGGAAACCTAGAATACCAGGTGGTAGAGATGATTTCCCTCTACCTAGATCACGTGAACACCCCAAGATATTAAGACCCACTCAATTAGTAACGTCCATGAAAAATTACTTTGATGGGACAGGGGATCCCTATGATCATGTTGCGGAATTTAAGCAAGTGCTACGAGCATAGCAAGTAGAAGACATGTTCACACAATATAATGCATTTGGACTAAAGTTAAAGAACACGGCTTTAACTTGGTTCCAACCATTGCAAGAAAGGCAATTTAGGGATATTCATCACTTTTTAGAGTCATTCATCACGGAATTCTCTAAAAGTGGAATTAGACATGATACTTCTTCGTTGATTCATAGCTTCAAACAAACCCCTCAGGAAACAGTCAGATTGGCAGGATGTAGGTTTAGACAATACGTGGAGAGATGTCCGATGCAAGAGTTACCCTCACAAGCCAAGCAAGTGTCATTGTTTTTAGATGGCCTTTTGAGCTCTAAACTACGCTCCTATGTATATTTGAAGTAACCCAGAACACTAGAGCAATGTGTAAGAATTTGTATAGACATTGAGGACAACCTAGGAGATGAGTTGGAACTCTCAAAAGTCTATAAGGACTCAGATTGTTCATCTCTAGCATCCTCAAAACTTTCTAGCTCAATAGAAAACCTAGCAGAAAAAGTGGCCCAAAAACTAGGAGTTTCTAGCAAACAGATGCCTAGGTTAACAACAAACAAGCATTGTTACACCTATGGTGGTGATCATATGGCAAATGTGTGTCCCAATGTAACACAACCACAAGCCAACTTTAGTGGCCAATACTATACAATTGAGAGACAATACACGAATCATACTGCCAAGGATTGCCCATACAACAAACAAGTAGTACAATAGAACTACCCGCAAGCATACCCTCAACCAGGTACGTATCAAGTTCAATACAATGCTCAGCCTCATTACTATAGGCCTCCTTAGAACTATCCTTATCATGCTCAATAGAGACACAACCCATTTTAGCTCAGTAGCCACCCCCACCAGCTAATGCCATCCGTGTCAAATACGCTGCTGTAGAAGAGAACCTCAATAGGGCTTTAGTACCTTCTTCACCCCTGATCACAGAAAGTGACCCGAATTCTAATAGTTTTGACTCTACTCATGTAGATGTTCCACCCGCATATTACACAGAGTCACTAGAACATGTGGAAACATATCAATATGATAGTCCACCATTGGAACCCAATTGGGAGCCCGATTATGCTAATGTGATGTATGCAAACCCTAATCTGCAACCCCAATTAAGACAGCAAAGACCAAAGGGCCCTAGAGGACCATGCTTTAGGTGCCAAGGAGATCATTTCATAAATGATTTTCCACATCCTACAATAGCAGGACCGTCACAATACTATAACATACAAGGCTTTTGTGCCAAGCGTGGTAAAGAGCATGTTATAAAAGATTGTCCCAAGAACTCTGCTATGCTTCAAAAGCGACACCGATCAACGTGATAGATATTGTACATAACGCAGATGGATCCAACCCTACATACATGCATATCCAAGCTATAACAAGCGTCGAGGCTCTCTTACGGAATCAACAGCTTAATCCTGAAAAAGTAGCCGAAACTAGCGAAGTTGGAGAGTCTAGTAATAAAAAGACAAAAATCATGGAAAGATTCCAGAGAAAGGATTAAGAGAAAGTGGAGAAAAAAGATAACTGAATTGGAAGGAATTCTAAAGGAATCCAGAGCCAAAATCCTAGAGTTGACTTCTCAAGAATCTAATCAGGAGAATCTAGCTCAGAGATCGGGATCAGTTTTAGCTAAACCCATACCAGAAAACTTGGACATGATGTTCTGTGCATATCAAGCTAGATTAAAAGAAGGACCCCAGATAGTTGAAATGAGTAAGAACTATCCACTAGCACTTTTGCAAGAATTACCTTAGTTCAAAGGACCTTGGGAAGAAAAGTCTATTAGTATGAGAGCACCCATGATACTAGTAAGGAATAAAGAATCAGTAATCCCTAGAAACACGGAAGTGATCAAGAACACTAAAGTACAGTGCCATCTCACTCTAGAGGAGTTGTTAAAGATTTAACCAGAATTGTGGAAGCATGTAGCAAACCAATTCCCTGAGCTTGCTATTACCCCCCTCACAGATAGGATCACACAAGAAGGTACCAGAGATACCCGTAGAACGAATCAGAGATGTGAGCGAGGGAGAGGAAGGTAACACTTATCTTCCATCTTAGATTCAAGAGCCGGAGTAGCCATCACTACCACCGCTTTATGGAAACATTGGGGTAAGCCAACATTAAGACCCACCAGGATGAAGCTACAAATGGCTGACGAACATATAGAAAAGCCATTGGGTTTACTAGAAGGCATATCTCTCACCACTTGTGGTGTGGAGTTTGAACATACTTTCACCATTTGTGATTTTGGGAAAAATCATGCTTACAAGATGATTTTAGGACGACCATTCATGGGTCAGTTGCAAATCGTACAAGATTGGGGAACTAATTCTTTGTACTTGCAACATTTAGGAGTGACTACTAAAGTCAATCTTAAAGACTATTCCCATCGAGATGTACCCCCAATACAATGGAACACCATCCATAAGACACAAGAAGAAACAGAATCCATACACTCATTGGAATCAGACCCCTCATGGTTGCACAAGGATACTCATCTATGGATGTGTCAGGTAGCAAAACAAGAGGAAGAACAGTTAGAAGCGAGGACCTTAGGTTCAGAACGACATCCACGAACTCTTCAAGACCCAGCTTACGCACCTATAGTATTTCCAGACGAGAAATTTGAGCCTCATGGTTGGGTAGAAATCTTAGCCATGATGGACATAGATGTGAATGAAGAACAATGGACCCCTCATTGTGATGAGGACAGATACAACATTTCCATTTTTATGATTGAACCTATTGATGAAGACTTTATCCTAGAAGAATGTATGGAAGTGACCCAAGAATCATACGAGAGTAGTGATGAGGACCTAGAATCCATCATCATGGAACCCTTCTATTCCACAAAAGAGGAATATCTTTATTTTGTAGAAGCCAAAACCCCTGAAGAAGACAAAGAAAGTCAAATGGAACAACTTGAGCCATCCCTCCAAGATACAGAAAGTAAACAAAAGAAGAGAAAGAGATCACCTAAGACAGAAGTAGAAGAAGAACCACTCATGGAAGTAACAGAGAATTTCAAGAAGTATGAAATATAAGATAGAAGAATCATGGTATGAATGCCTAAAAGAAAAGTCGATGTTGGAGAAGTATATGATAATCGAGAGAAAACAAAAAAACATCATAGTCACCATCGAAGGAGAAGAAGAAAAATGTATACATAGGGCATGATTTGACGAATGAAGAAGAAGAAGAGTTGATTTCCCTATTATGTGAATATAGAGATGTGTTCGCTTTGAGTTACAAAGACTTGAAAGGAGTAGATCTAGATATAGGCTCCTGTAGAATCCCTATGACTCTAGATGCAAAGCCTACTAAACAGAACCCGGTACACATACAATGATAACTACGTTGCTAAGATTAAAGAAGAAATAGATCGTTTGATAGAAAAAGGATTCATTTACGAAATTGAGCATAATGAATGGGTATCCCCCATTGTCGTCATGCCCAAGAAGAATGGAAAATTGTGTGTGTGTATTAACCTTAAGAAAGTTAATGTTGCCATGATTAGAGACAGTTATCCCCTTCCTATCACAGAACACTTATTGGAAAGAGTTGCGGGCAAGGAAGTTTACAGCTTTCTTGATGGTTTCTCAGGTTATAATCAAGTAGCCATTGCTCCAGAAGATCAACACAAAATGGCTTTTGACACATAATGGGGCATATTTGCATTTCGTGTGATGCCATTTGGTCTGACAAATGCACCTGCCACTTTTCAACGACTTATGTGTCATGTTTTTAAGGAATTCTTATGCAAGAATTTGGAAGTCTATGTCGATGATATATGTACTCATTCGAATACGAGGCAAACTCATATCCCAGAACTAAGGCAAGTATTTGACAAATGTCGAGAATATCAAGTTTTTTCTGAACCTAGAAAAGTGCATTTTCATGGTCAGACAAGGCAAAATTCTAGGACACATTGTGTCAAAGAATGGAATCTCTACAGATGAAGAAAAAGTGAAAGTCATTGCAGACCTACCTAGACCAAATAACATAAAAGAGGTACAGGCATTTATGGGTCATTGCGGTTATTATAGACGATTCATACATATTTATACAATCATAGCCAACCTCTGTACTCTCTTTTGACCAAGTTTGAATGGACAAATGAGTGTGAAAATTCATTCAATGAACTTAAATGACATTTGTGCTCAGCACCTATATTAACAACCCCAGATTGGAGCAAGCCATTCCATGTAAATGTAGATGCATCCAACTATGCCATAGGATGTGTGTTGGCACAACCCACAAATGAAGGTAATATAGATCTCCCTATAGCATACGCGAGCAAACAGTTGAATGCATCATAAAGGAATTACACCACTACGGAATGAGAGGGATTAAGAATGATCTACACAATAAAGAAATTCAAGCATTATTTGTTGGCAAATAAGTTTAAATTCTTCATTGATCAATAAGCATTATTGTACTTAGTCAATAAGCCGTGTAACACAGGATGAATGATACGTTGGTTTCTATTGCTCATGGAGTATGACTTTGAAGTCGTAGTCAGGAAAGGAAAGACACACCTTAGAGCTGACCACCTCTCAAGATTAATTTCAGGAGAAGCCCCTCAAGGAATAGTGGATGAATTACCCAATGCATATTTGTTCAACCTTGAGATAGTACCAGAATGGGCTAAGCCTATTGTCCCTATTCTCACATATGGACCCAAGAATCCTAGGATAAGTATCAAAGAAGGAGAGATTACCAAGTCTCAAAGATATCAAATAATAGTAGGAAGTATATATAAACAGGATAATCAAAAGATTTTTTCTTGTTGTGTAGATGAATGAGAACATGCGAATTGGTTGCAATTAGCACACATAGGTGCATTAAAGCAACACCATTCAAAATATCATACCCTGCAGACTCTGCATAGACTAGGAGTATATTGACGTTGTATGGAAGCAGATGTCTACAAGTTGTGTAGAGAATGCCCTGTTTTTTGTGAAAGACCAACAGTAGAACATGCTACATTATATCATATGTCTCTCACACCAGAATGGAGTGAACCTTTAGTGATGTACTTGAGGATGAAAACATTCCCTCAAGGAATGACTTTAGCATGTCAACGAAGTCTAGAACATGAAGCTCAAACTATTCACTTATTGGCGGCAATCTATACAAACGAGGAGGAGACGGATACCTAAGACAGTGTGTTCATGAGACGATTATTTGAGTGTACTAGAGACTGCACACCAAGGTGTTGGAGGTGGTCATTTTGGCCCCGATAGGATAATCAAAGCCATACTGTTTGTGGGATTATGGTGGCCCACTCTTCACATGGATGCACATACCTATGTTAAGTGATGTGATGTGTGCCAAAGAACTCAGTTTCCTACTCACAGAGATGAAATGCCATTGAAACCCATGATGGGAGGACGTGCATTTTCTAAGTGGGGTATAGACTTTGTAGGACCCATTAATCCCCCTGCGAAAGGTACTCATGTTGAATACATTATTGTAGCAACAGATTATCTTACCAAATGGGTAGAGGCCAAGGCCACAAAAAAGAATGATGCACACAAAAGTGCAAAATTCTTATTTGAAAATGTCTTTACAAGATATGGATTGCCTATAGAGTTAGTGAGCGATCGAGGAACTCACTTTCTAAATCAGGTCACTGAATATTTGTTACAAGATTTTATGGTTTTTTGTTTATTTTTGTTTGTATGAGTTGACTATGTATAAAAGAAATTTGACCAAAAGAAATCTTTTTAGGAACAAAAGATAATGCTAGAAATCAAGGATATAGGTACCACTATTACCCCACGTAATAGTGGCACTTACTCAAAATCTTGTTGAAAGTGCATAAGAGGATACTTCCTCAGAATGTGTCGATTTCTAGGATGATTAACACAGATAGTCATGAATTGAACTGAGTTCAACCCATCACGCGAATGAATTCGTGCAAAGGCACTACCATCATCTAAGGGTTTATTTTCCATGGGTTGTTCACAAATGAAAGGTTGTTCTAGAATAATTGGATAAGAACAATCTTCATGCACAAAGAAATGATGTTCTTTTTTCACATCTCCAATACAAAGGAGTACATTAGCACAAGTGCCTAGAAGATGACATGGAGCATTATTAGCAGCTTTCATTTGCCATCCATGGTCTCTATTTATAGGCCACCTACCTACTTTATAAAGTTCTCTTGATACTACATTGATTTCTAAGCCAGAATCTATCAAGGCAATATATGGTTTAGGATTGTTTCTATTTTGACTATAGTCTTTGTGGTTCACCTTGCCCAATAGTTATGAGTAAAATGGCTTTTAGGGTTACCATTAGACTTATCTACATTCCCAACCATAGGTACTAAATAGTTTCTATGCCCAAACTTATCATCCATTTCATGTTCATTTATTTTTACAGTGGTTAATTTTGGCTCATCCATCCCTACGTCTTCATCTTTATTTGCTATTGGCTCTTTTCTTCTTCTTATCACGTTAATCACTTCTTCTTTTACATAAGTCTTGACATTGCCAAAACTTCCTCTTAATAAAGAGTTACTTTAGCTTTAAGAATCTTCTCATAGATGACTCTTTTAATGTCAATAATCTTCTCTAATTGAGAAATCAACCTATATGTTGGAGGTTTCTTTGTTGGTTTTTCTCCCTTCTCCTCATCTTTCTCTACTTATTTCACTTTTTTTGTTTCAACTTCTTGCTTCTAAGTTTTACTTTTATTTAGTCTTCCTTTTCCTTTACTAGGGCTCTCTTTAGGCTCTTGAGTTTGTTCATTTGGCATTTTCTCTTGAGCTTCGTTCCTAGATCTAGTCACTCTCATATCTTGCTTCATGTTAAATTTTTTGAAACTCTCAATCGAATGTGCTCATGTGTAAAGCCATTCAAGATGCACATGTGTTAAAAATAAAGAAGTAAGCTCGTATATATTTTTGCAAAAAGGATTTTCTTCAAGTAGAAGGAAAATACAAAAATGAAAAATAGAAGCATTTACTTCAGCAAGTAGTAGAGGCCAAAAGAGAATCATTCAAAAGAGAATCAAATCCAAAAGCTGAATTGTAAGAGGAGTGGCTGTCCAAAGTAGTGGAGAAATGATGGAGAAGAGCTCTCAAACTCATCATGAGAGTTTTTGGTCACTTGGCTATAAAAGAAGCAAGGGAGGACACTCAATGTGAGAGCAAGAAGGCGTGGAAGCCCCCTTGTATCTACTTCATTTGGTTTGAGTCATTTCGTTCAGTTCACTCTCATAGAGTGTGTCCAGCCGCACACCCATTTTTGGGTAGTCTACTTGTGAGAGTCATATCTCTCAACATATGTATCCAAATTTAGTGTTTAAACATTCGTTGGAAAGCTTATCTTGAGTACTTCCTCTGTCTACAACAGTTTTATGAAATTCTTTATGCTCTCTGAGTTATTCAGGTTTTAGTGAAGTCTAGTTTTCAGCTGTGTCCAGCCGCACACCCATTTTTGGGTAGTCTACGTATGAGAGTCATATCTCTCAACATATGTATCCAAATTTAGTGTTTAAACATTCGTTGGAAAGATTATCTTGAGTACTTCCTCTGTCTAGAACAGTTTTATGAAATTATTTATGCTCTCTGAGTTATTCAGGTTTTAGTGAAGTCCAGTTTTCAGCCTAACTGAGTGGACAGGTAGTCTATTTTGAATCAAATAGTTGACAACTCAAATCTACTCCAAATTGAGTGTTTGATATCTCATTTGAAAGCTCTAGGTGTCTAGTTTGAGTGACCAAAGTTTCAAGTTCATTGGATATTTCAATTGGTACCAGTTTTCATTTGAAGGTTCTGCTGTTGGCAAGAGTCTTCATCCTGAGAAGGTCTTCTACACTTTCCGCTGCGATTAGGAGAGGAATTCTCCAACATTTGGTATCAGAGCCTTGGAGTTTGAAGAGGCAAAGCATTGGAACTAAACTGAAGCAAAGGGAAAGCTACAAATCAAGGGGGAGCTTCGTGAATTCAAGAGAGAGCGCCACAACATACTTGAGGTAAACTTCAATCTTGGAAGTTTTCAATGGCTGATTTAGGACAACAAGTTGAGAAGTTAGACAAAGACAATTTTCAGTCTTGGAGGTATAGAATGATAAATTACCTTAAAGGTAAAGGTTTATGGGGTTTAGTTAGTGGAGATGATCCACAACCGGTAGACCTTGAAGATCCCAACATTACTCCGGCACAAAGGAGACAATTTGCTGATTGGGAAGAGAGGAATCGAAGGGTGATGTTCCTCATCTCACAAGTTATTTCTAACACTATGATTGGTCATGTGCAAAGCTTAGAAACAGCCAAAGAAGTTTGGGAAGCATTGGAGAAGGTGTATGCTACCTCAACAAGGTCTCGGAGGATGCAACTCAAGAACGAGCTCAACAACATGAAGAAAAGCTCAAACCAAAGCATTAGTGAGTATACATTGAGGATTAAGGAGCTTCAAGATCAACTAGCATCAGTTGGATGCAAGATAGAAGAGGAAGACATCGTCCAAATAGCCCTCAATGGCTTGAGGAGTGAAGAAAAGTGGAAGCCCCTCATCACAAACATCCTTTATAGAGATCCTCTACCAACATTCGACGAAATTATACCAAATCTTGTGGCTGAAGAGGTTGCTCAACAAGGAGAAGGCAACAAAGGTAAGGACAGCCATAGTCAAATGTTATATGCAGGAAGAGGTAGAGGAAGGAACTCAAGAGGAGGCTCGAGAGGAAGAGGAAGAAGCTACAACAATACAAATTTCAGCCAACACAACTCGGACGACAACAAGGACAACTCAAATGACAACACACATGGAAGAGGTCGAGGAAGAAATAGAGGAAGAGGTCGAGGTTCATACAATCCTCATAAAGGTATAACATGTTATCATTGTGGTAAACTAGGACATTATGCAAATGATTGTTGGCAAAAGAATGGAAGGCTGAATGGAGGCAACCAAAGGAGCCAAAATAACTATGCGAGTACATCAAGTGAAGGAGACAAGCAAACCATGCTTGCCATGAAGCATGACTACAACAACTCGAGAAGTGATGACCAAAAATGGTTCATAGATTCAGGTTGCAGCAACCATATGACATGCCAAGGAGATTTGTTCACAAAGCTACAAGCTCCAAGTGGAAAAAGATGTGTAGAGACCGGCGATGAAACTCAACACGCAATTGAGCATGTTGGAGATATCAAGCTTGGAGACAAGAAGGTATTGGCTGATGTTCTTCATGTTCCTACTATTGCAAAGAATTTGATTTCAGTAGGACAAATGGTATGTTTGTTATTGACTTTGGAGTTGTCCTCTCCAATCATGAAGTACAAAAGAATCAACAAATCATCTTTATTTTGTCAATCCTGGGAATATCCATAAGACCACAGCCCCTTCTAGATGATAGATTCATAGAAATAAGAGATTGATGGCTGGAATTCTGAGAAAATGAAAATGAAGAGGAAATATCTAGGGTTTACCTTATCTAGAGCAAATCTTCATCATTTTCTATGATCTTTGTGTCTAATTCATGTTATTTTCTCATCAGAATACAAATATGAAATCAGAATTGGAAAATATCACCTGCATCACAGAGACGAGACAATCGCGATTCTGTACCAGTAGACGATTTTCACATTTCTGCAACATTCTTCAATTCTTCTTCACTCAATACATCAGTAATCATCTCTCTTCATACATCTTACTCAGCATTACATAAATGAAACTCACAAATCTCCATGATTAAGCAAGAAGCAAGCTTTCACATCAAAGGAAACACACATAACAGCAGGAAACACGATTTCAGCAGAAACTCTCTCTTCTCTATTGATAGCATGAACAAATGACTAACCAACCTCTCCAAAATAGAGAAAATTGACTTATATACATTTTCAAGTGTCCTCTTTCACACTTGTATTTTGGTCCTTTCCTCTATTAATCTAAAAATATGCTATCTAAGAGTTTCCAAAAATTCTAGAAAAAATACATAAGATTCTATCCTACATAAGGAAGATTCTTCCTTATTTTTACAACAATTGCATAAATATTTCTACAAATTTCTATCATTTTACAATATTTTTCCTTCAAGAAAGGTTTCCAAAAATGCATCTTCCAACATCCTTCCCCTCCTAAACCTTTCGGCTCCTGACGAAAGATTTTTCTGCTCCTCTGCACTGATCACTTCTTTTCATTTCTTCTTTCTTTGATATACTTGTGACAGCAAATCATGACTTTTTCTTTCTGTTATATTTAGATTATTGACCATTTCAAAAAATGCCTTTCTCCATTGTACTGCAGCTTCTGGTTTATCTATGACATCCTTCTTCAAATATTCTGTATAGGCAGCTTCATATGCCGTAAGTCTGGATTTAGTAATAACTGACAGATTTCCAAAAATCTCTGACTCTCTTTCAAAAAACCCGTAATCAAAGGCATCTTCAAAAATTTGCAAGTAATGACTGCCCAAAATTATCACTCTGCTGTAATATGCCATTAAGCAAATTCTGTCAGGTGTTTCACTCAAATCAAATAATAATGCATCTGTTGGAGAATTAAAGCCGATATAATTCAGTGTTCTGATATCTGTGTCGGTATAAGTTTCTATACAGGCCAAAATTAATCTCATTATTCTTATAAGTAGAATGCAAGCAGGGTCATTGACATCTTTGTATGTAGTTATTACAGACTCAGCAGTATTCACCATATAACTCTTGGTAGGCCATGTGCCTGCCTTCGGACCTGCTACTTTCGGAAAATTCATCCACTTTGGAGGAATTTGACCTTCTCTTCTTCTATCCCAAAAAGTTGTCCATTCTCTTCGTCGTGCTATTGGACAATAGGCTGGATTGATCTTTAAATGAAGAGGTGCCTCTTTCCAGATTTTCCTACATTCTTTGTTGGCATCCAACCATTTATTTCTCCACTTAGGGTTGGCTCTCTCAAATAGTTCTTTGGTAACATTGATGTCCTCTGCATACTCAAAGTATTTGTTTGGAGATAGCCCAACTCTGGCCATCTGGTAGTTCTTTATACTCTCCAAAATCATACAAAATGGTATCCCCAATCCATCTGCTGCCTAGTGATGCTGATCTGGATTGATTCCCTTATTCAATGCAAATGTAACAATTTGTTCTTCGTACTCATCATG
The DNA here is from genome assembly GCA_020310875.1 of Ceratopteris richardii. Lineage (NCBI taxonomy): Eukaryota > Viridiplantae > Streptophyta > Polypodiopsida > Polypodiales > Pteridaceae > Ceratopteris > Ceratopteris richardii. The sequence continues at coordinate 136,866,578 of CM035419.1, forward strand.
CATCTTTCTGATGAACTCCATTCTAGAATCTCTACTTGTCAGCAATTTACTTACAAAATCCTCTGAATATTCTTCTTCTGACTTTTTGTCTGCTGGTTCATTGTCATGTTGTACTCCCTCAATATTATCTACCCCATGTTCTCCTGCATGTGTAGTTTCCCCATGTGTCTCTTCCTGGATTTGTGGCTTATTCAACTTCTTCTGCAATTCTTCTATAGTCAACATCAGACTTCCATTCTGTTGTGCCCATAATTCCCTTTCTTTTTTCCACTCATTCTGTTCCTTTTCCCTCTTTGTCTGCCACTCATTTCTTTCCTTTTCCATATCCATATGTAGCTTATTATAGCCTCTCATAGATGTAGCAGCATGTGTACTAGCCTGCCTTTCTAATTCCTTGGCTTCTTTCAATTCTCTTTGTAATTCCTGAATTTCTTTGAGTAATCCTTCCTTTTCTCCCTCTGTTATCTGGACTGTCTGACTTTCCTCCTTCAATTGCCCTTCCTCCAATAGTAGCTTATTGATTTCTTCATTAGCTTTAGTCAAAATCTGATAGGAAGTTTGTAGAGTTCTCTATCTCCCCTTAATCGTTCTTAATTCTTTTTCCAATTTATCGTTCTGCTCTGTTACTTGCATATTCTTCTCTTCCAAGTATTGAATCTTGTTTTTCTTCTGTACTTCCAACTCTTCCAAAGCAATTATTTTACTGGAAAACTCCTCATTCTTCTCTTGCACCTTCCTTAGTTGCTCTGCCATATGCTCCTTTTCCCTTTTATGCTCTTTAATAACCATACTGCCTTTTTCAAATTCTGACTCTGCTACCATCCCTGAAATGATCATATTTCGGCTTGAGGGTCTGAACTGTTCAATATTGCTCATAATGAGTTGACATGCTGATCTAATACTCTTTGGGATTCTTTCTAGTCCTCCTTCTATTGTTATTTGTTTGGTTTCTAGTTGTTTGTCCTCTTTACATTCACTCTCCTCTTCCTCTTCTCCCTCATATTCTATAATTTTGGCCTTATTTTCTTCATGGCTTGGCTGAGTGTCCAGTATTTTTAATTCTGCCATGTCTTCTTGAACACTTGAACTCTTTTGCTCCAAAACATCTGAGATGAGCTTTATTTCTTGTACCTTTTCTTTCTCCAACACCTGTTGAGTTTCTTCAGAAAGATATCCTTCCTTTGTTTGCATCTCCTTTTCATGGCTTAGAGTTTCCTGGACCAAATTGTATTCAGTTTCTTCACCAAAATTTCCCTGACATTCACCTGCTTGTTCTTCCTGTCTTTCCTTTTCCTGTGCTAGAACTGTTCCAGTTACTTCCAAATCTTTCACCTGATCCTTACTTCTTTCCTCTTTGTGTTCTTCTTCCTGTTCATCATTGTGCATGAGGTCCATTGCTACCTCTTGTTCTTGATCCTCCTTAGATGTGAATTCCTCATTATTCTTCAAATCATGCAGGACATCCTTTATACTCTGAATGATTTCTTTTTCCATAACTTTCCCTATGGCCTTTGGAGCACTCTTTCCCATTTCTATCTTCTTTATTTCTTGATCCTTATTTACATCCTTCTGTTCTTTAAATGAACTACTCTTTTGTATCTCCTTTGTCAACTCTTCTAGCTCTTCATCCAATTTGAAGTGTGATGGTTTTGTCCATATGGGTTTTATTCCTGTATGCACCCACCCATAACTGACTTCTTCTGTTATTTCACTTGCTTGTTCTATCATTACTGCTTTTCCCTTCATTATCCTTCTTTCATCTTCCAGACTGAGCTGTTTTTCTGCCTGTTCCTGAATTGGTTCCTCCTGAGACTTCTTCTTCAATTCCTCAGGTGTCTTTTGTTTCTCAGAGGTCTGTATGATGACATTAGGAGTATTTGGTATTGATAAATTTAAACTCTTTAACAGGAAACTCTCAATATCACTCTCAGAATCAGATGAGAAGTGTGAAGGTCCTTCTTTTTCTGGTTCTGTGGGTTTTGATACTTCTTCCACAATGGATGGCTTCTGTGTTTCTTCCATGACTACTTCCTCCCTCTCTTTGATAACAGTTTCAGCTATGGATTTACCCTTTCCCTTCTTGGTCAATTTCTTTTTTTGTACTGGCTTCCTTGGAACCTTCTTTTTCACCACCACAGTGGTTCTGGTCTCTGGGGGTCCTTGTAATTCCTTAAAATAAGCTAGCAATTCCACCTCTTTTCTGACAAACACCTCCTCAGTTTCAGCTGTCATCATTTGGTCATGAAGAGCTTCATAGTGCTCCACCTCCTCCTGAATCCAGTCTGTAGCTTTGCATGAGTAGTCTTCCAACATTTTTTGGTATTGTGCTTCATACATAGCTCTCTTGTTATTCCCTTGGGTTAGATAGGTGTATAGTTGCTCTTTGCTTGTTTGGGGCGGATGTGGTTCACTAGAGGCTTGAACCTGTTTCTGTGCCTCCTCATGTTCCTCTTTTGTGGCTTCCTCCATTTCTAGTTCCACCTTCCTTGGGTCCACCCTTCTTTTCTTTACAGGAATTACTTCCTCAGATATCATCTTCCTTTTCATACCTGTTCCCCTCATGCGGGTTTGTCCTTCTGTTTCTCTTTCAGTCATTTTCCTTGGAGGACTCTTGATTCCAACCATAAGATTCCTGAAATACTGTGCTTCTGGAGCCAATTTCAGTTGATCTTCCAAAAAATGTTTGTTATTGACTTTGGAGTTGTCCTCTCCAATCATGAAGTACAAAAGAATCAACAAATCATCTTTATTTTGTCAATCTTGGGAATATCCATAAGACCACAGCCCCTTCTAGATGATAGATTCATAGAAATAAGAGATTGATGGCTAGAATTCTGAGAAAATGAAAATGAAGAGGAAATATCTAGGGTTTACCTTATCTAGAGCAAATCTTCATCATTTTCTATGATCTTTGTGTCTAATTCATGTTATTTTCTCATCAGAATACAAATATGAAATCAGAATTGGAAAATATCACCTGCATCACAGAGACGAGACAATCGCGATTCTGTACCAGTAGACGATTTTCACATTTCTGCAACATTCTTCAATTCTTCTTCACTCAATACATCAGTAATCATCTCTCTTCATACATCTTACTCAGCATTACACAAATGAAACTCACAAATCTCCATGATTAAGCAAGAAGCAAGCTTTCACATCAAAGGAAACACACATAACAGCAGGAAACACGATATCAGCAGAAACTCTCTCTTCTCTATTGATAGCATGAACAAATGACTAACCAACCTCTCCAAAATAGAGAAAATTGACTTATATACATTTTCAAGTGTCCTCTTTCACACTTGTATTTTGGTCCTTTCCTCTATTAATCTAAAAATATGCTATCTAAGAGTTTCCAAAAATTCTAGAAAAAATACATAAGATTCTATCCTACATAAGGAAGATTCTTCCTTATTTTTACAACAATTGCATAAATATTTCTACAAATTTCTATCATTTTACAATATTTTTCCTTCAAGAAAGGTTTCCAAAAATGCATCTTCCAACATGGTAGAGAAAGGATATCATGTTATCTTCAATGAAAAAGGCTGCTTTATAAAGAATCCAAAAGAAGGATTCAAGGTCATTGCTCAAGGAAGGAAAGAAGGAAGGATGTTCACTTTGGACATTCAACAACCGCATGGAAAGGTGATGTATATTCAGTTTGGAAACAAGAGGATAGCTGAAATCGATTTGTGGCACAAAAGGTTTGGACATATCAACATTCCCAAGCTCAAGGACATGAGCAACCATGAAGTGGTAAGAGGTCTTCCAAGATTCAATGATGCCGGACTACATGACTTTTGTGAAGCATGCCAACTCGGAAAGCAAACTCGACAACCATTCAAGAAAAGCAACTATGTGGCAAGGAATGTCCTCGACTTGATACACACGGATGTATGGGGACCATCACAACAACCATCAATGGTTGGTAATAGATATTTTGTCACTTTTATTGATGATCATTCAAGGAAAGTATGGATGTTTTGCATAAAACAAAAATCAGATGTGTTCTCCATGTTCAAGAGATTTAAAGCACAGGTAGAAAAGGAAACAGGACTCTACATAAAGACCTTGAGGTCCGATGGAGGAGGAGAATATTTCTCCAAAGAATTTTCAAACTTTCTTTATGAAAATGGAATCAAGAGACAATTTACATGTAGGTACACACCTCAACAAAATGGAATAGCTGAAAGGAAAAATCGACATATCACAGAAGTTGCAAGATGCATGCTCAACGAGATGAAGATGCCACTAAACTATTGGGCTGAAGCAACTAGTACAGCCGTTTATTTGATGAACAAGTGCACAACGGCTGGAGTGCATAATCTAACTCCCGAGGAGGTTTATTCCGGTAAGAAGCCTGACCTTACACATCTCAAAGTTTTTGGATGTGTGTGTTATGTTCACATCCCTCAAGAACTAAGGACAAAGATGGAGGCAAAGTCCGAAAAATGTATTTTTATTGGATATTCATCGGAGCAAAAGGGATATAGGTGCTACAATCCGGTGACAAAGGAGCTACGAGTCTCACGAGATGTGGTGTTTGATGAGCTAAGACCATGGTTTGGAGACAAAGGGAAAGAGAAGACTCTTGAAGAAGATTGCGAAGATGATGAAGGTGCTCTCCAAGAAGAATTTCAGCAAACAAGCACTCAAATGTCAAGTCCAGAAGCTTCTACATCACTTGGAGAAAGCTCAACATGGAAGGGGAGGCTAAGGAGTCATTCCTCATCACCAACATCAGCTTATGAAAGATCTAAAGCCGAAAGTGCTGCCCAAAATAGTGATTCAAATACAAGTGAAGAAGAGTATGAAGAGGTGATCACACCGAAGGTAAAGTTGAGCCGATTGAAGAAGCAATGTTCAAAAGGAAATGAAAGGAGGTCTTCAAGAGCAAGGTATCCAATTGAAAGGCTTAGCTATGATAGTTTTATTGCAAAACATTTTGCATATATGATACAGGTGGTCAAAGATAAAGAACCGGATGCATATGAAGAAGCATGTAGACAAAAAGAATGGCAAGAAGCTATGCAAGAAGAGATGAAAGCTCTCAAGGACAATCACACATGGGAGCTAGTTCCAAAGGCTGAAGGTATGAAGATTGTTCCAAATAAATGGGTGTTTAAAATAAAGAGAAATGTTGACGGCTCTCTAGCAAGGCATAAAGCTAGACTAGTAGCAAAAGGATTCAAGCAAACTCACGGCATCGATTATGAAGAGACTTTCAGCCCGGTTGCAAAGATGGGAACAATTAGAACCTTGATTGGAGTGAGTGCAACAAGGAGATGGCCATTGTACCAACTCGACATAAAAAATGCTTTTCTCAATGGTGAACTTCAAGAAGAGGTATACATGAGTCAACCAATTGGATTTGAAGACAAAAAACATCCAAATTTTGTTTGTAGATTGAAGAAAGCTTTGTATGGGCTGAAGCAAGCACCACATGCTTGGAATCAAAGATTGGTCGAGTACCTCACAAGGTGTGGGTATAGTCCAAGTAATGTAGATCCCTCTCTCTACATGAAGAAAGAAGAAGGCAAGCAGGTATATATTTGCATATACATTGATGATCTCATCATAACAGGAAGTAATGTTACAGGAATACAAGAGATCAAAAGGAAACTCGGTAAGGAGTTTAAAATTTCAGATCTTGGTGAGCTGAAATACTTTTTAGGCATTGAGATAGTCTATGGGAAAGATGGCATTTACTTAATGCAAAGAAAGTACCTATTGGATGTTCTTTTCAGATTTGGAATGAGTGAATGCAAACCACTCACTCAACCTATGGACACAAATGTGAAGCTATGCTCAAATGATGGAGAGAAGTTACATGATGTAACTACATACAGGAGTATTATAGGTTCATTGATCTATGCTACGATCACAAGACTAGATTTGTGTTATATTATTGGAGTTCTTTCTCAATTTATGCAAGCTCCAACAAGTGAACATTTAAATTCAGCCAAACGAGTGCTAAGATATGTGAAGCACACTGTCAATCATGCATTGTTTATAGATATGATGAAGAATTGCAGGTAAAGGGCTTCAGTGATGCTGATTGGGCTGGTTCCAAGGAGGATAGAAGATCCACTTCAGGTTATGTGTTCATGATAGGTAGCAAACCTATCACATGGAGCTCAAAGAAGCAACCTACTGTTGCACTATCATCTACAGAAGCTGAATATAGAGGTTTAGCCTTTGCAACTTGTGAAGCTATGTGGATTAAGAAGCTCTTGGCTGATCTTGATGTGCAGGTGGAGACCATTCCAATTTATGGTGACAACATGTCAAGCATTCACTTGACAAACAATCCAATGTTTCATGCACGAAGCAAGCACATAGAAGTGCATTATCATTATGTTCGAGAAAAAGTTTTGAGCAAGGATGTGGATATAAAGTTCATTGGAACTAATGAGCAGGTTGCAGACATGCTTACAAAGTCCCTCGATGCTTCTAAGCTCAAGAGGTTCAAGGACGACATCAACTTACAAGATATGGTTGAAGGTGCAAGCTCACATGTGAGCTTGAGGGGGAGTGTTAAAAATAAAGAAGTAAGCTCGTATATATTTTTGCAAAAAGGATTTTCTTCAAGTAGAAGGAAAATACAAAAATGAAAAATAGAAGCATTTACTTCAGCAAGTAGTGGAGGCCAAAAGAGAATCATTCAAAAGAGAATCAAATCCAAAATCTGAATTGTAAGAGGAGTGGTTGTCCAAAGTAGTGGAGACATGATGGAGAAGAGCTCTCAAACTCATCATGAGAGTTTTTGGTCACTTGGCTATAAAAGAAGCAAGGGAGGACACTCAATGTGAGAGCAAGAAGGCGTGGAAGCCCCCTTGTATCTACTTCATTTGGTTTGAGTCATTTCGTTCAGTTCACTCTCATAGAGTGTGTCCAGCCGCACACCCATTTTTGGGTAGTCTACTTGTGAGAGTCATATCTCTCAACATATGTATCCAAATTTAGTGTTTAAACATTCGTTGGAAAGCTTATCTTGAGTACTTCCTCTGTCTACAACAGTTTTATGAAATTCTTTATGCTCTCTGAGTTATTCAGGTTTTAGTGAAGTCCAGTTTTCAGCTGTGTCCAGCTGCACACCCATTTTTGGGTAGTCTACTTGTGAGAGTCATATCTCTCAACATATGTATCCAAATTTAGTGTTTAAACATTCCTTGGAAAGCTTATCTTGCGTACTTCCTCTGTCTAGAACAGTTTTATAAAATTATTTATGCTCTCTGAGTTATTCAGGTTTTAGTGAAGTCCAGTTTTTAGCCTAACTGAGTGGACAGGTAGTCTGTTTTGAATCAAATAGTTGACAACTCAAATCTACTCCAAATTGAGTGTTTGATATCTCATTTGAAAGCTCTAGGTGTCTAGTTTGAGTGACCAAAGTTTCAAGTTCATTGGATATTTCAATTGGTACCAGTTTTCATTTGAAGGTTCTGCTGTTGGCAAGAGTCTTCATCCTGAGAAGGTCTTCTACACTTTCCGCTGCGATTAGGAGAGGAATTCTCCAACAACATGAACATATCTTTCTTACTAGCTACTAGCAACCCATATTAGTCCACAAGTTGATCAAAATAGTGACAATATGAAGTTGCATTAAAGCCATTAAATTCCCCCTATCAATTTTGATATAAAGTCTATAATCTTCCAGATTCATTGTTGTTCAAAATTTGGTGTCATACTACTTAACTCAAATACAATAGAAAGAAGGGAAATGTAAGAATGCAATTCATGAAGAATACCTTCTAGCTCATCTTCACTTGAGGTATCTATGATGAAATTATTGGAAGGATCTGTGAAGAGCCTTATCACCTACTCCAAGTTTGTGTCCAGCTCCAGAGACTTGTCGAACTACCATAGAATGGTTTCGTGTCAGTTTTAATATCCTAAAGGTGTGCAGTCAAGCAGCTCAACTCCAACTGCTCGTTCCTAAATGCTGATGCACACAAGGTGCTTAAAGCAAGCTCATGAGGTGAATGAATAGATGGAAACTCAAGAAAAGATTAGATCAATGGGAAAAATTGATCAACTTCTCATGAACCTTTGGAAAAAAATCAATCTTGGTTGGTTCATACTCAGAGTCATTGTGTACTTGAGCCAAGACGACTCAAGGACTTGTGCCAATGAGACTATACCTCAATTGCCACACAAGTGCATATAGTGGGTACTTTAACACACATTTAAATGTCAATCCTAAGGAACGACTTACCAAGTGTATGAAGAAGTGTGCACACGTGATGGGAAATGAAGTGGTTTAGCTAGCATGCATGAGAAAAGACTACTACCTCTCACGCTCACTGAAATACTGAAAGTGTTTGTCGCAAGCCTCTTACAGCAGTTTTGGTATTTTGAGGTTTTCTCCCAGCCTAGAACTCCGAATATAGGCAACAGCGTACTCATTTCGAAGCTCTCGCCGAGACGCATCCAACGGTGGTGGTTTCACTCAATTCTGACCACTCTGCTTCAAGTTATGGCTAAAACAGTGAATGACGGTAATCACAAATACCCGCGCCACAGCTTCTCATAGCTCACGCACGCACTACAGTAGCTCAAAACCAAGGGGAAGGGGTAGACAACAGTCCTACACATGCATTTCAAGCATAACACACACATACAAGAGCGAAATGAAGATCAAAATCAGCAAGAAAGAGGCAAACTCGAAAATTCTGAAGAGCTCCTTCTTCACAATGGCAAGAGTTTTTTACAAAGAGTCACAAAGTGACTTATATACATGAGCCCTAAGTTTGGTCCTTTCACACAAGGGACCGGCACTTTATTCACTAAGAGACTAATTTCCTACTATTGTACATGGGTAATCTCTACTCTTCTGCGGGGATGCATCTAGAGGACTCCTCTAGTGCATTTACAAAGGGAAATATATTACAAGAATGAGTATGATACAAAAATAAGATGTCCAAATCGGAAAAATTTTGGGGCCCGTCTTTTTCTCTGCTTTGTGCTTTCTTTCGCTCTGCAACACTCTCCCCCTCTTCGTCTCTGTCGTCCCTTGACAGGCTTGCTTCTTGTCATCAGTTTGTTGTCGGCACGCTTCCCTTGGTCAGTGTTGTCTGTCGTTAAACAGACATGTAGATTTGATGGCCTTCTTGATTCAAGCTCTACTACTCGAGAGCCTGTTGTACTTGTCTTGCCTGTTGACTTGGGTTGCCACGCACGCCACCAGTGACTAGGAATGTGCTGTTCTTAGTCACCCTCTTAAACTTTTCAGCCTCTACCCCTTTCTAACTTTTGGTCCTCTGATTTGTCCTGGTTGCACACATCTGACCCTGTTGTATTGCTTTGAGGCTCTTTGCTTTTTCCCACCATGCATGACCTGGATGCTTTGCTTTTTTGCCTGATGCGTGCCCCTGCGGGGCTCTGTGCAGAGATGGGTAATGCGCCCCTACGGGGCTTCTTGCAGAGATATATCTTCAGATATTGCTTTTTAGTGAAGCTGCTTCTTTCGTTGTCTTCTTCTTTTCTTCTTCTTACTCGATTCTCCCTCAACACTGCCCCCCTCCTGGCCTCTGTCGTCCCCGACAGGCTTTGATAAGCGACGGGCATATGTTTGATAAACTCTTTGCTCTGTATCATTTAGCTGATTTGCTTCACGTATCATGAGTTGTTTCCATTGTTCTACCTTCACACCGTCATTTGGTGGCTGTCTGTGATCTGCGAAGAAGCTGAGTTCATATGCCACTAATCTGGCATTTAAATTAGATGACATCTTCAAAAAAATTTCTGAATCCGTCTCAAAAAATCCTGTAAAGAAAGCTTCTTCGAAAGTCTGCATATATACACTTGGCAAGAACAAAATTCTGGAATAATACATTATTGTTGGGCGGCTAGGCATAACTGAGAGATCAAAAATGAGGATCTCAGTTCCCTGATTAATACCGATGAAGTTCAAAAAGGTGTGAGCCGCGTGCTTGAATACTTTCAAAACTGTGAGGATCATACTAAGTATCTTGTTTATCATTTTTACAGCTAAATCAGGTACTGTCGCGTAATTCTGTAGCCAAAATTCTATGGTTTTGACCATATAATCCTCCGTTGGCAAATAGTTATGTGGCGGGCTCGGAAGCATAGGATAATTGAGCCAGTGTTTATTTATAGTACCGCTTCTTTGAAAGTCCAAAAATTCCCTGGTATCCCTTCTGCGTGGTAGTGGACAAAATGAAGGGTTTACCTGGAATGCATATGGCGCTGCTTGCCAATGCACCCGTAGTGTGGGATGCTTCTCCAAAAATTTCCGTCGCCACACTGGTTGTGCAGCTTCAAACTCTGCTTGCGTGTATTCGAATGTATCATGTTTGAAATTCAGCTGCTCATCTGGACTCTTCCTTGTAATCTTTATTATATAGCGTCTTGTCTTTTCTTTCAAGAGTCCATAGGGAATATTGAAGGGCTTCATGATTTTGTCCAGATCTTTACCTTTGATCTTGGCCTCTTTCATGACTTTTACCACTTCATTTTCAAAATTTTCTGTTAATCGGGACACCACTAGTGCCCGTTCCTTCTGACTTATTTCTGCAGTATATGGCATAGGATGATCATCATGTATATCCGCCACCTGCTCACGTATTGGAGAATTATAGATCGGGTGAGATAGAGGGCTTACCTCTACCTCGTCAGTAGGATGTTCCTTATCTGGCACTACTGGTGTCCCGATCAGTGCTTTCTCTTTCATCTGAGTCTTCAACCGTTCTATACATTCCTCTTTTCCTTTTATCTCTTGCATGGCTTCCCTGAGTGTTTCTTTTGTGGCCAGCAATTCTTTACCAATGTCGGCTACATGATCCATGTTTTCACTGTAGCTTTGCACGAGTTTTCCCTGTGCTATATTTAACTGCTTTTTTAGTTCACATATTTCTTGAGTGTACTTCCGTTTTGATTCGTCTCGTACTTCTTTCTCTTGTCGTAGCAAATCTGCATATTGTGCTATCTGCTCTCTTAATTCTTTTTCTTTGGTGTCTGAGGATTCCTGTTGCTCGATCGGTTGATCATATAATAATGACTTCATTAGTTCCTTATTCCTGACTCGTAATGTATCATTCTCTTCCATATATAATTTGAGTTGTGTCTGTAGCAAAGTACTCCTAGCTCTCATTCTCTCTTTGTCTGCCTCGCTTGCATCATGTAATTTTTGTAATTTCACGAGCTGTGCCTGGAGTTGGTGGTGTTGAGTCACTACGGATTCATATTGTGTTTTTGTTTCGAGCAACTCATTGCTTTTGATCATGAGCGCCTTTTGTGCTTCGATGAGTTGTGAGGACAGTTGTTCGCTCATGAGCTGGAATTGACTTTTTTCTCTCATGGCCTTATCATAATCTGCATCTATGTCCATCATTTGTTGTTGTGTATCCATGGTTGTCTGAATCATCTGCTTCACTACAGGCTTTAGCTGAGTAACATCCACATTTAGCCATGTTTTTGGTATACTCGGTTCTTCTCCGGTATTGACGTCTTTGCCCTGAGTCACATGTAATGTAATGTCATGGGGCTGCCTAATTTGAGGTTGGATCCTTGGCTCAGCCCCCATGTTTGCTTTATCTTCTTGAGGTGTATCATCGGGCACCTCGATCACAATTTGCTCTTTGATTTGTAATTCCTCCGGCTCCTTACCTACTGGAGTTAGTTCTTCCTCTTTAATAGGTTGTTGTACATGTGTAGCACTATTTGTATCCTCCTTTATGCTTATTTTTGTAGTGTCATTTAATCGAATGACATGCTCCGGTTCCATAGATCCTTCAACTCTCTTTTCCTTTTCTTCCTGATTTTGTGGAGTCACTTCCACTTGATCAACTTCATTCCATTCATCTTCTTGTGTTTCGGTCTGTATATCCATATCCAAGGTATCTTTTTCAGGGCTGGATTCCGTATTTGTACTAGAGTCCTCGATCCCTAGTTCCTTGTATCTTCCAGTTTATTTTGGTGTCTTTTCTGGACTCTGTTTTTGTTTCTCTTGACTCGCCTGTCTATAATGATGACCTTGAATATTTAAGTTCACCTGCCCTTGCATATACTGATGTGTCTCTTCGAGGGCAGTGGACAGATCTCTCTTTGTAATAGGCACTTGTGCCGTCGTGATTTTCGGTAAGAGATGAGTTCTCTTTGATTGTGGTGTAGCTTGGGCTTCCTCTTCCCGTAGGCGCTTTGTGCCCCTCATGGGTTTTTGTATGCTGGTTCCAGCTTCTTCAGCCATAGCTACCGATTTCTTCTTCTTAGGGACCGTAGCTGATTTTGCATATCTTGCTAGCCCTTCTGAGGTTGGCATCTCTCTCAAACAATTCTTCATTTCGAGAGCTTCATAAATCAATAAGGTCAATGCAGAACTGCCATTCAAAAACTTCTTCTGTCCCCATTTCTTATGAGCCTCGAATAATCTTTCTTGGACGTAGCTTGTTAAGTTCACTTTGTTCCCAATTTGTCTCATGGCATGCGATAATAATTGTACAATTATCTTCTGAGGAGTTGTGTATCTGTGCATGCTGGGGAAACAAAAGTGCTGATGCACCAATCTTACAGCATCTTCTATGTCAATTCTGTTTATTTCCAAGAATGACCTCTTCTTGGGATCATGGCATTCCTCTTTGACACTCGTAATTCCTGTTTGATTCCATCCAAAAGCTTTATTGATCAACTCATGGGTAAATTGGATAGTCTTCCAAGCTCCGACTTTATCCAAAATGCGTGCTTCGGGAACTGAGATCTTCGTCGCGGCAGGCTGCATGGTATTCATTACCTGTGCACATCTCTGAAAATCTGGAACATATATAGGCATTTTGAGAAATGCCTCTATGCCTTCTTGTGTCCATACATCCTCAATATGAGGTAGTCCTTGTATGATCGTTTTGAAGTCCTGTGACATGATAGGAAAATAGTGATCTGTATCCATTATCTTGATAGTTGCCATGAAGATGAGCTCTGCCACTGGTTGATCATCCCGGAACCAGTGACCTCTTGCTTTTGTTACTGATTCTAATGGAAGAAGCTGCACCTCTTCTTGCTGCATGGATTCTGAATCAGTAGACGCCATCTGCACTCGATATAGAGTATGAATTAGTGGCCAGATCTTATCAGAAATCCTTCTTTATTTGTTTGTCATAAGCTCGATATTGCTCCGAGTGAACGGTGTCATCCCTTTCCCGTGTGTGTGAGAAAGGTAATACCTGGATTTTTCTTATTTTTATGTATTTTTATATTTTCATCTGAAAAGGAAAACAGAAAAGTTAGTTTATAGCCGAAGCGGTTATTAAATTTTTTGGAGTATTTTTCTTAAAATATGTACAAGTGCTCTCCTATTTCCCCGTAAGGAAAATGTGCTTGACTATCCTGATATAGAAGAGGGATGTGCCGAATGCTTGGCCTTGTAATGTGGCCCTATCATGCATACTTTGAGTATTGACAATCCCACATGTGTGCAATTGGAAGTAGTTGGTTGATGCATGCCGTTCGTTTTGTCTTTCGGTATCCAAATCTGCTTCCTCGTGCTGGGCCTTGTTGTATGTTGCCTACTTCCACTGAAAGTGGCTCTTTTCTCCTTGTTGTAGGTCTGCTTTATCTGATTTGTGAATCTCGGAATGACTCGGGTTACCATTACAGACTCCTTCTTTCGCCAGTAACTCTTTTTCTATGGCTTTTTTGCTTGTGGATCACATTGGTTCTTCTTGTTTTGGGGATCATCCTTTTGGTTTGGTTTCTTTGTAGTGCATGACTTAGGAATCCAAATTTGCGAACGATCCTGTTGAGCGGCTACTACTTTCTTTGGGATCCATATTGTAGCAATTCGTCGATGACTTCGTTGTTCAGACTGAGTTGGTTTTTGCTTTGATTGTTTGTTCCGATGTGGGTTGTGCTTCTGTTGTCGAAGATGCTCCTCTACTTGATCTTTCTTTATCCACGCTTGATTAGAGTATGGAATAGGGTATATTTCAATGGGTACAGATTTTGAATTACTCAGAGGACTAGTCTTTCTAATGCATTGTGCTTCGATGAGGTGTGTTTCAGATAGATTGACACTCTCATGACTTGCTAGACTTGAACATGGTGTGCAAGCAGAATTCAATGTGTCCGCACATATAGTACTCGATGAAGGTGTTTCTATAGTGCTAGTAATCATACATTCAGGACTTTGTTCATCAGAATGAACTGTTTGCTCCATGCTTCCGGATTTGATTGGTCGTTCATCTAGCAGACTGAATACTTCACGGTGTCCTATCCTGGCTGAGATGTATCCTAACGCCAATTGAATGGTCACCTCGTATTCGTAAATCCAGTCTTGGCCTAACACTACCTCTTCAAGTAAATCTTGGTCATGACACACTAATAGCATTTGTTCCATAGTGTTGTTGCCAAGATGTAAAGGTAAAGTGATCTCACCTATGCATTGAGTAATTGTTCCTCCTATTCCTATCAACTGGGCCATCGATGGGCGTACTGTCTCCTTGAGTTTTTGGGTCAAAGAAAGCTTGATGTAGCTTACAGCGGCTCCTGTGTCAATGAGAGCATTCACCAAGTGGTACTCCGTTTTTCCTGCTCCCAAATTTAAATATGGCTGTGTTCTCTGTGATCCTAGGTTTTGAGTGGTTCTAAAATTAGCCATTGGGATGAGTTCTTCTCCTAGCCGATATCTCTCATCTCGCTCTCTCATCCACTCTTTCCGTTTCTTTATTCTTTCCAATGCTTCCTGTCTCGCTTCCTCTCGTATTCTCTCTTCTTCATTTTTTCTATTTTGGGCACCTACCAATCGCGCTAGCGTTTGGTCAGTCAAGGGCTCCATGAATCGTCTTACTCTACATCCACTGATGTAGTTTGGTAATACATTCCCATCTAAGGTTGCTAAGTTAATGGCTCCACTTGTAGATATACGATTAATGATTAATGGACCATATCCTCTCTTCTGCAATTTTTTAGCATGTTGTTTCAAAGTGTATACTAGAACTAAGTCGCCTTCTTTAAGTCCCTTGTCTTTTATACGTGCATCATAATATGCCTTTTGTCTCCGTTTAGCAGCATAAATGCCTGCTACAGCTTGCAATCTAGTCTCATGTAACTTCTCAATTTGATCTAGTTGTTGGGACAATTCATGACCGTTCCACTCATATTGCTGGGCCACTTTCAATGTAGGCACTAAGAAGTCAATTGGCAAAATTGCATTTTGCCCATACACTAAATTGAAAGGTGTGGTTCCAATGGCCGTTCTATATGCAACTCGGAATGCCCAAATTGCATGATGCAATTGTTTGTCCCAATCAGATCTTCCATTATTGACAAGCTTAGTCAGCACCGTGCATAGCACTTTGTTAGAGCTCTCAGCCTGTCCATTGGCTTGGGGATGGTATGGTGCTGATTTTTTATGAATCACCAAGAACTCGTTCATTAATGACTCAATCACCTCATTGAGGAAGTGCGTACCTCGATCGCTAACAATCTCAATGGGCAAGCCAAAGCGGGTGAAAATATGCTCAAATAGAAATTTTGCGGTAGTTTGAGCATCATTTTTCCTAGTAGCTCTTGCTTCTACCCATTTTGTTAAGTAGTCCGTGGCCACTATGATGTATTCCGCATGGGATCCTTTTGCTGGTGGGCTGATAGGTCCAATGAAGTCTATCCCCCATTTTGTGAAGGCTCTCGCGCATATCATTGGTCTTAATGGCATGTCGTCTCTCCGAATTGGGTATTTAGTTCTCTGACAAGTCTCACAACTTCGTACATACGTCTCAGCATCCATATGTAGAGTTGGCCACCACAAGCCCGCAAAGAGAATCATTTTAACAGTTCTCTCAGCCAAAAAATGACCTCCTGCAGCACCTGCATGTGCCATTTCTAATATGGGTAGATATTCTCCTTCATGCACACATAATCTTAGTTGGTTATCCTTCCCTCGTTTGAACAATTGCTTTCCTATGAGAATGTAGTCCTTGCTCATTTCCTCTAATGATCGCTTTCTTGCCAAGCTAGTTCCTAATTCATGTTCTTGAGTTTTTAAGAATTTCACTAATGGTGTACTCCAATTGGGTGCTATGGTCGAAAAAGGTAGAGACAGATGATCTTCGAGAACCGTCTCTCGGCATTCTGCACAATTACTTACGTGGTCGTGAACACTCTTAGGCATGTCAGGCCAATATACTCCTAATCTTTTCAGTTCTCGGATAGTTCCATGAATCCCTTTGTGTGTTCTCCATTTGTTCACATGGGCTTGCTCAATTAGTTGCGTTTGTTCATCCTCATCAATACATCTGAGTAACACTCCGTTTGGTTCCATGTAGTATACACTTCCTGACACAATGTGTAAATTCCTCGATTGAAGAATTTGTTTTTTGTTATTCCTATTGATTGAGTGTTGAGGCCCATGAGTGAGTATAGGGATCAATTTCTCAGCCCACTTTGGGCATACTTCCAGGTTAAAAAGGTAAGTATCTGGCAGATCATCGGGCACTCCACTCGGTGGCTCTCCGTGTGTTAGCCTTGAAAGGTGGTCTGCTCTTACATGTGTGTTCCCCTTTTTCACTATTACTTCGAAGTCAAATTCCATTAGCAGTAGAAACCATCGTACCAATCTTCCCGTGTTACAAGGTTTATTGACTAAGTACAACAAAGCTTGATGGTCTATAAAGAATTTGAACTTTTTGGCTAAAAGATAATGTCTGAACTTCTTCACGGCGTATACCATTCCTAAGCCCTCTCGTTCCGTAGTGGTATAATTTCTTTTGGCTTGATTCAGTTGTCTACTCGCATAAGCAATTGGATGATCAAGCTTGCCTTCATCACCCGGCTGGGCTAAGATGCATCCAATGGCATAGTTAGAAGCATCAACATGAATATGAAAAGGCTTGCTCCAATTGGGTGATTTCAGAATTGGGGCAGTACTAAGTCTCTTTTTCAACTCTGTGAATGCCTTTTCGCACTCTTCTGTCCAATAAATTGAGTCAAGAGACTATATAAGGGTCTTGCTATTATGGCATACATGTGAATGAACCTACGGTAGTATCCACAATGTCCCATAAAAGCTTGCACTTCCTTTGCGTTCTTGGGTCTTGGTAAGTCTACGATGACTTTAATTTTGTCTTCATCTGTTGAGATTCCATTCTTAGAGACAATATGTCCTAAGATTTTCCCTTGTCTAACCATGAAGACACATTTTTCAGGATTGAGACATACTCGATATTGTCGACATTTGGCAAAAATCTTTTCTAGTTCAGGGATGTGCTCTGATCGTATAGCTGAATATGTACAAAGATCATCCACGTATACCTCCATACTTTTTCTCAGAAATTCCTTGAACACATGACACATCAATCTTTGGAAGGTAGCTGGGGCATTCGTTAAACCAAAAGGCATGACTCTAAAGGCGTATACTCCCCATTCAGTTGCGAAAGCTGTTTTATGTTGGTCCTCAGGAGCAATGGCTACCTGATTATACCCTCAAAAGCCATCCAAAAAGCTATAGACTTCCTTTCCTGGTACCCTTTCCAAGAGATGATCAGTGATTGGTAAGGGATAACTGTCCCTTATGGTTGCGGCGTTCACTTTCTTCAAATTGATGCACACTCTTAATTTTCCATTCTTTTTTGGTACAACCACCAAGGGTGACACCCATTCCGTGTGCTCAATTTCATAGATGAATCCAACATCTAATAACTTGTCTATTTCCTCTTTTATTTTGGCTGAATACACATCATTATAAGTGTATGGTCTTTGTTTAGAAGGTTTGGCTTCGGATGTCATGGGGATTCTATGCGCACATATAGATGGATCTACTCCTTTTAAGTCCTTATAGGTCCAAGCAAAGACATCCCGATATTCTCTTATGAGACGAATTAACTCTTGTTCTTCTTCTACTGAGACATCCTGTCCTATGAAGGTACATCGTTCCTCTCCTCCTTCCATAGTTACAACTATCTTTTTGGTTTGCTCCTTATTGTCATATGCTATTCCAGGCTGTGCTTCTCTTTTCGGCATTTGAATAGCAATTTTCCTCTCCTCCACTTCATATTTTTTAAAATGAGCTGGTACCTCAAATTGGTCTTGGGGTTTGTTTTCTTCATCTTCTGATTCTCTTTCAACTTCTAATTCCTCTTTCTGTGTGAAGTCCTGGTGTTTCTCTTTGGCAGTGATATTTATGTTGGTGGTACTATTCCCTAGATCCATCGGTTCGGGTTCCATTTCAATGCTCTCGTAGTCCTCCTTCCAGTCTTTCTCGATCACTTCTCCTTCTTCTGCCTCCTGAAGGACTACCATATACAGGCTAACATCATACCCCTCCTCATCGATACATTCGTTCATGGTCACTACTTCTTCGTTCACACAGACATCGAGGGTAGCTAAAATTTCCATCCAACCGTGAGGTTCAAATTCTTCATCCGGAAATACTTGTGGCATGTAAGCTGGGTCTTGTACAGACCTCGCTATTCCTTGTTTTTGCTGCCATCCTTTTCTTCTCTCCTCTTCCTTTTGTGCAGCTTCGCATATCCATAGATGAGTGTCCTCGTTCATCCAGGATTGATCACTAGAACCTGCACTATGAATCGATTGATTATCTTCCTCCTTATGAATTTGATTCCATTGTAGAGGTGGAACATCTTGATATGTGTACGTATGTAGGTTTATTCTAGTGGTGGTTCCTGCGTGTTGTAAGTATACCGCGTCTTTTCCCCAATCTTGTACGACCTTTAGCTGTCTCATGAAAGGCCTTCCCAGGATCATTTCATAATTGCTTGGCCTTTCAAAGTGACATATTGCTAAAGTATGTTCGAATTCCACTCCACATGTAGTGAAGACTACTCGTTCCAACAATCCTGAGGGTCTTTCCGTATGACCATCTGCCATTTGTATTTTCATGCGTGTTGGTCGTAATGTTGGTTTTCCCCATTTCTCCCAAATTTCTTTGGTAGCAATACCAACACCAGCTCCTGAATCTAGTATGGCTTTGGTAGTGTAACCCCTGTAAGTAATTGGAAGGCAGGTATTTCCTTCATCTCCCTCACTAAAGTCTCCTACTTTATCCACTGGAATTCTCATTGTGTTTACTTCATCTGCTATCTCGTTCTTTTCCTCCTTGACCTCCCATTGATTGATTAATTTCTCTTTTAAATGTGGTTTTACCTTTAATAGTTCTTCAAATGTTAGGGTACATGGGATTTTTACCTCTCTAAGGCGTTGTATGATCTCCGATGTTTGGACTGATGGGTTCGTTTCCCGTCTCCTTATTGATGGAATGCGATACAATTCAGAATTTTGCTCGTACTCCCCTGTGTAGTTGGGCAGTTCCTTTACATCTTCCTCTCCTTTGTTACTTGCATCCATTGGAAAAATTTCTTCTGAATTTAGTTCAGGTATTGAACCCTCTATTTCATTTTCTGCTTCTAATTCTTCAAAGGGTGGTTCGATTCCTTCCACCTTCTTCCATTTGTCCTCTTGGACTCGTGCCCATAGGTCCTTAGTCCATTCTCCTTCTACTTCGGGAACTATGGATCCTTCCTTTCTCTCAACACCACGTTCGTCATTCTGTGGTCTATTTACTTCAGGCTTTTCATGAGTGTTTATACACTCTTGGAATTCTCCTTCAGAAATTCGGGTATTGGGTAAAGGCGATGCAGGTTTTTCTAAGGTTTGCTGTGCAACTTCTATCAATTTCTTGCAGATTTCTAGTCTTTCTTTTTCTAAGTCGCCTCTTGGATATTCTCTCTCGTGTTGCTCTATGGTAGGTCCTGCTCTTATTCTTGCCTTGTATGACTGAATCCACATGGCTAATTCTTTCTTTTGGTTTTTGTTCGTTCCCCTCCTTTTCCTTCCTCTGTAATAACTTCTTTTCTTTTA
The DNA here is from genome assembly GCA_020310875.1 of Ceratopteris richardii. NCBI lineage: Eukaryota > Viridiplantae > Streptophyta > Polypodiopsida > Polypodiales > Pteridaceae > Ceratopteris > Ceratopteris richardii. The sequence continues at coordinate 136,886,408 of CM035419.1, forward strand.
GTCTCTCTCTTCGGTGCTTCCATCTCTGGGACCTTTTACTTGCAACACTTTTCTCCGGCTCTTCTGAATCTTCAACTCTTTGAGGGATGGGTGTGTCCCTCTCCTTGTCACTTTGATTGTTCTCATCTGTTTTATCAGGGGTCTCTCTGGCTTTGGCTCTCGTTATTGCTTTCAATGGTACTGTGTACTCTTTATCACTCCCTGATGATTCAATTACTTCTATTACGTTGATTTGTACATTAGATGTGACCTTATTGGGGTTCTTGGGGCAGTCTCTGAAAAGATGTTCCTTACCACAATCACTACAGTAGCCTTCCCAGACTCGTTGTGGTGGTGGTGGGTTTGGCAATGTGCATTCCCTGATATAATGATCACCTCCACACCTGTAACACGGTCCTCTGGGTACAGGCGGTCTGTTCATGGGTCGGGGTGGTATGGTTGCTCTAGGAGCTGTGTACATTAATGACACATAATCCTGCTCATAACCGTATGAACTATCTGGTGCTTCCATGCCATAGGCATATGGTTCATACAATTGTCCATATTCCATCATTGAGCTTTCATAATTAGAGTACGTTCCTTGACTAGGATCATAAAATGAATCATATGGTTCATTACTAGTCAAAGGTGTGGCTGGCACTATAGCTCTCTCTAGGTTTTCTTCAGGTTGGGCAATCTTGACTGGGACAACGTTCTGAGGATGGGGCGGTTGTTGTCCTAGTACTGGCTGTGGTTGTGTGTATCCCTGATAAGCATATGGTCGTGGTGCTGGTGCCTATGGCTGATAAGATGGGTACCTAAAGGCTTCACCTCCTTGATGATTCTGAGGGTTCACTTTTCGAGCTTCCTTGAGGTATTTTCAGATCCTCAGCTAAGTTATCTTCTAAATCTATGCATTCCTTCATGCATTCTTGCAAGGTCTGAACCCTTTTTACATACACCAATGATCTCAAGGATCCGTTCAACAACCCTTCCAAAAATAATGACACCATTTTATTTGTGTCGGCCTCTCTTCCACTGGGCATCTGTCTACATATTGCTTGAATCTTCTGGCAGCCAATCTCACTGACTCGGTGGGGACTTGCTTGAAGCTATGGATTAATGATGAAGAATTGTTTTTAATTCCTGATTTAGTAAATTCCTCAATCATTTCTTGGTATACTTGCTCCATGTTCTAAAAGGTATTAGGGTCCAATGGCTGAAACCATGCTAGCGCAGTGTCTGACAGTGTAAGGCCAAAGGACTCATATTGAATCAAAAAGTCTTCTACCTGTTCGGCTCTGATTACTTGTTTAAATTCCGCTATATGGTTGTAAGGTTCACTAGAGCCATCATAGTGATTTCTCATACATTTGGCAACTTGGATTGGCCTTAGTCGTCTTCCTGCTTCGGGTTGTCTAGGCATCACTGGGAAAATAGGTCTTCCTATAGGTATGCATGGTCCTCTTACTACCGGCGGTCTGGCTGGAGCATGAACTCCATGTCTGGGGTCAATAGTTGGTTGAGGTCGGTAGTTAGGGTTATTTACAGGCATTGCGAACTGCACAGGAGGTCTGACGGGGATGTGAGTTGGTTGTGTTTGTTGTGTTTGTTGTGTTTGTTGTATTTGGCCCGACTGTTGGTAAGAATCATTATGGGAAGTTCCCAGTGGGTTTCTTGATGTAGTGGCTTGGTCTCTATGTGGGAACACTAGGATGTTTTGATATTTCAATTCCGCTCTTTCTGCTTCAGTTATGGGCCAATATCTTCTCTGATTTTTATCCATATAAGTGACAATGGTGGAAAAATCAGGATCTTGCAACTCATAAATGGTAACTGGATTAGGAGCAGCTTCCCAAATTGAGGAATGTGCTCTAAGGAGATGCTCCATCCCATTGATCAAATATACATCCATTAAGGTGTCATCCTGGGGAATCAGGTCTCCTCTCCATATCCTTGCAACTGAAGATCTTCCTCTAGGCATGGTTACTTGCTCTTCATTCCCTCCTCCATTTAAGTTTGAAGCATTATTTTCTTCACCAATTTCATTAATGTTCTCTGGGTGTTCTGTGACAACATACTGGATATCTCGTTTGTCCATGTAGAGTCCTCCTACGTATTTGACTGCTGGTCTAGGCACTATGTAAGCCTCTGATGCTTTCTTTAACCTGGCCACAGATCTGTTTAGACCATCCAGATAAATGGGGATCTCATGGTGGTTGGTGTTCACATACTCCAAGGAGGTTTTGTACTCTCCCTCAATGATTGACATCATGCCAAGCATGGGCACTGTGTTCTGCATATCCTCTGAAGCCATGGGAATTTCTTCCTCTGACTCACTGGAGGTCTCGGAATAATGTGAACGGTTACTTGGCTCTGCCACACTACCTACGGAAGAGATTACACTTCTTCGGCTTCCTAGGGTTCTTCCGGATCTCAGGTTCATCCACTTCTCAACTCTGATCGGTCTGTGCTACCCTTGGGCCTTTGGTACTCTTCACTACAGGTCAAAAATTTCTAGAAGCCTTTGGCTGGAAAAAATGACTGAAAAAGAATTTTTTCCAGAACACGATACTTGCCTTCCAAAACTCCACGATACACGATTTTTGGGTTCAGACGATACCCGATACTTGGGTCAAAACGATACACGATATTCGAAGGAAACGATACTTGTTACTAGAGGGAAACGATACACGATATTTCAATCCCGACGATATTCGATACTTCGAACAGGCGATACTCGATATGTGGGAAGTATCGAGATCTTTGATCTAAGCGATCTCTGGGCCAAACGATACTTGGCTGGAAACGATATACGATACTTGGGATCTACGATACACGATCTCTGAACTGAAACGATCGACGATACACGATATTTGGTAAGTATCGTGATCTCTGAGGAGCGATACACGATACTTGACCCAAACGATACGCGACCTCTCACGATACTTGACTATTACGATACTTTGGGCAAACGATACTTGACACACCCGATACACGATCTTCGGACAAAACGATACACGATCGACAACAAGTATCGCGATCTTGAATCAAAACGATACACGATACTTGCTAGGTATCGCGATCTTTGATCAAACGATACTTCTCAAGTATCGCGATCGGCACGAAACGATACACGATCGACGGGAAATATCGCGATACTCAACCACAGGAGCAAAACGATACTTGATAAGTATCGCGATACTCGACCGCGGGAGTAAAACGATACTTGACCCTTAGACAAATTTTGAAAAATGTTTTTGAAGTTTTGATTTGGACCCCTTGATCTCCTAGTTCCTCTCTCCTCTCCTCACTCTCTGTATCATTCAAAACACACCTTTTACCCCCTGAAAGCTCTAAACGATACCTGGCGCAGATCGTTTGGTTCTAGCAACTGGATTCAAATGATAAATATGAGCAACTGTGAATGTGCTTACCTCAAGCTCTCTCTCTCAACACCTTAATCACACCTCAATCGCTCTGCGCAGCTCACACGACTCGGTCCACAGCTCACGATACTCGACAGTGATTCTCCACGATACTTGCTCAAAACAAGTGATTTTCAAAATGACTCTTTGTAGTTTTTATACTTGGGATTTTCTATTTACTGAAAATGAAAAAAAATCAAGACAAGAAGTGAAAACTACTCTAATCTACTCCCTCACTCTTCCTACTCTCCTCCTACTACTCCTAAACCTAAAACTTATCACACACACCTCGGGGATGTGAAGTAACAAGTGCGGAAGTGACTTACTACTTGCCAAAGGACAATTTCACCTCTACAAGTACGATTCTATCACACTCGATCTATAACCATCACGAAGGCACCTTGGTGGAGTGTTCCCCGGCAACGGCGCCAAAAACGTGTGTACTTGAGCCAAGACGACTCAAGGACTTGTGCCAATGAGACTATACCTCAATTGCCACACAAGTGCATATAGTGGGTACTTTAACACACATTTAAATGTCAATCCTAAGGAACGACTTACCAAGTGTATGAAGACGTGTGCACACGTGATGGGAAATGAAGTGGTTTAGCTAGCATGCATGAGAAAAGACTACTACCTCTCACACTCACTGAAATACTGAAAGTGTTTGCCGCAAGCTTCTTACAGCAGTTTTGGTATTTTGAGGTTTTCTCCCAGCCCAGAACTCCGAATATAGGCAATAGGGTACTCGTTTCGAAGCTCTCGACGAGACGCATCCAACGGTGGTGGTTTCAGTCAATTCTGACCACTCTGCTTCAAGTTATGGCAAAAACAGTGAATGACGGTAATCACAAATACCCGCGCCACAGCTTCTCCTAGCTCACGCACGCACTACAGCAGCTCAAAACCAAGGGGAAGGGGTAGACAACAGTCCTACACATGCATTTCAAACATAACACACACATACAAGAGCGAAATGAAGATCAAAATCAGCAAGAAAGAGGCAAACTCGAAAATTCTGAAGAGCTCCTTCTTCACAATGGCAAGAGTTTTTTACAAAGAGTCACAAAGTGACTTATATACATGAGCCCTAAGTTTGGTCCTTTCACACAAGGGACCGGCACTTTATTCACTAAGAGACTAATTTCCTACTATTGTACATGGGTAATCTCTACTCTTCTGCGGGGATGCATCTAGAGGACTCCTCTAGTGCATTTACAAAGGGAAATATATTACAAGAATGAGTATGATACAAAAATATGATGTCCAAATCGAAAAAAATTTGGGGCCCGTCTTTTTCTCTGCTTTGTGCTTTCTTTCGCTCTGCAACACTCTCCCCCTCTTCGTCTCTGTCGTCCCTTGACAGGCTTGCTTCTTGTCATCAGTTTGTTGTCCGCACGCTTCCCTTGGTCAGTGTTGTCTGTCGTTAAACAGACATGCAGATTTGATGGCCTTCTTGATTCAAGCTCTACTACTCGAGAGCCTGTTGTACTTGTCTTGCCTGTTGACTTGGGTTGCCACGCACGCCATCAGTGACTAGGAATGTGCTGTTCTTAGTCACCCTCTTAAACTTTTCAGCCTCTACCCCTTTCTAACTTTTGGTCCTCTGATTTGTCCTAGTTGCACACATCTGACCCTGTTGTATTGCTTTGAGGCTCTTTGCTTTTTTCCACCGTGCATGACCTGGATGCATCAATCAAATAGAACTTTCCAACAAAACATTATGTCAAACAGACTTTGAAGGTGATCTTATGTTTCTTAAATAACAATCAATGTTTGCATATGTGATTTTTGAAGTAAAAACACTTTATTTGTGTGAAGAATTTGAATTATAAACATACATGCTCTTTGATCATTATATTTGAATAATATGATAAAGGACTTAAAGAGTATAAGAAATTAGAAAAATTGAAAGCCAGTCATCAACTTTAATTAATTAGAGTAGGGAAGAGAAATGAATGCATCCGAGGGGATGGTTGGTAGCTATAGTTTTCTGAATCTAGTATTAATGGATGATACACAAAGACTCGGATTGTCAAGAAATTAGACAATACAGCATTACAGAATTAAACTAGTTGGAAGAAATCATAGGTGAATATAGTTAATATGTATAACCAAAAGAGAGAGAGAGAGAGTATGGAGATGGATTCAACAATAGAGCAGAGTCTGTTAGATGCACATTAGAATCTAACTTGACATGTTGAATTGGATCTAATACTGATATCATTGAAACACAACTCAACCTTGCACTCATCACACAAAGCTTTATTTTACCTGTTCTACTCATTTGCAAAGTACAAACGATTTGAGAATTATACGTATATAAACAACATGTCAATTCAAATCATACTTAATCATCAATTCAAGGTCAATTAGCAACTAAAAATAAATATGTAACAAAAAATCATAGGTGCAATCTTGAAACTTTGGAGTTGTCATAGAAGTGATATAAAGAAGCTTCAAAGAGTCAAGATATTTAGAAGAGAATTTGCGTTTGCAAATTTGATGGTTTCTTGATTCTGTATAGTTGTTCTTATGAATTCAAAAACAAAACTTATAGTACAAGCTCATGATAAGCAATCAATTCAACCTTCTCTATGGTTCTTTTGATTCGGGTGTCAATTCACTAGCACTTCAACATTTTATATAAAAAAAACTCAACCCTTCAGCATTAGATCTCCAGAGATATATTTGGAAAAAACTCTAGAAGCATGAAACTCAAGCTCTTCAATGCACACCAAATTTTCTCTCTAGCACTAAATTCAAGGTATACAAAAAAAAAGCTCTCCCCTTTTTTCGGGCAAAGATCTATCTTTTTATAGGCCTTTAAACTCTAAATTTAGATTATATTATTGTTACCTAAAATAGTGGTTAGAAACAAAAACCTTCTCTGAGTGTTCCGTATCACTAATTTCTCACCAAAATTAAGTGTATGGTCCTACCTAATCACTCCTTTTGTAGCTTCCCCCAATTGTTGAATCCAAACACCAGTTCACATAAATTTATTGGGAGCTCTTCTTCAGATTTGCTAGAAATAATTATCTAGGATTAATGCTACGAGATCTTCCGAGTCAGGCCCTATCCTTCCCTTGTTGGTTTACCCTAGATGCAAGCATATGTATCTAGTTCTGAGTACGCAACTGAGATAAACACAAGTAGAGACCCGTGATAGGTCAAATTGTTATAGCTTCAATCAATCCTCAACAAGATCTTTCATTAGTATTCTTATATCTGAGATAATAAGGTCGAGAACAAATTATTCATCAAAATCTGCGAGTTGATTACCAGTCCTTTAATATAAAAAAGGAAAATGCAAGAGTCAAAAGGGAATATCACGTGTATGCTCTCATTACAATTATTGTTAACATAAATTTCTATTTGTATTATGACAAAAGAACCAAGAGACTCTTGGCAATGGCTTTTAATTCAAGTGCTTCTCAACTATCCTTGAATCAAAATGAAACCTTCCTTAACATCCAAGCACATTCTTTAGAAAAAATAATGCCACATATGCTAATAAGAATGCAAATAAGAACAAGTGTTTGAACATGTCATTAATTGTTTTGCTTGACCTTATAAAAGACTACACTTAATGGATGAAAGTTATGGTTGCCAACATATAGAAGCTTCCAAATAAGGAAGGGCGTAAAAATGCAGCCTGTGCTCAAAAATCATGGAAAAGATTCTCTTCTTCTTTTATGAGAACCAACTCATCCTCCTTCATCGACTTCAAACATGAAATCACCCTTAGTTTTAGACTTTTTGGTTCCTCATTACTACCTTTCAAAACTATGCCTCCTACTAATCTCTATAGATGCAAAGCTTCAATATGAAGGGGATGATAACATTGTTCATCCCAAGGTGGAATGGATTATGACTTCAAGTAGAGGATGAATTCTCTATGACATCAGTTTCTTTAGTTCACTTGAGTCTGACCCTATAGCGAATACTATCACATGCACTAACAACTCCTCTTATCTTGTAATGGGAGTTGGTAAAATCATTCTGACTACTACTAATGGTAGTTCTTTCACATTTTAAAATGCTTTGTTTGTGCTAGGGGTTAAGAAAAATTTGTTGTTAGTATCAGCATTAGCCAAAATTGGCTTGGTTGTCAACTTATTGATGACAGGTGTACAGTTCATGATCTCTCAAATGGTCATGTCATTATTACTTTTGGCATTTTATGTCATGTGTTGTATATGCTCATAAACTATGCAAACTTTGTGAATAATTCAGCATGTGCAATTCAAGATTCTTAGGCTATCTCAGATGCAAAACTTTGACATGCACACTTTGATCATTTGAATTTTGCTAGTTTTATCTGCCTACGAAAATTTAAAATGGTGTCCTCTTTACGCAAACTTGAGGCACCTAGTAAACATGTTTGTGAAGGCTGTATTGATTAGATATTTAGGTAGTGATGTGTGTGAACACATTTATATGGATGGGGCATTGTTTTCCCTCTGTAGGAGGCTTTTTTTCCCTAGCTTGTATATATGTCTATAACCCTAATGGGTTCCTTATCTTTGTACTTTTCTCTTGGTAATACATTCAGTATTGTGTGTTGTGCTCCAAGCTTCTTCTTCTTCCTTGCGTTGTTTGCAGGCTTTCGCAGACCTCAAACTCCAACAGTTGGTATCAGAGTAGGTTGTTGCTTCATCTAGGGCATCATTGACATCCCTCCAATCACAGTCTCAAAATCACATGACATTTGGTGAGCATACTCAAGGAAATTAGGAGTTCAAAACTACTATGCTCTCTAGTGTCAAAATCACGATCTGAGTAGGCAATTTTGTCTTTTTGTGCCAAAGATATATACAGGTTTCAGTTCACCAGTTAAGTGCCTCAAAGTTTGCTACAATTTTAGCGAAAGTTGACAAGGTAGTTCTATTCAACTTTTTGAAATAGTCATTTTTTGCATCAGGGTATTCTAGCCAATGGCCATGGCTGAAAGCAGTGATGTATTCTGTATGTTGGCTATTGAGGATAAGTTAGATGGAACCAATTACCCATTATGGGCTTATATGATGAATCATATATTGGTTGCAAAAGGATTATGGAACATTGTGCAAGGTGTTGAAAAACATCCTATTACACCTACAAATATAGTTACTGAAGGTGATGCAAATGGCATTGAAGATAGTGATATTCTTTAGGTTCATGTTCATGTTGTGGTTCTTGTAGCACCTACTATAGAGCAACTTTGTTGGGATGGCAGAAATGCTCAGGCACATGCATTGATAGCCTTGTCTATCAAACATGCCATTATTCCTCACATTTGCTCATGCAAAACAACAAAGGATGCTTGGGATACACTTACCACTTTATACTAGGCAAGGAATGAGGCTCGTGTTGCTTACCTCCAAAAACAATTAGAGAGTGAGCACATGAATGAAGGAGATTCCATGGATTTTTTTTGACAAAGATCAAAGATTTGAAGTAGTAGTTGATTTCTATTGATGAAGTCTTACCTGACATTTCACTTGTGCAGACTATTTTGAATGGTCTTCTAGATTCATGTCAAAGTTTTGCTTCTGCTCTTTGACTGATGATGAAAGGCAATCCAAATGCCTTAACGTTTGAGAAGTTAGTCTTTGTTCTATTGCAGGAAGATCAGTCTAGGTAGAACAGGTCCATTATGCATATTGCAGATCATGCTTTCCTAGCTAGTCAGAAGGGCAAAGGTAAATGGAGCTCATCTACTAGTAAGCAAAAATCTACTAATTCTACACAATCAAAGAAGGATGACAGAGATGAGAAGTAAATAGAAAAGTAGAAATTGTTTTGAACATATTGTAAAGGAAATGATCATGTCATAAAGGGTTGTCCAAAACTAGCTGCTAAAGAGGCAAAGAAAAAAGAGGTTGGAATGGTTCCTACAAAAGCTTGTATACCCAAATCAGAGTCTGCAAATCTTGTGTAGAATGAAGAATGGGTGTTTACTATTATTTGGAGTTATGACCCATCTTCTCATGAACAGTGTATATGTGCAGTTGACTCAAATGTTTGGTACTTTGATAGTAGGGCAACCAAACATATTACCTCAGAACACAGTTTCTTCACTTCTCTTGAGCTTGTCCCTATAGGAATATTGTCACATGCACCAACAACTCCTCTTATCATGTCATGGGAGTTGGTAAGATCATTACGACCATTGCTGATGGTAGTTTTTTTACATTGTCAAATGTTTTATTTGTGTTAGGGATCAAGAAAAATCGGTTATCAGTTTCAGCATTAGCCAAGATCGGCTGAGTTGTGAAATTTATCGATGATAGATGTATAGGTCATGATCTGTAAAACGGTGATATCATTATTGCTTTTGGCATTTTATTTCATGGGTTGTATAAGCTCATAGATTATGTAAAATATGTGAGTGATTCAGCATGTGTAGTTCAAGATTCTCAGGCTATGTCAAATGCAAAGCTTTGACATGCACACTTTGGTCATTTGAATTTTGCTAGTTTGCTACGCTTGCAGAAATCTGAAATGGTGTCCCAACTTAAGGCACCTAGTAAACATGTTTGTGAAGGCTATATTTTGGGAAAAATGCATCATTCCTCCTTCGCAAAAAATGTTCAATTCGAGCTATTTGGAAATTGCAACTTGTTCACAGTGATGTTTGTGGTCCTATGCACACATCTTCTTTTGGGAAATATATTTACTTTGTGAGTTTCACTTATGATTTTTCTAGGTATGCATGGGTACATCCATTGAAAGAAAACTTCAAAGTGTTTAAGTGCTTCAAACAGATTTTGGTTTAAGTTGAAAATCTGTCAACATGTAAAATGGTCCCTTGCATTCTGATCGAGGGAGGAATATATGTCTTCTGATAATGCATTTCTAGTTGAACGTGGGATAAAACATCAGTGTACGATGTTGTATACACATGAACAAATTGTAGTTGCTAAAAGGAAGAACTGGTCACTCATGGAGATGGAAAGGTGTATGGTCAAGAGTCAAGCCTTATCACATAGTTTTTGGCTTGAAGTTGTTATGTGTGCATCATATGTACTTAGTAGGTGTCCCACTAAAGCATTGCAGTCTATCACTCCATATGAGGCTTGGCATGGTCACGAGCCATCTGTTGCTCACCTGCATGTCTTTGGTTGTCTGGCATATGCATTAGTGCATGAACAACAACATAAGAAATTGGATGATAAAGTAGTGCAATGTATTTTTGTTGGGTACAATTCTAAAAGCAAAGGCTATCATTTGTATCATCCACAAACTAAATGCATTTTGGTTAGACGTGATGTTGTTTTTGTGGATGATGCAATTCCGCCCTTACTTTCATGTACCAAGGAGACATCAGTTAGCTCCAAAGATGTGTATGATACTTTGCCGCCTCTTTTCGTAGGTGAACAGTCTAGTGTTGGTCCAAATGAGGCAATTTCTCAACCCTTATAGGTTTCAAGTGATGATGCAGACCATTCCATTTGTGATGCAAATTTACATGATACACTTGTTGATGAGAGAATTAATATAGAGGAGGCAAAGACTATGCCTAAATAGCTCGTATGGACTTTGCGAGATAGCAAAATTCGATGCACCTCTATCATATCATACTCGTTCAGGCTCTCATAGGGCTTCTTTTGCATCAAATTTCTATGCTATGGCCGCTTCTAGTCTTTGTGATGAGAACGAGCCTCTTTCATTTGATGAAGCACAAAATTCAGAAAATTGGATGGTTGCTATGCAATCAGAATATGATGCTATTATGAAAAATGGTACCTCATCTTTATGTGAATTTCCTCTTGGAAAGAAGGCCGTTGGCACTAAGTGGGTATACAAGGTGAAGCGTAAGCCTGATGGAACAGTTAACATGTCGAACAACTACTGTTCGTAGCATCTGTACACTTCCAACTCCTCATGGTTTGAATATAAAATTGCATTTTTTATTGATGACTTGCATGAAGAAGTGTATGTTTTTTGACCCCATGGCCTTGTACAGAAAGGGCATGAAAACAAAGTGTGTAGGTTGGACAAGACATTATATGGTTTGAAGCAAGCACCACGTGCTTGATATGAAAAGATACATGCCTACCTGATTGCACATGGTTTTTAGAACAATCCAACTAAGAGCACCTTATATATTAAGCATGCAAATGATGTGCTTCTCATCATTGTTATCTATGTTGATGACATGCTACTCATTGGTCCTCATGAGACGCATATTGCTGATTTTAAGGCTGATTTGCATTCCTCATTTGAGATGTCAGATTTGGGGCATTTGCATCATTATTTGGGCATTCAGTTATGCAAGTTGATGGTGGAATAGCTTTGTGTCAAAAAAAATATATTGACACATTATTGCAGCATTTTGGCCTTCAAGACTGCAAACCTATTCCCACTCCTATGGAAACAGGTTTATGGTTGAGTCTTCATGATGCTAGATATGCATTTGATGTTGTTCTCTATTAGCAGGCTATTAGATGCTTGATTTGCTTATGCATTATTGGGCTTGATATTCAGTTTGTTGTCTCACATATGTGCAGGTTTATGCATTGCCTAGGTTTCAAGCATTGGTAGGCGGTTGAGTACATCTTTTGCTACTTGAGTGGTACCCGGCTACTTGGATTGTTTTATCCCAAGGGGGGATCACTACCACTAGATGTACATGCTTTTTTTTTATTGTAATTAAGCTAGTTTCTATGACACTTATGTGTCCACCAGTGGTTTTTGCTTCATGCTTGGTAGCTCATGTATATCTTGGTTGAGCAAGAAGAAGCCTACTATGGCCACTTCTAGCTGTGAGGTTGAGTGTAGGGAAGCTATCACAACAACTATTGAGTGTGCATGGCTCAGACACGTTATGGTTGATTTGTCATGAGGAAGGAGATAAGGAAGAGAGCTCACACACACAGTCTCACAATCAAAGAGGAGCACACACAGATTCAGGCAAGGAAGAATAATCTTCTTCTTCTTCTTCTTCTATTACATAAAAGGAATGTAAAAGAATGACCTAAAAAACAACAAGACAACAAGTGCAATATATAAAGAACAATACATAAGGAAAATTGTAATGTCTGCAAATGAGTGAGTTGGCAAGAAACAAATTTTCCATCACTCTTAGTAGATAAATCTAGTAAAGCTCAATGAATTATCCCTCACATATACCAGTGTAACCATTGTACATGTCAGAGAAATGAAAAAGTGATACATGTCATCCTGGATCATCACATGTTGATATCTCAACACTCCCCCTCAAGCTCAATGTCATGTCCTCTAATCCAAGCATCTTTCAAAACTTCTTTAGCTTCTCTGCTCCAAGTGCTATAATGAAAATATCAGCAACCTACTCATCTGTTCTCACATAAACAACATCAATATCATCTGCTAATACCTTCTCTCTAATGAAGTGATAATGTACCTCGATATGCTTTCTTCTAGCATGAAAAACAGGGTTCCATGCTAAGTGTATGTTGTTAAGATTATCACAATAGATGGTGATAGGCTTTTGCACTTCCACACCTAAATCCACAAGTAGCATCTCTAGCCATGATGCCTCACATGCTTCCAATGAAGCACCTCTATAGTCAGCCTCTGTACTCGACAAAGCAATAGTGGGTTGCTTCTTACTACTCCATGTAATAGTTGTACTCCCAAGTGAGAATAGAAAACCACTAGTAGATCTTCCATTTGGAATGCTACCAACCCAATCTACATCAATGTATCCATGAACCTGCAAATCTACACCAGCTTCATAAAACAATGCATAATCAAAAGTAGCACTCACATAATGTAGAGTGTGCCTCAAAGCATCTAAATGTGGCTTCCTGAGAACCTACATAAATTGACTTTCAATTCCAATAGTGTAGCTTAGATGAGGCCTTATAATTGTGAGAGATATAAAACTTCCCACAATTTTCTTGTACATAGTAGCATTTTCCAATGCTTCACCTGATGTAGTACCCAACTCCAAATTGTGATCTAATGGCATAGAAATTGGCTTACAATCAGCCATACCATACCTTTGCAACATATTCAAGGCATATTTCCTTTGCGACATCCATATACCTATTTCTATATGTATAAACTCAATGCCCAAGAAATATCATAGCACACCAAGATCTTTCATGTTGAATTATTGCATAAGGAGTTACTTTACCTCTTTAATTCTTGCTTCATTGTCACCTCCTACAATCAAGTCATCAACATAAATAGCCACAATTGTGATGCCATCATCACCCTTCCTTGCATATAATGAATGATCTGCATCACACATAGAAAATCCAATGGTGGTCAAATAGTCAACAATCCTTGCATGCCAAGCACGAGGGGCTTGTTTAAGTCCATACAAATCCTTTTGCAACCTGCAAACATATTCTAGGTGCTTTGAATCTTCATATCCTTGTGGTTGGTCCATGTATACTTCTTCATGTAACTCACCATGTAGGAAAGCATTCTTCACATCCATCTGATGCAAAGTCCATCCTTTTGTTGTAGCTAATGCAACGAGTGTTCTGACAATAGACATTTTATCCATAGGGCTGAACATTTCCTGATAATCAATGCCATATGTTTGTGTATATCCTTTTGCTACCAATCTTGCTTTGTACTTTCTTATGCAACCATCAACATTGTGCTTTACCTTGTAAACCCACTTGCAGCCTATGGATTTCTTTCCTTACGGCAATGGAAACAACTTCCATGTATCATTTTTGTAAAGTGCAACCATCTCCTCATCCATAGCTTTTTTCCAATCTGCATTTCCAATTGCATCTTCAAAACAAGAAGGTTCATCATCTTGTCTTACCTTGGCCATGTAGACACAATGACAAGCCATGTAATTATCAAACATCAATCATTCCACTAAATTTTGTACCCTCCTAGATCTTCTTGGTCCTAGGTCACTTCTCCTTATATCATCTACATGTCTGTTTCTTACTCCCGAGTCTTCATAGAGGGCAATCCAAGTTCCACATCAAGAATCTTTTCTAAACCGCTTGAATCTCCATCAATGTCTTCAAAGCCTATAGATTTTTTACTACCAACAAAAAGATTTTTTGTACCTTTCTTGGATGTATTTCATGAATTTTCTCGACTAAAATTTCCACACAATCTTTCACTCCATGAATTTGAGTTGGAACTAGTGCTTGGTGATGCATCCGGTCCACTCAAAAGTTGAGATTTTACACTTGATTTTTCAGCATTTTCTTTGTCATTTCGTTCAAGATTTAGTCCTTTGGCATCTGCATAGAAGGTTGACATTTCGTCAAATAAGACATCTTTGTTTACCTTCACATGTTGTGTGAGTGGATTATAACATTTATATCCCTTTTGCTCAAGGGAGTACCCAATGAAGATACATTTTTCTGCATTTGGATCAAGCTTCATCCTCAACTCATCTAGAATATGTACATATGCAATATAGCCAAAAACTTTCATATGTGATAAGTTTGGCTCTTTATCTGTGAAATTATCTTCAAGTGTAACTTGATGTATAGCAGTTGTCGAAGTTCTATTCATGATGTATACAGTAGTGTGCATAGCTTCTGCCCAATAACAATGAGGCACATTCATCTTAGCCATTAATGCTCTTGCTATTTCTACAACATGTCTATTTTTTCATTTAGCAATGCCATTCTGTTGTGGTGTGTACTTGCATGAAAACTGACGTCAAATTCCATGACTTTAAGAAAGTTGCTGAGCTCATTTGACATGTATTCACCTCCTCCATCAGATCTTAATGTCTAAATATACTTTCCTGTTTGCTTTTCCACCACAACCTTAAATTCTGGAAGTGAGTGAACATCTCACTCTTGTCTTTCATGAAATATACCCATACTTTTCGTGTATGGTCATCAATGAAAGTAACATAAAACCTGAAAGTTCCCACAGATGTGGTCTTTCCAGGACCCCAAACATCTGTATGTACTATTTCTAGCACATTCTCACTACCATGCTTGTCATGAGGAAATGATGCTCTTCACTGTTTACCAAATTGACATGTTGCACGTACCTTTTGCATTTCTGCAACTTTGAAATTTGGTAGTCCATTGACAATCTCCTTGGACTGCATGAATTTCAGCTTCTCCAAGTTTGCATGTCCAATTCGTTTATGCCAACTCCTGCACCTTTTGCAAATATGGTTGCATTCATTTCAGGAATTTTCACATTTAAGGTGAACATCCTATCCACTTTGTTTCCTTTGGCAATCAATTGTCCACCCTGTTTTTACTCTTTACAGTTTTACCTTCTCTTCCTCCATAGACAGTGCTATGTTTTCTGTATGCTCGATAGGATGTGATGTGTCATCACCTGTTTCAACATATCTAGGAACAAGTAATTTATGCAAACTACTAAACCATTCTACATGACTAGTCATGTGATTTGAAGCACCTGAATCAACATACCAGACATTTCCATTCGATTTCAAAAAATCAGTAGACATCGTATTCATCATATGATGTTGAACCATGAATAGCTTCTTAGAATCATCTGCACTTGTGGATGCATAGTTGTTTTTATGTCTTCTTTTATTTTGATTCTTCAACCTGCAATCACATTCAAAGTGTTTAGGTTTACCACAATTCAGCATTCTTTACTATCATTACCGAAATCATTTCTTTACAAATTTCTATGGCCTCTTTGGCTCCTCTACCTCAAAACTCTCCTCTACCTCTTGCATGCTTCTGATGTTGACTTTGGTCTTGCTTACTACTTCCCCTTCCACTTTCAAAGCCTCTATTTCTACCTCTTCCTCTGCCATAGTAGAATACCTGCTCAGAACTAGGTTTTCCTGTAAGACAATAGTTACGCAATATAACACAGGAGCAATAGCAGAGAAGATAACAGATATAGGAGAATCTCAACAATTTTCTACTAGCAGCAAGTACAAAGATGATGGCGTTGTCCACCCGTGCGCTCTCAAGGTAGAGCTTAAATGGTGATCTAGACAACTCTAGATAGGGAGATACAAGGTAGAGGTATGCTGGCTCAACTCAATGTCTTTAGGTAGTGCAGAAGTCATGTATATATAGGATCATGGGTGGCCTGCCATGGACGGCTATACATGGGCGGTAGGGCGTGGGCGGCCACCGCCCGCGTAATTGCCATACACGGCTTAGACTGGTTGAACCGACCTAACAAATATAAATGATTTCTGACTCCGACAGGGAATATTCCATGGAATATTCCCTTTACCGTCGCGCCGGGGGCGCTGCCCCCGGACCCCCACCAGGGGGCCCGCTGGCCCCCTGGGACCCCCCAGCCAGGGGGCCCGCTGGCCCCCTTGGACCCCCCAGCCGGGGCTGCTCACCGCTGCCCCGGACCCCACAATTGGGGACCCTGGTAACTCCCTTTCCTTATAATATCTTACATGGTCCAATATGACCTTCATCCAACATTCAAGTTGGGATTCCCATCAATTGGGTAATGCACGCTTGGCTTCTCCTCATAAAGGGGGCCTTACAAAATGTGCATACAATCATGAGGGGTAGACATTGATCATACTCTAACACCCCCCCTCAATGTTTACCGATGATAAATCAAGTAGGTCTCGGTCCTATGCCCATCTGTTGAAGATGCTTGTTGAGCTGCTCTCTTCCAAGTGCTTTAGTGAATATGTCAGCACAATTTGCCTCTGTTGGGCAATATTCTAGCTCCACAATTTCATCTTCAATTAGCTCACGAATGTAATGGTACTGTACTTCTATGTGCTTGGTGCGAGCATGAAATACTGGGTTCTTTGCAATAGCCATACAACTTTGATTATCACACTTGAGTACAATTGGCATATTTGATGGAAAGCCTATATCTGCAAGAATTCTCCTTAACCAGACTGCCTCACAAGAAGCAAAACAAGCTGCTTTGTACTCTGCTTCAGTGGAGGAGAGTGCGAGAGTTGGTTGCTTCCTACTTACCCAAGAAAATATTCCTGAACCAAGTGAGAAACAATATCCAGAAACTGATTTTCTAGAATCACAATCTCCAGCCCAATCTGAATCACAATATCCTTGGAGTGTATCACCTGTGGTATACAAAATACCAAAATCCAAGGTTCCTGCAATGTACCTTAGAATTCGCATTCCAGCATTCCAGTGACTCTCCTTAGGTTTGTTGGAAAACCTGCTTAACACTCCAACAGCATAGCAAATGTCTGGTCTAGTGTTGCACAGAAAAATAAGACTTCCAACGAGCTTCCTATACTTCTTAGCATCTACATCAGGCATGTTATCATCCATAGATAGCTTATGATTTACCTCCATAGGTGTGCTAGTTGGTTTGCAGTCCATCATTCCAAATGCCTTGAGAATTTCTTTGGAATATTTTTGTTGTGAGATGAAAATGCCATCCTTCCTTTGCCATACTTCAATTCCCAGACAAAAATGGAGTAGACCTAAGTCTGTCATTTCAAACTCAGTTCCCAAGCTGATCCGAGTTTGATTGATGAGTTCCTGATGATCTCCTGTAATGATCAAATCATCTACATATACAATGACAACAACTAGCTTGCTATCCCTTTTCGTTACATACAAGTTAGCATCAGAAGTACTTCTTTCAAAACCCATATTTTTGAAAAAATGATCAATTCGTTGGTACCAAGCCCGTGGAGCTTGCTTAAGTCCATACAAAGCTTTCTTCAACCTGCAAACTTTATTTTCTGAATTGGGCACCTCAAAACCTGGTGGTTGAGATACATATACCTCCTCCTTGAGGTGACCATTCAAAAATGCAGATTTGACATCCATCTGGAAAATAGGCCAAGACTTTTGTGCAGCTACTGCAAGTACCGTCCGAATAGTTGTCATGCGTGCTGTTGGTGCAAAAGTTTCTTGAACATCAAATCCTTCAATCTGTGAAAAACCCTGTGCAACTAATCGTGCCTTATACTTTTCTAATGTTCCATCAGCTTTATACTTAGCTTTCCAAATCCATTTAGTACCTATTACCTTCTTCTTTGGCGGCAAGTCGACTAGATCCCATGTATCATTTTTGAGTATACTATCATACTCAGACTGCATTGCCGCTCTCCAATCTGGATCATCAATGGCTTCTTCAATGGTGGTAGGTTCCTTTATCGAACCCATGATATCTGCCATTAGAGCCATGTTAACAATGTGTTCTGAGGCTCTTCTTTGCTCCTCTATTCTCTTTGATCTTCGTAATCCATCCGATGATGATTCTGGTGCATCTACATGTGGATTGTGATCATCAAAGAGCTGTTGTGCCCACTTCGGTAGTGGCTTACGCTGTGCAGCTACAATTGGTTGGCTTTTTATTGAGGAAATTTCTCCATCAGATGTTTCCTCCTCCTCAACTTTAACCTGTCTTTTGATAGGCACAAGGTGAGATATTTCTCCGTTTGATGAGATAGTAGATTTACCTTTATCTTCTACTAAGTGTGGTCGTTCATCAAACACCACATCTCGGCTGACAAAAATCTTCCTTGCCTCAGGATCCCATAACCTGTATGCTTTAGACTCTTCACTATATCCTAGGAAGACACACTTTTTGCTTTTTGAATCCAACTTTGATCTTGTTGAATCAGGAATATGTGCATAACAGAAACAACCAAAAATTCTGAAATGCAAAACTGAAGGCTTTTTACCAGAATATGCTTCTTGAGGAGTCATCCCCTTCAGAGCTTTTGTGTAGCTTCGATTGAGGATGTAGACTGCTGTATTGACTGCTTCTGCCCAGAATGAATCAGGCATGTCTTGAGCCTTTAACATACAACGAGCCATTTCAACTACTGTCCTGTTCCTGCGCTCAACAACGCCATTTTGTTGAGGTGTATGAGCTGTGGTAAGTTGCCTTTTCACACCATGCTCCTTACAGTAATTGTTGAATTCTGTTGACAAGAATTCACCTCCTCTATCTGTTCTAAATTTCTTCAGTTTCCTTCCTGATTCACTTTCTACATACTTATGCCACGCTTTAAATTTTTCAAAAGCATCAGCCTTCTCTCGAATGAAATAAACCCACATCTTTCTACTATAATCGTCGACTAACAGCAAGAAGTAGAAAGATCCTCCTAAAGCAGGTGTAGACATTTTACCGCAGAGATCAGCATGTACCAACTCTAGAGGAGCTTGAGATCGATTGCTGGTCTCTCTTGGAAATGCCTTTCGTTGTTGCTTGCCCATCATACAAGCTTCACAAGGTTCCTGCAACTCTGAAAATGCAGGCAAATGAGCAACCATCCCTGTTCGTTGCATCTCCTTCAAAACTGCAAATCCGAGATGCCCAAATCGTTGGTGCCATAACCTGCTTACATCTTTATCTTCTGTAGCAGTTAAAGCACTTAACTCATACAAGTTATCCCGTCGTGTGCCTTTACCTACAACATTACCTGATGAATCCATGATTTCCGCACCACTCTTATTGAAGTGAACTTCGAGTCCACGATCTGTTATTGCAGAAACTGACAACAAATTTCTTTTGAGTGTAGGTACATAGAGAACATCGGATAACTTTTTCTCAACACCTGGAGAAGTGATAAAAGAGATGGTTCCAGTTCCTTCAGCTGGACACTTGGAGTCGTTTCCCACCACTACATTGATGGATTCCCGCAGAGGCACTAGGGAACTATACCAATCCTTTTTACTAGTCATATGGCGAGAAGCTCCACTGTCTAAAATCCATGGCTCATCAACACGAGCTTGAGCAGATGAACATACCTCTTCAATAGCTACCCAAAGTTCCAGCTCTGTGTTGTTTGCAGACTCTTTGTTCTTCCATGATGATTTTACAGTCCCATTCCGTTCATCAGCTTGCTTCTTTCTGCAATCCTTGATGGCATGGCCTTTCTTTTCACAATAGAAGCAACTTCCTGTGAACTTTTTCTTCTTTGGCTTCTTCTTTGATCCCTCTGAAGAGCCTTTACCTTTTGCATTTGCTGAGAATGCAGCATCAGTTGTACTTTGCCGATTCTTCAGCCGCATCTCTTCTTCTAAAAGCATGGCACAAAACTCTTCAAATGTAAGAGGAGTTGGCCTTACCTGAGTGTTAAGGGCTGTTACTAATCCATCATACTTTGCTGGAAGAACACGTACAGATCTTCGAGCTAGCTCTTCTGGTGTTATAACAACACCAACTGCAGCCAATTGATCTTGAAGATGCTTTATCCGTTTGATAAAATCTTCAGCCTTTTCAGAATCAGAATGCTTTTCATTTGCCAATTGATTTTCTAAATTCTGTATCCTAGTGTGGTTCTTGGTCTCATATTGTCGAGCCAATATGCCCCAAGCCTCATGTGCTTTAGTAGTATGTTGAACTAAAGTAAGCACAGAATCACTTACACTAGTGACAATCGCACATAATGCATCAGCATTCCGCCTCTTCCAAGCTCGTAGAAGATCTGGATCTGGCTGAATCATCAATCTTGAATTTGCTGGATCTTCAACTGGTATAGGCTCTGGATCCAATCCCATCGGTCCCATGACAGTGTCAAGTAATTCATAGGAGTCCAAAATTGCAGAAATTTTGAACTTCCAGAGTGTATAGTTGGTTCCATCCAGCTTCCCTTCAGTGAATGCAGGTGGACGAATTCGAATAGGTGCAGCATTAACATTAGGTGAAGCACCAAGACTAGTGTTCGACGATGAAGCCATCATGTAATCACTCGAATAATCTACTGATATTCTAGTCTGCTAGTAGGCTAAAATAATGATACTTCTCAAGCTATTCGAACCTTACAGCTCTGATACCATGAAAGACAATAGTTACGCAATATAACACAGGAGCAATAGCAGAGAAGATAACAGATATAGGAGAATCTCAACAATTTTCTACTAGCAGCAAGTACAAAGATGATGGCGTTGTCCACCCGTGCGCTCTCAAGGTAGAGCTTAAATGGTGATCTAGACAACTCTAGATAGGGAGATACAAGGTAGAGGTATGCTGGCTCAACTCAATGTCTTTAGGTAGTGCAGAAGTCATGTATATATAGGATCATGGGTGGCCTGCCATGGACGGCTATACATGGGCGGTAGGGCGTGGGCGGCCACCGCCCGCGTAATTGCCATACACGGCTTAGACTGGTTGAACCGACCTAACAAATATAAATGATTTCTGACTCCGACAGGGAATATTCCATGGAATATTCCCTTTACCGTCGCGCCGGGGGCGCTGCCCCCGGACCCCCACCAAGGGGCCCGCTGGCCCCCTGGGACCCCCCAGCCAGGGGGCCCGCTGGCCCCCTTGGACCCCCCAGCCGGGGCTGCTCACCGCTGCCCCGGACCCCACAATTGGGGACCCTGGTAACTCCCTTTCCTTATAATATCTTACATGGTCCAATATGACCTTCATCCAACATTCAAGTTGGGATTCCCATCAATTGGGTAATGCACGCTTGGCTTCTCCTCATAAAGGGGGCCTTACAAAATGTGCATACAATCATGAGGGGTAGACATTGATCATACTCTAACATTTCCTTGGGAGTTTGAGTCCTCACCAAGATTCTTTTCTTCAACAATCAACATGGACACCAGACTAGCAAAATTTGGAATATTTTCCCTGGTTTAAATAGATGTTCTGAATTGCTTATATGCAGCTCCTAAATCATGAAGGCACACTTCCACCTCCTCATCATCATCATCTACAATCATGCCAATAGATGCAAATGACTCACATATGTTTTTTATTTTCAAGGTGTAACCACTTACCAACATGCCCTTTTTCTCTGATGTATGCAGCTTGTTCTTGAGTTGCAATTTCCAAGCCTTTGTATTGGTCTCATACAATGTGACCAAGTTGTCCCAAGCCTCTTTTGGAGTCTTGGCATCCTATATGTGCCCGATCATGCTATCTTATATGCTAACAGATAGCCGATACATTACCTTTCGTGCTCCTTGAATTGAGGTGCACTATCATTATGTCAGGGAGAGGTTCTCTACTAGAGAGATCAGTTTGGCATATGTGCCCACACACGAAAACATTGCAGAACTTTCCACAAAGGGTTTCCCTAGGGGAAATTTTGAAGCTTTCTGCAAAGCTTTGGACTAACTTCCTTTTGTGGATTTATTCCACAAAGCTTGGTACTTCCTTATACATGAATGCTAGCTCCTTGTTCACCGTATCACTCCAAGGGGGGATTTGTTGATATATTTAGTTAGTGATGTGTGTGAACACACTAGGACCGCCAGGGCATTTTTTTCCTCTTTAAGAGGTTTTTTCCCTCAACTTGTGTATATGCCTATAACCCTAACGGGTTTAGTATTGTGTGTTGTGCTCCAAGATTCTTCTTCTACTTCCTTGTGTTGTTTGCATGCTTCCACAGACCTCAAACTCCAACATGGATTTTGGGCAAAATGCAATGTTCCTCCTTTCAAAAGATGGTTCAGTTAGAGCTACTTAGAAATTGCATCTTGTTCACAATGATGTCTATGGTCCTATGCACGCACCTTCTTTTTGGAAGTACCTTTACTTTGTGGCTTTTATTTATGATTTTTTAGGCATGTGTGGGTGTATTCATTGAAAACAAAGTCCAAAGTGTTTATGTGCTTCAAATAGTTTCTAGTTTTGGTTGAAAATCTATTAGCATGTAAAATGGGCACCCTTCATTTTGATCAAGGGGGGATTACATGTCTTCTGATTTTAATGCATTTTTGGCTTGACGTGGGATAAAACATCATTGTATAGTGCCTTATATAGCTCAACAGAATGAAGTTGCTAAAATAAACAACACTGATCAAAAGCACATTATTTGCACACTTAACATATAAGGTTCTCTCAGTTGGATTGTTCACGAAACCATGTGCAATCAAGTATACATGTATCTTTTCATACCAAGCACGTGATGCTTGTTTGAAACCATATAATGCCTTTTTCAACCTATGCATTTTTTTGCATGCTCTTTATGCACAAAACCATAGGGCTGAAATACATACACTTCTTCATGTAATTCACCAATCAAAAATGCAATTTTAATGTCCAACTAATGTACATTCCAACCATGATGAGCTACAAGTGCACAAATGGTATGAACAGTGTTCATTCCGCATGTGGGAGCAAAGTTCTCATCAAAATCAATGCCTCTCTCTTGAGCATAACCTTTTGCACCAAGCCTATCCTTATACATGTCAATTGTTCCATTAGGCTTATGCTTTAGCTTGCATACCCATTTAGTGCCAATGGACTTTTTGTTTGGAGGCAAATCATATACGGACGAAGTACCATTCTTCATAATAGCATCATATTTTGATTGCATAGCAGCCATCTAATTTTTTAAATTTTGTGCTTCATAAAAAGAAACGGGCTCATTCTCATCACAAAGATTAGTGTTGATTTCATGTTGCTCTTTAGTCCTAATGAGAAGCATATTGCTGATTTTAAGGCTCATTTGCATGGCTCTTGAGTCTTCATGATGTTGCAGATGCATTTGATGTTGTTCTCTATCAACACGTTGTTGGATGCTTGATTTACTTATGTAGAACTTGGCCTGATATTCAATTTGTTGTCTCTCATATGAGCACATTTATGCATTGCCTAGGTGTCAAGAATTGTCAGGTGGTTAAGCGCTTGAGTGCTACTTGAGGGGTACCCCACTACTTTGATTGTTTTATTCCAAGGGGGGACCACTACTACCAGATTTACATGTCTTTTTTTATTGTGACTAGGTTGGTTGTCATGACACTCGGTATCCACTAGTGGTTTTTCCTTCATGCTTGGTAGCTCATGCATATCTTGGTTGAGCAAGAAGCAGCCTACCATGGCCACTTCTAGTTGTGAGGCTGAGTATAGGGTAGCTTTCATAGGGATTTTTGAGTGGCTCATATGCCTTTTGGCTGATTTGGGTGATGGTCAGTTTTCTGTTACCACCATCTTTAGTGAAATTCAGAGCGCATTGGCAGTTGCAAGGAACCTAGTGTTCAATGCTCGCACGAAACACATTGAGGCACATTATCATTATGTCAAGGAGAGGTTCTATATTAGGGAGATTAGTTTGGCATATGTGCGGATAACATTGCAGATCTTTTCACAAAGGCTCTACCTTGGGAGAAGTTTTAAGCTTTCTGCAAAGCATTGGGCTTACTTCCTTTTGTGGATTGATCTCTTTCCACATACCTTGGAACTTGCTTATACATGAGTGCTAGCTCTTTGTTCACCGCATCACTTCTAGGGGGGATTTGTTGATATATTTTAGTAGTGATGTGTGTGAACACACTTAGGACAGTGGGGGCACTTTTTTCCCTCTTTAAGGGGTTTCTTTCCCCTATCTTGTATATACGCCTATAACCCTAACAAGTCACTTATCTTCATACGTTCACTTGTTAATATATTTTATATTGTGTGTTTTGAAGCTCTAGGCTTCTTCTTATTCTTCTTCCTTATGTTGTTTGCATGCTTTTGGAGACCTCAAACTCCAACAATTTGTGTTCTAGAATCTCTAAAGTTTGTAGCAAAATTGGTGTCCTAACCCTTTTCAATTTTTTGATCTGATGCATAAAGCATTATCAAACATATGTGTGGACATCTCTGGCTGATCCAAGCCACAAAAACATTCTTTTGACTACTTGTATGATCTTTTCAATACCAAGATGTTTTGCACATGGAACATCGTGGTTATCATGGATGACCTTTCTTCTCAAATCCAAGAAATTTGGTACAAAAATCTTTCCTTTTTGTTTAGGTATTCCATTCTCCATTGAGAAATCGGAATATGGACGCAACTTGTTTCCTTTACAAGGGGAAAAGCAAATGGATTTTCCCCTCTCTTATAATAGATTCGTCATTGATGGCTCTAATAATATGTAAAACATGTGGATCTTCCATTTGTGTTTCCTTTGTCTCTCAAAGCAATGAGCTTTCAAGGAACATAAAACTCATTTAATACATTATCAAGATAATGCATCAGGTATTAAATTCTCCTTGCCTCTTCTACATGGGATTTCCATATGAAATTCCTACATGAGCTCAACACAATGAGCTTGTTTGGCTCAAAGATTTGGTTGACTGCAGAAATACTTAAGTGTATGGAAATATGTGTATACTTTAAACCCTCCACCATATTAATAGTATCTGTAGACTTTAAGATCATGCATCATCACATACAACTCCTATTCATGCATCGGCTAATCGCATTGTGCACTACTTAGTTCCTTGCTTTACAAATCTATGGGCCTACCATCTTGGTTGAGAACAATTCCTATGGCTATGCCACTAGCATCTATCTCCAACTCAAATTTCTTCTCTGGATCCACCACTTTGAGTAAGCCAGCCTTTAAAATTTCTTGTTTGAGAGTTTCAAAGCTCTCTTTCTATTCTTGCTTCCATGCAAAAGGAACTTTTCCTTGAAGTAGATTCTTCATAGGCAATGCTATTGACGAATAGGTTGATAGAAGTAGAATTACCAAAAACCCTCATCAAATGATTTGTTCGCAATGATGGATCTATAGATGGTATCTATAGATCATCGCATAACAATTCATGTTGTGCAATAAACATTAACTATTGATGGATCTATTAAAGATACTAACAAATATTATCTTCAACATATAGATGGCATCATCATCTCGGACAACAATAAAGATCAAAGAAGGTTCTTCCCCTCATCCTCAATCACCACAACTACCTAAGATAGCATCACAATTTCGGCACCTTATTGAATAATTAGAACTCAAAAGTCACATGTTCACCCATGAATCCATGATATTTCATCTCTTGCATGTGGGTAGTACCACTAATTATGCATGTCTGTTATACTTTGCAAAAGAATTTTAGGAAATACACCAAGTCCATAAGATCAAAAATATATGAAAGGTGATAAGTCTAAAATCATTCTCATCATTAACTATTATCTAGGTTAATTATGAAAGATCCATTTTGATTATGAAAACATATGAACCAAAAGAGACAACATTGAGGGAGCTTGCAACAAAAGCAATAGTGACAAACTTAAATGGGAAAGCCAGAGTGTTATATGCACTAGAAAGTCACATTCAAAATGCACAGAAGATCCAAGCAAGATGTAATGGAAAAAGGTGATAAAGAAGTAGAGATTAAAAATCTGCATGGTGCAAGAATATTTCAAGAGATCAATCATCCTTATCTAGAATAGGCACTATGTTCATGCTCATCTCACTACGGCATATGTAGATAGATATACATTTCCACATCATAAAGAAGTTATACTATTTTCAAATGTAATAAATAAGAAGTATAAGATAGATTTTGTGACATTCATATTTTGGTGACTAAACTGTTGGAGACCTTTTAATCTCCAAAGACTTGATCTATACTGATCTAAGAACACCTCTATATCAATTATAGACCAAAATTTACACAAATGTTACTTTGATTTACCAAATCATTCATGAACAATTCTCTGAGTGAGAATTTTTCTTCTTCAAGAAGTCTGCTTCAAAGATTGACTTCATTATCTGCACATATCTTTAGATTTCTTCAATCTAATGATATACATACCTCCAAGCTACCTTTTCGCAATCATATCAACCATTAGTCCTTCAAAAGAATCATTAAAACTTCAATTTGATCCTTAAGATCAAAAGTATGTCAGAAATTGTCTTCCTAAATAAGCGACTTTGACATAGGTAACTTCTAAGATTGATTTCTCACAGCATAGACCCCGTTTTGCTAAATGCTTTTAGTCATAGCTTCCTTACCTTCTAACTTAGAATTTGAATGCTGACTTATCAAAAACTTTACATTGTGCACTGAGATCTAAGCAAAACATTGACACAAAAAAGTGTGCGACTCTGAGAGGTTTTTCTGCAGACTTTACATACACATGTTCCTATTTATCATACTCACAGCATGAAAGGAATTAGACCATGAAACTTTGAACATAGCTTCATTAGCTTCTAGATTAGATGTGTACAAAAGGATTTTTGATCCACATGATCAAACTGAGAGAACTCAGAGAAAAACTCGTCGCTAATTTTCTGAGAAAGACTCTCTACACATCTACCACAACGACACTTGTCTTCTAATGACTCTCACACTTATTTCTTTACATCATTGACTTATATACATATGGTTTTAGACTTATCCCGCGTCTATTACATTACTCCTTATCATCCTAAGGAATATCTATACTCAGATTACAAGAATTTCCACCTGTAATGTACATATGTATACAAGCTACATTTCTGAGATCTCTTCACTTTCTCAAGTATCTTTTTCCACTTCAATCTGATCATGAGCTTGCTTCAAACTCTTTGTAATCACCAATTTGTGATTGGTTTGTTCCAACAGCTCCCCCTCAATCACTAATTGTGATTATTCCATTCTTCTTTACTCCTGCCATCTCTTTGAATCTCTGTAGCTTAGGTCCATCCAAGCTTTTTGTTAACATATCTGCAACTTGTTCTTTTGTTGGAGTATACATCACTTCAATCTCTTTGTCAAGTACCTTTTCACTCAAGAAATGATATTGAATCTCTATATGCTTAGTCATGGCATGAAAAACAAGGTTAGCTTCCAAATACAATGAACTCATATTATCTCCAAAAATAATTGGAGTACTCTGATCAGTTCCAAAACTCTTCAACAAGGTCTTTAACCATATCACTTCTTTTGCAGCCTCTACCAATCCTTTATACTCAGCTTCTGTGGATGACAAAGCAATTGTATGTTGCTTCTTTGAGCACCAAGAAATTAACTTATCTCCAATATAACAAAGATACCCATGAGTAGACCTTCTATCATCTGAATCATCTGCCCAATTTGCATCACTAAATACTTTGATTCTTGTATCAAAAGTAAATCCATAATACGGACCTTCACTTAGGGTTCCTTTGATATATCTGAATACCCTTTGAGCTGCAATCCAATGAGTCTTCTTTGGACAATGCATGAATTGTGATAACACACCTACTGCATATGATAGATCTGGCCTTGTCAAGGTAGCATAGATTAAACTACCTATCAAACTCTGATATTTCTTCATGTCATTAAATTCTTCACCTCCATACCTGCTCAACTTATGATTTACCTCCAATGGTGTACTTGAAGGCTTGCAATCCTCCATGTTAAATTTGACCAGAAGATTCTTCAAGTACCTCTCTTGTGTAACATATACTCCATGTTGAGTATACATAATCTACATTCCTAAGAAATAAGATAAGTTTCCCAAATCACTTATCTTAAACTCCTTCTCTATTTGTTTCTTAAACTCATTAATTCCTTGAGCATCTGTACCTGTGACAATGATATCATCAACATAAATACACATGTATATGTATCCATTTTCACTTGCCTTCACTAGCAAGCTACTATCTGCCTTTGATGCTTGAAATCCATATTCATTTAAGAACTTAACAAGCCTGTAATTCCATGCTCTTGGGGCCTGCTTCAACCCATACAAAGCTCTCTTGAGCTTACACACATAATCTGATCCAATTGAATCCATGAAGCCTTCTGGTTGCTCCATATACACTTCATCTGCAATGTATCCATTCAGAAATGCATTCTTCACATTTAATTGTGATAACTTCCATCCTTTACAAGCAGCAATAGCAATCAATGATCTAATTGTAGACATTTTAGCAACAGGACTAAAGGTTTCATCATAATCTACCCCATAAGCTTGGGCATAACCTTTGACCATAAGTCTAGCCTTGTATCTAGACACCTTACCATCTGCAAATCTTTCTGTTTTATGCACCCACTTACATCCAATGACTTTCTGATTCTTTGGTCTTGGCACCAATTCCCATGTTTCATTTTCAAGTAAAGCATCATACTCTTCTTGCATTGCCTTCTCCCAATTCTGTTTACCTTTAGCTTCTTCATATGTGATTGGATCCTCTTCTGTCTTCACAATGTAAGCATAATCTTTTGTTGTTAGAAAAGATGTATCATAGCTATACCTGATAGTCTCTTTTCTTTCCCTTGAGGATCTTCTAACCTCTGCACTTCTTGAAGTCTCAGCCACATTTGATTCTAGATCAAATATTGGCCCATCTTCAACATTATCCTACAATTTACTTTTATAATCAACATCATCAATATCTTCTTCATACACATTTACTTTTGCCTTCCCTTTCCTTTGTATTTCTCCAACACCTGCATAATCATTTGTTGACCCTGTATACCATGTGCTTTGCTCATCAAATGTAACATCTTTGGTAACAAGAAATTGCTTTGTAGATGGACTCCACAATCTGTAACCCATCTATCTATCATCATACCCAATAAACACATACTTCTCTGCTTTGGGTTCTAGCTTATGTCTCAATTGTGAAGGAACATAAGCATATGCTAAACATCCAAATACCTTACAATGATCAAGAGTAGGTTTCTTACCCCACCATGCTTCATAAGGAGTTCTTCCCTCCAATGCTTTACAAGGTAACATATTCACAAGGTATGTTGCAGTGTTGATAACTTCTGCCCATAAGTAATTTGGACAATTCTTTTCCTTCATCATTGCTCTTGCAAACTCTACAAGAGTTCTATTTCTTCTTTCTGCAACTCCATTCTGTTGAGGGGAGTACCTGCAAGTTACTTCTCTTTTTATACCTGCATTCCACAAATAATCATCAAACTCTTTAGAAAAATACTCTCCTCTCCATCTGATCTCAACCTCTCGAGCTTTTGTCCTGTAATCCTTTCTGCATAAGCATGATAATGCTTGAATGTCTTGAAGACTTTTGATTTGTCCTTGATTACATATAAAGTAATCCATCTAGTTGCATCATCAACAAACAACACATAATATCTGGATCCATTTATGCTATAGTCCCTTGAAGGACCCCACACATCTTTTTATCCTTCGAACTCGTGCTTTGTACTTATGCAGGTTATCTTCAAGAATTGTCCTTGTCCACTTTCAATTAGAAGGAACTTCAATATCTGCAGCAGTTGGAACTTCTAATGCCTTTACTTCACTTGTATTGCACCTTCAGCTCTGATACCACTGTTGGAGACCTTTTAATCTCGAAAGACTTGATCTATACTGATCTAAGAACACCTGTATATCAATTATAGACCAAACTCTACACAAATGTTACTTTGATTTACCAAATCATTCATGAACAATTCTCTGAGTGAGAATTTTTCTTCTTCAAGAAGTCTGCTTCAAAGATTGACTTCATTATCTGCACATATCTTTATATTTCTTCAATCTAATGATATACATACCTCCAAGCTACCTTTTCGCAATCATATCAACCATTAATCCTTCAAAAGAATCATTAAAACTTCAATTTGATCCTTAAGATCAAAAGTATGTCAGAAACTGTCTTCCTAAATAAGCGACTTTGACATAGGTAACTTCTAAGATTGATTTCTCACAGCACAAACCCAGTTTTGCTAAATGCTTTTAGTCATAGCTTCCTTACCTTCTAACTTAGATTTTGAATGCTCACTTATCAAAAACTTTACACTCTGCACTGAGATCTAAGCAAAACATTGACACGAAAAAGTGTGCGACTCTGAGATTCTGCAGACTTTACATACACATGTTCCTATTGATCATACTCACAGCATGAAAGGAATTAGACCATGAAACTTTGAACATAGCTTCATTAGCTTCTAGGTTAGATGTGTACAAAAGGATTTCTAATCCACATAATCAGACTGAGAGAACTCAGAGAAAAACTCATCGCTAATTTTCTGAGAAAGACTCTCTACACATCTACCACAACGACACTTGTCTTCTAATGACTCTCATACTTATTTCTTTACATCATTGACTTATATACATATGGTTTTAGACTTATCCCGTGTCTATTACATTACTCCTTATCATCCTAAGGAATATCTATACTCAGATTACAAGAATTTCCACCTGTAATGTACATATGTATACAAGCTACATTTCTGAGATCTCTTCACTTTCTCAAATATCTTTTTCCACTTCAATCTGATCATGAGCTTGCTTCAAACTCTTTGTAATCACCAATTTGTGATTGGTTTGTTCCAACATAAACAAAGGAGTTCCCTCCTATCATCATCATGCTTTTATAGGAGGAACAAATGTGTTGGCCAAGATAATTTATATGTCTTCAAAAATCAAATTTCCTAAAGCCAACACTCATCAAAGTAAAAGGATATGATATTCATACCTCAATGAAATTCTCAGAAACCCATAGAATATAGAAGCACAAAGTCAACAAAAGAAAACCACAATTTTGAAGGAACAGACCAACCAAAAGATATGATGTTGAACAACCAACAAAAGTAAGTGAGGAATGTGAGAGGTGGAGAATAAGGAAGTAGATAAAAAGTTTTTTAGTGGACATTGATGATGAAGAACCTCCCATCGAATCTCAAGATATTCACATTAATAATTTACAAGTGGTAGGGTCTAATGAACCTCAAGTACCATTTGGACCCACTACCAATAGATATAAAAAACTTATTCAAATAGGACAAGTTGTGGAAACTCCCAAGAGGAACAAAATAGTAGTGAGAAAAAACGTAGATAGATCAAATACTAAAACCAATATTGAAGAATTTTTCTACAACTTAGAGAAAATGCACACAACTGATTCAACTACATAATTGTCGCCATGGAAAGCTAAGACTTGGCTATGGACATTATGAAATGCCATTATGGTAAACCAAGACAAATTTTGAGTCAAGTACCCTTAATTCTTGTCCTTCATAGTACCAAATTATGGTTACTACATTATCATTTGTTGGATAGACTATTGCTCCTATCAAGTGGTAAGTTTCCACACCAATATTGTCAGATGTTGACTCCTCTCATACACAAAGGGAGAAAACTACTCCATAAGTAAGAATCAATAAGCAAACAACCACATATCCTATTCGTAAATTTGTCTTTTGAATCTCCATCTCACATAGAAATCTCACTCAGAAAAGCATGTGGTATCCATGAGTCCACTAAAAGAGCCAATGATCAACAACCATGACACTACCTCTACTATCAAGGGAGCTCCATGTCCCATTTTGTCTTTATCATTTCCTCACCACTTCAATCCTACAAATCTATTCACATCTAATGTTGGTGCTTCTTTTCATGCACCCATATTTTCCACACCAAGAAACTTGCAAGGAAACTCGCTAATAATAATGGTTTATTGGTGTTACCCTCTTGATTATCAACTAAAGGTTTTCAAATAATCCAAACTATTATCCAAATTGGATCATGATAAGGATGAAAACTTCAAGATGATGACAAAATACATAAAGAACATTTTTTATTTGTAAGGAAAGTTCATTTAATTAAGGAAAAAAATCAATCATTAGAGTCATAATTCCAAGAAAAGAAAAACAAAATACTAGTTTTAAAGAGATGGAAAAGGTTTTCTTGACACATGATGAGGTCCAACAAGAGAAGGTGGAGGTTGAACAAGTGGAACAATTTTTTTTTATTATTACAAAAATAGTAAAAAAAAAATGAGATACAACAATCAAGGGAGCGAAATGATCATTTTTGGAAAATTTGTTAGAAACATATGTCCCAACTGTTATGCCCAATATCACTATGGAAATTGAAAATGAAGAATTAAAAGGAAAATTTGCTCCATTAAAGTCTCATCTCATTGATTAGGAACAATTCATCCAAAATATCATAAATTTCGACAATTTAGCAAGACACAAACCAAAATGAGATCATTTTGGTGATCGTTGTGTTAGAAAAAGCCAATCAATAAGTCTAAACATACAAACAAAATTGAAAGAACAACTACTCATTGAAGTGACTAAGAAAATAACTAAATTAGGGAACTAGTTAGCGAAGGCCTATGCATCTCATTTTGTTCTCAATGAGCAAGAAATTCGAGAAGAAAATTAAGAGGTGCAAAAAAATCACATTAAAAAAAGGTCTAGTGCGAAGTTCTATGATGCATAGTATAAATATTTGGTGTTCAGAATATTAATGATCAAGCATATCTTTGGAAAAATGATGAAGTAGCCATCAAAGCATTCTTTCTCAATATATGTAAAACCATCCCTAAGTAGCCTATACAACCTTATGAAGAATGGTCACGGAACACATTTATAGAGACAAGCAACAGTCATGTATGAAGCTGAAAATTGAATTATGGAAGTCTCACATAGTGACATTTTTTTAGCCATTTGATATTGCACATAAAAGGTATCCTCCGGCACCATATACTATTCTACTCCAACAATACAAAGATTATATTACTATCAAAGTTTACTATGAGTGAGATGGCAACATATATAAAAACATTCAATAGAGAAAAAAAGCCAATAATGACCTAATTGACATGACGAATTTTTAAATCTCTTTTTAGAAAGCCCATGATGCACAAGCACAATTCTAAAGTGGAATACTCAATGATTTCCCATTACAAACAGATGAATTTTCTTGTGTTCTTTTAAAAAAAAAACACACCAAAATGAATTGCAATACATAGGTTTAATTACCCAATTTTGCATGCTCTTATAAAGAGGATATTCTCAACGAAAAATGTGTTGGTTGTTTTTTATTTCTTGCAGAGATCTTTACACAAAGTTCTAGATATTGTAATTATGATGACCTTAACAAATATATTGCAAGTTTATGTTAGTACATTTGATAAAAAACATCAAATTTCTTGTTGAAGCAAGTTTGCCAAGTTTGGAGAAAAATAGTGTATTGTCTCATCTTAGTCAGGTTCCCTCATTCAATTGTTTATGGGCCAATTACATTAGATTGCGGTTCCTCCACATGGAAACTTTTAAGGAGCATTTTACGTTGGCTTCCTTCAGTAGTTCCATGCAATACTTTGAGGCAACCCACTACACTTCAACACGTCTCATGGCATTCATACCATATCAAAAATTTAAACAAATATCAAAGAAAGTTGGAAAGTTAAATACAAGCAAAGTAAGTAAATCCTAAAAGACCTTGCCAGATGACTTGGGGCACATTTGTAAAACCAAAAATGATGAACATAAAATTATTTTGGTCCAATTGCTATGCAAAGGCTATAGATGTCCATCAAGCAGTTTAGCTCCAAACCCACATTACAATAAAAGAACACTTGCACCCTAGCATTGTCAAAGACGACAATGTCTAAGAGGGGGGAGCATTGGGTTGTGGCCTAACACTTGGTATTATATGATATTAGGGCACCAAATGTTTTGAATTTTGAAAGATGTGAATGGTATTGGATAATGTACCTTGAAGGATCCTTGTATATTTATAAGAAGTGAGGAGTTAAAATTGCACGCGAACAACCTCCTAAAAAAATGTGATTTTACACTTATTTTTTATAAAAACTGCTATTAGAGGGGGGCCATTGTGAAAGAGGTTATTCCCCTCAGTTTGAGAGAATATAGAATTATATCATTTTTTTTAAGATTTGGATGAATGTGTGAGAGCTCTTCTAAAATTTCGTGCGCAACTCTTCTTTGCACCTTTCATGATGTTTTTGTACATCTAACTCAACTAAAAGCACTCTATAACCATTATATATCCATTGAACACTTGGTTTTATCATTTTTTTGGTTTAATTGTGCTTGTCTACTGCATATGTGTTGCATGTTGTTTACAACCTATTCAATTCAAACACTTATAAGAATTTGAGTGTTTCATCCATGTTATCTAATAGTTCTAAAACAACTCCTTACACAAATCATTTGTGAGTTTGATTATGATTAAAGGTGGATTCACATTAATCTTTTACTTCATGCCAGCCATCACCATTGCCTCATATCTCTGATTAATCTCATTGGTTTCTTATGGAATTGCCAATGTTAGTCACTTTACTACAAGTGACACAATAATGTGTATGTGAATATGTATTTATTTGTGCATATGTATGTATATGCATATGTACACGTACCTATGCATGTACACATGTAAGTGCACATGTGTATGCATGTGTATGTGTATGTGCATTGATGTATATGTATGTGTATGCATATGTGCATATGTACTTTTATCTATGTGTATGTGCATGTGTGTGTGTCTCTCTTCATGTGCTTGTGGTTGTGTATATGCATTTCAATGTGCATGTGCATGTGCTATATTGCACATGCTTTTGATATCCAACCATTCGGCATGCCTATGAGAACAAGGCTCCTTAGGAACCACAATATAAAGTTCGGTGGGCTAGCACCCTAGAGGCAAATACTTGAGGACCTTCCTATCTTTCAATGTCCATATGAAGGGTTCATAGGACACACAACTCAAGAACCCAAAATACATATACACATGCACCCTCAAGAACAATCATGCTGTTCCATACTTTGACTACCATGGAAATTGGATTCACAGCCATACATACTCCATACTATCTTCTAGTAATAAAAGAAAAAAGAATCCATACATCCATAAGCTTGATTTGGAATTCATCTTGGTTGAAAAGAATCTGTAATAAGCATAATGCTTCCATAATGCAATGACGGCGTCAAACTTGGGTGAAGAAGTGAATATTGAAAGAAAATGCTCAAGGTGTAATATGAAGGTATAAAATCAAGAGATATTGATACATAAGGGGGTATACACCCATCCTATTGAATTTTTCCAACATTTCCCTTATTACATTGGACATAGAGAGAGAGAGAGAGAGAGCACCAGCCATCGTTGAAACTAGGATATCGCAGAGGGAGGCAGAAAAACTAAAGTGTGTTTTTTGTTTTCACGTTACTTCTCTGAAAATCATTAATCTTATTGGAAATTAGTGTCTTCTCTCTCTCATGGTGATGCGACTGTAGTAATGATGTGACAAATGGAACTGACAGAATACTTACATGTGACAGACGGAAATGATAGAATATTTACATACTAATGATGAAATTATGCAAATAAATTTGTGCTTAATTTCATAGATGCATACCCACATATACATGAATGTAAAAGCACAGATGCATATATGATTTAGATGTGGATCTCTTTCATTAATAGGGATTCATGATCAAACTCCTATCCAATGGATAGTTTTTTTATTTCTCTTTATGACAAAAAAGTATTGGAAGGTAAGTTCTTTTCTTTTCCCCTAACGAAAGGCATATGCTCCCTTCTCAAGCTTCATGATAGTAAGAAAGATTTGTACTTTCCATGCTAAGGTGATTCACGCACACCATAACATGGAGATACGGAGACGTCAGCAGCGCACCCCTGTCAATCTCGATGTGCAGATCATTTTGAGGATCACAACGATGCCTTACCCACCGATGCACTATATCCTACACCCACTCCAGGCACTTAGAGTGTTATGACACCACCGAGCCTCCCCTCCCTATGCATATCATATTTGTACATCACCTATTGAGCATATAGAGTGCATACCCATAGCACCCCATACCGTTGATGCCAGCTATTATCCACTCCTTTTATATTCTGTCTGGTACCCACACTTTATTTTCCTTTTGGGATCACAGTGGATTGGATCATACTGATGTATATGTTTTGTCTCATAGGCCGATTTTAGTCTCTAATAGACATTAAAATCTCTCTCTCTCTCTCTCTCTCTCTCTCTCTCTCTCTCTCTCTCTCTCTCTCTCTCTCTCTCTCTCTCTCTCTCTCTCTCTCTCTCTCTCTCTCTCTCTCTCTCTCTCTCTCTCTCTCTGTGTGTGTCTGTGTGTATCTGTGTGTGTGTGTGTGTGCACGCAAGCGCGTGTGTGCACATGTGCATGTGTATGTGAGACACATCGATGTTCTTGCAAACATTTCTTCCTGCAAAGCGTACCTATTGTAATGTGTGTGTCTGTGTGTATCTGTGTGTGTGTGTGTGTGTGCACGCAAGCGCGTGTGTGCACATGTGCATGTGTATGTGAGACACATCGATGTTCTTGCAAACATTTCTTCCTGCAAAGCGTACCTATTTTACAAAGGGCATATAAGCCACATACAAGCCCTGTAATATTTACAAGCTATTGTACTGTACCAAATCATAATACAAGTTTTCCGCCTATGCCACTCTGCTTGATATGTCCAGCACGTTCAAACTTCATGCTCCAGTGGTATTCAAATTTAAGCTTTTTGTGCGATGTTCCTTCATATTAGAAGTGTGAATTGGTTCATCCTTGCCATCTTCAAACAAACCAATCAAATCCCACTACCAAAACCATAAAATAGAAAAAGACGTCAACTGATATACCAGTGTGTGTCTGTGTGTATCTGTGTGTGTGTGTGTGTGCACGCAAGCGCGTGTGTGCACATGTGCATGTGTATGTGAGACACATCGATGTTCTTGCAAACATTTCTTCCTGCAAAGCGTACCTATTTTACAAAGGGCATATAAGCCACATACAAGCCCTGTAATATTTACAAGCTATTGTACTGTACCAAATCATAATACAAGTTTTCCGCCTATGCCACTCTGCTTGATATGTCCAGCACGTTCAAACTTCATGCTCCAGTGGTATTCAAATTTAAGCTTTTTGTGCGATGTTCCTTCATATTAGAAGTGTGAATTGGTTCATCCTTGCCATCTTCAAACAAACCAATCAAATCCCACTACCAAAACCATAAAATAGAAAAAGACGTCAACTGATATACCAGGGTTTTGTCAACCATCCACTATGAGAACTTCCATAATCTTTGCAAGCTGCAAAAGAATACCAGCATTTACTGACCCAAAAAATCTTAAAAAGAAAGACAAATACTTAAAACATAGACAACTACAATAATTCATTTCACCCTGCATGTTCAGTATTGGACCTCTCTCTCCACCCCTATGCACAGAGGGCCAGATGACGACCCCACGTCATGGATATCGGATACCACGACTGTACCAGGATGAGATCACACCGATACATTTACTATCAACAGAGGAGATACCACATCCCACTCAGGCATGTGCCTTTAGATTGTTACCTCCAGCACACAGCATAGTCATTATCTGTGGTGGTGAAGCTGCACTCCAATTATCCATTGTATTAAATGGTCATTCTCCGCAGAGATAGAGCCATGCCCTTCCACATTGATTTCATGGTATTTTCTGCAGAGACATTGTCACACCCTCCCACACTCCCTAGTTTGTAGTATGTGGTCCTTTTCCGCAGAAGCTAGAGCCAATCCCTCCACACTACACACTTTTCTACGCACTTTAGAGTTTAGTTTACTTCATTTCTTTTATTTTCCCACACCACACACTTTTCTACGCACTTTAGAGTTTAGTTTACTTCATTTCTTTTATTTTCCCGATACTCCCTCCCTCCCTCACCCCCCCTTTTTTCCCTCCCTCCCTCCCCCCCCTTTTTTTTCCCTCCCTCCCTCCCTCCCTCCCTCCCTCCCTCCCTCCCTCCCTCCCTCCCTCTCTCTCTCTCTCTCTCTCTCTCTCTCTCTCTCTCTCTCTCTCTCTCTCTCTCTCTCTCTCTCTCTCTCTCTCTCTCTCTCTCTCTCTCTCTCTCTCTCTCTACCCCCCCTCCCCCCCCCCCCTCCCCCCCCCCCTCCCCCCCTCTCTCTCCCCCCCCCCCCTCTCTCTCCCCCTCTCTCCCCCTCTCTCCCCCTCCCCCTCCCCCCCTCCCTCCCTCCCCCCCCCCCCCCCAAAAGATTCCAATGTATGCAACATTAGTCAAAAGTACTAGCTATTTTAGTGTCCTGCTACACAGTTCCTTTAACAAACCTGTCAAAAGCTCAACATCACAAGCACAATGCTTGATGAACTTGCAAGAAGAGTTGATGAATCCCAAAACAGCCTTCGCTTGGCAAATCATGCAAAGATCAACTAATATAGCTCAAAAAGTACCTTAAGTCAATGGATATGCCATCTATTGAGATGACATGACCCAAATAGAAAAACTCGGCGCAAAAGAACTCGTACTTGCTCTTTTTTACAGATAATTTCTCTCACCTAAGACTAGTTAAAGACGTTGAACATGGTCCTCTAGAGCCCACCTTCAAACCAAGATATTGTCAAGGAACAACACCACCCGCTTTCTAAAATATAGACAAAATAGATGATTCATCATCTATTAGAAAGTGACGATCGTGAGATTCATAGCACCATGAATCAACCCTTCCTCTATTAGTGTCCAACCTGTTTTTGAGTTGCTCAGTTCCGAATCTTGACCAGGTAGAATAAAGCATGGATTATTTTATAGTTAAATAACAATACTGATTAACAAAAATCACCAGAAAGCATGGATTATTTCTGTAGTTGTCAGTTGATCATTAATACCTGAGACTTGAGACGTGGATCCACTGTCATGGACAAGGATATGAGGGTGGATAAAGGTTCACTCTGCAGCATGAGAGAACGATGCTCCCTGCTATGTGTGCACATTTGAAAAAGAACAGGGATAGCCAAATCTTTACTTTTTTGAGCTCCAACTTCAATGACTTGCATGAGAGGTGTAATGCCTCCCTCCTTGACAAAAGCAGCCCTTCCCAGCTCAATGCTTACAAGATTCCCTAAAATGACCATGGCTTTGTCAACCATGCCTTCTTTGTCTTCTTCACTTGAAATGAATCCTACAAGTAGCCTCAGTGCCCCTGCTTCTATCATTCTTTTCTTATTCTCATCGATAGATGACATTCTATAAAGAGCAGCTGCAGCATCCTTCTTGCCTCTAAGAGAGCCTCTTTCAAGAAGTTCTATTAATGGGGGAATTGCGCCTGCTGCCCCAATTTCACTTCGATTGGCCTTACACACAGCAAGATGTGCTAATGCCACAGCAGCGTTTTCCTTCACTATTTTACTCAGTCCATGATTTAATACCTCTACAAGAGCTTTAATTGCACCCTGCTTCACTAAATACTCTTTGAGAGCTCGATTCAGGGAGAGGTTCAGCAATGCTGTTGTGGCTTCCAACTGTAGAGGCTGATATCTTGAGTAGAGCAACATTATCAATGGCTTAGATCCACCCATCCTTGCTATCAGTATCCTATTCACATCATCATGCTTTGCCAGCAACCTCAGCTCAGCAGCCGCATTCAATTGAATTTCTGTATGAGCTGATTGTAGATCAGATACTAAGTTTTTAATTCTTGACTCAGTATAAGCAGCATGCGTTCCAGATGATGGATTCGAACCGATTGAAAACTGCAACTGATTGCAGACATCATTTCTTTCTGATAGCATTGATTCAGTGGCGCTAAAATCTGATGAATTGCATACCTCTTGATTCCAGCACGATGAGCTTCTTGTACTGTTAGGTGTGGATGGAAAACTGTGTGTGTATTCTCCTTCTCTAAATATTTCTGTAAATCCAGAAGAATGTCTGCTACTTGTGGAATTCGAGGATAACCTGTGAGATTCTGGATCCATGAGCTTCTCTGAATGGGAATATGACGAATTTGATGAGAGACTGTGTGTCTCCATGCCTTCAAGAAGCTTGGAGATCGAAAGGGATGAGCAGGAAACAAGTTCCTGTTGATTGCTGCTGTAAGATGAGTAGCTCGGACAGGATGCAAAGCTTTCACCATAGATAGAACATGGGGATGCAGATGGATGCCGAGAAGAAGGGAGAGTCTTGGAAGAGGGGTCTAGGATGCATTTACGATCATCAAGGAACTTGCATGTCCCTAAAGAACAGTGACCAATCTCCTCTCGTTTTAGTTGAGAGGTTTTCATGTTTGACATTTGGCCACAGGAAACCATAAGAGACTCTTCCCTCTCCTCCTTGCACATTTTAAATGCAAGGCCATCAGCCACAGATGCTGATTCTACATTCACGACCCTGGAGATTGCTTCATAGGTTTTCTCAGTCCCTGTAATGCATACATTGCAATCTGCTCGTGTCATTCCACACGATCTGATCTTATTAGCGTTAGATTTGACTTGCTGACCTACACCTTCGCTAGAAACTTCACTTCTAGTCCCACTGCTTACATCCAGATTCGATTTGTGATCAGAGCCTTTGAAGTGTTCAGGAACATCTATGCATTCTGATTTGGCTTCATACACAGCACCTTTGACCATATTCCCTGCAAAAGCATTTCCACACATTTTCTTTGATTTCTCCATGCATTCAATCTGCAGAATAGGATCCTTCGCATGAACGTTACTGTTGTGAGTACAATGTCTTGTTTTCCCTGAACATCTCTTGCAGTAAATATCATTGAGCTCTCCAAATTGGCATTCCACATTAGGAGCGGCATCGGTTTGTTCATTCAGCTCCAACCTATGGGAGTTACTGCCATCAGACACTAATTTAATACTTTCTGCTATCTTTGATTCGCCTAAAGCCATGCGTTTGGGATGAGGATCAGTTTTCATATTAATTGATGTGTCTGAGGCAGAAAGATCCTTCGTGAATGGAGAGCGCCAGAAGCCCTTTTTCTGCTTCACGCACGTATCCCTAATTTTTACATCTGGAGGCTCTCCTTTTCTTTCCTTTCCTGCACAGCCCACCTCTTTGCTTCTATCTACAAACCTCACCCACTTGAGGCTCCTTGTGTCGCTTCTGTTTTCTGGCCCCATTATCTGTCTGCGGTAATGATCAACAGCCATGTCTACGAGGGGTTCAGCAAAGAAAACAGGAGTGGAGCTCTCTCTCTCTCTCTCTCTCTCTCTCTCTCTCTCTCTCTCTCTCTCTCTCTCTCTCTCTCTCTCTCTCTCTCTCTCTCTCTCTCTCTCTCTCTCTGTGTGTGTGTGTGTGTCTGTGTGTGTGTGTGTGTCTCTCTCTGTGTATGTGCAAGAGTCAGAAATAAATGAGGTAACCTCAAAATCCTTGACGTCGCAAGCTCTCTCTCCCCCACTCAATATTCGTCTGAGAAAATCTGAGTGCCGATCGCATATTCTGGTCTCCCTGAAATTCTCTCACTCGCTCACTTTATCTATGTCATTATCGGCTACTGTATCTCATAAGTCCGTGCGAGCAGAATGTCCATATCCTGATGAGAAAGCACGCGCTGCTATCCCGACCCCGGGGACGAGCCCGGCCATCGAAAGGAGCGTTGAATGCGCGCTAACCTGAGGAAATACGGCAGGCCAAGGTCGGGGATCATTGCCCGCCGACTCCATTTTCAGAGAAGACAAATCCCGATTCCCGATTCCTAAGCACCAAGCCAAGTCGTCCTTTGGAGTATTCAAAAGAACATGTTTCCCACAGGAGTCAAATCACGTCAGAAATCTATGTCAATTTGGAAATTCTCACAGCAATGGATTACGGCATGAGGCATTTTTTTTTTATTATAGTAAAAGATTTTTCGAATGAAATTATAATTTATTGATGGAAAAAAACTCGGCAAAGGAAAAAGATTAAAAACAATGATAGGAAGAAATATGAAGGAGGCCACCAAGCTTATCATGCCTTAGATGGGGAATCCAATTTAGTTTCATCTCACTTTTTTCCATTACAAAGGTCCAAGTTTGACAAAAGAGAGGGGAGGGCTCTTTTGGCCCTTAATCATGTCAAGTAGGCCAAAGGAGCTATCTAAGAAGGGCACAACTGGATTACCACTCAAACTAATGGTTTTTATATTATGTCAAATTTTTC
This sequence comes from Ceratopteris richardii, assembly GCA_020310875.1. Taxonomy (NCBI): domain Eukaryota; kingdom Viridiplantae; phylum Streptophyta; class Polypodiopsida; order Polypodiales; family Pteridaceae; genus Ceratopteris; species Ceratopteris richardii. The sequence continues at coordinate 136,929,040 of CM035419.1, forward strand.
AAAGAGCTTTTCCTCTAATAGCATTCCAAGTAGCTACTAAGTATCTCACCATTATTTGTGTATTTTTATTTTCTTTGTTTGACTCATCATCAACTTTTGAATTGTTTGAATATGGTCTCTAATTATTGAATTTTTCATAAGAATTATAATTTGGGTTGATGACATAGGAGTTTGGATTCTTTTTCATTGTGTACAACTTCAGAAGGTGCACACCCATTAGCACTTTGTGGTGTGGTATTGTAATATGGTGAACTCTCATCCCTATTTCAAAGATTATCCAGCAAATAACAATATATTAAATTAAAAATAATGTTATTAGCTCTCTCTAAATTTGGCCATTACTTTCAAGATGAAATGCGAAATTATAATTCGTTTGTGATCCTATTTTTTTTAAATATGCAACTCAAAAGTGATTACAAAAATCAATACCACCGTATGTAAAAATCACTTTAAGAAAACCACTATGTGAAAAACCATGTTCAATGAACAATTGAGTCTCCTAATGTGCAATCATTGTCTTTTTAGGAATAAAAACATGCATATTTTCTAAATCTATTTGCTATTGTTCAATCATATCATTGTTCAAAGATGTCATAAGAAGACTATCTTGGAGACAATGCATAGTGAAACAACTATGGAATGTTTGGCTAGAAGAAGGATGTTTTACATGCATAAATGCACAATTCATTTTATCCCTACACATAAGCAATAGCATGTTAGGGCATATACAAGACTTTGACACATAAAAGTCTGGGAAACCTTGGAGAGATTGTATTCTTCATCCACAAAAGCAAGGAACATTCAGCTCAAGAATGAGCAAAATAATCTTAGGAAATTACCAAGCACCGATGGATACATTTTGAAGGCCAAGGGGCTAGTAGATGCCCAAGGCTCGATTGGGAGCCCAATCAAACATGATGATCATGTTGTTCACACTTTCAATGGGTTGAGGGAGGATGAAGTTGGAAAGAATTCACCATGTTATTTTGTATGAGGGATCACCTACCATAATTTGATCAATTAGTCACATTGTCTATGACTGAGAAGATGAAGCAAGGAGGTTCCAAGGCAACCAAGCCCTACAATTATAGAAAATTAGGCCATTATGCAAGAGATTATTAAAGGAGGAGGCAATGGACATTACAAAAGGAATCAAGGTAATTATGCTATTAGTTCAATAAATTCAAAAAATGAGAACTTGCTTATGATGTATGGTTCAAGTGAAAGAGTCATTTCAGATTTTACATGATACATAGACAATGGTTGTAGCAACCATATGAGTTGTAACAAAGAAGTTTTGTCTAGTTTACACTCACCCATGATTCAAGGATGTGTAGAGAGAGGGGTTGAAACTAAACTTAAAATTACACATGTGGGAGATGTTCCATTGAATGGATCTCAAAGCTCCAAGGCGTTGAAGGATGTGTCACTTTCGCCAACCATCAGCAAGTTGGTTTTAGTAAGTCAAATGTTTGAAAGAGGTTATGAGGTGAGGTTCAATGATCAAGGATGTTTTGTTGAAGGCCCCAAATAGTACTACAAGCTCATACAAAAAGGAAAGAAGCAAGGGAAACTCTTCACCATAGAGGTAAAATCATCAGACCCTTACATTGTCTACTTGTCAATCTAGAATGTAGAGAATGACTTGTGGCATAAAAAAATTGGACACATCAACTTATGAAGAACATGCAAAGAAAGGGCTTTGTGAGTGATCTACTTGATCTTACATCTCAGAATATGAAACATTTATGGCATGTTTGTAAATTGAGGAAGCAAAGCATATTACCATTCAAAAAGGGATCACATGTGAGCAATGAAGCAAAAAATGTGGTTACATTCAGAGTAATTGAGACAGGCTTCACTCTTTGTGAAGAAGGAAGGGTAGAAAAACTCTTTTCATTCGTACATATGTTTATGATTTGATCATTACAAGGGATGATGGATCCAAAATTAAGGACACAAAGAGGAATCTTGTATATGAGTTTAAAATTTCTAATATATGGATTTTAAGGTACTTCCTTAGGATTGAAATATTATACAAAGAAGAAGGTATATACTTGATGCAAAGAAAATACATTCTAGATCTTTTGAAGAAGTTTGGCTTGTGTGATTGCAAGCCCATTTCAAATCCATTAGTGATAAATCTTAAATTAAGTTCTCATGAGGATGAAGAAGTGAAGGATGTGATCATGTATATGTCAATTATTAGTTCTTTCTTGTATGCTACTATGAAAAAGCTAGATCTTCTGCATGTAATTTGGATTGTTATCTCAATTTTTGCAGGCACTGAGAGTTCCTCATCTTGTTGTAGCCAAAAGACTACTTAGGTATCTCAAAGGAACAATTCATGAAGGGATTTATTATCCATTTGATGATTATATTACATGCATAAATTGCACATAGGAAGAGAGCTTTGCAGACAGTCTGTCTTGAAGCGGATGGTTCTCACAATTGTAACACTAATTTGCTTTTATTCAAAGATTTTTTCTAGGCCTTAAATTCTACTTTAATTTGGGAAAGTTTCATTTTGAGTCGTTGCATAATTGCTGAGAAAAGTCCATAACATTGAGCATATATCATGTTGTGAGGGTCTAGTGGTGGGAAACCATCTTTCAAAGTTGCATTCGGGTGTTAGAAACTTCCCCCATCAAAAAATACTATCTTTTGAGCCACCCATTGGAAAATGCTATCATTCATGTTAGTTGAGATGTAATGTTTGTACTTGATGTAATTCAACTTCTATTTTCATGTATCAAGGAGATTGTGAGTTCAAAGTATGTTTACGACACTTTGTTACCTCTTTTCATCCATGGAAATCAAATGTATCTCTTAGTGATACAACTTCATGTAATGTATCAAGGAGATTATAAGTTCAAAGTATGTTTACGACACTTGTTGCCTCTTTTCATCCATGGAAATCAAATGTATCTCCTAGTGATACAACTTCTTAACCTGTGTGGTTTTTTGATGAGGATACAAACCATTATATGTTTTATTCATATATAAATTATGCACTTTTTGGGAGAGATCAAACATTGATGAGGAAAAATTTATGTCAAAATGGTTAATGTAGAGATGGTCATTTGAATGCATCATTGCCTTATTATGGTAGTTGAGACCCTTGGGTACCCACTTCTCAATGAGCGTAGGCTTTGGTTTTCATTGTTGCTTCATGTTAAATGTGTGAGCTTGCTTTTGTGTATGTGAGCCTAGGAATCCCTCCCATACTCCCCCTCCCTATTTTCTATCATCCTCGACACATGTTTGGGTGGGTATCTAGTGGAGATTCAGCTTAAAGGATAGATTTTGAAACCCATACATGAGTTTCTCTAAGGGTCTTAGGTATCCAAATCCATGTGACTATAGGGCATGGATCACTATGTCATGGTCTAATTTCTTAGAGTGATTCCTATGGGAGTTGATTTGAGTTGCTCTAAGGGTCGTGGGTTTCCAACTCCATGTGAATATAGGGCACGGATCATCATGTCATGGTTTGGTTTCTTGAAGTGCTCTAAGGGAGTTTGATTTGTTCCTTCGAAGATGGGAAGAATCCTCACATTGTGTTAGCAATTCCTTGGGCACCCAAATGTCTTTGTATGAGGCTTGTGCTGCCACAAGATACTTGGGTAAACAATGTTGTTTAGCCATTCTAGAGTTGTTTTTTCTTGGTTTCTAAAGTCTCGGATGTGCTTGTGTAGACTTCTTTTTGGTTGTATATTGATTGATAGGTGGCTATTTTGATGTATATTTGACATCAAATGTAGACTCAAGAATCTTTAGCGCCCATTGCGGGATCAATCCATTTATCTTAGAAGAAGTGAAAAGAGGTAAGACTACATCTTTTCTCTTGCACTTGAGGATCATTTTGCACTTGGCTAGGTTTAGACCTAAAAATTTGTCAAACAACCAATCTTGTCCAAATATCACCTATTTGATTAGATAAACATCCTCACAAACTAAAAAATTCACATGTATTTTGGCCTTGCCTAGATGCATGGGAAGTGCTACTTCTCCAACACATGGGTTTTGTGTACCTCCTAAGCCTATTAAGTAGGCTTTGACTGGTTTTAATGTTGGCCTTCAATGTCTATATGAGAAACAACCTTGCATTAGCTTTGGAACCCATGCCAATAAGGAAATTCATCATATGTTTAGGAGAGTTTCGTAAACCAATAGCTATGCATGGCCTTCTATCCTTGATTGGTTTTGCATTAGAGTGCACTTGACACATAGCTATTTCAATAACTTGTTGTTGAACTAATGACTCCATACATATTTCTCTATCTACACTAGGGCACATATTTTGATCTACATGCTTCAAAAACAATCTTTTCTTATGTATACACTTTAAGGATTCTTGTTGAGCATGTGCTCAGATGCATTGTTCTTCCTTTTTTTTGTTCATAGTCACTTGTAATCATCTTAGGGTGTAAGTAGTGAGGGGTTTTGGGTAGATTTTGACTCTAGAACCACTGATATAGTTGGGAAAAAACATCTATAGCGTGGCTAATTGAATGACATCAGCAAGTGAGACACAATATCATATAGGGCCCATGCCCTCACCTCTATAGTTTCTTATCATGATGTTTCTATGTGTAGACAAGTACAAGACATCAAAATAAGATTTTTGTCTCTGTTTATGAGATAGATGCTTGAGGTGTTGAGGTGCATCTCTTGAAGCGCATCAACTTTATCTACTAGAGCATATGACTCATGACCATTCCATTCATAATCTCTAGCTAATTTGAGAGTCAGTACAAGGAAGCCAATGGGCAAGATTGCATGTTGTCCATATACAAGCTTAAAAGGGCTAGCTCCCAATGTGGCCTTCTAAGCAACACAATAATTCCAAACTGCACGATGTAGTGGATTATCCTGATTTGATAATCATGGCACTTTGTTGGAACTCTCAACTTGACCATTCGTGCTTCTAGTAAGGCATCTATGACTTCATTGGTGAAATGAGTACCTCAATCACTGGTTATCTTGACGAGGAGCCTAAATCTTGGGAAAATTTTATCAAATAAAAAATGTTGCAGTTGTTTGAGAATTAGGTTTTGTTGTGGCATCTGCCTCTACCCACTTGTAAGACAATCTATTGCCTCTATTATGTACTCGACATGAGATCCTTTAGTAGCAAGACTAATAGGACACAATAAAGCATATTCCCCATTTTTCAAATGCATGCCTTATCATCATTGGCCTAAGAGGCATCCGATCTTGATTGGATGGGTATGTTGTTATTTGGCATGTATCACATCTACTCAAGAATGTTTGAGCATTGATGCATAACATGGGCCATCACAAACCAACAAATAGAATCATTTGAACTATCTAGTTTGCAAAGAAATGTTTCCCCAAAACACTTGACAACATGACAAAGGTGGAAAATAATCATCTTCATGAACACATAAGTGTAAGAAGTTATCCTTGACTCAGTTGTATAGTATATTTGTTGATATATTTAGGTAGTGATGTGTACGAACACACTAGGACTGTCAAGGCACTTTTTTCCCTCTTTAGGAGGTTTTTCCCCCCCGGCTTGTATATACACCTATTATCCTAATGGGATACTTATCTTTGTACATTCTCTTGGTAATACATTCAATGTGTGTTGTGCTCCAAGCTTCTTCTTCTTCCTTGTGTTGTTCAGTGCTTCCGCAGACCTCAAACTCCAACAATTGGTATCAAAATAGGTCACCATTTCATCTAGGGCATCCTCGACACCCCTCCAATCACAGTCTCAAAATCGCATAGGTGAGCATACTCACACTGATAAGGATTCAAAACTACTTCACTTTGTGGTGTTGAAATCATGAGCTGAGCTTGTTTCGGCTTTCGAATGAGCTATCATAGTGCCTATGCAAGCAATTTCATCTTTTTGTGCCAAAGATATATATAGCTTTCAATTCGCCAATATAATCATCTCGAAGTCTCCTACATGTTTAGTAGAAATCAATAGGGTAGTTCTGATCAAATTTTTGAGATACAACCAATTTTTTTGCATCAAGGTATTTTACTCAGTGGCCATGGCTGAAAGTAGTGATGTATTTTGTATGTTGGTTGTTGAGGATAAGTTGGATGGTAACAATTACCCATTATAGTCTTATATGATGCGTCATGTATTGGTTGCAAAAGGACTGTGGAATATTGTGCAAGGTGTTGAAAAACGTCCTATTACACCTACAAATACTGTTATTGAAGGTGATGCAGATGGCATTGAAGATGGCGATACTTCATGTTCTAGTTCCTATTGCAGTTCCTACTACACCTACTGTAGAGCAAATTCATTGGGATGTTAGAGATGCTCAGGCACATGCATTGATAGTCGTGTCTATCAAACATGCCATTATTCCTCACATTTGCTCTTGCAAAATAGCAAAGGATGCATGGGATACACTTACCACTTTATATCAAGCAAGGAATGAGGCTCGTATTGCTTACCTCCAAAAACAATTGGAGAGTGAGCACATTAATGAAGGAGACTCAATGGACAGTTTTTTTTTTACAAAGATCAAAGATTTGAAGGAGCGGTTGATTTCTGCTGATAAAGTCTTGCCTGACAGTTCACTCATGCAGACTGTTCTTTGATTGATGATGAAAGGCAATCCAAATGCCTTAACATTTGAGGAGTTAGTCTCTGTTCTGTTGCTGGAAGATCATTCTAGGCAGAACAGGTCCATTATGCATGTTATAGATCAAGCTTTCGTGGCTAGTCAAAAGGGCAAAGGTAAATGGAGCTCTTCTACTAGTAAGTAGAAATCTGCTAATTCTACACAATCAAAGAAGGATGACAGAGACGAGAAGAAAATAGAAAAGAAGAAATTGTTTTGCAAATACTAGAAAGGAAATGACCATGTCATAAAGAGTTATCCAAAACTGGCTACAAAAGAGGCAAAGAAAAAAGAGGTTGGAATGGTTGTTGTAGAGGCCTCTACACAAAAAACAGAGTTTGCTAATCTTGTGCAGAATGAAGAATGGGCATTTACTACTATTTGCAGTTATGACCCATCTTCTCTTGAACAGTGTATGTCTACAGTAGAGTAAGATGTTTAGTACTTTGATAGTGGGGCAACCAAACATATTACCTTGCAACATAGTTTCTTCACTTCACTTGAGCTTGCCCCAACAAAGAATACTATCACATGCATCAACAACTCCTCTTATCCTACTATGGGAGTTCGTAAGATCATTCTTTATTGTTGATGGTAGTTCTTTTACATTATCAAATGCTTTATTTATGCCAAGAATCAAGAAAAATCTGTTATCAATTTCAACATTAGCCAGATTGGCTCGATTGTGAAATTTCTTGATGACAGATGTACAGTTCATGATCTATCAAATGGCAACATCATTATTGCTTCTAGCATTTTATGTAGTGGGCTATATAAGCTCATAGATTATGCAAAATTTGTGAATGATTCAGCATGTGCAGTTCAAGATTCTCAGGCTATGTCAGATGCAAAGCTTTGGCATGCATGTTTTGGTGATCTGAATTTTGCTAGTTTAATATGCCTGCACAAATCTGAAATCATGTCCTCTTTGCCCAAACTCGAGGCACGTGGTAAACATGTATGTGAAGACTGTATTTTGGGCAAAATGCAACATTCCTCCTTCCCAAAAGATGGTTTGAGTCGAGCTACTCTGAAATTGCAACTTGTTCATAGTGATGTTTGTGGTCCTATGCAAACACCTTCTTTTGGGAACTATCTTTACTTTGTGACGTTCATCAATGATTTTTCTAGACATGCATGGGTATATCCATTGAAAAATCTATTATCATGTAAAATGGGTACCCTCCATTTTGATCGAGGGGGGGGAATATATGTCTTCTGATTTTAATGCATTTTTGGCTGAATGTGGGATAAAAGATCAGTGTACAATATTGTATACACCTCAACAGAATGGAGTTACTGAAAAGAAGAACAGGTCACTCATGGAGATGGTGAGGTGTATGGTCAATCATCAGGCTTTCCCACATGGTTTCTGGCTTGAAGTTGTTATGTGTGCAACATATGTACTTAATAGGTGTCCCACCAAAGCGTTGCAGTCTATCACTCCATATGAGGCTTGGCATGGTCGCAAGCCATTTGTTGCTCACCTATGTGTTTTTGGTTATTTGGCATATGCATTAGTGCCTAAAAAACAATGCAGGAAATTGGATGATAAAGCAGTGAAATGTATTTTTGTTGGGTATAGTTTTGAAAGCAAATGCTATCATCTGTATCATCCACATACTAAACACATTTTGGTTAGTCATGATGCTGTTTTTGTGGAAGATGCTATTCAGCCAATACTTTCATGTACTAAGGAGACATCAATTAGCTCGAAAGACATGTATGACACTTTGCTACCTCTTATTACAAGTGGACAGTCCAGTGCTGGTCCTAATGAGGTAACTTATCAGCCTTTACAAGTTTCATGTGATGATGTAGATCATTCCATTTCTAATGCAAATTTACATGATGCACTTGTTGATCAGAGAGTTGATATTGAGGAGGTAGAAACTATGCCAAAATGGCTAGTGCAGACTTTGTGTGATAGCAAATTAGATGCACCTTTGTCATATCACACTCGCTCAAGCTCTCATAGTGCTTCTTTTGCATCAGATTGTTATGCTATGGCTGCCTCGATCTTTGTGATGAGAATGAGCCAATTTTGTTTGATGAAGCACAAAATTCAGAAAATCGGATGGTTGTTATGCGATCAGAATATGATGCTATCATGAAAAATGGTACCTAGTCTTTATGTGACTTGCCTCTTGGCTAGAAGGCCAATGGCACTAAGTAGGTATACAAGATGAAGCATAAAGCCTGATGGAACAATTGACATGTATAAGGTTAAGCTTGTCGCAAAGGGTTATGCTCAGGAAAGGGGCTTTGATTTTGATGAGATCTTTGCTCCTGCATGCCAAATGGCTACTGTTCATAGCATATGTGCACTTGAAGCTCATCATGGTTGGAATGTACATCAGTTGGACATTAAAATTGCATTTCTGAATGGTGACTTGCATGAAGAGGTGTATGTTTTTCAGCCTCATGGCTTTGTGTAAAAAGGGCATGAAAATTAGGTGTGCAAGTTGAAAAAGGCATTATATGATTTGAAGCAAGCACCACATGCTTGGTATGAAAAAATACATGCCTACCTAATTGCACATGGTTTTGAGAATAGTCCAATGAAGAGCCCCTTATATGTTAAGCATGCAAATGATGTGTTTCTGATCATTGTTGTCTATGTTGATGACATGCTGCTCATTGGTCCTCATGAGAAGCAAATTTCTGATTTTAAGGATGATTTGCATGCCTCATTTGAGATGTCAGATTTGGGGCATTTGCATCATTATTTGGGCATTCAATTTATGCAAGTTGATGCCAAAATAGCTTTGTGTCAAACAAAATATATTGACACATTATTGCAATATTTTGGCCTTGAAGATTGCAAACATATTTCCACTCCTATGGAGACAGGTTTATGGTTGAGTCTTCATGATGTTGGGGATGCATTTGATGATGTTCTCTATTAACAAGCTACTGGATGCTTGATTTACTTATGCATTACTCGGCCAGAAATTTAGTTTGCTACCTCAGAGATGAGAAAGTTTTTGCATTGCCCAGGTGTCAAGCATTGTCATGCAGTTAAGCACATTTTTTGCTACTTGAGTGGTACCCGGCTACTTGGATTGTTTTATCCCAAGGGGGGATCACTACCACCAGATTTACATGCTTTTTCTTACTCTAACTAGGCTGGTTGCTATGACACTCGTGTGTTTACTAGTGGCTTTTGCTTCAATCTTGCTAGATCATGTATATCTTGGTTGAGCAAGAAGCAACCTACTATGGTCACTTCTAGTTATGAGGCTGAGTATAGGGTAACTTTCACAGCGATTGTTGAATGTGTGTGGCTCAGAGGCCTTATGGCTGATTTGAGTGTTGGTCAATCTTCTACCACCACCATCTTCATGTTGATGCAAGTCAATCACCAATTGATGTTTTGGATAAAGACTTGAAGTCAAAGAATGAAGAAAAGATCAACAATTGAAGATTGAAGATAAAGCATGTTCAAGAAACAAAGACTTGTATACATATGTACATTAATTTATAGATAGCTCACTTATACCTTTTGTATGGTCATGAGCTTGTACATATATGCGTATATATACAACAAGAATTGAAGTCAAAGAATGAAGAAAAGATCAACAATTGAAGATTGAAGATAAAGCATGTTCAGGAAATAAAGACTTGTATACATATGTACATTAATTTATAGATTGCTCACTTATACCTTTTGTATGGTCATGAGCTTGTACATATATGCCTACATATACAAGTAAAAATATCGGGGAAAATATGAGAGAGCATGAGATGAGAAGAATTAGAAGTCACTAGGCACTTTAGAAGTGAAGAAGATCTCTCTCTCATCCAGATGTAAAATTTTTCAAAGAAGAAGAAATATTGCACTCGATCTTTTGCTAAGTACTCATTCTGTGTTTAATCTTTTGTGAAATGCCTTTGTACAACTCTAAGTCTATATTTGATTGAACTCTGTACAAGTTTTCACATCCTAATTGTGATCAGGTTGAGAGAATTGAGAATAGGAACATTTACATTTGTAAATGTGAAGAAGTGAAGTTGCAACAGACACAAAATTCGATGTTAATGTTTTGGTCAGTTCTCCTTCCACAGTGTAAAGTTTTGAGCAAACAAGCACTCATTCTAGGAATTAGCCTTCTTGCATACGGAAGCTACTTTGTCGTCTCTTATGTAGGAAGGTAGAGATTGGAAGTGTGCGATTGCATCATCCCATGACAATTGACTTGGTTACCTATGAAGAGGTAAGTCACTTCTCTAAATTCTCACATGTTTGGAACCCTTAGAAGGGAAGATTATGCTATGCATGGGCCTCCTTCTTCAATTTTGGCCCTACAAATCGATCCCAGAGTTCACTTGCCAAGAAACCTCCATTTCTTGTATAAAAATATCCTTTAGAAGAAGTGGTTCATGATTCTAGATGGGTACTCATCCCACTGTGATTGCATGGGGTTCAAGGATTTGCTCTGTTCGTCTCTGTTGAGATTTTATAATCATTTGATATTCTTCACAACCTTTTGAAATTGTTATTCCTTCTTCTGGAGTTGTTCTTGCCTTGCCCAAAGTTGCTCTTCCTTTTCTAGGCTTGCTTTTCCTTTTGATGAGATTTACCTACTTTTTGGAGTGCTCTTCGGGCATGTGTGTTGAAAGAACATGTTAGGAACTTTGTCTAGCATTTATTAAGCTACTTCTATCATCTGGAGGCACATGGCTAGATGTTCCATTTCAAGGTCCCTTTGTGGGTAACCTTTTTGAGGATGTTCTATGGTAGGTCTAGCTTTGATTTTATCTTGCTAAGCTCTAAGTAATCCTTCTATCTCCACTCTTAGAGGGTGAGCAAGGATTGATCTAGATTGGGTCAATGAATTTTGGTGTTGTTGTCATAGTGTTATTGCACTACATTGTTGTGTTGTCAAAGTTTGAGTATGGTATTGCTCCTTGGTAAGATCATCTTGCTTCTACTTAAGAGAATTTTCAATCTCATCAAATTTCTTCTTCCGTTTGTTTATTTGTTTTCCATTGTGGTCATGAATTGAAGTCGAGGTAGATATCAAGTGACATTCAACTCGGGCAAAATGTTGATGACATGATAAAACCTTGGTGATTTCTATCCATGAAAAAGATCTTTAATCCATATTTTTCTGAGATATATTCAATATGTATTTGATCTTTTTTGCGTTATTTGTTTTATGATTATGTGTAATTGCATAAGTGATTATCATGTGTGTGATTGTGCCAAAGAAGAAAGCACATGTGTGCATATGCACCTTGAAGAGCGTATGTTTATGCTTGGATTATATGTTCTTATATTTGAGTGACCATGTGAATCTAATCAAATATGGAGTGTATGTACCCATTGATATGTGCACATGTGTGTACATAATGTGTGCATGTGCATAGAAATGAGTGCATGTATATAAGTATACATTCATGTGTGAACATGTGTTATATGTTCATCTGTGCATGCATGTGAAAGGATGTATTTTTAAATGTGCGTAATGTATCTATCCATGCATGGTATGCATGTATATGTGCATGTGAATGGATTATAGTTTATGTAAATACATAATATATATATATATATATATATATTATATTATATATATATATATATATATATATATATATATATATATATATATATATATATATATACATACATAAATAAAGAGGAAAACCTATGTGGAGGGGAAATTTCACATTTTCTTTTTGTGGCAGATCATGAAGACCACGAGATCTGAAAAAAGGAATCGACTTGGAGAGGGAATTCGAAAGGAGCCCAAAAAATACATGTTTTTATATAGCTTTCTCACTACAAATTCTCTCATAAAGTCATATTATCTCTTCATCTTCATTGTCAATGCCTACAAAAGAGACTCTCAAAATGCATTAGTAGGCATTTTGGAACTTAACGAAAGGCTTTCCTTTTCCATCAAAAGTTACTTGTAATATTAAATTTTATTTTTGCTTTTTCATATCCAAAGGAATAAAAGATTCTTTCAAATGGCTCTTAGTTTTTGTCATATTTTTATCAACTATGCATGATATTTTTGATACGTCTTCTTGCTCATTATTTGAGTCACTATCTTGATCATTTTTTGTACTTATATTTCCATCATCTTCCTATTCTTTAATGTCATCTTGAATTTCGGATTGAATTTCGGTTAGAATATGATTGCATTTTGCTTGCATAAAACTCTTAATCTTTTCAGGATAAAAAATCTTTTCATTATACAAAAACTTTGCATCGAGTTGGATATAGGTTGTATTATCTTTCTTACTTTTGACTTTAATTGATTTTTCATGCTCTTCTTTATTTGATTGTAATTGTTCATTTAGAAATTTCTCAAATTTTTTTGTATCTATGTTTAACGATTCATCTTGATTCACACTTATGGAGGTTTCTCGCTTTTCAGTTGAACAACTACTTTGATGATCATTAGATTGAGTATTGTTATGTCTCTTTGGCTTCCATTGCTTCTTCGATCTATTAAATGATCTTTATGTATGTCTTGAGTGCTCAAAATATGCTTTCATACCACCTCTTCCTAGATTCAAGTGTAAAGATAATGGGTCATGATAATTACGTATTTTTCATTCAATTTCAAGTACCAAATTTTGTCTATATGCATTACAATTCCTATATATATGACCTATTTGATCACATCAGAAACATCTAACAGCTCGTTTATGGACTCGATTTGTTCTTCTATGTAAAGGGCTAAGAGTAAATCTTCTACGGTTGGGTAAAGAGTTTTGGTCAATAGAATGTGTAGATATATTTTAAACTTGAACTTGATGTTTATATTTACACTCACATGTAGCAGTTTCTTTTACTTGTTTGGTTAGACTTTCAACATTTTCTTTCAAACTTGAAATTTCATAGCTAATAGTTTTGAATGGTGTAATTTCTTTCACATGATTCGATAGTTTATCCATACTTTCATTCAAGCTTGAAAGTTCATAGTGAACAGTTTGTTCTAAATTCCTAAAGTCTTGATTAAATTGTGTATCTAAGGATCTAACAGTTGCAATAAATTCAGATATTACTTTAGTCAACATTGAGAGAAAGGAATTTAATGACTCAAATTTGGAGTCACGCTTTGTATTCATATATGAAACTAATCGTGATTCCATGTCATGAAGAAGGTTTTTCACATTAGATTTCATTTTCGTATATATATATATATATATATATATATGCAAGCAAGGAAAATACAAGTATAAATACCTAGAATTTCTTCACATCGTATGTACCTGAGTTGCAATGTCGTTTCTTCACTTCGGGTTCACTATGTCAGAAGTAGGAGAATGCTCGGTTGGTAGATCAAGTCAGCCACCAATTCCAATGGTGCACGCCGAGTGCTTGTAGCAAACTCAAGAAAATATCATATGTTTTACGGAAGGATCAAAAGAATCACAAGCTCAAGACATTAATTAGGTTAATTGAAAACTTATCATATCATCCAAACTCGATGTTCAATGATATTCTTTGACATTAAATTCATCATTTGAAATTATATTTTTCATAGCAAAACATTGATAACAAAATCTTTATTCGCATTCTCCAAAACATCAAACAAATTGCAATATGTTTGGAAGTGTATAATCAACCTTCATGAAATCTCCATTGAAAATAGAATGAGAGTAAATATTTTAAAAGTGAGTAGGACTTTGTTAGTTTGCTAGATTCTCTGCTACACTATCTAATGATATTCAATCCTTATATTGTATAGTATGAAAAACTGTAGAGTTTGTATTTTCACAATTTTTTTTTTAATATAAAGGAAGTTCGGCGTTAGCCTACTCTCCCGGACTTGAATTAAATAAAGAAAAGTACAAGAGAAGGGGACTAGTGCCCACGGGACCCCCCAAATCCCACAAAGCAGGGGAAGCTTTTACAGAGCTTAGATGATATTACAAAGAAGGTTAATTACCCTCTCATCACCCTCATGTGGGGCCCACTTGGGTTTAAGCTTGTTATCGATCAAAAGGAGTACTTGATGATGCCTAAAGGGGGGGGATTTTTTACAGTTGACAATCCTTTTGCCAAGGAGGAACAGCGATTTCTCAATTGACCACTCCTTGGGGGAGTCACCGAAGTTGAAAGCACATCTTTCCCGCCAGATTTTCCATAGGACCTCCCCTCTGATGGCGTTCCAGAGAGTCGTGGAGCAGCCGATCGCTTCTCCCAGCAGGGCTTGCTACCAACTGAGACGTTTTTGAAGTCTAATTCTCTTTCCAACCACCTGCCAGAGTCTGTTGGAGTTGGGGCAGGTAAAGAAGATGTGTGAAACATCTTCGATATACCGGTAGCAGCGTTTGCACCAGGGAGGGATCCCATAAATTTTGCTAGCCTTAAGGTTGGTCCAGATTCCATGATGAAGAATTTGCCATAAGAGGACAGACTTTTTGATTTCTATGAGGGGGTGCCAGATAGCCATGAACTTCATGTCCCACCAAAGCCGCGTCCATGACAGGCACCATTTTTTGTTGAGGTTAACCTGATAGTCGATCGTTTCTTTGATGTTCGGGATTTTTGATAGGCTATTCCCATTGTGCCATTTGAGACCAAGCGAGCTCGACATGTCGTGTCCCATGAGAAGGCGAACTTTGTGTCGGTCCCAGGCGAGACATCTGCTTTGCAAAGTGTTCCATTCTTCATGCGAAATGTTGATGCTAGGGTCAATATCCTCAAAGCTGATCCAGCGGTTGGTGTCTTGTTTCCAGAGATGTTTCCATTTTTTGAAGCCTTTGTTCCATAGCTTCTTGGCATTTTGAATGTTCCAAGATTCCACACTCCGGATGCCATGGATCGGAAACCAGATAGAGTCGTTTTGTCTGATACCGGCAGCCCACTTCCAGTCTTCACTTATTCTTGTGAAGCTTTTGACTTTATTCCAACTCTTCCAAAGGGAGCACACCAGATTAGAGCCTTTCGGGAAGACGGGGATCGGGGAAAACAGCAAGGTCAAGATGTCAAGATTCTTCCAATTTGGGAAACCCATGAGCGCCAACTCATTCTTGTTTCTGAAGATCAACTTGGCCCACGAGGCCTCCCCGTTGCACCAAGCCTTAATCATCCATTTGGCCGACAGTTTGTTAGCCATGCACCCAATGTCCAAGATACCAAGTCCCCCACTATCTCTATGGCTGGTGCAGATGGACCATTTGATTTTAGGCACCCCCCGCCTATTGTGGTCGCCCGTCCAAAGGAAGTTTCTACAAATACTATCCAGTTTGGACAGATCTTGCTCTTTCGGTCTCCAACAAGAAAGGAAATAAATGGTAGATGATAAGAGGAACATGTTGATAACCATAGCACGACCAGCAAGATTGATTTGCATACCTCTCCAATAGTTAAGCTTGTTTTCGAGTTTGGCAAGCACCCAGTTCCACCGCTGTTCCATAGAGACGCCAAACCCCAAGGGAATCCCAAGAAGCCGAAAAATTTGGCCCTGCGGAATGATTTGACAGCCATGATCAATGAGAAGGTCGGGCTGTGACCCACCAATAGCTCTAAAGGCGGTCTTAGAGTGGTTGATTATGGAACTAGAGGCTTCACAAAAGGTAGCAAGACACTTCCAGAACGTCTCCAGGCTGGTACTATCATTGTGAACAAAAGTGTTCATATCATCGGCAAAAAGTCTCATGGTGATCTGACTGTGGTCATGCGGCAAACGGAGGCCTTTAATGTTACCAGCTTCCACCTGATGCTCCACCAGCCTGCTAAGCCCTTCCGTGGCAATGGCAAAGAGAAGGGGAGCCAATGGGCACCCTTGTCTGATAGATCTTCTAAGTTTGATCACCTTTGAAAGTTTTCCATTAATGTTAATTTGGGTCGATGCGTTTCCGAGAAGGGTCGCGATCATCTTGATGAATTTCTGACTACATCCAAGATCTTGTAGCGACTGTAGAATATAGTCCCATTCTAGCCTGTCGAAGGCTTTATCAAAGTCGATCTTGAGGAATACTACTTCTTGTTTAGACTCATTTGCAAATTCAAGACTTTCCCAGATATCTATAATGGTTTCCAAAATTGACCTGCCTTTGATGAAACCTTTTTGGTCCTCGCTTAACCACGCTCTCAAGTGGCAAGAGATTCTGTTGGCAATGACTTTGGCGATGATCTTGTATCCTGTTTGGAGCATTGTAATGGGACGCCAGTTCTCTATTCTGTTCTTTTCTCCTTTTTTGTGTACTAACTTGATAATGCCATTGTTGAGACAGGAAGGAAGCGCGCCAAACTTGAGTGCCTCTTGCCAAACCAACCGAAGAGGGGTGGCAACCACCAACTTGAAGGATTTAAAGAACTCATTAGTGAGCCCGTCGGGTCCCGGGCTTTTACCTGAAGGGAGGGCATCGATGACCTCAATGATTTCGGCTTCAGAGATAGAGGCATGAAGTAGAGAGTGGAGGTTGAGTGGTATCCTGTGGGGGGAAACCCTAGAAATGTCTGCCATACAGTCCCTTCTATGGTGGGAGAGGGGGTTAGAGGTCCCCAGGAGTCTCGTGAAGTGCCCTTCAATGATCCCAACATTATCTTCTTCCGTATTGCATACATTGCCATTTGCGTCTAGCAATAAGGGGATCGATTCTCTGTTGTGTTTCCTTTTGAGGATACGGCACATCTCTTTGGTGGGTTTGTCGGCTTTGCCAGCCCACCACTCCTTGAAGAAAATTTGCAAATTTTTCCTTTGTATCTCTTCCTCGTATCTCAGCAGCGCTCTGATTTTTCGAAGCCCTTTCTAGGCTTGAGATTTTCCTTTGTTCACTTCCTCCTCGAGCCGCCAGAGTCTATGATATAGAGCTTCTCTACGGGCCCGCCGCACAGTCTCTAGCATCTTCCTAGATCTAATCATGATCTGTCGTGACTTATCGACCGCACTTCTCCAACGCTTGGCTGGGGACAAGCCAGAGGCGAATGCCTCCTTCCACACATCAGAAATTTCTTGATGGACGGAGGGGAGAGAGAAGGAGGGCACACTGGCATGGAACCAAGGAGCCTTACGGATCTTGGTGGGGGGTTGAAAGGTGATGACGATCGGGTAGTGATCAGAGATGGTGAGGTCGGTGCGTTGCGAGAGGGAAGGGTGGCCCCACTGATGAGTAAAGCTCTGAGAAATGTAGCATCTATCAAGTCTAGCTTTCCTCAGGTCCTCGCCTGCTTGGAGATTTGACCAAGAAAAGCCTTTCGAGTCTTTGAATTCGACCAGATCCAAGTGTAGTTTAGTTTTGTCCCACGTTTCTTTCTCCCGACTATCGATGACCCTACCCTTGCCCATCCATCTGTCCATAGGGTCCTCTACCATGTTGAAGTCACCACAAATAAGCACGTTGTGGGGGAGCGAGTCCAAGGAGGCCCAATTGTTAAGTCTCTCTAACTCCCCATTAGGGGCATACAAAGAAACTAAAGTAAAACAAAAGGGAGCACCGAAAGAAACAGCAATCCATCGATGGCATTCATCTTCAATGGAGTTCTCAAGCTTTTCAAACCAGAGTTGATTAATACCGATTACCGTTCCACCGGACCCCCGCTGATGCGCCGTTGAAATCCAAACATGGGTCGAGGAGACATGTCTAAGCCGTTTCTGGAGGTCTTCTCCGTCAATTTTAATCTCTTGGATACATATAAAATCTGGGTTTAGGCTAATGTCGCGAAGCCATTGACCAATGATGATCGCTCTTGAGGGGTCGGTTAGCCCTCTAGCATTTAACGAGATGATGATCATTGTCGTAATAATCCCTCTTTGCGGGAGGGAGCTTTGTCCTTTCTTTTCTTGGATTCATCTTTCTTTTTCGCTCGGATCGGATCCCGAGTTAGCAATAGGTTCTTGTGGGGGCTTTTCCACGGTAACTCCATAGGTTGTTTTCCTTTGCGGGATGCCTCCTGCTGGGAAGAACTGGGCACCGTTTTCAGCTCCGTTTCCAGAATAGTCGATCCGATGATGGAGCTTTCACTATCCATGTTGTCTTCGTTGCTAGTAGTAAAGCCGTCTTCTTTGCTTGTAGTGTACCCCTCCTGCAAGGTTTCTTTATTGTCAGGGATCTCTAGGCCTTTGACGTCGGTGTCCACCTCAAGTTGGTTCCCCCCTGGGTAGTCAAACTCATTGATGTCCTTTTCCAGATTGCAATACAAGTTGCTGGAGGGGGTAACTGACATGTTGTTTCGCTCAGAAGTTGCCCTAGGGCTTCTTTTCCTTCTTCTTCTGACTTCGATGAACCCGTCTGCGTCAGCTGCTGGATTAAGGGGGCCCTTGAATTCCTCTACTTTCGTCGAGTGATTCAATGCACCATTGCTATCTTGAGCATTTTTGGGGGCTCTTTTCATGCGCTCTTTTCATCTTTCAATGCTATTTTGTCGTAGTGAACTTTAGTATTATTCTATTGAGGTAAGCGAACAATAATAATATGCCAAATTCAGAAATGGAATAATGCAAAAGTAAGTACTACTGTGCAATACATGCAGCGCATGCTTTCAAAACTGGAATTGCTCTGTTCTCAATTAAGCGAGAACAAAAAGTATACGACAATATAAGCATCAATGAAATTGGATTTTTGGGCATGGATTTTTTTCTCAGAGAACCATTTCATTAACATTTTTGAATCTTGGCAGAGGACTAAAGTCAATTAATCAAATAGTAAGTAATCATCAGAGTTAGAAACGGTGCGCCTCAGAGCTAATTCACATCAGTACTCGAGAACAAATGGCGGATATCTTCACCAAAGCTCTTCCCAAAGACAAGTTCATCTACTTTAGACAAGTTCATCTACTTTAGAGAAGCTTTAGGAGTTAAAAACAAGCCTGATTTATGCGGATGCAAAGCCTGTTTTATAATCATTACAGTACAAATTAGCTAAGAAAGTTGAATCGGAAAGCGGAACAACAGTATTAATTACTTGCAGTAAATCCGAATAGTCCCTGCGCGATCTTCAGCCATCAACTTTTCCTTTTCTACCAGCGTCACTTCGCTATGGGCCGATAAATTTATCAAACTTTGTCGCTCTCTGTAGTGCATACAAATGATAAATTTATCAAACTTTGTCGCTCTCTGTAGTGCATACAAATGATATATCAGCAAAATCCATCGAAGTCTTCTTACCGTCTGCTATAACCCCTTTCCTAAACGGAAAAGAGAGCCTTCGTATACTATCAGGAAACTTTATCTACCACGAGAGTACGTGAATTGGCCTCGAGCTTTATCATCCATCAGTTTTGTCGTCCATGCATTTCAATTCAGAGCTCAGTCAGCTTCAGAAATATAACAGCATATCGTGCGCATTTGTCCTCCTTTTGCTTCTCTTACAAAACCTTCTGGGAGCGACAAAATTGGGTAATCAGGAAAAAAACATGTCGTGCGCACGCCACCCCCCCCTCTACTTTTTTTTTAGAAATGGAGGTTCAGCCGAGGCCTACTCCCCCGGACTTTAACTTTGAAATTACAACTGTACAATGAAGGGCATAGTACCCATGGGACCCCCCTTATCCCACAAGAACAGGGGTTAGACTCATACCGGGAAGGACTTACAACACAGGGTAAACGGCCCGAAGGCACTGCAGAGTTAAACGCCCGAAGGCAGCATACACGCCCGAAGGCTCAGATGTCCCGCAACACTGAGGGGTTGAACCCACGCCCCCGCCTCAAGAGGCGAGGGATTCAACCACTAGACCAGGCGTCTTGGGACACCCCCCCCTCTACTTTTGGAGAAGTCCACCTTTTATAATTATGAATCTCTAAAATTAGAGATAAAAAAAACCACCCATTGCTAGATCGCTATTTTTATCAATCTGAAGACATCGCTATTTTGGTCACATGGAGAAGTGCGTGTCTTCTGTACATTCTGTTTGTTGCGCAATTATAGTCCTCCCAATATATTGAACGTTTCCAGACACAAATTTATAGTAACTGAAATGCAGAAGGACCTTATCACTGTGGGCATATATTGTACAAAAATTGTCTGCACGCAAGGGTCATTTTTTTTGTACTCAAAAGAGTTGATGTCCAACTTCTTTTGCATCGCTGTTGCCATTAGATTATGGGTCGAAAACTATATGTTCTATGTTACTTCAAATCAACGAGCAATATATCTTCAATTCTTCCTCCACATTGATCTTCTTGTTCTTCTGCTACAAGCTTTTGCTTAAAGCATCCTCACGAGTAAGCCCTTGTATTCTGATTTATGTTCTATTTTACTTTTAAACTGTTTACTTATTTAGCTTTAGAATTAAATGGTTTCACATTGTGATCTTCATATGATATGAACTCTTAGGCATATGGTTCTACATGGGTGTGTATACACACATGAACTATAGATGGGTTTCCACCAAGTATAGAGTAGTCCTCCTTCAACTATGTGTAGCCTCCTTCAATGCCTATCTGTCCTCAAATTACTCCTTCCTTGTCATCCTTCAAATCAAAATTATATTCTCTAATGAATCCCATAGAGGAAGAACATCCATAAAAAACTCCATTCAGTATGTGTCTTCAATTGCATCATTCAATACCTATGAAATGGTATCATGCTCTTCTCTCCATCACATCATTGCCATTTTGCAGGTTTTACTTTGTGTCGATTTGAAGTAGGAAAAGGCAAGATTAGAGATGAAAATCTCTACGACAATGGCTAACCAAAATGCATCTAGTCTGTGTATGATACAGACGATAGCCTTTGCTTTTAGAACTGTACCCAACAAAAATAAATTTCAGTGCTTTATCATCCAATTTCCTATGTTGTTGTTCAGGCACTACTGCATATGCTAGACAACCAAAAACATGCATGTGAGCAACAGATGGCTTACAACCATGCCAAGCCTCATATGGAGTGATGAACTGCAATGCTTTAGTGGGACATTTGTTAAGTACATCATAGAAAGTCACCAACTTTTAGTTTCACGCATGCCTTTCGAAGCTGCTCTCATGTAACCACTCTTTTTGACGAAATAAAAAATTCCTATAAATACATGCACTCTGTGGACTGTCGAAACAGAGTGCATGGGGGGAGATTGCACCCAATACTACGTTTTGTCTCGTCTCTTGGCATCTCTATTTTTCTGTGTGTTTTCTGCATTTGCAACCTCTGTGTGCATGTGAGCAAGATCATGATAACATTAGCTCTTCAAAACTCTAGCCTTGAAGCCTTTTGCCTCCCACAAGCTATAGTGTTAAAGCCTTTTCCTCCCGAGGACTCCAATGTAAGCCTCTAACCATCACAAATTGTGGAATTGAAGCATATAACTCTCACAAGATTGAATACTAAAGCATTCCTTCCACAAATTCTAGAGTTGATTCCTTGGGCTCCACGATCCCTACAATCTTCTGTACCTTCTTGAGCTATGATACCATGTAAGAAAAAACAAAATGATGAATAATTATTGACTAACGACTAGTAGTGAAACTCTAATACCATATGGAGGTTACCACAACACATATATAGGATCAAGGTTAGATAAAATAATAGATATTTCTAATCATGGGAAAAACACAAGAGATATGCCTATAATAGAAAGTAGACAAAAAATGACTAGAAGATCAACTCAAGTCAATTGAACTCAAACTCAAAACTCATACAATATAACTCAAAAAATAAACAAGAAATAGATCGTTCTATCCACCCATGCACTCCCTATACGGAGTTTAGATGGTGATCTAGAGAGAATCTAGGTGAAAGGCTATAGGCCAACACAATGGTTACTAAGATGGATACCCTAATGGTTCCAAACACCACAAACTATGATCCTACATGGGAAGGGGACCATCCTTATAAGGTCCTCCAAGCCTACATTGACCTACCCATGTTCTAGGGTTGTGGTAGCTTGATCCATGTCAAAAAAAAACTCCACAATTGATTTATGGGGTAAATCCAATGCTAGAAAGGTAGGAACAACCATTTGTTTGTAGCCCTTGATCTTGCTCAATCCACACTTAGGATCAAGTCCATATCCAATGGCCCACATCAAATAGAACCCCAAAATTATAAAGCTATTTTTTTTTCTAGCCCTTGATTTAGGTCGATCCTGTTGGAGAAAGTCTATGACAAGCCTAAGTATTGGCTTGAGTCTCACAAAGTCATAGAAGAAGCTTTAAAATGAAGACTATGTAAAGTTCACTTGTGAACTACATCTTGTAACTTTTGAAGAGTTTACTTAATGTAAAAGTGAAAGAATCTTAAGTGGTTGAGTCCACATGATCAAAAAGGGAAAGAGGAGCCACGAATTCGTGATTTGTGGTAGGTAGAGAATCAAATCAATCACTGATTGATTGGAGAGTGATTGAGGGAAGTTAGCCTCCCAAACTCAACTATAAATAGATGGCAGTTTTAGTCGTGGTTAGAGAGACCTATGTGAAGACCTCCAAGAGCTGAGCTTTGTGCCATACCAAGGTGTGATTACAGGGCACACATATGTATCAGTAAGTCATTGTATTCTACAAGCAATATACTTTCATTTTCATGATTATTTGAGTTGATATTTCCATGTTCTTGTGAAGTGTACTACTCACTGCCATATCTCTCAGTTTTCTCAGTCAGATTGCAGAGATTGTTTCTCTGAGCTTGGTGCATCATTTTCAGTGATTTAACTTGGTAAAGTTAGCTCTATAAGTCTAATATATGCTCACAAATTTTCATGTCATTTGGATGTTGCAATCTTCAGTTATGTTCATTTGAAGTCAACAGGGTCTGTTCATCTTCACTTCTCTGTCAGGTACCCGATTTTTTCATTCATCTTGTCAGAGCCATTTCTCAGTGGTTACGTATTCAAATTCAATGATTTAAAGCTTGTTGTATTCAACTTACTGTCTAGTATAACCATACAAATTTTCATAATCATTGGATTCCTACATTGTGAGTTATGTTCATTTTTCTGCTCACTGGTCTCAAACTATAGCAGCCCGTGAAAATCGGGATGATGTCATCACTTGTTAAAACTCATTCTCAGTGTGTGGTTTATTATTTTTGATGAGATTACTCTTGAAAGTTAGCTCTTTAAGCTACCTAGATGTCCCCAAGAGGAATTAAGCTAATTAACGCTGTGCTCAGAGAATTATGTAAAATACTGGACAGGTGTATGAACCAAGAATAGCAAGTTTTCACCTCTGAGCTAACTCCAACTTATCTGTTTTGATCTATCTTTTTGAGAGTGATCTTCCAAGGTACATAGGGTGTCTAATACATCCATTGGCAAGCTAAAAGGGCCCACCATATACTCCTGGAGTTCAATTGGCTGGTATAGATCAAGGATTTTGCAATACCTCTTCATCTTCAAGCACACACCTATCCATCTCTTCACAGTGGTATCAGAGCAAGGTTGGACAACATGGCAGATGGATTTCCTTCATCAATTGACAAATTGGACAGAGGTAACTACTCAGCTTGGTCATTAAGGATGGAAGCTTATCTCCAAGGTAGAAGCTTATATGGTTATGTGGTTGAAGATGAAGTTATGCCAAGTTTCAGGAACAAAAGTCAACCAACACAAGAAGAGGAAGAAAGATTGAGCACATGGTGCTCCAAGGATGCACTTGCAAGGTCTTATCTCCTCAACTCTATCTCAGATTTTTTGTTGCCTCACATTAGAAGTTGTAAGACATCTCAGGAAGTGTGGGATGCACTTGAAGCTTTCTTTTCTTCAAGTACTAAAGCTAGGAAGCATCAACTATGGCTGGATTTCACAACTCTCAAGAAGGCTCCCAAACAAAATGTGACTGATTTTGTCACAAAGCTCAAGAACATAGCAGATCAGTTGGGAAGCATTGGAGAGGTAATAGATGAAGAGCAAATTGTAAGGTAGGTCATCAATGGCTTGAAGGCAGATGACAAGTGGGAAGCATTCACCACAGCTATGGATTTGTACATGGACATGCATGTACCTGATTTCAATACACTCATTGGACAACTACTTACTCAAGAGGCAAAGCTTATAAAAAATGGAGAAAGCTCTAAAGGTAATCAATCTTCAACTTTATACATTGATAAAAGCAAGTCCAAAGATAACAAAGGAAAGGCAAAGAAAGTGGATGATGAAGCAAGTACATATCAAGCTAACTATGCAGGTAGAGGAAGACATGGCAGAGGTAGAGGAAGAGGAGGTAGACAAGGCAGGGGGAGATCCTAAGACTCCAACTCATGTTCTATTTGTGGACTAACTAATCATACAACTGAAAATTGCTTTAGGAATTCCAGGAATCAAAGAGGCAGAGGATACAATAGCGGAAGTTATGGCTACTCAAGAGGAAGGTTCAACAACTACCATGGGAACTACAACAACTACAATCATTCAAACTATCAAGGAGGCTACAAAGGAAGGAGAGACTACAATAACTACACAGAAGACTCAAACAAAGAGGATTCATTATTGATCATGAACATGGCTATGCCACAAGGTAAATCTGATGAGCAAACAGGAGATGACACAAGACATCCTCTGGAGAAAATAGGCAATGTCAAAGCACATGATGGAAACATCAACCTACTCAGTAAGGTACTCTATGTCCCTACCATTACAAAGAATTTGATAAGTGTTGGGTAGATAGTAGAGAAAGGGTTGCAAGTCAGGTTCACAAAAGCAGGAGCATTTGTTGAAGATCCAAGTCAAGGATTCAGAAGAATTGCAAAAGGCGAAAAGGCAGGTAGATTGTGTTGGAGATAGACATCTACGGAAGCACGCATACAGCACAAGGAAGAAGAAGAAGCTTGGAGCACAAACACACAATACTGAATGTATTACTAGAGAATGTACAAAGATAAGTAGCCCATTAGGGCAATAGGCGTATATACAAGCCGGGGGAAAAAAACCTCCTAAAGAGGGAAAAAAGTGCCCCGGCGGTCCTAGAGTGTTCACACACATCACGACCTAAATATATCAACGAATCTCCCCTGGGAGTGATTCGGTGAACAAGGAGCTGGCACTCATGTATAAGGAAGTGCCAAGCTATGTGGAAATCACTCCACAAAAGGAAGTAAGCCCAAGCTTCAAACTTCTCCCTAGGCAGAGCCTTCCTGAAAAGGTCTGCAATGTTCTCCTGCGTGGGCACATATGCCAAGCTGATCTCCCCAACAGAGAACCTCTCCCTGACATAGTGATAATGCACCTCAATGTGCTTAGTGCGAGCATGAACACAGGGTTCCTAGCAACTGCCAATGCGCTTTGACTGTCAATGAAGATGGTGGTGGCAGAAGACTGGCCAACACCCAAATCATCCATAAGGCGTCTGAGCCACACACACTCAACAGTCGCTGTGAAAGCTTCCCTATACTCAGCCTCACAACTGGAAGTGGCCACAGTAGGCTGCTTCTTGCTCAACCAAGATATACATGAGCTACCAAGCATGAAGCAAAGACCACTGGTGGACACACGAGTGTCATAGCAACCAGCCCAATCTGAGTCAGAAAAAGCATGCAAATCTGGCGGTAGTGATCCCCCCTTGGGATAAAACAACCCAAGTAGCCGAGTACCACTCAAGTAGCGAAAGATGCGCTTAACCGCTTTCCAATGCGTGACTCCTGGGCAATGCATAAACCTGCTCATTTGTGAGACAGCAAACTGAATATCTGGCCAAGTAATGCATAAGTAAATCAAGCATCCAACAGCCTGCTGATAGAGAACAGCATCAAATGCATCTCCAACATCATGAAGACTCAATCGTAAACTTGTCTCCATAGGAGTGGCAATAGGCTTACAGTCTTCAAGGCCAAAACGCTGCAATAATATGTCAATATATTTCGTTTGACACAAAGCCATTCCACCATCAACGTGCATAAACTGAATGCCCAAATAGTGATGCAAATGCCCCAAATTAGACATCTCAAATGAGGCATGCAAATCAGCCTTAAAATCAGCAATATGTGTCTCAATAGGACCAGTGAGCAGCATGTCATCAACATAGACAACAATGATCAGAAGCACATCATTAGCATGTTTAACATATAAGGTGCTTTCAGTTGGACTGTTCTCAAAACCATGTGCAATCAGATAGGCATGTATCTTCTCATACCAAGCACGTGGTGCTTGCTTTAAACCATATAATGCCTTCTTTAACCTGCAAACCTGGTTTTCATGCCCTTTCTGCACAAAGCCACGGGGCTGAAAAACATACACTTCTTCATGCAAGTCACCATTCAGAAATGCTGTTTTAATGTCCAACTGATGTACATTCCAACCATGATGGGCTGCAAGTGCACAAATGCTCCGAACAGTAGTCATACGGCATGTAGGTGCAAAGGTCTCATCAAAATCAATGCCTCTTTCCTATGCATAACCCTTTGCAACAAGCCTAGCCTTATACCTATCAACTGTACCATCATGTTTACGCTTCAGCTTGTATACCCACTTAGTGCCAATGGCCTTCTTGCCAGGAGGCAAGTCACATAAAGACCATGTACCATTCTTCATTATAGCATCATATTCAGATTGCATAGCAGCCATCCAATTTTCTGAATTTTGTGCTTCATCAAAAGAAACAGGCTCATTCTCATCACAGAGACTAGATGCAGCCATAGCATAGCAATCTGATGCAAAGGAGGCACTATGAGAGCCTGAACAAGTACGATATGACAAAGGTGCATCTAATTTGCTGTCACGCAAAGTCTGCACCAGCCATTTTGGCATAGTTTTTGCCTGCTCAATATCAGCTCTCTCATCAACAAGTGCATCATGTAAATCTGCATCAGAAATGGAATGATCTGCATTATCATATCAAACCTGCGAAGGCTGAGAAGTTGCCTCATTAGGACCAGCACTAGCCTGTCCACCTGTAAAAAGAGGCATCAAAGTATCATACATGTCTTTGGAGCTAACAGATGTCTCCTTAGTACATGAAAGCAATGGCTGAATAGCATCTTCCACAAAGACAACATCACGACTAACCAGAATGCGTTTAGTCTGTGGATGATACAGACGATAGCCTTTACTTTCAGAACTGTACCCAACAAAAATACATTTTACTGCCTTATCATCCAATTTTCTGCGATGTTGTTCAGGCACTAATGCATATGCCAAACAACCAAAAACACGCAGATGAGCAACAAATGGCTTGCGGTCATGCCAAGCCTCATATGGAGTGATAGACTGCAACGCTTTAGTGGGACACCTGTTCAGTACATATGCTGCACACATGACAGCCTCAAGCCAGAAACTATGTGGTAAAGCCTGACTTTTGACCATGCACCTCGCCATCTCCATGAGTGACCTGTTCTTTCGTTCAGCAAATCCATTCTGTTGAGGTGTATACGGCACTGTACACTGGTGTTTTATCCCACGTTCATCCAGAAATGCATTAAAAACTGAAGACATATATTCCCCCCCTCGATCAGAACGGAGGGTGCCCATTTTACATGCTGACAGATTTTCAACCAAAACCAAAAACTGTTTGAAGCACATGAACACTTCAGACTTTGCTTTGAGTGGATATACCCATGCATGCCTAGAAAAATCATCAATAAAACTCACGAAGTAAAGGTAATTTCCAAAAGAGGGTGTCTGCATAGGACCACAGACATCACTATGTACAAGCTGCAATTTCTGCGTAGCCCGAACTGAACCATCTTTTGGAAAGGAAGAACGCTACATTTTGCCCAAAATACAGCCTTCACAAACATGTTTTCCAGGTGCCTCAAGTTTGGGCAAAGAGGACACCATTTCAGATTTCTGCAGGCGTAACAAACTAGCAAAATTCAGATGACCAAAGCGTGCATGCCAAAGCTTTGCATCTGACATAGCCTGAGAATCATGAACTGCACATGCCGAATCATTCACAGATCTTTCATAGTCTATGAGCTTATACAGCCCACGACATAAAATGCCAGAAGCAATAATCACATCGCCATTTGAGAGATCATGGACTGTACACCTGTCATCAACGAATTTCACAACCAAGCCAATCTTGGCTAATGCAGAAACTGATAACAGGTTCTTTTTTATCCCTGGCACAAATAAAGCATCTGACAAAGTGAAAGAACTACCATCAGCAGTAGTCAGAATGATCTTACCAACTCCCATAACAAGATAAGAGGAGTTATTGGCGCATGTGACAGTATTCCCTGTAGGGGCAGGCTCAAGTGAAGAGAAGAAACTGCGCTGTGAGGTAATATGTTTGGTCGCCCCACTGTCAAAGTACCAAACATCTGAGTCTACTGCAGACATGCACTGATAATGAGAAGATGGGTCAAAACTGCAGACAGTAGTAAACACCCATTCTTCTTCCTGCACAAGATTTGCAGACTCTGTTTTTGGTGTAGAGGCCTCTGCAACAACCATTCCAGCCTCTTTCTTCTTTGCCTCTTTAGCAGCCAGTTTTGGACAGTTCTTTATAATATGATCATTTCCTTTACAGTACTTGCAGAACAATTTCTGCTTTTCTGATTTCTTCTCATCTTTATCCTTGTTCTTCGATTGTGCAGCATTTGCAGATTTCTGCTTACTAGTAGAAGAGCTCCATTTTCCTTTGCCCTTCTGACTAGCCAGGAAAGCTTGATCTGCAACACGCATAATGGACCTGTTCTGCCTGGACTGATCTTCCTGCAACAGATGAGAGACTAATTCCTCAAATGACAAGGCATTCGGATTGCCTTTCATCATCAACCGAAGAGTAGAGGCAAAACTCTGATATGAATCAGGAAGACCATTCAGAACGGTCTGCACAAGTGAACTATCTGGTATAACCTCATCAGCAGAAATCAATTGTTCCTTCAGGTCTTTGATATTTGTAAGAAAACTGTCCATAGAATCACCTTCATTCATGTGCTCACTCTCCAACTGTTTTCGGAGGTAAGCAACACGAGCCTCATTCCTAGCCTGGTACAAAGTGGTAAGTGTATCCCAAGCATCCTTTGCTGTTCTCCAAGAGCGAATGTGAGGAATAATGGCACGTTTGACAGACAAAGCTATCAATGCATGTGCCTGGGCATCTCTGCCATCCCAACGAATCTGCTCTGCATTAGGTGCAACAGAAACAGCAGCACGAACAGGAATCTGCAGAATATCATCTTCGACACCATCTTCATCAGCTCCAACACCTGTATTTGCAGTACCTATCGTTACAGGTGTAACAGGACGTCTTTCAACACCCTGCACAATGTTCCACAATCCTTTTGCAACCAGTACATGTCGCATCATATAAGCCCATAATGGGTAGTTGGTACCATCCAACTTATCCTCAACAGCCAACATACGGAATACATCACTGCTTTCAGCCATGGCCGGTGACTAAAATACCTTGATGCAGAAAATTGACTGTATCTCAAAAAGTTGAACGGAACTGCCGAGACGAGTTCTGCTAAACCTGTAGCAGACTTCGAGACACTTAAACTGGCGAACAGAAATTGGTATATACCTTTGGCACAAAAGGACGAAATAGCCTGCACAAGCGCTGCGATAGTGCGTTCGGAGGCTGAAACGAGCTCAGATCGCGACTGCAAATGGAGGAGTGTCGACGGCGCCCTAGAAGAAGCGACGACCTGCTCTGATACCAATTGTTGGAGATAGACGTCTGCGGAAGCACGCGAACAACACAAGGAAGAAGAAGAAGCTTGGAGCACAAACACACAATACTGAATGTATTACTAGAGAATGTACAAAGATAAGTAGCCCATTAGGGCAATAGGCGTATATACAAGCCAGGGGAAAAAAACCTCCTAAAGAGGGAAAAAAGTGCCCCAGCGGTCCTAGAGTGTTCACACACATCACTACCTAAATATATCAACATATTGTTCACATTTGAATTACAGGACACTAGAAACATTGCTCTCTTTAATTATGGTAGTCAGACACTTACAGAATTGGAAGTATGGCACAAAAGGTTAGCACATATTGGTGAAAGGTCATTAAAGCAAATTTGCAGGGACCAAAGTGTACTTGGACTCCCTAATTTGTCAAAACAACATATGATTTATAAGTGTAGTGCATGTCAATTTGGAAAGTCTCACAGGTTACCATTCATGAAGAAAGGTTATATGCATGGAGATCTCTTGGAGTTGGTTCATACAGATGTATGGGGACCTAGCAAGGAAGCTTCAATATCTGGATCAAGGTATTATGTCTCCTTTATTGATGATTGCAGCAGATGGACTATCCTATTCTTTATGAAACACAAAGATGAAGTTTTTTCATGTTTCAAAAGATATTTGGCTCTTGTGGAGAATCAAACAGGTAAATCACTAAAAAGGCTAAGGTCAGATGGAGGGGGAGAATACTTCTCCCATGATTTTGATTCTTTTCTTCAAGAAAGAGGAATCAAAAGAGAGGTAACTACAAGGTACACTCCTGAGCAAAATGGAGTGGCAGAAAGGAGGAATAGGACAATTGTTGAAGCTGCAAGGTCTATGTTAAATGAAAAGCATTTACCTAATTACTTATGGGCTGAGGCTGTATCTACAGCCACTTACTT
Organism: Ceratopteris richardii; assembly: GCA_020310875.1. NCBI lineage: Eukaryota > Viridiplantae > Streptophyta > Polypodiopsida > Polypodiales > Pteridaceae > Ceratopteris > Ceratopteris richardii. The sequence goes on from CM035419.1 coordinate 136,960,007, forward strand.
GATTAACAGGTTGCCTTCAAAATCCCTTGATGGAATGACTCCATATGAGGCTTGGAATGGAAGAAGACCAAGCTTAGATCATTGTAAAATTTTTGGATGTATTGCTTTTGCTCATGTTCCTTCACAGGTTAGAGGCAAGATGGATCCAAAAGCAGAAAGGTGTGTATTTATTGGATATGACAACAATCAAAAGGGCTACAGGTTATACAACCCTACCAACAAAGGATTCTTGGTAAGCAGAGATGTAGTTTTTGATGAGAACAATTCATGGTATGAAGATTCATGCAAGAAGGTCAATTTACCATATAATCTTGAAGAAGATTTTCCAAAGCTTGGTAGAGAACAACCAAAGATTGAAGAACAAGACACCTCAGAGGACGATGAAGAATCTCAAATGGAAAAGATCAAAGCATGGAAGTCTAAAGGTAAAGCAAAATTGCAGGAACTTGGACATGAGGCAGAATCATCACATCATGGCCTAAGAAGATCTATGAGGGAAAAGAAAAAACCAGAAAGGTATGGGTTTGACACCTCATTAGTAACTAAACATTCTATCTACATAGCACAGGACATAAACCAAGAGGAGCCATCATCCATTGAAGAGGCCAAAGCAAAAATAGAATGGAAGCATGCAATGAAGGAAGAGATTGAAGCACTTGAAGAAAACAACACTTGGGATTTGGTGCCCAAGACTTCATCCATGAAGGTAATAGGCTCAAGATGGTTCTATAAACTCAAGAAGAATTCTGATGGTTCCATTAACAGGTATAAGGCAAGGCTTGTAGCAAAAGGCTTTGCACAAACTCAGGGAATTGATTATGAGGAGACTTTCTCTCCTGTGGCAAAGATGCCTACTATTAGGGTTTTGCTTAGTATTGCCTCTTCCAAGAATTGGAAGATACATCAACTAGATGTAAAGAATGCATTTTTGAATGGTTGGATAACAGAAGAGGTATATATGGCACAACCACCTGGTTTTGAGAATCAAGTTTATCCTGATTATGTGTGTAAACTTAACAAAGCATTGTATGGTCTCAAGCAAGCTCCAAGAGCTTGGAATTTCAGGCTTGTTTCATTCTTGCAGGACAAAGGCTTTCAACCAAGCAAGGTAGATCCTTCACTCTTTATTAAAAAGAGTAATTCTGAGATCATCTACCTATGTGTATATGTAGATGATATTATATTGACAGGAAATGATGCAGATGGTATGAAGAAGATCAAAGATCAGATGAGAGAAGAGTTCAAGATAAGTGATTTGGGTTCACTTACCTACTTCCTAGGTTTGGAAGTTGTCTACAAAGATCATGGTTTGTTTCTCACTCAAAGAAGGTACATTAAGGACATGTTGGCAAAATTCAAGATGCAAGATTGTAAGATTTCAGGTACTCCAATGGAGGTCAATCACAAATTGAGCTCACATGAAGGTGAACTCATAGAGGACATCACATCATATCAAAGTCTAGTGGGTAGTCTCAACTATGCCACATTGACAAGAGTAGATATATGTTACAGTGCTAAGTCAATTTATGCACACACCAAGGAAACCACATATGGATGCTGCCAAAAGGATTCTCAAGTATCTCAAAGGAACCATAAATGAAGGACTTTATTATCCTTATGTATCTGATTTAGGTTTGAAGCTATTTTCTGATGCAGATTGGATTGGCTCCAAGGAAGATAGAAGGAGCACTTCAGGTTATCTTACCTTTGCAGGTTCAAAGCTTACTTCATGGTCATCCAAGAAGCAGCCCACAGTTGCTCTCTCTTCTACTGAAGCTGAATATAGAGGTCTTGCCATAGCTACTCAGGAAGCTATGTGGATGAAGACATTATTCAAAGATCTTGGATTGGAGTTTGGAACTCCAACTATTTTTGGTGACAATATGAGTTCTATTCATCTGGCTGCTAATCCTATTTTTCATGCAAGGACTAAACATATTGAAGTTCATTATCACTATGTACGAAAGAAGGTTCTAAGCAAAGAGATTCAAATATCATATGTGTCCACTCATCAACAATGTGCAGATATTCTAACCAAAGCATTGGATGGTACAAAGCTTTGCAAATTCAAGGCTATGATTGGTTTACAGGTAATCTTGGAAGATTGAAGACCTCAAGCATACTTGGCTTGAGGGGGAGCTGTTGGAGCAAGTCTATGACAAGCCTAAGTATTGGCTTGAGTCTCACAAAGTCATAGAAGAAGCTAATGAAGACTATGTAAAGCTCACTTGTGAACTACCTCTTGTAACTTTTGAAGAGTTTACTTAATGTAAAAGTGAAAGAATCTTAAGTGGTTGAGTCCACATGATCAAAAAGGGAAAGAGGAGCCACGAATTCGTGATTTGTGGTAGGTAGAGAATCAAATCAATCACTGATTGATTGGAGAGTGATTGAGGGAAGTTAGCCTCCCAAACTCAACTATAAATAGATGGTAGTTTTAGTCGTGGTTAGAGAGACCTATGTGAAGACCTCCAAGAGCTGAGCTTTATGCCATATCAAGGTGTGATTACAAGTCACACATATGTATCAGTAAGTCATTGTATTCTACAAGCAATATACTTTCATTTTCATGATTATTTGAGTTGATATTTCCATGTTCTTGTGAAGTGTACTACTCACTACCATATCTCTCAATTTTCTCAGTCAGATTGCAGAGATTGTTTCTCTGCGCTTGGTGCATCATTTTCAGTGATTTAACTTGGTAAAGTTAGCTCTATAAGTCTAATATATGCTCACAAATTTTCATGTCATTTGGATGTTGCAATCTTCAGTTATGTTCATTTGAAGTCAATAGGGTCTGTTCATCTTCACTTCTCTGTCAGGTACCCAATTTTTTCATTCATCTTGTCAGAGCCATTTCTCAATGGTTACTTATCCAAATTCAATGATTTAAAGCTTGTTGGATTTAGCTTACTGTCTAGTATAACCATAAAAATTTTCATAATCATTGGATTCCTACATTGTGAGTTATGTTCATTTGTCTACTCACTGGTCTCAAACTGTAGTAGCCCGTGAAAATCGGGATGATGTCGTCACTTGTTAAAACTCATTCTCAGTGTGTGGTTTATTATTTTTGATGAGATTACTCTTGAAAGTTAGCTCTTTAAGCTACCTAGATGTCCCCAAGAGGAATTAAGCTAATTGCTGCTGTGCTCAGAGAATTATGTAAAATACGGGACAGGTGTATGAACCAAGAATAGCAAGTTTTCACCTCTGAGCTAACTCCAACTTATCTATTTTGATCTATCTTTTTGAGAGTGTAGGGTGTCTAATACATCCATTGGCAAGCTAAAAGGGCCCACCATATACTCCTGGAGTTCAATTGGCTGGTATAGATCAAGGATTTTGCAATACCTCTTCATCTTCAAGCACATACCTATCCATCTCTTCACAGATCCTAACAAAGGACCAATCCCAAATCCAATGGCTTAGAGGTAACCTTCCTAAGTAATGCCACTTGATAATTGAATATGCAATGATGTCACCATCTACAACAAACACAAAGCTATGATATGTATAAAATTGTCTTCTTTTTACACGTCAAATTGAATATATGGATCACATGCATTCTATTGGCAGTGGGCAACCGCGACGCAACTTGTTTTCAACAAAAAAACTAGATAAAAAAGCACACATAACCCATGATGTAAACACTTTAATATTTCTAGGGACTCTATATTCTATATGTCCATAGACACCACTTGGTTTCTATATGTTTCAACAAAAAACTAGATAAAAAGGCACCACATAATTCATGATGTAAACACTTGAATATTTTTAGAGATTCTATATTCTATACGTTTATAGATTTCCAAAATCACTTGGATCCCAAATGTTCAAGTAAATGGTTTGGGATTCCTACTTTTGGGATTTCACATATCTGAGGGATGCAATATGTCCCACAAACCATGTATTTTATATGTCCATAGAACTAAAACCAAAGGATGCTTTATATCCCAAACTTCGATTCCATATTATCATGGCCTATTTTTCTATCCAACCCTTCTTGGAGCTTTGGTAGTTTGCCTTGCTACACCAAATTGTGCACAACTATAAGGGGAGTAGGTTCCATGAACACCTCTAAATTGCGGACAGGCTTGGAGTGCTCTCTAACATTCTGCCAAAGAAACACTATAGGCATGTGTGTTGGACCTTCCCATCCTCACCATTCTTGGAAATGTCGGTTCTGCCTCAGATCCTGGGTAGATGCCTAGTAACAAGAACATCTCGCATCTGCTCCATGAAGGGTTAGGTGCATTTGACGATGATGTCCTATGGGGTTGATTTGTCTTTAATGCATTTGACAATGATGTCCCACGGGGCTGATTTTTCTTCGGTGGCCTCCCCTCTCTTTGCGTTATGCACTTACGTTTTGCAAGAGGCCTTTGAGCCAAGTTGGTTATATCACTTTTGCATGCTTCAAGTGGCCTTCATGCATGCTGGCTTGGTTAAGTCGCTTCTGTACTTGAGTGGCCTTTGGGCCAAGTTGGTTGTCCCATTGGTTTGGGTTGCTCAAAGAAAACTGTCCCATTTTACTTCGCATTCTACCTTTTCCTTGTGGGTTTGGTCCAAGATGGGCCTCCCTTTGGATAGCTATGTCTCATTTGGTACCAAAGCTTTAGCTCTCGATCGGGTACATTTTTCGCCATCGACAGTGCCATGGACAGTCTATTGACAAAGGGTGAGAACGTGTGTTATGTTTTGTGAGGGACATTTCCCATTCTCCACATTTTGGACAATGGGCACTTGGTAGCATTTTGGGAAAAGTTTTGGTAAGAAATAATATGTGGGCCGTTCGATTCCAAATGGGCCATCGACAAAGGATTTTGGCAACAGATCGGTTTGAAGGCCCAAGTGGCACAGGTCATGGGGTCAGAGTGGTAGACTACCCTAATCTCTTGGATCCTTTGAGAGGCACAATTAACACCCAATTGTGTGTTCATGGCTTGGACCTTTGTATCCTCCATAGGCAGGCAAGGCAACCATGTGAAACTAGCTTAGGGGTAGAGCAGTAAAGCCCAAGGGTGTGTAAGTCACGTACCACTAGGAGGACCCCCTCTTTTTGGGTAGCCAAAAACCAAGAGTGAAACTAGGAAGTTTCGTTGTGCTCCACCAGATGGGGGATTAGTCTGATAAAGTGCAAAAGACACATCTTTGTGGGAAAGCTGCTATTTCATTTTGTGCATTGCATCGTGCATACGGATCATGGACAAGTTCTTGATTCATAAGTGAAAGATCATTGGGTATGTGAGTTGAAGTTGGCTGGCAGGTTCGGGCATGCTCCTCTCGTTCATGCTGTGTTGTGGGTCATGCGTGTGGGTTCCCTTAGAGGTCAGGGCAAGTACGTTTGTTGGTTGGCTGATGGCTTGGACATGGCCCTCCCGTGCAGGCTATTTGAGTGGGTTCAGTTTGTGGGTTCCCTTCGAGGCCGGGGCAAGTGAGTTGGAAGGAGGTCCCGTGCGGGCCATTTCAGTGCGTTGAACCTGTGGGTTCCCTTCAGGGCCCGGGCAAGTGAGTTTGAGGGTAGGCTATCGAGTTGGACATGGTCCTCTTGTGCGGGACATTTCAGTGGGTTGAGCCCACGAGTTCCCTTTGAGATTGGGGCAAGTGAGTTTATGGTTGGCCATCAGCCTGGACATGGTTCTCTTGTTCATGCCGTTTCAGTGGGTTATGCCCATGGGTTCCCTTCGAGCCCAGGGCAAGTGAGGTGTTGGTTGGCCAATGGGTTTGGACATGTTCCTCCTCATTCCTGCTTTTTGGTTCGGTTGTGCCTGTGGGTTCCCTTTGTGCAATGGATGGTGGACATGAATCTAAGTCACATGATGTGTTGCACACTCGTGCCTTGAGCTAAGCATAGCTTGGGCCAATGTTAGGCATGTTCCATAAGCTGGTGTTGCCTACGGTTCCTTTTGTGGCCAGGGCATTCGTTTCAAGTGGATTGGTAGGCATGACTATAAGTCACAATATGCGCAGCACGTCCATGCATTGTGTGTTTCATAGCGAGGATTGCCGATATGCTTGCTTTGATGAGTTGGCTGACGCATGTGTGGCGTGCCCTCCTATCTATGTCTCAAGTTGGTTTATGGGTTTCAAAATGAAGGGAGTTGGATGGCGGGTGTGTGGCTTTGGCCTCCCATCCGTGGCTTAGTTGATTGCAATCTACAGGTTCCTTTGTGGTTGGAGAAAAAGTAGCAAAGTGAGGTTAGCCAGTGTGAATGTAAGTCTCACCACGTGCAACACATCTATGCCTTGAGTTAAACGCACTATGGATCATCAATAACTCCTTTCTCTTTAGGTGGGAATTACCTTGGTTGGTGTTTTCAATATTTGGTTTGCCATGCCTTGATAGTTATGGAAAATTGAAATGGACCCGAAGGGTATGACTGGAGTGGCAAAGAGGCCTCTCCCATTACAATCAGGCTTGGACCTGTATTTTCATATCTACCTAGGAAGGGGAAAATTTTACATAATATCGGCTTGGGGCCTTAGTATTGCACTTGGGTTGCTGCCTTGTGCAGATTGGCCCAATCTATCATGTGGTGGCAAAGGGCATATGGATGGCAAGTGACGAATTGAGTTAAGGGGACTGATCACCCTCTTTGACGATAGAAGCTTCTTGAAAGTTCTTGGAACCGAAGCAGTGCATTGTGCCTACTTTGAGGTAAAAGCACTTTGACCCAAAATGCAAGGTCCATTTTATGTAAGATTCAGCTCATGTGGAGCTTGGCATGTCCCGATGCATTCGGAGTGGGTCATGCCATCCATTGTCTAATTTGGGCCCTTTTGATCCAAGCCAAACTAGTGGTGTTAGGTTTGCACCTCTCTTGCACAAGTAAATTTTCCCTTAGATATGCATTCGCATGACAACCCATGGTAGTAAGGACACTATTCCATCTTGAGATTAAGAAAACTATGTAGAGACTCAAAAGCCATCACAAAATGTCACCATTTCAACTACACCACAAATGGGATTCATCGTAGCACCAGTAGGTGAACTTCTCATGATGAGAAGTCCGTTGGAGAGGGGGCAAATATGTCACGATGTGCTTTTTTATCCAGCCCTTCTTGGTGCTTGGGTGGTTTGCCTTGCTGCACCAAATTATGCGCAACTATAAGCCAAGTAAGTTCCGTGAACACCTCTGAATTGCGGACCAGCCTGGAGTGCCCTCCAACATTCGGGTGAAGAAGCGCTATAGGCGTGTGTGCTGAGCCTTCCCTTCCTCACCATTCTTGGGAATGTCAATTGTCCCTCGGATGGTGGGTAGATGACCAATAATGGGAATGTCTCCCATCCACTCCATGGAGGTTTAGGTGTGTTTGAAAGTGATGTCCCATGGGGTTGGTTTGTCTTTGGGAGCCTCCCTTCATTCTTTGTGTTAAGGTGCTTATGTTTTGAAAGAGGCCTTTGGTCCAACTTGGTTATATTCTTCCGCATGTTTTGAGCAACCTATGGGCTGAGGTAATTAAGTCACTTCTGAAGTCGAGTGGCCTTTAGGCCAAGTTGGCAGTCTCATTGGTTTGGGTTGCTCAAGGAAAAGTGTCCCATTTTACTTCATGTTTTACCTTTTCCTTGTGAGTTCGGTCCAAGATGGGCCTCCCTTTGGATAGATGTGTCTTACATATGTCCAAGTTATGTCTAAGGAACTCATATGTCCTTAGATCTTAAAACCCAATGAACTAAGTGATGCTATATGTCAATATTTTCCCCACATTAAAAACAAAAGGGTCATCAGATGAAGCGGGTATGTTCATGCTCTACCCATTTGTCCAAATCCTCTTTCATTCTCATGCAAGCTTAGCTATCCCACATCCAAGGAGATTCGACATGTATTCCATAAAAGGAGGCCCTCACTTCACTCCCCATAAGATCATTCACTCCAATCCATTGCCAAGGGTGCTCTCTCTAGAATCTCGATGATGATAGAACATCTTCTGTTAGGCATCTCCATTCTATTTAATTCATCATGTTTTGTTATTTTTTGTCCCTTCATCCATCCATAGTTTGTTAGATGTGTGTATGCGATTAGAGTTGGAGTAGTCTTTGTCATTTGAATAGAACCAAGTGAAGCTAGTCTATTTATTAACACATAGGAGGCAAACGATCGATTTAAGAGCTCCTTGTGTGATTTCTCTTGGCAAACAATAAATTTCCTGAATCGATTCTATCCTTCATTAAGAAAGTCCACCATCTTGAAATCCCAATGATGATTAATTCACCAAGGATAGTAGCAATTTGATCCTAAGCATGAGATATCTATCTAGAATTATTAGGAGCACAGATAGAAATAATTGAGCACAAAAAGGGATGTCCAATCAAGGTGTACATCCACACATTATCCGAATCAAGGGATTGACCAATATGAAATTTTATGGGGCAATCTATGAACACCAAAACAAGTATGATCACTAGCTTAACCTCTTGGAGGTACATAGCTTGAGGTGTTTCAAAGATTCATGTTCATGTTCGGTTCTTAACAAAACTGATGTTCATGTTTGGTCTTTTAATTTGGCAATCTTTTGTGTAATTCTCGACTAGATGTCAAATTAAGCATGCATGTGGAAGGTCTTTATAAATAACCTACTTGACATGGTCAATGTTGCCAACTTTGTCGATAAGTTCAAGAGTGTCATCTAGCAGTTGCTCAAACTCGATCTCAATGAGGACTTCACAATTTCATTGATGGTTTTCTCGGGACATCTGCTTCATGGTGAGCATTTTTTGTAGCAACTTATCGGCATAAAAGATAATAAAAGACTTAAACTAACATTCCATCACATTAGAAACCCCTCTTGGCTCTTCTCTTTCTCTTTTCCCTTCGTCTGAGCTAATGTACAACATTCATTACATTTTTACGTCCTTCTCCTCATTTATGAAGCCATGGATGCTCGTTTTTCTCACTCACACACACACACACACACACACACACACACATATATATATATATATATATATATATATATATATATATATATATATATATATATAGAGAGAGAGAGAGAGAGAGAGAGAGAGAAAGAGAGAGAGAAGAGAACCTAATATCTTAATCGCATGTGTGAAAAATCGTAAAATCAGCAATTTCTATGATGAATTTGAGATTTAAAAGAAAGAATTTCTCTTTAGTATTGAAGATTTCTATGCTGAACCTTTATGCACATTGTGGAAACTCATAGATAGCGCACATTGTGCCAGCTCATGTATGCAAAGTGAGGAATGAAGAGTGGTGATTCGAACTAAGGCTAGAAATCTAACAAAGAACCATCCATGCTTGACACAATCAATGTAGGAAGGACTTGCTTAGGATTTCATGCTGTAGACTATGGAATGTAGTCGAAATCACATAGTTATTGTGGGACTCCCCATCTTCATCCGAGAGACAAGGAGAGAGTAATAGGTGGGAGAACTTCCCTTCGTCATTGACCAAGATTGAGAGAGAGATAAAAAGAGAGATAGAAGTACAGTAGAAAATTCTTCTTTTTCTTATATAAAAAACCTCAACGGAAGTATTAAATCAAAATCCTTTGAAACTATTTAGAACATCCTTAGATCTATAATGATTCATAACAATTCCCCCCTCAACAGATACAAAGGGGACACCAAGATAGTAGCTCAAAAGACCAAGATAAGTGACATCAAAAGTATGTTGATAATCAGCCATAAGAATATCAAGTTTTGCATCACATGATCCAATCAAGAGTATTTCATCAACATAACAAACAAGCACTATACGTTGTGGTCGAGAATCGGCATCCGAGCTTATGAACCATTATGAAATATCGAATCAATATAATGATTCCAAATCAGTGGTGGAATTCAATCGGATATAAACAAGCATCAGATCTTATGGAGAACATGAATAAACTTCAATTTGGTGTTTTCTTCCCTTAAATTCCTTAGTAAAAGGGTATTGATAAAATGCATGACATTACATGAATTTATTTACGTTAGAGCATATGCCTTGTATGAAAACGTGTGTGTATTCATGCATACGAGCATGTACATTCAGGTTCATTTAGATGTTTGTGCGACGCCTATTTATGTGTATTTGCATGTGCATGCGTATTTTGTAAGTATATGCACTTCATTGCATGCGTGCATATGGGAATGTATGACCCTATTGGTGTAAACATGTATGTTTCATGTGCATTTGTATGTGTGTAGTCGATTAGACGGTGTGCGCACACGGGTGAGCATAAACATACATAAATATGTGTATGAAAGATGCATCTATGTATATGTTTCATTTTATATATGCGAGGGTGTATTCAAATATAAATTATACACATAGTGTATATTAAATGGAAGAGGAATCTGCGGTGGTGTTTGTGAGAAAGTTCAGATGATTGTGCAGTGCTTCATCAATGATTTGATCAAACGTCCTCAGATATTGGTTAAGCTCCAATTAGATGATGTGATAAGCTGTGGCATACTATGTCTGAAACGGTGATGCAAATTTCTTCTTTTGGAGAATCCCGGAAGAACGTGGACAGAGGCTGGGGAGAGCAGCCGCCAAGGAACAATGAACAGTGATATTTCTAAGTCGGTGCAGATATAATCAATCAAAACTTGATGCTATGATGCGGAAATGGCGAAGAATAGAGGACCATTGCAAGTTGCAATTCTGACTATCACGTGTTCTGGAGCCCGTTGAAGGGAAACTTGCATTTGTTGGCTTCTAGGCTCTGTTCTGAGGCAAGAATGGGAAACAGAACTTTCGATTCACGTGGAATGGAACCGGGAAAAATGGATCAAACTTTGAAGGGGTACTGGAGTTTGGGCCCTCCGATCACCACGAGGTGAGAGAACTCCATAGGAGTGCGCCAGAAAATACTGATGAAGGAGAAGAGGTGTATGACACAGAGAATTAGGAGCCGCTTAAACGGAAGGAGGCCAGTAGGATGCGCAGGAAGAATCCAATCTCGATGTAAACACGGAAACGTCGGGACATAGACAGACTGTAGCACGAACGAGATTCATGGCTTGCATAATTCTGTTCTTTTGTTGGATTACGTTTCCTCCTATGGTCTCTCTGCATGATTAATTAGTCAGATGCACGGAGAGGCTGGCAGATGAAGAGGGGAAAGTCTCGATGAAACGGAATGGAAGAACCAGTACGTCTTTTCTCCTTATCCGTGACTGGAAGCTGCATGCCAATGTGTTTGAGCAGGCTTACCTTTGGATGTTTACGTGTTTCGGTGTTTAACTGGATGGTTATTGAGATGCGTCATTACGTGTATGAACTGCTGTTTGGATGTGGAGTCTGGCAGCGCTAGCGTCAAAAGCACGACGGATTTGAAGACCTGGCTAAACGCTCAACCCATTTGAAAAAATTATTGGAGGTGTTTCTAAAAGAACTTTATGCAGATATTGAGCTGGTTACTGATGATGGTCTCTCTTTACGAGCCCATAAAGTGGTCCTGGTGAACACCATGTCTGGGGAGAAGTATTTTGGCTTTTTCAAAGATCTCCCGCTGTAAGGAGAACGAAACACAGACAAAGCAATGGCGAACCAGCAGCAGCAGGGAAGAGTTCCGGAAGGTGGCCACTCTGACGCTATGAGTAGAGTTCAACATGGAGACATCAAGCTGTGAGAAGTCCCTGGCCTTCTGTCTACAAACAATGAAAGTTCATTGCATGCTATGTCTGCCGATTGGAAGAAAAAGCAATTAATGAATCGATGAAGGAGATTTTTCTGTAAGCTTGACTGCACATTTTGTTGTTGCTTTCATTACAATGAAAAATAGTTCTGGTTTTTCCTTCGTTCGACTTAAGACAGAAGATGAATTTATAAGCTATAAATAAATACAGTAGATGTATTTATGCTGCATAGGTTTTGACAAAACTCTTCAGTGCTAAAATATACATACAAACCTTCGGGCAGGACTTTAAAGTAATGTTGAACGACTGGTTTTGCATTCGAAAGTGAATGCTATGTTTTCATTAATCTGCTACGCAACTTAGAACCTTGATTAGACCATCTGTTGAATAAAACCTGGCAAATATTCGAGGGAAAATATGGAAAACGTAAGGGATATCTGTTTTGATGCACAATGATTAAGCTTATCATTAGCACATCTGGATGTTATGTTCTGAAAATAATGAGAAATTGCAGTTTTATAGTTGCTTTCATTTGCATTACTAAAATAACGCTTTGATGAGCATTGTCGCGGATACCACAGTTCAATAGATTCTTGTGTAAATGCTTTAGTTTAAGCGTGTTCTTTGTACATACCTTAACCTTTACTGAATAATAAACCATGATGTCTGAAACGTTGCACTATAAACAGTTATGATCCTCAGTGTTAAGATTTGAGTTATGAAGTTCTAATGCATGCTGAGAACTCTATCAATCTTGCACTCTGAGGAATCTAGTATGTTTTCCAGCCTGGAAGTGCAACTCCTAATATAGGTTCCTTTTCTGAACACTCTGCTGATGGTTGAGATGACAAGGAGACAAAAGGAGCTGGAAATCTCCACCTATGTGAAGTAGTGCATGAATGACCTAAGGATGAACTAGGCCGGTTTCTTTTCTTGGCTTTTCTTAAGAGGATCTCTGTGCGTCCTCGAAGTCGCTATTCTGGACTCTAGTCTCAACGCAGAGTACCTTGGCAAGCATACTTCGGGCTCTTTGTTGACCTTGAAGAACGTAAAAGCTACAAGCTTTCTCTGTGACACATACTTAGCAGCAGGGAAAGATACCATTCCGTATACGACGGGGAAAAGTTTGTTCACTTTCGCTATTCACAAGTTCATCCGGGGAAAGTACCAAGTCAGGAGTAAATTTGAACATCATAGATTTCCTCTAATCGTTAAAGAAATCAATTGAGCGGAACTTTTACGGAAGGCCGCTAATAAAACGTCTTTGATATGATTTCTTTGATTCGGACATTATTATAAAGGCGATAATGTTGAATGTGCTGCCGGATGCGGATCACATACTCATACTGCATCACAACACACATGGAAAAGTGGGATGCAGAACGAATTTGTTTGGGATGAATACAGAGCACTATCCAATCGCTAGGATGTCCTTGATTTAGGAAACGAGTGCCCCCTTGAGTGCCTTCTTATTCTATCATCATAGCTATCCTCTATCTCTGTGTCCGGATCCATGGTGCCTTTGTGCACTGCTCCGTGAAAAAAAAAACCCGCTATTATCTTCACTATATTTCAGGAAAAATCATATATCTGAATATCTACTCCAGTTCAGCTTAAAACATGAAAGAACTTAATCCTCTACCACTTTCGTTATAAATTGAACTAGCCCCATTGATGTTGAATTTAGTGAACGTGACATATTGTACAATGCATGTGTAATTCTTAGTTTCATGTTCTGATCATTAGGTTAGAGGAATTGATTGAGAACATTGAATATCTGCAACCTTCTTTGAATCCAATTCGACAACGAGGATTACTTTATTGTCCATCATCGAGTTATTTCTTTTCCATCGAACTTTAGAAACGGAAATATCCCATCTTTCTCTTGGAGTTTGGTTTTCCCTTCAAGTCTCCATCTCTTTTTGTCATCGATCTCACCTGAGTTTGCATCAAGCACCCGGCGTGTGCCGTTATTTTGGGCGGTCGCCTTGATTCACTGACCGTCGCTTTCCCTCCTTTCTATGAACATCGCGACAACGTTCAGCCCTATCATTGCATTCATAGAGTGTTCTTTCAATCAGGCTACATGTGAAGCCAAGAGCAATCAAGTGCTTATGGATTTTGTCATACCATGCATGTGGAGCTATCTTGAGACCATACAAAGCTTTATGCAAGTGAAAAATCATATGCTCTTACCCTTTCATGGAAAATCCAACAGGTTGATTTACATAAATCATCATCCAAGAAAGTTGTTTCTGTGTCTAACTAATGTACTTTCCAACCTCGTTGGGCACTAAATGCAACCACAGTACGAATGATAGTCATGTGTGATGCGTTTCTCTTAATCTTGTAAACCCACTTTGTACCAATGGCATTTTTTCCTTTTGCCAACTCACATAAGTCCCAAGTACCATTCCTATGTATGGAATCCATTTCTAATTGAATAAAACTCATCCAATGTGAATCTTCACATGCATCTTCAAAAGTAAGTGACTCTTCATTACATGTTGTTGCAATACGAGAATAATCCACAAAATTACTTGATGCATCATGGGAGATTGATCTTTCTTTTAGCCACTTTGGCATTGTCAGTGCCCTCTTAATAGACATGCATTCATTATGTGATACATCGTCATGTATGTCGTACATTTGTTAAATTTCATGCTCATTTGCAGGCATATTTTGATACAAAAGTTCAGCCATATGTGGCTAGAAATTTCTAGCAGTTCCAACCATTTATGGTTGAAAAGCTTTAGCCATGTTTGGCTAGAAATTCTTTGCATTTTCAGCTCTATTTTGCTCGAACGTTTCAAAGCTTTGAGCCTCAATTGGATGGTTTACATGACCATAGTCATTGGAACAAAGGCATGTATTATTGAACACATCTTTTGAGCTAACCATTGGCTATTTTTTGCATTCAAGTAAGGGGAAAATTGAATTTTGAGAAAATAGCACAGTTGACAGGTCTAAGGCTAGGCTTGTTGCAAAGGGTTATCGTAGGAAAAAGGCATTGATTTTGATGAGACCTTGGCACCTAACTTTGCTGTATGACTATTGTTCATAGCATTTGTGCACTTGCATCCCATCATGTTTGGAATGTACATCAGTTGGACATTAAAACTGCATTTTTGAATGGTGACTTGCATGAAGAAGTGTATGTTTTTCAGCCCCATACATTTGTGCAGAAAGGGCATGAGAACAAGGTGTGCAAGTTAAAGAAGGCATTATATGGTTTAAAGAAAGCACCATGTGCTTGGTATGAAAACATACATGCCTATCTGATTGCACATGGTTTTGAGAACAATCCAACTGAAAGCACCTTATATGTTAAGCATGTTAATGATGTGCTTCTGATCATTGTTGTCTACATTGATGACATGCTACTCACTGGTCCTCATGAGAAGCATATTGCTGATTTAAGGCTGATTTGCATGCCTCATTTGAGATGTCTAATTTGGGGCATTTGCATCATCATTTGGGCATTTAGTTTATGCATGTTGATGGTGGAATGGCCTTGTGTCAAATGAAATATATTGACACTGTTGCAGAGAAAAGAGGCACAAAAGAGGAGCCCCAAAAATTTTCAAATTAATGGGCACAAATTTTCTTCTTCAAAATTCTAGAAAACTGTGTAAATGTACTAGAGGAGTCCTCTAGATGCATAAGCCCTAAGTCCGTGTCACATGATATTTGTAAAATAATAGGAAACTAGAGATTAGTCAATAAAGTGCCGGTCTCTTGTGTGAAAGGACCATTTTTTAGGGCACATGTATATAAGTCACTTTGTGACTCTTTGTAAAGAATTTTTGCCATTGTGAAGAAGGAGACGTGAAATTCGAACTTGCTTCTTACCTGTTGATTTCCATCTTCTCTATGATATTTTGTGTGTATGATGCTTGGAATGTGTGTTTATAGGGCTTTTAGCTACCCCTTTCCACCATTTTGGAACTACTATAGTGTGTGTGAGCCACCACAAGTTGTAGAGCAAGTGTAGGTGTTTTTTGCCATTCATTGTTTTTTTTGTGCATAACTTGAAACACATTTGTCAGATTCTAGTGAAAATATGACCAATATATGCGTCTCATTGATGCTTCAAAACAAATGCCCTATTGGCCATATTTGAAGTTTTGAGCTTGGAGAAAAGTTCAAATTTGTGTTTATTGTTGTAAGTGGTATCTCGGCATGCATTTTTAGAGAGTTAGTGAGTTGGAGAGGTAGATAAGTCTTTTCACATGCATTGTAGCTCAACCACTTCACTTTCCATCATGTGCGCACATGTCCTCATACACTTGGTTCATGTGGTTCCTCGGATTGATAATTAAACGTGTATCGGTCCATCACTGTATACACTTGTGGGGCGATTGAGATTTAGTCTCATCGACGCAAGTCCCTGATGCTTCATGACTTAGGTACACATGTTTTTGGCACCATTGTCGGAGAACAAACTTAACCAAGATGCCTTCGTGATGGTTATGGCTCTAGAGTGAAGGAATCGTACTTGTAGAGGTGAAGTTGTTTAGTGGCAAATAGTCTAGCACTTCTGCACTTGTTACTTCACATCCTTGAGGCTTGTGTAATGAGTTTTTAGGTTTAGGGTTAGGAGTGGAGAAGAAAGAGAATAGTTAGGTTTAGGTTAAAGAGAGGAGTAGAGTAGGAAGAAGTTGGAAACATCAAGAAAAAGCCCAAAAAATTGCCAAAATGAGTGTGATCCGCATTGCTTGAGTGGTATCATGGCCTACAAGCTAAAAATCAACTTTGAGAGCTCAAATCTTGGGCAAGATATCTTTGAAGGTAAGCTACCACAAGTTTTTGATATCAAAATTACTTCAAAAATACATTTCCACGTGATTTGAATTGTTTCCGGTATCCTGGGGTAGAACAAGGAATTTTTGGAGATTCTTTGAGTGAGACAGAGGGTCAACAATAAGGAGGGATGAGAACTAAACATATTTGCACAAAACTTTTTTAGTTCAGAGCCATTTTGGCTGAGGTATCGAGATCAGTCGAGTTTTGGTATCACGATACAAAAATTCCCTAGTATCATGATACTCGCCTAGTATTGTACCACTGCATACCCACTTGAGGTATCATGATACCATTCTGGTATCGTGTCGTCAAGTTGGTATCATGATCATAATCATATGGTGGTATTGTATCATCCCGGTCATGGTATCGTATCATCGACGGAGCGGTATCATATCACGTGCACTATTGGTATTGTATAGCCAACTTAGTATCGTATCGTGCAAAAAGTGGTATCGTATCACCCCACCTCTCTGGTATCGTATCATCCATTATTCTAGTATCGTATCGTGAGGGATTCAATATCATATCGTCACTTGCACTAGTATCGTATCGTGAAAAATTTGATATCGTATTGTCTCCAAGCCAGTATCGTGTCCCGACTTTTGGTATCGTATCGTGTAGTGGACACGTATCGTATCGTGCAAAGTTCTGGTATCGTATCGTGAGGAATCTGATATCATATCATCTAGTGACCAGGTACAATATCGTCCACTAATTGAGTATAGTATCATCGAATGCAGAGATATTGTATCATGCAAATGCTGGTATTATATCGTGTTATTTTGTGTTATCATATCGCCTGAAGTTTGTGGTATCGTATCATGTCATAATTGTTATCATATCGTTTGTCTGGTATCACCAAAAGTGGTATCGTCCAGGACCAATCAAGTTCTTTGAGGGAAAATTTGGGAGAAGTTGAAGTGTCAATTGTGGGGAAGTTGAAAGCGAACATAGGCCTAAGGCTGAATGAACTTGAGATCAAGACGAGTACTAAGTAGTTGGAGGAGTGTCATTTCGTCGATAGGAAGTGCAAATTCATCACTCTATCTATATTAACACCTCTAGTGATTCACAAGGGGAGATATCTATGGCTTCAAAAGACATGCAAGGATCCGTCCCTAGGGAGAACTTCATGTCAATTGTAGAGGGGGAGTATCGCACCTCTCTGCAATATGTGTCCACTAATCCCAAAGGGATCCCTATTTCCTTGGATGGCCTAAATAAGTATGTAGCCAAGATGGTGAAATCCACTGAATCAGCAATAGTTCCAAAACCTGCAGTCAAGTATGAAGGAGAAGTATACATGGACAAATTTGGTCACATCTACGTGGTAACAGAACCCCCAGATCGGATCAACGAGAGAGGAGGATTGGAAGGACAAGGAAACTCAGGAAGACCTGATCCTGAAGAGATAACAACTACACCAAGAGGCAAATCAGTGGTAACTCGACATATATCTTTTTTCCCATTTTGCTATGATGGCTTGCTCTTTTCTCAAGTGATCTTCATACTTTGCGATTTGATCCTCGAATGGTTTTGTGCTACTTGCGGTCAGCTCAGGTGTTTCAATGGGTTGGTTACATAATATGGCAGTCATAAGCTCTTTATTTCTATTCCTTAAAGTGTCTGCTTCCTCCATATATACTTTGATTTGACCTTTGAGCAACTTACTTCGAGTATTCGATCTTGCTTTCTCTGCCTTGCAAGCTTCATATTTTCTTTGCAGCTCATCAAGTTGATCTTGAAGCTATTGGTTCTCCATCACTAGCATTGTGCTTTTGCATTTTCCTTCTTCAACTTCTGATTCCTTAGTCGAGAGTGCCTGTTGAGCTTGAATTAATTTTGCAAATAAGCTTTCACTTATTACCTAGAATCGACTTTTCTCTCGCATGGCCTTATCATAATCTACATCTGCTTCAAGCATTAAGTGTTGAGTGTCCATAGTAGTTTATATCATTTTCTTGACGACTCACTTTAATTTAGTGACATCCACGTTCAACCATGTTTTGGGGATGCTTGATTCTTCCCCTGTTTGTATGTCTCTTCCTTGCTCCACGTGTATGGTTTTGTTGTGCGGTTGTCTTATTTGTAGGTGTATCTCTTGCTCTCTTTCCTCCTCTTCATTAGTGGTTAATTTGGTAGCACTGCCTTGAAAAGTGACATCCAAAGGAGAGGCCTCCGCTACCATCTTGATTGGTGCGAAGGGTTCATGCTCCTCCCTTGTTTCTTTGATTTTTTCTTCCTTTGGATTCTTGACCGATGGTCCTCCTTCTAAGTGACTCTCTGTGATTTGAATGTTCGTTACTTCATTCATCTTGAATACATGAATTTCTTCTTTATTTGATTCCTGCCTTGTGGTGTCTTTGATACTGTCATCAGGAATTCGATCTATCATTGTACCTTCCACTTCAAAGTCATTGGCTACATGATTCAATTCCTCCCATTGACCATCATCTTTTTAGTCACTTTTAATGTCCACATTCAGCATAGATGGTTCTTGTTCTTCTAGGGTATCGGACGATGAACTAGAGTTGGCCAACCCCAAATCTCTATATCAATGAACCTTCATCAATATCTTTTGTTGTTCATTGTCTACAATAGTGTTGGAAATTAGGTAGGCCCATAACTAATATTAGAGGTCCATGGTTCCATAAGTCCACGATCTACAACATAGAATCCAACAATCTTCCAATATTGACAAAACATGAACATACCACACTTAATCATACAAATGATGAGGCAAAGATAGAGAGAGATTAGACAACATGTGTAAAGTGTTATGTAAGCCACTACTTACTCACACTATCATATATACAAATGTCAATTTACAATGTGGAAGCAAATGTAGGAATAGAAATCTGAATATGTATGAGATGTATGGCATGATAGGTTGTAGAAGAGTGTATATGAGTGATAGAAAGAGGAAAGATCAGTTGGAAACTGATAATCAGCAAATTCTAATCTGAATTTAGGTTATGGAAGGCCCTAAATCAGATGTGTGTGTGAAAGATCACATACTTACACACTTAGCAAAGAATGCTAACATGTTGCTGTCCAAAATCCTCATACTCATGTGAACACATCTTCTCTAACACCTCATCCGAATGCATGTAGCATGCACGTACTGATTCTCCTTTAGATATGCCGAATACGACTCCTCTTGATATGGATGCCACTGCCTCCATAAACTCCAAGTAGTACCTATGTGCATAAAGAGAATATGTACCTGAATTCTTAACATAAGATGTAAATTTTATGTCAACCTCCATCCAATGTCTTTGAAGTACACTGAAATCTTCATGTAGAAGAAAATCTTCAAATACATCATGTAGATGGCTGATCCACACCACCAAGCTACTGATGGGAAAGTCCTCTCCATAAGCAAGAGTGTGAGCATACTCTTCTCCAAGAAGAACTCCATAGTTGCTCCTCAACATGCTCCTAGAATGCACCATGGATACCCCATGTGTGCTAGAGCACCACCTCTACTGATGGACCAAAAATTGGCGTTGCCGATTGGTGTGTGATACTAGATAATGATTCAAGCATGTTCTTGTATAGCTTTGTTTCTTTGTGAAAAGCACCACATAAAGCAAAAATGATGTCTGCGATTTGCGATCACTATCGAATAAAACTTCTACGAAAAACACATGCACTCATTTTGCTTTATTTTAAAAAGCATGAAAAAAAATAAACTCTTTCCATGCTGTTGCAGCGGATGGGAATTGAACTCTTGTGGAGGCTTTGGGAGGAAAACAACATAGCCACAATGCGTGGTTCCTTTTCTTCTATTAAAAACTTGTAAAGAGCTCCTCATATGATAGTAGCTTTTGAGTTCTTGGACCGTTGCTTGACATTGATTCCAACAATCCCCCCTTCAATGTCACAATGGTAGAAAATGAATTGAATATGTAACTTCATTCATCTGCAAACTATCATAAGCTTCAAACTTGTACTTCCGAATTGACCTTCAAATCTTTTCTTCAAAAGTCTTCTTCAAAACTGAATTTGACTTTCTTCAAATGTCAAACAGTGAGCTTGCTGAATATGAACCATAATACTTGAGAAAATATGCAAACTACATATTATCCAATAGTGTACACATCAAGTAATCACTACTTGACAACATATATAGCATGAACTTACTTTGAACCTGCTATCTCCTATCTTCTCAAACCTGTAATCATACACTAGGATCCACATATTTGCTTTTACCTTACAAAAAGGTTTCTCAACGTACTTGTGTTGTGTCCTGTAGATACACTAAACAAAATCAAGAACTGAATCTTGGGACTTGTGGCTGACAACTCACAACTTAGTGTATTATGAACACTACTGGTTCATCTCTGACTGTGCTCAACTCAATTCAACCCATGAGTCTCATCAAAATTTCATATCTATGATGTCATACTTGGCTTGAAGAAAATGGAGTTGCAAAAATTGAAAATGGTATTTACAATGGTTCTTAGTGATGAAAATCACTATTTTTATAGGGACGTCTTCTTGAAATTTGATACTTGCTTCTTGGAGCTTCCTACATGCTCTTTCTTCTTGTGTGTCCACTTCCTTGATGTGCTTCCATGCTTGTGCTTGACCTTGAGTGTCAACACTCCCCCCCTCTCACGTATGTCGTCCCTAACAGACCCTTATTGGGCTGGTTGTTCCATGTAGTACTTGAGAGGTAGTGTTCTTCATGAATCAATAGGATTAGTCCCTCTTCCAAATGTAGCTTGGTCAAGCATCTGGATCTTCAGTTTTCCACTACTAGCATATACGATGGGAGTCGTTGGCACATGTAACAATATTCCCTGTAGAAGCAAGCTCGAGTGAAGAGAAGAAACTACGCTGCAAGGTAATATGTTTGGTCCCCCACTCTCAAAGTACCAAACATTTGAGTCTACTATAGACATGCACTGCTCATGAGAAGATGGGTCAAAACTCCAAACAATAGTAAACACCCATTCTTCTTCCTACACAAGATTAGCAGACTCTGTTTATTGTGTAGAGGCTTCTACAACAACCATTCTAGCCTCTTTCTTCTTTGCCTCTTTGGCAGCCAGTTTTGGACAGTTCTTTATGATATGATCACTTCCTTTACACTACTTGCAAAAAAATTTCTACTTTTGTGATTTCTTCTCATCTTTGTCTTCTCTCTTCGAATGTGCAAAATTAGGAGATTTTTGCTTACTAGTTGAAGAGCTCCATTTTCCTTTGCCCTTCTGATTAGCAAGGAAAGCTTGATCTGCAACATGCATAATGGATCTGTTCTACCTAGAATGATCTTGCTGCAAGAGAAAAGAGACTAACTCCTCAAATGACAAGGCATTTGGATTGCCTTTCATCATCAACCGAAGAGTAGAAGCAAAACTCTGATATGAATCAAGAAGACCATTCAGAACGGTCTGCACAAGTGAGCTATCTGGTATAACCTCATTAGCAGAAATCAATTGTTCCTTCAAATCTTTGATCTTTGTTAGAAAATTGTCCATATAATCATGTTCATTCATGTGCTCACTCTCCAATTGTTTTCGGAGGTAAGCAACACGAGCCTCATTCCTAGCTTGGTACAATGTGATAAATGTATCCCAAGCATCCTTAGCTATTCTGCAAGAGTGAATGTTAGGAATAATGGCATGTTTGATAGACAAAGTTATCAATGCATGTGCCTGGGCATCTCTACCATCCTAACAAATTTGCTCTACAATAGGTGCAGCAGAAACCGTAGCACGAATAGGAATATGCCAAATATCATCATCTTCAACACCTTCTGCATTAACTTTAGTACCTGTAGTTGTAAGAGTTGCAGGTGTGAGTTAACTCGATTTAAGTTCCATTGGACTCAAGTTAACTCACATTAACTTGAGTTAGAGGGCTCTAGAGATCTTTGGGAAAAACACTCTCCCCATGCTCCCCATGGGGGTTGAACCCAAGACTCCTCCTTTGCAACCTTGAGACTTTAACACTAGGCTGAGTGGATCACTTGTTTAAGAGAGCACATGAACTTATACTTAAGTCTAATCTCAAGATCTTTGGCCATACACATGAGTGACCAAACAATGTCTAATTTCACATCTATCTGAACCAACTGGACCCTTAGATCATAGACTTACTTTATTACAATGTGCTAAGCATGCCTAAAAGTTTCATAGTCATTGGAGTTGTAGATATTGAGTTATGATCAAAATAAGGTGACTGTGTCTATGTATCTTCATCTTCCTGAAAAGCCTATTAGATATGCTCAATGCCTTAGCCTTATATAGCACCACTATTTTTGATACTTCTAATACTCCTCAAGCTCGAGGACTCCTTGGCTTGAACAAAATGGAGTTGCAAAAATGGAAAATGGTATTTACAATGGTCTTTAGTGACAAAAAATCACTTTATTTATAGGGCTTTCTTCTGAAAAATTTGACATGTGCTTCTTGGAGCTCCCTACATGCTCCTTCTTCTTGTGTGTCCATTTCCTTGATGTGCTTCTATGCTTGTGCTTGACCTTGACTATCAGAACTCCCCCGCCTCTTGAGTCTATCGTCTTTGATAGACCCTTGTTGTAGTGGTTATTCCATGTAGTACTTTGAGAAGTAGAGTTCTTCATGCCTTCACCAGAGCAGTCTGTCTTCCACCTGTAGCAGGGTCCATTGTCCTTTTCTTCAATTTGTAACTGCTAGTCCATGGATGTGTTTTTCCCTTTGCATGTAGCTCTTCCTTGGATTCCAGCATAAATGTGTCGTTGTGAGCTTCCAAAAAATGCTAGTTGCTAAGAGGAGGTTGTCAATGTTGATTTTGAGTAACTGTTGACTGTGAATTACTTCGTAGGTATCGATGTTGTGGCGTGGATATCCTTTGGATCTTCCAATCATAGCTTTTACAATTTTTATGCCAAGTACTTGTAACCCATACTTGATGATGGGTAAGTGCATTAGTGCATGGGTTGAAGAAAATATGTGCCTCATGCATGGCCGTGTAATGTGGCCCTATGTATGCATACTTGGGGAATGCATTTGAAGAAATATGATGCAAGAAATTGGGTCTTGAGCAAAGTGCTCAAGGGTATGCTGATGAAGAGGTTTCCTAAGCTATCATGGTTGTAATGTTGCCTAAGTAGGAGATCCTTACCATGGTGAAAGGTTGGTCGATGTTTATCTCTTCATGTTGTACTCCCATCATAGTGACTGATCGTTAGCTTATCTTTCTTGTTGACGGATGTCCTTGATGATGGTTCCTTGATGAGAATATTTGCACACTTGGTCTTGTTTCATCTGCCTCTTTTTTGTTTCTCTTTTTGTGCTCTCTCTTTTTTTCCCTTGTTTGTTTTGTTTCTTTTTCTTCTTCTTCTTTTTCTTTTGTTTTTTGGAACAATGGAATAAAACAAGAAAAAAGGTGTTAGCATCAATAAAATATTTTACATATGTCAGATGTGTCGCATGTACCTGGGATCCTCAATTGTGTCTATGCACAGCCTTGTAAGGTGGCCCTATATTAATGCATACTGTGGAAATGCATGACCTGAATGGTGCAAAAGACAAGGTTATGCCAAAGGCACATGGTTGTTGCTTGTTGAGGCTTCAAGGTTGCTAGTGGATGCTCATGCAGTCTTTGTTGGAGGTCGCAAATGGATCCTGAAATGATGTGCACAGTCAATGGTGAAATGACAATTGACCATTTCTCCCTTTAGGGATCCATTTGAGAGTAGTCTTCGGTGGCATAGAGATCAAATTTGGCATCTTCATCTGTGGATGGTTGCTTGTATTTGTTATCCCTCCCAGTTGGCGCTTCGTTTTTGTGGGTGCTATTGGTGCTTTTGGCTTTCAAACCCATATCCTTGTTACTTGTCTTCATACTATTTTCAAAGAGGTGCATGTACCTTTGTTTGGTCTTTCTGCTCGGTTCTTACCCTTTTCTCTCCTTGGCTTCGTTTTTGAGACCTTTGGCATGGTGGGGAGTTGAGGCCTTTGTGCATGTAAGAGTTCCTTGGCTACCCACATGTGTAATTGTCTTTGTTGAGCTACAACTAATTTCCTAGGCACCCAAATTTGTACGTTATTATGGTCGGCCTTTTGGATCATAGAGGTTTTGACACATACAACATCTTCTTTGCTCAGATTGGGCCTAGAGGAACTAAGAGAATGCATGTTACTTGGACTTGTGCTCATGCAATTCTCTAATTCTAATGTGATGCATTTTTCATGTACCCAAACTTGAAGAATTTGTCTTTTAAGGTTTAAGTTGATTGCATGGTCATAGATCTAGTCTTCAGCCAAGACAAGTGGTTCTGTAAGGTCCTCATCTTCACACACTAGCATTTTGACTCTCATTGGAACAACTTGAAGATAGATGGGAAGCTCTACCTCACCCAAACAAGGGGTTTCCACACCCCCCAATCTTATGAGATAGGCTTCAATGGAATTGATGTTGAATTGTAGATCTTGGCAGTATGAAAGTCTAACCGCACTAGTTGTTTCACCTGAGTCAATCAATGCTCTCATAGTCCTTGCATTCTTCCCTTGTCCTACCACTATGGTCACAAAGGGACGTTGATCAATTATTTGAGAAGCAATTGCACTTGATGTTTGACACATGGCCATATGGTATCTTGGGGCCTCAAGATTGATATCTAGGCCTAGGCATCTTAACTTATTTCTCCTAATGCGTTCTCTAGCCTCTACCTGTGATTCTTCTCTAACCCTGAACTCTTCTTCTTTTCGCTTCTTAGTAGTGTTGAGTCTCTTTAGCATATCCTCTCTAAGAGGTTCTTGATATAGCTTGACTCGACAACCACTAATATAGCTGAGCAAGACATCGCCTTCTAGTGTGGCCAATTGAACAACACCGCTAGTGGAAATTCTATTAATGATCATGGGTCCGTACCCTCTTTTTTCCAATTTATGAACATGTTGCTTTAGTGTATAAACCAACACTAGGTCTACCTCTTTCAATCGTTTATCTTTGATATGTGCATCGAAGTATGCCTTTTGCCTTTTCTTTGCAGTGTAGACTCCTATAGCTGCTCGTAGCCTTGTCTCACCTAAGCGTTCTAGATCAAAGATCCTAGAGGATAACTCATGTCCATTCCAATCATGCTCTTGTGCTAATTTTAAAGTACCATTTTGTACCATTTTGTAGGCAACTCGATAAGCCCAAACAACATGATGAAGTTGTTTATCCCAATCAACGCGCTTGTTCTTTAACAATTTTTTCAATACATTACATAGGATCTTGTTTGTGCTCTCAACTTGTCCGTTAGCCTGTGGATGATAGGGGGCATAATTCTTATGTATCATCAAGAACTCTTGGAGGAGATTTCAATGACTTCATTCAAGAAATGTGTTCCTCTATCACTTACTAACTCTATTGGAAGTCCATATCTCATGAACCCAAAATCACAACAAACGGATTTCGAATGAGAAAGTTATGCTAGTTCAGGGTTCTAGGGGTTAAAACAGGGAAACAGGATCCCTCTAGGAGTACCTCAAGACAAGTGATACGATACCAAATTTTTCACCATACGTGATACCACTATAGATGATACCTCCTTGGACGATATAATACTGCTATCCAGGCAATACGATACTAGAAGTGGCCATGATGTGATAACTCTGATTGACACGATACGATACCAGTCTATAAACGATATGATACCTTCCAGATGATACGATACCATTGAACTGACATGATATGATACTAGATTGCTCTCCATATGTTACCAAGGTGACAAGCGATATGATACCAAAAATTTTCACAATACGATACTAAAAAACCCACGATATGATACTAGAACTCTCATGATACGATACTGGAACTCTAACGATATGATACTGGTTTTATGGACAATACGATACCACTTTTTTGCACGATATGATATTAGGGTAAGGGACGATACAATACATATGATACTGCTCGATCGACGATACGATAATGTGAACGACACTATACGATACCAATGGGGTCACCACGATCGTGATACCATCACTTGATGATATGATACCAGTATGGTATCGTGATACCTCAAGTGGGTGAGCACGATACAATACCTCGACAAGTATCTTGATACTTGAGAATTCTGGTATCGTGATACCAAAACTCAATCAGACACGATACTTGGAGCTTTTGACACCCAAATTCAAAAGTTTTTGCAAATATGTGTACCT
The DNA here is from genome assembly GCA_020310875.1 of Ceratopteris richardii. Classification (NCBI taxonomy): domain Eukaryota; kingdom Viridiplantae; phylum Streptophyta; class Polypodiopsida; order Polypodiales; family Pteridaceae; genus Ceratopteris; species Ceratopteris richardii. Next base: position 136,986,557 of record CM035419.1, read on the forward strand.
TAGGTTCTCCTTCTCACTCCTATGTGCCTGTAGATGCAAAGTCTCCCTTCAAAGTCACGATACGACACTTGCGATACCAGACGCAGTTCTTGTCACTCTACGATACCACTACTAAGTTTTTTGATTTTTTAACAGTGCGATTCTCTGTATTCATCCATGCTTAAGCTCTGAACTCCTTGCACAGCCAAGAATGAAGAAGAAGAGGCAAAAATAGGAATGTGCAGTAAAAAAAGCGAAAAAATTAGAGAAGGTGAAGATCAGAGGAGGTGGTGGTGATGATGATGATGAAGATGAAGCAAAACTCAGAAATTGAACTGAAAATGGTGATTTTTTTACCTTCCAACATCGCTACTCTACGTCTTACTGTCACACGCTTGTCCTCCAGGCTCTCTCCCCAGCAACGACGCCAAATCCAGTGTCACTCTAGCACAATGGCAAGTACCAACGTGAGGAGCTTCACCTCATAAATGTCATTTCGCGGAGACGTGAGGACCGGTATGAAGACCAAGAGCAAGTGAAGTGCACGAGTGCATGAGTGAAAGCACACAAACATACACACACATATACACATGCACAAGGTAAGAGCAAAGAGTGGAACAATGGAAGGACTTCGATTACAAAAGAAATCTATTACAGAAGCTCAAATCTACAACAAGCTAACCTCAAAAATGAGCTCTCCAGCCCTTTTTATAGTTTTTTGAGTAGTTTTGGCCCTATCCAGACCTAGTATCTAGCCTAGTTAAAAATTAGATTCCAGGGCTTATTTGAGGGCTCAAACGGAGTCTAAAAATTATGAAAATTGGTAGGATGATACTTCTAATACTCCTCAAGCTTGAGGACTCCTTGGCTTGAACAAAATGGAGTTGCAAAAATGGAAAATGGTATTTACAATGGTTTTTAGTGACAAAAAATCACTATATTTATAGGGATTTCATATGAAAATTTGACATGTGCTTCTTGGAGCTCCCTACATGCTCCTTCTTCTTGTGTGTCCATTTCCTTGATGTGCTTCTACGCTTGTGCTTCATCTTGACTATCAACAATCACCTTCATGTTACAAGGAAAAATTATGATCAATGCAAGGGGGGAGTTCAAATTTCCAAAGCAAGACCCATAGTAGTAGAAACGTCTAGGATTTCTCTCATGAACATCGGGCCAAACCCAAAACTGATCATAGGCAACTACCAAAGAAAAGGACCAAATCCAAGAGGAGGAAAATGAGAAGAAAAAACCAGCTACAAACATGTTAGTCTTTGGGTAGACCCTATTATGATACTATGGCACAAATTTGGGAGCCAAAAGAAGTTGCCCAATCCCAAGAATACTAAGTTGGATACCAAAGATCCATTTGTAATTCAATCTAGCCTACTTTTATGGGAAACACTAGAATGGATGTGGATTCATCCACTTTAGTTTACACATCTTCTACAAAAGTTTTGCTTGTTCAAACACATCAATCTTGTAACATTTGTGTAGACCAAAACACTATTTATATTTTCCTTTCCACCTATCTATTTTTGTAGAACAGAACATACATCAATCCCATAACATTCCCATACATGAAGAAACTATCAATTGTCTTATTTCGTATTATTTTCTTCCAATGGCACAACACTAGGCCCTCCAACTAACAAGAAAAAGATAATATTCCTAAACTTAGGTAAATTACATAACTCTTTAGCACTTGCATCTCATAGTTTATGCACATAGGAGCAACTCAATCAGTTTTGAATTCACTTCTTGTGCCTTAATGCAATGCACAAGCACCCCACGTGTAGCCACGAAGAGACCCATAGAGAAGCCATACCTAATCCACATGGTGGTCTTGTATTTACTGTTGGTGGAACCCACCAACATCGTGGAATTCTTGATATATGCTTGTAATACAAGGTGAATATACAATATCTAGTTTCCTAGTTGAGTTGTTTCATGTATTGCCCTGACACTAGGCATCGACAAGTCATAAAACGTGTATTTGGATATCTCAAAGGCACTTTGAGTGTGGGTTTATTTTATGGTAGAGATGCTCAACCATGCTTGCATGCTTTACATATAGTGATTGGGCTAGTTTTTATGATACATGGGTATTGACTAGTGGTAATTGCTTTTTCCTTAGAGGATCATGCATATCTTGGTTGATTAAGAATCAACCTAATGTGGCTACATTGATTTTTGAAGTTAAGTGTATGGCAATATTCATAGCTACGATGGAGTGTATATGTATGGCTGAAATGCCTATTGATGGATCTATGAATGGAGATTGATGCACTTACACATATTCTCACTTATAGTCAAAGTGCATTAGTGGTTGCAAGAAATATGATGTTTCATGTGCACGCAAAGCACATTCAAGTTCATTATCATTATGTTAGATAGTGCCTTCATGCTAGAGATATTGATTTGGTATATGGGCCCACACAAGATAACGTGGTAGACATTTTCACCAAAGATCTTCATGAGAAAAGTTTGAAGCTTTTTGCATAGCTTTAGGCTTATTTCCTAGTGGGGGCTGATATGTCACTTCTTGTATGTATTCACATCATTTTCTCTAGATGGGTTTGTTACATTCATGTGTCCCTTGAGTAGCGTTGATGTGAATTGTTTCCCTACACATGGGTGCTTTCTACTCTAGTGTTGGATATAGTTTTTTTCCCCATGTAACCACAATTACATGATATACTCATATGTGGTGGTACTTTGTACTTAGGGACTCTCAAATAGCTCTCATTTCATTTTTCATTCTCATATTATTGATCATCTATCAACAAAGAGCTCGTCTAGCCATCATATGTCTCTATGCTTTGGTGTCCTTCTTCACTCTTGTGTGTAATTCTATTTGTGCCTCCTCACTCACTCAAACACCTGACAAGCTTGTGGTCAATTTTTACCGACCAAAGTGGACCCTTTTGATACAAAATATACCAAGAATGCTTTTATGATTGATTTTGTGGTTTGGGAATTCAAATCTACTTGATTCTATTTGTTCATGTTGCATATTGTCTTAATTTTGTGGTGTGTGCCCTTTGTTTGTGCTTTCTTTAGTTCTTCATCATTTGTTGCCTACGTGATGGTTGATTGCCCTTTAGCAAAAAAAAATTATGGATCTTAGGAATCCAAATATGATCATTATTGTGTTGAACCATAATTATTTATTTTGGTACCCAAATATGGCATGCGTTAGGACCTTGTCAATATTGTTCTTGTGGAAATTTTTGAACCTTGTGTTTGAGAGACTTTTTATGAGCTTTAGTTTTTCTCTGTTGTGGTGTTTTTGCTAAAGGTAGGCAAAATTGAGCTGCTTGAGCCAAATAGATCTTTAGTATGCATCTTATTCTTTCTTATGCTTGGGGTTGAGAAACTTTTTTTGGCAACTAGTTTTGTCATAATAGCATAAAAATTTTACATGTCTGCAAATTCTTTTTTCTTCTCATTCTCCTCCTCTTGGATTTGGTCCTTTTCTTTGGTAGTTGCCTAGGATCAGATTTTTTTTGGCTTGATCTTCAGTAGAGGGTTGCTTAAAACTATGGGATGCACTTAGGGGAGTTTTGTACTAGTATGGGTGTTTTGCTATGAGAATTTGAACCCTCCTCCCACATCACAATATATTTTTCACTTTGATGGAGGTGCTATCTCTTAAAGATCTCTTCTTCAAAAACATATGTTGTTTCCACTATAGAGGTAGAGCATGTTGCAATAAGTGAGGCATGGCTTTCTCATCTTTCTTGTGATATGGGTCTACCTCACCATTTACTTTGTTTGCTGAGTGATCATCAAAGTGCCATTGCTTTGGCTAAGATCTGATACATCATGCAATGAACAAGCACATTTAGGTGAGGTATCACTTCATTAGAGACTACTTAGCCACTGAGCACATTATCTTGAGAAGGTTCATACTCAAGATAATCTTGCAGATGCTTTTACTAAATCTCTACCATAGGATAGCTTTTGGCACTATTGTCACTTGAAGGGGATTACTTGATTCATGTTCTTTCACGGTTACTTTTACACTTCATAACATACCCATCATGTGGGAGGAATACTTTATATAATTACATTCAGATACCCTTTATCATTCCTTCTTTTTTCTATCTTAGTTCATTTTGGTTATATTGGCCTTTAGTGGAAGATTGTTACGATTACTGTCCAAGTCAAAATCCAAGTGTCTATGAGATAATTTTTTATATGTTCTTGAATAAAACATATAGTGGCTTGGTTAGGCATAGACTATAAGTTCCAATGCATTTGTAAAACCTAGGAGATTTTTGTTTGAAGTCTTTGTGTTGGAATTTGGGGCCCCAGGATCGTTCCAAACTAAAACCTTTTGAGCATACACAACTTAATTGACAAGATGATCTGTGAGATAGAGAAAGATAGAGATCTTGAGACAAGATTAGGGAACGTAAGCTAGATGCTTACTCACTAAAAAAAGGATTTCCAAATTACAACATGGGAGTACTACTCAACCATAAAAAGTGGTGCACTCACTAATGGAAGAATATCCAAGAAGATGATGATACAAAATTTAGATTAAGTCAAAATAATCTAAGTGTGTGAAGTAAATGAGCAACGAAGCTAACCTTATTCTCACAAAATATTGTAACAAAATTGTAAATCAACCACAAGGTTAACTCACAAAACATAGTTACCACCACCTTGTAGAAGACTTCTTGCTCCAAGAGAGTAGCCTCTCCTTCACCAAAACTTCATCTCCTCCAAGAGTGTGAGACTCTTCCTCCTTGATCTCCTTGAGATTGCTTGAGCGAGTGAGTTAACAATGAGTCGACGGCCTCATTATATAGGTTGTGTACTCCTCCAAAAGCACTACTAAAAGCTTTCAAATAAAGCTATGATCCATAGAGACTACGATCGCTACAATTAAAAACACATCGTGTAAATCGGCTGCCATCACGTTTGTTTCTTTTTAAGAATAAAAATTTCCACGCGTTGCACCCAACGCAAGATTTGAACCCAGGTGGATTCCTTGCAAGGATAATGTGCTATTCATGTCGCCCATCGCGGCTTCTTGTAGAGGTTATAAGAAAAATATATACAATACTAATTTTTCCAATAGTTTTGGACATGTTGACATTGCTTCCAAGAATTCCTCCTTCAATGTCACAATGGTACAAGCTTCAGTAACTTGCAAATCTTCTCATGACTGTCTCTAGTCAATGCTTTGGTAAATATATCTGCAACACTCTCACTAGAAGGAACATAAACCAGCTCAATGTGCTTCTTAGCTATCTGCTCTCGAATATAGTGGTAGTGTACCTCTATATGCTTTGTCCTTGCATGATGCACTGGATTCTTTGCTATAGCTATAGCACTCTGGCTATCTGAAAATATCTGAATGGGTTCATGTATTCTCACATCAAGATAACTGAAAATCTTCTGCAACCAAACTGACTCTAGAGTAGCTGTAAATGCTGCATGCTATTCAGCTTCACACGATGAAGTGGCAATAGTGGGTTTTCTCTTTGAAAGCCATGAGATGAGACAATCTCCAAGATAAAAACAAAATCCACTAGTACTTCTTCTTGTGTCTCTATCACCTGCCCAATCAGAATATGAAAATCCTTTTAGTAACAAATGTGTAGATTTCGAAAATACCATAGCAAAATTTGAAGTTCCCTTCAAATGTTGAAAGATTCGCTTTATTGCTTTCCAATGTAACACTGTCGGATTCTGCATGAACCTTGATACTTGAGAAATTGCAAACTGTATATCAGGATGTGTATTACAGAGATATATCAAGCAAAACCAATTGCTTGACTATATAAAGTAGCATCGAATGGCTTTGCATCTGCTACCATTTGTAAAGACATGTTTTGATCAATAGGTGTTTGCATAGGTTTAGAATCACTCATCTGAAACCTCTCCAAAAGTTTCTCAATGTACTTGTGCTGTGTCATATAGATACACTTATCTTGAAATAGAAAGTGAATCCGAAGATAATAATGCAAAATGCCTAAATCATTCACATCAAATCTTTGCTTCAATTCTTTTTTGAACATATGCAAATCTGCATCTTTGGGACGTGTGACTATAATATCATCCACATAAATGATTGCTGTAATCATCATACCTATTTCAGCATTGATATAAAGAGTTGGAGTTGCATCTGAGTTATGGAAACCAATGGATAAAAGATATGTATGTATCTTTTCATACCATGCTCTAGGTGCCTGTTTTAAACCATACAAATATTTTATAAGCTTACACACTAAGTGTTCTTTACCTGTCTCTTCAAAACCTTCTGGTTGCTGAATATACACATTCTCCTGTAAATCACCATTAAGAAAAGCAGTCTTAATGTCAATTTGATATATATGCCAACCAAAATGTGCTGCTAGAGCAAGTATTGACCTAATAACAGTCATCCTAGATGTAGGAGCAGCAAATGTCCCATCATAATCAATACCTTTCTGTTGTGCATATCCTTTGACAACTAAGCTGGCCTTGTATCTATCATTTCAGGAATCAAAGTCTCTTGTGGAACTGAATCTGTAGAAGGTTGTGAAATTCCTTTTGGATGGGGGTCCCAAAAGGCTTACCCGCTTAGAAGGCAGAATCTATCCGCCGTTTCATCTTTTGAAGAAGACTTATACGTGACCTTGCAACCCAAAGATTGTGGTCAACTAACCCCGAGGGATCAGTGCGGTGAGATACCCAATGCCTTGTTCACGACACTGGAGTATGCGGACTTGGAACGAATTCCTCACCAAGCTAAACTGCCTACCCGATGTGTTCCCGACAAAGGAACGCCATACCCACAAGGAGCGTCGGCTCACATTTCTGTTGTGCATATCCTTTGACAACTAAGCTGGCCTTGTATCTATCATTTCAGGAATCAAAGTCTCTTGTGGAACTGAATCTGTAGAAGATTGTGAAATTCCTTTTTCTTCAACTTTCTCTTGAATCCTAGGAATTTTAACTCCCTCCTGATATGGCTAAACATGTACATCCAAAATCTTTCTAAAAAAATCCATAGTCATTTTCACTAATGGACTCTGGAATTTCTGCTTCTTTATCATAAACCTTATTTTCAACAATATAAGAATTATGTGAAAGAATAACTTCATCTGTCTCTAGAACATAAAACTTGTATCCTTTACTCTCAACAGGATATCCAATAAAAACAACTTTCCTCGCTTTTACATCTAGTTTGCCTCGGTCCTTTTTCTCAACATGTACATATGAAAGTGATCCAAACACTCTGAAGTAACTCACATTAGGTTTTCTACCATAATAAGCTTCATACTGTGTGATTACCTTTAAAGCTTTTGTAGATGACCTGTTTAAAATGTGGTTAGTTGTATGTACTACAACAAACCAGAATTTTGGTGAAAGCTTCTTGGACGCCATCATGCTCCGCATCATTTCAACAAGTACTCTATTCTTTCTTTTTGCAACACCATTCTGTTGAGGCGTATAAGCAATAGTAAGGTGTCAAGTAATACCTTTCTCATCAAGAAATGTTTGGAACTCTTTTGACAAGTATTCTTCACCTCTATCACTTCTAAGAATCTGGATAGTTTCTTGACTTTCATTTTCAACCATAGCTACAAACTTCTTGAACATAGGAAAGACTTCTGACTTCAAGTTAAGACCATAGATCCATGAGTATCTCGTAAAATCATCAACAAATAGAACAAAATACCTGAAGCCCTGAATAGATTCTGCTCTCATAGGTCCATTCACATTTGAATGAATAATCTGCAATTTCCTGGTAGTTGTAATATGACCATGTTTCTTGAAAGGTAGTTTATGCATCTTACCTTCAAGACAACCTTCACATATATCCGAATCATCTGGTAGCTTGAATGAGGGTAGAATCTCAACCATACCTCTGTCTTTGATACTCTTGAGAGCTCCAGAACTAATATGACCAAATCTTTCATGCCATAGCTTCATATCTTCCACCGCTGACAAAGATTTAACGCATATGCCTAATTGATTTCTGACAAAACAAAGATCCCTCCTTTATGCTCACCTTGTAAAATACAATTCCCTTCTTTTTGTGATAGGATCTTACAAAGATCTCTCTCAAATACAACTTTAAAACCATCACTTAAAAATGCAGATATAGATAGCAGATTCTTCTTCATTTCAGGTACATAAAGGACATCTAAAATATGAAAATTACCACCTTCTCTTGACTTTAGGGTTACTGTACCTATCCCCACAACATCCAAATCATTGCCATCTGCAATAGTAACTCTTCTACTTGAAGAATAGGAAAGAGAAGAAAACAGATGGTTACTCACTAAAAACTAGATGTCCAAATTACAACATGGAAGTACTACTCAACCATAAAATGTGGTGCACTCACTAATGAAAGAATATCCAAGAAGATGATGATACAAAATTTAGATTAAGTCGAAATAATCTAAGTGTGTGAAGTAAATGAGCAACAAAGCTAACCTTATTCTCACAAAATAGTGTAACAAAATTGTAAATCAACCACAAGGTTAGCTCACAAAAGATGGTTACCACCACCTTGTAGAAGACTTCTTGCTCCAAGAGAGTAGCCTCTCCTTCACCAAAACTTGACCTCCTCCAAGAGTGTGAGACTTTTCCTCCTTGATCTCCTTGAGATTTCTTGAGTGAGTGAGTTAACAATGAGTCAATGGCCTCATTATATATGTTGTGTACTCCTCCAAAAGCACTACTAAAAGCTTTCAAATAAAGCTACGATCCATAAAAACTATGATCACTACAATTAAAAACATGTCACATAAATCGGCTGCCATCATGTTTGTTGCTTTTTAAGCATAAAACTTTCCACGCGCTGCACCCAACTGGATTTGAACCCGGGTGGATTCCCTACAAGGATAATGTGCTATCCACATCGCCCATCATGGCTTCTTGTAGAGTATATAAAACGAATATATACAATACTAGTTTTTCTGACAGTTTTGGACATGTTGACATTGCTTCCAACAGTTTGTTGTTGATAAATTTAGGAAGTGATGTGTGTGAACATACTAGGACTGCGGGGGCACTCTTTTCCCTCTTTAAGAGGTTTTCTTTTTCCCCAGCTTGTATATATGCCTATTGCCCTAATGGGTCACTTATCTTTGTACATTCTCTCGTAATAAATTCAGTATTGTGTTTTGTGCTCCAAGCTTCTTCTCCTTCCTTGTATTGTTTGTGTGCTTCTCCAGACCTCCAACTCCAACAATTGGTATCAAAGCAGGTCACCGCTTCTTCTAGGGTGTCATCATTATATATACAAGTTTTGGTTCACGAGTATAAGCATCTCAAAGTCTGCTACAAGTTTAGTAGTACTCGACAAGGTAATTTTGTTCAGCTTTTTGAGATACAATCAATTTTTTGCATCAGGATATTTTAGTCAGTGGCCATGGGTGAAAGCATTGATGTATTCTATATGTTGTTGTTGAGGATAAGTTGAATGGTACGAATTACCCATTATGGTCTTATATGATGCATCATGTATTGGTCACAAAAGGACTATTTAACATTGTTGTAGGTGTTGAAAAACATCCTATTACTCTTGCAAATACAAATACTAAAGCTAATGCAAATGGCATCAAAGATGGTGATATTTTGCAGATTCCTATTCATGCTATGGTTTCTGCTACACCTACTGCAAATCAAATTCACTGGGATGGAAGTGTTTCTGTCTCGAGGTCAACCTTTGCATATTCTTGAAAAATAGGAGGTACCACTGTTGAGTGTTTGGTTCTTTCCAAAAGCATATTTTGCTTATTCCTTGTACTCTTGTGCATTATATACACTCAAATCTATGTGTATGACTTCCATAAAAGTATTTTTTCCAATTGTAATCACGATCGTCGCTATGAGCATTTGAAGTTCATTGTCTCATCCAAAGATAGTAAGTTTTTTGAGCTAGTGGATGTGCAAACCTATTTGTTTTTTATTGACTCTTTCTCCTTGATGCTCCAAAGTACATAGTGCATTTTATTGCACTTATTGCATGCATATAAGATCTAGTTAAGTCTCCATGAGCTCAAGGGCTGGTCTTGTGCCGGTTGGCTAGACCAAACTTTGTCGCGTCACAACTCACTTTCCTACCTCCTACAAACTTCTCCAAGTTCTTTCATAGTGGACCTGTTTTGCCTAGAATGATCTTCCTACGATAGAAGAGAGACTAAATCATCAAATGATAAGGTATTTGGATTACCTTTCATCATCAAATGAAGAGTAGAAGCAAAACTCTAGTATGAATCGGGAAGACCATTCAAAACAGTCTACACAAGTGAACTGTCAGGCAAGACTTCAAAGGAAAAGTTAATTGTTCCTTCAAATCTTTGATATTTTTTAGAATATTATCTATAGAATAACCTTCATTCAGATGGTTACTCTCCAACTATTTTTGGAGGTAAGTAACATGAGCCTCATTCCTAGCCTTGTACAATGTAGTAAGTGTATCGGAGGCATCCTTAGCTATTTTGCAAGAGCGAATGTGAGGAATGGGATCTCTCTTTATCCTTTTACATGTGTGAAGATCTAGGCTTTTGCAATGGTAAAATATCCATGAAAAATCATTTTAGAAAATATACAATAAATGAGCATAGGTAAAAAAACTCTCCAACGGATATTCTTTTGATGTAATCCAAGCAATAGCTTTTGATGTAGATCAAATCCACCTCAAGCATAGTGTAGTCTTGATGTTCCAAAAGCTCCCCCTTAAGCTAAAGTATGCTTGATTCTTCATTCTGTAATAGGTTGAATACCTTCCATAGCTTTGAATCTAAGAAGCTTTATTCCATCAAGTGCCTTCATCATCATAGCTACTACTTGTTTTTCAGTTGGAAAAAAAAAATTTCAATCTCCTTTTTCATGAGCTTCTCCCTGATGAAGTGGTAATGAACCTCTATGTGTTTGGTTCTTGCATGGAAAATATGGTTTTCTACAGATGCATGGAACTTAGATTATCTCCAAATATATGAGGTTTGGAACTCACAAGTCCCAAATCTGTATACAATGGTTTTAACCATATTGCCTCTTGAGTTGCTATGGTCAAACCTCTGTACTCTACTTCAATTGAGGATAAAGCAATCATAGGTTACTTCTTGGAACTCCATGACACTAGCTTTGAACCTGCAAATGCTAAGTAACCAAAGGTATTTCTTCTATCATCCTTAGCTCCTGCCCAATCTGCATCTGAATAGATTTTGATATCCAAATCTAAAGAGTAAAGATAGAATATACCTTCATTGATTATACCTTTGAGATACTTAAGTACTCTCTTAGATACATCCATATGTGGTCTTCTTGGTGATTGCATGAATTGGCTAAGCACTCCCACACTATATGAGATGTCTGCCCTTGCATGAGTAGCATATATCAAGCTACCTACCAAGCTTTGATATTCTTTCATGTCTTCAACTTTCTCACCTTCATACACACTAAATTTATGATTCATCTCCAAAGGTGTACCTACAAGTTTTGTGTTCTCCATTCTGAACTTGAGAAGTAGATCATAAATATGTCTTCTCTCAGTCAAATACATTCATTCATCTGTGTATATATCTTGCATACCTAGGAAGTATGTGAGCTCACCTAAGTCACTGATTTTCAACTCCTCTCGCATGTGTCTCTTGATGCTTTGAATTCCATTTAGATAATCACATGTCACAATACTATCATCTACATATACATAGATATCCTCATTGTGATCCCTTTTGATGAATAGAGAAGGATCTGAGTTGGTAGGTTTGAACCCTTGAACTTGAAGGTATGTAACCAACCTATAATTCCAAGATCTAGGAGATTGTTTCAATCCATACAATGCTTTCTTAAGTGTGCAAACATAAGATGTATGATTAGGGTTTTCAAAGCCTAGAGGTTGTGACATGTATACCTCTTCAATTATCCAACCATTTAGAAATGCATTTTTTACATCAAGTTGAAGGAGTCTTTGATTTCTTGCAACAGCTACACTTATCAATGTTCTGATTGTAGTCATCTTTGCAACTAGTGAGAATGTTTCCTCATAGTCTATACTTTGAGTTTGTGAGCATCCCTTGGCAACTAATCTTGCCTTGTACCTACAAACTGATCCATCTGAGTTTCTTTTAACTTTATACACCCATCTGCAACCAATTACCTTTTGATTCGGTAACATTGGAACCAGATCCCAAGTGTCCATCTCCTTCAATGCATCTATTTCTTCTTTCATGGCCTTTTCCCAATTAGGGTTTTCCCTTTGCCTCTTCATAGGTTGAGGGTTCCTCTAAAATTGAGTCTTTTGCCAAGTAAATTGAATCCTTTGTAACAAATGTGGAATCATATCCATACCTTTTTGGTTGTCTTTTCTTCGTTGTTGACCTTCTAGGTGCTTGCTTGGAGCATTCTCCATATTCTTGCATCTTTGCTTTGCCTCTTGACTTCCATAGTTTGTAATCCTTTTCCCTTTCATCTTGTTCATCATCCGCATCACTTCTTAGATCTTGGACCTGTGTATCATGCTTGCTTCCTAATTGATGAGAACAAAATCAAGATCATGTGGCAAAGTTACCTATTGTTTGTCTTCTCATAACAAGACCTGTGTTCTTCAAACCCAACATCTCTACTTGTAGTGAATTGCTTCGTCGAAGGATTATAGAACCTATAACCTATGTGAGTTTAGTCATAGCCAATAAACACTGCCTTTGTTTCCCTTTCATCTAGCTTAACTCTTATTTGTGATGGTACATTAACATAAGCTAAACAACCAAACACCTTGCAATGTCCAAGATGCAATGTCCAAGATTAGGTTTTTTTCCATGCCATGCTTCATACGGAGTTATACCTTGGAGTGATTTGGATGTTAGTCTATTGACAAGATACACAGCAGTTGAAATAGCCCCTGCCCATAGATAATGTGGCAACCTCTTCTCTTCAAGCATCATTCTGGCTGATCCAACCAATGTGTTGTTTCTCCTCTCCGAAATTCCATTCAGTTCAAGAGAGTACCTGGTAGTCACTTCCCTTTTGATACCTTTATCCTATAAGAACTCATCAAATTGTTTGGAGAAGCATTCTCCCCCTCCATCAAATATGAGCTTCTTGAGTAATCTACCTGTATGATTCTCCACATGTGCTGGATACTTTTTTAAGCAATCAAATACGAGCTTCTTGAGTGATCTACCTATATGATTCTCCACATGTGCTGGATAATACCTTGATCATGCCAATAAAGGTTGTTGACTTGGTCCCCATACATATACATGTACTAAGTCCAATAAGTTGTTGTGGATGTAGCTTTTGTGGTTGAATGGTTATCTTTGTGCCTTTCCAATCTGACATGCATCACACCTGTTGATCATGTGTTGCTTTGATATGTTTGGCGGTCCAAGAACACTTTGATCCCTCTATATATCCTTCAAGGTTCTTTCATTCACATGAGCAAGTCTCTTATGCCACACTTAAAGCTCACTTACGTTTTGAGACCCGAAAGTGAATAGAGCTATGTTCCTAGTTTCTCCTACTTCAAAAGCAAAGAGCCTACCATGCTTCTGACTCCTTTCTATCTTCTTGAAGCCTTGACATGGATCTCCCACAAAAGCTCCATGTTGGGTGAACCTAACTTGCAAGCCTTTTTCAACTATTTGGCCTACACTTATTAGGTTTTTAGTGATAGGGGGTACATAGAGAACCTTACTCAGAATGTTTTCCCTGCCATTGGAAGCTTTCTCATTACCAATATTCTCCACATTGTGCTTTGTTTCATCCCTTGTTTGAACTTCATTTTATGCTTTGGACTTTTCAAATAAGATAGAAGAGCAATGTTGCCTGCAACATGATTTGAACATCCCGAATCTATGTAGAACAAATGAGGATCTTCTTTACCTTGTTTGTGGCTTAGATTCATAAGAAGCAATGAGTCTTCATGTGGTTGATATTTTGATTAATTGTTGAAGTCCCTTCTATTATAACTTCCTTTGTGTTCACCTCTACCTCTACTGCTGCTGTAGCTCAGTGATGAGTAGCACCTCCTTTAATGTCAATCCCGGAAGACGTGAGGATGGTATGATGACCTCGAGCAAGTGAAGGCACAAGTGTGTGAGTGAGAAGCACACTAACATGCACACACATACACACACACACACAAGGTAAGACAAAGAGAGAGAAGCAATGGAGTTCTTTTAGATTACTTCAAAAGTGCTCATACAAGTTCAATTCTATTACAAGCTAACCTCAAAAATGAGCTCTCTAGCTCTATTTATAGTTTTTGACTAGGTTTTGGCCGTGTCCAGACTTAGTGTCCGGCCTAGTTAAAAATTAGGTTCTAGTGTCTATTTGAAGGCTCAAACGGAGTCTAAAAAATATGAAAACTGGTAGGTAGCTACTTCTAATGCTCCTCAAGCTCAAGGACTCCTTGGCTTGCACAAAATGGAGCTACAAAAATATGAAAGGGTATTTACAATGATTTTGAGTGATGAAAATCACTATTTTTGTAGGGATTTTGACATACATTTCTTCGAGATCCCTACTTGCTCCTTCTCCTTGTGTGTCCACCTCTTTGATATGCTTTATCTTCATGAAAAAAATAATGGCCTACTTGCCAGATCTTCGTTGACTACTCTGTCTGCTTGTGCCTTCTCTTTGCTCTGACTCCCTTCGTTGGCTTCCTTGTCTTGTGAGTCCTTCAGTTCCTTGACTGCTGCCAACACCCCCCCCTCTCTCGCGTCCGTCGTCTCTGACAAACCCTTGTTGAGTGGGTCGTTGGATGTAGTACTCCACAACGTCTGTTGCTAAATGATGTTCTGCAATTCTCAACCCTTTGGCCAAATCAGTGAGTAGGGCATCCCAGTCTACTGGCCCTGGAACTTCTGGATATGGCATACGTAGCTTTTCGGAATGCAGAGCTTGTTCCACCGCAAATAACTGTAATAGATGAGATGGTCTGGGAATGAATATCTCTGAATGATATTCGCAGAACCCCGTGATAAACATTTCTTCAAACGTCTGTTTGAAGCAAGTAGGTAGATACTTTATACGGGCATGCCACGCATATATGACGTTAATGGATGGTGTGGTGCTCATATCGTAGGCCAGGTCCTGATTCCCTTCATTAAATCCGAGAGCCAAAAGATGAGGTTCTTTGATATTCTTAAAGGTCCTGAATGTAACCAGCATGAGCTCAAAAATTTTGGCACATCTGTGCCATGACATCTGGAACATTCTTGAACCTGACCCCCTAATGCCGAATCATCGAAATCATGTATGCTACTGTGGGTTGGCCTCTAGGTGGGGCTAAGTAGACATAATTGAGCCATTTTTCACATCCTTTGACTGTCAGCACTGTTTTTGTGTACTCTGGCCAAGACCTTCTTCGAAAGACAGGGCAGTAGCAGGGATTATACTTGATATATAAAGGCATGTTATTCCACGTGCGTACCATCTCAGGGTAGGCTTCAAGTAGACGGATCTGCCAGGTAGGTTGAAAGATATTCCCATGCGTGGCACTTGCAGGGATATCTTCTGGTGAAAATTGTGTCGCCGAGGTTGGTTCTTTTGTTGTGCGATGCTTGATTTCAGCATTATAGTCTGCCATTAGGACACAGAATGGGACATATAAATAATCAGATGTGCCAATCCACCTATGATGGGAGAGGTTTCTGAAGTAATCTGATTTAATGACCACTTCTTCCAATCGTGACATAGACGCTATCTGAACTGCAACTCTCTCGTCATGGGTTGTAGCAACCTTCTCTAACCTTTGCATCCATTCAGGAGCTTTGATCTCAATCGTGTCCATTCCTTCTTCCGGTTGCTTACCTCCGGGTGCTGGCATGGGAACATATGGGTCTTCAAAAGTCTCTTCCACTTCAATTAGCACTAAGTCTTTAGGTTCCGGTTCCACCAAGGGAGAGGGTTGACACTCGTATTGAAGAACTTTACTTCGGAGTTCTTCTAGTTCTGCTCCGAGTGCTACGACTTCTGTGCGGTTGTAACTTTGCTTGGTGACTCCTACTGAGTTGCCAATTGCTTTAGTAGGTCATCTCTTTCCCTTTCTAATGCTGCGTGGGCTTCCAGGAGGTCGGCATGTGTTTCCAACACAATCTGCATACTCTCCGAGGGGATGGCCTTGAAATTCTCTGGGTCGATTTCGTGCGGGGAACCTTCCATTGATGCTTCCAAGTTTTCTTCGTTTTGTTTCTGCATTCTTTTATTCTCTTCAAGTGCTGCGAACATGTGCTTGCGTAGTAAGGCGAGGTTGCATTGAAGCTTGAGATTGTATGTGATCTGAGCGTGTAACATGTCATCAAGTTGTTGTTTTTCTTCAGGATCTGACTGGGGTGGATTGGCAACTAATTGATCATGTTGTGCTTGCAGTGTAGTATACTGCTGTTGTAATAGCCGCTTCTCCTTCTCTAAATCAATGAATCTTGCTTGGAGAGTTTCATGGTTTCTGAAGAGGCTCGTATGCTGTGCGTCTAGGTGCCGGTAATGCTGTTGTAGTTGAGACATACATTGGTACATATTATTAAATACATTATTAACAGGGGTGGATGCGGGAAAGGTGTTGAATGCAGAAGGGAAGGGAAAAGGGAATGGGAGCGTGTATGCTGTGCTTGAAAAGGGTGAAGTTGGTGGTGGGGGAATGGGAGATTGCGGACGTATGGGGGGAGGGAGTGGTGCGGAGGTGGGTGATATGTCCATGAAATCAAAAGTGGATGCAGTCGTGGGAGTGATTGTGAATATGGGAATTGTGGGTGCGGTGATGGTGGTGAAGGTGTAAAGTGGTGTGTGTAGTTGTGAATATGAACCGCCAGGAAGTGTGATCGGGGGAACGGGGTTTTCCGTGGCTACAGTTAGAATTACAGTGTCAGTGGTAGTGTATACAAGACTGGTGGTGATCGATTGTGCAGGGTGTGTGGGTTGACTGACGGTCTGTGCTTCGGTATGGGAAGTGGACCTTGAGGTGGTGACAGTAGTGGTTTCACTGGTAGTGGGAGGTGAAGGTGGTGGAGTTGGAGGGAGAGGGGGTAAGGGGGGTGACGGGGGTGCACTGGATGTATGGGCTTCCTCAGTATCATGAATGGTATGAGGTGTGCCGGTGGTTGTGGATGTGGTGCCCTGGGGTTCTGATACTAATACATTCATCTATTTTCCTGATTGAGGTGGGTGTCTACCGTATTGTCGTTCCGATCTTCTTGAATATGTGAGAGCGGTATGCACCATCTCAGGTACCCCCAGCGCATCAGCTATCATGTCAAGGGTTGCTCGGTATTGCTCGTCCACACCTTCCTCCTCAAGGATTTGGTTCATGAGGGCTTTTCCTGCTGCCAAGGACAGTTTGTGTTGTTCTTGAACTCGGTTAATGGTATCATACAATTTTTTCAATTCCTTCATATAAGCCGGGGCACCATCAAGTTCCTGTAGAACTTCTTGTTCATATTCCTGCTCTTCTTCATCTGTTAGTCCTTCTCGTTCCTCCTCTTGCTCCTCTTCTTCATCATCCTCTACTTCGACTACTTTTGGTTAGACTGGATGGGGTTGGTCTGTGACTGTCTGCTGCCCGCTTGCCTGCTCTGCCTCCACTTCTAAATTTGTAGCATTGATTATTCTGGCTACCTCTTCATCAGTTAGATCTTCCAATGTAAAGCCATGAGGAAACTCTAAGTCGGTTGGTATAGGTGGAAACACTAGATTCGGGCCTTCCGTGCTATGCCTTGGTAACCTGATAGTGAATGGTTGCACTCGCCTTGGAAGCCGTGGAGTTGTTTCTGGTGTCAGTGTAGCGCCACGGGCCTGTGCACAAGGCATCTGAACTGCGCCTCTCATTTTCTTTGACGGAGGCCCCATGGTGGATAGTCTACGTTGGAATTCTTGCACCCTGGTCCAAATAAGTGCCCTTTGAACTAGTACATCATATGCCAAGCATCTGTAAACAATCCTTGTGAGAGCACAACATCCATACAATACTGACTTTTGCTTCTTATACCACCGTTGATGAGCCAAGTGGATTTGGTCAATAATCCAGTGAGGCATGTTGATTGTCAAATCGAAGGCGTCTGCTAAATATAGACTGAACCATATCTTCTTGGGTGGCATTGTGAACCACTCTTGAGCGGGGAATGCGAAATGTTGCATGCACATCCGAAGATGAATGGCAATAGTTGGTGTCATTGCCACCATGTCCTTTAGCTTAGTCAGGTTCCTGTTCTTCATGTTATCTGGGACCATTGTCTCCTTTTCGGTGGGGATATGCATACCTTTCATGTCAAGAGCTTCCCTTACCAAGTTGTTTGTTAATTTGAACCATTTCAGCTCATTTCCCCTTGTGAGAGATAGGAGGACAAAGGTGTTGTATCCCTTTTTCTCTTTACTATGTGTCCTAGAATCTTGCCTTGCCTGACCATGAAAACACACTTTTTTGGGTTCAGGCAGACTTGATATTCTCTACATTTGTCAAAGATTTGTCTGAGTTCAGGAATATGGGTTTGTCTGATGTTGGAATGAGCACAAAGATCATCGACATAGACCTCCAAGTTCTTCCTCAGGAATTCTTTAAATACATGGCACATCAATCTTTGAAAGGTTGCAGGAGCATTGGTAAGCCCAAATGGCATTACTCTAAAGGCAAATATGCCCCATTTTGTAGAAAAAGCCGTCTTATGCTGGTCCTCGAGAGCAATGGCTACCTGATTATAGCCCAAAAATCCATCAAGGAAGCTGTACACTTCCTTGCCTGCTACTCTTTCTAGTAGATGCTGAGTGATAGGAAGTGGATAGTTATCTCGGATAGTGGCTGCATTAACCTTCTTCAAGTTAATGCACACACGTAGCTTTCCATTCTTCTTGGGCACTACTACAATGGGGGACACCCACTCAGTGTGCTCAATTTCATAGATAAATCCAGCTTCCATGAGTCTATCTATCTCCTCTTTGATCTTGGCAGCATAATTATCATTGTATGTGTATGGCTTTTGCTTAGAAGGTTTGGCATCTGAGGTCATGGGGATAGTGTGTGAGCATATGTCAGGATCCACACATTTCAAATCCTTGTAACTCCAAGCGAATACATCTCTGTATTCTCTTAGCAAGGCTATCAATTCGTGCTCTTATTCTTCCTTCAAGTCATGTCCTATGTAAGTGCATCTCTCCTCTCCTTCTTCTATGGCTACAACTACTTTCTTGCTGGTTTCTTTGTTGTCCTAGGCTTTTCCTGATTGTGCCTCGCGTTTAGGCATTCTTACCATGACTCTTCTATCATCTATTTCATACTTCTTAAAGTTTTCAGGGATCTCAAACAAAGATTCTTCCTCTTCTGATGTGACTTCTCTCTTCTTCCTTTTCTTGCCCTCACTCTTGGATGTTACTTGTGTGGTTAACCTTACATCATTTGTGAGCTCTCCGTGTCTCTGAGGGTGAGCTTTAACTTCATAGAAGTATTCTTCATCTGATGCAAATGGTGGGTCCATGATGATTGACTCTAGGTCTGAGTCGCTTGCATCCTCGAATGCATCAGGGCTAGGTTCGCATTCTTCTAGAATTGAGTCTCCCATGATTGGCTCTATGGAGAAGATTGAAATGTCATAGCCATCCTCATCACAGTGAGGTGTCCATTGTTCTTCATTGATGGCTACGTCCATTGTTGCTAAAATTTCCGCCCAACCATGAGGTTCAAACTCTTTGTCAGGAAATACCACAGGTGCATAGGCTGGGTCTTGAATTGATCTATGTGTCTCCTTTGCACCTACCTCTCTGGCTTTTTCTCTCTTTTCCTCTTCTACTACTACTTTGCACATCCATAAGTGGGTATCTTCATGCATCCATGAGGATCCTGATCCTATGGAATGCACAGACTCCGTATCATCTTTGGCTCTATGGATGGGGTTCCATTGGATAGGAGGGACATCTCTATGAGAGTAATCTTTGAGATTCACTTTGGTCGTAACACCTAAGTGTTGCAAATACAAGGAATTGGTTCCCCAATCCTGTACCACTTGTAACTGTCGCATAAATGGTCTTCCCAAAATCATCTCATAGGCATGATTTTTGCTAAAGTCACATATAGCAAATGTATGCTCAAACTCAACACCACAGGTAGTGAGAGTTATTCCCTCTAGCAATCCTAAAGGTCTCTCAATGTGACCATCAGCCATCTGCAATTTCATTCTTGTTGGTCTGAGTGCTGGCTTGCCCCAACGCTTCCATAGGGAAGTGGTAGCAATTGCAACTCCTGCACCTGAGTCTAGAATGGCCTTGGTTGTGTATCCCTGATGGGTAATGGGAAGATAAGTGTTCCCTTCTTCTCCTTCACTCATGTCTCCTATCTTGTCCAAAGGTATCTCTGGCACTGTTCTCTGAGATCCTACCTGGGAACGAGGTTTTGCTACTTCAGGCACTTGATTGGCTACGTGTTTCCATAGTTCTGGTCTAACCTTGAGTAGCTCCTCTAAAGTGAGATTGCACTGCACTTTAGTATTCTTTACTACCTCCGTATTCCTAGGTATTATCGAGTCTTCGTTTCTTACCATGACTGTGGGTGCTCTCATACACGTGGACTTTACCTCCCATGGGCCTGTGAAGTGGGGTAATTCATGTAAAGAATTAGACTCAAAGTCTAATCTCTCCTGAGATTGAGTACTCTCCTACTCCTCACAAATGGAAGGAATGTCTTGTGGGAATTGGTCATGTGCGTCATCCACAAGTTCAATGGGAGGAGGGACTTCACTTTCTTTAGCCCATTTGTCTTCTTGAATCTCTCGTAGGAATTCTGGTGTGAACCGATTCATAGAAGAAGATGTGTCTGGCTCCGTAGAGTTAGGCACATAGGCTTCCTAGGCAGGTAGGCTTTCTCTTCTGCTTGCCTTGCCCTTATTTGGCGGGCTTTCTAGCAGTCCATCAAAGTGCAACTGCGTCTTAGCTGAACTAGAGATGTTAAAGAGGCGACTGGCTTCAAACATGGTTTGTGCCAATTCCACC
This sequence comes from Ceratopteris richardii, assembly GCA_020310875.1. NCBI lineage: Eukaryota > Viridiplantae > Streptophyta > Polypodiopsida > Polypodiales > Pteridaceae > Ceratopteris > Ceratopteris richardii. The sequence goes on from CM035419.1 coordinate 137,007,467, forward strand.
ATCTTAGCACAAGTTTTAGTTCGTTCAAGCTCTAGTTCGGCTCTGGGGTAACATTTTCATGATCCGTAATGTTTGGCCCTTCTTGGATTCTAGTCTGATATGCATTGAGCATCATATTTAGGTCCTTGGGAGTGGGATCTGCTAGTACTGATCCTACTCTAGGGGGTGGTGGGGTGGCATGAGGCGGGTTGGGAGGTGGTGGGTCGGATGGAGATGGGAATGGTGGAGGTGGGGTAGTGTGAGAGGGAGTTTGAGATGTAAGTTCAATTATTCTGGCTTTTGTCTCTCTTAGGCTTTCCTCGAGTTCACTCATTTTCTTTGCCCATTGCCTTTTCATTCTTTCGCTGCTATCTCTCTAGGCTCTAGTCCTCTTCTTGGTTATGCTCTCAGTTTCACTAGCCTGAGCACTCTTTTCCTTGCCTAAACTTTGGTTTTGCTGCAAGGCTTGAGCTCTAGTGACTAGTTGCACTGGTGTAGTGGACGTCACACTCCCTGTGGAGTCTACAACTAACCCAATAACATTGATAAGAGTGATTTTTGGCATATTATTGGGATGCTTTGGGCAATCTCCCAAGAGATGCTCCTTTCCACACTCTTGGCAAAAGCCCTGAATTGTTACTGGCTGTGGTTGTGTAGATGCAGGCATGGGGCAATCACGAATGAGGTGATCTCCCTGACATCTGTAGCATGGTCCTCTAGGGAATGGGGGTCTCACTTGCTTGGGTTGAGGTCTAGGGTTGGGGTTTGCATACATGACATTTGCGTAATCTGGCTCCCAACTAGGTTCACTCGGTTCTTCACTATAGTAGGACTCACCATGTTCAGGAGACTGCATGTAATAAGCCTGGGGGCTATCAATATGTGTAGAATCAAAGCTATGGTCACTGGGGTCACTTTCTGAAAGCAAGGGTGTCATTGGCACTATGGCTCTATTCAGGTTCTCTTCTGCAGCTGCGTACTTTACTAGAATCACATTGGCTAGAGCCGAAGGTTGTTGGGCTAGCACTGGTTGAGGACTTTGCTGGGGCTGATATTGTGGTTGGTAGGTTTGTTGAGGCCTAGTATACTGTTGTGGTGGGTATTGGTTTTGGTATCTTCCTTGTTGAGGGTATGGTTGTGGGTATGTCTGCCTAACTGCTTGCTTATTGTAGGGGCAATCTTGCGCGGTGTGATTGGTGTACTTCCGTTCTATGGTGCAGTACTGGCTACTAGGATTCACTTGGGGTTGAGCCATAATGGGACATATGCTTGCCATCTCGTCACCACCGCAAGTATAGCACCTCTTTACTGGGGCAAACCTTGGGATTTGTTTGCTAGAGACACCTAGTTTTTGAGCTACCTTCTCTGCGAGTTCCTCAATAGACGTAGATTGTGTGGAAGAGAGGCTAGTAGAACTATCTGAATCTTTATAGATTTTTGAAAGTTCTAATTCCTCCCCTAGGTTATCTTCAATGTCAATGCACATGCGTACACACTCTTCTATGGTCCTAGGATCCTTTAAGTACACATATGATCTCAACTTCGTACTCATCAGTCCATCTAGGAATAAAGCCACTTGTTTGGTTGGTGCGGGTAGCTAAGAGACATGGCATCTCTCTAGGTATTGCCTAAACCTTCTTCCTGCAAGTCTAACCGTCTCTTGAGGAGTTTGCTTCAAGCTATGAATCAGTGAGGAAGTGTTATGCCTTATGCCACTCTTAGAGAATTCAATAATGAAAGCCTCTAGAAGTTGGTCTATGTTCCTGAAGTGTCTCTCATTTAGGGGTTGAAACCACGTAAGAGCGGTATTCCTAAGGGTTAGACCAAAGGCATTGTACTGTGTGAATAGGTCCTCCACTTGTTCAGCTCTCAAGACTTGCCTGAACTCGGCCACATGATCGTAGGGGTCTCCGGTTCCATCAAAGTAGTTCTTCATAGACTTAACCAACTGGGTGGGCCTCAAGGTTCTAGTGTGTTCTCTAGGCCTTGGAAAAGGAGAATCATCAACATTTATTAGGTTCCTTGGGGCTCTAAGTCCCTCAGGTTCCACTCTATTTGTTTCCGTTCTCGTTCTTTCTCTTCCCACTGGGTTGGCGAAACTTACTTCTGGCCTATCTCTACTTCTGTCTCTTTGAGCTCCATGAGCTTGGGATGTTTGAGCTCCGGGGTGACCATAGGACACATTTGATCTTGGTTGGGGGAAAATGAATTCATCCTTCCAAGTGTAAGCATGCCTATCATGTTCTGTAACCACAAAGATCCTCTCTGAAGAGTGATCTAAGTAGGTCACTCTGCCTAGGCTGTCAGGATCTTTGAACTCATAGATCATGATTGTTCCTACCTCATTTGGCTGATCAGATTTATACCTCCAAAAGGCTTCATCAGTCTCTCGGTTCAAGAGCAGATCTATGCTCTTATTGTCCTGGGGAATCCATTCTGGTGTGAGGATTCTAGTGAGAACTGATTTGCCTCGAGGGTTTTTAGGCTCTCCACTTAAGTTTCCTTGCTCTAGGTCACCTATGTCCGCTTCTGGGATCACGTTACCGAATTCGTCTGTCCTCTTTGGGTGACTAGTGACCACGTATATGTTTCCTTCATTGTCCAAGTATGCTCCATTCTCAAACTTGATAGCTGGGTGTTCTAGTCCAATGGATTGGTCAGGGTTTTTAATCTGGACCACAGATCTTCCTAGGCCGTCCTCATAGATGCAAGCACCTAATCGGTTGGTCCTAAGATATTCGAGTTGCGTCTTGTAAGGGCCTTCTACCCTATGTAAATATGGCACTCCTGAACTTCCTGTAGGTCTCTCCATACCCTGAGACATCTCAGACTCACTAGTTTCAGAGCTAGGATAGTATGAGTGATGGCTCAATTGCTGGGCCCAAGACCTAGCAGTGTGATTGACACTAGCCTCTGAAGACCTAAGACTTTGTCTATCTCTCCCTAGATGTCGTCCTGATCTAAGGTTCATATGCTTAGCGGAGCAACCCCAATTTTCACCCAAGGTACAACCTCGTTGTCGATCAATTTGTATCAGTCACTTGGTTCTTTTTAGTTGATTATCGTGTTTAGGATCTTGTATGATATTACGTCGTCAGGAATATTTGAGTTAATTTCCGCACTTAAATTGATCGTTCCACGTTAAGTTCTTTTCCTTTAAAGTTATCGGTCACACACAGGTTATCTCCTGAACTTGATTTCTTAGATAGTCTTTTACTTGGCTCGTGTCTATCGTGCCCTGACTTACTTCTAGCACTATTCGTACTTAGCCTAAGCTAGGAATTGATAGAGGGAGTTGAGAGTATTCCAACCTCGCTTGCTGATCCCTTGCCCTTTGGTTCTCAAGAACCCGGTTCTCAAGCTTGCAAAAAGCCCTTGCTTTGGATGCCTTCAAGAGCTCTCAATGGACCTGTAAGAGTCTCAAGGTTAGCTCAAGACTTAAATTCAAATGACGGACAGATCACTTTCATGCATGCAATTCACAAACCAAATTTCCCTTTGCCTTTATGGAAAACAAGCCCAAGGATCCTTTAGTTTTCCTACCCTAGGGTATGGTCAACTTCAAAATACCCTATCTAATAATCCTGATATTAATTTTACTGTAACTAGTGGAAGTTTTGGTTGTACTCCCCACGAGCTTTCCAACAAGCCTAAGATCACCCCGAACGGATTTCGTATGAGAAAGTTATGCCAGTTCAGGGCTCTGGGGCTAAAACAGGGTTCAAACAGGCTGACAGTTCACAAGACTTTTCTCGAAACACAAGTGTAGGGACTTCACAAATCACTAATGGCTTGAAAAGTATGCCCAAAAATTACCCCAAAGACTTGGAAATAGAACACTAGAATTTTGGCCAAAAAAGCCTGTCAATCGCGATCGATAGGTCTGTCAATCACGATTGACAGAGGTGTCCGTCGGGGCCTATCGGTCACGATCGACACGTCAGTCACGATTGACAGTGTCAATTGCGATTGACAGAGTCGGTCGCGGGTCCTGTCAATCGCGATCGACGGTGTCAATCGCGATCGACACTTTTTTCGTGAATTTCGTCGTGATTTCAGTCGATCGGGGTTGTGTCCGTCACGATGGACATGTGGCAATGCGAGAAATTCAATCAATCATGGATTTTTAGTCAGTCGCGATGGACGGTGTCAATTGTGATTGACTGAATCCTACGTGGTAGTTGGTCGGTCCTGGGGTCTATCGATCGCGATCGACACGTCTGTCGGTCGCGATTGACAGGTCTGTCGGTCACGATTGACAGAGGCTGTCGGTCACGATTGACAAAGAAACACAAAAATTTTTAAATTTTTTGTAGTGGTTTGGAATGTGCTCCTCATGTGTGTCATTGTGGTGTGCTTTGTTTTACCAAATGAGCGATTTTTCTGTCGATCACGATCGACAGAGGTCGACGACACAGAGACAGGATCGAGCTTTTCCGTACCTGCGCAGAGTGCTGGAGATGATGGGACAGCCAGATCCTGCAAGAAAACTCAAGGAACATGCAAAAACATTCCACACAAATCGCTCTCTCGCTCTCTCTCACAAGTGGAATGAGGGAAATGGAAGGGGAAAGGAGATATGATAAAAAAAACTGAAATTTTCGCGATGATGGAGATGGAGATCTGATATGGTGAGGATGATGATGGTGATGATGATGGCGTAAGAAAGAGAAAAATAAGGAAAAAGTAAAGATATTACCTACAACACCAACGTCACAACTCTACATCTTTTCATCACACTCTCGTCCTCAAAGCTCGATCCCCGGCAACGGCGCCAAAATTTGGTGTAGCTCAGTGATGAGTAGCACCTCCTTTAATATCAATCTGGGAAGACGTGAGGATGGTATGATGACCTCGAGCAAGTGAAGGCACAAGTGCGTGAGTAAGAAGCACACTAACATGCACACACATACACACACACGTGCACACAAGGTAAGACAAAGAGAGAGAAGCAATGGAGTTCTTTTAGATTGCTTCAAAAGTGCTCATACAAGTTCAATTCTATTACAAGCTAACCTCAAAAATGAGCTCTCTAGCTCTATTTATAGTTTTTGACTAGGTTTTGGCCGTGTCCAGACCTAGTGTCTGACCTAGTTAAAAATTAGGTTCTAGTGTCTATTTGAAGGCTCAAACGGAGTCTAAAAAATATGAAAACTGGTAGGTAGCTACTTCTAATGCTCCTCAAGCTCAAGGACTCCTTGGCTTGCACAAAATGGAGCTACAAAAATATGAAAGGGTATTTACAATGATTTTTAGTGATGAAAATCACTATTTTTGTAGGGATTTCTTCTAATAGTTTGACATACATTTCTTCGAGCTCCCTACTTGCTCCTTCTCCTTGTGTGTCCACCTCTTTGATATGCTTTATCTTCATGAAAAAAATAATGGCCTACTTGCCAGATCTTCGTTGACTACTCTGTCTGCTTGTGCCTTCTCTTTGCTCCGACTCCCTTCGTTGGCTTCCTTGTCTTGTGAGTCCTTCAGTTCCTTGACTGTTGCCAACAACTGCCATATCCACCTCTTCCACTTCCTTTCTAGGACTTCCCATTGAACCAACAATTCTCAGTGGTGTGGTTGGTCCTATCACAGATGGCACAAGGTTGAACATTCTGACCTTTGGCTTTGTCATGCTTTGGTCCTTTCTTCTTCCCTTTCCACTTGCTCTTGCTTGTGAAGTTGGCTTGCAAAGTCTCCTTTTCATCTTCTTCCTTCTTCTTGTCTTTCAAGTTCTTATCATTCTTATCTGCATATAGAGCGTTAATTGAATTACCATGATAGCATTTACCTTCATCTATGCTATTATTGGCCTCTTGATTGAAGAGTTGTCCAAGAAATATGTTGAGGTCTGGAGCTTGCACATCCATGATGAGATCATAAGCCATGGTGAAGGATTGCCATTGCTTATCACTTTGAATCCCATTGAGAATTAGCGTCATGATAGCCTCTTCTTCAGTCAGCTCTCCAATGGATGCTAACTGATCGGCAACCTCCTTGACCTTGGTAATAAACTCTATGATGATTTGTTTAGGTTTCTTCTTCATTTGGTTGAACTCGTTCTAAAGATGATTCTTTCTTGCTTTGGCACTAGCAAAAAAGAAAGTCTCAAGGGCATCCCAAGTCTCTTGAGATTCCTTTCCCCCTGTAATATGTGATAATAGAAAGCCAGAGATATAGTTTAGTATGTATGACCTTGCTTGAGCATCCCTTGCACACCAAAGTTTGATCTTATTTGTCTCCTCTTGTATAGGTCCTCCTTTGGATCTTGGAATAGGCATAGTTTCATCACCTGTTACAATTCCATAAACATTTCTGCCTTGCAAATAGGCCTCCATTCTAATTTTCAAAGCCATGTAGTTGTGTTGATCAAGCTTCTCAATCATTGAGGGAAAGTCATCACCCATCTTGATCTAGCTCTAATACCACTAAAAGAACTTGGAGAAACTTGTAGGAGGTACAAAAGTGAGTTGCAAAGCGACAACGTTTGGTCTAGCCAATCGGCACAAGACTAGGCCTTGAGCTTATGGAGACTCAAATAGATGTTATATGCATGCAATAGTGCAATAAAATACTATGTAATTTGGAGCATCAAGGAGAAAGATTTGATATAAAACAAATAGGTTTGCACATCCACTAGCTCAAAAAACTTCCTATCTTTGGATGAGACAATGAACTTCAAATGCTCATAGCGACCAACGTGATTACAATTGGAAAAAATCCTGTTATGGGAGTCATACACATAGATTTGAGTGTATATAGTGCACGAGAGTACAAGGACTAAGCAAAATATGCTTTTGGAATGAACCAAACACTCAATAGTGGTACCTCCTATTTTTCAAGAATATGTAGAGATTGACCCCAAGATAAAAAAACTGAGATTTCTCCCAATCTACTTAATGAAAGGGTTTGAAACTTTAGAGGCATAAACTAGAAACTAATAGCTTTACAATGAGTCCTTTGTAATCAAAGTTCATGCTCTGTAGAGCGAGCAGGAGCCTCTGGGAACTTACGGTTGTTGAAGAAGATGATGCAAAGAAATGGAGCAATACAATGATATCCACAAGTGTATGTATATTCCTTCCATGAAATGTACAAGTGATTTGAAGTCTTCATATAGACTTGTCAAGTGCTCCATAACTTCTACAAGTGGATTTTGAATTCAAATGAAGGCAGTAAAGGTTGTTGGAGGGAATCAATTCACTTTCCTATAATCTAGGAAAAGTGAAGATCTAGTTTGATTTATTATTAGGTGATTGATTGATTGATTGATTACAACTCAACAACCACAAATTCGTGGAATTTGGGCTCTCTCTTTATCCTTTTACATGTGTAAAGATCTAAGCTTTTACAATGGTAAAAGATCCATTAAAAATCTTTTTAAAAAATACAAAAAATGAGCATAAGTAAAAGAAATTTCCAACGGATATTCTCTTGATGTAATCCAAGAGATAGCTTTTGATGTAGATCAAATCCACCTCAAGAATTGCATAAGCTTGATGTTTGAACACATTACGCGTGTTGTAGATCAAACTTTCCTAGCTAGTCAGAAGGGTAAAGGTAAATGGAATTATTCTACTACTAAGCAAAAATCTACTAATTTTGCACAATCAAAGAAGACAGAGAGGAGAAGAAAACAAAAAAGCAGAAATTGTTTTGCAAACATTGTAAAGCAAATGATCATGTCATTAAGAGCTGTCCAAAATTGGCTACTAAAGAGGAAAAGAAGAAAGAGGTTGGAATGGTTGTTGCTAGACTGAAAATATAGTTTGCCAATCTTATGTAGAATGAAGAATGGGTGTTTACTACTATTTGCATTTTTGACCCATCTTCTCATGAGCAGTGTATGTGTGCACTAGACTCAGATGTTTCGTATTTTGATAGTGGGGTAACCAAACATATTACCTCAGAGCCTAGTTTCCTCACTTCACTTGAGCATACCCCTAGAGCGAATACTATGACATGCGCCAACAACTCCTCTTATCTTGTTATGGAAGTTGGTAAGATCATTGTCACTCTAGCACCATGGCAAGTACCAATGTGAGGAGATCCACCTCATAATTGTCAATCCGTGGAGATGTGAGGACTAGTATGAAGACTATGAGCAAGTGAAGGCACAAGTGCATGAGTGAGAGGCACACAATCATGCACACACATACACACACACACACGTACACACAAGGCAAGAACAAAGAGAGGAACAATGGAGTTCTTTGCACTAGTCAAAAAGTCTCTTACATAAGCTCAATTCACTAACAATCTAACCCCAAAAATGATCTCTCTAGCTCTTCTTATAGTTTTTTGACTAGCCTTGGCCTTGTCTAGACCTAGTGTCTGGCCTAGTTAAAAATTGGGTTTTAGAGCCTATTTGAGGGCTCAAACGGAGTCTAAAAATTATGAAAATTGGTATGCAGCTAATTCTAATACTCCTCAAGCTTGAGGACTCCTTTCCTTGAACAAAATGCAATCTATTCTACCAAAAATGGGATTTACAATGTGTTTGTAGTGATGAAAATCACTTGAGTTGTAAATAGTTTATGGAAAAAAAGGATTGGGCCTTGTTGTCGTATTGTGCATGACTGCTCCGTTGTGCTTATATGCTCTTCATATGACTTGTATGTCAACACTCTCCCCTTCCTAGCATATGTCGCCCCTGATAGACATCTATTCTATAGGGTGGTCAATATAGTATTGGATAACGTTGGTGACTAGCTCGTGTTCTCCTATGCATAATCCTCTTGCTAGATTTGCTTCCAGCGCATCCCAATTTATTGCACTTGGGACATCGAGTTGCGGTGTCGCGTAGTACTCGGAGTACATGGCTTGTTCACATGCAAAGAGATGAAGCAGGTGTGTGGGATTTGATGCAAAGACCTTCAAGTGATACTCCCAAAAAACTGACCTGAACATGTCTTCGAATGTCTGTTTATAGCATGCGGGGAGGTATTTGCTATGTGCATGCCAAGCGTAAACCACACAAATGCTAGGAGTGGTGCTCATGTCATACAGCAAATCGTAAATTCCATTGGTAATCCTGGTAGACGTACTTGTGGTGCTTCTGCATTCCTAAAAGTTTTGAGCACAACTTGCATCATATCCAAAATTTTGAGCATCATTTGGGCTACTACGTCTGGCATGGGCTTCAGTTGAGGCATCCAATGTGGAATTGTTGCCATCATGTACCCTATTGATGGGGGTCCCTATGGTGGCACTATGTACGGATAGTTGAGCCACTCCTTACATTGAGCATTATTTTGTACTTTTATGTTGAATGCTTTCCATGATCTACATCGTGGAACTGGCCCATAGCATGGATTGTAAAGTAGATGTAAAGGAGCGTGGTTCCATGTGCGGAGCATTTCAGGATATGTCTCTAGAAGCTTTTGCCACCATGTCGGTTGATAGATTTTACCTTCCTCTGCTTATGGAGGAAGGTCTTCTGGTTGAAACTGTGTTGCGAAGGAATGGATCTTTCCTGTGACTTTATATTTCTGAATGGTAATCTGCCAGAATGACATAATAAGGCCTATATTGGAGTTCTGATGAAATGATGAGACATCTAGATGACAAGTTCTTGAAATAGCTAGATTCTAATATTGTGTCTTCTATGACTCTCATGGCTTGATTCTGCACCACCGTGCACTATTCATGAGAATTACCAATTTCTTCCACCTGTTTTAACCACAGAGGTCGTGGCGCTTCGAAAGTATCCTGGCCTTCTTCTATTTGTCGTCCCCTTGGGATGGGCTGCGGCTCATAATCCTCTTCAAATGTCTATTCCACAAGAATCTGTATTGTTTCTTTGTCGGTGGGAGCCTTAGGTGGGGAAGGTGGTTTTTCGTATTGTAGTAGGCATGCTTGCAATTTTGTGACCTGTTTTTGGAGATCTTTTAGGGCCTCTGATTCCATGAGAAGTGAAGCAGTGGAGGCGGTGGTTTGACGGGTAGCTGTCGTGTCGTTCTGTCATTTTTGCTTCAGTTGATCCAATTCCTCTGATAATTGGTCGTGTGCTTCAAGTAGTATAGCATAATCTTCGAGGATTATCTTTATGTTTTCTGGGTTCACTGCTTGGAATTTCGAGGGACTGATCGTTGCCCCGGGTGTGCTTTCAATGGTAGCCTCTAAGTTTTCCTGATTCTATAATTGGAGACATCAATTTTCTTCATGAGCAGCTACAAGGTGTCGCTTGAGTAGGGCCATGTTTCATTGAAGCTTTGAACTGCATTCCAGCTGTATCTATAGATGGCCTTCCACCACTTGTATCACTTCCTGGTCTACGTTCTGTAACTTTACTTCCAATATGCTATGAGCCTCTTGTAAAGTCTGAAATTGTGTGTGGAGGCGATCATTCTCCTCTTCTAGTGTAGCAAGATGATGTTGTAGCACTTCTGAGTGCTCTTGCAGTCATTCGTTATGTTGTTGGAGCTGATTGTATTTTGTCCTTAATTGTGAAACACATGCGAGCATCATGTCAAATGCGTTACCTATAGATGAAGGTGTATTTTGTACAATGGAAAATGCAAGAGGAGGGGATTGGGGAATGGGAAGAGTGAATGATGTGCCTATTGGAGATGTGTGTGCAAGTGAAATTGGTGGAGGGGGAATGGGAGAAGGTGGGAGTGTGGGGGGAGGTGGAGGTGCCGTCGGTGGTGAAATGTCCATACCCTCAGGGGTGGAGGTGAGTGTAGCGTCTACCATGTATACCAGAATGGTAGGTGGTGTGTGTGTGATTCTGGTGAATAAGTGTGGTGTGGATGTTGGGAAGGGGCTCGACGAGAGGGCTTGGGAGGTGGCTTGAAACATTCTACAAAAGTAGTCATGGGCGGGTTGAAGGATTGGTGGTATAGGGGGTGGGAAGTGAGAAACTGGAGGCAGGAAGGCCATGAAAGGTGGTGTGGTGGCAGGGAAACCAAAGAATATGGATCTAGTGTTAGGATGGCCTATGGCTGAGGGCATGGGGGATGGTTGTCCTATGGCACGCTCTATGAAGGACTCTGTTATGATGGTGGTGGTATTATATAGCAGGTTTTCAAAGGAGGAAAACAAAGTGGAACTGGAGGTGGGACTATGGAAAATGAAGGTTTTCTCTGTGGGTTGGGTAGTAGAGGTGGTATTTACAACTTTTGTTCGAGGAGGTGATGGTGGGGGGGTCGGTGATAGTGGTTCGATTGATTCATCCTGGGTGATGGGGAGCTCTTGGCCAGAGGTTACTGCTGTTTGGGAGGTTGTCTCAATGGGTTTGGATGTAATAATAGGTCCTTCCCCGTAGTAATGGGAATCTGGATGTTTTTACCAGACCGTGGTCATATTTGGAATATTCATGGGTCATATTGAACAGGAGGCCTTAAGATCGCTGATCGGACTGCTTCCACTACCCCATACATTTCTACCACCAATAGTAGGCCTTGCTTGTATTCGGATTCAACTCCAGCTTCTTCCAATAGCTAAGCCATGGGCACCCTATTGCTCTGTTTGGTGAGCAGTTGTTGCGACCACACTCATTCCATGATTTGATATAGCCTTCGGAGTTCTACTGTACATGCTGGGGTTCGGGTGGTTTCTTCTACTCTTGCTTCTTCTCCTTCCTCTTCTTCTACCTCTGAGTGTTCTAGTTGTTCAGATAAAGTTCTCTACTGATCATCACCCCAATGTACATGGTGGCTGTTTGTGGATTTCCTTCGTCTTTGGGAAGAGATGCCATGTTCTTCTGTGTTCGAAAAGAATTCTACATCAGAGAGTTGGGTATTCTGTAAGAATGATTCGAAGTCGAAGGTGCTCATCCCTTTAACGTCTCCAGTCGTAGCAAATTCAAATTTGGAAGGTACAATGGGAGCTGATGGGGCAGCATATGGAACTGGGTATTCTAATGGTAAAGGGAGGTATAGTGGCCTCCCCTGGTGGCGAGACTTCCAGAGTCGTCAGAACTTCACATGTCTGGACACAAGGAATCGAGCCCCTCATGTGCTTGGATTGATGTGTGGCAGTTTTGAGTCTCTTAAACATTTGTAGTTGTGCCCAAGTTAAAGCACGTTCAATGGGTACATTATATGCTAAGCATCTGTAGATAATGTGCGTGATTGCACAACAACCATTCACCACTAGTTTCTTAGATGACCTTTTATTTGCTTCATACAACTGCTCCACAATCCATATAGAAAGCTTAATCGGTAATGCACCTATTTACGCCAAGTAAAGAGTGAACCATATTCGTTTGTGGGGTTGGGTGAATCGATCCTGCCTAGTAAACACAAAATGTTGCATGCACATACAGAGAGGGATAGACATGTTTGGTGTGAGTGCTGCAATATCTTTTAGCTTCACTAGTTTCTGGTTCTTCATGTTAGTGGGAATGAGAGCATTCTTTTCAGAAGGTACATGTGTGCCGTGCATATTCAAAGCAGAGCTCACCAATTCCAATGTAAGTTCGAACCTCTTCAACTCATTGTTGCCCAACAAAGAAGGAAGAACGAACGTTCCTGGTTTGTCCTTTTCTTCATTAGCCTGTAATGTTGAGACCAAATAGTAACATCGTAGGAGATCTGGTTTGGGTAAGGGTGCCTCAAAGTACTCCAATAGCCCTACACGTTGCCATATGGTTTGAAGGTCTTGTGTGTTTTGGAGGGTCTCAAATTCTTTGGAAAAGAACTGGAATCGGACCCATGACTTGTCATACTCACACTTGGACTCCCAGATATACTTAGCCTCTCCTAAGGGCCCTGGCATGCCATTGAACCAATGAGAACTTGCATGGACTCTCTCTGTTAGTCCTGTGGGAGGGTCTGGTATGTGTATTTGCTGGAGGTGTTGCAGCTCTATAGGCCGTTTAGTTGGTGGCATGTCAATAGGTAGACTCTCCACATTAATCCTTGCAGTGCTTACTCCTACCTGTGAGCTCTAGCCTACTGCTTCTGCCATGAGATTGCTTGTAGCTATTGATGCTTATCTGCTAGAAGAAAAGAGGAACATTAGCATTGCATAGGAAACATGATGTTATGGTGTTCCCTCCACAATACTAACATGACATTCCAAGTGGTTAGGGGTTAGTGGGTGAAGTGTTTGTGATGTGTGTGAATATTGGTTAGTAGTGCTGTGGAGTGTAGATGTTTGCCCTAGGATTTGTGCCAAGGGTGCTTGTGGGTGTTGATTCAATCTTGTGAATGGAGGTGAAGCTATTTGATCTTGTAAGCACGTCTTGACCACCCATATCTGTCTAGCATTTGGGATAGCCTTCATTGACCACTTTGGAACCCAAATATAAATGGTTTGTCTAGATTGATGCATAGGATACTCCTTCGGTATAATCCTCGACACTATAGCTTGTTTGGTGCATATTTGGGATCTTATCTTCAAAGCTGAGGGTTGTTCACCCTTGCATACCTAGATCTGCTTCATGCCACGAGGTACTTTATATTGTATAGGTTGGTGCTCATGCTTCTTGATCATCAGTCTCCCCTGTGTCGTGTGTTGCCCGGCTTGCTGTCCTCGAATCCTCTTTGGAAAAGAAGGGAAATCCTCATTGACTTCTGCACTTTTGTCAAGGGTGAAAATATTTTGCACCATAGAACTTTGGACAAGAATAACATCTTTATCTTCATGTGGATTCCTAGAGGGACCAGGATTTGGTGCCTTTTTAGTGGCCGGAGTGCTTGATTTTTTAATTAAATCGTGATGTAGTTTTGGCCTACCCAAGCCTGAAGAAGTCCACTTCTTAAGTTGAGGTTGACTGCATGATCATAGATCTAGTCTTGGCCTAAGACAAGAAAGTTCGGTAAGATCCTCATCTTCACATACTAGCACTTGGACTGCCATTAGAACCTCTTGAATGTAGAGGGGAAGTTCCACCTCTCCCATGCAAGGGGTTTCCACACCTCCCAACCCTATGAGATATGCCTCTATAGGATTGACCTTCAATTTCAATTCTTGGCAGTCAAAGTCGAACTGCATTAGTGGCTGCTCCTGAGTCAATTAAAGCTCTCACAGTCCTTGCACTCTCCCCTTGTCCTACCTCTAGGGTCACAAAAGGTCACTGATCGACTATCCTATGGGAACGTTCACCTGAAGCCTCACACATGGCCATGTGATAACATAAAGAATCTTGAGTGTCAGGCATAGGCTGATCTCTACCTTGTCTTCTCAATTTCATTCGTCCGATGCGTTCTAAAGCTTCTGTCTATTCTTGTTGTTGAATTCCCTTTTCCTCTTCTTTACGTTTCTTTGCAGTATTGAGTCAATTTAACATTTCCTCTAGGAGGGGTTCTTGATATAACTTGACTCTGCATCCACTAATGTAACTTGGTAGGATGTCGCCTTCTAGAGTGGCTAGTTGAACCGCTCCACTTGTGGAGATCCTATTGATAATCATTAGTCCATAGCCCCTCTTCTCTAATTTCCGTGCATGTTGCTTCAAAGTGTAGACTAGGACTAGGTCTCCTGCTTTCAAGCCCTTATCCTTCACATGCACATCAAAATATGCTTTTTGTCTCTTCTTGGCTGCATAAATTCTTGCTGCAGCTCTCAATCGTGTTTCACCTAATCGTTCAAGATCGAAGATTCTAGAGGAGAGCTCATGGCCTGTCCAGTCATGCTCTTGTGCTAATTTCAATGTACGTATCAAAAAGTCCAATGGTAGCACTGCATTTTGGTCGAACACCATCTAAAAGGGTGTGGCTTGAAGTACCATTTTATAGGCAACTTGGTATGCCCAAACAACATGATGAATCTATTTGTCCCAATCAGAGCGTTTATTATTAACCAATTTTGTTAGTACATCGCGTAGAATCTTATTTGTGCTCTCAGCCTGTCCATTAGCTTGTGGATGATAGGGGGCAGACTTCTTATGTATCACCAAGAATTCTTGGAGAAGGTTTTCTATGACTTCATTTAAGAAGTGCGTGCCTCTATCACTTACTAACTCTATTGGCAACCCATACCTAGTGAACACATTCTTGAATAAGAACTTAGCTATTGTCTAGGCATCGTTCTTTATGGTAGCTTTTACTTCTACCCATTTGGTTATATAGTCAGTGGCCACAATAATGTATTCAGCATGGGAACCCTTAGCTGGGGTATTAATAGGACTGAAAAAGTCTATTCCCTGCTTAGAGAATGCACGTCCACCCATCATAGGTTTCAATGGCATCTCATCTTTACGTATAGAGTGTTGAGTTCGCTAAAAAACATCACACATCTTCACATAGGTATGCGCATCCATGTGAAGGGTTGGCCACCAGAGACCTGCAAATAGTATTGCCTTGATCACCTGATCTAGTCCAAAGTGTCCTCCTACTACACCTTGGTGAGTAGCTTCCAAGATATTCAAATATTCGCTCTCATGGACACATAATATAAGATACCCATCCTTTCCTCTTCTGTATAGATTATCTCCAATGAGAGTATAGTCTAGAGCTTGTTGTTCTAAGCTCCTTTGTCTAGCCAATGTCATGTCTTGGGGAAAGGTTCTCATCCTCAAAAAGGCTACTAATGGTTCGCTCCAATTTGGCACTAAAGACATCCGATAAAGAGTGGCATGTTCCACTGGTGGTTTAGTACGAGAGATTGGGCATTCCTTGCACATCCTATGGACATCTAATTCCATAGTTGGCTAGTGCACTCTAAGTCTCCTCAGTGTCTGTAAAGTTCTTTGCCTCGAGTAGTGTTGCTCTAATGCACCAACAATGTCGGTAATAACCACAATGTCCCATGAAAGCTTGCACTTCCTTGACAATCTTTGGCCTAGGTAGTTCTGCAATAGCTCTCAATTTCTCTTGGTCAGTGGATATGCTGTTCTTTGACACTATGTGTCCTAGAATCTTGCCTTGCTTGACCATGAAAACACACTTTTCTGGGTTCAAGCAAACTTGATATTCTCTACATTTGTCAAAGATTTGCCTGAGTTTTGATATATGGGTCTGTCTAATGTTGGAATGAGCACAAAGATCATCAACATAGACTTCCAAATTCTTCCTCAAGAATTCTTTAAATACATGGCACATCAATCTTTGGAAGGTTGTAGGAGCATTGGTAAGCCCAAATGGCATTACCCGAAAAGCAAATATGCCACACTCTGTGGCAAAAGCTATCTTATGATGATCTTCTAGTGCAATGGCTACTTGATTGTAGCCAGAGAACCCATCTAAGAAGTTGTACACTTCCTTGCCTGTTACCCTTTCTAATAGATGCTCAGTGATAGGAAGCGGATAACTATCTCTGATAGTGGCTGCATTAACCTTCTTCAAGTTAATGCATACATGTAGTTTGCCGTTCTTTTTGGGCACCACTACAATGGGGGATACCCATTCAGTATGCTTGATTTCATAGATAAATCCAACTTCAACCAACCGATATATCTCTTCATTGGTCTTGGCAACATAGTTGTCATTGTATGTGTATGGCTTTTTCTTAGAGGGTTTGGCATCTGAGGTCATCAGGATCGTATGTGAGCATATGTCAGGGTCTACACCTTTCTTGTAACTCCATGCAAAAACATCTCTATATTCTTGTAGTAAGGCTATCAACTCTTGCTCCTCATCCTCACTTAGTTCGTGTCCTATGTATGTGCATCGCTCTTCACCTTCCTCTAAGGTCATTATGATTTTCTTTGTAGTTTCTTTGTTATCATAGGCCTCTCCTATGACGACTTCATGTTTAGGCATTCTTACCATGAATCTCCTATCTTCAACTTCATACTTCTTGAAATTTTCAGGGACCTCAAACAAAGATTCTTCTTCCTCTAGTGTGACTTCTCTCTTCTTTCTCTTCTTGCCTTCGTTTTTAGTGGTCACTTGTGTGGTTAATCTCACCTCATTCATAATTTCTTCGTGTCTCTCAAGGTGAGCTTCTACTTCGTAAAAATATTCCTCATCTGATGCAAAGGGTGGGTCCATAATGATAGACTCTAAATCCGAGTTGTTTGCATCCTCGAATGCATCAGTGTTAGGTTCACACTCTTCAATAACCGAATCACCCATGATTGGATCTATTATGAAGACCGAAATGTCATAGCCATCCTCATCATAGTGGGGTGCCCACTGTTCTTCATTGATGGCTACATCCATAGTTGCTAAAATTTCCGCCCAATCGTGAGGTTCAAATTCTTCGTCAAGAAACACTACCGGTGCATAGGCTGGGTCTTGAATTGATCTATGGGTTTCCTTCGCACCTACCTCTCTTGCTTTTTCTCTCTTCTCTTCTTCTATTGCTATTTTGCACATCCATAAGTGAGTATCTTCATGCATCCATGAGGATCCTGATCCTATGGAATGCACTGACTGTGTATCATCCTTAGCTCTATGGATGGGATTCCATTGAATAGGGAGCACGTCTCTATGAGAGAATCTTTGAGATTCACTTTGGTAGTGACACCCAAGTGTTGCAAATACAAAGAATTTGTCCCCCAATCCTGTACTACTTGCAATTGCCTCAAGAAGGGTATTCCCATAATCATCTCATAGGCCTCATTCTTGCTAAACTCACATATAGCAAAAGTATGCTCAAACTCTATACCACAAGTGGTGAGAGTTATTCCTTCTAGTAGCCCTAAGGGTCTTTCAATGTGACCATCAGCCATTTGTAACTTCATTCTCGTGGGCCTGAGTGCTGGCTTGCCCCAACGCTTCCATAGGGAAATGGTAGCAATTGCAACTCTTGCACTGGAGTCCAAAATTGCCTTAGAAGTGTAACCTTGATGAGTAATGGGAAGGTAAGTGTTTCCTTCTTCTCCTTCTCTCATGTCCCCTATCTTTTTCAAAGGTATTTCCGGCATTGTTCTATATCCTACCTAGGAATGAGGTTTTGCTATGTCTGGCACTTGTTTGGCTACATGTTTCCACAATTCAGGCTTAACCTTGAGTAGCTCTTCTAAAGTGAGGTTGCACTACACTTTAGTATTCTTCACTACCTCCGTATTCCTAGGTATGATTGAGTCTTCATTTTGTATCATGACCGTGGGTGCTCTCATACAAGTAGACTTAACTTCCCATGGGCCTGTGAAATGGGTTAGTTCTTGTAAGGAATTTGACTCG
The DNA here is from genome assembly GCA_020310875.1 of Ceratopteris richardii. Lineage (NCBI taxonomy): Eukaryota > Viridiplantae > Streptophyta > Polypodiopsida > Polypodiales > Pteridaceae > Ceratopteris > Ceratopteris richardii. The sequence goes on from CM035419.1 coordinate 137,025,460, forward strand.
AAGTCTAATCTATCATGAGATTGGGCAGTTTCCTACTCTCCATAAATGGAAGGAATGTCTTGTGGGTATTGATTGTGCACACCATCCACAAGTTAAATTGGAGGAGGATCTTCACTTTCTTTAGCCCATTTCTCTTCTTGAATCTCTCGCAGGAATTCTGGTGAATACCAATTCATAGAAGAAGAGGTGTCTGGTTTAGTGGAATTGGGTGCATAAGCATCCTTCGGAGGAATGCTTATTCTATCACTTGCACTCTCCTTAAACTAGGAGGTGACTCCTTTTCTAGACTTTGCGATTAACCTCTCCAATCTATCTAATAGACCATCAAAATGCAATGGTGTTCTAGTGGAGCTAGAGCAATTGAAGAGGCGACTGGCTTCAAACATGGCTTGAGCCAATTCCACCATCTTGGCACAAAGTTTTGTTCGTTCAAGCTCTAGGTCCGCTCTAGGGTAACACTTTTCATGATCTGTTACATTTGGCCCTTCCTGTATTCTAGCCTACTATGCCCTAAGCATCATGTCTATGTCCTCAGGAGTGGGATCTGCTAAGACTGATCCTACTGGGGGTGGTGGATGGGTTACATGTGGTGGATTAGAAGGTTGGGGAATGGTAGGTGATGGGGATGGTAGTGAAGGTGATGTGTGAGAGTGTGTTTGAGATGTGATTTCTATTATTTTGGCTTTGGTCTATCGCAAACTTTCCTTGAGTTCGCTCATCTTCTTTGCCCATTGCCTTTTCATATGTTCAGGGCTTTCTCTCCAAGCCCTTGTCCTCTTCTTATTTTGGCTCTCAATCTCACTTACCTCCGCATTCTTTTCCTGGCCTAAGTCTTGGTTCTACTTAAGTGCCTGAGCTCTCGTGATGACTTGCATCGGGGCCGTGGATGTCACACTTCCCGTGGAGTCTACCACTAAGCCAATAACGTTGATAGGAGCGATTTTTGGCATATTGGCGGGGTTCTTGGGACACTCTCGTAACAAATGCTCCTTTCCAGAATCTGGACAAAAACCTTGAATTATCACAGATTGGGTTTGTGTGGGTGCAGGTAGAGGGCAATCATGAATGAGGTGATCTCCATGACATCAGAAGCATGGTCCTTTAGGAAATGGAGGTCTTATCTGGCTAGGTTGAGGTCTAGAGTTGGGGTTTGCGTACATGACATTTGCATATTCTGGCTCCCAACTAGATTCACTCCGCTCTTCATAATACTATAGGTTCACTTGGGGTTGAGCTATGATAGGGCACACATTAGCCATATGATCTCCTCCACAAGTGTAGCATCATTTTCCTGGGGCAAATCTAGGAATCTGCTTACTAGAAACACCTAATTTCTGAGCTACCTTTTCTGCTAGATCCTCAATTGATGTGGATTGTGAGGAAGTGAGGCTTGTAGAACTATCTGAATCTTTATAGATCTTTGACAGATCTAATTCCTCCCCTAGATTATCCTCAATGTCTATGCACATGCGTACACACTCCTCTATGGATCTAGGATCCTTCAAGTACACGTATGATCTCAGTTTGGTACTTATCCGTCTAGAAATAAGGCCACTTGTTTGGCTAGAGTGGGTAACTCTGGAGCAGGGCATCTCTCTAGTATTGCCTAAGCCTTCTTCATGTGAGCCTTACTGTCTCTTGAGGTGTTTCCTTGAAGTTGTATATCAAGGAAGATGTGTTCTGCCTAATGCCACTTTTGGAAAACTCAGTGATGAACACTTTAAGAAGTTGATCTATATTTCTATACTGATCTTGGTGAAGTGGTTGAAACCAAGTCAATGCATTGTTTTTGAGAGTCAAGCCAAAAGCATTGTATTGAGTGAACAAGTCTTCCACTTGTTCAGCTCTCAAAACTTGCCTAAACTCTGCTACATGGTCATACGGGTCTCCTATGCCATCGAAGCAATTCTTCATGGACTTAACCAATTGTGTAGGCCTTAAGGTTCTAGCATGTTCTCTAGGCCTTGGTAGAGGGAATTCGTCTAAATTTCTAGGATTCCTTGGGTCCCTATGTCTCTCCCTGTCCATCCTATCCGTCTCTATCCTCGCTCTTTCTCGTGTTAGCAAAGCTCACCTTGGGTCTATCTCTACTCCTTTCTCTTTGAGTCCCATCAGCTTGAGATGTTCCAGCTTCTTGGTGACCATAAGACACTGTGGATTGAGGTTGGGGAAAAACAAATTCACCCTTCCAAGTGTACGTGTGTCTTCCATGCTCTAAGACCACAAAGATCCTCTCAGAAGCATCATCTAAGTAGGTCACTTTGTCTGGGCTGTCAAATCTATGAATTCCTAGATCCACCTCATAATTGTCAATCTGTGGAGATGTGAGGACTAGTATGAAGACTATGAGCAAGTGAAGGCACAAGTGCATGAGTGAGAAGCACACAATCATACACACACATACACACACACGTGCACACAAGGTAGGAATAAAGAGAGGAACAATGGAGTTCTTTGCATTAGTCAAAAAGTCTCTTACATAAGCTCAATTCACTAACAATCTAACCCCAAAAATGAGCTCTCTAGCTCTTTTTATAATTTTTTGACTAGCTTTGGCCTTGTCCAGACCTAGTCTCTAGCCTAGTTAAAAATTAGGTTCTAGAGCCTATTTGAGGGCTCAAAGGGAGTCTAAAAATTATGAAAAATGGTATGCAGCTAATTCTAATACTCCTCAAGCTCGAGGACACCTCCGCTTGAACAAAATGGAGTCTATTCTACCAAAAACGGGATTTACAATGTGTGTGTAGTGATGAAAATCACTTGAGTTGGAAATAGTTTATGGAAAAAAATGATTGGGCCTTGTTGCCGTATTGTGCATGACTGCTCCGTTGGGCCTGTATGCTCTTTGTATGACTTGTATGCCAACAATCATTCTGACTATTACGGATGGTAGTTCTTTACATTGTCAAATGCTTTATTTGTGCCAGGATCAAGAAAAATCTCTTATCAGTTTTTGCATTATCCAAGGTTGGCTTGGTTGTCAAGTTTGTTGATGACAGATGTACAATTCATAATCTCTCAAATGGAAACATGATTATCGCTTCAAGAATTTTATGTCGGATGTAAAAGCTCATAGACTATGAAAAATTTGTGAATGATTCAGCATGTGCAGTACATGATTCTCAGGCTATGTCACATGCAAAGCTTTGGCATGTAGGCTTTGGTCATTTGAATTTTGCTAGTTTGCTACACCTACAGAAATATGAAATGATGTGTCCTCTTTGCCCAAACTTGAGGCATCTGATTGTTGATATATTTAGGTAGTGATGTGTGTGAACACACTAGGACCGCTGGGGCACTTTTTTCCCTCTCTAGGAGGTTTTTTTCCCCCGGCTTGTATATACGCCTATTGCCCTAATGGACTACTTATCTTTGTACATTCTCTAGTAATACATTCAGTATTGTGTGTTTGTGCTCCAAGCTTCTTCTTCTTCCTTTTGCTGTTTGCGTGCTTCCGTAGATATCTAATGGTCATCGCTCCATCTAGGGTGCCGGAAACACTCCTTCGTTTACAGTCTCAGATTCGCATGAAATTTGGTGAGCATACTCAGGGTCTCGAAGTTTAAGCATATCGAAGCCTGCTACAGGTCTAGCAGAACTCGTCTAGGTAGTTCTGTTCAACTTTTTGAGATATAGTCAATTTTCTGCATCAAGGTATTTTAGTCACCGACCATGGCTGAAAGCAGTGATGTATTCCATATGTTGGCTGTTGAGGATAAGTTGGATGGTACCAACTACCCATTGTGGGCTTATATGATGCATTGTATTGGTTGCAAAAGGATTGTTGAACATTGTGAAGGGTGTTGAAAGACGTCCTATTACACCTCTGACTACAGGTACTGCAAATACAGGTGCTGGAGCTGATGAAGATGGTGTCGAAGATGATATTCCACAGATTCCTGTTCGTGCTGCTATTTTTGTTGCACCTATTGCAGAGGAGATTGCTGGGATGGCAGAGATGCCCAAGCACATGCATTGATAGCTTTGTCTGGCAAACATGCCATTATTCCTCATATTGGCTCTTGCAGAATAGCCAAGGATGCTTGGAATACACTTACCACATTGTACCAAGATAAGAATGAGGCTCGTGTTGCTTACCTCCGAAAACAGTTGGAGAGTGAGCACATGAATGAAGTTGATTCTATGGACAATTTCCTAATGAAGATCAAAGACTTGAAGGAATAGTTGATTTCTGTCGATGAGGTTATACCAAATAGCTCACTTGTGTAGACCGTTCTGAATGGTCTTCCTGATTCATATCAGAGTTTTGCTTCTACTCTTCGGTTGGTGATGAAAGGCAATCCAAATGCCTTATCATTTGAGGAGTTAGTCTCTGTTCTGTTGCAGGAAGATGAGTCCAGGCAAAATAGGTCCATTATATGAGTTGCAGATCAAGCTTTCTTGGCTTGTCAGAAGGGCAAAGGAAAATGGAGCTCTTCAACTAGTAAGCAGAGATCTGCTAATTCTGCATATTCAAAGAAGGAAGATAAAGATGAGAAGAAATCAGAAAAGCAAAAATTGTTTTGTAAGTACTGTAAAGGGAATGATCATATCATAAAGAACTGTCCAAAATTGGCTGCTAAAGAGGCAAAGAAGAAAGAGGTTGGAATGGTTGTTGCAGAGGCCTCTATACCAAAAATAGAGTCTGCAAATCTTGTGCAGGAAGAAGAATGGGAATTTACTAGTCTGTAGTTTTGACCCATCTTCTCATGAGCAGTGCATGTCTGCAGTAGACTTAGATGTTTGGTATTTTGACACTGGGGCAACCAAACATATTACCTCACAGCGCAGTTTCTTCTCTTCAATCGAGCCTGCCCCTACAGGGAATAGTGTTACATGTGCCAACAACTCCTCTTATCCTGTTATGGGAGTTGGTAAGAACATTTTGACTACTACTGATGGTAGTTCTTTCACTTTTGTCAGATGCTTTATTTGTGCCAGGGATAAAAAAGAACCTATTATCAGTTTCTGCATTAGCCAGGATTGGCTTGGCTGTGAAATTTGTTGATGATAGGTGTACAATTCATGATCTGTCAAATGGTGATGTGATTATTGCTTCTGGCATTTTATGTCGTGGGCTGTATAAGCTCATAGACTATGAAAGATCTGTAAATGATTTGGCATGTTCAGTAAATGATTCTCAGGCTATGTAAAATGCAAAGCTTTAGCATGCACACTTTGGTCATCTGAATTTTGCTAGTTTGCTACGCCTACAAAAATCTAAAATGGTGTCCTCTTTGCCCAAACTAGAGGCACCTGGAAAACATGTTTGTGAAGGCTGTATTTTGGGAAAAATGTAGCGTTCCTGCTTTCCAAAAGATGGTTCAGTTTGGGCTACATGGAAATTGCAGATTGTACATAGGGATGTCTGTGGTCCTATGCAGACACCCTCTTTTGGAAATTACCTTTACTTCATGACTTTTATTGATATTTTTCCAGGCATGCATGGTTATATCCACTCAAAACAAAGTCCGAAGTGTTCATGTGCTTTAAACAGTTTTTGGTTTTGGCTGAAAATATGTCAGCATGTAAAATGGGCACCCTCCGTTTTGATCGAGGGGGGAATATATGTCTTCTGAATTTAATGCATTTCTGGCTGAACATGGGATAAAACACCAGTGTAAAGTTCCGTATACACCTCAACAGAATGGAGTTGCTAAACGAAAGAACAGGTCACTCATGGAGATGGCGAGTGACCACATAGTTTCTGGCTTGAGGTTGTCATGTGTGCAGCATATGTACTAAACAGGTGTCCCACTAAAGCGCTGCAATCTATCACTCCATATGAGGCTTGGCATGACCGCAAGCCATTTGTTGCTCATCTGCGTGTTTTTGGTTGTTTGGCATATGCACTAGTGCCTGAACAACATCGCAAAAAATTGGAGGATAAGGCAGTAAAATGTATTTTTGTAGGGTACAAGTCTGAAAGTAAAGGCTATCGTCTGTATCATCCACAAACTAAATGCATTCTTGTTAGCTGTGATGTTGTATTTGTGGAAGATGCTATTCAGCCATTGCTTTCATGTACTAAGGAGACATCTGTTAGCTCCAAAGACATGTATGATACTTTGATGCCCCTTTTTATAGGTGGACAGTCTAGTGTTGGTCCTAATGAGGCAACTTCTCAGCCTTTGCAGGTTTCATATGATGATGCAGATCATTCCATTTTTTATGCAGATTTACATGATGCACTTGTTGATGAGAGAGCTGATATTGACCAGGCAAAAACTATGCCAAAATGGTTGGTGCAGACTTTGTGTGACAACAAATTAGATGCACCTTTATCATATCGTACTCGTTCAGGCTCTCATAGTGCCTCTTTTGCATCAGATTGCTATGCTATGTTTGCGTCTAGTCTCTGTGATGAGAATGAGCCTGTTTCTTTTGATGAAGCACAGAATTCAGAAAATTGGATGGCTGCTATGCAATCTGAATATGATGCTATAATGAAGAATGGTACATGGTCTTTATGTGACTTGCCTCCTGGCAAGAAGGCCATTGGCACTAAGTGGGTATACAAGATGAAGCGTAAACCTGATGGTACAGTTGACAGGTATAAGGCTAGGCTTGTTGCAAAGGGTTATGCGTAGGAAAGAGGCATTGATTTTGATGAGACCTTTGCACCTACATGCCGTATGACTACTATTTGGAGCATTTGTGCACTTGAATGTTGGTGCAGACCAATCACCAATTGAAGGCTTGGAAGGTTAAAGAGTGAAGGAAGGATCAACTATTGAAGCTTGGAAGAAAGACATATTCAGAGGATAAGAGAAGTGTACACATATGTACATTAGTATAGTCATAGGTGACTTAGATCTTTGTTTGAGTAAGAATCTTGTACAAATTATCTATAAATACTTTGAGAAAAGTCGGGGCATGTAAGAGAGCATATGTGACAATAGTTAGAAGCCAAGATTGAGGAAGTTAGAAGTCATGAGATAGAGAAAAAGTTAGTTGAGTTAGCTCTCATCACTCAGTTGTAAACTTTTCTGAGTAATTGAAAATCTTGCGCCCGATGTTTCTGCGTGTTCTCCTTCTACAGTAGATCAATCGTGAAATGCTTTTGTACAAGTCTAAGTTGGAAGGTGCTTGACCTCTGTACAAAGTTTTAGCTTCCAATTGCAATCAGGCTTAGAGAATTAAGTGCAGGAACATTCATATGTGAAGTGTGTTCACAGGTTCCTAAAACAGGCGCAGATTTCGAAGTTATTGTTTTGATCATTTCTCCCAGCACAATTTAAAGTTTTGCATGAGTGAGGGCTTAATCTTTAAGTTGAAAGATAAGCTACTTATGGCTAGAAGCATTTTGTAAAACGGGTTCGACATTGTGAGAACCAAAGTTAAGAAGTTAGAGGTGTCAAATCGACTTCTCAGAAGTACAGATTTGGACATAGGTAACTTGTGAAGTAAATTTCTCAAGTTATACTAAGGTTTTTGAAGTAATTCAACTTGGAGGAGATGCGCAATCTCTAGGAGATGATTCATACAAAGTTTCATCAAAAACTTTACATGTTTGATAGGTCAATGTGGAGAAATAGTGCAGCAGACTTTTCTGTGTTTTATCTTTTTTACAGATTTTCTCAATTTTGATAATTTGGAGATTGGACCTCTAATTTAGTGAAGGTTTTGACTTACTCTTGGTATAGAGGTGCTCTAATCACAAGAGTAGGTTGTTCTTTTGGAGATTAACACTCTCCATCAGTGGTATCAGAGCAGGAGACATCAAAATCAAGGAAAGGAAGGTCCCGACTGCTGCAGATTCAAGAAGTTCAACATTTGAAGAACTAAGAAGTGAAAGCTTGGAGTCAAAAGCCTGAGGAGAAGACTACTCGACATCAAGAAAGGCAAAAGGAGTCTAATTCGAAGTAAAGGTACATACATTGTTTGTAAAGCTTGAAGATTTCAATACACAGGTGGATACAAGATGGGAGATGCTCTACAGATAGAGAAATTGGATAGGGAAAACTATCCTGCATGGTCAATGAGGATGGAAGCTCATCTTATGAGCAAAGATTTAATTGGTTACATCACAGGAGAAGAAGAGAAGCCAGAGTTCAGAGATCCTAGTGTTCCAACTAGGGAAGAGTTAGCAGATATGAAAAATTGGATGAAGAAAGATGCTCAAGCTAGGAGCATTATCTATATGGGAGTCAATGATTACTTGTTACCTCATATTAGAGGTCTTGAAAGTGCAACTGACATATGGAATGCTTTGGAGGAGCATTTCCAGAACACTACAAAGTCAAGGAAGGCATCCTTATGGGCAGAGTTTACTACCTTCAAGAAGAAGGCCTCTCAATCCATCTCAGACTATGTAACAAGGATGAAAGATATTGCAGATGCTTTAGGAGCTGTTGATGAAGACATTGAGGAGGATAAATTGGTAAGGCAAATCCTTACAGGGTTGAGAGGTGATGACAAATGGAAGCCATTTATTTTGTCTACAGAACTATCACTTGACCATTTCACTCCTGATTTAAATCAATTGTTAGGTCATATACTAACATTTGAGCAGGATGTTAAAGGAGATGGTGACAAGAGTACAGGACATGCAATGTACTCAAAGGACAAGAAGAAGAATAGGAAAGGAAAACAACAAGCAGGTGAAGATGAAGGAACAACTACTCAAGCCAACTTCCTAAGAGGAAGAGGAGGTGGCAAAGGTAGAGGAAGAGGCAGGAACAACAAAGATGGAGGCAAAGCTTGCTGGATTTGTGGTAAGACAAATCACTTAGCTAATGATTGTTGGCATAATAATCAGAATAATGGTGGATACAATCAAAATTATAATTCAAGAGGAAGAGGTGGCAGAAATCAAAGAGGTAATTACAGAGGTAGAGGTGGAAGGAATTACTTTGGAAGAAATGCAGGTAGAGGATTCCAAAGTCAACAATACAACAACACCTACTACAATTATGCTTCAGATCAAAAGGAAGATTCAACATTGATAATGAATGCAACTTGTGAAAGGCAGAGTGAAGATCAAAGAGTCTTCTACATTGACTCAGGGTGTAGCAATCACCTGAGTGGTAACATATCTTTGATGACTGATTTGGAAAGTAAAGTTTTTAATCATGTTGTTCAAACAGGTGACAACACAAAGCACAATGTGAAGTCAATTGGATCAGTGAAGGCCAAGGATGGAAGCACCTTATTGAGTAAGGTTTTGTATGTTCCTACAATCCCTAAGAATTTGATAAGTGTAGGTCAAATTGTTGAAAAGGGATATGAAGTAAGGTTCACTAATGATGGAGTATATGTGGAAGACCCTAGCCAAGGGTATAAACAGATTGTTTCAGGGAAAAAGGAAGGAAGATTATTTACATTGAAGATTCAAGGCAACATTGGTCATGCTATGTTCACATATGGAGGTCATAAGATCTCTGAGTTAGATCTTTGGCACAAGAGGCTTGGACATTTCAATGAAAGAGGTATTAAAGATATGGTTAACAATGGTTCAGTGCTTGGATTGCCTAATGTTGCAGGTCAACATATGACATACAAATGTGAGGCATGTCAATTAGGTAAGGCTCATAAACATTCCTATTCCAAGCATGGTTTTATGTACTCAGAGAAGCTTGAGTTGGTACACACAGATGTGTGGGGACCATCAAAAGATTTCAGTATAAATGGATCAAGGTATTATGTGATTTATGTTGATGATGCTACTAGGTGGATCACTATCTATGTGATCAAAGATAAGTCAGAAGTGTTTAATACATTTAAACACTATCATGCATATGCAGAAAGAATTACAGGTCATAAGTTGAAAAGACTAAGGTCAGATGGAGGGGGAGAGTATTTCTCAAATGAGTTCAGTGATTACTTATGGAATGCAGGTATAAAAAGGGAAGTTACTTGCAGGTACTCTCCTCAACAAAATGGTGTTGCAGAAAGGAGAAATAGAACAATTGTTGAGTTTGCAAGATCCATGATGAAGGAGAAAAATTGCCCTAATTATTTGTGGGCTGAAGCTGTAAATACAGCCACTTATTTGGTCAATAGGCTACCATGTAAAGCCTTGCAGGGTATGACACCATATGAGGCTTGGTGGGGTAAAAGACCTACCTTGGATCATTGCAGAGTTTTTGGGTGTGTGGCATATGCATATGTGCCATCACAATTAAGGCACAAGTTGGAGCCTAAAGCTGAAAAGTATGTTTTCATTGGCTATGATGATAAGCAGATGGGCTATAGATTGTGGAGTCCATCAACAAAGCAATTTATGGTTTCTAAGGATGTTACATTTGATGAACAAAGCACTTGGTATGCAGGTACAATCAATATCAATACAGGTGATGAAGAAGAAGTGAGTCAAAGAAAAGGTAAATCAAAAGTTCAAATATTTGATGAGCAAGAGAATAATGAAGTGCAGGTTGAAGTGGAAGAGACACCAAGATTTGATCCTGAATGTGAAGAGCCAGAAACCTCAAGGAGTGGAGAACTCAGAAGGTCAACAAGAAATAGGTGGCAACCTACAAGGTATAGTTATGATACTTCATTTCTAGCCACAAAAGATTATGCTTATATGGTGAATACAGATGAAGACCCTTCTACATATGAAGAGGCAAAAGGTAAGGAAAAATGGGAGAATGCTATGCAGGAGGAATATGATGCACTATTGGAGAATCAAACTTGGGATTTGGTTCCTAAACCAAATAGTCAGAAGATTATTGGATGCAAGTGGGTCTACAAGACAAAAAGGTTTGCAGATGGAAGTGTGTCTAGATACAAAGCTAGACTTGTTGTCAAAGGCTTTGCTCAAACATATGGTATTGATTATGATGAGACCTATAGTCCTGTGGCAAAGATGACAACCATAAGGACACTTATTGCTATTGCTGCATGTAAAGGTTGGAAGCTATGTCAACTTGATGTGAAAAATGCTTTTTTGAATGGTTACATTTCAGATGATGTATTCATGGAGCAACCTCAAGGGTTCAGAGATAAAAGGTATCCAGATCATGTGTGCAAGCTCAAGAGAGCTTTGTATGGCTTGAAGCAGGCCCCAAGGGCATGGAACTATAGACTTGTGAAGTTCCTAAAAGAACTTGGTTTTCAGGTGTCTAAAGCAGATAGTAGCTTGCTTGTCAAGGCAAGTGAAAATGGTTTCATATACATGTGCATATATGTTGATGATATAATTCTTACAGGTACAGATGAAGAAGGAATACAAAAGCTTAAGAGGCAAATGGAAAAGGAGTTCAAGATAAGTGACTTGGGAGACTTATCATACTTCTTGGGCATGGAGATTACATATACTCAACATGGAGTATTTGTGACCCAAGAAAGGTATTTGAAGAACTTGTTAATCAAGTTTAAAATGGATGATTGCAGGGTAGCACCTACATCAATGGAGGTGAATCACAAATTGAGTAAGTATGGAGGTGAAGAATTCAAGGACATGAGACAATATCAGAGTTTGGTTGGTAGTCTTATCTATGCTACTCTAACTAGACCTGATTTATCATATGCAGTAGGGGTTTTGTCTCAATTTATGCATTGCCCAAGGAAAGAACATTGGATTGCAGGACAAAGGGTGTTGAGGTACATTAAGGGTACACTCAATGAAGGTTTGTATTATGGGTTTACCTCAGATACAAATATCAAAGTTTATAGTGATGCAGATTGGGCAGGTAATCCAGATGATAGAAGATCAACCTATGGATACATGTGTTATGTGGGAGATAAGTTAATCTCATGGTGTTCTAAGAAGCAACATACAGTTGCTTTGTCTTCTACAGAAGCTGAGTATAAAGGCATGGTTGAAGCTGCAAAGGAAGTGATTTGGCTCAAGACCTTGATGAAGAGTCTTGACATTATGCATGGGGTACCAATTATATATGGAGATAACATGAGTTCATTGTATTTAGCTGCTAATCCTGTTTTTCATGCCAGGACCAAACACATTGAGATTCAGTATCACTTTCTAAGAGAGAAGGTGATGGATAAAGAGATTGAAGTAATCCATACTTCAACAAAAGATCAGATAGCTGATATGCTTACAAAAGGCTTGGATGGACCAAAGTTACAAAGGTTCAAAGACATGGCAGGTATAAAGAAGATAGTGAAGACCTCAATTGATGATTGAGGGGGAGCTGTTGGTGCAGACCAATCACCAATTGAAGGCTTGGAAGGTTAAAGAGTGAAGGAAGGATCAACTATTGAAGCTTGGAAGAAAGACATATTCAGAGGATAAGAGAAGTGTACACATATGTACATTAGTATAGTCATAGGTGACTTAGATATTTGTTTGAGTAAGAATCTTGTACAAATTATCTATAAATACTTTGAGAAAAGTCGGGGCATGTAAGAGAGCATATGTGACAATAGTTAGAAGCCAAGATTGAGGAAGTTAGAAGTCATGAGATAGAGAAAAAGTTAGTTGAGTTAGCTCTCATCACTCAGTTGTAAACTTTTCTGAGTAATTGAAAATCTTGCGCCCGATGTTTCTGCGTGTTCTCCTTCTACAGTTGATCAATCGTGAAATGCTTTTGTACAAGTCTAAGTTGGAAGGTGCTTGACCTCTGTACAAAGTTTTAGCTTCCAATTGCAATCAGGCTTAGAGAATTAAGTGCAGGAACATTCATATGTGAAGTGTGTTCACAGGTTCCTAAAACAGGCGCAGATTTCGAAGTTATTGTTTTGATCATTTCTCCCAGCACAGTTTAAAGTTTTGCATGAGTGAGGGCTTAATATTTAAGTTGAAAGATAAGCTACTTATGGCTAGAAGCATTTTGTAAAACGGGTTCGACATTGTGAGAACCAAAGTTAAGAAGTTAGAGGTGTCAAATCGACTTCTCAGAAGTACAGATTTGGACATAGGTAACTTGTGAAGTAAATTTCTCAAGTTATACTAAGGTTTTTGAAGTAATTCAACTTGGAGGAGATGCGCAATCTCTAGGAGATGATTCATACAAAGTTTCATAAAAAACTTTACATGTTTGATAGGTCAATGTGGAGAAATAGTGCAGCAGACTTTTCTGTGTTTTATCTTTTTCACAGATTTTCTCAATTTTGATAATTTGGAGATTGGACCTCTAATTTAGTGAAGGTTTTGACTTACTCTTGGTATAGAGGTGCTCTAATCACAAGAGTAGGTTGTTCTTTTGGAGATTAACACTCTCCATCATTGAAGCCCATCATGATTGGAATGCACATCAGTTGGACATTAAAACAACATTTGTGAATGGTGACTTTCATGAAGAAGTGTATGTTTTTTAGCCCCGTGGCTTTATGCAAAAAGGGCATGAAAACTAGGTCTGCAGGTTAAACAAGGCATTATATGGTTTAAAGCAAGCACCACGTGCTTGGTATGAGAAGATACATGCCTATCTGGTTGCACATGGTTTTGAGAATAGTCCAACTGAAAGCACCTTATATGTTAAGCATGCTAATGATGTGCTTTTGATCATTGTTGTCTATGTTGATGACATGCTGCTCATTGGTCCTATTGACAAGCATATTGCTGATTTCAAGGCTGATTTGCATGCCTCATTTGAGATGTCTGATTTGGGGCATTTGCATCACTATTTGGGCATTTAGTTTATGCAAGTTGATGGTGGAATAGCTTTGTGTCAAACGAAATATATTGACACATTATTGCAGTGTTTTGGCCTTGAAGACTGTAAGCCTATTACCACTTCTATGGAGACACGTCTACGATTGAGTCTTCATGATGCTGGAGATGCATTCTCTATCAACAGGTTGTTGGATGCTTGATTTACTTATGCATTACTCGGCCAGATATTCAGTTTGTTGTCTCACAGATGAGATTTATGATTGCCTAGGAGTCAAGCATTGGTAGGCGGTTAAGCGCATTTTTCGCTACTTGAGTGGTACTCGGCTACTTGGGTTGTTTCATCCAAAGGGGGGATCACTACTGCCAGATTCGCATGCTTTTTCTGACTGTGATTGGGCTGGTTGCTATGACACTCGTGTGTCCACTAGTGGCTTTTGCTTCATGCTTGGTAGCTCATGTATATCTTGGTTGAGCAAGAAGCAGCCTACTGTGGCCACTTCCAGTTGCGAGGCTGAGTATAGGGCAGGTTTTACAACTACTGTTGAGTGTATGTGGCTCAGATGCCTTATGGCTGATTTGGGTGTTGGTCAGTCTTCTGCCACCACCATCTTCACTGGCAGTCAGAGCGCATTGGCAGTTGCGAGGAACCCTGTGTTCCATGCTCGCACTAAGCACATTGAGGTGCATTATCACTATGTCAGGTAGAGGTTCTCTGCTGGGGAGATCAGCTTGGCATATGTGCCTACACAAGAGAACATTGCAGACCTTTTCACCAAGGCTCTGCCTAGGGAGAAGTTTGAAGCTTTCCGCAAAGCTTTGGGCTTACTTCCTTTTGTGGAGTGATTTCTACATAGCTTGGCACTTCCTTATATATGAGTGCCAACTCCTTGTTCACTGCATCACTCCCAGGGGGGATTTGTTGATATATTTAGGTAGTGATGTGTGTGAACACACTAGGACCACCGGGGCACTTTTTTCCCTCTTTAGGAGGTTTTTTCCCTCGGCTTGTATATACGCATATTGCCCTAATGGGCTAGTTATCTTTGCACATTCTCTAGTAATACATTCAGTATTGTGTGTTTGTGCTCCAAGCTTCTTCTTCTTCCTTGTGCTGTTTGCGTGCTTCCACAGACGTCTAACTCCAACACCGATAAACATGTCTGTGAAGGCTGTATTTTGGGCAAAATGCAGCGTTCCTTCTTTCCAAGAGATGGTTCAGTTTGAGCTACTCGGAATTTGCAAGTTGTTCACAATGATGTTTGTGGTCCTATGCAAACACCCTCTTTTGGAAACTATCTTTGCTTTGTGACTTTCATTTTCAAGGCGTGTGTATGTTTTTTAGCCCCATGGCTTTGTGCAAAAAGGGCATGAAAACCAAGTGTGCAGGTTGAAAAAGGCTTAATATGGTTTAAAACAAGCACAATGTGCTTGGTATGAAAAGATACATGCCTATCTAATTGTCCATGGTTTTGAGAATAGTCCAATTGAGAGCACCTTATATGTTACGCATGGAAATGATGTGCTTCTAATCATTGTGGTCTATGTTGATGAGATGCTATTCACTAGTCCTATTGAGAAGTATATTGTTGATTTGAAGGTTGATCTGCATGCATCATTTGAGATGTTAGATTTGGGGCACTTGCATCATTATTTGGGCATTCAATTTATGCAAGTTGATGGTTGAATACCTTTGTGTCAAGCAAAATATATTGACATATTCTTGCAGCATTTTAGCCTTGAGGGTTGTAACCTATTGCCACTCTTATGGAGCCCAGGTGTCAAGAATTGGCAGGCGATTAAGTATATCTTTTGCTATTTGAGTGGTGTCTGACTAATTGGATTGTTTTATCCCAAGGGCTGGATCACTACCATCAGATTTGCATGCTTTTTTTGACAGTGATTGGGATGGTTGCTATGACACTCGTGTGTCCACTAGTGGCTTTTGCTTCATGCTTGGTAGCTCATCTATATCTTGGTTGTGCAAGAACCAGCCGACTGTGGCCACTTCCAATTGTGAGGCCTTTCACAACGATTGCTGAGTGTGTATGGCTCAGATGCCTTATGGCTGATTTGGGTATTAGTTAGTCTCCTGCCACCACCATCTTCATAGATAGTTAGAGCACATTGACAGTTGCAAGAAACCCTTGTGTTTCATGTTCGCATTAAGCACATTGAGGTGCATTATGATTATCTCAGGGAAAGGTTCTCTGTTGGAGAGATCAGCTTGGCATATGTGGCCACGCACGAGAACATTGCAAACCTTTTCAGGAAGGCTCTGCCTAGGGAGAAGTTTGAAGCTATTCGCAAAGCTTTAGGCTTACTTTTTTTTGTGGTATGATTCCACATAGCTTGGCACTTCCTTGTACATGAGTGCCAACTCCTTGTTCAATGAATCACTCCTAGGGGGGATTTGTTGATATAGTTAGGTAGTGATGTGTGTGAACACACTAGGATTGCTAGGGCACTTTTTTCCCTCTTTAGGAGGTTTTTTTCCTCCCAGCTTGTATCTACATCTATTTCCCTAATAGGTCACTTATCTTTGTACATTCTCTGGTATTACATTCAGTATTGTGTGTTGTGCTCCAAGCTTCTTTTCCTTCCTTGTACTGTTCATGTGCTTTTGCAGACCTCAAACTCCAACATTTGTTGCCTCTGTAGTTTTTTGCATAATCTAGAAGTCTGTGCAGAGTATCGTGTGTGTCTCCCACAGCTCCATTTTCATCATGGTGCATCCCCATTGCACCATTTTAGAACATATAGTGCACTATATTTCTTTGCACTTGATAAGCTAGGCCTAGTGCAAAATATAGAAATAATGATAAAGATGGATTAGAAAGCATCATTTCTTGATTCACTAATTCTTGGTTCAATATGGGGACTCAGTAAAATTATTATCCTTATTTAGTTGGTCCAATGGCACTACTCCATTAGGTAGTGTTGACTAGGTGATTGACTTGGAATGACTTTTATCATTCGCATAATAAAATCTATTTAGGGTTTATTTCAGAACTTAATTGGTTTTGAAATAGGATTTTGTGCTTGTAATCCATTAAACAAAATGTACTTACTAAGATTATGGTCCAAAATCGTTTGCAAAATCAACTTCAATTTGAAGATAACACCTACTTGGATTATTTTAAAAACAAATAGGTAGCTTTATCTCTTTCACAATCCACTTATTGGATGACCGATCTTGATTTAATATCCATCTAAGTTTTCCTTTTCCCCATAGATGATGTCTTTTTCTCAATGAAAAACATTATATGCATTTTAGATTGAAAAATAAGGATGAAAATCAGCCCAAAATTTCAAATTATGAGAATTTGAAAAAGAATATTATTACATAGTCTCCTAAAAATATAAATAACAAAATTTGAACCCTATCTTTTCATATAATGTCCCTTTTTTCCATATTCATGATTTCTTGCATCCCCTTTTCTTGATACATATTTCCCTCTCTATGTAGCTTTTTCATAAGAGTGCTTTGAAATTCACCTAGTGTTTGAGAGTGCACTATAGTACAATGATATGCTCAATTATCTCATACATATTTCTATTTTTTCATCATTCTACATCAAGTCGATAAATAGACAAAAGAAAGATGAAAATCTAGTGTGTTAGACATCTTCAAAACTTTGGCATCATTGTCGATTCCAAAAATGAGATCATGCAAACGATAATCTTTGACTCTAGATCTTGCCTTTCTCATAAAGATGGTTGGCATCCTCTTTTGCTAGTTATGCTTCTCTTCTAAGGATGTGAGTCACAAGTGATTTCTTTGTGTGTTGATCTCCTAAAATTGCATGCGTCAAGGTATGATTGCTTTGTGTGTTGATGTCCTAAAATAACATCATTATTACATAAGTTTTGTTGAATCAACTTTTCCAAAAGAGGGATTGCTATTATTTTTTTTGTAGGAATAGTTTCTCCTTATCTTTGAAGATAGCTTTCATCATATCCAAAATTTCATCATAGAGAGGTATGAAATTGGGTGGAACTATTTTTTTTGCCTCCATTTCTAGTTTGATTTTCTTTTTTTCTTGTTTGATAATGATTATGTCTTGACCCGACAAGGGCTTAACTTTGGCTTCCCTTAGCATTGGCCTCCCTAATATCATAGAATACATGGATTGTTGATTCTCTATCTTCAAAATGTAAAAATTACCGTGCATGAGAGTCTAGAAATTTTGATTACTTAATGTGGAAGAATACCATAGTGGTTGGACCCTCCTTTGGTCATTCATCTTCACTTGGAAAGATGCAAGTATCCATTTCATCAAGTTTACCATTGAAAAATCGATTTAGGTAGTATGCTTACTTGTAATCCTCCATCAAGTAATACTCCTATTAGGTAAGTTTAAGCAATAGATAGGTTAGATATAGATACCCTAGAGAGGTTAGATATAGATACCTTGTAGTCCATGTCCAAATATGGAGTTTATTCAGTATCTAGTTTGGCTAAGTTAGTGATAAAACTTTCAATATTTTACTCCAATGATAATCTAAAGACGAGTCCTTCTATGAAATATAGCATGATCTTTAAGAGTTGTCCCATATTTATTGAGATTGGAATATGCAATAATGTTTCAAAAATATCATCATGTTTTCCTTTGTTTTGTTGCATTGACATGAGATGATGTTGATTGGTAGCATGAGGTTCTACAATTGTTGATTCTTCCTAATTTTTTGTTGTGGGTGTGGACTAGATGTGATGGACCCATAATCTTATACCACATCAAACATGATATCCTTGACCTTTTCCTATACATGCAACTCTTGATGAGCTCATCGTTGTCCTAAGGACATTACATTTTTGTATGTACATGATTTTAGATCCTTTCTTATCTTTTTTTTCCTAGAAATTTTAAATTTAAAGGATTATTATTCAAAATATTCTTTCTTATTTATGTTGAATAAATCTTAGAACGCTTTAAATAATTACAAAGGTTTTTTATTTTATAATTTCATTGATGTTTTTTATATTAAAATAGGAAACGTTTCCAATATATTTTTATTTCTCTTTCTACCTCTCGCAATCTTGATCATTGACGAAGGGAACTTCTCCCCCTATTACTCTCGCATTCTCTCGGAATAAGATGGTGCTCCCACCATTACTAAACTATTTTCACTCACTCCATTAACATATAGTCTACAACATGAAATCCTAAGTAATTCCTTCCTATAGTGAGTGTCTAAAGCATGGATGATTCTTTGTTAGATTTAGACCATTAGTCCAAATCACCATTCTTCATTCCTCAATATTTTGGGTGTAGATCTCTAGACCAATCCCATAATTTAGCTCATAGCCTTCCCACTCATTTCCATGACAACCTAAATGTTCAACTCTTCATGTATTAGATAATTTATAAAAACATTGATCGTTCTTGATCTCTAAATCTTTGTCATTTGTGCAAAAGTAGTGCACCATGTCATCTCTATGTACCAATCATTATGATCGTGTTGTCTATTTATTTAAAACTAAAATACTCATAGAAATTGAACTAATGGCATCTATGAGTTGAAAACATATGCACAAAGGTTCCGATTTGAAATTTTCAAGCCTTAAGAAGAAATAAGATGATTTTATCTTTTTAAATCTCAAAGTCATCATAGAAAATTAAAATAAGTTTATTCCTCGCAAAAGAAAAAACTTTCAACGATGATGAAGATGTAGATCCACCAATATTTTTAGCTTATAATGATGGTGATAAAAGTTAGAACCTCTCTCTCAACGACACTAATAAATTAAATATCATCTTAATTGTCACCTCCATCTCAATCATAGATAGAGGAATCTTCAAATGACATAAAATTATTGCTATCTTTCATATAATTTCCTTAGTGTCATTTTCAAAGAGAGAGAGAGAGAGAGAGAGAGAGAGAGAGAGAGAGAGATAAAGAGACTAGATGGCATAAATGAAATGGAAAAAAAAGGAAAATTTATAACTATCAAGTAGTAATTTGGACCATCTTTTATAGAAGATGTTCACCTATTCTCATAAATAATAAAGGAAACGTATCCTATTTATCACTCCTAAGTGAATAGAGTAATGGCTTGAATTGATAATTTAAGGTCAGAAGAAATTGCTTTTTTATCACTAAAAGTGTTGGAATTAGCAAAAGCTAACATGAGATACATGTGGTGGCAAAGGGTCATGAGACCAAGATCTCTTTATTAGAGGGCCTAATATCAACTTGGGAAGTCTAAAGGTTAGGATCATAATGGCAACATGGTATCCTAGGAAACCTTGGAGATGGTTTTAGAATAGAGAGGGATCTAATAATATAAGTTAGAAAGAGTTATACATGAATTGTAAGTGAGACCATGGAAAAGTAGTTATTTTCCTTTGCTTTTAATGGTGCTATCGAAACATAAGGAAGGATGTTAAAAATGTGGGTGATGAATAGGAAAACTTAAGTCTTTCTCGATCTAATGGCATTTTTCACACCTATGAAATCGAGATATTAGGTTCATTTGAGAGAATATGAGTGAAAGATTTTTTAATACTAGAAAAAGAGGATACTTGTGCTGATAAATGAGGAAAAGAAAGAAAAGGAAGAAAATCTTTGATAAATGCTGCACAATAGCTCAGAGGAAGGAAAGAAAGAAGAGGGGTTTTTAATTTGATGAACATTTGAGCTCACAGTTATGTCAAAGTAAGGTTTTTGTGGTGTAAAAAAAATAATAGGGTGAAAAAGACACTAAACAGTGCAATAGACTCACAAAAATACCTCTTTTATGCTTTTTTTTTTTCTTTTGCTGATCCTCAAAAAATGTCTTAGTAAAACTTCAAAAGCCAATGAGAACAATCCAATGAACTCATCATGATCAAGTTAAAGATGAACAAGTGCAAGAAGAACTTGTGACAGATGATCCTCTGATAGATGATCCTTGACAAATAATCCTTAGTAGACAATCCTATTCTCAAAATCTCCATTGATCCAAGGGGTAATCTTTGAGGGGACAATCATGCTAGCAGATGATTGATGATTGATTTGGTAAGACAATCAACAATAATTGAAAACATGAGCGCATCCACAAAGTCACAAAATCATCATCAGCAATCAAGTGAAAACACGATTGTGATCCACAATTCACAATTCATGATCAATTACATCACTCAATCCCAATCCAATAAGCTTGTAATCATGTATAATCACAATGATCGAAACCTCAGATACATGATCAAGAATCAGCTTTTCGTGATGGTGATTGCACAATCAATAATAGATGATAGATTATATTACTCCACCATGATTGTGCTATAGCACATATCCTTCCTTATGATGTCCATGCTAATTTCCCTTGAGTTTTTCAACTTCATGTGTTTGATAAGCTATGAAAATGTTGATCAGCCTTGACCTCCAAACTTTTATGTCATTTGTGCAAACTTAGTGCACAATCATGTCACGATTATATATAAACTATGATCACGTTGTATATTTATTTAAAACTAAAGTATTCATATAAGTGAAATGAATGGCATCTATGAGTTGGCACAATGTGTGGATTAGACTATGGATATTTTTCTATGACCATGAAATTTTCAATCTTGAAGGGAAAATATTAAAAAATTGTCTCTTAAATCTTAAGTCCACCATAGAGTATGAAAATCTATGTATGCCTCTCAAAAGTAAACTCTTTCAATAATGATGAAGATGTGGATCTACAAACATTTCTAGCTTATACGCTGTTCACATAATGATGATGATAACACCTAGACCCTGTCTCTCAAGGACACTAATGAAGGAAATCTCATCCTCATTGTCGCTCTATCTCAATCAAACTAAGAGATCTAAGGAGATCTTCAAGTGGCATACAACTACTACTACTTTCCATGAAGCTACTAATATCCACATCTTTTTTGTGCCTTTCTCATAAAGAGAGATAAAGAGACTAAATGAAATAAATGATACAGCTAAAGACAAAAAGAGAAACTCCTTCTTTGAATAGGTTGTCCTTAGTGAATACTCTTTTCTTCCTTCTCTCATCTATCTTTTAATCTTCCTTCTCTTCCTCTTTCTTTTGCACTTCCTCCATGTACTTATTTCCATTACTACTCACCAAAATGGAATGCCAACCACTCAGTCACTTTCTAAGGATAACTTCTAGGTATGTGCTTATGTACACCTTGCATATCTAGATTTAGACTTTGCTTTGACCCAAAAGAATTTTAATAACCTTCTCATCCCCTTCATGGGGGGAGGGCTTTCCTTTTTCACTTTGTTGTTCCCTCAGGCAAAAATTATGTGGTGTCTATGTTATCAGGATCTTAACTCATGCGCATACAGAGGTTATGAATGCTGAAAATACACAGAGAAAATAGATACGCAAGGAGATGAGACAGAATGTAGTATTGGGTGCAATCTCCCCCCATGCACTCTATTTTTGATAGTCCACATAGTGCATGTATTTATAGGATTTTAAAATAGTGGTTACATGAGAGAAGCTTCAAAAAACATGCATGGAAGTAAAAGCTGGTCTCTTTTGTAGAGAGCCTTTGCTTTTACTAATAGAAATGGCAGCCTATAGTGATTCGTATCTAACCACTAATTTTACTAACTATTTCTAAAAATCAAATCCTCTACATGGGTTTATTTAAAAAGTATATAAAATATAAATCTGATTATTGATGTCCGTCCTTTCATGCCTTTCATGCTCCTCACAAACCGTCAACTCTTATATCAAAAACACCAAAACACATTAATACATCAATAAATTAACTCTCCAACAATTCCTTGTTCAACACATTCCATAATTCATAACATGCCCCTCAATTGAAAAAGCAATTGACCTCAGTTGAGAAAAGAATAATAAACATGGATGGCCAGTCACATGTTTCATCACTGAACAAAAATAATCATGTTCCATGTAAAAACACATGTATGGAAATGTTCATGAAGGAGTTACATTAATTTGTATGTGTATGATATGCAAAAATTAAGTGATCATAATGGGGTGTTAATTTTGTTTTATGTATCCATTGACATTCTTCAATAGAGTGATTTTTTTACTTAACTAAATATCGATGATACTGAGTACTTGTGCATGTAGTAGTGACATCATGATCAATTATTTTCTTAGGAACTAAGATTTTAGATTTTTCTTCATTTAAAGGAGGGCCATCAAGAAGTGGATTGAGTGGTAAATTTCCTTTAAACGGTTTAAGTAAACTAATATGAAAAGAGTTATGTATCTTCCAATGCAATGGTATATCTAATCTGAATGAATTATCATTAATTTTATGTATGATGAGAAATGGTCCATAATAGCAGGGTGTAGGTTTAATTTTAGGATGCTGCAAAATATTTTTCAAATGTAGTTTAATATTATGTAGCCATACAAGATCATTCTCCTTGAATTCTTTGGTTAATCGTGTTGTATTGATATTATGTGTATATCATTCTTGACTTTTCCTAATGTGCTCATGAACATTGTGAAGTATAGAAATGTGATCTTGAGCAATAGAATCAACCATTGAAATATTGGTTTGGGTGAGTGACATGGGAGTGGGAAGCTTTTTACCATAGCATTTTACATGTTGACATACAATGCATTGAGAAACATAATGTGCAATATCTTTTTCCATGTGGGGCCAAAAGAAGACATCTCTACAAGCAAAAATGGTGCTATGTATGCCTCTATGACCCATGTAAGATGGTTCATGCATTTCTTTGATGAAAAACCCTTTAAAGGCTTGAGTTATGCATAATCTATATTGAAAATAAAGTAAACCATTATGAAATGTATAATTGTCATCAGATAAAGATGCACCATTGTTGAATTCATGCCATGCACATGAGAAATACAAATCAGATGCATAAGTGGAAACCAATTCTTGAAAGGAATGAATTTGGATGGCAAAAGTATTATGCAAAATAACAGAATGGGAAGGAAAACAATTGAGAGCATTGGCTATGACATTAGCTTTACCATGTTGGTATTGGATGATAGGTTGGAAATTTTGAATAAATGAAGCCCATTTAAGATGTCAATTGGAGATTAAAGGATCATTTAATAAATCCTCAATAACCTGTTGATTGGTTTTGATTAATACCTCAAATCCCATAAGATAGTGTTTCCAAATCCACAAAGCATGCACAACTGCTAACAATTCCTTATCATATGTACTTTAATTCTTTTCTGAAGGCTTAAGCTTTCTACTCTCAAATGCAATGGTATGATCATTTTACATTAAAACAACACCTATTCCTAAACCACTAGCATTAGTAATGACATGAAATTGTTGTAAAAGATCAGGTAATTATAAAACAAGTGCATGTGAAAGTGCATGTTTGAATTTTTGAAGGGTTTTTGTTGGGTAACTCCACTATCATTCTTAATATAAACAAGTATATCATCGAAGAGTACAAGAACAAAAGCTTGGTAATCAAGAAAAATGTTGTTCATCATTCTTGCAAATGTAGCAGGAGCATTAGTAAGTCCAAAGGGCATTACCATAAATTCATAATGGCCGGTTTGAGTTCTAAATGCACTCTTAAAAATATCACTTTGCATCATATGAATCTGATGGTAACCCAATTTAAGATCAATTTTACTAAAGACACGAGTGCCTCGTAATTTATCTAAGAGATCATCTATTCAAGGAATAGGGTATCTATTCTTTATTTTGATCTTGTTAAGGGATCTATAATCAATGCACATTCGATAAATTTTATTCTTCTCCTCGACTAAGAGAACTGGTGCTCCAAATTGGGAAGAACTAGGCCTTATAAGTCCTTTCTGTAGTAGGTCTTTCACTTGGTTTTCTATTTCCTTTTGGTGTAGTGGGCCATTCATGTAAATTGTTTTATGAGGAGGAGAAGTACGAGGGATTAAGTCTATGCTATGGTCAAAGGATCCTCGAGATGGTGGTAGTTCAGAGGGATATTCAAACATAAAACAATCCTTATAAGTAGTCATGAAAGGTTTATGTGCATCAAGAAGTATGTGAGTATAATCATTTATGACATTGAAAAAAACAATACATGAATTATATCCTTTCCTAAATGCACTTTTTACTTGAGTATGACTAATCCATGGAAATGATTGAAAATCATGCTGCGTATACAAAGTAATGATTTGACCTTTAAATTCAAAGTTAAGGGTATGTGTATGGTAGCCAATGTGTGGGTTATAATGATGAAGAAAATGCATACCGAGTATAACATCATAAGATTGCAAAGGTGCAATTAAAAATGTTCATGAATCTACATATGAGCCTATGCTAATTATAACATATTGCACTTCTCATGTTACATTATAATGACTGTTGAAATGCATCTTTCACTTTATACAAGGAAGGAAATGTTTTTAATTTTAGTTCTTGTACGAATAAATGTGAAGTGAAATCATGTGAACTACCATTGTCATGTAAAATATTAACGAATTTGTTATTTATAGTACCCTGCATGCAAAGTAGAGAATGAGTAGAGATACCTTTACCCAAGGTAATTAAGTCCTTCTCTAATGCTTCCTCTCTCCAAACAATAGGACTTTCTTCATTAAGGGCCTCCATGTTATGCAATTGAGTTGCAGCTAGTTTCATGTGAAGAGGTCGCAATCTGCACTTTATTTTTGTATGCCCAGGTTTATCACAATTCCAGCAGGTGATACATGGTCACTTCTGTTGGGCATCTACCGTTGAAGTTTGTAGGGTAGGTGGTTTGGTAGGTTGAAGAGATGAAGCAATAGGTGCAGTTAAGTAGTTGGATTGTGGAGGATGAGGAAAACTAGAGTAAGATGAGGCATTAAAATTACGTTTCATAGGAAAATTGGGTTTAACAAAAAGTGGTCGTTGATGTGACTGTTGTAGACACATTGATTGGGTTATGGATTGGGATTCCTTCTTTGTGTCGTAGGCAAAAGAGATAGCCTTGTTGAGGGTTTTAGGTCATAGAGTGTGAAGCTTGGCTTGGATTCCCACCTCGAAACCATCTTTGTATTTTCATTGGAAGCTATCCTCTAGTACATCTTCAAGCATTCAAACCAACAATAAATTTCACTAGAACCACTCCGTGTAGGTAGTAATTGTGTCATCCTCCTTTCATATAAAGGTTGTTCATGCATGTCAAACATGTAAATGATATTGAAGAGGAAGAAAAGAATCCTTCACTTTATCTTGGAAAACCTTCCTTATTGTTGGACGATCTGTACTGTGATGCACAACATTCCACCAGAGTTTAGCTTTTTCTACTAAATAGTTAGTGGCAAATTTGACTTTTTCACTTTCAGCATATGTTTTATCACTACAAAAATTGTCAAACTGTGATAACCATGAAAGAACTAAAGGGCCATCCTTATGGCCACCAAACCATAGAAACTAGTTAATTTTAACACCAATCTTGGAATGCATGCCATCCGATTGGAGAGAGAAAATCGCTTTTACCACCCTCGTAAGGTTGGCTTCATCAGATTGCATCTTCTAAAATCCTTTGTCGCATTGTCCAAATCTCATTCTGAGCACCTCAAAGTTCATGTCGTAGGAGCTCTAGCTGTTGCTCAAGTGTTGCCTTAGGTAGAGGTGAATTACCAAAATCCTCCATGCTGTTCATAGGATCCATGAGTATGTAGAGAACAAAACCCTCTTGCTAGATATGTTAAAACAATTTTGAGATTGCTTGAATTAAAATGTAAAAGGAAGGTTGTTCTTGGGATTTGAAAAAGTAAGAAAGAGATGCAAGTTATGTTAAATATAATAAAAGAGAACTAGAGTACCAACGCAAAGAGATAGTGTAGTGAGAAAACACTTCCCTTCTGAGAATGAGGTTGTGGGTTCAAATCCTCCCTCCTTGGTGAATATAGAACTCCTTATTGCCACTCATAAATGTGCATAGCCAATGGCTGCCAAAGGTCACCAAGGGATCCATGGGTGCCAAAGATGCCAGAGTAATGCCTTAGTTATGCCTAGTTTTATGCCTCAAACCCTCTACGTGGGTTTATTTACAAACTATATAAAATATAAATCCGATTATTGATGTCTATCCTTTCACACATTTCATGCTCCTCACAAAACCTTCAGCTACTATATCAAAAACACCAAAACACATTAATATATTAATAAGTTATTCTCCAACAATTCCTTGTTCAACACATTCCATAATTCATAACAGTCTAAAAGGGGAGGGGGGGTGAGTTCTTGCAATTATAAATCTACCTAAAAAAGTGAGAGATTTATGTATCTTCCACTCTTTAGGAGTCTTCTCGAAATTGACCATGTATCTTTCATCCCAAATCTTCCATAGAGCTTCACTTCTAATGGTATTCCATCATGTCTTCAACCAATACACGAGCCCTTCATTGATCAAAAGAAATGAACAATCGGACATCTTTATTGATCTCCAAGGTTATAGAGATTGTTGCCTCATCAGTAACAATCATGGGGGGACCTTTAGAGATGTGATGGATCCCTAATTTTCTACCATTGCCTATCGATGCAACTCTTGATGAGGTAAACATTTCCTAAGGACACTATCTTTTATAATCTACATGCTTTTAGATTCTTTCTTCTCCTTTTCCCCCTAGATTTCTTTTAATGTGAGCAGTTATTGCTCAAAATATCTTCTTCTTTCTTCATTTTTTATTTAAAAATGTATTTTTGTTGGGTAGAGTTCTGAAAGTGAAGGTTATCGTCTATATCATCCACGGACTAAACGCATTCTAGTTAGCCATGATGTTGTTTTTGTGGAAGATGATATTTAGCCATTGCTTTCATGTACTAAGGGGACATCAGTTAGCTCTAAAGACATGTATGATACCTTGCTACCTCTTTTTACACGTGGACAGTCTAGTGCTGGTCCTAATGAGGCAACTTCTCAACCTTTGTAGGTTTCAGGTGATGATGCAGATCATTCCATTTCTGATGTAGATTTACATGATGCACTTGTTGATGTGAGAGCTGATATTTAGCAGGCAAAAACTATGCCAAAATGGCTCGTGCAGACTTTGTGTGATAGAAAATTAGATGCACCTCTATCTGCATATCATACTCGGTCAGGCTCTCATAGTGCCTCTTTTGCATCAGATTGTTATGCTATGGCTGCATCTAGTCTCTTTGATGAGACTGAACCTGTTTTGTTTGATGAAGCACAAAATTGTGAACATTGGATGGCTGCAATGCAATCTGAATATGATGCTATAATGAAGAATTGTACTTGTTCTTTATGTGACTTGCCTCCTCGCAAGAAGGCCATTGGCACAAAGTGGGTGTACAAGCTGAAGTGTAAACCTGATGGAACAATTGATAGGTATAAGGCTAGGCTTGTTGCAAAGAGTTATGCACAAGAAAGAGGCATTGATTTTGATGAGACCTTTGCACCTACATGTCGTATGACTACTGTTCGGAGCATTTGTGCACTTGCAGCCCATCATGGTTGGAATGTACATCAGTTGGACATTAAAACTGCATTTTTGAATGGTGACTTGCATGAAGAAGTGTATGTTTTTCAACCCCATGGATTCGTGCAGAAAGGGCATGAAAACTAGGTTTTTAGGTTAAAGAAGGCATTATATGGTTTAAAGCAAGCACCACGTGCTTGGTATGAGAAGATACATGCCTATCTGATTGCACATGGTTTTTGAGAACAGTCCAACTGAAAGCACCTTATATGTTAAGCATGCTAATGATGTACTTTTGATCCTTGTGGTTTATATTGATGACATGCTGCTCACTGGTCCTCATGACACGCATATTGCTGATTTTAAGGATGATTTGCATGCCTCATTTGAGATGTCTGATTTGGGGCATTTGCATCACTATTTGGGCATTCAGTTTATGCACGTTGATGGTGGAATGGCTTTGTGTCAAACGAAATATATTGACACATTATTACAACATTTTGGCCTTGAAGATTGTAAACCTATTGCCAATCCTATGGAAAGAGGTTTATGACTGAGTCTTCATGATGCTGGAGATGCATTTGATGTTGTTCTCTATGAGCAGGCTGTTGGATGCTTGATTTACTTATGCATTACTCATCTAGACATTCAGTTTTCTATCTCACAGATGAGCAGGTTTATGCATTGCCCAGGAGTCAAGCATTGGCAGGAGCTTAAGCACATCTTTTGGTACTTGAGTGGTAACTGGCTACTTGGTTTGTTTTATCCCAAGGGGGGATCACTACCGCCAGATTTGCATGCTTTTTCTAACTCTGATTGGGCTGGCTGCTATGATACTCATGTGTCCACTAGTGTTTTTTGCTTCATGCTTGTTAGCTCATGCATATCTTGGCTCAACAAGAAGCAGCCTACCATGGCCACTTCTAGTTGTGAGGCTGAGTATAGGGCAGCTTTGACAGTGACTGTTGAGTGTGTGTGGCTCAGATGCCTTATGGCTGATTTTGGTGTTTGTCAGTCTTCTGTCACCACCATCTTCAATGAGAGTCAGAGCACATTGGCAGTTGCGAGCAACCCTGTGTTCCATGCTCGCACCAAGCACATTGAGGTGCATTATCATTATGTCAGGAAGAGGTTCTCTGGTGGGGAGATCAGCTTGGCATATGTGCCCACGCAGGAGAACATTGTAGACCTTTTCATGAAGGCTCTCCCTAAGGAGAAGTTTGAAGCTTTCCGCAAAGCTTTGGGCTTACTTCCTTTTCTGGAGTGATTTCCACATAGCTTGGCACTTCCTTATACATGAGTGACAACTCCTTGTTTACCTCATCACTCCCAAGGGGGATTTGTTGATATATTTAGGTAGTGATGTGTGTGAACACTCTAGGACCTCCGGGGCACTTTTTCCCTCTTTAGGAGGTTTTTTCCCCCGGCTTGTATATACACCTATTGCCCTAATGGGCTACTTATCTTTGTACATTCTAGTGGTAATACATTCTGGATTGTGTGTTGTGCTCCAAGCTTCTTCTTCTTCCTTGTGTTGTTCGCATGCTCCCGTAGATGTCTAACTCCAACAGACCAAGGTCTAGTGCTAGTGTTCCTAAGAGGAGCTACAACTTGCAGACTAAAGACCATTTTGAAATTTGAAAATTTGATGGCACAAACTTAACTCTATGGAAGAATTAGATTAAAGATGTGATGATTCAAAGAAGCTAATGGGATCCAATAAATGGAATCTGGAAGAAGCCTCTTGATATGGATGATGATGATTGGGATGAGTTGGATGAAATGGACAAGTCTACCATTTGATTTCACTTGACAGATAATGTTTACTTACAATTTGGGATGGTCAAAGTGCAGAGGAGCTTTGGATGAAGTTATGCAATACATATAAAAAAGAGACGACATCGAATAAAGTGTGTCTGATGAGAAAGATATATGACCTTCATATGACGGACACAAATAGTGTTGTTGCTCATGCAAATGAGTTTTATGTTATATTCTCTTGGTTATACGCTCACAAAATGGATAGGGATAACAAAATGAAATCAGTCTTGTTGCTATGTAGCTTGCCATCATCATGGGATATATTGTGCAAAACTATTATCAACAGTAGGCATTGTGGGAAACTCGTCTATGATGACAGATGTGGAGCACTTTTGAGTGAGGAGATTTGTGGAAAGTCCATGGTTTCCACTTAGAGTGGAGATGCATATAATATTTGTGATTCTTGCCAAGGAAAGAGTCAACAACATGGAAAGAGCAAGAACAAGGAAAAGAATGGTTAACGAATAAGGGTAGAAGTAAATCAAGGAAGATGGATATCAAGTTCCATTATTGTCATATGAAGAAAGAGTGCTATGCATTAAAGAATGCTAAAGGTAAAGGATCAAATGCTGATGGTCATCTTAAATAGTTATGTGCACCATCTGCTTTGACTGTGAAGATAAAAGAAACTAATCCTATCTCTAATGATGATGATGTGTTGGAACTTGATAGTAGTGTGCCCACTAAGGCTCATATGGTTGATGCTCTTTCCCACACATGGCACACGACATAGAGAATGGGTTCATGTGATTAACCTTTCACCTAGTATTGCCAAAGGCCTAAAAGTATCACAAGAGTTATGGATATGGAAACTACCAGATTATGATCAACTTTGAGTTTCTAGGTGTGAAGTGTATGTTCATATGCAAAAGAATCTTAGACAAAAGCTAGAACATAAGTGAAAGAAATGCATTTTTCTTGAATATGGTCAAGATGATCAATTTGGATATCACTTATGGGATCTTAAAACATGCCTAGTGATGAGAAGTAGTGATATCATTTACAGTAAGTAAGATGCATAAAAACCCATAAGGGAGATTGGAGTGAGAAAAGTGATGTTTTAAGACACTAGTCCTCCAGTTAGCACGCGTAAGAATGCTACACATAGTGATATTTAAGAGAATTTCTAGTCAAATCTGTTTATAAATGTTCCTATTTAGCAATCGTTGAGATGTTCTATATGTATCTCACATCCACCTCATAGATATGTTCCAAGTTTGGATTTCTCAATGCTAACAGATGCTCATGATCCTTCTCGCTACAAAGAGGCTATGGAAACAAAGGATCATGTCAAGTGGGAGTGTGCCATGAAGAGTGAATTGGATATATTAACAAGAATGGTACTCAGTGTTTGGTGCTTTTGCAAAAGATAGAAAAGCTTTACCATGTAAATGGGTATATAAACTAAAATGCACATCAAATAGTGCTTCTCCAAAGTATAAAGCACAACTAGTCGCAAAGGGTTTTATGCGAATGGATGTAGAAATGGATTTCTTGCATGGAGATGTTATAGATGAGATCTGTATAGAACAACCCAAGGGGTATGTACTTCTTCACAAAAAAAGTCTATTTTATAAGGTGAAGAAGAGATTATATGGACTTAAACAATCTCTTAGATAATGGTACCAAATTTTTGATGCTTTTATGAAGCCTCAAGGCTATTCTCGAAGCAATGAGGATCATTGCCTCTACACAAAGAGATGATCAAATGAGAGCTTGATATGTTTGATACCTTATATCGATGATATGTTGATTTGTGTGTTTTCGGAAGGACAAATAGTTATATTCTACAACATAAAGCTGATAGAGTGTCCAAAAAAATCAAAGTTTGGTAGTTTGGTGCATATAAGATTTCTACTAGATTGGATGTGGCCACATTTTGGTTGGAAACTTTAACCAAATTACTATTACACCTTTTGGTCCTTGGATCAAAATTATGGCCTTATTATGATCTTTGTGCATGATCTATGCCATATTCCCATGAACAATTTAATGATGCCACCTATGACCACATGATTCATACTTATCCTTTTTCAATCACACCATCACTATTGATTCTCTAATGATGATTCTACAAATGCTAATTATTTCTTACTTAATCTTCATCTTGCTCACATGTTGCTTCTACGCATGCCATTCTATGCAATCTTGTTGTTTCATGCTCTATATGTGTCATGCATGCTTTAGCTCGAATTGAGCATTTGAATGCGGCAATTGATGATGCCATCTCAACTCAACAGTTGCTATGAAAGCTGCCCTATACTCAGCCTCACAACTAGAAGTGGCCACAGTAGGCTGCTTCTTGCTCAACCAAGATATAAATGAGCTACCAAGCATGAAGAAAAAGCCACTAGTGGACACGCAAGTGTCATAGCATCCAACCTAGATCATCAAATGCATCTCCAACATCATGAAGACTCAACTGTAAACCTGTCTCCATAGGAGTGGCAATAGGTTTGCAGCCTTCAAGGCCAAAACATTGCAATAATGTGTCAATATATTCAGTTTGACACAAAGCTATTCCACCATCAACTTGCATAAGTTGAATGCCCAAATAGTGATGCAAATGACTCAAATTAGACATCTCAACTGAGGCATGCAAATCAGCCTTAAAATCAACAATATGCTTCTCAATAGGACCAGTGAGCAGCATGTCATCAACATAGACAATAATGATCAAAAGCACATCATTAACACACTTAACATATAAGGTGCTTTCAATTAGATTGTTCTCAAAACCATGGGCAATAAGATAGGCATGTATCTTTTCATGCCAAGCACGTGGTGCTTGCTTTAAACCATATAATGCCTTCTTCAACCTGCACACCTGGTTTTCATGCCCTTTTTGCACAAAGCCATGGGGTTGAAAAACATACACTTCTTTATGCAAGTCACCATTCAAAAATGCAGTTTTAATGTCCAACTGATGTACATTCCAATCATGATGAGTTGCAAGTGTACAGATGCTACGGACAGTAGTCATTCGGCAAGTGGGAGCAAAGGTCTCATCAAAATCAATGCCTCTTTCTTGAGCATAACCCTTTGCAACAAGCCTAACCTTATACCTGTCAAGTGTTCCATCCGGCTTACACTTCAGCCTGTATACCCACTGAGTGCCAATGGCCTTCTTGCTACGAGGCAAGTCACATAAAGACCAAGTACCATTTTTCATGATAGCATCATATTCTGATTGCATTGCAACAATCCAATTTTCAGACATTTATGCTTCATCAAACAAAATAGGCTCATTCTCATCACAAAGACTACATGCAGTCATAACATAGCAATCTGATGGAAAAGAGGCACTATGAGAGCGTGACTGAGTATGATATGATAGAGATGCATCTAATTCGCTATCATGCAAAGTCTGCACCAGCCATTTTTGCATAGGTTTTGCCTCCTCAATATTAGCCCTTTCATCAACAAGTGCATCATGTAAATCTTCATCAGAAATGGGATGATCTGCATTATCACATAAGAGGCAGCAAAGTATTATACATGTCTTTGGAGCTAATATATGTATCCTTAGTACATGAAAGCAATGATTGAATAGTATCTTCCTCAAAAACAACATCACGGCTAACGAAAATGTGTTTAGTCTGTGGATGATATAGACAGTATCCTTTACTTTCAGAACTGTACCTAACAAAAATACATTTCACAGCTTTATCATCCAAGTTTCTGTGATGTTGTTCAAGCACTAATGGATATGCCAGACAACCATAAACACAAAGATGAGCAACAGATGGCTAGCGACCATGCCAAGCCTCATATGGAGTGATAGACTGTAGCGTTTTAGTGGGACACCTATTAAGTACATATGCTACACACATGATAGCCTTAAGCCAGAAACTATGTGGTAAAGCCTGACTCTTGACCATATACCTCGCCATCTCCATGAGCGACATGTTCTTACGCTCAACAACTCCATTTTGTTGAGGTGTATATGGCATTGTACACTAGTGTTTTATCCCACATTCAGTAAAAAATGCATTAAAATCAGACGAAATATATTCCCCCCCTCAATTAGAACGGAGGGTGCCCATTTTACATGCTGATAGATTTTCAGCCAAAACCAAAAAATGTTTGAAGCACATGAACACTTCAGACTTTGCTTTCAATGGCTATAACCATGCATGCCTAGAAAAGTCATCAATGAAAGTCATAAAGTAAAGATAATTTCCAAAAGAGGGTGTCTCCATAGGACCACAAACATCTCTATGAAGAAGCTGCAATTTTTGAGTAGCCCGAACTGAACCATCTTTTGGAAATGAGGAACACTCCATTTTTCCAAAATACAACCTTCATATACATGTTTACCGGGTGCCTCAAGTTTGGGCAAAGAGGACACCATTTCAGATTTCTATAGGTGTAGCAAACTAGCAAAGTTTAGATGACCAAAGCGTGCATCCCAAAGCTTTGCATCGGACATAGCCTGAGAATCATGCATTGCACATGCCAAATCATTCACAGATTTTTCATAGTCTATGAGCTTATACAGCCCACGAGATAAAGTGCCAGAAGCAATAATCACATCACCATTTGACATATCATGAACTGTACATCTATCATCAACAAATTTCACAACCAAGCCAATCTTGGCTAAAGCCAAAAGTGATAATAGATTCTTCTTGATCCAAGGCATAAATAAAGCATCCGATAAAGTGAAACAACTACCATAAGCAGTAATCAAAATGATCTTACCAACTCTCATAACAGGATAAGAGGAGTTGTTTGCGCATGTAATAATATTCCATGTAGGGGCATGCTTGAGTGAAGAGAAGAAACTACATTGCAAGGTAATATGTTTGGTCGCCCCACTATCAAAGTACCAAACATCTGAGTCTACTGCAGACATACACTGTGCAGGAGAAGATGTGTCAAAACTGCGGAAAGTAGTAAACAACCATTCTTCTTCATGCACAAGATTACCAGCCTTTGTTTTTTGGTGTAGAGGCCTCTACAACAACCATTCCAACCTCTTTCTTCTTTGCCTCTTTAACAACCAGTTTTGGATAGCTCGTAATGACATGATCATTTGTTTTATAGTATTTACGAAACAATTTCTACTTTTCTGATTTCTTCTCATCTTTATCTTCCTTCTTTGAATGTGCAACATTTGTAGATTTTGGCTTACTAGTAGATGAGCTCCATTTACCTTTGCCCATATGACTAGCCAAGAAAGCTTGATTTGCAACATGCATAATAGACCTATTCTGCCTAGACCGAGCTTCGTGCAATAGAACAGAAAGTAACTCCTCAAATGACAAGGCATTTGGATTGCCTTTCATCATCAAACAAAGAGTAGAAGCAAAACTCTTATATGAATTAGGAAGACCATTCAGAACAGTTTGCACAAGTGAACTGTTAGGAAGGACTTCATTAGGAGAAATTAACTGCTCCTTCAGATCCTTGATCTTTGTCAAAAAACTATCCATAGAATCACCTTCATTCATGTGCTCACTCTCCAACTATTTTTGAAGTTAAGCAATAGGAGCCTCATTCCTAGCCTGGTACAATATGGTAAGTGTATCCCAAGCATCCTTAGCTATTCTGCAAGAGTGAATGTGAGGAATAATGGCATGTTTGATAGACAAAGCTATCAATGCATGTGCCTTGGGATCTCTGCCATCCCAATGAATTTGCTCTGCAATAGGCGCAACAAAAATTGCAGAACCAACATGAATCTACAGAATATCACCATCTTTGATACCTTCTACATCATCTTCAGTACGTGCAGTTGTAACAGTTGTGGGTGTGATAGGACGTTTTTCAATGCCATGCACAATGTTCCACAGTCCTTTTGCAATCAATCATATTGCATCATATAATCCCATAACGGGTAGTTGGTACCATCCAACTTATCCTCAGCGGCAAACATATGGAATACATCAATGCTTTCAGCCATGGCTAATTACTAAAATACCTTGATGCAAAAAATTGACTATATCTCAAGAAGTTGAACATAACTACCAAGACAAATTCTGCTAAACCTGTAGCAGACTTTGAGATGCTTATACTGGCGAACCAAAACAGGTATATACCTTTGGCACAAAAAGATGAAATAGCTTGCATAAGCATTGTGATAGTGCATTTAGAGTCCGAAATGAGTTCAGATCATGATTTCGGCACCATAGAGCAAAGCCTTTTTTATCTCTGAAACACCCTGAGTATGCTCATCAAAATTTGTGTGATTCTGAGACTACAATTGGAGAGGTGTCAAAGACACCTTAGATGAAGAAACAACCTACTTTGATACCAATTGTTGGAGTTGGATGTTTGCAGAAGCACGCGAATAACACAAGGAAGAAGAAGAAGCTTGAAGCACAACACACAATACAGAATGCATTACCACTAGAATGTACAAACATAAGTAACCCGTTAGGGCTATAGGCATATATACAAGGGGGGGGACCTCCTAAAGAGGAAAAAAAGTGCCCCGACAGTCCTAGTTTGTTCATACACATCACTACCTAAATATATCAACAGATTTCACAATAGTTTTAATTCATCATCATCCCAATCAAAGTTTTGAAAATCAGTTGGGTCTATATTTCATTTAAGAAGATTCACAAGAAATGTCAGCTAGTTATCTATCAAATTGCCAAGAACATCACGACCGGCTCTCACCTCCCTTACATTTTTTACATCCTCTTCCTCGATGAATTCCCTATATTCTAGCAAAATGTCCTTTTGGTTCAATAATCATACGATATGACAACACCTCCACCTCTGCCACCTCTTCCACTTTTTGATGATGAAGAAGATGAGAGGGTCTGTATTTTCTTTCACCACCCATGAGAACCCACACCAACCCATTGTGGTTGACTCATCTTCCTAGAAATCCACCACTCCTCCCCCACTGATCAATGATGAACTTGGCATCAGTTTGCAACTTGCACTAGACACTACATAACCTAGTTCTCACCATGGAGACTTCTCCCTTCCCCACAACATAATGACATGAATTTCGATCTGCCTAACCGCAACCCACTTTATCCATCCGTCACCCTTCTTCTCACATGAGTCGTGACTACAAAACATCACCTTTATGTTGATATCTCCCATAGCCCTATCTTCAACTAAAGTAGAGTATACATGTCTAACTATTGCAACTCAAGAAGCATAAAGGCTCAAATATTTGCACTCAAACTATGGACTTGTAAATTCCAAACCTCAAATGCTTGGAGAATATAAGTTCCATGAATCTAGCTCCAAATCCAATTTTCCATGCAGAAACAAAGCACATAGGATTCCATTACCACTTTGTCAGAGAGAATCATATGGCAAAGGAAATTGACTTATCATTTTTTCATACCAATAAACAAATAGCAAACATGATGACAAAGGCACTTGATGGGATAAAGCTATGTAGATTCAAATCTATGGAAAGTATTCAAACTATCAGACAATGAAGAGTCAAGCACACTATAGCTTGAGGGGGAGTTGTTGGATCATCAAGCTTTCACTATGCGTGAAATGAATTTCCTTCTCACTTAAACCATCATATGGATAGTGCTTGAAATGAATTTCACTATGCTTGAAATGAATTTCACTATGCTTGAAATGAATTTCCTTCTCACTTCAACCATCATATACATGTACTTTGGGAGTAGCACTTATGTGCTTATTTTTCTTTGTATTGATTGTATGATCACTTATGATCATTGATTTTGTAAGATTCAAGGTATTTACCTTTTTAAAAGATAAAAGTAAAAGGCCCAACATTCATGATTTTGAAATTAGTTGAGATTGATTCTCAATCAATCAAGCAAAAAGCTGATATAACTTCTACTTGCACTTTTCTTATAATGTAGGAAGACATTACAATCATCCTCAACAAATAACCTCACGGGGATTTGAATTCAAAACCATGAGATTTGAGTCTTTGAAAACCACCAAAAGTTATATATGAGACCACATATTCTTTTTACATTATGAGAGTGATGATTTGATGTACAAATACACTTTTGGTCATTGCTTGGTGCCACATCAATTCTTTGCTTCCTCTTTCTCACACTTAATTATCTTGACGAGCTTGGTTCCCTCTCTATAGAGCTCTAAATTTAGTGATTGAGCACTCATTACAAAGATATTACTTTCTAGTTTATGCGTTTGAATTTTCAAGTCAGAAGATTTAGTAGATTCAGGGAAATCCCTAGTTGAAGATCTTAGGGTCATCTTTTGCACAGTGCTAAAAAGTTGGGGATACACCCAACCAGTGTTAAACTCTGTTCTCATTCATCGGTTAGTATAAATTGGGGCTTTTATGAATTATATCAATGTTACCCTATGTATGAAATTCCACTAAAAGGAAATTTTCCAATTGTAATTGTGCTGACTACTCTGAGTCTTTGAAGTCATAGCTTCATCTAAATATAAAAGGTTTTTGTAATCTAGTCAAGGTGCAAGTAAATATGTTTCATCTTAAGAAGAGCTAAGCTAGGTCCTGTGCTTGTTTGCTAGACCACCATCACCATCTCACATTTCAATTTTTAAAGTTTCTCCAAAACTCTCCAACTTCTTTTCAAGTACCTTCCCTATCATTTTTAGAACCTTTGCAATCTGCATTAGAGAAGTTTTTTATGTCTATATTGGATGTATATGGATAGTGTAGACATTTATTAATGGTTCCCTTCAAGTATTTGAGTATGCTCTTGGCTGGCTCCATGTGAGGTTTCCTAGGAGTGCACTCACACTATAGAAAATGTCCATTATAGTCAATGTGGCATAGTTTAAAACTACCCATTAAACTTTGATAACTATTATGTCTTCAATTTTCACTCCATGAGCATTTAGCTTCAAATTCATCTCCATAAATGTACTTACAACCTTGGAGTTTTCCATTTTGAACTTGGAAAGCATATCTTGGATGTATTTCCTTTGAGTGAGATACATACCCTGTTCTATGTATACAACTTCCAATCCTAGGAAGTATGTAAGTTTCCTTAGGTCACTAATCTTGAATTCCTTCATTTGAAGCTTGATCCTCCAAATGCCTTCAACATCATTACCTCTGAGTATCATATCATCAGCATATACACAATGGTATATGACTTCAAATTGATTCCTCTTAATGAAGGGTGAAGGATCTCCTTTGCCAATCATGAGTCCTCTGTCACCTATTTGTCTGGCAAATAGGTGACAAGCCTATGATTCCAAGCCCTTGGGATTGCTTCAGACCATATAGGAATTCCTTAGCCTACATACATGTTTAGGAAATAATGAGTCTTCAAAATCAAGAGGTTGAGTCCTATATTCTTCTTCAGATATCCATCCATTTAGAAATGGATTCTTTACATCCATTTTGGTAAATCTTCCATTCTTGGAATCTCCAATGCTCATAAGCACCCTAACTGTTGGCATCTTTTCCACATGTGAAAAAGTATCTTCATAGTCAATCCCTTGTGTCTTTGCATAACCTTTTGCGAGAAGTCTTGCTTTATACCTATTAATCGTTCCATCAAAATTCTTCTTTACCTTGTATATCCACCTAGATGCAATGATCTTCATAGATGAGGTCTTGGGTACTACCTTCTAAGTATGATTTTCCTTCAATGCTTCAATTTCTTCCTCCATGGCATTCATCCACTCTTGTTTCTTCTTTGCATCCTCATAAGATGAAGGCTCCTCAGAGTTCATGTATTGTGCTAGATAGATAGAATGTTTAGTGATTGATGATGTATCATAGACATATCTTTTTGGTTTCTTCTTCTCTCTAGTAGATATTTTAATGGTTTGTGTAAAGGTTTCTGCTACATCCCTCAACTCCTCCACCTTTGCTTTGTCTTTGGAGTTCCATGAGTTGATTTCTCTCCTTGGAGTCTTTTGATCATCTTTAGAGTCACTTGATGCTTCAAGTGTGTGTGCATTCTTGCTTGTTAGGGTTGGAAAGTCTTCCTCTTTTTTATACGGTAGCTTGATTTTCTTGCAATCATCTTCAAACCATGGATTGTTCTCATAAAAAACAACATACTTGATTTAAAGCCTTTATTGTTGGCATTACATAATCTATAATGTTTCTTTCTTAGGTCATAGCCCATAAACATGACACTTCTCTGCCTTAGGGTCCATTTTACCTCTTATCTATGAAGGTATATGTGCATATGCAATGCACCTAAAAACCTTGCAATGGTCTAAGCTAGGTCTTCTTCCATTACATGCCTCATATGGAGTCGAACCATCCTAAGATTTTGATGGTAAACTATTCCTGCCTTGTCTACCTCCTCTGCCTCTTCCTCTTGAACCTCTATCTCTACTTGTAAATTGACCTGAGGGGTACTTCATTCATCATCTGATTTCTTACCTTTTCATTTTTTGTCCTTGCCTTTGTTCTTATCTATATACAAAGTACAGGATTGGTTACCTTTCTAGTTCTCACCATTCTTCATGAGCTTTGCTTCATGTGTGAAAAGTTGCACCATGGGTGTGTTGAATTCATGCACTTGCATATCCATGTAGAGATCCATGGCCATGGTTAAGGCTTCCCATTTTTCATAAACTTTGATCCCATTGATGACTTGCCTGACAATTTTCTCTTCATCAATGATCCCTCCGTTGCTCCCAAGTTGATATGCAATGTCCTTCATCTTGGTGACAAAGTCACTCACACTTTTCTTGGGCGTCTTCTTGAGTTTTGTAAATTCCATCCATAGTTGATTCTTCCTAGCTTTAGCATTTAAGGAGAAGAATGCTTCCAAATGTCTCTTGGGATGTCGTAGAGCTCCTAATATGAGGAAGTAAAATATCAGAGATAGAGTTGAAAATGTATAACCTTGACAAAGCATCCTTTGAACACCATGCATTCAACCTTTCCTACTCCTCTTGAGTTGGTTGGCCCTTGCTTCTTAGTATTGACATTGCCTCATCTCTTGAGATGTATCCATATAAATTCCTTCCTTATAGATAAGCCTCTATTCTTAGAGACCATGCTGAGTAGTTGACTCAATCAAGCTTGTCAATAGATGAGTGGAATCCATCACCCATAATAATTTGTAGCTTTTGCTCTGAGACCATTGTGAGGAGGTGATGGATATAGTGCAAAGATGAGATTGTCTTGAAAAAATATTACTCAAGACTAGCCCTTGCAGCTTCAGAGACACTTATTGAACTTCCTAAGCTTCCACTATATGCATTCAAATATCTTGAGTCCTTTGGAGCATCATTCAAAGACTTTTTTTTATTAAAAGAGATAAGTTTACAGTTCAACAAGCCTTTAGAAAATTTCTATTTATGGAAGAAATCTCTTAGCATTTTGTTGAGTATTCACAACGTGGTCAAAATTGTCCATAGAGATTTTGCACACCTTCAAATGACGTCTTAAGCAAGCTATGGCAATCGATTTCCTGAATTAAGGATGACCATACATTTGACAATGTATCTAAGAAGACTGGGAGGTAAACCTAAGTTTTTAGGAACAAGTACATACATAGACTAAGAAGATGGTACATGTAACTATTTAACATGCCCATAGACATTTTGTCCTTTACCTTTAGCATTTTTTAACACATAGAAATCTTTATTCATATGTCTTTTCTTATGACAATAATGGTACTGGATATCCCTATTCCTTGATTTACTTCTACTCTTACTCCATTGACCATTCTTTTCTTTGTTCTTTCTCCTACCATGTTGTTGATTCTTTCCTTGGTAAAAATCACAAACATTATATGCATTTGCACTCTGAATTCCAACCATAGACTTTCTATGGATCTCCTCACTCAAGAGTGCTCCACATATGTCAACATAGAATAGTTTACCACCAAGTGCATTATTGTTAATAGTTGCGAAAAACATTTCCCGCGATGATGGCAAGGTGCATAGCAACAAGATTGCTTTGATTTCATTATCCATGTCCATTTTTTGAGCCTATAATTGAGAGAATATAGCACCAAAATTATTTATATGAGTAATAAAACTATCTATGAACTTTATCCAAATGTCATATAACTTTCTCATCGAATACACTTTATTTGATGTCATTTATTTCTCATATGTATTGCACAACTTCTTTCAAATCTATTCTGCACTTTCAATGTCCAATAGTATGAACTAAACATTGTCTGCTAGGTGTAATCGAATGGTACACTTGGCCATTTCATCCAACTCATCCTAATCATCATCATCCATATCAACAGTATTTCTTTGAGATTCCATTTGTTGGCTTCCACTCCCTCCTTTGAATCAGCATATATTTAATCTCATTCTTCCATAGAGCAAACTTTGTCCCATCAAATTCCCAAATCTTGAAATGTTCGTTGCCCGACAAGTTATAGATCCTTTTGGAAACACTAGCACTAGACCTTGATCCACCAGATGTGCTTGAGATCTCTGATGCCATGATGATAAATACCTAAATAGAATGCTAATAGAGGTAGAATAGTCCGAAGATCCCTAAGGTGCAAAAAGGATGACCAAGTTTCACATCCTAGGAAAAGTTCAATCGATCCTCCCAAGAATAATGGATCAATGAAATAAAAATGACCAATCAAAAGGATTATGTGAGAATGTATGTTCTCACACCAATAGGTGTGCCAAGGAGTAAAATCAATTGCTATACAATTGAAAAAACTAAAATCTAAAAAGCATTTTGTAGAGTTTCTCCAAAATGAGCATATGATCAATGTCAAAAACTCATAAAATTGCAAGTATTGACATGTAAAATTTCATAGTGAATAATTGACTCCACTGCATACGAACACATAAACAAAAGGATCCAACTAGGCTTGTCCAACACCTATGAACAACTAGCATACATCTCCTATCGCAAGGTTGGGTAAGTCCCCCACTTGGATCATTAAAGAGACCCCAATCTCTGTGCCTCCTAGTTAAGAGAATCTGACCATGACCCTCTTTATCACTGTCAAAGGATTCATGCAAAAACATAAAAGCTATGTCAATGACCACATGGATGTACATAAGTGTTGATATATTTAGGTAGTGATATGTGTGAACACACTAGGACCACAGGGGCACTTTTTTCCCTCTTTAGGAGGTTCTTTTCCCTTGGCTTGTATATTTGCCTATTGCCCTAATGGGCTACTTATCTTTGTACATTCTCTAGTGATACATTCAGTATTGTGTGTTGAGCTCCAAGCTTCTTCTTCTTCCTTGTGTTGTTCGCGTGCTTCCGCAGACATCTAACTCCAACAATTGGTATTAGAACAAGTCACTGCTTCATCTAGGGCGTCGTCGACACCTCTCTGGTTGTAGTCTCAAAATCGCATGAATTTTGGTGAGCATACTCAGCATGTTACCGAGATCAAAACAACTTTGCTGTGTGG
Source organism: Ceratopteris richardii (assembly GCA_020310875.1). Taxonomy (NCBI): domain Eukaryota; kingdom Viridiplantae; phylum Streptophyta; class Polypodiopsida; order Polypodiales; family Pteridaceae; genus Ceratopteris; species Ceratopteris richardii. The sequence goes on from CM035419.1 coordinate 137,068,424, forward strand.
GATCGCGATCTGAGCTCGTTTTGGCCTCCGAATGCACTATTGTAACGATTGTGTAGGCCATTTTGTCTTTTTCTGCCAAAGGTATATACCAATTTTGGTTCACTATTATAAGAATCTCCAAGCCTACTATAGGTCTAGCAGAATTCGGCTCAGTAGTTTTGCTCAACTTTTTAAGATACATTCAATTTTCTGCATCAAGGTATTTTAGTCACCGGCCATGGCTGAAAGTAGTGATGTATTCCATATGTTGGCTGTTGAGGATAAGTTGGATGGTACCAAATACCCGTTATGGGCTTAGTGATGAAACATGTATTGGTTGCGAAAGGACTGTGGAACATTGTGCAGGGTGTTAAAAAATGTCCTATCACACCTGCAATTGTTACAACTGTAGGTACTGAAGCTGATGCAGAAGGTGTCGAAGATGATGATATTCTACATATTCGTATTCGTGCTGCGGTTTCTGCTGCACCTACTATAGAGCAAATTGGTTGGGGTGGCAGAGATGCCAAGGCATATGCATTGATAGCTTTGTCTGTCAAATGTGCCATTATTCCTCACATTCCTCTTGCAGAACAGCTAAGGATGCTTGGGATACACTTACCACATTGTACCAAGCTAGGAATGAGGCTCGTGTAGCTTACCTCCGAAAACAGTTGGAGAGTGAGCACATGAATGAAGGTGATTCTATGGACAATTTTCTAACAAAGATCAAAGACATGAAGGAACAACTGATTTTTGTTGATGAGGTTATACCAGATAGCTCACTTGTACAAACTGTTCTGAATGGTTTTTGTGATTCATATCAGAGTTTTGCTTCTACTCTTCAGTTGATGATGAAAGGCAATCCAAATGCCTTGTCATTTGAGCAGTTAGTCTCTGTTTTGTTGCAGGAGGATCAGTCCAGGCAAAACAGGTCCATCATGCATGTTGCAGATCAAGCTTTTTTGGCTAGTCAGAAGGGCAAAGGAAAATGGAGTTCTTCAACTAGTAAGCAAAAATCTACTAATTTTGCACAATCGAAGAGGGAAGACAAAGATGGTCAGAAAACAGAAAAGCAGAAATTGTTTTGCAAGTACTGTAAAGGAAATGATCATATCATAAAGGAGTATCCAAAATTGGATACTAAAGAGGCAAAGAAGAAAGAGGTTGGAATGGTTGTTACAGAGGCCTCTACACTAAAAATAGAGTCTGCTAATCTTGTGTAGGAAGAAGAATGGGCGTTTACTACTGTTTGCAATTTTGACACATCTTCTCATGAGCAGTGCGTGTCTGCAGTAGAATCAGATGTTTGGTACTTTGACAGTGGGGCGACCAAACATATTACTTCGCATCGCAGTCTCTTCTCTTCACTCGAGCCTGCCCCTACAGGGAATACTGTTACATGCACCAAGAACTCCTCTTATCTTGTTATGGGAGTTGGTAAGATCATTTTGACTACTGCTGGTGGTAGTTCTTTCACTTTGTCAGATGCTTTCTTTGTGCCAAGGATCAAGAAAAATCTGTTATCAGTTTCTACTTTAGTTGGGTTGCATTTATTCGATCGAATAATAAACAAATATTGAATATGTTTGTTTTATTTGTGATTTCCTGAATAAACACAAAAAAAAACGCACGGATCCTTTTTTGATCAAAACCTTTTCGATCGAAAATGCTTTCGATCAAAATATTTATCGATCGAAAGCGCTTTCGATCGATAAGGCTTTTACAATAGAAAAATATATATTCTTACATTCGATCGAAAAACTTATTCCGCACGTGCTTCATTGATGTACTAGAGAGCTTTAAGCCTACAATTTTTATCAGAGAGCTTTCTTTTCGATCATTGAGGTATTGTTTTAATTTTTATTATTTTGTTAATTATATTATTCGTATGGTATGATTCACATATGTGTCTCTTACATATGCTTGATTTTTATTTATATAATTTGTTTTGTGTCTTTTAATCATCAATTGTATACATGCTCGACTCGCACAAGCATTTCTTACTTGTATACATCGATGAGAAACATTTAAAAATAAACCACTACTATGATTATCTGACTCGCTACATTGATTCTTACTCTCACAGTAGTATAGGACATAGTACTAGATCTATTGAGATTGTTTGAATCGTCACCTTGATTCCTACTCTCTCAATAGTATAGGGTGTGTGTAGGGACTATTGTGATTGTCTGATTCTTTGACTCTTATATCACAATAGTCACTTAGATTCCGAAGAGAATACTTAGTTTGAATCGCCACCTTGGTGCCTACTCTCTCAATAGTATAGGGAGTGTATAGAAACTATTGTGATTGTTTGATTCTTTAACTCTTACTATCACAATAGTCACTTAGATTCTGATGAGAATACTTAGTGTACGTCCCAAGGTGTATAGAAACTATTGTGATTGTCTGATTCTTTGACTCCTACTATCATAATAGTTATATACAATCATGTGATAAAACTCATAGATAGTATAGCAAATGTATATGAAATATTATAAATGTTCGATTCTTTGACTATTACATTCTTAATAGTTACATAGATTCACTTCAAGATTAAAATTACACTTTCTATTTAATTATAAATCTACTTATTTAACTATGCATATGTCTATCATTTGTGCACACATACTATTGATTTATTTATCCATACACTTACGGATAGTCTAATTTTTACTTTTGCATAGATGGCAGGTAAAATAAACAAGCAAGAGCAAAAATTTTTAGAAGAATTTTTCTACTCCTACATGTATCAAATGAGAGAAGATGAAATCACTATAGCCATGGACACTTTTAGTTACAAAGATTTCATTGCGCAATTATCCAGAACAGATATTGAAAGGATTCAATGCTTCAAGGGCAGGCTACTTCCTTTGTTACTCAAGCTAGGCAATGGCTGCAAGGGTGTCAGATGTTAAAAGTATTGTTGGCTACAGGAGAAAAGAGTACCTCAGATATAGAGGAGATTTGCTAGAGCCAAGTTCATTCAAAAGACTCAAGAAGGATTAAATATATTTCTTTTCAAAGCTTATTACTCATGAAATGTACATAGATACACATATTTATTGCCCAAAGGGATACAAGACATTGAAAATATGAAGGATGTAATCCTTTTTTGTGTAATTGATCCATGTCCTAATATTAATCCTTATTGATCCATGATCTATTTTTCTCTAGTGAAAGTCCTATTTATATGATGATAATAATCTTTTTTTTTTGTAGGTTATGGCTAGGACAAAGACGACAGCAAGGAATTCTCTCCAATCACAACATGGATACTCTGAAGTGTAAGCCTTGCCATACGTTTTGTTGTGTTCTATTTTAAAGCTTTGCCATCCATGTTGGATTTAAGTTTACCTTGCGCTCCTAAGCTTCTCAAAATGCATATTGATCAAAACATTCAAGGAATTCCTAGATTGAATGAAGAAAAAAGGTTTGGATACATTCAAATACATGTGCCATTACAAAAAGACAACACCTCATGTGGCTAGAGAGTGATTGCAAATGCAGTAAGGTTCTTGGAAAGTAGTTTTTACAATCGTGAGTTAAACTTATGAGACTATCCAGATGCTTGGGTCATCTTGATCAAGGAGAGAGCAATAAATGCCATTATGAAACATTCAATATGCCCTTATGATCTAGACTCACCTCCACCACCACACCAGATAAAAAGAAGTCTAAAGAAAAGAAGAAAATGTTTCCTATTCACTCCCCATTGAAGCATGGGCCAAAGAATAAGAGTAGAGGTGAGGGCTCCAAAAAGGACAGAAAAGAAGGGTGAAACATTATATTTTTGGAATGTAAGATTGTAATCTAATGTGTAACCAACATATGTTGGAAAATCTATTGATGTACAAATCGTATGTAATTATGCCAGTCTTCATTTGGAAGATGGTCATTGTAAGTATATTTATATGCCTTGAATAATGTAATGTTGAATTGATCCTCTTCAGAACTAAGCAAAAGTGACTTCATTGCATGGTTCAAGCAAAATTGAATTGGTCCTATCATCAAAATGTCTATTTTGTGTGCTTTTTGCTTTATTCATGTTGAAAAGTTAAATGTGAAGAGGATAGAGAAGTTTTTTGACACGACCGATGCAAGGGATACAGGCAATCGGCGAATTTCGGATGGCTCATATCACTTGTATCGGTCGTGTCATCCAATCTTTTCCATTTTCTCATACCATCCATTTTGTCATATGCAAGTTCCTGTATAATCATTGCACCATTGAAACCTCATCAAATATTGAAATTAAACAAAAAAATTGCCAATATGAATATAGTCCATAAAAAGCCATAATTGAAGTGATGTAATGAGTCACATTCTTAGTTAACATCCTGCAAAGGAAAATCAATGGAAGTATGGAAAAAGGTTCTAAAAGGGGAGATATATTATGTAAGAATTTCTTGGTTTATATTCTTGAATCACCTAGAATTTACTCATGCAAGTTCCTTTATAATCATTGCACAATAGAAACCTCATCAAAATCTTGAAATTTAACAAAAAAATGCCAATATGAATGTAGTCCATAAAAAGAAATAATTGAAGTGATGTAATCGGTCACAGTCTTAGTCACCATCCTGTAGAAAAGTTAAATTTGAAGAGGATAGAGAAGTTTTTATGACACAACCGATGCAAGCGATACATGCAATCAAAGAATTTCGGATGGCCCATATAGCTTGTATCGGTCGTAGCATCCAATCTTTTCCATTTTGTCATACCATCCATTTTTTCATATGCAAGTTCCTGTATAATCATTGCACCATTGAAACCTCCTCAGAATCTTAAAATTAAACAAAAAAATGGCAATATGAATATAGTCCATAAAAAGACATAATTGAAGTGATGTAATGAGTCACATTCTTAGTCACCATCCTACAAAGAAAAATCAATGGAAGTTTGAAAAAAAGCTTCTTAAAGAAGTAGACTTGTTACAATCTAAAGGGTTGGAACTTGATCACCATTGGTGGCAAGCAAGTTATGCAAGATAATGTTTTCTCTAATCTAATGTTAACTATTGCATCATCAATTGAGAATCTAAACTATGATGATGCTTCATCAAGGTATTCTAGGAGCTCCCTTACATTTCTGAATTTCCAATTTATAGTGATAATTATTTTCCTAGACTGAAAATCTCGATGAATCAGTACTTCTGGACAGCTCTCGTCTGAGTCCAACCTATCCAAAGTCTAAGCTCTTGTCTATATTACTTGTATTTTGTAGAAGCTTTGGATCTTTTCTTAGATGAACATCACCACCATGAAATCCCATTCGTGAAAGTAGAGATTCACATTTTTTAATGAAAATCCCTCGAATGTAGTGTGTTTTGTAAATAGTTTATGTATTGTAGATAATTCCTTGAAATCTCCTAGAGCCTTGAACGATAGCCTTGTAAACCATCCTTACCATCTCCTACAAATCTAATAAGATCATGACGATTATGAAAAGGGGGATACTTTCAAGTTTGTGGGTCAATTGGTTAAACAAATCCATCTGCCCATATGTCGATATGTTTTTTGCCTTCTTTCTGCAATCGATCCACTTTATAATGTTGAATAGCTGTTCGACATACCTTTCTTGTCGTTGCATACTCATGACTAACTGCAATGTTGATATGGAACTTATCATAATGATTTTGGCTGGTTGAAAGTTGAGTGAGAGTGTTTGGGTTGAGGTTCTCCGTGGTCTACTATGAAGAGGGACGTGAAAGTGTCTAAAATGACATGAAAGAGAGAAACAAGCCTGCTATAGAAAGTAGAGTAAAAAAAGTGCAAAACATCATAAGCACACATTATATAGGTCTGTGAACAAGAGGAAAATTCAAATTTTCATGAGCGCTCGATGAGCACAAACTTCGAGGCATAAGATATCACACATACTTTTCATGATTATCACACGAGTTTCTCTCTCTTCAAAATTTTCACAAGATACGTTTTAAATACGCTTACACGGAATTTTTTTAAAATTATTTGACAATGTTAATCCAAATTAAGCACAATCAATTGAATTTTGCTAGTTTTCTACGCCTATAGAAATTTGAAATGGTGTCCTCTTTGCCCAAACTTGAGGCACCTGGTAAACATGTATGTGAAGGCTGTATTTTGGGTAAAATGCAACATTCTTCCTTCCAAAAGATGGTTTAGTTCGGGCTAGTAAAAAATTACACTTGTACATAGTGATGTATGTGGTCCTATGCAAACACACTCTTTTGGAAATTATCTTTACTTTGTGACTTTCATCAATGATTTTTCTAGGCATGCATGGGTATATCCATTAAAGGCAAAGTCCGAAGTGTTCATGTGCTTCAAACAGTTCTTGGCTTTAGCTGAAAATCTATCAGCGTGTAAAATGGGCACCCTCCATTCTGATTGAGGGGGAGAATATATGTCTTCTAATTTTAATGCATTTCTGGCAGAACGTGGGATAAAACACCAGTGTACAGTGCCGTATACACCTCAATAGAATAGAGTTATTGAACGAAAGAACATGTCACTCATGGAGATGGTGAGGTGTATGGTGAAGAGTAAGGCCTTACCATATAGTTTCTGGCTTAAGGCTGTTATGTGTGCAGCATATGTACTTAACAGGTGTCCCACTAAAGAACTCCAGTCTATCACTCCATATGAGGCTTGGCATGATCGCAAGCCATTTGTTGCTCATCTGCGTGTTTTTGGTTGTTTGGCATATGCATTAGCGCTTGAAAAACATCGCAGAAAATTGGATGATAAAGAAGTAAAATGTATTTTTTTAGGTACAATTCTGAAACTAAAGGCTATCATCTGTATCATCCACAGAATAAACACATTTTGGTTAACCGTGATGTTGTTTTTGTGGAAGATGCTATTCAACCATTGCTTTCATGTACAAAAGAGACATCTGTTAGCTCCAAAGACATGTATGATACTTTGCTGCCTCTTTTTACAGGTGGAGAGTCTAGTGCTAGTCCTAATGAGGCAACTTCTCAGCCTTTGTAGGTTTCATGTGATGACGCATATCATTCCATTTCTGATATAGATTTATATGATGCACTTGTTGATGAGAGAGCTCATATTGAGCAGGCAAAAAGCATGACAAAATGGCTGGTGTAGACTTTGCGTAACAACAAATTAGATGCATCTTTGTCATATCGTACTTGTTCAGACTCTCATAGTACCTCTTTTGCATCAGATTGCTATGCTATGACTCCATCTAGTCTCTGTGATGAGAATGAGCCTGTTTTGTTTGATGAAGCACAAAATTCAAAAAATTGGATGCTTGTTATGCAATTTGAATATGATGTTATAATGAAGAATGGTACTTGATCTTTATGTGACTTGCCTTCTGGCAAGAAGGCCATTGGGACTAAATGGGTATACAAGCTGAAGCGTAAGCCTGATGGTACAATTGATAGGTATAAGGCTGGGCTTGTTGCAAAGGGTTATGTGCACAAAAGAGGCATTGATTTTGATGAGACCTTTGCACCTACTTGCCGAATGACTACTATTCATAGCATCTGTGCACTTGCAGCTCATCATGGTTGGAAATGCACATTAGTTGGATATCAAAACAGTATTTCTAAATGGTGACTTGCATGAAGAAGTGTATGTTTCTCAGCCCCATGGCTTTGTGCAGAAAGGGCATGAGAACCAAGTGTGCGGGTTAAAGAAGGCATTATATGGCTTAAAGCAAGCACCATGTGCTTGGTATGAAAAGATACATGCATATCTAATTGCACATGGTTTTGAGAACAGTTCAACTGAAAGCACCTTATATGTTAAGCGTGTTAATGATGTACTTCTGATCATTGTGGTTTATGTTGATGACATGCTGCTCATTGGTCCTCATGAGAGGCATATTGCTGATTTTAAGGTTGATTTACATGCCTCATTTGAGATGTCTGATTTGGGGTATTTGCATCACTATTTGAGAATTCAGTTTATGCACGTTGAAGGTCGAATGGCTTTGTGTCAAACAAACTATATTGACACATTATTGCAGCATTTCAGCCTTGAAGATTGTAAGCCTATTGCCACTCCTATGGAGACAGGTTTATGATTGAGTCTTCAGGATGTTGGAGATGCATTTGATGATGTTCTCTATCAACAGGCTATTGGATGCTTGATTTACTTATGCATTACTTGCCCAAATATTCACTTTGCTGTCTCATAGATAAGCATGTTTATGCCTTGCCCAGGTGTCAAGCATTGGTAGGCGATGAAGTGCATCTTTTGCTACTTGAGTGGTACTCGGCTACTTGGGTTGAAAATCAGAGTGCACTAGCAGTTGCGAGGAACCCTGTGTTCCATGCTCGCACTAAGCGAAGTTTGAAGCTTTTCACAAAGCTTTGGGCTTACTTCCTTTTGTGAATTGATTCCACATAACTTGGCACTTCCTTATACATGAGTGCTAGCTCCTTGTTCATTGCATCACTTTGAGGGGGGATTTGTTGATATATTTAGGTAGTGATGTATGTGAACACACTAGGACCGTCGGGGCACTTTTTTCCCTCTTTAGGAGGTTCCCCTCCCCTTGTATATATGCCTATTGCCCTAATGGGATACTTATCTTTGTACATTCTTTAGTAATACATTCAGTATTATGTGTTGCGCTCCAAGCTTCTTCTTGTTCCTTGTGATGTTCACGTGCTTCTGCAGACGTCTAACTCCAACAATAAGTAGTATCCATAGAATCGTATGTAGTGTGTATGTGCTTAACATATGTAGTAAAACGAGACTGAAAGGTTTCACTCAGACCCCAAACACTAGCCAACAACATCTGCAAGTCTTTATCAACTATGTTGTTTAGACTCAAAAACCTTCATAAATGTGCGATGGCTACTTCAATGAAAACAAAAAAAACCTTTCAATAATCCTAGAAATTCATTAGTGTGGCTAAAAAAAGGCCCCAAAGTTCAGTATTTGTTGTTGGAGAAGTACAAAGGACAATCTTGGTGATGTTGTTGAACATGTGTGAAAGTACTCCAAGGCTCCAAGAATCATCCCAAAAATGCTTCAAAACAAGGTTCAAAAGTAAAGGATGAAGCTTTGAGGGCCCAAAACATGTTCAAGTCAATGTGAAGCTTAGTATTCCTCTCTCCTCAGACTCTATGAGAGTGTAGCTTAGTGGCAAGAGATTGCTATTTAAGTGAGATCCAGGGAGAACGATACTAGGATGGGTGACCTCTCGAGGAGTACCAAGACCCTTTGTGTTCCTTGATCGTTGAGCTCCTCCCTCGCATGCAACCAATGGCACCAATGATGACTCGGATGACAAGGTATGCCTTGGTGGCCACCTTAGGCATGGGTACTCATTGTGCTCACACAATAGAAAAAGATTTTTTTCTTCAAACAACTTTAGTACTAGTGAAGTGATGTGGTTGGGATGCACCATAGTGGATTCCCCTTTACATGAGCTTCATGATGATACCCCCACATTAGAAAAATCAAGCTCCAATGTCACATACAATACTACACAAGGGTGCCTATAGAATATACACAAACCACACATTACATGGAGAGCATGAACGCATATTTTATAGGTTTCACAAATGCGATCAAACATTGAGTATGTGGATGACCAAGCCACTATATGTTTCTTTAAGGAACAAACAAAAAATTGAATGGTGGTCATTTGGCCTTTCACATGGATACTAATAGTAATATCACTTACAATTATGAACTATGGACTTGCTCCAATAGAATCTAGAGTTAGTGTGTGATCATAATTCATAAGAACACCTAGATTTCCTCACAAGTAGTCAAAAGGGTGCTCGGATATACTAAATGCACATTGAATAAAGGTTTTTTCTACTCTTTTGAAGATGACTTTTAGGTGAAAGTATAGATTGATGTTGATTGGGTTGGCTCCAAAGAAGATAGGAGTACAAATGGCTTTGTAGTTATGATGGGCAAGGTCATTTGTTGGATGGTAAAGAAGTAACCTAAAGTTGCCCTATTTTCAACAAAAGTTGAATACAGAGCATTGGCCATGAAACTTATGAGATCATGTGTCTTAAGAAGCTTATGATTGGCTTGGATTTGCAAGTTAATCAAATTCTAATACTATGTGACCATATGAGTTGTGTTCCTATCTACCAATATACCATTCCATGTAAGAAGCAAACACATTGAGGTACACTACCACTACATCACAGAGAAAGTTCTAGTTAAGGAAGTTCAAATATAACATATATAAGTACCAAATATCAATGTGTTGACATGTCTAGCAAAACACTCGAATGAAAAATGTTATGAAGCTTTAAGAGAGGCATTGGAATCATGGAGCTCAGGTAAAAAATTGAAGGTTGTATATGTGTACATAGTTCTATGGAGTCTTATATACGTAGGTGTGAGCTGTCGGTTTTGAACCTCCAGGTCAAGCTTCCAAAATGTCTACCACTACAAAAATTTCAGTGTGGAGCATTATTTAGAATTACATGAACAATTTAAACAATATCAATACATTCGCCGCTTCGGATGATTTAATGGTGACACTCTTGAGCCGCTACGCAAAGGTACACAGTTCGATGCAGAATAAAGGCGCACAGTCCAAGTGCAGCCGATGAGCTCTACGTAGTGAACCTCTTGGAAGGAGGTTCAATGGTGGATGCGTGTGTTGTTTCGAACTTCTGTATGAAAAAGAGATCGTAAGATCGAATGCCGACACAAACAGAAAAGAAATTACGTTATAGTATTCGAGTGGACCATCCTCGCGATCCTGATAGAGGCTTAAATGGTGGCTAACCCGCATCTTACAGATAATTCATGTCATATCATCTGTTCATTCACCCACTGCGGGCTGGATCTCTCCAAGCAGCGAGCCTACGGTGCTCGCTGGAGAAGGCAGACAAAAGCTCGAAGCTCTTCCAAAGGCGCACAGCTAAGGTGTCGTACTCAGCCAAGGCTTTTCATTGTCATAGTCAGCGATTAGTCGAAGGAAAGGAGAAGACAGCTAAGACAGAAGTGTCCATATCCTCCAGATCTAGAGAGAATCGAGGGAAAGACAAAGTGTCTAATGTCGCTCAGTCTACAAGGGCACTGTTGTAGAAGAAGAAAGACAAGCCGCGACTGCGTACTTTGTCAGAGGTATCAAAGCCCTCTCTCTGCATGCGACAAGTACGAAAGAGCCACAGCATGCATGATGCATGTAAGCTATTGTACAGAAAACCGATTGCATCGCTGCTGTTGTCACGAGAATGCGAGACGAAGTACGCGGTCAACGAGGAGAGCGCCAACGCTTTTGTCTGTGAGAGGAGTCTTCCATCAACCGAGAATGCGAAGGTTTCCTTTCCTGCACGGCAAACTCAGATGGAGAGAAGTTAGAAAAGGAGACGATTGTCCGACACGGTTGCCATGGGGCCGCGCTCACGAGACGAGGACGAGGACTGCTTTTCTCTTTTGTAATGTTTGGCCAACTAAGGCCGATTTCACAGATCGACGGCACCTCAAGGAGCTGATAGTTGCTTTTTGATAGCCGCATTACCCGTTTTCGCCATATCACTCTTTAAATTAAGATCGTAATTTTTAATAAACTTTAAATTAAGATCATAATTTTTAATAAACTTTCATGAATTACAGCAAAAATATTGAATACAGGTTTTTTTCTTCACATAACCATCAAAATTGAAGGGAACTTGTTCGAGGGATTTGTATTGACCCTCTTTTTCACTCTGCAGATTTCTGCTTTTCACATGGAGTTAAAAAAAAAATTCTGAGTCGGTGTAGCCTAGTGGCTGACATCTTGAAGCTGTGGGAGGAAGTTCTGAGTTCAAGTCTTGGCTGGACATGTCCATGAGTCTGTCATGATGGGTGCATCTACCTTACGAGGTTGGTGGTGTGAGTGTGTATTTCTAATTCATTGTACTCTCAAAAAAGCTTCATTAAAAAACTAATTATTTCATGAAATATACAGAATCCATCTTCCCATACTAAGTTGTTCCATTTTTGTTTTCTTTTACGGACATTCGACAAGCTTACTCTTCATGCTTTAACTTTGACAGTACAATTGTACAAGTGGATGTGCATAATACGTGCATGAATTCCGATATCCTCAAAACCAGACTTCCCATATCCCATAAAACAAGGGTTAAACAAGATAACTTGGATAACAACTATTTTAAACTGAACAAAAACTTACATGTGGAGCCAGTGATTGAACTTTGAACCTCCACCTCAAGAGACCAAAACCAAACCACTTGAACTAGAGGACATAGACACGTTCCATTTCTCTTTGCTTCACATAGTGTGAAGATACAATAATTTTATTTCAGAATTTTGCACTCCAAATTTCATAGATGAGGAGTGACACACATTTCTCTTTGCTTCACATAGTGGAATATAGGTCAGTTCCATGGGTAATATGTGAATGGACTTAATATTAAGATGAGTTCACACTAATCGGACCCCTTTGTCATTCTCACTAAGCTATACTCCAAACAAACACTAAATTGGTTATGCTCCTTAGAATCAAAGTTTGGAGTTTGGATTATCGATGTCTTGTGTTTGTTAACGAATAAATTGGGGCCATGTGGAATCCTGTTTGAGTATTTTCGTTGAAACAAGTCTCTGTGAATCCACACTAAGCAACGTCATTCTTAAGTGTGCAAATGGTTTTGTGGTTGGTCAACGGTGAGTATATGCGCAAATGGTTTTTGATTGTGCAAATGGTTTTGTGGTTGTTCCGTCCCCGTTATTTCAATGTGGATAGACATAAAGACTATCTTCTTGTATACCACATTGAGGGCTTACTTCAAATTGATTGGACTCAATGCGTTTCTATCAATTTGCAAATTTGGAATGTGAGTTGAGGTTGTGCATCGGCCTATATTAATTTGGTTCATTTCTTTTGAACAAATACGAAAATCAAACTAGATTAAAGAGAAAATATACGGGATATTGCATCAAAGATAGGGGAAGAGGCACCTCTTCTCCATTTCTATGGGCTTATCCATCCTATTCAAATGAGCTAGAAAAGATCTTGAACATTGAACATTCTACGCAAAACATTGACACACACACACAGACACATACACATACAAAGACCCACCCCAACTATCTCAAACAAGATGTGTTTGTTGGAATCAATGTTCACACAAGGTCAAAAGCACTCAACCACAAGCTATAATATCTGTATGTTGTAGCTCCTTTAGTACAACAATGCATTAGCGCATTGAATAAAGAAAATCGATCCAAAAGCAAGGACTCATGTTCGATCCCCACAAATGGTGCACCAACAACAAATATTTTGAGAATTAAAACATTAGTTTTTTTTGGACGGACGCGGTGGAAGCATGTGTAGTGATTTATTCAGAGATAGCTTTTGCAATCTATGCTTTTGAAGACGTGATTTTCACAAGGCTTAAAAACTATATAAGGGGATCATAGTCTCATTAAGTGATATCTCTCTCACGTGCTCAACGCTAAGGAGGAGATCTTGGAGGTCCTCTGTGTGAGAAAGAGTTTCTTACTCTTGGAGGAGTTGTGCACTACATTTGGAGACTTCTGGAGGATTTCATGTCAACAACATACTATGAGTAACGAGTCTACATCTGTCCCCACTTGTTCATTCACTAGTTTCTAATTTAGCTAATCCAAATTTGGGTTTGTTGTAAAATAATTCTAAGTTTTCCATATTCTCCATGTTCTCTCACACACACTCTTCTTAGCTCTTAAGCACACAATCTCTTGTATCTAGTTCCTATTTCTTTCTAGATTCAGATATTGTCAGTTTGTATCATATTCACACATTGTAATCTGACATCGGAATATAGATAGTGTAGGTGAGCATCCTAGCTTACCGTACATTTTGAAACTCTCTCTATCTCTCTATGTGTGGATTGTCTTATCTGCTCTTATATAGCATTCATCTCTATTGTATAATTTCTTTTTTACATGGTATTAGAGCATTGATTTTCTTCTAAGAAGGAAGCTATTCTATTTTCAATGAATACATTAGTGTAGGAATCTAGTAATGAATTCACCCTTGATGTCTACTAATGTTGCTACATTTGTTGTACGTACTAGTTCATATTTGTCCACCTATCTTCATGAAAGTAGATTTGATAGAATAAATTACTCCATGGAATATAGATAGTGTAGGTGAGCATCCTAGCTTACCGTACATTTTTAAACTCTCTCTCTCTCTCTCTATCTATGTCTCACTCATCATCTTTTTGAGTATTAAGGTGTGTATGCTAAGGTTCATATGTTGGAAGATTCTATAAACATGTGATTATTGTCATTGTGGCCCATCCACTTCCACCATTCGGTATCAAAGCATAGTTGACATACACCCTAAACAAGATGAGTGACTCTAGAATTGAGAATGAAGACAAACTTGAGGGTATGTCTAATTATTCAATGTGGAGCTTTATGATGATGAGTCTGTTAGTATCAAAGGACTTATGGAATATTGTCAATGGCACTTATCCAAGGCCAAGACAAGTTAGAGAAGATGCTACTTCATCTTGTAGAAGAACCCTTGTTCCTATTTTTTCTCAACAGGAGGTTAGTGAAGAAGAAGGAACCATTTCTTCATTAGGAGTCCATGATACTATTAGATTACTTTCTATAGAAGAGCAATTTAAATGGGATTCAAGGGATGCACAAGCACTTTCATATATTGCTATGGGAGTCAAGAGGCATATAATACCCCAAATCTGGTCATGCAGAACTCTCATTAGGCTAGGTTAAAGTTGAAGAATCTCTATCAGAGTAAAAACCATGCTAGGAAAGCTCATCTAAGGACACAACTAGCCAACACAAGGATGAAAGTTGGTGAATCAATTCAGTCACATATTTTGAAGCTCAAAGATTTACGAGATCAGTTACTCAATGTAGGAGTAAACATTTCAGATGAAGAGATGGTAAAAAAACTTCTAAACTCACTTCCATCTATATATCATGCTTTTGTTACTTCTTTATCTCTTTCTACAAGAGATACAGAACTTTCATTTGAAGGGCTATAGTTCTTGTTACTTCAAGATGAAGATCAATGAAAGGGTATGGAAGAGAATGATGAAGCCATGTTATCATCATGAAAGGGAAAGAAGAAGAAGGAGATAAAGAAGGAGAAGAAGAGTCAGCAATCCGATAAGAAAAGTAAGTATTCTAGTCCTAAGTCTTCCATTCCTTCTCTTAATGCTTCCTCTACACCCAAAGAAAAGTCTTCGACTACATCTAATTCAAAGAAAGGAGTATGCCATTACTTTAAGAAACCATGCCATTTTATAGTAGAATGCAAACCAAGGATTTTTAATGAGAAGAAAAAAGCATCAGGTAATAGTGTTGAAGATGATCCAAAACCTAAATCCTCAAAGGTAGATTCTTATGCATGTGTCACTATTGAAGAGATAGCTTTTGATAAGGCAGCATTAAATGCAATCAATCCTTGGATTTTTTATTCTGGAGCTACTAAGCATATGACACATTGTAGAAAGGCATTTTCTTCCCTTTCTAACTCTTCAGGTAGAAGAGTGACCATTGCAGATGGTCATGATTTGGATGTTGTAGTTGTTGAAGAAGTGAACCTTAAGTCAAAAGTAGGTGGAAATTTCAGAATTTCCAATGTTCTTTATGTTCCAAACATGAAGAAGAATTTTTTGTCTATTTCTACTTTCTTGTCAGATGGTTATAAAGTTGTTTTTAAGAAAGATTCATGTGAGATCCTCTCACCTAATGAGAAGCATTGTCTACTTCAAAGTGAAAATAGAAGTAGCATGTTTGTATAGTCATAAATAAGTCATGCTTATGTTGCTACGTTTACTATACCTAAGGAGAACATGAAGTTATGGCATGCTAGATTTGTTCATATCATTTACACAGCTCTCAAGCATATCAAAGATCAAGGTATGGTGGAGATCTTGCCTACTTTACTTTCCCAGACGATGCAGAATCATGTGAAGGATGTCTTGAGGGAACGCTTTATAAACTTCCTTTCAAGAAGCATGGATACATCATGGGCAGAAGGAAGTTGCATATCATAAATTCAGATGAGCATGGTCTGATGAGAATAGATTCGAGTCAAGGTTTTAGGTACTTTGTTACTTTCATTGATGATTTCTCAAGATACTCATGGATTCACGGTCTTAAATTGAAGTTAGAGGTTTTTCCTACTTTTAAGAAATTCTTAGCTATGGTTGAAAATGAAAGTTAGTCAAAGATCCAAATTTTGAGAAGTGATAGAGGAGGAGAGTACATGTCAAAAGACTTTAAGTCTTTTCTTGAAGACAAAGGTATCTCTCATCAACTCATTATTGCTTACATGGCATAACAAAACGGTGTTGTAGAGAGAAAGAATCGGATACTTGTTGAGATGATGTGTAGTATGATGTCATCCAAAAAGCTTTCTCCAAATTTTTGGTTTGATGTAGTACATACAACTTATCACATTCTGAATAGGTCTTGCACAACAACTTTAAAGGTTGTCACACCTTATGAAGCTTATTTTGGGAAGAAACCCAATGAGAGTTACTTCAAAGTTTTTGATTCTCTAGCTTATCTTCACACTAACAAGAAAGATTGTGATAATCTTGATGTAAAATCCATTACAAGGATCTTTATTGGTTATGCAGTTGAAAGAAAAGGATGTGGATTTTATGTTCTAGATACAAGTGATATCCTAGTCTCACACAATGCATATATTTCCAAAAGTCAGATTTATGATAAGAAGGAACAGATTCCAGAATTCATAAATCCAAATGACTATGCATTTTCCAAAAAGAATTTGGATTATTAAATTCAGCCATACAAGGGGGTGATGAACCTTGTCAAAACCTCAATGATAAAGGTGAAGAGAGAATTTCATTACCTACATAAATACCTAGTCCATCATCAGTACCTCTTGAAGTTCCTACTTATGAAGTTGGAGAAGGTTGGAGAGTTCCGGAAGAAAGAGATACTGAAGAACTAGAAAGGATTCCACCACTTTTCAAGAATATGCCAAAGTGGTTATATCAAACCTTGAAGGACACTGGTATAAAGGAATACATTGGAAGAGCCAGAAGTCAAATAAGGAGAGAACAAGGAGACCAGGTAAATTATGTAGAACATTTTGAGATTCATGAACATTTAGCACTTACTTCGGTTGAAAATGAACCAGCTAGTGTTCAAGATGCACTAAAGAAGCCATATGATCATCACAGGTCCCAAAGATTTTGACCTTCAATTATTTAAAAGACAACTTAAGCATACATTTCATCTAAATGACTTAGGCATTTTACATTATTATCTTGGGATTGAGTTCATGTATAGAGATGAGTGTATCTACATAACATAGCAGAAATACATTCAGAAATTATTGGAAAGGTTTGGGATGATAGATTCCAAGCCTATGCAGACACCTATGGATGTCAATGTGTCATTACAATCAGAAGGAGATTCAGAACCACTTAATGCTATATTATATAGTCAAGCAATAGGTCACTTGATATATCTATGTAATACACATACAGACATTCAGTTTGCTGTCTCTCAAGAATCCAAGTTCATGCACAATTACCTTAAGATTCAGTGGAAATCAGTTAAGAGATATTTGCAGACATCAAAAGTTGCACATTATTAAACCTTGTACCATTGTGACATTGAAGGGGAGATTGTTGGAAGCAATGCCATAGAAGGTTAAAAACCCTCAACCAGAAGCTATAATATTTGTAGTTGTAGCTCCTCTAGTACATCATGTTAGTGCATTCAATAAAGCAAATTGCTCCAAGAGCAAGGACTCATGTTCAATCCCCACAAATGACACACTAGGAACAAACTTTTTGAGAATTAAAACATTAACTTTTTTTGGCAAATGCAACCATAGCATGTGCGGTGATTTGTTCAATGATATCTTTTGCTATTTATGCTTTTGAAAGTGTGCTTTTCAGAAGGTTTAAAAGCTATATAAGGGGAGCATAGTCTCATTATGTGATATCTCTCAAAAGTGCTCAATGCTAAGGAGGAGATCTTGGAGGTCCTCTATGGAAGGAAGAGTTTCACACTTTTGGAGGAGTTGTGCACTACCTCTGGAGACTTTTGGAGGAGTTCATGTCAACAACATACTGTGAGTAATAATTCGACATCTAAGCCCACTTGTTCATTCACAGTTTTTGATATAGATAGTTAGAAGTTGTGTTTGTTGTCAAACTCTAAACTATTCATATTCTCCATGTTCTCACACACATAGTCTTCTTACCTCTTATGCACACAATCTCTTGTATCTAGTTCCTATTTCTTCCTAGATTTAGATATTGTCAGTTTGTATGATATTCACACATTGTAAATTGACATTGCATTATAGATAGTGTAGGTGAGCATCCTAGCTTACCGAACACTTATTTACTCTCTCCCTCTATCTCTCACTCGTCATCTTTTTGAGTATTGAGATGTGTATGCTAAGGTTCATGTGTTGGAAGATCCTATAAGCTTGTGATTATTGTTATTGTGGCCCACCCACTTCCAACAATGTCTACGTGTTATAAATTAGGGTTTGCACTATAGTGTATGGATTAAGGGTTTGAGATCCCTTGATATGGGAGCAACCATTTGACGGGAAGAGAGGAACGGAGGACAAGAGTCCTCAAAGTACTCTAGAAAGCTATATAGGTTGGTTGCAAGGTAGGGGGAACATCCACGTGTTATCTTATGTGTGTTTTCAACTCTCTCGTACATCTTCTCATGTGCAAGCCTCCTTCCTTGGAGTTCCATTAAAAAGTGGTATCAGAGTAGAGATGCAATCCATCATCACTCTTCTACATGCAACGATCAACAAGAGGATATGGAGATCTTTATTAACGATAGAACAGTCCCAACTTCCAAGGGCCTGTCTTGCCTCCCTCCACGCAACTATGAGAGAGAGAGAGAGAGGGAGGGAGGGAGGGAGGGAGGGAGGGAGGGAGGGAGGGAGGGAGGGAGGGAGGGAGAGAGAGAGAGAGAGAGAGAGAGAGAGAGAGAGAGAGAGAGAGAGAGAGAGAGAGAGAGAGAGAGAGAGAGAGAGAGAGAGAGAAGAGCACTCATTGGCACCTTTTACATGTGAAAAGCTGCATATAACCTCTAGATAACCCATCTTTGGATAAATTCCCCTTTTATCCCCTTCGACCTTTTAAGATTGGCATATAAAGCACCTTTTACATGCGAAAAGCTGCATATAACCTCTAGATAACCCATCTTTGGATAAATGCCCCTCATCCCCTTCTCAAGACGTGCAAACTACTTGAGGGGCTCCCTTCTTTATTAAGGCTCACTTTCTTCTCAATGTATCTTCTTATTAATTCTACAAGTGTGGCATGATATATGTCAATAATACTTACACCTTCATATAATGATCCTAAAACACACCTATGGAATCAAAAGGGAATGGGATCCTAAATGCACTATTATTGCTTGCTAAGTGATTTAGTTGGGATTGAAGATCTTCCAGTATTTCCTTCTTTCCTCTTTGATAATACAATATATAGCCCAATGACACTAAATCATGAACGACTACCCTTTTTAACCATTTTAGGGGTATAATAAAGGTTCTTATTTGAAGATCCATGTGGTATTGAGTCGATGTACCCATGAAAGGACTCCTTAACAAGTTCTTCTATAGTATATGTTCCCCTAGCCAATCCATCAATAAGAGATGTCCTTTTAGTTGAAATGGAGTTGCCACTTAATGTATTAACTGATATAGGATGTAACCTTAACCATTTTCTTGAAAATTTTTCTCCTTATTGAGAACCAACAAAAAATGTTGTTATAACATGGGTAGGTGTGGTCTTACCCTTGAGTCCTTGCTCTCATTTGACACCTAGTCTTGCATTATTCTGAATCTGGATGTAGTGTAGAATTGCCTCTTGTGATGGATTTCTTGCCTTATCTGCTCCCATGAATAGAAAAATGATTCGATGAGAGAATGTTAAAAAACTTGTGTTCTTACCACAATTTAGGGATCATTTTATTTTTCTAAAAAATACTCTTAAATTAAAACAAAGGGAAAAAATACAAGTCAACTAAAATAATCTTTTGTTGAAAATGCCTTGGTTGCTCATACTTCCTCCATGGCTGAAATGGAGCTTTGGCATGCTCATTTTGGTCACTTGATAGTTCGCTTTACTTGCAAAAGAAGGACACAATTATTGGTTTTGCAAACACTTGAGCCCATTGACAAGCATGCATGTGAAAGTTGCATTCTTGGAAAAATGGATCATGCTTCTTTCCAAAAGATATACATACAAACAGTACAAGAAAATTGCAATTTTTTCATAGTGATGTATGTGATCCCATCAAGACTCCATCATTTGGGAAAAATGTATATGTTTTTACCTTCATTGATGATGCTACTCAACATACATGGGTTTATCCTATGAAAGCAAAGAATGAAGTATTTTCTTGCTTCAAAGCAGTTTTATCTCTGGATGAGTTTTTTTTGGAAACAAGCTATTGAATCTATGCACATATCATGGCACTAAATAAATGTCACATGAGTTTAATTCTTTTCCTTAGGAAAGAATAATCCACAACAATGTATGGTGCCATATATACCTCAGTAAAATGGTGTTGCAAAGCACAAAAATAGAACAGTCCTTGAAATGGCACGATGTATGGTTAAAAGAAAGCAGCTTCTTGACAAGTTTTGGATGGAAGTGGTCATGTGTGTAAACTATTGTTGGATTGCTGCCCTACAAAAGCATTGAGATTCATCAATCCTTATGAGGCTTGGAATGGAAGTAAACCTATGGTTGGTCATATGTGTGTGTTTGGTTGTTTGGCATATGCTCTTGTGGCATCACAACAACATCACAAACTTGATGAAAAGGAAAAGAAATGTATATTTGTTGATTATTATGCTAAGAGTAAGGGATATCATTTGTACCACACAACTATTGTGAGTCAAGATGTGGTATTTGCTCAAAATTCAATATCCCTCTACATGAATGCAAACAATTGCCAAGAATTAGCTCACAAGATGTGTTTGATACACTCATCCCTTTGTTCCAAAGTGGTGTGCTTGACTATGTTCATGTAGATTAGACAATTGAGGCTCAAAACGATGCAAATTTCAAGAAAAATAGAGCTAAAACTGTGAGAATTTCCATCCAAACATGGTTGAAAGTTTCCACCCAAACATGGTTAACTACTGAAAATTTCCAACCACATATGGCTAAACATTTTTGTCAAATGTGGCTGAAAATTAGCATGCACTTTTAGGCCACACATGATATATATGTTGATGATGTATTACATAATGAAAACATATCTATCTAGAGTGCACAAACTATGCCAAAGTGGCTTAAAAAAGCTTTGCAGGATAGCAAATTGAGTGCACCTTTACTTGGTAGAACAAGATCAAGCTTTGCCATGCATCAAGTAATTTTGTAAATTATTCTCTTACTGTAGGAGCATGTAATGAAGAGCCACTTACTTTTGAAGATGAATGTGACGATCCACATTGGACGAGTGCTATGCAATCAGAAATGGCTTCCATACATAAGAATGGTACTTGGAAGTTATGTGAATTTTCAAAAGGATAAAATGCCATTGGTACAAAGTGGGTTTACAAGACTAAGAGAAAGTTAGATGGTAGCATTGATCGCTACAAAGCTAGATTGTTTGCCAAAGGATATGTGCAAATATATGGCATTGACTATGGGAAACGTTTTTCACCTATTTCATGCATGACTACCATTCGTACCATCATTGCATTGGTTGCCCAACGAGATTGGAAATTACATTAGTTGGACATAAAAATGGCTTTCCCTAATGGTGGTTTGTAAGAAAAGGTTTATTTGAAGAAACCTCTTCGATTTGCGATGAAAGAGCAAGAGCATATGGTTTGTCACTTGCATAGAGCCTTCTATAGTCTCAAGCAAGCTCCACGTGCATGGTATGACAAAATCCATAAGCAGTTGATTACTCTTGGCTTCACATGTAGTCCAACCGGAAGCACTCTCTATGTATGCAAATATGGGCCTGATCTTACATTGCTTGTTCTTTATGTTGATGACATAATCTTGACTGGATCATGCAACAAAAAACTTGAAATCCTTATGGCTGATTTGCAACATGCTTTTGATGTCACTTATCTTGGTATTTTGAGCTACTATCTTGGCATCTAGTTTGTATCGGTTGAGGGGGAGGGTATTTTTATGCATCAAGGAAAGTAAGTTGAAAAACCACTTTAGCATTTTGACTTTGAGGATTGCAAGCTAGTTTCCACACTTGTGGAGATAGGATTCAGGTTCTCTATTGAGGATTCCAATGATGCATTTGAAACTTCTCTTTATTAGCAAGCTATGGGATGTCTTATATGTGCATGCAACACAAGCTCAGATATACAGTATGCAGTTTTCGTGTTGAGTCATTTCATGCATAGCCTTGACACTAAACATTTTCAAGTAGTAAATCGTGTGTTTAGATATCTCAAAGGCACTTTGAACTTAGGTCTCATTTATGGTGTAGATATTTAGCCATGCTTGCAAGCTTTTACAAAAAGTTATTGGGATGGTTGTTATGATACTCATGTATCCACTAGTGGTAATTGCTTTTTCCTTTTAGACTCATGCATATCTTGGTTGAGTAAGAAGCAACCTAGAGTGATTACATTGAGTAATGAAGCTGAGTACAAGGCATTTTCACAATTTCATTGGAATGTATATGAGTGATATGCCTATTGATGGATCTTTACATGGACATTGATGTTGTTGTGAGTATTCTCACTGATAGTCTGAGTGCATTGGATGTTGCACGAAATCTAGTGTTTCATGCATAGATCAAACATATTGAGGTGCATTATCACTATGTGAGAGAGTGCTTCATGCAGGAGATATTGATTTGGTATATGTGCCATGTGCCAACACAAGATAATGTGGTCAAAATATTCACCGAAGTTCTTCCACGGGAAACGTTTAAAGGTTTTTGAAAAGGTTTAGGCTTATTGCCTAGTGGGGCTTCATCTATTATTCCCTGTATGTGTTCACATCATTCACTCCATAGGGTTTGTTAAACTTATATGTTCCTCTAGAAGCTTTGATGTGAAACTTTTCCTATACATGGACACTTTTTACTTTAGTGTTGGCTAGAGGTTTTTTCGCCATGATATCACATACTTGATTCACTCATATGTGGTGGTACTTTGTACATAGGGATATTATGTAGCTCTTACTTTAGTTTTGTTCATTGTTGATAGACAGAGATATTCTAGCTATCCATCTTCTTTGTGTGTCTTGCTACATTTGTGCTCCTTGTGTGTGTTTCTTGTGTGTCTCTTGCACTTCTACACACACCCAACAAAAAATAAATATGTTTTTCTATCCATTGTGAAGAAAGTTAAAAGTTGAAGTAGAACTATAGTAGAGATACTATGTAAACTTTTTTTTCCATAAATCTTACAATGAAAATTTCAAACCCATGAGTATTCTCATGTGACATATGAAATGCAAGAGGTAGCATTTTCATTACTTAGAGAAAGAGATAGATAAAGAGATCAAGAGAGTGTGAGAGATGCTATTAGGGTTTTCAAAATGATACTAGCTCATTGTTCCAATCATCAATATAATTTTCATTATTACATAGGAACCTTGGAATAGCTATTACATCATGATGATCTCTACATAGGCCATTTCACTTAAACAAATCATGAAATCACTAAATTATTCAAATATTGAGAAAATTTGTTGGCATCAATATTTCAGATATGAATGAAGATAATTCTTAGAGTGATAATTGTTAAGTGTATCAAATCATAGCTACAACTTTCATTACATAAACAATAATAATAGAATAATCCATACTTTAGAAGATGAAGTGGAAAATTTGTTCAAATTTATCACATTAAGAGTACCTGATCAAGAACTCAAAATGTATTTGGGTAACTTGCCATTTTCTTCTACGTATTCATTTTCCTTTGAGGGGAATTATCCCACATGAGATGTACTTTGGAGAGCCCCTCCCAAATCTATATAAGGAGGGCCTCTCCCCCCATTTGTACTTTGTTAGAAGCTTGAGAAGCCTACTCCATGCTCTTTGCAAGCTCATTTCTAATCCATGTGAGTTTACCCATTTCTTGGTCTACTCACTTTGAGTCTCTCACACTCTTTCTTTTGTGAGTATACTCTTCTTTCCATTTTGTTTCCGTGTGTGTACTCTTTACATGGTATCAGAGTGTTAGGTGTGAGGTCTTGGTGGTGCATTTGGTGGTCATTTTGGTGATGGTGGTGCTTTTGCTTCCTTGTCATAGAGAGGATCTTTTCACCATCACGCTCATGCTCATAGAGCATTTTGGGTAGCAAGTTTTCCGATTCGCCCACCTTCCTACCCATTTTCTTCATCACTTTTTCTATCTTTTACCCTCATTTTCCATCCCTCCCACCCTCTCTATGAGAGCATTTAGTGGTTCTTTCATTTTTATAATCGTCATGTAGAGTTTTTAGCGCATCTTGTTTTCGTTGAAGTGTTTATAAACATTATTCAAGTATGGTGTTAATGGCACGTTTTTAGTCATTACATAAGTCATCCTTTAGCATCTCCACACTCTAGAATCATGATTTTTTTTTGGGTTCTTGTTCATCCTTGATGAAACATTTACTTGTGTTCTTCTTCAAGTGACCTGTAAAAGCCTGATTTATGTGTGCACAGAGGTTCTTTGCTCATATATGCATCTTTTCAACACATCACATAGTCATTGTAATCACACAGTAGAGGCTATAGGATTGTTGCACCGCAAGATGACTCGCATCTGTTTGGGTGCATGTGAAGTAGTCCCAGCATCTTCTGCATTTTAATCAACCTCGGTGCTCCATGATCAAAGCTAAACCAACTCTGAAACAAAGAAATTTGTAAGTTTCTCTTTCTTTTTAGTGCTTGTTTGAAGTCTCAGTGCTCCTTAGCTACCTCGCTTTGATCTGACTGCAATGATTGATAAGGAAGAAATTGGAGGCTTTGATGCTAGCAAAGAGCGTAATGAAGAGTACCCATACTTCAGCCACATAGGGACAAAGAGATAGGAGTGTATTTGCAACTCTGTGAGTGTTTGCTTGCACTCTGTGAGACTCGAAAGCATCAAGTGCTCTCTATAGCAGCCAATACTTTGCGGTAAGTTAGAAACTAGTGGGCCTTCTTTGCATTGTAGCACACGCAACATCTAGGAACTCATGGAATGCCCTCTGGCCACCAATGGTGGCAGAGTCATTATAGAAAGACCATGTAAATCAGTGCTGCTTGAAGCAATCTAACAAAGAGCAGAAAAGGATTGGTAAATGCTACCAAGTTGCTTAGGATTGATTGTAAGAATATATATTTTCTTTATTTTATGCATTTTTCATGTTTTTTTATGGATTCATGTAGTCATGGAGACTCGAGTTGGAATGCTCCAACACTTTGAGAGAATGTGAGAGTAGAATTCCAAGAGTTATTCTTGAAAGAAATACCTTCAGGTTTGCCTCCTTGTAGAAACATAGAGCATAGAATCGAATTGGTATCAAGAGCAAGTCCAACTGCCCAACCACCATTTAGAATGAGTTTGTAGGAGGAAAATAAAGTCCGCAAGGTCACAGATGAGTACCTATAGAAAGGGCTAACTAGACCGAGCTATTCACCCTTTGCAACACTGGTCCTTCTTGTGAAGAAGAAAAACGGATCTTATAGGATGTGTCAACTACCGAGCACTCAATAAGATTACTATCAAACACAGATGTTCCATGCCTAGGATAGATGATCTTTTAGATGCTCTAGGTGGAGCCCTTGTATTTAGTAAAATAGATTTAAAAAGTGGCTACCATTAGATTAGAGTAAGAGATCATGATGTACATAAGGTAGCTTTCAAGACTCGTTTTGGGCATTATGAGTATTTGGTCATGCCATTTGGTTTGACTAATGCACCAGCTACATTTATGATGTTAATGAATGACATTTTGCGATTTTCCATTGGAAAGTGTGTTGTTGATTTTTTTGATGATTTCTTAGTGTATAGTAGGACTGTGCATGAGCATGAGAATCATCTAAGGTTAGTATTGAATGTTTTAAAAGAAAATCAGCTATATGTTACTCTATAGAAGACTCAATTGTTTCTTCTGAGGATAGAGTATCTAGGGCATGTGGTATTGGCCGATGGGGTTCAGATGGATCCCAAGAAGGTCTCAGCTATGTTATCTTGGCTACTCCTCAGGATGAGGGGCAATTACGATTGTTTTTAGGACTTTCTAGTTTTAATAAAAAATTAATCTCTTCTTATTTGTCAATAGCAGTGTCTATGATGAGCTTGCTTCAAGGCAAAGTTCCATTTGCATGGAAGCAAGAGTAGCAATAGAGTTTTGATACTATGAAATAAGCTGTTTTAGAGGCTCGTATACTCAAAGTGGTAGATCCACAGAAACCCTTTGTGTTAGAGAGAGATGCTAGTGGCATAGCCATAGGGGTAGTTTTGAGCCAAGATGGCATGACAATAGTTTTTGAAAGCAAGAAATTGAGTAGTGCACAATGCAATTAGCCAGTGCATGAACAAGAGTTGTATGCAGTGGTGCATGCTCTTAAAGTCTGGAGACACTAACTTTATGGTGCACGCTTTATAGTATACACAAATCACCATACACTTAAGTACTTTTGCAGTCAACCAGATCTTTGAGGAAAACATGCTCATTGGGCTAAGCTCATGTAGGAGTTTCACATGGAAATCACTGTATAGAAGAGCCAAAGGAAATATCGTAGCTGATGCATTATCACACATAATGTATCAAATGAGCTTTAGAGTTCTAGAAAGATCATTGCTTCAAGAGATAAAGGAAGCATATGTGGAAGATCCACATTTGTTACAAATTATTAGAGCCATGAGTGATGACTCTATCATAGGAGATGGGGAAATTCTAGCTCTTTCTTCACCTAGCAGAGCAAAAAAGTCCACTTCGTATTCCAATTTCTCAAAGGAGAATGGAATAGTCAAACAGAAAGGAAAGGTTTGCATACCAGATTCTCAAGATTTGAGAAGAAAAGTCATGCATGATAACCATGATGCACATGCATAGGGCACTAGGTGTTGACAAGACAATACAACTTGTTAGAAGAACATTTTGGTGGCCTGGATTAGCCGGAGATGTCCACACTTATGTTCAATAATGCTTTATGTGTTAAGTCAACAAAGTAGAAAGGGTGAAGACACCAGGTCTTTTACATCCTCTATAGATTCTAGATCATAACTAGGACAGTGTATCCATGGACTTCATAATTGGGTATTTAACTACCATAGATAGAAAGGTAGATAGTTGAATACATATTTAAGTAGAAATATAAGTACATATGATTAATAGATAGATAAATAAGTAGATGCATAATAAGTGAATAAATAGTGGAAATAATGAACTATAGGGACATTGTTGGAAACAATGTCAGAAAGGTCCAACCCTTCCCAAAAACATAACATGATATCATGTCTTTGTAGATGTGTGTTCAACCCCACACATAGTATAAAATGTTCTTCATAAATGTACACAAGGAATGGCATGGGGCACCTTGGCTAAAGGAGGCGCCTTCCTTCCAAGGGACCTAAGATCGATCCCTGGCAGCAACAAAACAATGCATCACATTTTTGCTTTTGCTAAACTTGGCAGCGTGTTGATCGCGATCATTGATTTATTTTGCTTTTCTGAACCATCACATGGTGAAGGTACTTTTCATTGTTTGCTTTTTCTTTTGGAAGTCTCATCATGGGTAAGTTAGAATACTATATAAGGTGGGCTTTGGCTCTTTGTGCAATATCACTCAACAAGCTCAAGATCTTGGAGAGAAACTTAGAGCAGGTGATCAATCTTCTCAAGTTAGGAGAAGATCTTGGAGGCCATCTTGGAGGAGTTCTCACACTCTTAGAGGAGTTGTGGTCTAAGTCTTGGTGATTATCTGGAGGAGATTTTACCAGCTTACCATCAACATCCATTGTTGATTTACCGTGAGTAGCAAGTCTAGCTTCGTTCTTACTTGCTAGGTCACTCATTTTTATTTAAGTTGATCACCACAGACTCCTCATACCTTGTAGGCACACAATCTCTTGTATCTAGTGTCATGGACACAAAGGAAACCATCTAAACCTTAGATTCCATGTCAATTTCTATATCTCATGATTGGATTAGATTTTGGAGAAACTAATGCTTCCATTGCATCCGGAACGTGCCAAAACCCTAAGATCGACTGTCTTCTTGCTTGATTCTAATATCTATAGACCATGCTTCGAGTCGATGACATCATGATGACATCATCAAGTCGCAACCGCCCTTGAAAACCTATATAAGGAGGGGTTGGCCACATTCATAATCAGTCTTGCCAATACCAGTCTTGGGAGCTCAAGGAGTCGTGATCGCCAAGTAAGTACTCTCCAAGTTCCAGTTCCAGTTCTTGTCATGTTTCTTGTTCTAGTCCTGTCTAGTCTAGTTCTTGGACATCTTCTCTTGTCCTCTTGTAATCTCGTAGTACGAGATCTTGTCAAGTTCTTTCTTGTATTCAGTTCATCTCCCAGAAGGGAGTTCTTGTAATCCAGATATCTTGTCTCATACTTACGATCCCGGGTTGTGGGATCTCCTGTATCATCCCTAGCCAAGTTATTCATACCTATTCGTCCCGGGTTGTGGGACATCTTGTATCAGTCACGTATTCTTGTATTATTTTCCCTTCATGGGTGATCTTGTAATCAGAAGTGTATTTCAGAAATCTTGACTACTGTAGTGAGAGAGCACAATCTAGTGCTCCCCTGACATTTTGGCAAGACTACCTTCATCAAGACCAAGAACCATGGAGATTATTCAAGAAGAATTTTTTTCTGCACTTAAAGTAATTCAACAACAAGTCCAAGAGATACGAGAGAACCAACAAAGGATTCAACAACAGAGTATTCAAGATGTAATCACAGAACTCAGAGGCAAATCCAAGAGTTGCAGATCATTGTTAGTCAATCTTCTTCAAGTACCCCCATGACAACTAACATGAAGAAAAGTCTAAAAGTGAGCATGCATGAGAAATTTGATGGGACGAGATCAAAGTTTCGAGGATTTGTGAAACAAGTGAAGCTATTCATAAGGATGCAGCCAGATAGGTACCCAGATGATGCTTCTCAAGTAGAACTCATAGGAGCTCTATTATGTGGTCCTGCTCTTTCATGGTTTGCACCTATCCTTGAGAAGGACATGGATATTTTGCATGATTTCAAGGCCTTTATTCAAGAGTTCACATCTTCATTTGGAGATATCAATTGTTCACGTGTTGCCGAAACAAAGCTAAGGAAGCTACATCAAGGAAATAGGCCTGCATCTACCTATGCATCGGAATTCAGACAAATCATTTGTGACCTCACATGGCATGAGGATTATTTTATCAACCAATTTCGATGGGGCTTACGTTATGATGTTAAGGACCTCATGCTAACCATGCCCAAGGTAAATACTTTGAATGAATTCATGAATCAAGCAATTGAATGTGATAATAGGTTGTTCGAGAGAAAGCAAGAGAAGAAGACTTCTATTAGAGATCGAGAATACAACTTTACTTCTATTCCACAACAACATATGCCCGAGGAAACACAACCAAAATCCATGCAATTGGATCACATCATGGTCAGACGACTTACAACAAAGGAAAGACAATATCGAAAGGATAATGGATTATGCTTTTATTGTGGAGAGCATGATCATATGGTATTCAAATGCCCTAAGAAAAAGAAACAAGTTGGGATTACAACTTCCACAATCACCATCCCACATCAGAAGGACCATCATCAGAGTCAAAAGAATAATACAGTTCATCATGAGAATCATACCCTTGATTTTGTACCTCGATATATTACAAACCCTTTCCAATTTCATCATGGATATCCATCATCATCTTGTTCTAGTACCACATATCAAGAACTCTACAAAGACCAAGAGTTATGAAGATTCAAGTCCTAGAAGATCTCAGAGTCACATAACCGCTCCTCGTGGAAGTCGTCGCTTGAGGGGGAGGTGATGTCATGGACACAAAGGAAACCATCTAAACCTTAGATTCCATGTCAATTTCTATATCTCATGATTGGATTAAATTTTGGAGAAACTAATGCTTCCATTGCATCCGAAACGTGCCAAAACCCTAAGATCGACTGTCTTCTTGCTTGATTCTGATATCTAGAGACCATGCTTCGAGTCGATGGCATCATCAAGTCGCAACCGCCCTTGAAAACCTATATAAGGAGGGGTTGGCCACATTCATAATCAGTCTTGCCAATACCAGTCTTGGGAGCTCAAGGAGTCGTGATCGCCAAGTAAGTACTCTCCAAGTTCCAGTTCGAGTTCTTGTCATGTTTCTTGTTCTAGTCCTGTCTAGTCTAGTTCTTGGACATCCTGTCTTGTCCTCTTGTAATCTCGTAGTACGAGATCTTGTCAAGTTCTTTCTTGTATTCAGTTCATCTCCCAGAAGGGAGTTCTTGTAATCCAGATATCTTGTCTCATACTTACGATCCCGGGTTGTGGGATCTCCTGTATCATCCCTAGTCAAGTTATTCATACCTATTCGTCTCGGGTTGTGGGACATCTTGTATCAGTCACGTATTCTTGTATTATTTTCCCTTCGTGGGTGATCTTGTAATCAGAAGTGTATTTCAGAAATCTTGACTACTGTAGTGAGAGAGCACAATCTAGTGCTCCCCTGACATCTAGTTCCTATTTCTGCCTAAATACAAATATTGTAAGTTTGTATCATATTCACACATTATAATTTGACATTGGAATATCGATGGTGTAGGTGAGCCTCATAGCTTACTGTTACACTTGAAATTTCATCTATTCTCTCATTATCTCTCACTCACTTATTTTTCATTCTTAAGGTGTGTATGTTAAGGTTGATCTGTTCGAAGATCCTCCAAATCTATGATTTATTCTTATTGTGGCCCACCACCACTTCCAACATTTGGTATCAAAGCATAATTGACATACATCCTTAACAAGATGAGTGATTATAGACTTGAGAATGAAGAAAAGATTGAGGAAATGTCTAATTATCCAATGTGGAGTTTTATGATGATGAATCTGTTAGTATCAAAGGACTTATGGAATATTTTTTACGGCACTTATCCAAGGCCAAGACAAGTTGGAGATGATGTTGCTTCATCTTCTAGAAGACCTTCTATTCCTATTTCTTCTCAAAAGGAGTTTAGGGAAGAGGAAGAAAATCTTTCATCATTAGGAGTCCATACTACTACTAGATTAGTTCCTAAAGAAGAGAAATCCAAATGGGATTCAAGGGATGCTTTAGCACTTTCATATATTGATATGGGAGTCAAGAGGCATATTATACCAAATTTCTATGGGAGTCAAGAGGCATACTATACTTCAAATTAGGTCTTGCAAAAGCTCTCATTAGGCTTGGTTGGATTTAGAGAATCTCTATCAGAGTAGAAACCCTGCTAGGAAAGCTCATCTAAGGAGACATCTAGCCAACACAAGGATGAAAGTTGGTGAATCGATTCAGACACATATTTTGAAGCTCAAAGATTTATGAGATGAGTTACTCAATGTTGGAGTCAACATTTCAGATGAGGAGATGGTAAACACACTTCTAAACTCACTTCCATCTGCATACCATGCTTTTGTTACCTCTTTATCTCTCTCTACAAGAGATAGAGAACTTTCATTTCAAGAGCTATAGTTCTTGTTACGTCAAGATGAAGATCAACAAAAGGGTATGGAAGAGAATGATGAAGCCATGTTATCATCATCGAAGGGAAAGAAGAAGAAGGAGCAGAAGAGTCAATAATCCAAGAAGGATATTGAGCCTTCTAATCCTAAGTCTTCCAATTCTATCCCTAATGCTTCCTCTACACCCAAAGAAAAGTCTTCGACTACATTTGATTCAAAGAAAGGAATATGCGATTACTATAAGAAACCAAGTCATTACATAGCAGAATGCAGAGCAAGGATTTTTAATGAGAAGAAGAAAGCATCAGGTAATAGTGTTGAAGATGATCCAAATCCTAGATCTTCAAAGGTAGATTCAGATGCATGTGTAACTATTGAAGAAGTAGCTTTTGATCAGGCAACATCAAATGGAATCTCACATAAACCTTGGATTTTTTATTCTGGAGCTACTAAGCATATGACACATTGTAGAAAGGTATCTTCTTCCCTTTCTAACTCTTCAGGTAGATGAGTGACCATTGTAGATGGTCATGATTTAGATGTTGTTGGTGTTTGAGAAGTAAACCTTAATTCTATAGCAAGTGGAAATTTCAAAATTTCGAATGCTCTTTATGTTCTAGACATGAAGAAGACTTTGCTCTCTATGTCTACTTTCTTGTCAGATGGTCATAAAGTTATTTATAAGAAAGATTCATGTCAGATCCTCTCACCTGATGAGGAGCATTGTCTACTTCAAGGTGAAAACAAAAGTGGCATGTTTGTTTTGTCCAAAATAAGTCATGCTAATGTTGCTAGGTCTACTACACCTAAGGAGAACATGAAGTTATGGCATGCTAGATTTGATCATATTAGTTAAATAGCTCTGAAGCATATCAAAGATCAAGGTATGGTGGAGATTTAACCTACTTTCACTTTATCGGATGATGCAGAGTCATGTGAAGGATGTCTTGAAGGAAAGCTTCAGAATCTACCTTTCAAGAAACTTGGATTTATCATGACAACAAGGAAGTTGCAGATCATACATTCAGATGTGAATGGTCCAACGAGAATAGATTCTATTCAAGGTTTTAGGTACTTTGTTATGTTCATTGATGATTTGTCAAGATATTCATGGACTTATGGTCTTAAAGTGAAGACAAAGGCTTTTCCTACTTTTAAGAAGTTCTTAGCTATGGTTGAAAATGAAAGTCAGTCAAAGATCGAGATTTTGAGAAGTGATAGAGGAGGAGAGTACATGTCTAAAGACTTTAAGTCTTTTCTTGAAGACAAAGGTATCTCTTATCAACTCACTATTTCGTACATGCCAGAACAGAATGGTGTTGCAGAGAGAAGGAATAGGATACTTGTTGAGATGATGTGTAGTATGATGTGATCCAAAAGGCTATCTGCCAAGTTTTGCTTTGATGTATTACATACAGCTAATCAAATTCTGAATAGGTCTTCCACAAAAGATTTGAAGCTCATTACACCTTATGAAGCTTATTATGGGAAGAAGCCCAATGTGAGTTACTTTAAAGTTTTTGGTTCCCCGGCTTATGTTCACATTGAGAAGAAGGATCATGGTAAGCTTGATGTAAAAGCCATTCAAGTAGTCTTTATTGGTTATGCAATTGAATGCAAAGCACGCAGATTCTATTTCTAGATACAGGTGATATCCTACTCTCACGCAATGCATATATTGCAGAAAGTCAAATTTATGATAAGAAGGAAGAGATTCCAGATTTCATAAAGGTAGATGACTATGCATTTTTCAGAAGGAATTTGGATTCTTACATTCAGTCATACAAGGTGGGTGATGAACCTACTCAAAACCTAAGAGATACATGTGAAGAGAGAGTTACACTATCTACATCCATACCTAGTCCACCATCAGTACCTCTTGAACTTTCGACTTTTGAAATTGGAGAAGGTTCTAGAGTTCCAGAAGAAAGAGATACTAAAGAAGCAGAAAGGATACCACCATTTTTCAGGAATATGCCAAAGTGGTTATATCAAACTTGGAAGGATAGTGCATAACAATTTGATATTCATAATATTTTAGCTCTAATGTCACATGAGCATGAACCAGCTAGTGTTCAAGATGCACTACAAGGTGATATGATTATCACAAGTCCCACGATTGAGTTCAAGTACAAAGATGAGTGTATCTACATGACACAACAAAATTACATTTAGAAATTATTGGAAAGGTTTGAGATTAAAGATTTTAGACCTAACCTATGGATGTCAATGTGTCATTACATTCGGAACAGATTCAGAACCACTTGATGCTACATTATGTAGTCAAGTAGTTGGTTGCTTGATATATCTATGTAATACACAACAAGACATTCAGTTTGCAGTTTCTCAAGTATACAATTTCATGCATAGACATCTCAAGATTCAATCGAAAGAAGTCAAGAAAAAGTCATAAGATGTTTTTTAGGTTATTGAACCTTATACCATTGTGACATTGAAGGGGAGATTGTTGGAAACAATGTCAAAAAGGTCCAACCCTTCTCAAAATCATAACATGATATCATGTATTTGTAGAAGTGTCTTCAAGCCCACACGGGCACAACACAATATAAAATGGTCTTCATAAATGTACACAAGGAATGGCATGGGGCGCCTTGGCTAAAGCAGGCGCCTTCCTTCCAAGCGACCTAAGATTGATCCTTAGTAGCAACAAAATGGCGCAGCACGAATGTTTTTGCTTTTGCTAAACTTGGTAGCGCATTGATCATAATCATTAATTTATTTTGATTTTCTGAATCATTACATAGTGAAGGTACTTTTCATAGTTTGCTTTTGCTTTTGGAAGTCTCATCATGGGCAAGTTAGAATACTATATCAGGAGGGCTTTGGCTCTTTCTGCAACATCACTCAACAAGCTCAAGCTCTTTGTAATAAAGTAAGTCTATGATCCAAGGGTCTGGCCGGTTCAGACAGATCTAAAATCGGACACCGTTTGGTCATCCGTGTGTATGACCAAAGATCTCGAGTTTAGACTTACTAGGAGGTCTTGTGCTCTTGTGAACAAGTGATCCACTTAGCTTAGTGGTTAAGTCTCAAGGATGTGAAGGACGAGGTCTTGGGTTCAATCCCCATGAGGTACATGGGAAGAGTATTTTGCCCAAAGAGCTCTAGAACCTTCTAGAAGCATCCACTGGACACTTGGCGCACATGTAGTTACATGGTTGACACTTGGATGATTAATATCTACCTGCCCAAGAAGGCAGTCCCCTGGAGAGAGCTATATATAGAGGCATTTGGTTGGGAGGAGAGTCATCTCTCTAGTATGTGGTGGTCGTAATCCTTGTTCTCTTGCATTGGTATCAGAGCCAAGCTCTCATGGTGACCTTGGAGTGGGCTTTATCATATGTCTCTCCATTAGCTTCTTGCTCATGAGTCTTTGGCATGCATAAGCTCTTCTACGAATTTTTGCTCGCGGTTGTGTGGAGAAGCGTGCCGAATTCGTCCTCGTGGCTTTGCTCAATCTTGTGGCTTAGCACAAGAGCATATTACCAAAAAATGGCCTTCTGTAGTGTGCTGCCGGTGGGATTTGTTCCCTCGCCCCCCCAACAAGAGCGCCATCGTCTACCCAACAAGACCACGGGCGGATCACTCTCAATGGTTCTGCAGAAATTGCTCTTATGCTAAAGTCTGGCACCGAAAAGCTTTCATCTAGAGCAAGACCAAAAGAATTCCCGAACGCCTGCTGCCGACGGGACTCGAACTCGCACCAGCGATTTGAAAGGGAGGCGACCTATCCACGCGCCCACGGCGGGATCATGTCCAAGAGCTGCACGTTAGTTGTTTTCCTAAACATCGGCGCTGTCATCGAGCTCTAGATAAGGCGCAAAAAAGGGCAATTACAAAGGTGTACCGTAAAGGAATGGAACTCGAGACCTCTCCATGCCCGAGCGCTGCCTTAACCACAAGACAATACGGCCGTTCGCGACAAGGGATGCAGAGCAAATAATATTGTTCGAGTTTGTGCTGCAGAAGCTCTTAACCAGGAGCTAAAAGAGGTTAATTATCTCTGGTTATACGTCCGCGGGATTCGATCCTCTGACCTCGTCGTGGAGGATCAGGCGCCTATCCACGAAGTACAGAAGCGTTCATGAATTCTACGACAACCGGTACCATATACTTTTAGTGCAGAAGAAGGTTGAAGGAGCAAAAGCATTTCCAACCTCTGCTGTTGGCCAGGGTATCGAACCCCTGTCCCCCCAACTAGAAAGCACTCTTCTATCCACGACGACGAGCGCCGTTCGTGATTTCATTCTGTTGCAGAACATTTTAGTCTCGATTCGGCGCTGCAGACGATCTGAGTTACGGAGGCCTTTGGTGATCGAAGTCAAACCAAGCTTGAGAGTATATCTTTGGTGAGCAAAGGCACAAGGAAGGAGAATGGCTTTTCTAGAGGTCAATGGAAGGACGTAGCTAATTGGAAGATAAGTATTTTCCAAGTTATGTCTTCATTTCAATATTTGTTTTCTCCATGCTTTCATGTAGGATGCATTTTATGAAAGAATAATGCAAATTAATGAAAGCTAAAAAAGAGAAAATAAACATATTGAAATGCAAAAGCACAAACATATTGAAATGTTTGGTATGCAACTACAAAAGAAATGATTGTTGTTGCATTTCTCCTTTCAAAAGAATGTTTTTAGGCACCTTGCACATTTGTTTTCTTGCTTCCAAAAGGAATAGTATGCACTCAAGTATGTGCACATGTATATAACCTTTTGTAAGGTAGAGGAAAGATTGTTTGTGCATGGATGATTGGACGCACACATATATGTTTCAAGCTCAAGAAATTGCTTGATTTACGTTTAGCATATGAAAGGAGAATGGCATGTACTCACATGCATTTGCATCCAAGAATGGGCATTTGCATACATGAACATGCATTTGCATGCAAGTAGATGCATGAGCATACGCATGTTGTTATGATAAGTAGTTGAATACGTATACTTTCATTCCTTTCTTTTTCTTGACTTAGCTAGGTGGAAAATATAGAAAATTACCTAGTTGCAAGGATCTTAACCATCATGCAACTAAGTATCTAGTCTATTTTTTCCTAAAAAGTGATACATAGGAACCACTTAGTAGGAGTCTTTTTGAGGAAAAGAAAGCAAGTTGAAAGTAAGTATTCATAGAGTTACTTTCCAACATGCATGCTCAGTTTAAGTTTGGGAAGAAACCCAGATACTCTTAGCAACTATTGAGGATTTAGTTGTTTTTGGATGTTCATGTTCATGCATCCAAGTAAGGAAGTTTCTGTTGAAACTTGTAAGTTTCAAAATATTTTTAGGAGATTTAATACTTTATTATTCATCAAATATTGATGAAAATAAGTAGAAGTATTGAACTTCTAGAATCCCTGGAACTCTAGTGTTCATAGATGTTAGTTTCCAGAAATGCATCTCAAGGCATGATGCAAGGTCTTCAATCGACGCGGAAACTTTTCAAGGAAACTTGCTTGATTCTATTTAAGCTAATTCAAGGCTTAAAAATGAGAGACCAATATTAGTTGATCTTTAGGAATCAAGTAATTTCCTAAAGACATGACAATTAATGAAATGATTCAAATCATTTTCATTTTTGAAACAGAGATATCTTAGGAAATCATGATATTTCCTAAAGACAATTTAGGAAACAAGTTCTGTCCTAAAAATTAAGCTTCAAGAGGTATAGCCTTGAATCTTATAAAAATCAAGAATATCTTTTATAAGATTAAGTAAATAATTTCAAGCATTATTTGCTTGTGGAAAGTTTTCAAATATGGAGACTTTGTTAAAGCACTTTTCTAAAGATAAGAAAAGTATGCTTGGTGGTTTTTAAGATAAGAAAAGCTTAAACAAGAGATCCAAGCCAAGTAATCTTTGGAATTAAGCTATTTCCTAAAGATAAGCTAATGAAAGAGTTTAATTAACTATTTCACTAGTTAAATGAGAATTATCTTTTGGACAAGCAAAGCCTTAAGTCTTGGTCTTATCCAAAAGTCTAGAATTCCTTTTGAAGATCTTTCCAGTAAAGGAGAAGATTCCAAGATGAATCATTGAACTGGAAAGCAAAAGATTCCAAGATGAATCATCTGCTTCAAGTTATAGCCTAGTATTATTTGATTCCCTGGTAGGAATCAAAAAGTTCTTGAAAAAAAATCTCCTCAGACGTGAGACTAGCATCTTTCAAGAAAAGTTATATAGTAAGTAGTTCCCAGCAAATCCCTAACCACCAGGTTTGGTATTTAAGTCCAAATAGTGATATAACCTAAAGGTATATCATTAATTCTTAGCTTTGGAATCCGAAAAGCACTAGAAAATGCTTGGACTTAAGTTGAGGGAAAGATCTCTAAAAATCCTGCAGGTAAGCAAAGAAGCTTAAGATAGTTTAAGAGATCTTAAAAGATAAAGACTAAGTCTTTATTTTGTCACAAGGATCAACCAGATTTGATCAAACTTGGCCATGATTGTCCAAGAACGTGCGATTAGAACTACTCTGTAGATTGCCCAAGTATTGGCAGTAAAATTTCATTAGGAATAATTCACTCAAGTTCCATTTATCGAATGGAAAATTGTGAAAAAGTAAGCTATTCCAAGTCTGAACAGAGTGAAGTAATTCCAAGTATGTAGTCTGCAACCGTGAAGACGGTACTTAAGTCTGTGGAAGGTAAAACATAAGTGTTTGCCTATCCTTAAAGGGATTTTGGTACAAATCCAGAAAGCATAAGCGGATGCTCAGACTTAAGCAGTAGAGAGATTCCTGTAAAAAGTCTCGGCCGAGATAGGTACCTAAAGCAATAATAAAGAAGGAATCTAAAGACAAGAAGTCAAAAGCTCTTGTCGCTACAAAATTGGTCAAGAATAACCAATTGAACTTGAATTTGAGAAATTCAAGAACTTGGAATTCTGATTGGTTTTCATTTGAAAACCCTAGTAAAGAAGAATTGATATTCTGTCAAGAGTTTTTTTTTTTTCCAAGGCAAAGCACAGGATTATGAGGTGATCATGTGAAGGAATCAAAACCTAGGAAAATCTAGTTAGAGGTAATGCCTGAAACTTCCAATTCTTGTAAAAGAATTGAAGAAATAAGGTACTCTATCAAGAGATGTTTAGACTTTAGGATAAGAATCACCCACACATTAATGTGAATATAAAATAGGGTGGTATGGGACACCAGATTTTATACTCAGATTGATGTAGGAAAGATGGTATGGGACATCGGACCGTGGGATGATGATTATCTTTTAGTCCTAGTTTGGATTTTGAAGTTAGGTTTCATCCTCAAGGGAATTAAGACTTCAAGGAAAGTTTAATTCGTAAAGGATGAAAGTAGTATCTTACGATACTTCAAGGTAACTTCAAGATTAAGGAAACTGAAGATATGAAGTAAGTAACTTCCAAGATCTTCATAGAACACTTCAAGTTTAAGTGTTATTGATCAGAAATATTTCCAAGATCTTCATAGAACACTTCAAGTTTAAGTGTTATTGATCAGAAATATTTCCAAGATCTTCATAGAACACTTCAAGTTTAAGTGTTATTGATCAGAAATATTTGATAAATTTCTGAAAGAAGTTGGACTTTGATTTTGAGTTGATCTTTTCAACTAAAGATTTAATTGACTAAGTCAAGCATCCAGTTCCTAGTGTAACTTGAAAAAATTCACTCTTTTGACTCAAAGAAATGCACAAGAATTGCATTCACGATTAGGAGTCAAAAAGATTGAATGAGACCTGAACTTAGTCTCAAGTGAAGCATTATTTGAATATTTAAAACTCATCGATAAAACCTCAGTGGGTCGACACACTGATGTTGGTTACCACACTAGTATCTTGTGGTTGGATGATGTTTTTGGTTTTCTTTGTATCTTTTTGAGAATCCAGCTTATTTCTCTGAAAGATAAAGACAATGCTTCAATATCTTGTTGAAATAGATCTTTGAAAAGTAAAAAGTCCTGAGTCATCTAGTCTTTGACTCATAGTAAGTTTATGTATATTCGAAGTTTGAATTGGTTGTACAGAGTCTTAGTTATTTCTTTCCGCTTTCCAAATCTTTTGAAATTGACTCAGATATAGTATCTGATTCCTTTTGCAAAAGACCAGGGTTAGCCGATTAGAATAAAATAACTAACTTGAACATCCTAGATAGATGTTATGTACAAGAACCTTTTCAATCTTCAAAAGGTAATAAGTCTAAGTGGACTTATTCATTTGAGTTTGCTTTAAGTTATAGCATAAATAATTTCCTAGAGTCCAGTATACTCTAGAATAAAGAAGTAAGGAATTGCTCATTAGATTGACAATTCCCAAGAACTTTTAGTTAAAGTCTTTGAGAAAAGTGTCCTAAGTTGGACAATTTTCATTTTGAATTTGAATTGGTGAAGTTAGTATGGTTGATTCCACCGAAATGGTAAACTTTCTCTTACAGTTTACATAGGATTTTTTCAACTCATTGGGACAAAAGTAGTCCTCTAGTCGGGTGAAAAAATCAAGTAACTGTTAGATAAAAGTAAACCATTGTACATACATCTAAAGTTAGATGTATGGGACAACCAAACTTCAAGTTCTCCAAAACAAATTCAAGTGAATCAAGAATTCTCAAAGTCTTGCGAGGGATTAGAATCCCACCTTCATTACTAAGCCCATGCACCAGTTATGCCTAGAAATGGACTAGTAATTTGAATCCACCTAGTTCACATGTTTGTGCCTAGATCGCACATCCAGAAACTGTGAATTAGCCAGGGATGTCATTAGATCCACCCTCATTATTCTTCACTAGTTTGTACTTTGTCCCGTTCATCAAAGTACAAAACCAGATAGTGTTTTGAATCATTTGGGCAAGGATGCCACCACAGAGATGAGACATGTTCTTCCAGTTCTAGAACATGACCATGTTCTTCCAGTTTTAGAACATGAGGCTCGGGGGTTGCCTACAGTATGTATATAGCTCTATTTTCGAGGACGAAAATCTTTTCCAAGGGGGGAAGAATGTAATAAAGTAAGTCTATGATCCAAGGGTCTGGCCGGTTCAGACAGATCTGAAATCGGACACCGTTTGGTCATCCGTGTGTATGACCAAAGATCTCGAGTTTAGACTTACTAGGAGGTCTTGTGCTCTTGTGAACAAGTGATCCACTTAGCTTAGTGGTTAAGTCTCAAGGATGTGAAGGACGAGGTCTTGGGTTCAATCCCTATGAGGTACATGGGAAGAGTATTTTGCCCAAAGAGCTCTAGAACCTTCTAGAAGCATCCACTGGACACTTGGCGCACATGTAGTTACATGGCTGACACTTGGATGATTAATATCTACCTGCCCAAGAAGGCAGTCCCCTGGAGAGAGCTATATATAGAGGCATTTGGTTGGGAGGAGAGTCATCTCTCTAGTATGTGGTGGTCGTAATCCTTGTTCTCTTGCATTGGTATCAGAGCCTAGGAAGTAGGCTTGGGCAAAGTGGAATGATCCAATGGCCTCTAAAAAAGGCGCTTGGGCATCCTCCATGTGAAAGGGTAGGAATTGTGGAAGGCGCGCGTCGATTTCAATGATGGACCTTACAATGATTGGGGTGTATCTCCCAATCCGTAGGTCGGATTGAGGCGTGTAATATACCGTTGGAAAGCTCTCGGAACGAACTTTCCAATGAGCTAGCTTGCAATGTGTGAATTCCTTGGGAATCCTTGGATGGAACTTGATTGAGTACATCCTGCCAGTCCCATAGCTGATCAGGGTACATCCTGCCAGGGTACATCCAGGGTACATCCTGCCAGTCCCATAGCTGGTCAGGGTACATTCCCTAGGAGTTCAAGGGGGGAAGAATGTAACATAATCCTGGTAGGAGATGGTTGAACCACACCCTAAGAGAGAGGATTAG
Organism: Ceratopteris richardii; assembly: GCA_020310875.1. Taxonomy (NCBI): domain Eukaryota; kingdom Viridiplantae; phylum Streptophyta; class Polypodiopsida; order Polypodiales; family Pteridaceae; genus Ceratopteris; species Ceratopteris richardii. The sequence goes on from CM035419.1 coordinate 137,109,852, forward strand.
GAAGTAATCCTCAACCATGGCTTTTGGGGCAAGTGGTTAGCCCATCACATTCCTAACCAAGAGGTTGTGAGTTCAATTCCTTACACTCTTGGAGAAGAACTTGGAGGAGGTGATCAATCTTCTCAAGTTAGGACAAGATCTTGAAGGCCATCTTGGAGGAGGAGTTCTCACAATCTTGGAGGAGTTTTCATCTAAGTCTTGGTGATTATCTAGAGGAGATTCTACCAACTTACCATCAACATCTTGGTGATTATCTAGAGGATATTATGCCAACTTACCATCTAGAGGAGTTGTCATCTAAGTCTTGGTGATTATCTAGAGGAGAAGATCTTGTTGGCCATCTTGGAGGAGGAGTTCTCACAATCTTTGAGGATTTTTTGTCTAAGTCTTGGTGATTATCTAGAGGAGATTCTGCCAACTTACCATCAACTTTACTGTGAGTAGCAAGGCTATTTCTATTCTTACTTGCTAGGACACTCATTTCTAATTTAGGTTGATCAGAATTTGGGTTTGTTGTAAAATAGTTCTAAACTGTTTGTATTCTCCGTATTCACACACACACACACTCTTCATACCTCTTAGGCACATAATCTCTCGTATCTAGTTCCTATTTGTGCCTAGATATAGATATTGTCAGTTTTTATCATATTCAGATATTGGAATATAGATAGTGTAGGTGAGCCTCATAGCTTAGCATACACTTGAAATCCCGTCTATTCTCTCTCTATCTCTCACTCATCTATTTTTGAGTCTTAAGGTGTGTATGTTAAGGTTCATCTGTTGGAAGATCTTGTAAACCTCTGATTTATTGTTATTGTGGCCCACTACCACTTCCAACAACATTTGACTAACCCAAACATTTTTCATGCAAAAGTGGCCATTTCAAAATTGTATATCACTAAAATTCATAGGCCAAAGCCAAAGTGGTAGCATGAAGCAAGAATATCACTTTATTAGTTTCCATGAGTGCATTGTAAGATCTTTTGTAGGCATATCGTGTGAAAATAGTGCTAAGTTAAGCTATCTACCTCTTTCCCTTTTTTTCCATAGTATTTCTTGCTTAGAGGGAGTTAGAAAGCATCAAAATCTATGTCCATCATTCTCAACTATTTTTTCCATAACTTTTTCTATAGAACTTAGGCTACAAATCAGTTCGAATTAGAAGCATCTCATTAAGAACTTCAAAAGAAACCCACTATTGATATAATTCAGCTAAGTAACCAATGAGAAATTGGGTTTCAAAGTGTCTGCAATTTCTTATGGCCGAAATGAGTGATCGAATAGGTGGGAGGTGTTTGAGTGTGTGTGTGTGTGTGTATGTGTGTTTATACTCATCCCATGCATTTGTTTTCCCATATGTGCAATGACTAACGTTTGAGTACATGTTTCCATATACCTAGCTAGGTGAACTTTGAGTTTGACAATTTGAGTGTATTCTGTCAACCCACAACTTGATTACACTCACTAGTGTGAGTTTATACATATAATTTCTTCTTAGAATGCTACAACTATGTATCATGGATTTTTTTAAATATGAGATGGTGGAAGCATTCTTGTGTCCGATTCTAATCATCTTCCTTGTTAGTCTGCAATTAGAAATTCTTGACATTTTCTTGAGCTTTTGTTTTGCCACGCAATGCCAAAGACAACTATCAACATATGTCCTATTGTATTTTGAATATTCAAACAAAAAATTACTTTGTTCATTGATTAACATGTTCTACTTTAAAATGAATGTTTTTCATGCAACAAAAAATGAATATTGATATTTTTTCAAGCATAATCTCGCTTAATCTTTTCATTATTATTATTAACACAATGAAAATAATATGCAGCTATGGTTTTCTATATCTTTTGAATTATTTAGCTATTATCTCATAGAAGAGCAAGGGAGTATAAATCCATGTGTTGAGAAATTTTGTTTCCAAGACCTTGTCAAATAAGTACGAAGATTGAACGTTTTCCTCATATGGGCTTCGACAAGATATTGTATTTGGTTTTCTTGTTATAAATTCTCTTTGCTTAATATGATGGTGGCTAAGTTTCACTAAAATATCTACTCTCAAAGGTTTTGTGCATGTGGCGATCCAAATGCCTTTGCATTTTTGGCAATTTACGTGTTAATAAAAGCTCATCAACACAATTGGGCCTCATCAAAGGTGTTGAAGGGCACCCTAGTTCAAATTGGTTCTTCCATTTCTAGGCACATAAAGAATTTTTGTGGTAGTGTCACAAGCTATGAACCTTACATATGTAGATAGGGTATTATAAAATATTTCAAAGATAGCTTTGGGAAGCTCTTCACATATTTCCTCCAATTATCCTAACAATGGCATTCGATGGCCTGCACAAGTCATGTTATTTGAGGGTTAAGATTATGGTAGATGATCTTTTCCTTTGATATGTCTAGATCAATTAGCTCATTATGTGAGTATAAAAAGTGTTACCTTCTAACCTCTGTTCGGATATCAAGCTCAACATGTGATGATCCAGGATGACACCTATCACTTTTTCATTCCTCTCACATGTATAGTGGTCACACCGGTATATGTCAGGGATACCTTATTGAGTTTTAGTAGATAAATCTGGTAAAACTATTACGAGCTCACTCATTCGTGCACATTAGGATTTTCCTTATGTACTATTTTTTTTAATCTATGTGTGTGCTCCTGTTTGAGTGTGAGAGTGTGAGTGATCTTTCTTCCTTATCTCCTTCCCCATGACATGGTATCAGAGCTAGTGTTGTTGTAACGAGCTCATGGAGAAGGCCGACGATGAAGATTATGCGAGAAGGTATGGAGAAAGCATGATTCACAAACGACCTTAGATTGCTACAAAAATTGGCGTGAACTTAGAAGGCATCTTGACCTCTCTTTTGAGCTTGCAAGGTGGGGATCATGGAAAAATTAGGTGAATTTTCAAAATTCTAATTTGCAATATTCTATTCGCTAATAGTGAAATATTCTAGATACAAAATCTCATGCGATTCCATGTATTGTTGATACACGAAAAGTGTGTTTTTTTGAGTTCAAACTATGACGTCATAGTGTGACAATATTCAAGCAGAGGTACTGCTTCTAGTGTTTTTTTTAGTGTTGTGAATTGCTGCAAAAATGGCAAGTGCAGATGGAATGAGTCAGCTTATGAGTGATAAGCTGGATAAGGGCAACTTCCATGCTTGGAGATTCAAAATGAAAAATTTCCTGATGGGAAAAGGCTATTGGAAGTACATCAAAGGAGAGAATGAAAATGCTCCACATTTATAAGAGAGGAATCAGACTACGGACCAGTTAAGAGCATCTGAAAAATGGAATCAAGGAGCATGAAAGGTAATGTATTGGCTATCTATTAGCAGACAAGATAACATGATTGGGCACATACAGGATGCCAAGACTCTGGAAGAGGCTTCCAATAGTTTGTTCACATTTTATAAGACCAATATAAAGGCACGAAAATTGTAACTCAAGAACCAGATGCATACACTGGAGAAAAAGGGCATGTCGGTAAGTGACTACACCTTGAAAATCAAAATCATAAGTGAGTCACTTGCACCTATTGGCATGAAAGTTGATGATGATGATAGGTTGATTTGTGCCTTCATTGTTTAGGATCTACATATAAGAAATTAAGAATTTCTATACAAACCAAGGAAAATATTTTGAATTTGGCTGATCTAGTGTCCATGCTGATTATTGAAAAAAAGAATCTTGGTGAGGACTCAAGCTCCCAAGGAAAACCTAGTTCTAAGCACGTATTCTACTTTTGGCAAAGGAAGAAGGAGACATAGAGGTTTTGGAAGTGGAAGAGGAAACAATAACCAAGACAAGATCAACATCAAAATCATGTAGAGAACAATTTTGCATAAATTTCCAAAGAAATGATTTAAGTAATGAAAGTAAAGGATGCTAGAACTGTGGTAAACCCAGACACTTTGAATGTGAGTGCAGGTTGAAGAATCAACATAACATAATGTAGCAAAAAAACTATGCATCCACAAGTGCAAATGATCAAAAGAAGTTGTTCATGGTCCAACGTCACATGATGAATACAATTTTTTAGGATATGGTGTTTGTTTATGTATTGATGTATTTTTTTTATTCAATATGCATATAAATAAATGTGATTTAATCTAATTATATTTTTATTGTTTTCATGATGCAGGAATATCTACTAAGGGTTATAAAGCTTTTCCATGTTGTGGTGATTGGTTGAGATCAATCTATAGTAAGAATCTCAACAAAAATATTTATCTTCGACATCGACGATTCTTGCCTGATGATCATCCATTAAGATCTAAAAGAGAAGTGACACATTTTAATGGAAAGCTTGAAATAGGTCAGTGTCCAAAACCTATAACGCCTATGGATCGGTATAAAAAATGGACAGATTGAACTCTGATAGATCCAGAATCAGAAATCTTCAGTGATGATGAAGATAGTGAGTATGTGAAGAGAGGTAAAGGAAAATTGGAACTCGTAGAGAACATATCAATATGGTATTCTTTGGAGTACGGAGTTAAAAGTATTTCATCTTCTTGATCCTATGCATATATGCAAGAATATTGGTTATTCACTAAAGCAGCATCTTCTTGGACTAAAAGATACCTTAGAATCAAGGAATGATTTGAAAGATCAAAACTCAAAACCAAAGTTATGGCCAGTTTTTGATAGACATAGACAAGAAACGACTTATGCACCTGCTCCTTGGGTACTTACAACAAAAGAGATATAGACTATCAACAATAGGATTCAATTGATTAGGACTCCTACAAGATATGGAGCATCTTTTCAAAACATGTTTACTATGGATGATAAGAGCTTATCTAGGTTAAAGACCCATGACTGGCATAACTTTTTGAAACATATTTTACCTTTGTTTATTGATGGATGTACAATGAAAGGAGTACGAGATGTGATCTATCGTCTTGTATTGCTTATAAGGTAATTATGATACTTTTATATTTAATATGTATGAATATTGGATATCTTTTATTTTTGAATTAACTTCATTATAATTTTTTTTATGATATGTATAGGTGGATTACATAACTTGATCGCACAAAAAAAACGTGAATGCAAAGAGCTACTATGTTCGATGGAGAAAGAGCTTCCTACTTCATTTTTTGATATTCAGGTTCATTTATTAGACCATCTTGTAGATGAAATAAAGATTGTAGGTGTTGTCAACACTCGATGGATGTTTTGGGTCGAGCGATTTATGGGAATATTAAAAGGTTATGTGCAACAAAGAGTGAAACCAGAAGGATCCATGGCAAAGGGTTGGATGCTTGAAGAGTGCATGTATTAGGTTAGTGAGTACCTCGAAAGAGTTCATGAAGAAGCTCCACGTGCATGGACCAACGAGTCTTCTTCAAAAATAACAGATGAGGTATTATTAGGTAAGGGAGTTCCATTTTCATTTACATTTCAAAAAAAAAATGATGTTTCTGCTTTTGTAGCATATAATAGCGAATGCATGCAAGCATTCCTTAGCGAGTACAAACAGGAACTTCAAAATCTCCAAAGTAAAAGGAAAGATATAGATGTAATCTCGATAATAATGATATTACAAATATATCTTCTTTCACAGATTGGCTATATAGTCGTTTGCAACGTGCCAATGCAAATAATGAAGAAATCTCAGATGAGTAGAGAGAGTTAATGATAGGTTGTGAACAAAAGGTAATTTTATTTTAATAATATTATGTTTTCTTCATATATGTATATTAGTTTCTATTTACTAATTTAATTTCTTTTACAGGCTCGAATGTTTACCAATATGTGGGCTTTTGGACAGCATATTAGAATCAAAGCCATTCATTCTTTACGTAAAACAGAGGATTCCAGTATTGTTGCTTCTTTCAAGCAACTATCACATGCTAGCTCAAAGGACACGAACCTTATAGATGGCGAACTTGGTTACGTAGGAACTATTGTTGGTATCTACGAAATTTCATTCCGTACATTCAAATAGGTAGAAAAAATTTTATATTTTCTATGATAGAGTTAGTTATTTTTTAAAGCACCTAATAATGGGTTTCTGTTTTTATATACTTTGATAGGTCATTTTGAAGGTTGATTGGTTTCGAACCGAGTATAAAGGTAGTAATTCCACATTAAGCAAGGAATTATCTTGGTTTTGGGCAATTGATTCTTCCAAGGTAATGCGATCTACTAAAGAACCATATATTCTTCTTAGGCATATTGAACAAGCTTTTTTTTATAAAAACCCAGATGCTCATCCTTGGTGGCAAGTCATTCATGTTCAACCTAGAGGTAGGTCATTGTTTGAACAGTTTATTATTAAAGAGATCAAAGAAAGTCCTCTTGATGATTCAACATCAAATACCGATACATCAACATCTGAAAGAGAAATTAGAATCATTATACGTGATAATGATACTAATCTTTTTGATGAAGAGGATAATACTCTACATGATGATTCTACTAATGAGGAAGATGAATTACCAGAAATCCATATTAATACATCAATAGATGATGTGACTCATGAGAACACACATTTAACAATAGAAGAAATAAATGAAATCAATAAGGATAATGAAGATGAGACTTTATTGATGACTTACCAAAATGATTAGATAGTAAATTCTACTCTAGTTATCGATCAATAACTTGAAGCTTTTGAATGGATATCAAATAATAAATTCTTTATTCAACTTGAATAATGACGAATCCTACTAGAGAGATGAAATCATGTTCTTTTAAGTTAGAACATGAAGCTCGGGGGTATGCCTAATTATTTTATATATAGCTTTATCTTCGAGGAGCAAATTTTTATCATGTATCTATGCATATGTGTGTGTATTCATGTGTATTATATATATACATGTGTTAGTATGCATATATATGTGTTTCATGTATATGTATGTGTGTGCATATGTTTGATATATGTATACATGTGTTAGTATGCATATGTGTATATATGCATATGCATTTGTGTAAAATAGTCATGTATTCATGTAATATATGCAAGTGTTTATAATTGTGTATGCATGTATAAGTATACATTTGTGCATGTAGGCGTGTATATGTGATGTGTACATGTATATATGTATAAGTGTCTATGTGTAAATGTGTACATGTAAATATGTATGCATGTATATATATTTATGTGTGCATTTAGGCATGTATGTTTGATGCATAATGTATCTACTCCATTTTATATTTATGCATGTGTATCTACATGATGTGTATATATCTTTATATATATTATGATCCTCGTTGATTCAAGTAGCTATATATACAGGCATAAGGTTGGGAGGAGAGACATCTCTCTAGTGGGGCGTTGAAGGAATAGATGCAATGTGTACATATACTTCAATCGTATGGCTAAAAAGCTGAATTAGAGTTTCTAAATTAGGGGTTTTAAAACCCTAATATCAAAATTAGTGTTTTCTAATTAGGATTTTTGAAATAGGATTTATTTATTTATTTAGTTATTTATTTATATATAGATATCAAAGTATATGTATATATATATATATATATATATATATATATATATATATATATATATATATATATATATATATATATATATATATATATATATATATATATATATATGCATGTGTGTATGTATGTGTTTATATATGTGCATATGCATGTGATATGTGCGTATGCATGTGTTGTGTGTGTGTGTGTGTATATGCATGTGTATATGTATATATGCATGTAAATATGATTATATGAGTCTATGTGTGTGTACATATGATTATGTATGTGTATGTGTATGTGAGTATGTGTATGTGTCTATGTGTATTCATTATATGTGTGTAACTACATGCATGTGTATGTGTGTGTGAAAATGTGCATGTATGTGTGTGTATGTATAAATGTGCATGTATGTGTATATGTGTGTAAATGTGCACGTATGATGTATATCTGTGTGTATGCGTGTATTTGTACCTCTAGTCTCACTCTTTTCTCTCTCTCTCTCTCATATACATACATACATGCATACATAAACACACATACTCATATCCACGTATATATACATAAAAGCAATGCATACCATGCATTATCACGAATAAGCCATAAGTGTCGGCATCTCTTTTAGACACCACTTAAGCGACCATCTTGTCCCAAACTCTGTCTCAAGTTAACTAAGTACGTATTTTTTATCCCTTTAATTATGCTCACTACAAAAATAAAAAAAATCATGTACATAAAACATAAGATATTTATTTCAATTTATATGTAAAATTTATACTTACTTCCATTGTAAGTGGACAATGCGCAGGTAAGAGTCACATAATGCCCACATTCTTCTCTTGAACTCCAATCCATTCCCTATGTACACAATGTTCCCCTCTTGCTCTATATCACACTCTAGCCCTAAGGTGCCTATTCATGTCCTCATAGGCACCTCTGCTCTGCTATCATGATCTGGAGGTCATTAGGGTGAAAAACGGCCCAAAAAGGGCCGTGTAAGGATTTCAATTAGTTGTGCTTAATCGGGATTAAAGTTGTCAAATCCTTTAAGAAATTCCGTGTAAGTTCATTTAAAACATATCTTATGCAAATTTTGAAGAGAGAGAAACTCGTATCATATAATCATGAAAAGTTTGTATGATATCTTACGCCTCAAAGTTTGTGCTCACCGGGCGCTGATCAAAAGTCGAATTTTCCTCTTGTTCACGGACCTATATAATGTGTGCTGATAACGTTTTGCGCTTTTTTTCTCTACTTTTCATAGCAAGCCTGTTTCTCCCTTTCACGTCATTTTAGACACTTGCCGGTCATTTTTCATAGCAGACCATGGAGAACGTTAACCCAAATACTCTCGCTGAGCTTTCAAACAATCGAAATCATTGTGAAAAGTTCCATATCAACATTGCAGTTAGTCAGGAGTATGCGACGACAAGAAAAGTATTTCGAAGGGCTCTTCATCCTCCTAAAGTGGATGGATTGCGAAAGGAAGGCAAGAAACATATCGACGTATGGACAGATGGATCTATTTATCCAATTGCGAGGCTATTGTTCAAGGCTCTGGGATATTTCAAGGAATTATGTACAATACATAAACTGTTTACAAAACACACTACACCACAAGAATTTACATATGAGGGAGCTAGAAAACAAATTATCCACTTTATCTTCTCAGTTAGTCTTTTAAAAAAATGAAAGAAACTCCTATAGGTTTGAGAATGCGGTCAAAACGAGTAAAACCTTTTTTAGATTTGACTGAAAAATCTGGCCAGAAAAAGAAAAGAATGAAAATTGTTAGAGATCATGTGACAAATGTGATAGGTTTCAATATGTCGAGCAGTTTTGAGCGCATACATTTTTGTAATGAAATTTCGAGTCAAAATGATGTTTTAAGACTATTGAAACTACATGAAAATACATGCTTGAAATGCTTTGTTTTTCAAAAACTCATGACAGAAATGAACCTTTTACTAGAACCATCTCAAATTCAGAATATTTGTGATAGTGTCGGAGTGAGTAAGAAAGGTTATAGAGAAATTTCAAAAGTTTGGTGTGAATTTTTAAAATTTAACAAAGTTAGAAGTTTTGGATTGCCTAGACCCCATCATGTAGGAAAGTTTCGGCTCTGCTTGAATAAGAAGATCACATCAGTATTTGGTGAATATAAACATATTCACGATAACATGCCTTATGAAGTAGGAAAACAAAAGTTACATTTAACTTACAATGCATTTAACAACATATGGATAGATGTTATAAAACTTCAAACATACATGGTTCAGTTCTATAATATAAAAGAGCATGAATGTTCTGGTCTATTGAAATTTGTAATCAAACTTGATGAAGCTGAGCTTAAAAAACATCAAAAGATGGAGAGAATAAGCATTGCACTGATGAACAAAGCTTTGGACTATAGCCTTGGGAAATTGGATACTCAGAAATGGAGTTATGGTGGGTTGGCTGTGCTCAAGTTCCATCTGAGAGCCATAAAACACTTAAATGGTTATTCTCACAGACAAACATTCCAAATGTTATCCAAGGGCATCATGCAGGAGAATTGTTGAATGTCAAAGACTACGGGAACTTACAAGTTGAGTGGAATTTGAGTGGAGACCTAAAGACACTCAAATGCATGTTTGGTATAAGTGGGGGAGCAAATTCTAAGTACCCTTGCTTGTACTGCATGCAAAGCCCAGGCACAAATGGATGGATTTCTAGAGCTGAGGGTGAAGAGGCTCCTTCTAGACAAAATGTTATTCTTCGTAACTACTCATCTTCTTCAATGATTTGGGATCCCATACTTCCAATAGCATTGACAAATGTAGACATATGTACACTACATGCAGAGTTAAGAATCATTGACAAGTTGGTCCGTCTTCACTTGGATTATGCATATTCTATCAAGCCTACAACTCTTGCAGATGAATGCATAAAAAAATGTGAATGTCTTCTTTCAGAAATGGGATTTCATGGTGGTGATGTTCATCTAAGAAAAGATCCAAAGCTTTCACAAAATACAGGTGATGTTTTACAGGATGTCTCAATGGGAGGTGCAAAAGCAAGGAGATTCTTCAGCAACCATGATGGCAAACAACTTAATGCCTGTGGAATTCATGGAAAACATTTTGTGAGGTCACGACTAATGTAAAGAGCAAACCAGAAATAGCAAAAAAGAGAATGGAGGTGTGGGTCAAACTAGATAATCTTTTAAAGATCATGAGGCAACAGGTAACATCAAAAAGTTATGTGATAGATTTCAGAAAGGCAACCACAGAGCTTATAGAAACCATCATAGAGGCATGGGGTGCCAAAGACATAACATACTACTTGGTGAGCTCCAAAGATATTTTATTCAATTTATTTATTTTTAATTTAAATAAAGATCTAATGAGATTCTTCTGCTTTCCAGCATATTCTTCTTGTGCATGGTGCATTCTTTGCAGAAAAAGAACCACTTGCCATGTGGAACACCCAAGGCATGGAAAAATCTCATTATCAAGCAAGGAAAACCTTCTTTAGGTGTACAAGGAAAGGAGGAGGAGTAACAAAGAGCAATGCCTTCAGAGAGCTTTTTGATTGGTTCTTTAGAAGACAATTACAAAGGACCTCATGCCAAATATAATCAGAAGGATATGGCTATCTCCACACAAAATCATCATGTATCAATATCAAAAACTGAAAAAGACCACATTTCAAACAGAGCTTTAATATTTGCAATGTATTTTATTTCTTTGAGAAATAAAAGATGTCATGTATGTAAATTTCATGATGTATTATGCTTTGAAAAGAAATATGTCTACTACCATCAGATGACTTTGACCAGAGAATCAATAACAATTAATATTAGGCCATGGATCAATTACACCAAAAAAAATTGCAATGCCTTATATCACATTGGGAAATTTCTGTATATGTACATTTGTTGACATATAGAATTTGAAAAAATCAAGTCATTCCTTGAGCCTTTTTAAAGAGCTTGGCTCTGGCAAATCACCTCTATATCTGAGGAACTCTTTTCTCCTGTATCCAGCAATGCTTTTTAAATCTGACACCCCTGCAGCCATTGCATAGCTTGAATAACAAAGAAAGTACCCTGCCCTTGAAGCATTGAGTCCTGGGGCATATCCAAAAATTCTGAATGCAGTTGCTCTTTCAAGCAGTAAAACTCTGAAAGCATTAAAGGGTATTGGAGTAAAACCCATGTATTTTGATAGAGTCCTCAAGCAGAACAATGCGAAGTCTGGCTCCTCACTATAGTGCTTGTGAATAACACAAAAAGTGTATGGGTTCAAGTTTGGAAGATAGTGGATAATAGAATGAATATCCACCTTTGCTTTTCCTTTCTCTTCTATGGCTTTTCTTGTTCCCTTGCCCCTGCCAAGGTAATTGTCTTCATCCAATAAAGTTAATTGTGTTAAAAATGAAAAACAAGGTTAGCTGAAGTGCAAGCACACTTTAGGAAACATGTGAAGTAACTTGAAACTATTAGAAAGAAAAGCAAGAGACACGACTTATGCAAGCGATAAGGGTCTTCAGAGAAATTCGGACAGTCGTTATCGCTTGCATCGGTCGTCATCAATATCTATTTGCAAACTACCTAGAAACATCTAATGTTTGATAAATGAGGGGAATTCCCACAAGCAAGATATGTATTATCATTGCTGCATGCAACTCCTAGACACGACCGATACAAGCGATAAGGCCCAACGAAAAATATCCGATGGGCCTAATCGCTTGCATCGGTCGTGATCAATTTCTGACACTTCTAATGGAGAACTTGGACAAATCTGATACAAGAAAGAGATTTTGCATTGGTCCCATCTCATATCCTTAACCTAAAGTTCTTGAGAATATAGTTAACTGTATATCTTGATGTCATCTTCCTCAAGTCCAAACACGACCGATGCAAGCGATGAGGCCCAACGAAAAATATCTGATGGGCCTTATCGCTTGCATCGGTCGTGATCGACTTCTGACACTTCTAATGGAGAATTCGGACAAACTGACACAAGATAGAGATTTTGCATCAAGCCCATCTCATCTCCTTTGCCTTTAAATCATGAGAATATATATTACTACATACTTGACCTCATCTTCCTCTTCAAGTCCGAACACGACCGATACAAGCGATAAGGCCCAACGGAAATTATCCGATAGGCTGTATCACTTGCATCGGTTGTGGTCATTTTCTCACTAAAAAATGGAGATTTCGGACAAAAACTTTAATTCATACGAATATATCAAACAACATACCTTGACCTCATCTTCCTCCTCAGTGAGCTCTTTTGAGTCAATACAAATTGTTCCTTTGTCCTCAGCGACATCCAAGAATGAATAGCCGCGCCCAAACGAGTATATTCCAAGTTGCTTCTGATGCTCATCAAACTCTTCATCAGCAAGTTTTGGCTTCTCTGAGATAGCTTTCTCAAAGCATTTTGAAAGAGCTTGTGATGAATCTTTGAATTCTTCATTAGAAAAATCTAAATCAAGACGCAAAAAATCCTCTCTTCTTTCTCCTTTCAACTTGCAACTTCTCCTTGCAACTCCTTGCCTCAACTATAACTGCAAGGCAGTAGTCCTCCCTTAGATTGAAAAGTTCCTGAATGTAAAATAGAGGTATGAAGTCTTTCTCAGAGATAAAGTAAAAAGGTAGATTTGGGAGAAGTAGGGACTTCTCAGACACTTGAATTTCTTCAGTTGGCTCCCTTATTGCAGTCTCTGCTTTAAAAGTGGCCACATCAAAATCTTTGACCTGCTCTTCTTCTGCTTGGAGATTGATCTCCTCAACAATCTCCATGACACCTTTCATAGTTTTTGAGCTACCCTCAAGTGTCAGCTCTAAGCAAGGCTCGTCTTCATCATGAACATTTTCCTCCCTTTCAACTGAGATATGATCAAGCCATATCAAGAAAGCAATGTTTAAAGGGAGCAAGCAGCAGTCCTTTTCATGCTCTAGGCATAAATCAAGCTTCCCTGGCAAAGGGGATATCCTTTTGCATTTTCTTGTGATTTTAGCCCTATCTATTGGATCCTTCCCAAAGATGTGAGGATGGACATAGGTTTTCTGAGAAATAGAAAGGATCCTTCCATTGATCAACCCCAAGAAAATCTCCCACTCATCCTTAAGAAAACTTTTCGAGTTCTCTAAGAGTTTTTCAAAATCAATTTTGGGGTTGAATATCGTCATTGCATCAGGAAAATAATCTACACTTAAACCCTCTTGAACCATGAAATCAAGAAGTTTCTCTGATGGAGAGACACTAAGGATCTCATTCATTCCCTCCATCTTAGCTGCGGCTTCTCTTGTATGCCTATTAGGAGAACACAACCGATGCAAGCGACTAGAGCGAGTCAATGTAGGTCAAACGACGAAAATCGCTTGTATCGATCGTGTCGGGGACGAAAGAAAAATACGCATGTAAGTGAGACAAATTCTCTGAAGGTTGAAAGTTTGAGTTTGTGAAGGAAGTAGCTATTTATAGGCGAGGAGGGAAGAAATGGTCGAATGATGTGGCCCAATCACAGAGTGCCACGTGGCAAAGTGTACGTTGCCCGATGCAACGGATAGATGACATGGAACAATCAAATCATGCCACATGGCAAAAGACATTGGAATTCACAACGGCTATATGATGTGGACCAATCGGGGCATGCCACGTGGCACAATGGTCAACTCAGTTCTGGGACCTATTTAAGCTTCCCTATTCATTTGCTTCATTTTTTTTTGTCAACACTTGCCAAGCGTCGAGGTTCCATCGCCACCAAGTTTTTTGGCTACTTCACAATTTCTATAGAGAGCGCTCTCTCCGTAAGGTAATGTGGACACGACCGATGCAAGCGATTAGGGACATCCGAGATTTTTGGATAACCCTAATCGCTTGGATCGGTCATGTTTTTTAAATAGCATCGAGTCCTTGATCATACCTTGCAAATTTTGGTTTCCTTTGTGTTGCTTGAGTATAATGCATTTTTACCTTTATTTTAACTTCTATTTATTGAAATATGATGATGAATTCAGGGATGACTGATGCAAGCGATGAGGGACATCCGAGCATTTACGGATGACTCTTATCGCTTGGATTGGTCGTGTCTCTAGTGAGACAAATTCTCTGAAGGTTGAAAGTTTGAGTTTGTGAAGGAAGTAGCTATCTATAGGCGAGGAGGGAAGAAACGGTCGAATGATGTGGATTAATCACAGAGTGCCATGTGGCAAAGTGTACGTTGCCCGATGCAACGGATAGATGACATGGACCAATCAAATCATGCCATGTGGCAAAAGACATTGGAATTCGCAACGGCTATATGACGTGGACCAATCGGGGCATGCCACGTGGCACAACGGTCAACTCAGTTTTGGGACCTATTTAAGCTTCCCTATTCATTTCCTTCATTTTTTTCTGTCAACACTTGCCAAGCGTCGAGGTTCCATCACCACCATGTTTTTAGGCTACTTCACAATTTCTATAGAGAGCGCTCTCTATGTAAGGTAATGTGGACACGACCGATGCAAGTGATTAGGGACATCCGAGATTTTTGGATAACCCTAATCGCTTGGATCGGTCATGTTTTTTTTAATAGCATCGAGTCCTTGATCATAGCTTGCAAATTTTGGTTTCCTTTGTGGTGCTTGAGTATAACGCATTGTTACCTTTATTTTAACTTCTATTTATTGAAATATGATGATGAATTCAGGGACGACCGATGCAAGTGATGAGGGACGTCCGGGCATTTAGGGATGACTCTTATCGCTTGTATCGGTGGTGTCTCTTACAGTGGAACGAGTCATTGATTATAGTTTTCCAATTATCTTTTTCTTAGTGATAATTGAGTATTTTGCATTGTAAGATATATTTTATTGATATTTGATGATAAATTTAAAGACGACTGATGCAAGCGATCAGGGACATCCGGGAATTTCCGGATGACTGGTATCGCTTGCATCGGTCGTGCCTCTGATAGTGGAAAGAGTCATTGATCATAGCTTTTTGAGAGTAAGTTTTGACAGTGTAAAGAGTCATTGATCATAGCTTTTTGAGAGTAAGTTTCCACTTTTCCTAATTCCTTGCCTAAAGACTCTGATTTTGTGCAGAGTATGGCTAGAACCAAAAAGACAGCAAGGAAGTTGTACCCTGAGGGTCAGGACCAAAATGCCCAGGGGGAAAATGTCCAGGAGCAAAATTCCCAGAAGGTTCAAGCCAATGTGCTAGACAAGCCTTCAAAAAAAAGGGTCAAGTACCATGTAAAGTCCTTGAGGGAAATTAGAAGAGCTCAAAAGTCTGTGGGATTGTTGATCCCAAGACTTCCATTTATGAGAGTTGTCAAGCAGATCTCAGCCAACCTCTGTTCTTTGATGAAGACCTCATCCTTTGTCAATGTGAGGTGGCAAACTCAAGCACTGCTATGCCTGCAAGAAGCTGCAGAGGATTTTGCTATTGATTTTATGAATGATGCCTACTTATGTGCTGCTCATTCTCATAGGGTAACACTAATGGCGAAGGATTATGTTATTGTTTCAAGAATAAGATATAAATTTGATAAAGCTCTGGTTCCTATTGATCACCACGATAAAAAATTCTTCGATATTTTAAATATACCTCCAGCTCGAGCACCCAAAAAAACAGTTGTCATTGAAGAGATCAACGCTCAAGTCACTCATGATCATGAAACTAGAACTGCAGCACATAGTGAGGAGGAGAGGAAAAAGCAGGGATTATTTACAGAGGAAAGTGTCATCTTAACCCAGATTCAAAAGTTACAGAAAGCAAATAAAGAGCTCCTCAAGAAAGGAGATGGGCAGGTAATAGTTAATGTTGCAATGGCATGGCAAAATGAATTGTTTCTTGACATTAGACCTGAAGACAACAAAATGTTGAGGGACCTTCATGTTGAAATATCAGATAGTGTGGTCAACATTTCACTCAGGTATATCTAGAGGCCTTAAAATGCTTTTATTTTGCATAATTTCCTAGTTCCTTAAGTGCATTTTTATTTCTTGATTTGTAGGGTTCTTCTTCAACAATGTGAGGAAGCGGTTCAAAGAAAAGTATTTATTATAGATCCTCTGGTGACACACTGTTTTTTGCATAAACATGGAGATGCCAAGTCCTTTCTACAGGATTTTACAGAAGAGGTAGAATGTGTTATTTACCCATATATTGAAAAGTAAGTATTCATCTTCATTTTGGAAACATATTTGTTTCATTTAAGAAAGTATATTTACATGCAACTCATTGACAGGGCTAGTGGAGTTTGATTATTGTGGACTTCAATGCATATCAAGCTCTTTTCCTCAATTCTCTTCCATCACAGCATGGGAATTGCAAAGTGTAAGTTACTATACATTTTGTTGTTCTCTATTTTAAAGCCATGCCATCCATTCTGATTTTCACTTTACAATGCAGTGCTGCAAAGCTTCTCAAGATGCATATTGATCAGAATTTTCCTGGAATTGCTAAAATGAATGAACAAAAGCAATTTGGATACAGCCAAATTCATGTGCCATTGCAGAGAGACTCAACATCATGTGGCTGGAGAGTGATTGCAAATGCTGTAAGATTCTTGGAAAGAAGGTTCTACAGTCCTGAATTGAATTTATCAGACTACCCAGATGCATGGATCATCAGAGAGAGAGCAATAAATAGTATCATGAAACATGCAATCTGCCCATATGATCCAGACTCACCTCCACCTGATAAAAAATAGTCTGAAGATAAAAAGAAAGGGCTTCCTCTTCACTCACCACTAAAGCATGGGAACAACAAAAATTGTCAAGCTGAAAGCTCCAAAAAGGGACAGAAGCAACAGAGAAAGCAGGGCTCCAAAAAGGATAGAAAGGGTTAAATCATTTTTGAGTCTTAGATTGAAATCAATTGTAAAACCAACCAAGGTTGGAAGATTTATTTATGTACAAATTGTATGTACTTATGCTAATCTTCATCTGGAAGATGGTCACTGTAACCATATTTATTTGCCTTTACAATATTTATATGTTTGAGAAATATATAGTTGTATTGAACCTCTTGAGAGTTAAACAAAAGTTCATTGCATGGTCCAATTAAGTTTATTAATGTCACAAATATGAATGCATTGTGGTTTTCTTACTTCATTCCTGTTGGAAAGTTTAAATTGGAGAAGATATAGAAGGACATAAAGAATTAAGAGGACACGACCGATACAAGCGATACGAGGAATCGGAGAATCTTGGATTTCCCCTATCGCTTGCATCGGTCGTATTATCCATTTCATCGTTGTTGCTAGTTGTTTTTATACTCGTGAGTCAAATCTTTACGCAAGGTCACTTCTTGAAGTCTCTCGCGGTAGTTTGCTAACACGACCAATCTAAGCGATAAGGGCCATCTGACAATTTCAGATTGCACTAGTCGCTTGCATCGGTCGTCTTCACTTATCTCGTCTCCTTTGTTTTATGCCTTAAGACATGCTCTTCTAATATTGAAATACCAAACCTTGGATTGGAATTTGCACCAGGTTCTCCACACTCTCTTATATTACTTGTTATGTGTACCACGATAATTTCTCTTGCATTACTTGAGGACAGAAAAGTTGGATAGAATCAAATTATTTAACTGAGACTAATGTGCACCTTTGATAGACTATAATTATTAAATTGAAATTAGATATTGAATTCTAGATCTCTTCTTCATCTAGAATTAACTTATGCAAGTTCCTATATAATTATTTCTTAGTTGGAACCTCATCAGAATGTTAAGATTAAACAAATAAATGCCAATATGAGTTTAGATGAAGGGGGATAATTGAAGTCATCAATTCACTCCTGCAAAAAAAAAATCAATGGAAATATGAAATTAAGGACCTAAAAAATATCTAAGACATTTAAAATTAATAATTTAACACACATTGTTTGTAACCATCCTGCAAAGAAAATTCAATGGAAGTATCAATAGAAGCTTCTATTAGATGAAGATACATTATGTAAGAATGTCAGGGTTAACTTGTTACAATCTTAAAGGTTGGAACTTAATCACCCTTGGTGGCAGGCAACTTATGCAAGATAATGATTTCTCTGATCTAATGTTAACTATTGCATCATCAATTGAGAATCTACACTGAGATGATACCTCATCAAGGTATTCTAGAAGCTCCCTTACATTTCTGAGATTCCAATTTACAGTGACAATTATTTTCCTTGATTGAAAATCTGGATGAATCAATACTTCTAACTCAAATTCTGGACAACTCTCCTCTGAGTCCAAGGCTATCCAAAGTCCAAGCTTTTTTTTCCACCTTCTATAGTCATATCCTAGAACCAGAGATTGTCAACATATCTGATATGAGATTGAAAGAGAATTGGGAATAATGTCACCTAGCTTTTGAACTTCTTTCCTATCCCATTCCCTACCTAAAACATCATCAATCTTTGAAATAGAGACTCTCCTATTCAACCACATTGTTTTTGTTTTCTGTAATAACATGTTTTTAAAGCATGCTACAAAGACATGAATAGGCAAAAACTATTGAATCTTTATCCTTCTCGAAATTCGGCCTGCTGACATTGCCTTTTGGATGTCAAATTTAATTTTGCAGTGAAAACTTGAAACTGTTGAATGATCAGGAGCATCCCAATCTAATGAAGAGATGCAAGGACCAGGTACATGTACAAGAATTCCATAAGAACTCCTCCCTGACGGCACTTGATAATCTGCATAATGGACAAACAACTCTATGCTATTGAAAAATTGAATAGATTTCTCTGCATACATGAGTTCTGCATATTCCTTATGAAGAACTCTGAATGTTCTTGTTAAACATTCAACAGGTTGCCATTCCACAATATTGGAAGGAAAGATATCTGCAGTACAAAAACATATGTTTTATTATACAAAATCAACTGGAATGATAGAAGAGCATTGTCAAACTTCACTTACAGTACGAAGGGAATTGCAGATGATTTTCTAGAACAAGATCCTTAGCGGTGTACACATGTTGTACTCGTGCAAACCAACCGCATCTCTTCAATTTGAAACTGAGAATACGTCCCTTCCAATGGTTTCTTGTGTTGTCTCTTTTGGCACGCTTGACTTTATGGGCGCCTCTATAGCTAGGAAGCATAGTTACCTAGTCATTTACTTTCACGGAAAGAGGTTTCCACAAAGAATCCTCTCTTCTGTTGTAAACCTCACATGAAGTTACGCGATTGGAAGGAGGACGAGAAGAAGAAGCCATTTGAACTTAGGAGAAGAAGAATGTTCAAAGCGAGAAACCGACGTTCACAAATTTTGGCAGTATTTATAGAGAAAAAGGCTTTGTACACGTGGAAACTTTTGATTTGATGTAAACCTTGTCGTTGAATGATCATGACATTTTGTGAACCCAAAAATATTTCGTATCTTCAAAAATCAATTCCTTCTTGGAAATTCGAGAATATGCTTTGTGTAGTGTGCAAAAGTATCTTTTTTTGCATCAAACCGAAAAATTGTACACTGAATACGAGACTCTTCATCACTTTAGCGGCGCTTTGAGAGAAAATTGTATTAAAAAAAGAAATTCTCCATACGGTTAAAAGAGACAGCAATGTTATATTCTTGTACATGTGGAAAGACGCTATTTGTCAATTTCCTTAATCTCTCATTAGCAAACAGCCCCTTTTCGACCGTTTTTTGCCCTAATGTGGTATAGGTGTCCTGAAAATAGATAGATAAAAATAAATAAAAATATGTGTTGTAATATCATTAAAAAGGTTTATGAAAAAAAAAACATACCTATGAGCAGATAGTTGCCTTCCTGCATGTGGAGCCGCAGAAGAGCCCTCCTTTGATTGTTGGGTAAGCATCTGGATCATATAGTCCAGCTCATCATTAGGCATCTCTGATTACTCATGCATGATGATCCCTAGAGCATCAGGCGGAACTCTTGCTCCCATAGAACTTTTTATGAGAGTGAGTTTTGCCTTTCTCTCTCTACTAGGATCCATAATACCTGTACATATAAAACAAAATGGGTTAGAAATCAATATATATACGTGTACATATGTATGTGTGTATATGTGTATGTAAGTGTATATGTGAGTGTGTATGCATGCAAGCATGTACGTATGCATATGCATGTGCATTATGTATGCAAATATGTCTGCCTATGCATATATATGTGTGTATGTGTCCATGTGTGTGTATGTATGTGTATGTGT
Organism: Ceratopteris richardii; assembly: GCA_020310875.1. Lineage (NCBI taxonomy): Eukaryota > Viridiplantae > Streptophyta > Polypodiopsida > Polypodiales > Pteridaceae > Ceratopteris > Ceratopteris richardii. The sequence goes on from CM035419.1 coordinate 137,130,465, forward strand.
GTGTCTATGTGTATATATGTGTGTATCTGTATATATGTGTCTACGCATGTGTATGTATGTGTGTAAATGTGTGTGGATGTGTGTATGTGTCTGTGTAAGTGTGTATGTGTCTATGTGTGTATATGTGTGTGTCTATCTGTGTATATATGTGTGTATCTCTATATATATATGTCTATATGCATGTGTATGTGTGTGTGTAAATGTGTGGATATGTGTATGTGTGTGTGTAAGTCTGTATGTGTCTATGTCTGTATGTCTTTGTTTATATATGGGTGTGTGTATCTCTATGTGTGTAAGTTTGTATGTGTCTATGTGTGTATGTGTGTGTATCTCTGTATGTGCATATGTGTGTGTATGTGCATATGTGTGTTATGTGTATGTGTGTATGTCTCTTTACGTGTGTGTGTGTGTATGCATATATATGTGTGTATGTGTGCATCTCTCTCTACGTGTGTGTGTCTATGTGTGTATATGTATATGTGTGTATGTGTGTGTATGCATGTATATGTATGCATATGCATGTGCAGTATGCATGTGCAGTATGCATGCATATGTATGCATGTGTGTATGTGTGTATATGTATCTCTACGTGTGTATGTGTGTATGCATATGTATGCATGTGTGTGTATGTGTGTATGCATATGTATGCATGTGTGTGTATGTGTGTGTATGCATGTAATTATGTATGTATGCATATGCATTATGTGTGTATGTGTCTATGGGTGTGTGTGTGTGTATGTGTGTGTATGTTTGTGTGTGTGCCTATGTGTGTATGTGTGTGTATGCATATGTATGTGTGTGTAAATCTGTGTGTATATGTGTGTGTATGTATGTGTATGTGTCTATGTGTATGTATATGTCTATGTGTGTGTATGTGTATGTCTCTCTACGTGTGTGTGTGTGTATGCATATATATGTGTGTATGTGTATGTGTGTATGTGTGTATGCATGTGTATGTGTGTGTATGCATGTAAGCATGTATGTATGCATATGTATAATTGTATGTGTATGTGTGTGTATGTCTCTTTACGTGTGTGTGTGTGTGTATGCATATATATGTGTGTATGTGTATGTGTGTGTATGTGTGTGTTTATGTGTGTGTGTCCATGTGTGTATGTGTGTGTGTGTATATGTGTGTATGTGTGTGTGTCTATGTGTGTATGTGTGTGTGTATGTGTGTATGTGTATGTATCTATATATATGTGTCTGTATGCATGTGTATGTGTGTGTGTGAATGTGTGTCAATGTGTGTGTGTGTGTAAGTGTGTATGTGTCTATGTGTGTGTATATGTGTGTGTATGTGTATGTGTGTGTATGTGTGTGTGTGTCTATGTGTGTATGTGTGTGTGTCTATGTGTGTATGCATGTGTCTATGTGTGTGTGTATGCATGTGTATGTGTGTATGTACATTAGTGTGTATATGTATGTGTGTGTGTCTATGTGTATGTGCATGTCTATGTGTGTATATGTGTGTGTATGCATATGTATGTGTGTGTATGTGTGTGTGTGTGCGTACCTGGCTTCACACTGTGTGTCGATCTCTCTCTCTCTCTCTCTCTCTCTCTCTCTCTCTCTCTCTCTCGCTCGCTTGATCTCTCTCTCTCTCTCTGTCTCTCTCTCTCTCTCTCTGTGTCCAAATCCCGGCATGAATGTGTCGAGAGAATTCGATTTTTTTTTTTAACATTCCAGAGCGACCAAGCGACTTGCCAGGCCTCAATTTACTAATGGTTTCTCTAATCTCACCAGCAGAGAGGGGGAGATCTAGGAGGGAGACGAAGCCAGGAGGAACCATTTTTTCCTACACTGGGCAATGGTAGCTCTTGCACTCCAGATGTGATCCCCTCTCTTGGGAGGCACAGAGAAAACATTGGTAAAGAAGCAAACAGCCTCCTCCAAGTTCTCTTTCATACAAGAAGCAACATCACCAGTACTTTTTTTAATCATAGGGATAAAATCTCTAGCTTTTTTTTGCCTCATAATCTCAAACATGTGTTTGTTAGGTTTATCCACTTTTCCAGCCCAGAACTCTCTAGACGTGGCAAGGGCACCACAAGCAAGAAGATACTTTTCATACCTTACCTTTTCCTGAAGATCAAGGATTCTCTGATTCTTATCAGAGGAGAGTAGGTTAGAGTTCTCAATCTTATCTATCTCCTTAATCATCATCATCCTTCTTTTATACCTAATGACCTTGGCCTTCTTCTTGTAGTGGTAAGAATTCTCAGGATTTCTTTGCTAGCTTCCTCCCAAGCTTTAAAAGGGGAGCAACCCAAAACAAAATGCTTCTGAAAAGTTTTAATAATTGCTTCTTTCAGAATAGGGATCCTAGTAAGGGACATATCAATGTGAGGCCAGCCAGCCCTATAATTAGGGTTATTTCCAAAAAGCTTGATAATAAGCGGAGTATGGTCAGACAGCTGCAAGGTAAGCTCAACAGAACAAGAACTATTCCAAAGATCCTGAAACCTATTAGTGTTCATGTAAAATCTATCAAGTCTAGCACACAACCTATTGTTGATACTCTTATTACACCAAGAATGACTAGTATTGATAGAGACATCAAACAAATTGTGGGAATTAACCATAGCAAACCAACAATTTTTTTCATTACCCGCAAGAATATTATTGCTATTTCTAGTTCTGTCAGAGGAGTTAGTCACCATGTTAAAGTCCCGTGTCAGAATAATGTCACCATTTAGCTTACCGATTTCCTCCCAGCATCTAGCTCTGTCCATAGAATTGTTGGTAGCATAAACACTAACAATGGTAACGAAAAGAGGTTCCTTACACTTCACAACAACCCACTGATTAGAGTCACTAAACAACACTTCATCCACAAGGTGCATAAGATTAGAGTTAATACCAATAGCTGTCCCTCCCCTACCACAGTGATTAGTGTGATAGCAGGAGGACTTGTTGGAGACAATCTGCAGATTAGAATTTAATTGGAACCCATCCATCTTTAATTCCTGCAAGCTGATAAAGTCAGGCAAAAAGGAGGAGTCTCTTAACCAATTGTTGATAACCTTGCATCAAGTAGGATCAGTGATTCCTTTAGTATTCAAAGACAAAATAGATAATTTATCCATTAAGAAGGAAAAGACAACCACTCCCCAACCGATCTCACTTCTTATGACTCTTCAGAGGCTTGACCGTTGAGTTGGAGGTTCTGATAGACTCCTTTCTTTTTGGCTTAACCTTATCTTTAGGAACAGGGGTTGTTGATTTATCAATAGACATAGACACATCAGTATCAGGGAGGAAACTTGTTCCTACATGCAGAAAAATTTCTTCATCATTTTTGTTCAATTGTTCATTAAAAGTTTCATCTGTAGACAACATAATGTTAGCCTTATCATCATCTGAAGATGTAGAATCACAGGAGTTACCAGTACTTGGGGAGAAGGGTTTAAGGTTACCCTTCTTACCCACCGCAGTCCAACCATTCTCAACCCCTTGACAGGCGTTAGAAACATCATCACACTTACCAATAACTGTTTGATTGCAGTCATTACCTGTAGAATCATTGTGCTCCTCAAGGACTTGAAAAGGATTACTAATCTTTTTGACTAGTAATTCAAGTTTCTGGCCAAGATTTACTGGTTTCCTTCTATTATGGGAGGGGACTTTTCTCCCCCATTGATCTTCCTTATTAGCATCTACTTTCAGACTATTTGACACATGTTTCCTGGAAGTCTCACCTTTATTTTCTTTTGTTTGACTGGACCCCATCTTTGGCCAGTCTTTAATCAAATGTCCCTATTGTAGCAATGAAAGCATGCATTAAGAAGATTTTTATAAAAAACTTTGTGCTCATGTAACTTGCAACCCTTAGAATTTTTGAGGATAAGCACAGGCTTAATACTCTTAGATATATCAACTTCAATTAGCAATTGAGGATCCCATTTAGGGTTAAATCCATTTTTGGGTTTTTGTCCCAACACTTTGCCTACCAGATTACCCAGTTTCTCAATCCAAGGATAGAATTCAACTGGCAGGTCAGGAAATTCAATCCAAACAGGAACTTTAGTAGGTTTGGCCCCCCTTGGATTAAAGCCATGAAACCATTTGAAGAATGATATTGGTGTATTCCTGATAATCCAGTGGCCTTCTGCAATCACCTCCATAGCACTATGAGCATCCAAAAAAAAACAAAAAGTAATTATTGGGCAAATACTGTATATGCTTAACAAATAAGCCACGACTTTTCCAAATAATTCTCATCCAACTTTTAAGGCTTTCTTGAGTGGGTATAGCTCCATGACACAGACCTATAACCACCTTCTCAGTCAGATGATTGTTCCAGTTTTCAAGGGAGGTAGATTCAATGAACAAGGTACAATCATCTTTATCTTCTATCTCAAGATCCAGGTTGAAAGCATGCTTAGGGCAAGTCTTTGTGTCATCCCTCAGTTCTCTGTCATCACCTTCAATCTTCTCTTTACCCTTATTTCCTTTATTCACAGTAAAAGTAGAGGGCATACCAGGAATACCTTGAGTGTTGAACATAGAGAAGGGTCCTGGCTGAGAGCTCACCACATTCGTGTACGAAATACCAGGTTGCTTCTGCTGCAAAAAGGTGTGGTTCAGATTTACCTGTTGTTCCGCACTTGCAGATGTCAAGCCGTTCGAACTAGAAGACATGATCCTCCCGTTGGTGGAGTCGAAAGTAGGATTCAACATAGTGTTAAGGACACCATATTGTCCACTCTAGAGAACAGCGGAGCCCGCCAAGCCATCCTTGAGCGCCTCATCCAAGGCCATTGTATCAGATACTTCACAAGAGAGTACCCCCCTAGTGGGGGGTGCGAGAGCACTCGAACGAAACACAGAGAACAGGAACAACGACTAAACCCTAACTCAACATCGTGAATGTCCCGTTCGTGCTTGACTTGTTACTGTCTTGGAGTGGACCATCCTTGCGATCCTGGTAGAGAAATAGTGTGGACCATCCTTGCGATCCTGGTAGAGAAATAGTGGCTACTCAGCATCTTACAGACAAATATCGTCTGTTCATTCACGCATTGTGGGCTGGTTCCGTCCAAGCAGCGAGACTAGTCACTACGGTGCTCGCTGCCATTGCCGGAGAATTCAGACAAAAGCTTGAAGCTCTTCCAAAGACGCACAGCTAAGGTGTAGAAGTCAACGATCATGTCGAAGGAAAGGGTGCTCATTGTCATAGACTATAGTCAAGGATCATGTCGAAGGAAAGGACAAGACAGCTGAGGCGAAAAAACGTTCTATTGAAAACAAACAACAGAACGAGGGATAGAGATATGGTAGCTCTTAAAGTTTTCATGACATACTCTTTTCACCTCTCGTCGAAATTCGAAGGCTGCAAATTTACGGCGTCGAAGAATTATTTCTTTTAGCTGGGCATCGTCCACCGTCATCAACAACTGAAGTCTCAAGCGCAGAGTAACCATCCTTGTGTGTGTTGCTATTTGTCGCCTTGGGTCGCTTGCTCCACTGTCGTCGTCGCGGGGGAGTGGTGTGCCATCGCGACGGTGTTCTTCGGGCCATCGCGATAGTGTTATCTGGACCATCGTGATTGTGGAGTCGTGGGGACCATCGCGATAGTGGCTTTTGCCCGTCGCAACCATCATTTCTGGCGGCTGTAAGGCGTGACTCATCGCGACGGTGGGTTCGTGCCACCTCAGCATCGCGCTTTGGTGCTCTTGGTTCTGTCTTGGGCCCCGTGATGCCTGTGTCATCGCGATGGTCCACGTCCTGAAGAACAGGTTTTTCTCGGGTCCAGCTTCGGCCATCCTTCCTCCCTTTCGCCTGCGTCCATCAAAAAACTTATCTTCAAATCGATTTACGAAAAGAAAAGTTCCCTCCGGGTGGGGGCCGCTGCATGGCTTCTTTTAAAGAAAAACAAGGCTTTCAAAGTTTGTATTTCTTCGCGTTAGCTCTCCTTCGGCATTGGTTAAGCTGGTTGCTTCGCGATGGCTCCATGGTGAGGTGACGTGGCCCTTGCCCCTCTTGCCTTTTGCTTCGTTTGTTAGTGGCAATCGTGCGCTATTTGCTAAGGCTATAGTATCAACAAATGCACTTGTAATTTAACTATCAACAAATGCACTTGTAATTTAAGCAGGTTTCCATAAGGCCTTTCAAGCATTTGTCATGGACTTTGTGGCTCCCCCTCAGTCCGTGTCCCCCCTTGAGATGGAGTTTGTTCCAGTGGACGTCGCGCCCCCAGAGGTCTCTTTATGCAAGGAGTCTGTGGCGGCTAAGCAGGAAGAACTGAAGAAAACTTGCCTGATCGGTCAAATGTTTGGCCCCAGGCCCCCTCTTGAAAGTGTGAGAACTTGGCTTTGCAAGGAGTGGTTCCCGCGAGGCTTAACTGTGTCCAAATGTCAATTCCTGCCGGCGAATCACCTGCTTCTAGTATTTGAGAACGAAGAGATGGCTTTCCAAGCCCTGCAAGCCGGCTCCTGGCAAGTGGGCCGGTCCACCCTTTGCCTTTTTAAGTGGACCCCAGACTTTGTCCCGAACAGATCAAAGCCTCTTCGTTACCCGCTTTGGGTGGAGCTTCCCAATCTGCCTTTCTTCATGTATGGATTTCTTCGTGAAATCGTCTCACCGATCGGTCGCCCGATGGCCGCAAGACAGGATGTTGGGGGGTTAATCTACGATGGAGCTCAACCTTCTTTCAATGCAAGATGGCATCCTCAGATCTGCGTTGAAACAAACCTGAACCAGGTCCTTCCCTCGAAGATCTCCATAAACTGTGGAGATGGTAAGACCTGGACACAAGAGGTCACTTACAAGAATCTGCCAAACGCGTGCTTCCGGTGCGGGCTTCAAGGTCACAGGATCAAAGACTGCCCCCTGAAGAAAAGTACCAATAAAAACAAGCTTAAACCAGATGGGACCCTAGACCCTCTCCCCCAAGACGACACTCGGGGTCATCCCCCTCCAATGGAGGAAGAAGAGGGAACTCGCGTTGCTGAGACGGATTCAGAAGGTTTCACTGAAGTGAGACGCAAGAGGAAAGTTAGCCCTCGAAGATCAAAAACAAGGAATACTACGATAGCTGCCCCCTCGAATAACATATACTGTAACCTAGAAAAAGAGATTAATGAACTCGACTTCCCAGGGGACAACCTCTTTGAAGAAGACCCCACTGATAATACCCTTGGGTGCTCTACCAGCAAAGAAGATAACCAAGAAGGGTACACCACGAGTAAAGAGGAAGGCTTCACTACCAGCAATGAAGACAACCCAGACAGCGAAAGCTCCGCTCTTGGTCCTACCCTCCCGGTATGCTTTCCAAGACTACCGCAACAAAAGTCCAAGCTTAAAGGTAAACAACCTTCCGGCATGCCTTGGAAGAGCCCCCTCAAGAGTAGGATCCTAAGTCAAGAAGTAGGGAAGAAAAAAGAAGACCACAAGAAGAAAAAAGATCGGGTCCCTCCCCTCAAAGAGGGCAACCATCATTAATGAAATTCACATCTTTAAACGTTAGGGGTCTGTCTGACCCGTCAAGAGCTTCGATTCTTGGCCATTGGTTCAAAGACATGTGCTTCGCCCCTGACTTTATTTGCTTACAAGAGATTAAAATCGACGGAGAGGATCTACAAAAACGGCTGAAATGCATTTCTCCGAACCACCTTTGGTTCTCCACTTCTCACCCTAGAGGGACGGGGGGTGCTTCTATCGGTATTAGTCACGCCTTGTCTAGCAATGTGACCTCGACTTTTGAAGGTCGGAACCATCGTTGGATTGCTGCCTCTTTCGGGTCTCCTTTCCAGTTCACTGTGGTCTCAATTTATGCCCCTAATGGTGAAGCAGATAGAATGGATACTTGGGCTTCCCTTGACTCCCTTTCACACAATGTTCTGATTTGTGGGGACTTCAACATGGTTGAGTTTCCTGAGGACCGATGGAATAACAAAGGAAAAATTATTGACGGTCAAGAGAAAGAGATATGGGATAAAATCAAGCTCCATCTCGACCTGGTCGAAGTGAAAGACAGGGAGGGGTTCTCCTGGTCTAATCTCCAGTCCGGGGACTCTTTGAGGAAAGCAAGACTTGATAGATGCTACATCGATCAGAACACCATCCTTCAGTGGGGTATTCCTTCGATTTCTCAACACCTGGACCTCACTATCTCAGACCACTATCCGATTACTCTGTCCTTCAAACCGATTCCCATGCTCCAGAAAGCTCCCTGGTTTCATGCTTGTCAGACATCATTTTCCCTCCCCTCTGTCCACCAGGAAATTTCTGAGGTGTGGACGGAAGCCTTTGCTTACTGTAATGAACCGGCTAAGTGTTGGAGAAGAGCAGTAGAAAGGACTCAAAAAATTCTAATCAGGACTCAAAAGGCTATAAGAGGAATTCGAAAAAAAAGAAGAGAAACGGTGTACCGGAGGCTCTCACGGCTTGAAGAAGAGGTGAACAAAGGTAAGTTACATTGCCAACAGGGTCTTTTGAAAATCAGGGGAAGGCTAAGATTAGAGGAGGAGGTCCAAAGGAAAAATCTTCAAATTTTCTTCAAAGATTGGTGGGCAGGGAAGGCCGACAAACCAACGAAAGAGATGTGTAACATCCTCAAAAGGAAACAAGCTAGGGAATCAATCCCCCTAATGGTCGATAACAATGGAACTGAATGTTGCACGGAAGTGGAGAATAGAACTATCATCGTGGAACATTTTACCAATCTTCTCGGGGTCTCGACTCCTCTTTCCCCCCACAGGCGCGACTCCATGGCAACCATCTCAAGGGTTGCTCAAACCAGAATCCCACAGAACTTGATTGCTCTACTGGATGCTAACATCTCTGAGAATGAAATTATCGAGGTTATTGATGCCCTTCCCAATGGGAAAAGTCCGGGTCCAGATGGCCTTACCAATGAGTTTTTCAAGTCCTTCAAACATCAGGTGGCCACACCGCTGCGCCTCGTGTGGCAAGAGGCTCTCTCTTTCGGTGCCCTCCCTGAGTGCCTGAATAATGGCGTCATCAAGTTAATCCACAAACGGGGAGATAAGAACAAAATTGAAAACTGGCGTCCGATTACCATGCTCCAAACTGGATACAAGATAATTGCAAAAGTTATCGCCAACAGAATCTCCTGTCATTTAAAGTCATGGCTGTGCGAGGACCAGAAAGGTTTTATCAAAGGTAGATCTATACTTGAAGCAATTATCAATATTTGGGAAGGCCTTGCTTTTGCTGAGGAGTCTGCTCAAGATCTAGTATTCATTAAGATCGACTTCGACAAAGCGTATGACAGATTGGAATGGGACTTTATTCTTCAATCATTGAAAGACCTTGGATGCAGCCAAAAGTTCACGAAGATGGTTTCCACTCTTCTTGGAAATGCTTCAACTAGAATAAACATCAACGGTAAGCTCTCTGAGCCCATTCGTTTAAAAAGATCAATTAGGCAAGGCTGCCCTCTGGCTCCTTTACTATTCGCTATCGCCTCGAATGGACTCAGCTGCCTATTAAAGCATCACATGGACGCTGGCAATCTCAAGGGTCTTTCCTTACCTCTAAATCACGGCCAAATGGTTGTGAGACTTTTTGCTGATGACATGAATGCCTTTGTGCATAACGATATAAACAGCATTGAGGTGTTTTGGTGGTGCCTCCACACCTTTTGTGTGGCATCAGGCTCAAAAATCAACCATGCTAAAACTGCTTTTAGAGCAATCAGCGGACCTACTCCCCAATTGTTGGTGGATCGGGGGTGCCAAGTTATCCCTAGCGGTCAAGTCTTCCGTCTCCTTGGCATTCGGATGGGTTTCGACATCTCAATGGACCAACGCTGGAACTGGGTGCTATCCAAGCTGGATAGCAAGCTGAATCAGTGGAAAGGTATGCAAGTCAACCTGGCAGGACGTGCTATGGTTATTAACACTTTTATGTTGTCTACAATTATTTACTTTATCTCGTGTTGGAGACCTAAGGAGAAAGACTTGGCCAAAGTAGAAAGAATCTGCAGGAACTTCCTTTGGACTGGGGACCCCAACAGAAGGGGGATTCCCAAAATCAAATGGGAAACTTGCATTAGCCCTAAAGACTCAGGGGGCTTGGGAATTTTGGATATTGCTGGATTGGCTGACAAGCTGGCGGCAAAATGGCTTATCAAGGCCTGGAGCAATAGGGAGTCCTCTTGGGCTAAATTGATCTTCAGAAACACGAAAGACCTTACCTTTGTTGGCCTCCCTGGTTGGAAGGACATAGGGATTCTCACGCTTTTGTTCTCCCCCCACCCAGTCTTCCCTAAAGGCTCTAGCCTCGTGTGTTCCTTATGGAAGAATTGGAACAAGGCCAAACAGTTCATCAGAATCAGCGATGATTGGAAGTGGGCAGCTGGCATAAGACAAAATGACTCTATTTGGTTCCCGATCAGTGGCATTCGGGGAGTGGAGTCTTGGAACCTCCAAACTGCAAGGCGGTTATGGAACAAGGAGTTCAAACAGTGGAAACAGCTCTGGAAACAAGAGACCAGCCAGTGGATTAGGTTCGAAGAATTGGATCCGAGACTTAGCGTTACCTTTGAGGAATGGACTCTTCTTCAAAGCAGGTGTTTAGCCTGGGACCGCTCAACTACCCGCCTTCTCTGCGGTCAGGATCTTCCCTGCTTGGAGGGCCTCAAATGGAGCAATGGTAAGAAGCTATCCAGAATCCCGAACTTCAAAGGGGATTTGGATGTTCACCACACCCTTAACAAGAGATGGTGCCTTGCTTGGACCAAACTTCGGTGGGAGCTAAAATTCATGTCTATTTGGCACCCCCTAATTGAGGTCAAAAAGTCCGTTCTCATGTGGCAGATCTTGCATAAAGGAATCTGGACCAATGCAAGGGCTAACAAAATCTGTGGTGTGCCGCCATGGTGCAAGCGTTGCCATCGGTACATCGAAGATTTAGCTCACTTGTTCTTCGACTGCCCCAAGTCCCGTGTTATCTGGCATCATGTGTCTCGCGTTTTGAGACTCACGAGTCAAATCAACTGGCAACAAGTGATGTTGGGTGAGGCGATCGGATGCTCATCGAGGCTGTAGAATGCCATCAGAGGTGAGGCTCTCTGGAAGATTTGGCGAGAGCGCTGTGCCGTCAATTTTGGCCAAACTCCTAAGGAATGGTCGATCGAGAAATCCTTGTTTCTCCTTGGTAAAAGAATCTCCCGAGTCAAGAGATCGCCACCGTTTAGACATCACTGTATTTATCTCCTCGAAAACAACAAGTTGAAACCCAAATGGGTCCCACATGAGGGTGATGGTAATGTTATCCGCCTCATTTGTAATGCCCTGTAGCTTGCCATACTCCTCCCCTGCATTGTGGGATTTGGGGGGTCCCATGGGCACTAGTCCCATTCACTTGTAACTTTTTCTCTTTATTATAATTAAAGTCCGGGAGATTAGGCTAAGGCCGAACTTCCTTTATTTAAAAAAAAAAAAGACAGCTGAGGCAGAAGTCGAGGGAAAGACAAAGTGCTTGCTCAGTGTACAAGGTAACAAGGGTACGGTGGTTAAAAGAAGGAAGACAAGCCGCGGCTGCGTCCCTTGTCAGAGGTATCAAAGCCCTCTGCATGATTCAACAAGTACGAAAGAGCCATAGCATGCATGCAAGGCTGCAAGCTATTATACAGAAACCGGATTGCACCCGCGCAGTTGTGACACGAAATACGCGGTCAACCAGGAAAGAGCCAACGCTTTGGTCGGACGGAAAACGCAGATGGAGAGAGGTTAGAAACGGAGAGGATTGTCGGACAGGACGAGGATGAGGACGAGAGAATGCCTTGTTTTGTTTTCCTCTGACTCTGTGAGTAAGCGTAGCGGCTTATGTATTCCAAGGACAAGCGCACGGGTTGCTTTTCTCGATTGTATTTCTTGGTCAACAAAGGGCGGTTTCACGGATCGACAGCACCTCAGGAGACAGTCGACTCGGCAGTGGGCACCTCAAGGACGCGTCAACGTTGAGAGTCAATGTCATCGCATTGGGAGAGTCTAGAGAGATTTGTTTTGACCCGCTCTCTGGGTTTGCAGAATTTTTGCTCCCACGTGGAGTTAAGCTGGGTTCACACAGGCCGACGGCACAATGGCGCTGTACAAATGTCAGCAGTTTAGTTGACGAAAAAAGGAATGTGTTCCGGGCACCACTGATTGAGACGGGCTTCCCTCCTCGGAAAAACTATGTGCCACTCTGACAACCCATTTTTATTGGTTATTCACATCATTCAATGAATAATATCACACTTTAAGTTCACGTTTGACATATTACCACCACTCTTTGTGAACGAAACATGGCAGAAATGTCATTCAATGTCATGCAGTTTTATTGTGCAAATGGTTTTGTGGTTGGCCTGACAATGACTATATCATCTTTTGAGAGTACAATGAATTGAAAAGTCACACACACCCGACGTCGTAAGGTAGAGGCACTCATCTTGGGGAACTCATGAACACCCATCTTCGGGAACTCATGGATATGTCCAGCCAGGATTTGAACTAAGAACTTTCTCCCATATATTCAAAGCATCAACCACTAGATTATGCAGTGATTATATGATCTTAGATTCAAAGCTCCGAGTTTCACAACCATAGATTATCGATGTTCGGCCTCGGTAGAGCCAAAACATTATCTTATGTTCGTCAACTAATGAATCGTGGCCACATGGAATCCTGATTGAGTGTTTTCGTTGCAGCCATGTTGTGTGAATCCAAACTTAGCAATGTCATTTTTATTGTGCAAATGGTTTTGTGGTTGGTCGGGGGTGACTTTATGCGCAAATGGTTTTTGATTGTGCAAATGGTTTTTGATTGTGCAAATGGTTTTTGTGTCCAACGGTGAGAAGTCATCACTATCTGTGATTGGGACACTATTGGGAAACAATGTAGATAGAGAAAAAAAACTATCTTCTTGTGGACCACATTGAAGGCCTACTTCAAAATTGATTGGACTATTTTGATAATACAATCTATAGCCCAATGATAATAAATCCTAAACAACTACCCTTTTAGAGGGTATAATAAAGGTTCTTATAATTTGAAGATCCATGTAGTATTGAGTCGACGTACCCATGAAAGGACTCATTACCGAGTTTGTCTATATTACATCTTTCCCTAGCCAATCCATCAATAACACGTGTCCTATTAGTTGAAATGTAGTTGCCACTTAATCGATTAGTGGATATAGGATGTACCCTTGACCAGTCTGTTAAAAGGAGTTTCTAGGATAAACTCCCTATGGTATCGAAAAGGGGGGACTTCATGTAAAGATCTTTGTTGTTGTAATGGTCAAACTGGTCATAAGATCTACCACCCCTCGTATAGGAAAAGATTTATTGTTGCATTCACAATCATGTGGAATGATTTATGGTAAATAACCTATCAGATGGTGGCTTCCCATCAAAGCATCAGTACATACCCAGATGAGGAACTTGGTCTGATTGTTGACATTTTCTTGAGTTTTTTGCTTTGCCATGCAATGCCAAAGACAACTATCAACATATATCCTACTGCTTAATTTTGAATATTCAAACAAAAAATTACTTTGTTTATTGATTACCATGCTCTACTAAAAAATGAGTATTTTTCATGCAACAAAAAATGAATATTGATATTTTACAAGCATAATCTCACTTAATCTTTTCATTATTAAGTGATTTTTTTTCAAAAGTATAGATATTAACTTGAGCTATCATACCTCTACTTTGATATCTCCCATGTCGAGTTCTACTTTGATATCCCCATTTAGAGTTGTCTACATCACCATTCAAGTTCTATCTTTAAGTTACATGTGTGGACAATGACATCTCTATTTTATCTATTGTTATGTGTTTTTTTTCTTTTTTTTTTTTTAAAGAGTACAATGAATTGAAAATATGCACACACCTGGTAGATACACCCATCTTGAAGATCTCGAAGACATGTCCAACAATAATTTGAACTCAAGACTCTCCCAGATACTCAAAGCATCACCCACTAGGCTATGCAGGCTTGGACGAGTTCCTTCTTTTAGTCCATTCATCTCTCTTAGCTTATTGCGTTCTTCGAATTTCTGTATTGGATGTTTCTATATACATAAATATACCTGTACATACCTAATTGCTTTAGTCGGCTTTTTGTATTGTGTGTTTAATTCTACGAAAATGTATATGTATATAGATACGTAGCCACGTAGGGGTGAAATCGGGTTTTGAACCCTCTGACTCTCTGAGGTCAAAGTTCCAAAGTGTTTACCACCACAGAATTTTCAAGAGTTGAGATGAGCTCTACGTCGTCAACCTCTTGTTGTGAGGGGCAAAGGAAGGAGTTCCAATGGTGGACGTGTGTGTTGTTTTGACTAGATCGTAAGCTCGAACCCCGACACAACGGGAAAATGATTACGTTACTGTATTGGAGTGGACCATCCTTGCGATCCTGGTAGAGAAATAGTGGCTACTCAGCATCTTACAGACAAATATCGTCTGTTCATTCACGCATTGCGGGCTGGATCTGTCCAAGCAGCGAGACTAGTCACTACGGTGCTCGCTGCCATTGCTGGAGAAGGCGGACAAAAGCTCGAAGCTCTTCCAAAGTCGCATAGCTAAGGTGTAAAAGTCAACGATCATGTCGAAGGAAAGGGTGCTCATTGTCATAGGCTATAGTCAAGGATCATGTCGAAGTAAAGGACAAGACAGCTGAGGCAGAAGTCGAGGGAAAGACAAAGTGCTCGTTCAGTGTACAAGGTAACAAGGGCAGTGTGGTTAAAAGAAGGAAGACCAGTGAACTTCCGTGTAGGAGGAATCTTGAACTCTCGTGTGGAGAGAGTGGGCAAGTGGTGGAGTTACTCTCTCCCTAGTTTGGGGTTTACGTGGTCCCGAGACTCCTTCCCCCCTTTTCCTCTGGGGGAGGGGTCTCGTTCCTCCCGCGTCTCTCTTCTCTGCGTCCCCCAGGAGACGGGGGGAGCTACTCTCCTGTCTGTGATGGCACTGCAAGATGCGCTGGCTAATGGTTTCTCCAACTCGAACGTGGCGTACGAGCTAATGGCTTCAGCGTTTCACCCCCAACAGCAACCAATGGAGATGGTGCACACTTCAAGAAGTGAAGTCCCCAAAGCGTAGCATAAATCCTACCTTGATGTTGCAGGCGAGCAGCAAGATTCTCAGGTCTCTCAACCCTTCATACAAAGAGCTCCAGGTTTGCCCTCTTCTTCTACCTACCCAAGGGAATGCAAAGGTAAGGGCATTATGCTCGATAACCCTCACTGTATTTTTTTAGAGGAAATGCACGACTTTGATAAAGCTGAAGCTCTAGTTATTGACAACAGTTCGTTCATAAACTGGTAGAACCAATTATGGGAAAAAGTAGTCATCGGCCTCTGCCACGGTCCCCGTCCCCTTTAGGAAGTCTTGAAAGTCTGGATTAAGAAATGTTGGAAAAGTAGGGGTTTGTTTGTTAAGAAAGTGCAGTATTTGTCGAACGGTTACTATTTATTTTTCTTTGAAGAGGCCAACAACACTCTGTATACGATATCTGAAGGACAATGGCTCATTAAGGGTGTCTCAGTGTCATTTTTCAAGTGGTTCCCTCGTTTCAACCCTAGGGGACCCAAGCCAACCAAAATACCTATTTGGATGGAATTCCTAGAACTTCCTTTGGAGTTCCATCCTTGGGTTGAAAACTTGGGAAGCCTGGTTGGTAAGGTCCTCAGCCAGAGAGCTCGACCCAATGGAATAAATCCCAAATGGGATCCGCAAGTAATGGTCGAGATAGACATTTCGAAAGATATCAAGACTTCAATTGTCATTAAGAACTCAGAGGGGTTGCACCTGCATGAGCCAAAGGTTAAATATCGAAATCTTCCTAACGCATGTTTTAACTGTTATAAGCAGGGACACATAATTAGGGATTGCCCTTTACTCATGAAGAACGAAGGGGCTCCCCAACCTGATGGTGAGCTTGGTGTTCAAGAGTCATCGTTGAACATTATCAAGGCTTGACAACAAAACTCGACCCTCCCCCCTGCCTTCCAAGTTGCTAGAAAACCAGCCTAGAAAAAGAAGCACTACAAGAAATAGGGGGCGTAGTGATGCCCCCGAATTGAAAAAAAAAACGGGAACCGTCGCTTATGTGATGCTACCATCGCATAAGCGACGGTCCTATTTTTTTTTCTTTTCTTTAAATGAGCGGTTGTCACAACAGCGATGCTAACATTGCTTATGCAACATTAAAACTATGCATCGTAAATAGCGTTGCTAATTAGCAACGCTATTTGCGATGTTGGCAAATTAGCTGTGACATTTAGCATCGCATAAGCGACGCCCTGTGTTTGAGAGCGTTGCATATGCGACGCTCTGGAATGTTAAAAAAAAAATTCGATTTCTCTCGGCACATTTGTGTCGGGATTTGGACGCTCAAGCGAGAGAGAGAGAGAGAGAGAGAGAGAGAGAGAGAGAGAGAGAGAGAGAGAGAGAGAGAGAGAGAGAGAGAGAGAGATAGAGAGAGAGAGAGAGAGAGAGGGAGAGCGAGAGAGACACATAGTGCACTCATTGAAGCCAGGTATGCATGCACACACACACACATACACACACATACATATGCATACACACACATATACACACATAGAAACACACACATACACATAGACACACACACACACATACACACACATCTACTCACACACATATACACACGTACACACATAATGATGCATACACACACATATACATGCATACACACACATACATGCACACACACATACATGCACACACACATATATGCATACACACACATATGCATACATAATGCATACAATATGCACATGCATATATACACATACATAATGCATACACAAACATATGCATATGCACACATATGCATACATACATGCATACACATACACACATAGAAACATACACACACATAGACACATACACACACATAAACACATACACTCATAGACACACACACATACACATAGACGCACACACATACACACACACATATACAGCAACACACATACACACATAGACACATACACACACATACACATGCATACACACATACACACACATACACACACATACACACACATACACACACACATACAACACACATATACACACACATACACACACCTATATGCATACACACACATAGAGAGACATACACACATGCATGCATATATATGCATACATAATGCATATGCATACATACATACTTACATGCATACACACACATATGCATACATAATGCACATGCATACATAAACATACATAATGCATACACACACATATGCATACATAATCCATACATAATGCATACACACACATACACACACATATGCATACATAATGCACATGCATATGCATACATAATGCACATGCATATGCATACATAATGCACATGCATATGCATACATAATGCACATGCATATGCATACATACATGCATACACATACACACATAGACACATGCACACACATAGACACATACACACACATAAACACATACACACTCATAGACACATACACACTTACACACACACATCCATACACATTTACACACACATCCATACACATTTACACACACACATACACATGCACAACGACACATATATATAGATACACAGGTATATACACACATAGACACACACACATACACATACACACAAATGTACACACATGCACATAGACACACACACTTACACACACACTTACAACACACACACATCCACACACATTTACACACACATATGCATATACACACATATATATAGATACACACACATACACACACATACATGCATATGCACACATAATGAACATGCATATGCATACATACATGTATACACACACATACACACACACATACACACACATACACACATACACATACACACATAGACACACACACACACAGACATACACATATACACACACATATATGCGTACGTACACACACACATAGAGAGAGATACACACACATACACATACATGCATACATAATGCATATACATATGCATACATACATACTTACATGTATATACACACACATATGCATACATAATGCACATGCATATGCATAGATACATGCATACACATACACACACAGACACATACACACACATACACACACATATGCATACATATGCATACATAATGCACATGCATACACATACACACACATAGACACATACATACATATAGACACATACACACCCATATACACATAGATTTACACACACATACACATGCATACACACACATACACACATAGACACACACACATACACATACACACACACGTACACACATAGACACATACACACATAATGCATATGCATATGCATACATACATAATTACATGCACACACACATACACACACATGCATACATATGCATACACACATACACACGTAGAGAGACATACACATTGGCATACACACACATACATAAACATGCATACATATGCATACATAATGCATATGCATATGCATACATAATGCATATGCATATGCATACATAATGCATATGCATATGCATACATATATGCTTACGTGTATACACATACATACACACAAATACATATACACACATAGACACACACACACACATAGAGACACACACACACACACACATACACACACACATAAACAGACATACACACACATACACATACATGCATACATATGCATACATAATGCATATGCATATGCATACATACATACTTACATGCATATACACATATACACACACACATATGCATACATACATACATGCATACATAGACATACAAACATATACACACACATACACACACACACCGTACACACACATGCATACATATGCATACATAATGCACATGCATATGCATAGATATAAGCTTACATGCATACACATACACACCTAGACAAATACACACACATATATACATACACACACATGGAGACATACACACACATGGAGACATACACACACAGATTTAAACACACACATAGACACACACACATACAGAGACACACTTACACATGCATACACACAAACATACACACATAGACACACACACACACACACACACACTTACACACATAGACACACACACATACACACATACACACATACACACATACACACATACAAACTTACACATAGAGAGATACACACATACATATATAAACAAACACATACAGACTTACACACACATATACACACATCCACACACATTTACACACACATACACATGCATATAGACACACACACACACACATATATATATCTATATCTATATATATATATATATATATATATATATACACACACACACACACACACACATATATATGCAATACATCTCCATAACTCTTGGAGATCGTCAATGAGAGGAGAAAGATATATATTCATATCTTTAACTTATCTTTTGCATGGGATCAAAAGTGACAACATTAAATGTTCCTTTTTAATGTTAAGATATGGCGGAAGATTGTAGTTTATGACTACCACTGACCATGTTGACCATTTACTAGATTTCATGGAGAATGGATTAACCCCAGCTAATGCAACTCCTAACTTTAGATTCTGTGGATGTAAATTCAAGCCATGTAGAATTAATATGCTGAAAAGGAACACTATCATGAGGAATTTTGATTATTCCATCAGTACTTTTATGATCATGTCCCCATGTCAAAAGTTTTGATAATTCGGGGCTTTGAAACATATGTCTAATCTGTGGAGCCAATGGAAAATGTCTCAATACTTTTTTGGGATTTTACCTTCTTCGCCCTTATATCGAGGATATTGACATTTGGGACATGTCAAAGAGTCTGCATATTCACCTCTATATAAAATACAATCGTTAGGACATGCATGTATCCATTGATAATCTATACCAAGATTGTTGATTATCTTCTTCATTTCATCATGTGAGGTAGGAAGAATATTGTGACTTGGTAAAAACTTTTCAGATAATAACATGTGAGTTCATAAAAAAACGATATATTAAGAAAAGTAAATAATCAAATATACATATATATATGCATATAATTTTATATATGTGTATGCTTATGTGTATGTGTATGTGGATGTGTATATGCATGTGCATGCGTATACATATGTGTATGTGTATATCTATGTATATGTGTTTTATAGGTGTATATGTATATATGTATGTATATGTGTTTATAGGTGTATATGTATGTATATATACGTATGTGTATATGTATGCATATATGTATATGTATGTGTGTATACATGTGTATGTATGTATGTATGTATGTATGTATGTATGTGTATATATGTATGAATGTGTATGTATGTATGTATGTATGTATGTATGTATATGTATGTATGCATGTGTAGCTGTGTATATTTGATTTCGTTTTTAATTCTTTTTTGTATATTGTGGTTTGCAGATTTTCATATCTAGACCATTGAATCTTCATGTGGTTTCCCATTTTTTAGTCAATCTATTACCTCTCTTGCTAAGTTGTTTACAAATATTAAGTATTAGTTATCTATGACAGTATTAAGTGGTCAGCAAAATGGGAGGATCAAATTTATCACAAATATTTTGAAAGATGCATTAATAGTTTTAAAAGATGGGCGGACAAAAACTGTTCATTCAATGCAAGTTCTTGTTTTTACCTTAGCTAAAGTAAGAATAACAACCTGCATTGAATGAACAGTTTTTTTTCCGCCCATCCTTTAAAATTATTTTTTCATTCTTTAAAATCTTTAAGATAAATTTGGCTCTCCCATTTTACTGACAAATTAATACCTACATAGCTAACTAATACTTAATATTTGTATGCAAAAGAGTTAGCAGCACAGGTATTAGGTCGACTAAAATAGGAGAAACAATATGTCAAGAAGATACTAAAGTTTGGGTGGATAATTCTAAAGGCTACATGGACAAAACATCTTCATTCGATACAGCTATGTATAATTTCACCTTACTCTCATAACATGTGTATGTGTGTATATGTTTTTAATTGTTTTTTTGTATATTGTGGTTTGCAGATTTTCATATCTAGACCATTGAATCGTCTGGAAGTTTCCATTTTATAGTCAATCTATTACCTGTCTTGCTAAGCTGTTTACAAATATTAAGTATGAGGTACCTATGAAGGTATTAAGTCATATGTAAAATGGGAGGATCAAATTTATCGGGAATATTTTGAAAGGTGCATTAATAGTTTTAAAAGATGGGCGGAAAAAAAGTGTCCATTCAATGCAGGTGCTTGTTCTTACCTTATCTAAAGTAAGAACAAAAACCTGCATTGAATGGACAGTTTTTTCCACCCATCCTTTAAGATTATTTTTTCCATACTTTAAAATCTTCAAGATAAATTTGCTCCTCCCCTTTTACATATGACTTAATACGTGCATAGCTAGCTAATACTTAATATTTGTATTCAAAAGAGTTAGCAGCACAGGTATTAGGTCGACTAAAATAGGAGAAACATATGTGTCAAGAACATTCTAAAGGTTGGGTGGACAATTCTAAAGGCTAGATGGACAAAACATCTTCATTCGATACAGGTATGTATAATTTGACCTTACTCTTATAACATGTGTATGTGTGTATATGTGTGTGTATGTTTATATGTGTGTATACATTCATGTATATTATGTGTATGTTCATATATGCATGTATTTATATATATATATATATATATATATATATATATATATATATATATATATATATATATATATATATATATATATATATATATATATATATATATATATATATATAGAAAATTAAAAGTTATACCTTAGTAGTGTCGAAACAGATACATTACTCCATCCAAAACGATTTTGAAGATTGAGAATAAGTAAGCTCGCACTTAGTCGTGTCAAACCACTTCCTTCGTATACATGCTTTAGACATTCCTCTCGAAGATATTTCTCATTTTTAGAAATGTCAATGCTCTCATTGTCATTTTGATACCAATCCTCAATAAAATCTTCCATGCCATCATCTTCATCATTGTCGCACAAATCTTGTACTTTATCTTCTTTTGAATATAGATATTTCAACCTTGCATATTCCACAAGATCACTTTTGTGTAGCCCCCTCATAGAAGCTTCTAATAAATGAGTTCTTATTGGCAATTGTGAATGGTGTGGAGGAATATCATCAACATCATACCTTGGGATCTACACATATAAATAAAATTCATTAGTATTCCATAAATGAATAAAAATTAAACTTTAAACATAAAATTAAATATATAAGTTATTAAATATGGATAGAAAATTTTTATTCTCTCTAGCTAAAAGGTGCTCTTGGAGGTCGATGCCATCCATAATTCACTAATAGTTCATCACCAGCATGTAATGTAGTAATAGCATTGACAACTATGTATCTTGATACATCTCTACTCATGCATGGTGATTCATGACTATCTTCAGGCTCCTCAAATGTGCAATTAGTCCTTGAACTATTATGTAACCCTCGACTACTATTTATTAAACCATGACCAACATTAGTAATAGTGGATGGAGCAATCATATAGCGATTACCCCAAAAGTTGAGAACCTCTCCATCTAAAGGAAGTGGTCCTCTATTCCATCCTCCATATCGTCTTCTATCATATGTTTGTACTAGAGAACGATCACGAGCTGACAATGGATAATCTCCAGCCATTTCAGTCTCTAAACCAGGAGGTAGAGGATTTCTAGAAACCTCTACTTGTAATTGATGAACAGTAAGTCCATGACGTGTACGAGGTATATTGAGAAAAATTATCATCATCATCATCATCGAGCAAGTATTCCTGTATATCAACAATAATTTGATTTTGTATATGGTTTTTAAATAAAATAATGACATTAATTTATATAAAAAATACATACCCAAGCATTATCACATTGACTAGGTGATGGTGCATGCTCAAAAGTACCATACTCTACCTCATGTTCAATACATTCCAATCGTGGTCTTCAATACGTGCCATAACAAGAGTTACACCAACATATAATATGCTCTTGATAGTAAAATTGATCATAATTCCTATCGGAGGACACATGTGAAGTCGTTGCATGGGTAGGAGGTGGTGGAGTACCCTGATTGATCATTCGAATTTGATTATAATAAGAAACAAAAAAATATATAAGTTATGTATCAAATATATTTAAAATTAAATGTTTGTCGTACTTCAGTATATAGTCGTTGCACGATGAGGAGACGGTGGTGGAGATCCATCTGATTGATCAGAATCTACAAATAATGGTATTTGATATTAATAATCTAATTATTTACATACATAGACATTCACATATACATATTTACACATACACACATATTCACGTATACACATATACACATACACACATATTCACATATATACAAATACACATTATTGTGGGATAAATGCATGTATTTTGTATGAATGAGTGTATATGCATGCATGTGTGTATACGTATGTATATATGTGGATATGTATATGTGTGTTTATGTTATATGTATGTATATGTGTATATGTATGCATATATGTATGCATATATGTTTGCATGTATATGTGTATGTGGGTATGTGTATGTGTATATATGTGTATATTCACTCTTTGATCCGATGGCACCATTCAAATCTCTGAGTTGTTGAGCACCTTAATTCTCATACATTGGATCTTTAACAGATCCTACGGCTCTTGTTGACTGTCGCTTTTGGATCTAAGGAGATAGGGCACCTTTTGTCCTGTGCCGTCAGATGAGAGGTTGATCCAATGGCTCAAGGATGCTCCCTTTTTGAGATCAGCCCTAAACACGCTTTACCATTGGATTCACCAAGATCTAATGGCCCAAAAATCTGCAGAAGGAGTTGCAAGATCATGCTTGAGAATCTTTATAGGCCCACGAGTTGTCAGAGACCCTCTCCTCTCTCTACCTTTTCATTTGAATTAATTTGAACCATTCAAATCAAGCATCCAAAGGCTAAAAAAGTTTCCCTTTTATAATTCATATACAAATGTGCATCAAATAATATTTTATAGGACAATACCACTAGTGGTTTCTTATGTCCCCTTAAACTCCTAGATTAAGCTTTTTAATCCCTAAAAATTAGGAATCCTTACAAGGCCCATGCAGGGTTTATTGCGGGTGTATGGTATCCTTCTTTTGTTGTGATACCACTTGTTGGTGATTAACTTTCGCTCTGAAATTGCTGATGATGGTTGTCACGGCAAAGGCTTGAACCTTGTCAGGCCTGCGGAAATTGCCGCGCCGCCGAATAGAGAGCTAAGCTAGAGTGATATAGAACACCTCTGTAATCAACAGTAGCTTAGCAGGATTACTGTCACTTAACTGTGTTAAACTGCGACTTGAATTCCACCCGAACTTCACCGGACTGTCACTGGGACGTCACCGAAATTTTACTGGAATATCACCAGAATGAACGTTGATTCTGCTCGTGATTACTTCAAATGAATTTATGTGAAGTAAGGAAGTGATACGTGAACTTCCTTCACTGAATGAACTTCTTCTTGAAGTTTAAGAAACCTTCACAGTTCTGAAGTGGCACTTTCCGGTTAGACTTTGTACTGTGTGTACATATCCATTCCACCGGAAACTGTGATCAGCTTAAAGTAGAGACGTCTAGCTACAAGATGAGCTATCTCTCATACAAAGCTTCGAATTCTACTGCGAGATATACTTCGTTGTTCTACCGAAAAGCTCGCGTTTCTGAGAAAACTATAACTGACCGAAAATGCGTTTATTGAGATGTCTTTGACCGAAACATTCGTTTACTTAGATAGTACCGAGAGACACGTTTAGTAATGAACTGTAACTGTTAATGGTTAACAAACTCTCTACTGTAACACGAAAAAACTCAGATTCTTCACATGCGAACAATGCACGCAAACTTCCACATGAACATGTGTTTTCTATTAGAGAAGATGTGTACAAACAAGCTTGGCCTCTTCTTGCTCAAGCTGTAGAAACTCTCCTACACTGAGTAGTTTCTTATTACCATCTCTCTCAGATGAATACCTGACATTCCAGGTTTCTGTTATTCATCTGTACATACGCGATCTATGGCGTCTTCTGGGAACTTCTCACTCTCTCTTCACTCATACGCGATCTCTCATAATCCTCTTCTTCTCATCCTCACATCATTCCTCTTCTTCTGAGTCCTTCAATCCTTGGTGTATATATACATTTTCCTTCTGCGCTCTTCCCGCTCTCATTCTTAAATTCATGTTACGCGCGCATTATGCGCACACCGCTGTTTATTGCTCTGTTCCTCTGTTTATGCGCATACCGCGCACTGATTTCGTACACTGTACAACTGAGGCTTTTGATTTTTCCGAAGATTCTGCTTCTTTTTCATTTCTTTCCTTTTATGTCTGTCTGTCTGTCAAATTCGTGAGTGATTCCTCAACAGCTCCCGCTCAATCACTAATTTGACCTCTTCCGGTCTTTCATATATCTTTCTTTCTTTTATACTTGCCATTTCTTTGAATCTGCTTGTCTTTGTTCCATCCAAGCTTTTTGTCAAGATATCTGCTATCTGATCTTTCATAGGAGTGTAAACTATTTCTATCTCCTTCTCTATTACCTTTTCCCTCAGGAAGTGATACTGAATTTCTATGTGCTTTGTTCTTGCATGGAATACTGGGTTTGCTGCAAGATACAACGAGCTCATATTGTCTCCATGTATAATTGGTATACCTTGATCAATACCCATGCTTTTGAGCAAGGTCTGCATCCATATTACCTCTTTAGCTGCTTCTACTAGTCCTTTGTATTCGGCTTCTGTTGACGATAAAGCTACTGTATGCTGTTTCTTTGAGCACCAGCTTACTAGCTTATCTCCTAGGTATAGCATATACCCATGCGTCGATCTTCTGTCATCTTGACTTCCTGCCCAGTCTGAGTCACTGAATGCTCTCGGCTTTATATCTGATGTAAAAGGATAATATAATCCTTCCTTTATAGTTCCTTTTATATATCTAAGAACTCTTTGTCCTGCAACCCAATGTTGATCTGTCGGACAATGCATAAACTGTGAAAGAACTCCCACCGGATAGCTGAGATCCGGTATTGTTAGCGTAGCATAAATTAAGCTTCCTACTAGCGACTGATACTTCTTCATATCTTTGAACTCTGCACCACTGTATCTGCTGAGTTTATGATTTACTTCAAGCGGTGTTGAAGCTTCTCTACAATTCTCCATATTAAACTTCTTCAGTAAGTTTAGGAGATACCCTTTTGCGTAACATATACCCCATGATCTGTATATGTGATTTCCATACCTAGAAAGTATGATAACTTTCCCAGGTCACTGATTTTGAATTCCTTTTCGAGCATTTTCTTTACCTCTGTGATTCCTGCATCTGAGGTACCTGTAATTATTATGTCGTCTACATAAATACAAATGTAGATCATTCCTTCTTCTGTTCTTTTGATGAGTAGACTTGCATCTGCCTTCGAACTTTGGTATCCAAGTTCATTGAGATACTTCACAAGTCTGTAGTTCCAAGCTCTTGGAGCTTGCTTCAGTCCGTAAAGTGCTTTCTTTAATCTGCAAACAAAGTTTGGGTATCTGGAACTTACAAAACCTTCTGGTTGTTCCATGTAAACTTCGTCTGATATATATCCATTCAAGAATGCATTCTTTATATCTAGTTGACTTAGCTTCCATCCTTTCCATGCTGCTATAGCAATCACTGTCCTTATGGTTGACATCTTTGCCACCGGACTAAACGTCTCGTCATAGTCTATGCCATGCGTCTGAGCATAGCTCTTGATAACCAGTCTCGCTTTATGTTTGGCTATCCTTCCATCTGCAAGTTTCTTAACTTTGAAAACCCATTTATTTCCGATTACTTTCTTACCATTTGGTTTCGGAACAAGTTCCCATGTCTTGTTCTCTTCAAGTGTGCTGAATTCTTCTTTCATTGCTTCTTCCCATTGCTTCTTGCCTTTAGCTTCATCATAGCTCTGAGGTTCATCATCATCTTTGACCATATATGCATAATCTTTCTGAGTTATATACGATGTATCATATGAGTACCTTTCCGGTTGTCTTCTATTCCTGTTTGACCTTCTTGGTTCAAATTCTTCATGTGTATCTGAATACACTTCTTCATCTTCGTTTCTCATACCTGATCCGGTCCTAGACGTACTTGCCTGCGTATAATCTTCATCTTTATTCACCTGCACGATTGATTTACCTTTCTCTTTTCTTTTTATCTCTTCTTCAAATTCTTTAGCTGTATGACTCTGATCTGCATACCAGCTTTTCTGTTCATCAAATGTTACATCTCTGGAAATAGTAAATTGTTTGGTTAGAGGATTCCATAACCTGTAACCCATCTGCTTTTCATCATATCCGACGAACACATATTTCTCTGCTTTTGGTTCAAGCTTATGTCTCAGTGGAGACGGTATATAGGCATAAGCGACTGATCCAAACACTTTACAATGATCAAGTGTTGGCTTCTTTCCCCACCAGGCTTCATAAGGGGTCATTCCTTCTAACGCTATACACGGTAATCTGTTTACCAAGTATGTAGCTGTATTTACGGCTTCAGCCCAAAGATAATCTGGACAATTCTTTTCTTTCAGCATAGCTCGTGCAAACTCGACTAGAGTTCGATTCCTTCTTTCTGCTACACCGTTTTGTTGTGGTGTATACCTGCAGGTTATTTCTCTCTTGATACCTGCATTCCAAAGGTAATCATTGAACTCTCGGGAGAAGTATTCTCCCCCTCCATCAGACCTCAGTCTTTTAAGCTTTTGACCTATGAGTCTTTCAGCATATGCATGAAAATGTCTGAAAGCTCCAAACACTTCTGATTTTTCTTTCAAAACATAAAGAGTTATCCATCTTGTTGCATCATCAATGAAAAGGACATAATACGTTGATCCTCCTAAGTCGGTCCCCATACATCTGTATGTATGAGTTCTAGCACACCATCATGTTTGAATCCTTTCTTCTGGAAAGGTAACCTGTGGGCTTTTCCCATCTGACAAGCTTCACATTTGTGAATCATATGTTGGTTCTGTACGTTCGGTAATCCCAGTACAGACTGATTTGCTATCATAGCTTTGATTCCTTTTTCAATGAAATGACCTAATCTCTTGTGCTAGAGATCAAGTTCTGTAATCACCTTTTCATCATATGTGAGCAACGCTTGGCCAATGTTCCCTTGTACTCTTAAAGTAAAGAGTCTTCCTTCTTTCTTACCAGAGACGATCTGATTATATCCGTTCTCAGGATCTTCTACAAAAACTCCTTTGTTTGTAAATTTGACCTGGAAACCTTTCTCAACTATCTGTCCCACACTAATCAGATTTTTCGGTATTGTTGGAACATACAAAACATTGGTTAGCAAATCTGCTCCACTCTTACATTTCACCTTTCCAATTGAATGTACGCTATGTCTTGTATTGTCACCTGTTTGAACAGTATGACTCGAACTTCCTTTTTCCAGTTCTGACATCAGTTCTATGTTTCCTGACAAGTGATTAGAACATCCAAAGTCAATGTAAAATACCTTTAGATCTTCGTTATCAGATGTGTTGATTGAGTTCATCATCAATGATGTATGATTCTCATTCTGTGTGTCATTTGCGTAGTTGTTGTAGGTGGTGTTGTAGGATTGGCCCTATCCCCAACTTCTTGTTCCACCTCTACCGTAGCCTCCTCTTTGATTCTGTCTACCCTTTTGGAAGTTACCTTGATATCTTCCACTTCTGCCTCTGTTATTACTGTTTTGATTTTGATTTGATCCCTGTTGGTTGTGCCAACAATCATGCGCCAGATGATTACTTAGTCCACAAATCCAGCAAGCTTTCTTGTTGGTATTCTGACTACTTCTTCCTCTTCCAAATCCTCTTGCTTTGTCGGTGCCTTTACCTCTAGCATAATAAGCCTGAGCGCTCAACTCTTCTTCATCTTTTGACTTACCTTTGTCTTTCTTCTTGTTCTTCATGTACATTGCAGAGCTTTGTCCTTTATCTCCATCTGCTTTCAGATCTTGCTCATATGTGAGCATCAGACCAAGCAACTGATTTAAATCTGGCACAAAGTGATTTAAAGAAAGTTCAGTTGAGAGTACGAAGGGTTTCCACCTTTCATCTCCTCTCAACCCTGTTAGCAGTTGCGCTATCAATCTGTGATTTTCGACATCTTCATTTATGGATCCAAGACTATCTGCTAGATCCTTCATTTTAGTGACGTAGTCGCTAATGCTTTGACTCGGCTTCTTTTTTATCGCAATATCACCAGAATGAACGTTGATTCTGCTCGTGATTACTTCAAATGAATTTATGTGAAGTAAGGAAGTGATACCTGAACTTCCTTCACTGAATGAACTTCTTCTTGAGGTTTAAGAAACCTTCACAGTTCTGAAGTGGCACTTTCCAGTTAGACTTTGTACTGTGTGTATATATCCATTCCACGGGAAACTGTGATCAGCTTAAAGTAGAGACGTCTAGCTACAAGATGAGCTATCTCTCATACAAAGCTTCGAATTCTACTGCGAGATATACTTCGTTGTTCTACCGAAAAGCTTGCGTTTCTGAGAAAACTATAACTGACCGAAAATGCATTTACTGAGATGTCTTTGACCGAAACATTTGTTTACTTAGATAGTACCGAGAGACACGTTTAGTAACGAACTGTAACTGTTAATGGTTAACAAACTCTCTAATGTAACACAAAAAAACTCAGATTCTTCACATGCGAACAATGCACGCAAACTTCCACATGAACATGTGTTTTCTATTAGAGAAGATGTGTACAAACAAGCTTGGCCTCTTCTTGCTCAAGCTGTAGAAACTCTCCTACACTGAGTAGTTTCTTATTACCATCTCTCTCAGATGAATACCTGACATTCCAGGTTTTTGTTATTCATCTGTACATACACGATCTATGGTGTCTTCTGGGAACTTCTCACTCTCTCTTCACTCTACGCGATCTCTCATAATCCTCTTCTTCTCATCCTCACATCATTCCTCTTCTTCTGAGTCCTTCAATCCTTGGTGTATATATACATTTTCCTTCTGCGCTCTTCCCGCTCTCATTCTTAAATTCACGTTACGCGCGCATTATGCGCACACCGCTGTTTATTGCTCTGTTCCTCTGTTTATGCGCACACCGCGCACTGATTTCGTACACTGTACAATTGAGGCTTTTGATTTTTCTGAAGATTCTGCTTCTTTTTCGTTTCTTTCCTTTTATGTCTGTCTGTCTGTCAAATTCGTGAGTGATTCCTCAACAGGGTTCACCTTTTTTCCTAATGAGAGGCGACCTAACATACCACCTGATACATGGTAGTTTTTTCGTAGACAGCTACGTCTTCAGGAGTCATTTCCTCAGCAGAAGGTATACAAATTAATAGTGTATATTTATAACTTTCATATATCTTAGTATTTTTTTACATTTATTTTATGTATTTCCTTTTTCTTAAATAAACAGGTTGCTGCAAAGAAGAGAGTTGAGTCGAGCCACACATCGCACCTAGGCCAAATGGGCCACCATGGTTTTGTAGCTACATTTGTAAGTATATGTGTTATTATGAGTATATTTTTTGTTTTAGTTAAAATGCAAGAAACTAATCTTTATTATTTGTTTCACTACAGCAAAAGGATTATGGTCGATATCCTACGAAACATGAAATCGAGTATGCTACACATTTTGGACATCGGCGTTTGAGCGAGTATATGCGAGATCATACACATGCCTTTGTGAGTATTATTAAATTTTATATAATTATTTTATTTCTATGTATGGTTTAATTGTTTTACTTATTTATGTTTGTTATATGTAATACAGGAATATTATGCAGAGGAAGATATGGATGAGCTGGAGAGACAGACACAGGAGGGACGATCTCGATCATCACAGGGTGATCATGATGATGAGGATGAGGATGATCATGATGCTGCTGCTAATGATGATGATGATGATGATGATGATGATTAGGGTTCTTGATTATGACATTGGATTATATGTATTTACATTGATATATATATATATATATATATATATATATATATATATATATATATATATATATATATATATATTATCTATATATTTTTCATTTCAGTTATATTTTGAATTGTGTGTATGGTATTAAGTAATGAAATGTTTTGTTCTATTGATTGTTATGTGTGTTTATATTACGCATGTGTTTTAGTACTTTAATTATATAATTCATTCATATGTGTGTATGTAAGTGTATATGTATGTGTGTGTATATATATGTATGTGCATGTGTATGTGTCTATATATGTATGTATGTGCATGTGCATGTGTAAGTGTATATGTGTGTATATGAGTATGTGCATGTGGATGTGTATGTGTGTGTATATGTATGTGCATGTATATGTGTGTGTATGTGCATGTATATGTGTATATGTATGTATGTGCATGTGTGTGCATGTGTATATGTGTGTGTACGTATGTGCATATATATGTGTATGTCTGTATATATATATATATATATATATATATATATATATATATATATATATATATATATATATATATATATATATATATATATATATATATATATATATATATATATATATATATATATGTATATATATATATATATATGCATATGTATGTGTATGTGTGTAAACATATACAAATGTATGTATATGCATGTGTATATGTATGAAACATGCATGTGTGTGTGGATGCATTTCCATTTGCATCCATGTGCATGCATGTGAATGTCCATGCATGTGGATCTACATATACATGTATTTAAGTATATGTTAATGTGTGTATGTGTATATATATATGCAATAATGCATGCATGTAAGTATTTTTATGTGGTTGTAGAAATGTTTGTGCATATGCATGTGTATGTGTGTGTATGTTTAAGTGTATGTGCACATGTATCTATGTGTTTATATGTGTGTGTATGTGTATGTGTATATGTATATATGTGTGAACGTGCATCTTCATCATGTATAAGTGTATATGTGCATATCAATAAGTGTGAGTATGCTATCTAATGAAAATAACACAATTCAAATGATATACAAAGAATAGAAATTGTACTTACAATAATTAGCCATACTTTTTGCTTGGTTAGCTTCGTGAATAACCTGCAATAGAGAGAGAAAGAGAGAGAGAATTCAAAGAGAGAAAAACGTAGAAAAAGAGAAACAGAGACAATAAGATAGAGCTTAAGCAAAAGAACAATTCTGCATATACTTGTTTCAGCTCGTAAGCACAGCGCAATTGCGAATGTTGGAGAGCTCTTCGATCAGATGCATGAAAATGTCGATCAAACACGCTCCAACATTTTAATTTTTTTCCGTCAACAGACCGTCGTGTAAGGGATGGTAACATGTCATAAAAATGATTGGAATTGGCATCACATAAGCAATATTTTTAGTGTCGCCACAAAAAGCGTCGCTTATGCGACACAAAAAGCGTCACTTATGTGACACAAAAAGTGTCGCTTATGCAACACTTTTTTAAACTGTCGCATTAGCGATGCTCTATGCGAGGGTCCCACACCTC
This sequence comes from Ceratopteris richardii, assembly GCA_020310875.1. Lineage (NCBI taxonomy): Eukaryota > Viridiplantae > Streptophyta > Polypodiopsida > Polypodiales > Pteridaceae > Ceratopteris > Ceratopteris richardii. Next base: position 137,162,905 of record CM035419.1, read on the forward strand.
CTCATGCCACACGTCCAAAAAAACATCGTTTGCCTCGTCGTTTAATCGACGGTCCATGCTCGACGCTCCTTGTGACACATTTTGCAATTTTATAGCGACGAAGTTGTGTCGCCTTAACCGTCGCTATGCAACCGTATTCCTTATAGTGAAGAAATCTACTGGGCAAAGCTTGAGTCCTTTTGACGTTCTCCTTGACAACGTGTTCAATCCATTTGAAGAAAACAAAGGTGGCACAGAAGACTTAGGTAAAGAGAACATTGAACCTAACAATGGTAATACCTTTAAAGCTTCCAATTTTTCCTCTTCCAAGGCGGTTGGGGAAGGTTGGACTATGGTTGGGAAAAAAGGTTCTAAAATCAGTGCCTTTGTTAACTTGATTAACGAAGATTTAAGCTTTGAGGAATAATTCAACTTTGTAGACAAGGGCCAAATGGATCAGATGGATGCAGTTGAGATGGCACAAGACATTGTCCCAAACACTCAAGACCTACCCCACCCTTTGGAAAATCAGTATGGTGATAACACTAAGAGGAAAGAGTTACTTCGTAGCTCCCTATCTGTTCATAAGACTGCTAAAAATAGTAGGAAATAGGTGGTTTTGATTTGGTCGTTCTTTTTCAGGATTGTCATCGGTGTTATTCTGCTTTTCCTTTCTGTCTTCATGAACTCCTTTTCTGTTTGTTCCATCAATGTTCAAGGGCTGTCTGATGCTGGTAGAGCTAAAGTGATTTCTAATTGGTTTAAAGAGAAGGGAATGCCCAGTTTTATTTGTCTGCAAGAGATTAAATGTGATAGGAAGTGTCTGAGTATAAATCTTAAATTGGTTTCTAATAATTGTGTGTGGCACATGACTAAGCATGATGGTAAGGGTGGTGTGGCCATCGGCATTATTAACTCCATTAGTCACTAAGTTGAAAAAGTTATGTTTAGCGACAATATTCAACGGGGTTCTATCAAGCTTGGTTTCCCTTATAACCTTACGCTGGTTAATGTTTAAGCTAATAATTGTTCTAATGTTCGTAAAAATTGCTGGGAAGAAATATATGTGATTGATGATCCTATCATTGTCATAGGTGACTTCAACATGGTTACTCTCCCTCAGGACTATCATGAGTCTAGGGGAGATGTGGTGTCAGGATCTAAGAAAGGTGCTTGGCTTGATTTTTTTCATAAACATGACCTGATTGACATTTCCTCCCTCTCGAGTTTTACCTGGACTAACAACCAACTGGGGGATAACTATACTGTAGCCAGATTGGATAGGTGTTACATTAGCAATGCTCTACATCAAGATTGCTATAAGATTAACTGTAAAGCATATGGTGATCTCATTTTGTTGGACCATAAGCCCTTACTTGTGTCCCTCTATAGAGGCAACCCCCATTTTCGGGCTGGATGGCCCCATCTTGATGCCAAATTGCTTGGTATCCCCATTGTGTTGGATAAAGTTAAGACTATTATCTCTAGCTATTTTGGTTTGGGTCTTACTCCCTCTCGGGCTTAGGAGAAGGCTGTCAAGCAAATCCAATCCCTCTTTGCCTTCTTCATTAAACTAACTAAGGCAATAAGAGCTTCCAAAAGGGATGCTCCGGTCAAGGATCTGAACGATCTTACGTCCTCCCCTAATTATGAAGCCTTCCTAGAACTTTAGTGTAGACTTAGGAAGGAGCTCTATCTTGAAGCTTGTCAGGATCTCCCCAAATCAAGAGAGTTTTGGGTTGGGAAGCTGGATAGACCAAAGAAGGATATGTATGATTTACTAAAAAAAGAAAATTAAGGACTTTATCCCTTTGCTCAAGAAAAAGGATGGTAGTGTGGCCAGTAATGCTGAAGAAAGTCTTCAAGTTGCCACCATCTTCTTTGCTCAAGTCTTCTCTAGTCCTCCTAGGACAAGGGAGGTGGTCAGAAATGCCACGACCTCCATTGCCCTCAGGAGAAAGAAAACAATTTCTCCTGGCCTGGCTACTCTCTTGGATGTGCCCCTGTCGGCTGGTGAGATTAAGGAGACCATAAGTAAACTGAAGAGGTGTAAGTCTCCAAGGTTGGATGGTATCCCCAATGAGTTCTTTATTGTTCTAAAAGACTTCATTACCCCCTTCCTTCTCTTGATTTGGAAAGAGTCTGTCAGTAAAGGGTATCTGTCTTCTCATGTCAACACTGATGTGATAAGACTGATTCATAAAAAGGGAAATAAAGAGGACTTAAATAACTGGAGGCCTATCACCTGCCTCTCCTCTATACAAGATCCTTGCTGCCTCTCTTGCTAGGAGACTCAGTCCCATTATGGATCAGGTCATCTTGCCTAAGCAAGAAGGATTTATGAAAGGGTGGTAATTCATCCTTGATACCATCATCACCTTGTGGGAAGCCATTGAAGGAGCCAAGATAGACTTCTTTTTTTTTCAAGATAGACTTCTATAAAGCCTATGACAGAATCGATTGGGATTTCATCTTCCAGTCCCTTCATGATTTAGGTGCCGGAAAAAGATTCATTAAGTTTGTTTGTACTTTATTTGGCAACGCTTTCTCCAGAGTGGTGGTTAATGGTATCTTGTTTGATCCTTTCCCCCTCAAGAGGTCTATAAGACAAGGTTTTCCCCTTGCCCCTCCTTTTATTCGCCATTGCCAACGACTGCCTCGCACTACAACATATCAGGCGTATAATGAGGCTTCTACCGAGGAAAATGAACGGTTGCGATTTTGCCCCGACGTCGGTGTAAGGGTCAGTGTAGGCGTCGGAACCAAAGCGTCGGTATATGCATCGGTATATGCGTCGATATAAGCGACGGTATAAGCCATGGTATGCCCTTGGGCAAAATAGTCGGTATAAGCATCGGTATGTCCCTGAGAATACCGACGCTTATACCGTCGCCTATACCGATGACCATATCTGCAAAATGTTTTTGGGCAGAGTGTTTTGTCTCTTGCTACAGCAACATTCCCATGCTGTTGTGTAGCAAAAGACAATCCACTCTGCCCAAGAAAAACCCAACTACATGTGACATGTATGACAGGCAACAAAAACATGATTTGATAAAGCAAATCATACTGACAAATACAAAAGACATGAGCAAAATGAATCAGGAATCGTGTACAAAGAAATGGGACACATAGACATGATATTTATAAACAACAACTAGAACACATGTATATGTGTGTCTGCCTGTGTATATACATGTGTATGTGTACATGTATTATGTGTGTATATTTCTATATGTGTGTAAATATTTATCTACATGTGTAAAAATTCTGAAACCCTAATCCTAAAGACCTAGACCTAAAACAGGTGTATGTGTGTATGCTTGTGTATATATATGTGTAGGTGAATATATATATGTGTATGTGTGTGTATGCATATGTGTATCTATGTAAAAATCCTAAAACCCTAATTCTAAAGACCTAGACCTAAAACATGTATATGTGTGTATGTGTGTATGCATGTGTATATATAAACCCTAACCCTATCCCTAACCCTAAAACATGCATATGTGTGTATGTATATGTCTCGTGTGTGTATGTATGCATGTGTGTGCGTGTGACTCTCTCTCTCTCTATGTGTATGTGTGTATGTATGTATGTATGTATGTATGTATGTGTGTCTGTATGTATGTATGCATGTGTGTTTATGTATGTATGTATGTATGTATGTGTATGTGTATGTGTATGTGTATGTGTATGTGTATGTGTATGTGTATGTGTATGTGTATGTGTATGTGTATGTGTATGTGTATGTGTATGTGTATGTGTATGTGTATATGTATGTGTATGTGTGTATGCATGTGTATATGTGTGCATGTGTGTATGTATTATGTGTGTATATGTGTAAAAGTAAAAAACCCTAATCCTAAAACCCTAACCCTAAAACATGTATATGTGTGTGTATGTGTATGTGCATGTATGCATGTGTGTGTATAGATATGTGAGTGTGTATACATATGTGAGTGTGTATTAATATGTGTGTGTGTATGTAATATGCATGTGTGTATGTATGTATGTGTGTGTGTACATGCATATGTGTGTGTATGTATGTATGCATATGCATGTGTGTATGCACATGTGTGTGTATACATATGTGAGTGTGTATGTAATATGCATGTGTGTATGTATGTATGTGTGTGTACTTGCATATGTGTGTGTATGTATGTATGCATATGCATGTGTATGCACATATGTGTGTGTATACATATGTGAGTGTGTATTTATATATGTGTGTGTATGTGATATGCATGTGTATATGCATGTATGTATGTGTGTGTACATGCAAATATGTGTGTATGTATCTCTCTCTTTCTTTCATCTCTCTCTCTCTCTGTCTCACTCTATGTCAATCAAAAACAAAACAATCAGTTACATGGATGTAATTGTTGGAGCGTTGTCGTCAAAGTCCACTTAATGTTTTCCTTTGTCGAATTTCAAAGAACTGATGCCAAAAATCTCCTGCAAAACAAAAGAAAAGAGAAATTCATAAACCCTAAGCCTAAAACCCTAACCCTAAAACATGTATATGTGTGTATGTGTGTATGTATATGTGATGTGTGTGTATGTGTATGTGCATGTGTATGTGCATGTATGCATGTGTGTGTATACATATGTGAGTGTGTATACATATGTGAGTGTGTATATATATGTGTGTGTGTATGTAATATGCATGTGTGTATGTATGTATGTGTGTGTGTACATGCATATGTGTGCGTATGTATGTATGCATATGCATGTGTGTATGCACATATGTGTGTGTATACATATGTGAGTGTGTATGTAATATGCATGTGTGTATGTATATGTGTGTGTGTACATGCAAATATGTGTGTATGTATGCATATGCATGTGTGTATGTATACATGTGTGTGTGTACATGTGTGTATGTATATGTGTGTATACATGTATGTATGTATGTGAGTATGAGAATGAATATGTGTGTGTATGTATATGCATGTGTGTATCTAATATGCATGTGTGTATGTAATATGCATGTTTGTATGTAATATGCATGTATGTATGTATATGTGTGTATGCATGTGAGTATGTAATATGTATGTGTATGTATATGCATGTGTGTATGTAATATGTATGTGAGTGTGTATGTAATATGCATGTGTGTATGTAATATGTATGTGAGTATGTGTGTGCATATGTGTGTGTATGTATGTATGCATCTCTCTCTCTATCTCATTCTCTTTCTATTTCATCTCTCTCTCTTTTACTCTCTCTCTCTATCTTTCTCTTTCATCTCTCTCTCTCTTTCTTTCTCTTTCTCTCTCTCTTTATGTTTCTCTAGATCTCTCTCTTTCTTTCATCTCTCTCTCTTTATCTCACTCTATATCAATCAAAAACAAAACAATCACTTACATTGATGTAATTGTTTGGAGCATTGTCATCAAGGTCCACTTAATGTTGCCCTTCATCGAATTCCAAAGATTTGATGCCAAAAAGCTCCTGCAAAACAAAAGAGAAGAGAAATTAGAAAAGGGAAAACACAAAGAAAGAGAAAGGGTGCTACATTATGTGCAATTCTTACCAAAATTTCAGATCTAGAGAAACAGAGATGTAGAGAGAGAGAGAGAGAGAAAGAGAGAGAAAGAGAGAGAAAGAGAGAGATGTGTGTACACAATAGGTTCGGAATGTAGTTCGCGCGTGCAAACTCGACAGAAGCAAACTTTGGTTCAAAATGCAAGCAGATGTCGAATTTTTGCTCTCAGGCCCGATTAAAAGTTGCCTCGGTATAAGCGTCGGTATGAGCGTCGGTATAAGCATCGGTAACTTACAGTAAAGTACCGACGCCTATACCGGCGCTCATACTGACGCCGAGTATACCGACGATTAAATGACCGTCGATATTGCATCCATGGTTTTTGAAGCATTTTCAACGGTCATACTGACGCCGAGGGGTGACCGTCGGTATGGGCAACATCCGTATGCCTCTCATATGTTGTAGTGTCGGGTGGTTGGTAAAAGATGCCATGGAAAAGGCCTAATTAAAGGTATTAACATCTCTAACTCTTCTATGCAGGTGTGTCTTCAGATGTTTGCTGAGGATAATAATGCCCTAATAAATGCTGATGAGCAATGTGCCAGTGTTTTCCTGGATTGTCTCAATACCTTCTCTCTTGCTAGTGGATCTTTGGTTAACCACTCTAAAACTAGTTTCAGGTCCTCGTGTAACCTAATTCCTAGAGTGGTTTTTGACGTGGGATCTAGTATCATCAAAGAAGGTGAGGTGTTTAGGCTTGGGTATACCTATGGGTTTCCAAATTTTTTTTTAATAGAGATGGAAATTGGTCCTTAACAAGTTTAGGACCAAGATTTTTACTTGGTATAATTGTCAGTCCTCTCTATCTCATAGATCTTTTGTGCTTAACAATTATATCCTGCCTTCTCTGACTTACTTCGTGTCTTGTTGGCTCCTTTCTCCTAAGCAGCTTATGCAGGCTATTTGCTTAGCTAAGAGATTTTTGTGGGGAGGTCATAATCAAGTGCAAAAGAGTACTAAAGTGTCTTGGAAGATATGTTGCCTTCCCAAAAGTGAGGGGGAGTTAGGTATCATGTGTCCTATTAAAGTGGGTGAGAACCTGATTGCCAAATGGATCCACAAATGTGTGACCTCCTCTGACTTGTGGGCTCTGCTTCTTAAAAGGAAAATTGACTTGTGCTTGGACCTCTGCTAGCCTCTTGGACATCCTGATTTCCCCTCAGCCCTTCTGTCTGGTGGGAAGCCCATTGTCCACCAAAATATGGAAAGTTTGGATGAGAGTGAAGAGTACTTTTCAGCCGGCCCCTCTACTCTTATCTAACAAGAACTTTATTTTGTAGGACTCTCCTTGGCTGGGATGGCTCTCCAACAATAATGGAGACCCCCTAGCCATAAAAGAACACAAATGCTTCAAGGTTGGATTCCTATCTTGGTCCAACTTCCTCTTGCAAGACTGGATTTTCTTGGATAGTTATATTGAAGATATTCCTAATTTATCTTTTGGTTGTAACCAACTTTTGAGAAAGAAGAAGGAGTTGTTGGAGGCCAATTTGACCAAAAGCTACGACAAACAACTGAAGTAAGTAGTTACTGAAGCTATTATCCTTAATTTCAAGAAACAAAAAGGCAGTGTGGTGGAGCTCAAGGACAAGCTCAATACTAGATGGAGTGTTAACTGGTCTCCTTCCCAATGGAGATACAGATTCAGATGCGTGTGGGCTTTTCCCAAATGTAACAAACACTCCATATTACTATGGATCATCCTCCACAATGGCCTATGGATTGGAAAGAGGATTGAGAAGTTTAAACTTAATGCAGGAGGTTGTGTGTAGTGTGGTAGAGAGGAGGATTTCCCCCACCTTTTTATGGACTCTGTCATAGCCAAGAAGTTTTGATATGTCATCAACAAAGTGGTCTGGAGAAGGAATAGAGGCCCCCTCACCCCACAGGACGTTTTCCTTGGCTGCTATATGGATTTTGATCTTGCTCTATGGAATGTATGGAGAGGCTCCATACTTTAGCATATGTGGAGATGCCGTAATTCGTCTGTTTTTAACAAAACATGGAACCTTAATGCTGCTATCCTAAGCCTAAAAAATTAAGTCTATTGCAATGGACTTGCTCCATTTCTACTATCAAAGAAGTCCCATCCATCGGTGGGTCTATTGCTTTGCTCTATTATGAATTATGGAATATGTTGAACAAGGAATTGTTGGAGTGTTAATTTATTAATGTATTAATGTGTTTTGGTGTTTTGATATAGCAGTTGAAGGTTCATGAGGAGCATGAAAGGCATGAAAGGGTGGACATCAATAATCCGATTTATAATTTATTTAGTTTGTAAATAAACCCGTGTAGAGGGTTCTATTGTTAGAAATAGTTAGAAAAATAGTGGTTAGAATAAGGGTCATTGTAGACCATAATTTTTTATATTAAAAGCAAAGGCTCTCTACGAAAGTTACCAACTTTTACTTTCACACTTTCTTTTCGACGCCGCTCTCATGTAACCACTCTTTTCGACATAATCAAAAATTCCTATAAATACATGCACTCTGTAGACTGTCGAAACCGAGTGCATGTATTTAGAGGAATTCTTTATTATGTCGAAAAGAGTGGTTTCATGAGCGGCTTCGGAAAGCAAGCCTGAAAGTAAAAGTTGGTAACTTTTTGTAGAAACCCTTTGCTTTTAATATCAGAAATTGTTGTCTACAATGACCCTTATTGTAACCACTATTTTTCTAACTGTTTCTAACAATAGAACCCTCTACGCAGGTTTATTTACAAACTAAATAAATTATAAGTCGGATTATTGATGTCTGCCCTTTCATGCCTTTCATGCTCCTCACAAACCTTCAGCTACTATATCAAAACACCAAAACACATTAATACATTAATAAATTAACACTCTATCAATTCCTTGTTCAACATATTCCATAATTCATAACATGGTCGAATGAAAAACGCAGATGGACAGAGGTTAGAAAAGGAGAGGATTGTCGAACACGGTTTGTTTGGTGTGTGTAGAAGTGCGAGAGACACACGAGAAGCACACACAAAGAGCACAAATGCAGCAAGACACACGGAGAAGACGATGGCTGGAATAGCTCTCTCTATTGATCGATGAACTGAACTGAAGTAAGAGCTGAATGATATCCCTAAGTACAAAGTACCACCACATATAAGAGTATCAAGTATGTGGTAACATGGGGAAAAAACCTCTAGCCAGCACTAGAGTAAAAAGTGCCCATGTATAGGGAAAAGGTTCACATCAAAGCTACTCGAGGAACACATAAGTGTAACAAACCCCCCTGGAGCGAATGATGTGAACACATATAGGGAGTGACAGATCAGCCCCCACAAGGTAATAAGCCTAAAGCTTTGTGAAAAGCTTCAAATTTTTCCCGTGGAAGAGCTTTGGTGAATATGTATGCCACATTATCTTGTGTAGGCACATATACCAAATCAATATCTCGTGCATGAAGGCACTCTCTCACCAATGCACCTCAATATGTTTGGTCCATGCATGAAACACTGGGTTTCGTGCAACAGCCAAAGCACTTTGACTATTTGTGAGAATATGCATAGCAGCATTCTCCATGCAAAGATCCATCAATAGGCGTCTCAGCCATATACACTCCACTGTCACTGTGAAAACTGCACTGTACTCAACTTCACAACTCGATGTCGCCACTGTAGGTTGCTTCTTACTCAACCAAGATATGCATGAGTCTCCAAGGAAAAAGCAATTACCACTAGTGGACACGCGAGTATCATAACAACCAGCCCAATCACTATCTGTAAAAGCATGCAAGCATGGCTGAGTATCTCTACCATAAAAGAGACCTAAACTCAAAGTGCCTTGAAGATATCTGAACACACGTTTCACTGCTTGCCAATGCTTAGTGCTAGGGCTATGGATGAATCGACTCAATTGGGAAACTGCATACTGTATATCCGGCCTTCTGTTGCATGCATATATAAGACATCCCACAACTTGCTGATAAAGAGAAGTGTCAAATGCATCACTGGAATCCTCACCTGAGAACCTGAATCCTGTCTCAACTGGTGTGGAAACTAGCTTACAATCCTCAAAGTCAAAAACGCTGAAGTAGTTTTTCAACATACTTTGCTTGATGCATAACAATTCCCCCCTCAACGGATACAAACTGGATGCCAAGATAGTAGCTCAAAAGACCAAGATAAGTGACATCAAAAGTATGCTGCAAATCAGCCATAAGAATGTCAAGTTTTGCATCACATGACCCAGTCAAGAGTATGTCATCGACATAAAGAACAAGCACGATAAGATCAGCCCCATTTTTGCGTACATAGGGTGTGCTTTCAATCGGACTACATGTGAAGCCAAGAGCAATCAAGTGCTTATGTATTTTGTCATACCATGCACGTGGAGCTTGCTTGAGACCATACAAGGCTTTATGCAAGCGACAAACCATATGCTCTTTCCCTTTCATAGCAAATCCAAGAGGTTGCTTCACATAGACCTCTTCTTGCAAATCTCCATTCAAGAAGGCTGTTTTTATGTCCAATTGATGCACTTTCCAACCTTGATGGGCAGCCAATGCAACCATGGTACGAATGGTAGTCATGCGTGAAGTAGGTGCAAAAGTTTCCTCATTGTCAATGCCATATTGTTGCGCATATCCTTTGGCAACCAATCTAGCTTTGTAGCGATCAATGCTAGCATCAGATTTTCTCTTAATCTTGTAAACCCACTTTGTACCAATGGCATTCTTTCCTTTTGGCAATTCACATAACTCCCAAGTACCATTCTTATGTATGGAATCCATTTCTGATTGCATAGCACTCATCCATTGTGGATCATCACGTGCATCTTCAAAAGAAAGTTTCTCTTCATTACATGTTGTAGCAATAAGAGAATAACCCATTAAATTCCTCGATGCATGGTGAGAGCTTGATCTTGTTCTACCAAGTAAAGGTGCACTCAATTTGCTGTCGTGCAAAGTTTGTTGCAGCCACTTTGGCATAGATTGTGCACTCTTGATAGACATGCGTTCATTATGTAAAACATCTTCAATATGTACATCATGTGTGGGCTGAATTTCATGCTCAATTTCAGCCATATTTTGACGCAAATGTTCAGCCATATGTGGCTGGAAATTTCCAACAGTTTTGATAATTTTTGGCTGAATTTTTTCAGCCATATTTGGCTGGAAATTCTTTGCATTTTCAGCCCGATTTGGCTGGAATTTTTCAGCCCTTTGAACCTTAGTTGGCTGGTCTACATGGCCATAGTCAAGCACACCATTTTGGAACAAAGGCATGAGTGTATCGAACACATCTTGTGAGCTAACTGTTGGTAGTTTTTTGCATTCAAGTAGAGGGAAAACTGAATTTTCAGCAAATACCACATCTCGACTCACAATAATTGTGTTCGTCAATGGATGGTACAACCGATATCCCTTACTTTCAGCACTATAACCAACAAATATACATTTCTTTGCCTTGCCATCAAGTTTGTGACGTTGTTGTGATGGCACAAGAGCATATGCTAAACAACCAAACACATGCATATGACTAACCATAGGCTTATGACCATTCCAAGCCTCATAAGGAGTGATGACTCTCAATGCTTTTGTAGGGCAGATATTCAACACATAATTTGCACACATGACCGCTTCCATCCAAAACTTATGAGGAAGATGCTTTCCTTTAACCATACATCGTGCCATTTCAAGTAGAGTTCTATTTTTACGCTCGGCAACACTATTTTGTTGAGGTGTATATGGCACCGTACATTCGTGTGAAATACCTCTTTCATGAAGAAAAGCATTAAACTCATGTGACATGTATTCACCACCACGATGCGTGTGTAGAGTCAAAAGCTTTTGTGAAGAAAAATTTTCAGCCGTAGCTAAAAATGATTTGAAGCAAGAAAATACCTCATTCTTTGCTTTCATAGGATACACCCATGTATGGCGAGTAGCATCATCAATGAAGGTAACAAAATATACATGCTTCCCAAAAGATGGAGTCTTGACGGGACCACATACATCACTATGAACAAGTTGCAATTTTCTTGTAGTGTGTGTATGACTATCTTTTGGAAAAGAAGCACGATGCATTTTTCCAAGAATGCAACCTTCACATGCATGCTTTTCAATGGACTCAAGTGTAGGCAAGCCAATAACCATGTCCTTCTTTTGCAAGTAGAGCAAACTATTGAAGTTTAAATGACCAAAACGAGCATGCCAAAGCTCCATTTCAGCCATGGAAGAAGTATGAGCAACTAAGGCATTCGAGGCAGCCCTCTTGTATGTATCCATGCGATACAAACCATTACATAATGTACCGGACATCACGATAACATTGCCATTGCTGAAATCATGAACCATACACTTATCATCAACAAAGTGTACATGAAGTCCAGCTTTGGCAATCAACGGAACTGAAATTAAGTTCTTCTTGATACTGGGCACATACAATGCATTTTTCAAGAGAATCACACCTCCATTTGCAGCCGTAAGCTCAATTTCTCCTACTCCAATGATAGGATAAGAGGCATTGTTTGCACACACCACATGTCCTCCTTTAGGTGCATCTTTCAAAGAGGCAAAAAATCTTTTGCATGATGTTATGTGCTTTGAAGCACCACTATCAAAGAACCAATCCGAATCAGCCTCACTCACAGCCATACATTTAGAATGTAAAGAAGCATCATAATCACATGTAACAACACATGCCCAAAAATCTTGAGCCATGTTAGCTTCATCATTCTTTGCATTTGCTGAATTTTCAACAATAGACATGCCCGATTCCTTCTTCTTTTCCTTGCGTTTAGCAAGCTTTCTACACTCATCAATAGTATGAACAGCCTTTCGACAATATTTGCATCTCTTATTCTTTTGCAAATCACCATCATTAGAGGAATGAGTGGAAGAGGAAGCTTGAGGCTTTGGTTTTGATGAACCCAAAGCTGAACCATACTTGCTTTTCCCCTTTTGTGAGATAGCAAGTGCTTGCATTCCCTCAATCAAACCACTCCTATTCACTCTAGATTGCTCTTCTTGCAAAAGAAGAGACACAACCTCATCAAATGCATACATATTAGGATTTCCTTTTGCAACCAAACGAAGTGTAGTAGCAAAGCTTTGAAAAGATTCCGATAATCCTTTCAACAATGTAGAAATGAGTGATGCATCCGGAATGATCTCATCTATGTTTGCCAATTGCTCTTTCAAATCCTTGATGTGTGTCACATACACATCCACCGACTCATTTTCATTCATACACTATGCAACACATGCTTCATTATGCACGGCATACAAAGGAGCAAGAGTGTTTCATGCCTGTCGTGATGTAGAACATGACCGAATGTGTGGAACTATATGACGCTTCACTAAAAGAGCAATCAAAGCATGAGCTTGAGCATCTCTTCCATCCCATCTAAGCTGCTCCTGTGTAGGTGGAGAAGGAGAAACCACTGTGCTCGAAGAAGAAGCTCCATCTGTGACAGTAGATTGTGAAGTAGAAGTACCTACCGGTCTTCGATCTACATCTGCCACTATGTTCCAAAGTTGTTTTGCAACAAGAACATGCTTCATCATGTAAGACCACATCGGATAGTTGGTCCCATCAAGCTTATCTTCAGCTTGAAGCATGCCAAACAAGTCATTGCTACCTGCCATTTCACTAAGGAACAAGAATGTGACAAAATCTTCACTTCGACGAAAGCTGAAATTTCAGCTCACAAACCGTCACTCTGATGGCGATTCTGACTGCACGAATGGCTTCGAAATGGGGGTAAAACCCCAGCGCACCTAGTGGAAATGTTTTCGGGCTGCTGAAATTCACAGTTCGATGCTCCAAAGTCGATTTGCACTATTAAAGTGCGCGCGCGCGACGACACGAAAAACCGAAACTTGAGAAGGATCTGAACCTGCTTTGATACCACTGTTGGGTGTGTGTAGAAGTGCGAGAGACACACGAGAAGCACACACAAAGAGCACAAACGCAACAAGACACACGGAGAAGACGATGGCTGGAATAGCTCTCTTTATTGATCGATGAACTGAACTAAAGTAAGAGCTGAATGATATCCCTAAGTACAAAGTACCACCACATATGAGAGTATCAAGTATGTGGTAACATGGGGAAAAAACCTCTAGCCAGCACTAGAGTAAAAAGTGCCCATGTATAGGGAAAAGGTTCTCAAAGCTACTCGAGGAACACATAAGTGTAACACGGTTACCATTGGACATGCTAACGACAGGTCGGGGACGAGGACGTGAGAATTCCTTGTTTTTTTTCCTTTGTGACTTTGTGAGTAAGCGTAGCGGCTTATTTATTCCAAGGAAAAGCACACATGCCACTTTTCTGCCCTGTATTTTTTGGTCAACTAAGGGCGGTTTCACGGATCGACGGCATGTCAGGAGACAGTAGACTCGGCAATGGGCACCTTAAGGACAATTCAACCTTGAGAGTCAATGTCATCGCATTGAAAGATAGATTTGTTTTGACCCACTCTCTGGGTTTGAGATGGGCTTCCCCCCTCGAAACAACTATGTGCAACTCTGACAACCCATTCTTATCGGTTATTCACATCATTCAACAAATAATATCACAGTTCAAGTTCACTTTTGACTTGTTACCATCACTCTCTGTGAATGAAACATGGCGGTACTCCAGTTAGATCAAGAAAATCCTACCTCCCTATTCGAACGCACCCCTAAAACTCATTAAAAAACTAATTATTTCAATGAAATATACACACTCTCCTTTCGCATACTAAATTGTTCCATTTCTCTTTGCGTCACAGTGTGAATAGATGACCGGTGACACACATTTTTTAGTATTATTTGCAGGGTGACAAATGCATATTTTCAGGTCAGTTCCGCAGCTAATATGTGAAATGGGCTTAATTTTAGGGTGAATTCACACTAGTGGGACCCCTTTGTCATTTACACTCCAAACAAACACTAAACCGGGTTTGTTAACTAATGAATCATGGCCGCGTGGGATCCTGTTCTAGTATTTTCGTTGTAGCCAGCCTTTGTGAATCCAAACTTAGCAATGTCATGTTTTATTGTGCAAATGGATTGTGGTTGGCATGACGGTGACTATATGATCTTTTGAGAGTACAATGAGTTGGAAAGACATACACACCCGACCTCATAAGGTAGAGGCACCCATCTTGGGGAACTCATGAACACCCATCTTGGGGATCTCATAGATATGTCCAGCTAGGATTTGAACTGAGGACTTCCTCCCAGAGATTCAAAGCATCAACCACTAGATTATGCGTTGACTATATGATCTTAGATTGAAAGCTTCGAGTTTCACAACCATAGATAATCGATGTTCTGCCTTGGCAGAGCCAAAACATTATCTTATGTTCGTTAACTAATGAATCGTAACCACGTGGAATCTTGATTGAGTATTTTTGTTGCAGCCAGGCTGTGTGAATCCAGACTTAGCAATGTCATTTTTATTGTGCAAATGGTTTTGTGGTTGGTCGGGGGTGACTATATATGCGCAAATGGTTTTTGATTGTGCAAATGGTTTTTGCGATAATTCTTCTGACGGTGAGAAGGCATCACTATTTGTGATTGGGGCATTATTGGGAAACAATGTGGATACAGAGAAAGACTACCTTCTTGTGGACCACATTGAGGGCTTAGTTCAAAATTGATTGGACTTTTCTGATAATACAATCTATAGCCCAATGACAATCAATCCTAAACAACTACCCTTTACACATACATACACATATACATACATACACATAGACACACACATAAGCTAGTGTTTTAATTAAATATATAAAATTTTGATTTTGAAGATTTTTTTTACATCAAATATATAAAAACAGGATTAGGGTGTTTATGCTATTTGCACATACATACACATACACATATAATACATATATACAAGTATATACACCTGCATACAGAAATATACATATTTTAGGTTTATATATTTAAGATTAGGGTTTTAGGGTTTAGGCATACATATAACTCAATTACATTATATTAAGAAAAAATATAGAAAAAAATCTGAATATATAAATAAACATATACATAAAATAGGATTAGGGCTTTAGAATTAGGGGTTTAGATTTTTATAGGTGTTTAACTATTTAGGTTTTAGTATTTTAGGTTTAAGTCTAAGTCTTTCTGATTAGGGTTTTAGGGTTTTAACACCTACATAACATATATACACACATACACATGCACATATAATACATATATATATATATGTATATACACATGCATACAGAAATATACATATTTTAGGTCTAGATCTTTAACATTAGGATTTTAGGGTTTTAACACCTACATAATATATATACACACATACACATATAATACATATAAACATGTATATACAAATGCATACAGAAATATACATATTCTAGGTCTAGATCTTTAAGATTAGGGTTTTAGGGTTTAGGCATACATATAAGTCAATTAAATTTATATAAAGAGAAAATATAAAAAAAATTAAAGAAAAAATCTGAATATATAAATAACTATATATATAAAATAGGATGATTATATAGATAAATAAATATAAAAAGAACTAGTGTTTTAAATAATTTAATTAAATATATATAATTAAATATATAAAAATAGGATTAATTAAAGAAAAAATCTAAATATATAAATAAATATATATATAAAATAGGGTTTTAGGTTTTTAGGATTAGGATTAGGGTTTTAGGTTTTTAGGATTAGGATTAGGGTTTTAGGGTTTAGGCATACATATAAATCAACTAAATATATATAAAGAGAAAATATAGAAAAAAATTAAAAGAAAAAATCTGAATATATAAATAATATATATATAAAATAGGGTTTTAGGTTTTTAGGATTAGGATTAGGGTTTTAGGGTTTTAGGGTTTAGGAAAAAAATCTGAATAAATATATATATATATATATATATATATATATATATATATATATATATATATATATATATATATATATATATATATATATATATATATATATATATATATATATATATATATATATATATATATATATATATATATATATATATATATATATATATATATATATATATATATATATATATATATATATAATAGGATGATTATATAGATAAATAAATATAAAAAGTACTAGTGTTTTAAATAATTCAATTAAATATATAAAAATAGGATTAATTAAGAAAAAATCTGAATATATAAATAAATATATATATAAAATAGGGTTTTAGGTTTTTAGGATTAGGATTAGGGTTTTAGGGTTTAAGGAAAAATTCTGAATAAATATATATATATATATATATATATATATATATATATATATATATATATATATATATATATATATATATATATATATATATATATATATATATATATATATATATATATATATAGGTAATTATATAGATAAATAAATATAAAAAGTACTAATGTTTTAAATAATTTAATTAAATATATATAATTAAATATATAAAAATAGGATTAATTAAGATAAAATCTGAATATATAAATAAATATATATATAAAATAGGGTTTTAGGTTTTTAGGATTAGGATTAGGGTTTTAGGTTTTTAGGATTAGGATTAGAGTTTTAGGGTTTTAGGGTTTAAGGAAAAAATCTGAATAAATAAATAAATATATATATAAAATAGGATAATTATATAGATAAATAAATATAAAAATTACTAGTGGTTTAAATAATTTAATTAAAAATATATAAAAGATTAGGGTTTTAAGATTAGGCTTTTAGGTTTTTGAGGTGTTTAAATATTTAGGTTTTACTATTTTAGGTTTTAAGTCTTTAAGAGTAAGATTTTTAGGTTTAATAAAAAAAACAAATGATCTAAAATGTCCATATTGTAGCAGATGGCTTCTTTGGACCCGGAGGAGAGAATGGCATGTCCTTGCACTCAGTGCAATTATCAAATTTATCAGAAACGACAGATTTGTATTGCACATGTTAGAGAGTATGGATCCTTTGATAGGAGTCGACTAGAAAACCTACGCCACCATTCGCATGGTCCCCCAGGTGAGCAAATGGACCCAAACGACATTGCAGCGGTAACCTCTCGTGGACAAAAGAGAACAAAGAAGGACTTAGACGTACAAGCAATTACTAATAATATTACACAAAATGAACATATGGAAGAGATGACCGAAGCATTTTATGAGATGGACGAAGATCATGATGGTGGTGAAGATGTCGAGAGTTTCATGGACACAACAGAATTTCCACGATCAGAAGTCGATGAAGAATATGAAAACATGCGAAGACTAGCTCGTTTACCACTTTACAATGGAGACAATGGAGCAAAGATATCTGTACTACGTGCGTCACTCGCAATGCTCAATCTGCAATCCATTTATGGATGGTCAAATAGTAGTGTCACTGAATTGTTCAGGTAAGTGGAGAACAAATTGGCTTTCATTGTTGTATCAAAATAAGTTTATTTACTAATATCGTTTTAATTGCTTATTGGAGGCTTCTTAAAGATCAATTTTTGCCAGAGGGCAATGACATGCCTCCAACACGTGGGGATGCAAAAAAACTTTTACAGTCCATTGGAATGGATTATACTAAAATTCATGCTTGTTCGAATGATTGCATTCTCTTTCGGAATGAATATGAGCACCTCCACGTATGTCCAAAGTGTGGAGCAAATAGATTTAGAGAAGACCTTGTAGGCGAAGCAATCCCCGCCAAGGTTCTTCGCCAGTTTCCTATCATTCCGCGAATTAAGAACATGTTTAGATGCAAATCTATAGCTAAGTTAATGACATGGCATACAAAGAGTAGGTCTATAGATGGTGTAATGCGAGTGCCTGTTGACTTTGATGCTTGGAAGCACATAGATAGTAAGTGGCCAGATTTTGCTAGTGAGCCTTGGTCCATACGTCTAGGCCTAGCTATGGATGGAGTGAATCCATTTGGTTTACGTAGTTCTTCATGGAGCACATGGCCTGTATGTTTGGTCAATTATAACATCCCACCATGGCTGGCCACAAAGAAAGGTCATTTATTATTAGCTCTTATTGTACCAGGTAAGTATAAGGTAAAAAACATGGATGTATATCTTGCACCACTTGTGGAAGAACTGCGCATTTTATGGGATGGGATTACTATGCGTGACATGTCTCAATCTATAAGAAGACGAGACATGCGAGTGCAAGGCATACTTATGTGGACGATGCATGATTGGCCTGGTTATGGTGAATGTTCAGCTTTATCGATTTCGGGTTACCATGCTTGTCCCTTATGCGGACCACGACTCGAAGCACGCTATTCCAAAGCACTACGTAAAATTGTCTATGAAGGAAACCATAGATATTTGTCTGATGGACATGTTTTACGTGAAGGACAAATTGGTCGACAAGCATAATGCCAAATGAAAGCTAGCGATTGGAAACAACTGTGGGATTCAGAAAATCCAGTCATTGGCATGAAGCGGTTGTCCATTTTTCATGAACTCTCTTATTGGAGTGAATTGTTGATCAATCATTTTGTAGACCCGATGCAAATTTTTAAGAATGTGGGAGAGATTCTTTGGAAAATTGTGATGGGAAAGAAAGAAAGCAAAGCACAAAGGGAGGACTTAGAAGAGCGAGGTTGTATGCGAGACTTGTGGGCAATTACTAAGCCCAATGGAACAGTATCATTACCAAGAGCTCCTTGGGTGCTTCGCAGGATGGAAGAGCAACAAGTCAAGAAAACAATTTTAGAGTTTTGGACACCTACTGGATGCATGAGCTGTCTAAAGACTGTTTTCACATGAAACGACGATCTTGGAGGGCTCAAGTCTCATGATTGGCACAAGTTTTTACAGTTTATGCACTCTGTAGCCCTAAAAGATTGTCTTTCGGAGGATGTACGCAGAACCATTTATAAAATTAGTTCTTTAGTACGGTGGATCTCTTCTAAATAGATAAATAAAGATAGCATAGAGAGTGCGAAACTCAATGCTATCGAAGCTATTTGTATGGTAGAGAAATACTTTCCCACAAGTATTCTCACTATTCAACTTCATTTACTGGTTCATGTGGTAGATGAAGTTGCAATAGCAGGATATAGTCGATGGATGTTCTTATCAGAGCTCTTTATGAAGACATTAAAAGGGTTTGTTCGACAGAGAGCACATCCAGAGGGTATCATGGCAGAGGGATGGCTTGTACAAGAGTCTCTTGTATTCATAACTGAGTTTCTACGTATGTCGGATCCCAAAATGCCTCGCTTATGAAGCGATGATGAAGATGTTTATCTCGTAGGTGATGAACCACAAGGTAAAGGATTGCAAAGGAAAATGGATGCAGCTTTTAGAGAGAAGGCAATGAAGTTTTGCATAGTTAACTCTGAGCCTATGCAGAAGTGGTTAGAAAGGTATGAGCTTGCCAAGGAAACCAATGCAAAGGAAAGAGCTCAGTTTCGAAGGAATCGTTCCACTCGAGTTTTGCCTCTTCCAAAAAGTCTTCGACCTCTTCCAACTTTTCAACGAGCAGATGGCTAGATACAACGGTTTCACAAGCAAAGGAAGCGGGTGAAGATATCTCTGAAGAAGAAGAAGAACTCGCAAAGGGATTTGATTGGGAGTATACTAAATACGGTGCACTATGGTCTCATGGACGGCACTTTTGGATCGCACTAATCGATAAAAATAGGTCTACTTTTGATAGTGGGGTGATGGTGAACTTTTTGCAAAAAAGTAGAGTGAGTGCAAGAGATGATAATGCTCAAGAAGACCAGCTAGATTATTGTGGTGTGATTCAAGATATCTTGAAACTATCTTTTAGGAAGTCTGATTATTTTGTTTTTGATGTGAAATGGTTCAAAGTAGTCACCTCTAGAAGAAATGCAACAGTGAGGCAAGATAAAAGTGGTTTGCTTCAGGTTGACTCCACAAAATTATGGACAGATGAAAGGGATACATTTGTACTTGCCGAACATTGTGAGCAAGTTGTTTTTATACCAAATTCAAAAGAACTAGAGTGGCTATTTGTTTTACAAGTCACCCCACGTAGTAGAAAAATTTGTGAGAACATAGATGTACAAGATAGTCCATCTGTAGTGGACTCAGAGGTTCATTCAATAGTCGAGGAGGAAGAGATCATTGTTCGAGAAGAAGAGGTCATTGAAGAAGAGGTCATTGTTCGAGAAGACGAAGCAATAGACGATGATCAGGAAGAAACCAGCATAGCAAGCGATTTAGAAGCCATCAATATAGAGATATATATTCTCGGTGCATTGGATCTTCAAGAGGATGCTGGATTAGAGGATTTTTGAATAAAACACTTATATGTACTAATTTTTGTTTTATTTTTTCTCTTTATTCTCTATATTACCTTTATTATCACATGATAATTATTTGAGTTCTTTTGTTATAGAGCACGATGGGAGACAGTCCTCCACTCACTCCTCATTCCATGATAGAGGAGTAGTTTTTAGAGTTTATCTCTCAGGTACCTCCCGCGTATATGGCCGCTACATCACAGTATTGGATAGCTCATGGTAGCAATCCTCTCAGCCTCACTTGTGGCGGCCTCACTCTTGTCGGCCTTACTCCTGCCGGCCTCACTCCCGCTGGTGTCACTCCCACTGGTGTCACTCCTGCCGGTGTCACTCCTACGGGTGGTGCTACTCCCGCAGGAGGTATGTCTCCTAGCTTTGTGACTCTACCACGACCATCTTTTCAGCCATCTCCTACTGGGTATAGTAGTAGATATGTGTGTTCGACCCCTCAGCACGATACAGGTTCTGACCCGTCTCGTAGGTCGAGGTCACGCTCTGGAGCAAGAGGTCCTAGGAGTGGATCTACAGGTAGGAGGAGGTGATTGTTGTGGAGGTAGTGCGACAGACGTTGTGTCACCCGCTTCTACGCCTAGGACAAGTACCTCAGATGTAGATACGCCACACAGTACACCACGTGGAACACCATGTACACCTTGGGTTGCTCATGACAATGATGACTCCAAGGTGTATAGTATCCGAGATGGAGCTCCGATGATGGATGCGGTTGGCAAAGCAATGCATGGGCGTATACGACAACTTTGCTCCATACAGTTTGGATACTCTCGGATGCTAAAATGGAGTGAACAAGATAAAGATCGGAAGAATTATATCACACAAACAATTTATTAGGAGTTCTGACCAGCCGATGGACAGCCTCTTGTCAGTTCAAAGTGGATTCTGCATACCGCATGTGAGGTTATGTCCCATCGATGATCAGAGGCTCGTGATGCTTTTAGAGCAGGCTTACCAAAGCCTGTATGGTTAGATGCTGAGGAGTGGGATCTGATTCGCGATGAGCAGCAGTAGACTCCTGACCGATATCACCAGCAGCGAGATGCCGCAGCCACACGTTTAGATACGGTTGGACCATCACATTTGGGCAGCGGCGGATATGACACGATGCGTCACGAGTTTGTAAGTACCATTTCATTTATTGAATTTATTTGTGTTAAGTTTCTCATGTATGTTCCTCTAATGTTTTGTATATTTGTTGTAGGAGCTGGCAATGGGTCATCCTCCAACACGAACGGAAGAGGCTAACGGATATCAGCACGGATTGACTGCACTATTGGAGGACTTCGAGGGACGCGGTGTGGTCGTTTCATGGGAGCATTTGCAATGAGGTGATTAATTTATGAACTTGGTTTTTACTTGTTGTTTGTAATTTCATGTGAGTTTATCTCATTCCATTAATGTTCTTTGTTGCAGGACTGTTGATATGGAACGTTCTTTGCATGTGTATGGCAGTGGCACACCAAAATTTTGTATTTGATTTTTATATGGCAATGCATTGCTTTGCCACATTTTGTAAAAGTGTCATATATGACACTGGTTTGCCACACTCTTGTACATGCTTCATTTATGAAATATATCACTTTTTTTGTACATGGTTCATGGTTCACTCTGATTATCTCTTTTGTGTCCAATAATATTCTATTTTATGAAATCATATTACGGTTGACAATAGAGCACACATCACATGTACTAGGTTTTTTTTGGGCAGAGTGTATTGTCTTTTGTTAAGCAACATCATGGTAATGTTGTTGTAGCAAAAGACAACACACTCTGCCCAAAAAAAATTTTGCAGATATGGTCGTCGGTATACGTGACGGTACTCCTAGTAATGTCATCGGAATAAGTGTCGGTACACCCAGCGGGCGCCAGTATACGCGACGGTGCACCCAGCAGAGGCATCGGTATGGGCTTCGGTATCAATGTCGATAATACTGATGCTCATACCGATGCCTATACCGACACCCATATACGGCAATTGTAGTACCGACGTGCATATCGATACCTACACCGACATCACGGCAAAAATAGCCGCGTTCATTTCCCTCGATTAAAACCTCAATATACGCTCGAACTGTTGTAGTGGTTGAGCTATCGTACCTCTACTTTAATATCTACCATGTAGAGTTCTACTTTGATATCCCCATCTAGAGTTGTCTAAATCACCATTCAAACTCTATCTTTGAGGTACATGGGTAGGCAATGCCATTTCTATTTTATCTATTGTTATGTGTTCTTTTTTCTTTAAGTGCATTCATCTCTCTTAGTGTTCTTTTTTTATCTTAGTGTTCTTTAGGCAATGCCATTTCTATTTTATCTATTGTTATGTGTTCTTTTTTCTTTAAGTGCATTCATCTCTCTTAGTGTTCTTTTTTTCTTTTAGTTCATTCATCTCTCTTAGCTTATTACTTCCTTCGAATTTCTGTATTGGATGTTTCTATATACATAAATATACATGTACATACCTAATTGCTTTACTGGACTTTTTGTATTGTGTGTTTAATTCTACGAAAATGTATATGTATATAGTTCTATGCAGTTTTGTATACGTAGCTTCGTAGGTGTGCAGAATAAAAGCGCACAGTTCAAGAGTTGACGATGAGCTCTACGTCGTCAACCTCTTTTTGTGAGGGGTAAAGGAGGGAGTTCTAATGGCGGATGTGTGTGTTGTTTTAAACAGATCGTAAGATCGAACCCCGACACAACGAGAAAAATATTACGTTACTGTATTGGAGTGGACCATCCTTGCGATCCTCGTAGAGAAATAGCGGCTAGTCAGCATTTTACAGAGAAATGCACGTCAACTATCCTCTGTGCATTCATGCATTGTTGGCTGGATCCGTCCAAGCAGCGAGACTAGTCACACTACGGTGCTCGCTGCCATTGCTGGAGAAGCCAGACAAAAGCTCGAAGCTCTTCAAAAGACGCACAGTTAAGGTGTCGTGACTCAGCCCAAGGGTGCTTATTGTCATAGTCAGCGATCATGTCGAAGGAAAAAGGACAAGACAGCTGAGACGGAAGTGTCGATATCCTTCAATACCAGAGAAAATGGAAGGAAAGACAAAGTGCCTAGCTCGTTCTGTGTGCAAGGGCACTGTGGTTAGAAGAAGGAAGACAAGCCGCAGCTGGGTCCCTTGTCAGAGGTATCAAAGACAAAGTGCCTAGCTCGTTCTGTGTGCAAGGGCACTGTGGTTAGAAGAAGGAAGACAAGCCGCAGGTGGGTCCCTTGTCAGAGGTATCAAGGACAAAGTGCCTAGCTCGTTCTGTGTGCAAGGGCACTGTGGTTGGAAGAAGGAAGACAAGCCGCAGCTCCGTCCCTTGTCAGAGGTATCGAATCCCTCTGCATGCGAGTCGCGACAAGTGCGAAAGAGCCATAGTATTAGCATGCATGCAAGGCTGCAAGCTATTATATAGAAACGGATTGCACTCGGCGCGGTTGTGAGACGAAATAGGCGGTCAACGAAATAGGCGCCAACGCTTTGGTCGGGCGGGAAACGCAGATGGAGAGAGGTTAGAAAAGGAGAGGATTGTCGGACACGGTTACCATTGGCCGCGCTGACGACACGACGAGGATGAGGACGCGAGAAGTATGACTTCAGAAGTTCAGAGGCCAAAGCGCCCGATTCCTTGTTTTGTTTTCCCCTGTGAGTTAGTGAATAAGCGAGGTACTTAGTTCAAGCCTGCCTAATCTGCCTAATCTAATGGTTGATGTTTTGAAGCTCTAGGAGGAAGTCCTGAGTTCAAATCTAAGCTCGACATGTTCATGAGTCTTTCATGATGTGTGCTTCTATCATACTAGGTTCGGCATGTGAGTGTGTATTTCCAGTTCATTGTACCCTAAAAAAAATAAATCATAGTGGCTTACTTATTTCAAGGACAAGCTCACGGCTTGCTTTTCTCCTTTATATGTTTTGGTCAACTAAGGGCGATTTCACGAATCGATGGCCCATCGGTACTCGATAGACTCGGCATCTCAAGGACAAGTCAAGGTGAAGAGTCAATCTCATGGCATTTGGGAGAGAGATTTGTTTTGACCCCCTTTGTTGCTTTGTAGATTTTTTTTTTTCTGTGTACAACTAGAATTGAAAACACACTCACACACCCATTATATGCTATAGAGGACTTAGAGTACGCTCTTTTTAAGAGCTGAGGCATCCAACCCCGAGCTAGTTCAAGTTAGAGTATGCTTTTTTTAAAAGCTAAGGCATCCAAATGAGGGAGAAACTTCAACCCTGGCCATCACTTTGCAGAATTTTTGCTTCTCACGTGGAGTAAAAACTCATTAAATCAATGTCATTTTTTATTGTGCAAATGATCTTGTGAATCCAAACTCAATGTCATTTTTAAGTGTGCAAATGGTTTTGTGGTTGGTCGACGGTGACTATACATGCGCAAATGGTTTTTAAAGGTTTGCACCTTAGTGTAATGATGAAGGGTTTGAGAACCTTTAAGATGGGAGAAATTGTTTAAGTGGAAAGGAACGCAGGACAAGCGTCCTCACATAACTCTAGAAGTCTAATATAAGTTCGTTCTAAGGTAGGGGGAACATCCATGTGTCGTCTGTCTATCTATCTATCTTTCTATCTATCTTTCTATCTATCTATCCATCTATCCATCTATCTATCTATCTATATATCTATGTATCTATCTATCTATCTATCTATCTATCTATCTATATATCTATCTATCTATCTGTCTACCTATCTAGCTCTCTTGTACGACTTCTCATGTGCGAATCTCCTCCCTTGGAGTTCCATGGAGAAGTGGTATGAGAGTAGAGATGCAATCCATCGGCACTCTTGTGCATGCAGCACCCAACAAGAGGATACAGAGATCTTTATCAGTGAGAGAAGAGTCCCAAGAAAAGAGTCCCAAGGTGTTAGCAGCAGACAAGGAACTGAAGGGCTGACGAGTCATTGCAGTCAGAGAAGAGAGTCAGAAGGGAGAGAAGGCACAAGCAGACAAGGGAGTCAACGACGACCTGACAAGTAGGCTAATAATTTTCTTCATGAAGAAGCAAGTACGAGCATTCACGCAGATCTAGCACTAAGGCAACCTTTAATTTTTCAAAATCCTTACACCAATTAAAAGTGATTCTCATCACTAACAACCCCTGTAAATACCATGTTCACCTTTTTGTAGCTCCATTTTGTGCAAGCCGAGGAGTCCTCAAGCTTGAGGAGCCTTAGAAGTAGTTGCTTACCAATTTTCGTAATTTTTAGATCTCGTTTGAGCCCCCAAATAAGCCCTGGAACCTAATTTTTAACTAGGCCGGACACTAGGTCTGAACAGGGCCAAAGCTAGTCAAAAACTATAAAAGGAGCTAGAGAGCTCATTTTTGAGGTTAGATTGTAATTGAAACGAACTTGTAAGAGCTTTTTAAAAAGTAATTCAAGAACTCCATTGCTCCTCACTCTTTGTCTTACTGTGTGTGCGCTTGTGTGTGTATGTGTGTGCATGTTCGTGTGCTTCTCACTCACGCACTTGAGCCTCCACTTGCTCGAGGTCTTCATACCATCCTCACGTCTTCCCGGATTGACATTAAAGGAGGTGCTACTCATCACTGAGCTACACCAAATTTTGGCGCCGTTGCCGGGGATCGAACTTTGAGGACGAGCGTGTGATGGTAAGACGTAGAGTTGACGCGTTGGAGTTGTAGGTATTTTCTTCACTTTCATCTATTTTCTTGTTTTTTCTTCACCATCTTCATCACCATCATCATCATCACCATCTCCCACCTCCATCTCCATCATCGCGAAAATCTTCAGTTTTGATCATATCACCATCTCCACCTCATTTCCTTCATTCTACTTGTGAGAGAGAGCGAGAGAGCGATATTGCTTGCACTGTTTTTGCATGTTTGTTGTGTTTCTTGCAGGTATCATCATCATCATCCCCGCCAGCACGCCGCGCAGGTACGAAACTCGTCGAATCTGTCTCGCAGTCGCCAGCCTCTGTCGATCGCGATCGACAGAAAATTTGATCATTTGGTAAAACAAAGTTCGCCACTAGCACAAGCATGATGAGCACATCCCAAATCACCTAAAATAGTAGAAAAATTCCGTGTTTTTCTGTCAATCGCGACGGACAGCCTCTGTCAATCGCGACCGACAGACCCTGTCGATCGCGACCGACAGACTTCACGACCGACAGACTGCCACGTAGAACCCTGTCAATCGCGATTGACACCGTCGATCGCGATCGACAGCCACGACCGACACCTCTGTCAGTTGCGATTGACACCGTCGATCGTGACCGACTAAAATTCAACGATTGATTGACTTTTACGCGTAGCCACGTGTCCATCGCGACTGATAGGCCCCCGATTGACTGAAATTTTGGCGAAAAACCCGGAAAACGTGTCGATCGCGATTGACACCGTCGATCGCGATTGACAGCCACGATCGACTCTATCGATCGCGATTGACACTGTCGATCGCGACTGACAGGCCCGACGGACACCTCTGTCAATCGCGATTGACAGACCTGTCGATCGCGATTGACAGGCTTTTCGGCCAAAAATTAGGGTTTGCTTTTGTTCAAAATTTGGGATAATTTTGGGGCAAAATAGTCAATCCATTAGCATTTCTGGAGGTTCCTACACTTGAGATTTGGGAGAAAATCCTAGGATCTGTCAGCCAGATTGAATCCTGTCTTAACCCCCTAAACCCTGAACAGTCATAACTTTTTCATACGAAATCCATTTTTTGAGCTCTTGGGCTTGTGGGAAAGCTCGTGGCATATACTATACGCCCTCAACTGTTTTTTATAAAGATAATGTGTGGATTTTCAGATAGGGTATTTTGAAATTGACCATACCCAGGGGGATCAAAGTCAGGGGTCTTTAGAATTGTTTTCCTAAAAATCACTATGCAAGTTAGTGTGTGTGCTACAGGAATGAAAATCATTGGTTCTGTCTTTAGAATTTAAATCTTAAAGCTAGCTTTGGAACTCTTACAGATCTATTGAGAGCATCGAAAGGCGTTCTAAGCAAATGTAAGTGCAAGCTTGGGAACACACTTCCTGGGCATTCAAGGCAACCAAGAAGGAAACAAAAGGTTGGAAATTCTCAACTCCCTTTGTCAATTCCTAGTTTAGGCTAAGAACGACTAGTGATAGGAGTAAGCCAGGGCGACGATAGGCAGTTATCAAGTTGAAGACTACCTAAAAACTCAAGTTCAAGTTAAAAACCTAATCTCTGTACTGTCGATAACATAAAGGAAAAGAACCTAACGTGGAACGATCAGCTCCAAGTACGAAAACTACTCAAGTATTCCTAACGACGCAATATCAGACAAGACCATAAACACGATAATCAACATAAAAAAGGGGATTAAGTAATTGGTACAAAAGGACTCTGCAACGAGGTTGTACTCTGGACAAAAATTGGGCTACTTAAATAGGCATATGAACCTTAGATCAGGACGACATCTAGTAAGGGATAGACAAAGTCTTAGGTCTTCAGAGGCTAGTGTCAACCACACTACTAGGTCGTGGGCCTAGCAGTTGAGCCACCACTCCTACTACCCAAGTTCTGAGACTAGTGAATCCGAGATGTCTCAAGGTATGGAGAGACCTACAGGAAGTTCAGGAGTGCCATACTTGCACAGGGTAGAAGGCCCTTACAAAACGTAGTTGGAATACCTTAGGACCAACCGATTAGGTGCCAGCATCTATGAGGACGGTCTAGGAAGATCCGTGGTCTAGATTAAAAATCATGATCAATCCATTGGACTAGAGCGCCCAACTGTCAAGTTTGAAAACGGAGCATACTTGGACAAAGAAGGAACCATATACGTGGTCACCAGTCACCCAGATAGGACAGATGAATTTGGGAATGTAATCTCAGAAGCGGAATTAGGTGACTTGGAACAAGGAAACATGGGAGTAGAACCTAGAACCCCCCGAGGCAAATCTGTTCTCACTAGGATTATCACACCTGAGTGGGTTCCCCAAGACAACAAGAGCATAGATCTGCTTCTCAATCGAGAGACTGACGAAGCCTTCTCGAGGTATAAATCTGATCAGCCAACTGATATAGGAACAATCATGATCTATGAGTTTAAGGATCCTGATAGCCCAGGTAGAGTGACCTACTTAGATCACGCTTCGGAGAGGATCTTTGTGGTGACAAAACATGATAGGCATGCTTACACTTGGAAGGGTGAATTCGTTTTCCCCCAACCAAGATCGAATGTATCCTATGGTCACCCTGGAGCTGGAACATCCCAAGCTCATGGAATGCAAAGAGACAGAAGTAGAAATAGACCAGAAGTAAGCTTTGCCAACCCAGTGGGCAGAGAAAGAACGAGGACGGAAACAAATAGAGTAGAACCTGAGATACTTAGAGCTCACAGGAATCAAAGAAATGCGGATGAGTTCCCTCTACCACGACCTAGAGAGCATACAAGAACCTTGAGACCGACTCAGCTAGTTAAGTCCATGAAGAACTACTTCGATGGCACTGGAGATCCATACGATCATGTGGCTGAGTTTAGGCAAGTCTTGAGAGCTGAACAAGTGGAGGATCTATTCACGCAGTACAATGCCTTTGGTCTGACCCTTAGGAACACTGCCCTGACATGGTTTCAGCCACTAAATGAGAGGCAGTTCAGGAGCATAGACCAACTCCTAGAGGCTTTCATTATTGAATTCTCTAAGAGTGGCATAAGGCATAATACCTCCTCGCTGATTCACAGCTTCAAGCAAACCCCTCAAGAAACCGTGAGACTTGCAGGAAGAAGATTTAGGCAATACTTAGAAAGATGCCCTGTCTCGGAGCTTCCCACACCAGCGAAGCAAGTGGCTTTATTCCTGGATGGATTGCTAAGTACTAAATTGAGATCTTATGTGTACTTGAAGGACCCTAGGACCATAGAAGAGTGTGTGCGCATGTGCATTGACATCGAGGATAACCTAGGGGAGGAGTTAGAGCTTTCCAAGATATACAAAGATTCGGATAGTGCATCTAACCTCTCTTCCACGCAATCCACATCGATTGAGGAACTTGCAGAGAAAGTTGCTCAGAAACTAGGTGTCTCTAGCAAACAAATTCCGAGATTTGCCCCTGTAAAAAGATGTTATACTTGTGGCGGCGACCACATGGCGAATGTATGTCCCATTATGGCTCAACCCCAAGTAAATCCTAGTAGCCAGTACTGCACCATAGAACGAAGATACACATTGCCCATACAATAAGCAAGCGGTTAGGCAAACCTAGCCTCAGCCATACCCTCAACAAGGAAGATACCAGAATCAGTACCCACCTCAGCAATACGCTAGGCCTCAACAAAATTACCAACCGCAACATCAGGCCCAACTGAGACCTCAGCCAGTGTTAGCACAACAACCAACCGCTCCTACGAATGTGATCCCAGTAAAATATGCAGCTGCAGAAGAGAACCTGAATAGAGCTATAGTCCCTGTAACACCACTGCTTTCTGAAAGTGACCCCAGTGACCATAGCTTTGATTCTACACATGTTGATAGTCCCCAGGCTTACTACATGCAATCTCCTGAACATGGTGAGTCCTACTATAGTGAAGAACCGAGTGAACCTAGTTGGGAGTCAGATCACACAAACGTCATGTATGCAAACCCCAACCCTAGACCTCAACCTAGGCAGGTAAGACCCCCATTCCCTAGAGGACCATGCTACAGATGTCAGGGGGATCACCTCATTCGTGATTGTCCTGTGCCTCCACCGAAACCACCCCAGTCAGTAACGATCCAGGGTTTTTGCCAAGACTGTGGAAAGGAACATCTCTTACGAGACTGCCCTAGGAATCCTAATAATATGCCAAAAATCACTCCTATCAACGTTGTTGGGTTAGTGGTAGACTCCACAGGGAGCGTGACTTCCACTGCACCAGTACAAGTAATCACTAGAGCCCAAGCACTGCAGCAAAACCAGGGTGTGGGTCAGGAAAAAAGCCCAGAAGTTAGTGAAACAGAGAGTACGACAAAGAAGAGGACTAGAGCGTGGAAAGATAGTAGGGAAAGAATGAAAAGACAATGGGCTAAAAAGATGAGTGAACTTGAGGAAAGCATAAGAGAAACCGAAGCCAGGATAACTGAACTCACATCTCAAACTCCCTCTCACACTACCCCACCACCACCATTCCCATCGCCATCCGACCAGCCACCTTCCAACCCGCCTCACCTAAACCCACCACCCCCTAGAGTAGGATCAGTCCTAGCAGATCCCACTCCCGAAGACCTTAATATGATGCTTAAAGCATATCAGGCCAGAATCCAAGAAGGGCCAAATGTAACTGATCATGAAAAGTGTTACCCAAGAGCAGAACTAGAGTTAGAACGAACCAAAATTTGTGCTAAGATGGTGGAATTGGCTCAGACCATGTTTGAGGCCAGTCGCCTATTTAACATCTCTAGTTCAGCGAAGACACAGTTGCACTTTGATGGACTGTTAGAAAGAATAGAGAAGCTGATTGCACAATCAGAAAAGGAACCCGCCTCTCAACACAAGGACAAGGCAAGTGAAAGAGCACGTCTTCCTGCCCAAAAAGCCTATGCGCCTGAAGCCTATGTGCCTAACTCTACGGAGCCAGACACATCATCTTCTATGAATCGGTTCACACCAGAATTCCTACGCGAGATTCAAGAAGACAAATGGGCCAAAGAGAGTGAAGTCCCTCCTCCTATTGAACTTGTGGATGATGCACATGACCAATTCCCACAAGATATCCCATCCATTTATGAGGAGCAGGAGAGCACCCAATCTCAGGAAAGATTAGACTTTGAGTCTAACTCTCTACAAGAATTACCCCACTTCACGGTTCCATGGGAAGCTAAATCTACATGTATGAGGGCACCCACGGTCATGGTACGAAATGAGGACTCAGTCTTACCTAGGAACACAGAGGTAGTGAAAAACACTAAAGTGCAGTGCAATCTCAAGTTAGAAGAGCTACTCAAGGTTAGACCTGAATTATGGAAACATGTAGCCAAACAAGTACCAGAGATAGCAAAACCTCGTTCCTAGGTAGGATCACATAGGACAGTGCCAGAAATACCCTTGGATAAGATAGGAGATATGTGTGAAGGTGAAGAAGGGAACACCTATCTTCCCATTACCTACGAGGAGTACACCACCAAGGCAATTTTGGACTCAGGTGCAGGAGTTGCAATTGCCACCACTTCCCTATGGAAGCGTTGGGGCAAGCCAGCACTCAGGCCAACGAGAATGAAATTGCAGATGGCCGATGGTCATATTGAGAGACCCTTAGGATTGCTAGAAGGAATAACTCTCACCACCTGTGGTGTCGAGTTTGAGCATACATTTGCTATATGTGACTTCAGCAAAAATCATGCCTACGAGATGATTTTGGGAAGACCATTTATGCGACAGTTGCAAGTGGTACAGGACTGGGGAACCAACTCCTTGTATTTGCAACACTTAGGTGTTACAACCAAAGTAAATCTCAAAGATTACTCTCATAGAGATGTACCTCCCATCCAATGGAATCCCATCCATAGAGCCAAAGATGATACAGAATCGGTGCATTCCATAGGGTCAGGATCCTCTTGGATGCATGAAGACACCCACTTATGGA
The DNA here is from genome assembly GCA_020310875.1 of Ceratopteris richardii. Classification (NCBI taxonomy): domain Eukaryota; kingdom Viridiplantae; phylum Streptophyta; class Polypodiopsida; order Polypodiales; family Pteridaceae; genus Ceratopteris; species Ceratopteris richardii. Next base: position 137,195,238 of record CM035419.1, read on the forward strand.
TGTGCAAAGTAGCAGTAGACGAAGAGAAGAGAGAAAAAGCCAGAGAGGTAGGTGCAAAAGAAACCCATAGATCAATCCAAGACCCAGCCTATGCACCTGTAGTTTTTCCAGACGAAGAATTTGAACCTCACGGCTGGGCAGAAATTTTAGCAACCATGGATGTAGCCATCAATGAGGAACAATGGACACCTCACTGTGATGAGGATGGCTATGACATTTCAGTCTTCTCCATAGAGCCAATCATGGGAGAGGCAGTTCTAGAAGAATGCGAACCTAGCCCTGATGCATTTGAGGATGCAAATGACTCCGATCTAGAGTCAATCATTATGGACCCACCTTTTGCATCAGATGAAGAATACTTCCATGAAGTAGAATTTCAACCCCAGAGGCATGGAGAGCTTACAAACGATGTAAGAGTAGCCACACATGTGACACCGAAGGAAGAAGGGAAGAAACGAAAGAAGAGAGAAGTCTCACCAGAAGAGGAAGAATCTTTGTTTGAGGTCCCAGAAAATTTTAAGAAGTATGAGATAGATGACAGGAGAGTCATGATCAGAATGCCGAAACGAGAGGCACAATCAGGAGAGGCCTATGATAACAAAGAAACCACCAAGAAAATAGTAGTGGCCCTAGAAGAAGGAGAGGAGAGATGCACGTACATAGGCCATGACGTAACACAGGAAGAGGAGCATGCGTTAATTGCCTTGCTAAGAGAATACAGAGATGTGTTCGCTTGGAGTTACAAGGATTTGAAGGGGGTGGACCCTGACATATGCTCACACACCATCCCCATGACTTCAGATGCCAAACCCTCTAAGCAAAAGCCCTATACATATAACGATAATTACGCTGCTAAGATCAAAGAGGAGATAGATAGACTGGTCGAAGCCGGATTTATCTATGAAATTGAGCACACTGAGTGGGTATCCCCCATCGTAGTGGTGCCCAAGAAGAATGGCAAGCTGCGTGTATGCATTAACTTGAAGAAGGTCAATGCAGCCACGATTCGAGATAACTATCCGCTTCCCATCACAGAACATCTCTTAGAAAGAGTAGCAGGCAAGGAAGTGTACAGCTTCCTTGATGGATTTTCGGGCTACAATCAAGTAGCCATAGCTCCAGAAGATCAGCATAAGACGGCTTTTGCCACAGAGTGGGGTATATTTTCCTTTCGTGTAATGCCATTTGGGCTTACTAATGCTCCTGCTACCTTCCAGAGACTAATGTGCCATGTATTTAAGGAGTTCTTGAGGAAGAATTTAGAAGTCTATGTTGATGATCTTTGTGCTCACTCCAACATTAGACAAACCCATATCCCTGAACTCAGACAAATCTTTGACAAATGTAGAGAATATCAAGTCTGCCTGAACCCAGAAAAGTGTGTTTTCATGGTCAGGCAAGGCAAGATTCTAGGACACATAGTGTCAAAGAATGGCATATCTACTGACGAAGAGAAAGCGAGAGCCATAGCAGAGCTACCTAGGCCAAGGAATGTCAAGGAAGTACAAGCTTTCATGGGACATTGTGGTTACTACCGCCGGTTCATTCACATGTATGCTGTCATTGCAAAGCCCATGTACGGACTTCTGACTAACTTTGAGTGGATGGATGAATGTGAGAATTCCTTCCATGAGCTTAAACGAAGATTATGTTCAGCACCAATCTTGACCACACGAGATTGGAATAAATCATTCCATGTTCATGTGGGTGCATCCAATTATGCCATTGGATGTGTGCTTGCACAACCTACTGGTGAAGGTAATATGGATCTTCCAATTGCCTATGCCAGTAAACAATTGAATGCAGCTGAACGAAATTACACCACTACTGAGAGAGAAGGCGTAGGCATGGTATATGCAGTTAAGAAGTTTAGACACTATTTGCTTGTAAACAAGTTTAAATTTTTTACTGACCACCAAGCATTGTTATACCTCGTGAACAAGCCATGCAATACAGGTAGATTAGTAAGATGGTTTCTATTACTAATGGAATATGATTTCGAGGTTGTGGTAAGGAAAGGGAGGACTCATTTGAGAGCAGATCACCTTTCTAGGCTCACATCTGGAGAAGCCCCACAAGGAGTATCAGATGATGACCTTCCTGATGCTTACTTGTTTAATTTGGAAGTTGTACCGCAGTGGGCTAAGCCATTGGTACCAGTATTGACATACGGGCCTAACCATCCAGTAGTAAACACACGGAATAGAGAGGTCGTGAAAGCCCAAAAGTACCACATCATGGTAGGAAGCATGTACAAGCACACGGATCAAGGAATCTTGGCTTGTTGTGTGGAAGAGGATGAGTACGCTAAATGGTTGCATTTAGCACATGTAGGTGCATTAGAGCAACACTACTCAAAGCAACGAACCTTACAGACGCTAAGGAGACTCGGAGTACGTTGGCCAACTATGGAAGCGGATGTCCAAAGGTTGTGCAAAGAATGCCCAATCTGTCGCACTAAACCACCGGTGGAACATGCCACTCTTTATCAAGTGTCCATTGTGCCAGATTGGAGTGAACCACTAGTATCCTTCCTAAGGACGAAAACATTCCCTCCAGACATGACTCTGGCGAGGAAAAGAAGTTTAGAACAAGAAGCCCAGGATTACTCACTTATTGGTGAAAATCTATACAAACGTGGTAAAGACGGTTACCTGAGACTATGTGTCCATGAAAGTGAATATCTCAAAATATTGGAAACTGCTCACCAAGGTGTAGCAAGAGGACACTTTGGACCAGATCGGGTGATCAAGGCAATACTATTTGCGGGCTTCTGGTGGCCTACCCTTCACATGGATGCACATACCTATGTGAAACGGTGTGATGTCTGTCAGCGAACTCAGTATCCTATACGCAAACATGAGATGCCACTGAAACCTATGATGGGTGGACGTGCATTCTCTAAGTGGGGAATAGACTTTGTAGGTCCTATTAATCCCCTAGCTAAGGGTTCTCATGCAGAATACATCATTGTTGCAACAGACTATCTAACTAAGTGGGTAGAGGTAAAAGCCACAACGAAGAACGATGCACAAACAACTGCTAAGTTCTTGTTTGAAAATGTATTCACTAGATACGGGCTACCTATAGAGCTAGTTAGTGATAGAGGCACTCATTTCTTGAATGAAGTTATTGAAAATCTGCTCCAAGAATTCTTGGTAGTGCATAAGAAATCTGCCCCCTATCACCCACAAGCTAATGGGCAAGCCGAAAGCACAAACAAGATTCTATGTAATGTGTTGACCAAGTTAGTGAATAATAAACGCTCTGATTGGGACAAACAGCTACACCATGCTGTTTGGGCATACCGAGTCGCCTACAAAACGGTACTCCAAGCCACCCCCTTTCAAATGGTATTTGGCCAAAACGCCGTGCTACCTTTGGACTTCTTAATACCTACATTGAAAGTAGCACAAGAGCATGAATGGACGGGTCATGAACTCTCCTCTAGACTTTTTGACCTTGAACGATTAGGAGAAACAAGACTGAGAGCAGCTGCAGGGATATATGCAGCAAAGAAACGACAGAAGGCATACTTTGATGCCCATGTTAAGGATAAAGGTTTAAAAGCAGGCGACTTAGTTTTAGTCTACACATTGAAGCAACATGCAAGGAAGCTAGAAAAGAGAGGCTACGGACCTATGATCATCAATAGGATCTCCACGAGTGGAGCAGTACAACTAGCCACTTTAGAGGGTGATGTTCTCCCAAACTATATTAGCGGATGCAGAGTCAAGTTGTATCAGGAACCTCTCATAGAGGAAATGCTAAGTCGACTCAATACTGCTAAGCAACGTAAAGAGGAAGAAAGGCGAATTCGAGAAGAAGCTCAAGCAGAAGCCCTAGAGCGCATCCGGAGAATGAAATTAAGAAGACAAGGTAGAGAGCACCCTAGGCAAGATGCATATGCAGATCAAGGATATGACGTGGCTATGTGTGAAGTTTCAGGTGTTAGCTCACATAGGATAACTGATCGACGTCCTTTCATAACCTTAGATATAGGACAAGGAAAGAGTGCAAGGACTGTAAGAGCCTTGATTGACTCAGGTGCAGCCACTAGTGCTGTTAAATTGTCTTACTGTCAAGAGTTGCAATTAAATGTCAATCCTGTGGAAGCATATCTCATAGGATTGGGAGGCGTGGAAACCCCTTGCATGGGCGAGGTGGAACTTCCCCTCTATATTCATGATGAGGCAATGACAGTTAAAGTGCTAGTATGTCAAGATGAGGACCTCACTGAACCTCTTGTCTTGGGTCAAGACTGGATTTATGACCAAGCAGTCAACTTAAACCTAAGAAGTGGACTTCTTCAGGTATGGGTGAAGCAGACTAGAATTACTATGGACTTAAATAGTGGAGCACTCAAGGAACTAGGAAAGGCACAAACTTCTGGTCCCTCCAGGGGTGCACATGAAGTTGACCATGCTGTTCTTGTCCAAGGCTATGTGATGCAGAAGAATGAAGATCTCAAAAAAGGAGTCAGAACCACAACGGAACTCCCTTCTTTTCCAAAGGCCAGAGGGAGGCAGCAACCAAAGGTGGATCAAAGGCAGAAGAAGCAGAGTACTACCTATGTCGGAGATCAAAAGTACCTGCGCAGCAAAATGTCTCAGCTAGTGAAACAAGTGTGGGTGCGGAAAGGCGAACACCCGGTTGCACTCAAGCCAACCACACGGGCAAAGCCTCTTTTTAGTAACCAACAACACGACACTAATAAGAAGTCTTTCAGAAGTTCTTCTGCTAACGTGAAGTCTATTTGGGTGCCCAAGAAGTCGATGAAGGCTAGCCCACAATCAAGACAAATTTGGGTGCCTAAGACTTGTTTGCGGTGTCGGGAAGATTTGCATCTTCCAGTTGATAACCAGAGGAAATAAAAGCAACTTAATTGGTGAATTCTAAACCTCTTTTTCACTGTTGATTAGTTGTTCTGGATTACATTAACTACTTTTGAAGTGTTTGCAGATACAGGAAATGATAAAGAATACATGTTCATATTAGGATTTACCCTAATTACTTAATTAATGAGTATTTCATATTTATACATGCTTGATCCATGGGTATTTAACCCTAGGGTTTTCTAAGTTCATATGATTTTATGTCAATTAGGTTCATCTGAAGGGTCTCAAAAGATTCTAATGGGTTCATGTTAGCGTTTACAAGGGATCAGAAAGATTTTAATAGGTTATCAATGATTTTCAAAGGGTTTTAATAGGGTTTTTGATGGGTTTTAAGTAGGTTTTCTAAGGGTTTAGGATGTTTCAAGGGATAAAATAATTAACATTTAATGAAATTGATCTATATCTAAACATTGATCAACTTACAAGAATAAATTATGGTTTAATTTATTTATTAAATAGTGTATGTACCTATATTTCTAAGGTTCTAAAGAATTAAAATCATAAACTAAGGTTAACTTAAATGAATTATTTAATTAAGCAATTTAGGGTAATTCAATTAAAATGAAAAAGAAGTGGATAAATAATGAATGGTGTATGTAAGTAGTGATTAAAGTGTGGTGTGAGTGGAATGTGTAACTAAAGTGGTTAAAGTGAATAGTTTCAAAGTGTGGTAGTTGTGAGTGCAAGTTAAAAGAGTGGTAGAAACAAAATATGCATTTAAAGTGTAAAAAAGGTGTGTACAAAGAGTGGTGAGTGTGGGGGTAATTAAAAGAGAGGTTGTGTGAGAAAAGTTAATTAAAGTGTGGTGAAAGTTAGTGGTTAAAAGAATGGATGAGAAATAAAGAAGGAAACTAAAAGAATGGTTTAGAAAGGATTTGTGTGTATATATAAATGTGTTTGCTTCTTGAGGTTTTTCTAATGTTTTGTTTTCAGGTAGTCATCTTCTTCTTGTCTTCTCCTCCCTGTTGTTCTGAATACGTAAACAATGTGCTCATTGTTCTTCACTCTTTTGATAAATCTGCGTCGTTAGAGAGAGAAGGAAATGGTTAGTGCTGCAGATATAGAGGCTCATAGTGAATATCAGAGAGAGATCGTTGATAGTGTTTCTTTTTCTGTTAACTAGATACGCAGATAGTTGTTATTAAATTATGAGATCCTTAGCATGCTACGCTCAGTTCTGTATACTTTGTGTTCAGAGGACGATCCGACTATGTTTTATGTTTTTGACCACATCAAATGTTTGAGGTGTTGAATATCTGAAGCGCTAATTTTACACAATGCTAAAGGATTCATCTTCAATAAGCTCGGTCATATCTGACATAACACAATTCTCTCTCATCTCTGTCGAAGAGATCACAATGTTTTCCTCTGACAATCCATCTATGGGCTGTCTCAAGCGCAAAGATCTATGCTCTGTTACTCTCTGGCCGCCTGAAGCTAGGTGCACCTACTCCTTTGATGCTTACATTGGCTCTTCATTTTGTGCAGAATCTATGCTTGCACGACTCCTTCCATGTAAGAGAGAGGTTGATCGCGTTCAATCTGAGAGAGAAACTTCTGGCAGCGCTCTGACAGAGATTGAGGATTAGGCGGCTGCTGCCTCTCATGGGCAGAGGACGACCGTGGAAAGAGGTGTGAGAAGGAGGCAGAGGAGAGAGAAAGTCGATGGGGCATGGCTCACCTGAAGAGAGAGAGAAAGTGGGAGATGGGGATGGCAGGCGGCTGCACCCGTGTCAGAGAAAACGGGTCACAGAAAGAGAGAGAGAGAAAACAATTTATGCCCTCCCTCTGGCGGCGGCCTGGTCACGCGTAAAGTCTGACAGACTTGGTAGTTAGCATCGACGGTGATAGAGAGAGAGAGAGGGCGAAGAGAGAGATTGAGCGTTGTTTTTGTTTTAATTTTTGAGTTTTTTTTTGTCTCTTTCCCCCTCCACGGCGGCTGCAGCGCGCGCAGAGAGAGAGAGAGAGAGAGAGAGAGAGAGAGAGAGAGAGAGAGAGAGAGAGAGAGAGAGAGAGAGAGAGAGAGAGAGAGAGAGAGAGAGACAGAGAGAGAGAGAGAAAGAGAGAGAGAGAGAGAGAGAGAGAGAGAGAGGGAGAGAGAGAGAGAGAGAGAGAGAGAGAGAGAGAGAGAGAGAGAGAGAGAGAGAGAGAGAGAGAGAGAGAGAGAGAGAGAGAGAGAGAGAGAGAGAGAGAGAGAGAGAGAGAGAGAGAGAGAGAGAGAGAGAGAGAGAGAGAGAGAGAGAGAGAGAGAGAGAGAGAGAGAGAGAGAGAGAGAGAGAGAGAGAGAGAGAGAGAGAGAGAGAGAGAGAGAGAGAGAGAGAGAGAGAGAGAGAGAAGAGAAAGAGAGAGAGAGAGAGAGAGAGAGAGAGAGAGAGAGAGAGAGAGAGAGAGAGAGAGAGAGAGAGAGAGAGAGAGAGAGAGAGAGAGAGAGAGAGAGAGAGAGAGAGAGAGAGAGAGAGAGAGAGAGAGAGAGAGAGAGAGAGAGAGAGAGAGAGAGAGAGAGAGAGAAAGAGAGAGAGAGAGAGAGAGAGAGAGAGAGAGAGAGAGAGAGAGAGAGAGAGAGAGAGAGAGAGAGAGAGAGAGAGAGAGAGAGAGAGAGATAGAGAGAGAAAGAGAAAGAGAGAGAAAGAGAGAGAGAGTGAGAGATTGGATTAACGAGAGGTTAAGATTTTGAATATTGGGTTTAATGATTTAATCATGAAATTATAATTAAATTATGTAATTAAGATAGCTTGTTTAATAAGTTAAGTATTTAATTAGTTCAATAATTGAATTATTTGTTAACTTAGTTAAAGATGACATTTGGCAAGATGTATGAGCATAGAAGTAAGCATGTATGCATATATGTTTGTAGGATAGCATATTTACGTGATGCATGAGCATGTGTGTGCTATCATTTACAAAAAAAAATGTATTAGCATATATGCGATGAATATACAAATGAGTATAATAATACATATGATAGTGTGTGTGCATATATATGATAGTTAAAGCTATGGTTAGTATGCATGTATGTGCATATGCATGGGAATGCATATATGAATGTAAGTAAATGAATGAGCATAGGTTAATATTATTGTGTTCATCTGCATAGGATTAAGTGCTTAAGAACATGTTAGGATGTCTAAATTAAATGTTAGCATATGCATGTAATGTTAGCATGCGTGTGTGTTATTATGCATGTGTATGCCAAATGATATGTAACTAATGTTTTTTATGTTCTTATTGATTTTTTGTAATATTACTAATTGCTAATGTTTTGTTTTCAGAAACATTGAAGATTACAATTAATTGAAGTGAAGACAATTGAAGTGAAGCGGTAGCTTGAAGAACCATTTAAATCTTATTTCTCATTTAGTCAACTATCCAATTGACTAGACAATTATCCAATTGTTTAGGCCTTCCAGTTGTATTAGAATTATTAATTCGAACCATTAGCATATCAATTAAGTCATTCAAACAGTTTAGCATCATATTGTTTCATTAGTTTTTCCATTACTTTCCTTGATGTCTTCTAAGTTAGTTCATGAGTCTGAGCACAGTACTATTGAAAATATTGAAAATATTGAAAATATTCCGCCAACTCTAGACAGACCAGAACCCTCTAGCTTACCTGAAAGTTTAGTAGAAGAACCCATTATGGAAGTTTCAATCTCATATCAGGAAGCTGTTGCTATGTACGAGGCTGCCCGTCCTTACGGTCCATAGCTAATTAAAACTATTTACTTTTGATAAGAGAACTTTAGTTTCAGTCATAGAATTAGGTAATTTATATTGTTTTGACATTAGAACCCTTATTTTCATAAGCCTGAGTTTGCTACAGACACCCCGCGTGTGCCGAACGATTTAGGTGGATGACTTGATCCACCATCCGAGCATCTCTCACGACCCGACATTAGTGAACCTGACGTGAAACAAACGGCCTTGCAGCTCAGGTATAAATTTTAAATTTTGCATTGCATATACATCAGCATTTTACATCAGTGCAGCTGCGTCTTCATCCTTGGAAGCTGTGGCATTTACGTGAGCTTGCAATCTTCTTGGTGTCGAGGGCTGGTCTGGTGAGCTGAGCGCCTCCACGAAGATTGGCAAGTAGGAGAACCTCGTCACGCCACCCCTTTCATCAACAATTGAAGCACAAAACGTTTGCACCCATTTTAGCAAACTATGTATTTAGGTTTTGATTCAAATCAATAAATGTATTGAATTTCACAGAAAGCACTGTTTTGAGCCTCATCTTCGAGCAGTTGGTATAATTTCTTTACCCTTACATTCTTGGGTGCAAAATTTTATTTAAGGTTAAATTGCTAGTATAGGTTAAAGCCAACTGGTTGTTAAACATAGGTTAAGCGTTAATCATAGCTTTATTTGCAACATTTTGCATAGTAAAAACTTATCAAACTGGACTCTAACGGAATTTCAGAATTAGTAGCTGAACATAAGGAAAGAGTAACAAAAGAAGTTCAGGATATAGTTAGAATTGTTCAAGCTAGGTCAAAACAAACTTCAAAAATGGACGAGCTATTTCAAATTATGATGCACGAGACGCAAGGACAAAAGGTAGTTGAAACGTTATTAAAGGATAAAGGGAAATTTACTGGTATGAATGTTACAAATTATTTAGACACGTTTGAGGAATTAGCTAAGTTACACGGTTTACCTGAAACGAAGTGGAAATCCTATCTTGGACGTCTGGCCATAGGTACTGTAAAAGCTATTATGGATATACATGACAATAAGGAATGGGATGAGTTTAGAAAAGAGCTGCATAAGGAATTCTACTTAGAAGACTACAGTCAACATAGTCGAGAAGGATTTATGAAATGGATTAGTTCACCTAAGCCTCACATTTCGTTAACTCAACTCCATAGTGAATTTATGAAAAGATTCTCTCAATTACCTGAACAGGATAGAGTTGCCCTTACCCCAGATATCATTTTATATTTCCTTAAAATCTTGACTCCAGAGATAAGGGTAGAGGTTGAGCGTAGGCTTGAAGAACCGGGAAAGAAATATGGGCTTACAGATGACTAGGGTGTAGTGAAAACTGTAGTTGAGGCGGTTGCTCACATGATCCAACGTAAAACACTCCTTTATGAATCGATGTCTCAACCATCTTCCAGTTTTCCTCCAATTCAGGCAACTAGTGATACACATATATATTCAAAAGTTGAGCCTACAACATCCACATCTAGAGTACCAACCGAGTTACAATTTGAGATTTTGTTTAACAAGTTGGACAATATGATGCATATGCACGAGAATATGTCTAAAGAGGTAGCGGCTTTGCAGAATGTGGTGTATGCTTTAAACCTTCAAGATAAACCTGCAATGCAAGCTCATCCGACTATTTATCCTCAACCAGTGAATGCTCCAAATCCACCATTAGTAGCTCCGAATCATCCATTAGTACCTCCTAATCCACCTTTTATACCTCCTAATCCTCCAGTTGTACCCCAACCAATTCCTCATCCGATTCCTCAAGCATTTAACCAAAGAAATTTCAATGAAAGGAGAAATGCTAATGTGAGGAGATGTATCTGGTGCGATGCCACAGATCATTTGACTTACACATGTGAAGCATTGAAAGATGCGAAAGAAAAAAAACTTGTAATTGATATTGACAAGCGATTGTGCGACTATAGAACACATTTACCCTTAGCTGCCAATTGGGGAAAGGGAGGGATGCAGAAGCTGTATGAAAACCTTTCTGAGTCTTCGAAATCTGCTTCTGCTGTTAAACTAGAATATGTTGATAGTGACTCTGATTCCGAACAAACAAGGGAAACGAGGAACTATTCAATTGAAGCTTTGATAAAGGCAAGAGATGATATTATGCAGAAAACTGCGTGGAACTCTCCTGTCGATCAATTCTCGATATATTCGCATATTGCGAATGTTGAAGAGAAAAGAAAGAGGGATGATGAGCAAGATACAAATGATTCAGGAAGACGAATGACTAGAAGTAAGATGAGAGATGAACCAAAGCCTAAGAAAGTTCAGTTTGAACAACGCGAAAGTTCTAAAACAAATGAGGAGCGAAGAAAAGAAATTAGGGAGGGTAAACAACCTGTGTTTAGTGAGCCAATTCAAACATCAGACAAAGTAGAGCAAATTCCTAGAACTGAAACAAAACCTGAAGAGAAACCAGAAAAGAAACCAAAACGAGTACCGAAAGCTATTCTTATTTCTGAACTTGAACAAAAAGTTGATTCAAAAGAAATATTGTATGACATCTTATTAAAAAGTGCAGTAACAATGACTTTAGAACAAATCTTCTCAATAGCAAAAATTGAATTTAAGGAAAATTTTATTAAACTAATTAAAAGGAAGAGATTCCCTCTGTCACAAGAGGTAGAGATGCAAGATGTTGCCGATGTAACTCACTTGATTCATGAATCTCTTTTTTTAGACTCAGAGGATGAAGAAGATAATACCTGTAATGTGAACAAAAATTTCTTAGGGCCGATTGTACCAGATGACGAAACAAAAAACTCAGAGAGTGATATTAGGAAAAGTTTTTGGGCGAGAGGCACACCAGAGATTAAAGTTAACTTAGGAGATCAGAAGAGATCATATTCTGCTTTAGCCCTAATTGACTCTGGGTCTGAAATCAATGTGATTTCGAAAGGATTATATGATAAGTTTAAATGGCCTATTGATAAAAATCACGGCTGGATAATGCGAACCGCGGACAATGGTTGTGGATCACTCCTAGGAGCATGTGCCAACATACCTCTAATGATAGGTGGAATCTCTGAGACATTCCACTTTTTCATTCAGGACAACTGCTCTTATGAAATTATCTTAGGACAACCATTTATATGTGAAGCCAGAATGGAGACTAAAGTAATAGATGACAGCTCAGCATACGCAAGAATTAGATCTAAAGATGATCTACAATCGCTCCAAGTTATGATAGTCAGCCCAAACCATGTACGAAATAGGGAGCAAATTAGGAAGACGCCCATTCGTTCTCATGAAAAGATACTTGAAGATCATATGCCTCTTCGTGAGTTTGGAACTTATTATGATCAAAATTTTGCCTAGATGCCACTGTTGAGCGAGACAACGGTGGTTCTTGGTTTGATGTCTCGCACCCATCTGTAGATACTTTAGATAGTTTTTCTTTATATTTCCCTTCATCATATTTGCAATTCAGTCATTATAATCAAATTCCTAAAAAAATTATAAAACATTATGAAAAAATTTATAAAGAGAAAGGATTCATTTCATCTGATGAACACATTGAAACCGTAATTGAAACTTTATCTTCAAACTCATTGATTGAAGAACTTCAAAATATTTTGCATGAAAAAGAAAATTTTAGATTTGTACTTTTAAATTCTATTGAAGAATATGATTTGATTATTAAATTTGTCATGAGTAATGAAAAGGAAGCAAAAGTAAATACAAAATACAAAACCGTTGATAAAAAAATTAAACCGATTGCCCAATCACTACCACGAGAGACTGAAGAGAAGTTTAGGAAAGTTACCAATGATCCTTATTTAAGAGAGCACACAAATATAGGTCATACTTTCACAGAAGAAACTTTAAAGCTAATCAAGATAGGAAATGATGAAAATTTTTTGTTACCCGAGGAACGTGAACTATTTCAAAGAGTGATTAGAAAGCATGGAAAGGCATTTTCTTTATATTCCCATGAGATAGGTTGTGCAGATCCAAAAATTGTTCCACCAATGATCATCTTTACAGTGCCTCACATTCCATGGAATCTTCGACCCATACCTGTTCCGAAAGCCCATTTACCAGAGTTAATGCGGCTTCTTAAGGAAAAGATTCACATGCGAATTTTAGAGCCATCGTCTGCACCCTACTCAAATAGGTGGTTTACTGTTCCAAAGAAAATGGCAAGTTACGGTTCATTCAAGATTTACAACCTGTTAACAAGGTTACTATTAGGAATGTAGGTACTGGGCCCATTGTAGGAGAATTCGCTGAAACCTTCGCTGGTCATGCCATATACTCAATGGGAGACTTGTATTCTGGCTATGATCAATTTCAGCTTGCTATTGAAAGTAGAGACATTACGACCATGAAAACTCCTTTAGGCTTAGTTTGCATGTGCACTTTGCCGCAAGGAGCTACTAATTCAGTAGCGCATATGATGAACGCCATGAATTTAGTATTACATGACTTCATTCCTAATATAACCATGCCATTTATTGATGACATTCCTATTAAAGGATGTATTGAGAATGCGAAAGATGAAACTTTAGATTCCTCTGGCTGCAAGAAGTTTGTAGTAGATCATATCTCTGACTGTGAAAGGATTTTCCAGAGATTTGAAGAGGTTGGTCTCACATTCTCCATTGAGAAATCTGTTTTTGGTGTCAATGAGGTACTTATAGTTGGGCATTTATGTGGACATTACGGTCGGAGGCCATATCCACCTAAAGTCGACGCTATAAACAAGATTTCTGAAACCTGTAGTAATATTAGTGAGGTAAGACGATTCCTTGGTGCTTGTGTGTTTTATGCCATCTGGATCCCACACTATGCACATGTTGCAAACTGTCTTTATGCTTTACTAAGGAAGAATCGAAAGTTTCTTTGGACTGAAGAACACTCAAAAGCTATGAAAAAGTTAAAGAAATTACTTCTTGAAGCTCCTATTTTAAAGCGTGTAGATTATACTGATCAAAAGCCTATCATTTTAACTGTTGATACGAGCCCTATAGGAATAGGATGGGTTATTGGTCAGGACGATGAAGAGGGCAATAGGTATGCTGTGAGATTTGGAGCAAAGATTTTACACGATACGCAAAGAAATTATCCGCAAATTAAACGAGAACTATGGGGTATATGCCGGCAGAGTTGATGTATTGCCAGAAACCAATTTTCCCTGTGCATACGCAAATTCTTACTTGGACTACGTTACCATGGGAAGATAATTTGTCGACAGAAGATTTATTAGCTCTGCGAATCCAACAGTTAGAGCAAGGGAATGAACGTTTAGAAGAGGCTATAGTTAAACTAAAAGATTCTCGGTTGAAAAACAAGAAGTATTTTGATAAATCACATAGGTTAAGGCCAAAGCCGATTTATGTTAATGATTGGGTTTTACTGTATGATAGTACGTTTGATTCTCAGTATGATGCCCGTAGAAAACTAAAAAGACGTTGGTTTGGACCTTATGTGGTAGTCAAAACCTATGAAAACGGAACGTATGCCTTACGCGAATTAGATGGTACTCCTCTTAAAAACTTAATTGCTGGCAAAAGAATTAAATTATTTAAACAAAGAGATGATGAAATGTATGAAGTAATGTTTGATGATGAGCATGATTAATTATGTATGAATGAATTTCTTTAGTATGGGTTTCTTTTGCAGGAAAACTAAGAGAAGATTTGAATATGAAATTTATTAATTTTGCGTGTCTAGCTGTTGCTGGTTGAGTTCTAACAGGTCTTTGAAGAACAAATTAAGATGCATAAAGATGAGCAGATTGAAGATGAAGCAGATTGAAGATAAAATTGATTTTAGGTCGTATTTTTCTTTGTCTTTAAATTTTGTTTTACGTATTTTATTTGCATTCATATAAAACTAATTGATAAAATCTGGAATGAAGAATATTAATTTATAAAGGACTCTATTTAACCATATTAGGAAAATAGACATAATTTATATTTCTACATTTATAGATTAAGTGAGATTTGTTAAAAATAGAAGGATTTGTAGTTCATTTAGATAATGAAAGTAGTTGTATATATGTAGGAGCATATTATTGCATGATACATGTCTGTGAAAACCTAGATCTTTCTTGTCCATGCAGCTAGATCCTTAGCTCGGATTAAGGGGTTAAGCCTTTCCCCTTTAAAACAAAAAAGTAGCGAAGAAAGAAAAAAAAAATATATATATATATTGACATGGAAGTTATACCTTCTTCCACCCCAAAAAGGTATTTACATTTATTATCGATATAAAGTTTACATCATATGTATATGAAGAAACTAGTTGTGAAAAAACACATCTAGTGATTAAAATTGGGCATACAAGGCGGCTGTCTGTCCAAGTAGATTTAGTAGATTTCTTTGGCATACTTGATTGCTCATATGTGAATGCATATATATGACGAAACCTGCATTTGAATGAATGAAAATGAATTCTGTTTTATACTAATCTTTACATAAGTTTATAAATGGATGAAATGTAAATTAATGTTTGTTGACTGAAAAGGTTAATAGTTTACCTTTATACTTTAAATTGTTTTCATTACCAGATATAATTTAAATAAACTTCATGTGCATGTTGAAAAGATTAAAAATTTGATAAGTTAAAATATGTTTATAAAAAGAATTGATGCTTTTCTATGATTTAATTTCAGGATAATCATTGAAAATGCTGCTTCCCTAAATCTGCAAGTTGGCCCATCGGGACGATGTGCAGGTTTGGTGGCGGTGGATGTCGGGAAGATTTTCATCTTCCAGTTGATAACCAGAGGAAATAAAAGCAACTTAATTGGTGAATTCTAAACCTCTTTTTCACTGTTGATTAGTTGTTCTGGATTACATTAACTATTTTTGAAGTGTTTGCAGATACAGGAAATGATAAAGAATACATGTTCATATTAGGGTTTACCCTAATTACTTAATTAATGAGTATTTCATATTTATACATGCTTGATTCATGGGTATTTAACCCTAGGGTTTTCTAAGTTCATATGATTTTATGTCAATTAGGTTCATCTGAAGGGTCTCAAAAGATTCTAATGGGTTCATGTTAGCGTTTACAAGGGATCAGAAAGATTTTAATAGGTTATCAATGATTTTCAAAGGGTTTTAATAGGGTTTTTGATGGGTTTTAAGTAGGTTTTCTAAGGGTTTAGGATGTTTCAAGGCATAAAATAATTAACATTTAATGAAATTGATCTATATCTAAACATTGATCAACTTACAAGAATAAATTATGGTTTAATTTATTTATTAAATAGTGTATGTACCTATATTTCTAAGGTTCTAAAGAATTAAAATCATAAACTAAGGTTAACTTAAATGAATTATTTAATTAAGCAATTTAGGGTAATTCAATTAAAATGAAAAAGAAGTGGATAAATAATGAATGGTGTATGTAAGTAGTGATTAAAGTGTGGTGTGAGTGGAATGTGTAACTAAAGTGGTTAAAGTGAATAGTTTCAAAGTGTGGTAGTTGTGAGTGCAAGTTAAAAGAGTGGTAGAAACAAAATATGCATTTAAAGTGTAAAAAAGGTGTGTACAAAGAGTGGTGAGTGTGGGGGTAATTAAAAGAGAGGTTGTGTGAGAAAAGTTAATTAAAGTGTGGTGAAAGTTAGTGGTTAAAAGAATGGATGAGAAATAAAGAAGGAAACTAAAAGAATGGTTTAGAAAGGATTTGTGTGTATATATAAATGTGTTTGCTTCTTGAGGTTTTTCTAATGTTTTGTTTTCAGGTAGTCATCTTCTTCTTGTCTTCTCCTCCCTGTTGTTCTGAATACGTAAACAATGTGCTCATTGTTCTTCACTCTTTTGATAAATCTGCGTCGTTAGAGAGAGAAGGAAATGGTTAGTGCTGATATAGAGGCTCATAGTGAATATCAGAGAGAGATCGTTGATAGTGTTTCTTTTTCTGTTAACTAGATACGCAGATAGTTGTTATTAAATTATGAGATCCTTAGCATGCTACTCTCAGTTCTGTATACTCTGTGTTCAGAGGACGATCCGACTATGTTTTATGTTTTTGACCACATCAAATGTTTGAAGTGTTGAATCTCTGAAGCGCTAATTTTACACAATGCTAAAGGATTCATCTTCAATAAGCTCGGTCATATCTGACATAACACAATTCTCTCTCATCTCTGTCGAAGAGATCACAATGTTTTCCTCTGACAATCCATCTATGGGCTGTCTCAAGCACAAAGATCTATGCTATGTTACTCTCTGGCCGCCTGAAGCTAGGTGCACCTACTCCTTTGATGCTTACATTGGCTCTTCATTTTGTGCAGAATCTATGCTTGCACGACTCCTTCCATGTAAGAGAGAGGTTGATCGCGTTCAATCTGAGAGAGAAACTTCTGGCAGCGCTCTGACAGAGATTGAGGATTAGGCGGCTGCTGCCTCTGATGGGCAGAGGACGACAGTGGAAAGAGGTGTGAGAAGGAGGCAGAGGAGAGAGAAAGTCGATGGGGCATGGCTCACCTGAAGAGAGAGAGAAAGTGGGAGATGGGGATGGCAGGCGGCTGCACCCGTGTCAGAGAAAACGGGTCACAGAAAGAGAGAGAGAGAAAACGATTTATGCCCTCCCTCTGGCGGCGGCCTGGTCACGCGTAAAGTCTGACAAACTTGGTAGTTAGCATCGACGGTGATAGAGAGAGAGAGAGAGGGCGAAGAGAGAGATTGAGCGTTGTTTTTGTTTTAATTTTTGATTTTTTTTTGTCTCTTTCCCCCTCCACGGCGGCTGCAGCGCGCAGAGAGAGAGAGAGAGAGAGAGAGAGAGAGAGAGAGAGAGAGAGAGAGAGAGAGAGAGAGAGAGAGAGAGAGAGAGAGAGAGAGAGAGAGAGAGAGAGAGAGAGAGAGAGAGAGGGAGAGGGAGAGAGAGAGAGAGAGAGAGAGAGAGAGAGAGAGAGAGAGAGAGAGAGAGAGAGAGAGAGAGAGAGAGAGAGAGAGAGAGAGAGAGAGAAAGAGAGAGAGAGAGAGAGAGAAACGGCAGAGAAAGAGAGAGAGAGAGAGAGAGAGAGAGAGAGAGAGAGAGAGAGAGAGAGAGAGAGAGAGAGAGAGAGAGAGAGAGAGAGAGAGAGAGAGAGAGAGAGAGAGAGAGAGAGAGAGAGAGAGAGAGAGAGAGAGAGAGAGAGAGAGAGAGAGAGAGAGATAGAGAGAGAAAGAGAAAGAGAGAGAAAGAGAGAGAGAGTGAGAGATTGGATTAATGAGAGGTTAAGATTTTGAATATTGGGTTTAATGATTTAATCATGAAATTATAATTAAATTATGTAATTAAGATAGCTTGTTTAATAAGTTAAGTATTTAATTAGTTCAATAATTGAATTATTTCTTAACTTAGTTAAAGATGACATTTGGCAAGATGTATGAGCATAGAAGTAAGCATGTATGCATATATGTTTGTAGGATAGCATATTTACGTGATGCATGAGCATGTGTGTGCTATCATTTACAAAAAAAAATGTATTAGCATATATGCGATGAATATACAAATGAGTATAATAATACATATGATAGTGTGTGTGCATATATATGATAGTTAAAGCTATGGTTAGTATGCATGTATGTGCATATGCATGGGAATGCATATATGAATGTAAGTAAATGAATGAGCATAGGTTAATATTATTGTGTTCATCTGCATAGGATTAAGTGCTTAAGAACATGTTAGGATGTCTAAATTAAATGTTAGCATATGCATGTAATGTTAGCATGAGTGTGTGTTATTATGCATGTGTATGCCAAATGATATGTAACTAATGTTTTTTATGTTCTTATTGATTTTTTGTAATATTACTAATTGCTAATGTTTTGTTTTCAGAAACATTGAAGATTACAATTAATTGAAGTGAAGACAATTGAAGTGAAGCGGCAGCTTGAAGAACCATTTAAATCTTATTTCTCATTTAGTCAACTATCCAATTGACTAGACAATTATCCAATTGTTTAGGCCTTCCAGTTGTATTAGAATTATTAATTCGAACCATTAGCATATCAATTAATTCATTCAAACAGTTTAGCATCATATTGTTTCATTAGTTTTTCCATTACTTTCCTTGATGTCTTCTAAGTTAGTTCATGAGTCTGAGCACAGTACTTTTGAAAATATTGAAAATATTGAAAATATTCCGCCAACTCTAGACAGACCAGAACCCTCTAGCTTACCTGAAAGTTTAGTAGAAGAACCCATTATGGAAGTTTCAATCTCATATCAGGAAGCTGTTGCTATGTATGAGGCTGCCCGTCCTTACGGTCCATAGCTAATTAAAACTATTTACTTTTGATAAGAGAACTTTAGTTTCAGTCATAGAATTAGGTAATTTATATTGTTTTGACATTAGAACCCTTATTTTCATAAGCCTGAGTTTGCTACAGACACCCCGCGTGTGCCGAACGATTTAGGCGGATGACTTGATCCACCATCCGAGCATCTCTCACGACCCGACAGCGGGCTCAAATAGCTACACCAAGGCCACACCCTAGACAGCATGATCCATTCACTCGCACAGCCGGCATCCACTCGTTTTCAACACTCAGGAACACACTAAGGTCCATGAGCACGAACAGAATCACTGGTAAATGGGTCCCTAAAAGGCCTCATTTTCAAGCCGACTCACCTATAAAACTCTCGAGAGTCTCTACGAAACCAAGAGCAAAACCCATCCACTGCATTTGGCAGCCTAAGACGTGTAACAAACCCCCGGACCCCATTTTTAAATCCATGACAACCTACTAACCACATCACTATCACACTACATCATTCCACTTAGCTCTTAGGTCTATCGAACTCCTAACCACACACACACTCGCACCGAGCACTTACTAACCCATTATTCGCTCCCGACCCTCATGTTAATGTTGTAATGGGAACAACGACGGTTCTCTCTTGTCCTGTACAATGTTAACACATGTTTGTATATTCTCACAGAGACAGGCAGCAAGAAGTAACATGGCAGATACGATAGGAACTAGCTCCCAGGCAGGCACCAGCGACATCGAAAGCCTTCCGGTCGAGGAGGAATTAAAGGAAAGACCAGCGGCATTAAGGGCATTACATGCCATACCGATTCAGAATCCTCCACAGGGTCACACAATGCCGGTGGGCAAAACCTCACACTGGTTCAGTGACGTTGCAGGACCTCTGGGTGAAGGCACATACATGTGGGAGTCCAAGGTAGAATTCAATGGACGTTGGGGCAGATACCACTTCTTTACCAGGGAGTTTGAAAAGCTACAGAATAACGAAGGACTGAAGCCGATATGGAAGAAGGCTGGGCTCTATGATTATTTCAAGTTACAACTACCAAAGCCCGATTTTCTAAGGTGCTCATACTTGATTAGCACCCTCACTCCAAGCAAAGAAAAAAAAGGATACAGCTCCTTTGTACTCCCATCACTCACAAGGGGCAACGAGCTGAAGCGTTTCCGCTTGACTATCAACTTGGTAAGAGAAGCTCTCGACATGAAAGGTATGCACATTCCTACGGAGAAAGAGACAATGGTCCCTGATAATATGAAGAACAGGAATCTGACGAAGTTAAAGGACATGGTCGCGATGACACCTACGATCGCCGTTCATTTACGCATGGTCATGCAACATTTCGCATTCCCCGCGCAGGAAAGGTTCACAATGCCTCCCAAAAAGATCTGGTTTAGCCTCTACTTAGCAGATGCCTTTGATTTGACAATCAATATGCCCCACTGGATTATCGACCAGATTCATTTGGCTCATCAAAGGTGGTATAAGAAACAAAAATTTGTACTGTATGGTTGCTGTGCGCTTACCAGAGTTGTGTATAGATGTCTCGCATATGATGTACAGGTGCAAAGGGCTCTCATTTGGACCAGAGCACAGGAGTTTCAACGCAGACTGTCAGCCGCAGGGCCTCCCTCAAAGAAGATGAGAGGCACCGTCCAGATGCCTTGTGCACAAGCCCGTGGTGCAACCCTAACACCTGAAACAACTCCAAGGCTTCCCAGACGGGTACAACCATTTACTATCAGGTTACCCAGGCACAGCACAGATGGCCCTAACCTTGTATTTCCACCAGTACCTACTGATCTGGAATTTCCCCACGGGTTCACTTTGGAAGATCTAACGGATGAAGAAGTTGCCAGAATCATTGAAGCTGTTAATGCGGAAGTCGAAGCAGAGCAGGGTAGTGGACAACAAACGGCTACAGAACAACCCCAGCCAAGACAACCAGAAGTGGTGGAATTGGAGGATGAAGAAGAAGAAGGCCAAGAGGATGAACAGGAAGGATTTTCTGATGAGGGGGCGCATGACTATGAGCAAGAAGTTATACAGGAGCTAGAGGGTGCCCCAGCATATACAAAGGAGTTGAAAAAGCTCTACGATACCATCAACAGGGTCCAACAACAACATAAGTTATCCCTTGCAGCAGGAAAGGCTATCATGCACCAAATCCTTGAGGAGGAAGGAGTTGACGAACAATATCGTGCCACACTGGATATGATCTCTGATGCCTTAGGAGTACCTGAGGCAGTGCAGACGGCCCTGGCACAATCACGCAGAATGGAAAGAAGATACGGAAGGCGTCCCCCACGAACAGGGAAACAAATGAATGTATTAGGATCAGGAGCACAAGGCACCCCCACAACCACGGGCACTGCACACACCGCTCACGACATGGAGGAAGCCCATACATCAAGTGCACCTCCATCACCTCCCTTGCCACCCCCGCCTCCCACTCCACCACATTCACCTCCCCTTACCAATGTAACTACCACCGTTACCGCCTCCGAGTCCACCGCCATGTCTGAAGCACAAACCGCCAATCAACCCACACGCCCTCTCAACACCTCCCGTGTATACACCTCCACTAACACTGAAACCCTAACGGCAGCTACTGACATCCCCATTCCCCCACTCACACTTTCGGGCAGTTCACATTCACAACTGCACACACCACTGTACACATTCACCACAATCACTGCACCCACCATTCCACTATTCACAATCACTCCCACTACTGCTTCCACCATGGATTTTATGGACATATCACCCTCCACTGCACCTCTCCCTCCCCCCATACGGCCACAATCTCCCATTCCCCCACCACCCACTTCACCATTTTCCAGCACCGCATTCACACTTCCCTTCCCCTTTCCCTTTGCCTCTGCACTTAACACCCTCCCTGCATCCACCCCCATTAATAATGTATTTAATAACATGTATCAGTGCATGTCTCAGTTACAACAACACTATCAGCACCTCGATGCTCAGCATACAAGTTTATTCAGGAGTCATGAAGCATTACAAGGAAGATTCATTGACTTAGAGCAAGAGAAGAAACAATTACAACAACAGTTTAGTGCATTGCAAGAACAACATGAGCAATTAGTGGCAAATCCACCGCAACCAGACGCTGAAGAAAGACAACAAATGGGTGATCTGCTACACTCCCAAATCACAGAGAACCTCAAGCTCCGCCGCAACATGGCTCTGTTACGGAAGCATATGTCTGCAGCCCTGGAAGAAAATAGACGGCTTCAGACACAAAACGAAGAGAACTTGGAATTAGCCATGGACGGTTCCCCACAAGAAATTGACCCGGAGAGGTTTAAGGCCATTCCCTCGGACAATATGCAAATCATATTGGAAACCCATGCTGATCTCCTCGAAGCCCATGCAGCCTTAGAAAAGGAAAGAGACGAACTATGAAGGCAATTGGAAGCTCAACCAGCACCACCCAAAGAGGTCCCAACCACAGCTGACACAACTGATGAAGTAGCAGCGCTCAAAGCATAGCTCGAAGAATTACAAAAGAAAGTGCTTGTGTATGAACGCCAACCCTCCCCCTTGGTGGAACCAGAACCTGAAGACCTAGTACCCATCGAAGGAGAGGAAACCTTTGAGGAACCGTACGTTCCGATGCCAGCACCTGGAGGCAAGCAAACAGATGAGGGCATGGACACCCTTGAAATAGAGGCTCCAGAATGGATGCAGAAATTGGAAAAGGTGGCCACAACGCATGATGATAGGGTGGCAGTCCAGATAGCATCGATGCTTAGAAGAGGTGGTCATAAAATCGGACTATTTTAGGAACCTCTCTCATCACAGGTGGATCGGCACCTCCGACGACTTGTATGTTCCTTTTTGTGTCTTAATGGCAGACTATAATGCTGAAATCAAGCACCACACCTCACGGGAACCAACCTCTGCCACACAGTTTGCACCAGACGACATCCCAGAAAGTGCCTAGCAGGGAAATATTCGCCAACCGACTTGGAGAATTCGGCTGCTTGAAACCTACCCGGAAATGAATCGCACATGGAATAACATGCCCCTGTATATCAAGTACAATCCCTGCTACTGTCCTGTTTTCCGAAGAAGGTCGTGGCCGGAATACACAAAGATGGTGCTGACAACCAAAGGCTGCGAGAAGTGGCTCAACTATGTCTACTTAGCACCACCTAAAGGTCAACCTACCGTAGGGTATATGATATCGACAATTCGGCATTGGGGTGTCAGGTTCAAAAACGTACCAGATGTCATGACACAGATGTGTCTTAGAATTTTTGAACTCATGATAGTCACCTTCCGGACCTTCAAGAATGTTAAGGAACCTCACCTCTCTGCGCTCGGATTTAATGAAGGCAATCAGGATCTTGTTTATGACATGAGCACAACGCCCTCTATTAATGTTGTTTATGCATGGCATGCCCGCATAAAGTACCTACCGGCCTGCTTCAAACAGACATTTGAAGAGATGTTTGTCACCGGGTTTTGGGAATACCACTCAGAGATCTTCATTCCCAGGCCCTCACATTTATTACAATTGTTTGCAGTGGAACAAGCTCTCCACTCAGATAAGTTACGTATGCCACATCCAGAGGTTCCCGGGCCGGTAGATTGGGATGCTCTACTCACAGATTTGGCCAAAGGATTGAGGATTGCCGAACATCACTTAGCGCAAGATGTCGTTGAGTACTACATCCAAAAACCCACACAACAAGGGTCTGTCAGGGACGACAGACGCGAGAGAGGGGGGGGTGTTAGCAGCAGACAAGGAACTGAAGGACTGACGAGGCATGGCAGTCAGAGAAGAGAGTCAGAAGGGAGAGAAGGCACAAGCAGACAAGGGAGTCAACGACGACCTGGCAAGTAGGCCAATAATTTTCTTCATGAAGAAGCAAGTACGAGCATTCACGCAGATCTAGCACTAAGGCAACCTTTAATTTTTCAAAATCCTTACACCAATTAAAAGTGATTCTCATCACTAACAACCCCTGTAAATACCATGTTCACCTTTTTGTAGCTCCATTTTGTGCAATCCGAGGAGTCCTCGAGCTTGAGGAGCCTTAGAAGTAGTTGCTTACCAATTTTCGTAATTTTTAGATCTCGTTTGAGCCCCCAAATAAGCCCTGGAACCTAATTTTTAACTAGGCCGGACACTAGGTCTGAACAGGGCCAAAGCTAGTCAAAAACTATAAAAGGAGCTAGAGAGCTCATTTTTGAGGTTAGATTGTAATTGAAACGAACTTGTAAGAGCTTTTTAAAAAGTAATTCAAGAACTCCATTGCTCCTCACTCTTTGTCTTACTGTGTGTGCGCTTGTGTGTGTATGTGTGTGCATGTTCGTGTGCTTCTCACTCACGCACTTGAGCCTCCACTTGCTCGAGGTCTTCATACCATCCTCACGTCTTCCCGGATTGACATTAAAGGAGGTGCTACTCATCACTGAGCTACACAGGGTCCTCTCTCGACTCCCTCCACACAAGTATGCAAGGGAAAGGGAGAAGAGAGCACTCATTGACCTTCTTCCTTCTTGATTATGGAAAGAAAATGTTTTGGATTGGCATATAAAGTACCCCCTACATGCGGAGAGCTGCATATAAGCTCTATATAACCCATCTTTGGAAAAATTCCCCTTGCATCCCGTTCTCAAGACATGCAGAGTGCGTGAGGGGTCCCTTCTTCATTAAAGCCCACTTTCTTCTCAATGCATTTTTTCCTTGATTCCCAAAGTTTGGCACTACAAGAAATAGGGGGCCGTAATGATGCCCCCAAATTGAGAAAAAAAACGGGAACCATCGCTTATGCAACCCTATCGCCGCATAAGTGACAGTCCTGTTTTTATTTTTGTTTTTTTTTTTTTTAACGAGCGGTCGTTGCATAAGCGATGCTAGCATCGCTTATGCAATGCTAAAACTACATGTCGCTAATTAGCGATGTTGGCAAATTGGCTACGATGTTTTAGTGTCATATAAGCGACGTGTCGTGTTCCAGAGCGTTTTATAAGCGATGCTCTGGAATGTTAAAAAAAAATTTTGATTTCTCCCAGCACATTTGTGCCAGGATTTGGACGCACAAGAGAGAGAGAGAGAGAGAGAGAGAGAGAGAGAGAGAGACAGAGAGAGAGAGAGAAAGTGAGAGAGAAAGAGAGAGAGAGAGAGAGAGAGAGAGAGAGAGAGCAAGAGCGCACTCATTGAAGCCAGGTATGCATGCACACACACATACATACACACATATACATATGCATACACACACACATATACACACATAGACACACATACATACACATAGACACACACACATACACACACATACACACACATATACACACATACACACACATATACATGCATACACACACACATACACGCAGACACACATATATGCACACACACACATATGCATACATATTGCATACATAATGCACATGCATACATACACATACATAATGCATACACACACATATGCATACATAATGCATACATAATGCATACACACACATATATGCATGCATACATGCATACACATACTATTGCTCTAGCACAATGGTAAGTACCACGTTAAGAAGTTCCACCTCCTTAATGTCAATCTGCGGAAGAGATAGAAGTGATATGAAGATCGTGAATATGAGATGTAGTGAGAGTGAAGGTGAGAAGCATAGAGATGCACACACACATACACACACATACACACACATATGTAAGAGACAAACAAGACACAATGGAAGGTAGGAAAATAGACCCTATTCTCAAGATCTCAATTACAACTTAAAATAGTTCTAAGCTCTTCTCTACTCATACAAGCTAACCTCAAAAAGGAGCTCTCTAGCTCTCTTTATAGTTTTTTGAATAGTTTTGACCGGTTTCACATTTAGTGACCCGCATAGTTAAAAAATAGGTTCTAGATGTTATTTAAAGGTCTAAATGAGGTCTAAAGATAACCAAAATTAGTAGGCTCGTACCTAAGCTCCTCAAGCTCGAGGACTGCTCGGCTTGCACAAAATGGAGCTACTAATTACAAAAGGGGTTTTTTTCTATATTACATATGTTACAAGAGTGATGAAAATCACTGTTGATGGTTTTGACAAGTATTATAAAACATATTTCTTTGAAAAACTAGTCTACTTGGCTCCCCACTACTTCGTTGTGATCTATCTTCACATGCTTCCGTGTCGTCTGTGCCTCTGGCTACTACCAACACCCCCCTTCCTCTTGCTTCTCTCGTCCTCGACAGAGCCTTGTTGCGGAGTCTATCAGATATAATTTTGAAGGAGGTCCTGAGCGAGGGTGTGCTCTGAAATGTGGATACCTCTTGCAAAATCTGCTTCAAGTTGTTCCCAATCAATGGGTTGAGGTTCCTCTGGTGGCGGGAGTCTGTAGTTCATGGAGTACACCAGTTGTTCAGAGGCGAATAACTGGAGTAGGTGTGTAGGCCAGTTTATGAACACCTCTAAGTGATACTCCCAAAAACTGGTAGTGAACATTTCTTTGAAGGTCATTTATAGCATGTCGTCAAAAATTTGATGCGAAAGTGCCAGAAATAACACACTCGGAGTGATGGTGTCGTACTCATATCATACACTAAATCTTGATTGCCATGCTCGAATCCCAGAGTGTTCACATGTGGTGCCTTGACGTGACGGAAGTGACAGTCATATGCATGGCTACATCATCCATTCGTCGTAAGTGATGGAGCCAGTGTCGAATAGTTGCCATCATATATCCAACAGTGGGGGGTCCGCGGGGTGGAGTGAAGTACGGGTAATTGACCCAATCCTGGCATTGCTTGTTGTTCTGTACTTTGATTGCAAAGGCCTTCTAGGAGCGATGATGTGGCATTGGTCCCCAACATGGGTTATACTTTAAATGGAGTTGTGCCTTTACCCATATGCTCATCATTTCTGGATATTGCTGTAATAAGTCCTAGCGCCAAGTTGGTTGAAATATTTCTCCACTCTGCGCGTCTGGTGGCAAGTCATCAGGCTCAAACTGAGTTGCATGGGAGGGTTTCTTGCCTGTCTCTATTTCGATGGCCAATCGGTATTCTACCATTAACATAAAATATGGCTTGTATTGAAGCTCATGCCCATATATATATCTGCGAGGGGTCAGGTGAGCAAAATATGGGGATTGTAAAATTTGTTCTTCTATCATAGCCATGGCGTGCAACTGAGCTTCCACACGTGCTGAGTGGGTCTTGCCAAGTTCTTCTATAGTCTTCATCCACACGTGGATAGGGAGTTCAAAGGTGGTCTGGCCTTCAGTCGTGACGCGTCCGCCTGGGATGGGTTGGGGTTCATAGGCTTCTTCAAAAGTGTCCTCCATCGGGATAATCACTATTTCTTCATCCGCTGGTAGTTCCGATGGGGAATATATTCTGGCCTAGGGGGAGCTTCATATGTTGTTATTTCTGTTTGAAGAGTCAATACCTGGGCCCATAAAGCATTGAGTTCCTCGATGATCTCAAGAGATGTGGTTGCAAGAGCTGGTGGGACGTGTTGTACAGGTTCTCGTAACTGTAATATTTTGTGTTCTTCCTTGAGCTTTTGGTATTCCTTGTCCATGCTGTCATAATCTTCTAGTAATCTGACATGGTCTTCTAATAATATCTTCATAGATTCAGAGGGGACAACTTTGAATCGGTTGAGACTTAGAGGTTCATCAGGTTGATCTAAAGCAGATTCAAGGTTCTCTCTATTCTATTCCAGTAAGTGTTGATTGTCTTCTTTGACTGCTGTTAGATGGCGTCTTAGTAGTCCCATGTTTCTAGTGAGGGTCGCATTGTGAATGGTTTGAGCCCTTAGCAAATTGTATATATCACTAATGGCTTGTTTTGTCTTCTGCTCACTTTCGAGTTCAAGTTTGTGGTAGGCCTGGCGTAGCTCTTGGTAGCGGGTGTTAAGGGAGGCATTCTTGATGGATAAAGAATTTAGCTGCGACTGTAAGTCGTTCATGGTCTACTGTAGCGTCTGGTAGCTGGTGCCTAGAGATGCAAATTCTTCTCTCAATTGTGTCATGCATATGAACATTTGACGAAATGCAGTGTCAGTGGAGGGTGATAATAGTAACGGTGGTGTGAGTGAAGATGCTATGGCTGTGGGTGTTGATGCATGGGGGAGGGGAAATAGGGATGGGAAAGTGGATGCAATGGTGACTCTGGAGAAATGTGTACCTAATTGTGGTGGTAAAGTGGATGAGGTGAGTGGTGGTGCAATGGGTGGCGATATTTCCATGTCACTGGACGTTGTGTCGAGTGCCATGAATGTGAATAGTGGAGTGATAGTAGGTGCATGAGTGGGTGTGAAAACAAGATTTACAAAGGTTGCCGAATAATTTGCAGATGGGGTCTCTTGTACTGCTTGGTGGAGAGGGAAAGAGGAAATATAGTGGGTCGGGGAGGTGAGACAGGGGAGAAGGTTAATGGATGGGGAAATGGGAACAAGGGTCTTGGAGGGGTGGGGAAGGAAGGGAAGGATGGATGGAGAAATGGACTGGATAGAAGGGTGGAAGTCCTAGGAAGGAGGCTAGGTTGTGTCGATGCAGAAAGTGTGAGAGGAATTGAGGCAACCAAGGCTTCTGTTATCGCACTATCGAAGGATGGCGATGGTCTAGGAGAGGCAGGGTGTATAGGAGAGACTAGAGAGATGGGAGGTGAAAGAGGAGCAGTCGGTGTGGTGGGTACTTCGATGATAGTGGTGGTATGTACAATAGAAGTGTAGGGTGGGGAGTTGATGATTATCATTTCTTCTGCCAAAGATCCTTCAGGAATGAGGCGTGCTTCCCGGGCATGTTGTGAAGATTGAGCATCCATCCTTACACGAATCTATTGACCTGGTTTTGATAGTAATCGAATTCAGCATGGGTCAAACTGTGGTAGTGGCTTTCTCTGCAAATATCGTAATGCTTCATTAGTGCCCACTGATTTAACCAGTTCTCTAAAACCTTGAATGTAGGCTTCTGTGGTGAGTTCTTGTTCTACAAGTTCTTGGCTTTCTTCTTCGGATAGTTTTCTATGCGCCCAATCTACTTGTATCGTTCGGTATAGTTTCTTGATCACCAATGTATAGGCAGTTGCCTCAAATGTCTCATCTTCATAAGTATTGGTGTCACCCTAGGTGTCAGTGTGTTGTTCCTGTTCATCGGTCTGCACATTTTCTTGAGATTCATGGCTTCCCTGACTGGCTTCATCATCTTCGTCGTCCTCATCGATTTTTGTCCTCTCTTCTTCAGAGCTAGAGACTACTTGCTCTTGCGGTTGATTAGGGGGAGTGGTAGGGTAACTTGGTTGTTCATATTCCTGAGAGAAAAGTTGTCCTTTTGAAAATTGAAATTTATTTGAAAAAGTGTCCGACATTTCAAAATCAAACGTGGTATTCATTGGTTCTGCCTCCAAATTGGGTATAGGAAAAGTAAACGCTTCTGCACCAATGGAGGTGGGAATTTTCGCTGCAGTGGTGGTAGGTTCCTGGATGGTGGTTGCTTGAGATGTAGCGTACTTAGTTCACTTGAGACAAAGTTTGGGACAGGATGGTCGCATAAGTGTTGTCTAAAAGAGATGCGAACACTTATGGCTCATCGTCATGATAATGCACGGTGCGCATTGCTTTTATGTATATATACGTGGATATGAGTATTTGTGTTTATGTATGTATGTATGTATATCAGAGAGAGAGAGAGAGAGAAAAGAGGGAGACTAGAGGTACAAATACACGCATACACACACATATACATCATACATGCACATTTACACACATATACACATACATGCACATTTATACATACACACACATACATGCACATTTTTACACACACATACACATGCATGAAGTTACACACATATAATGAATACACATAGACACATACATGTACTCACATACACATACACATGCATAATCATATGTACACACACATAGACTCATATAATCATATTGACATGCATATATACATATACACATGCATACACACACACACACAACACATGCATACACACATATAGATGCACATACATACACATACATACGCATATATAGAAACACATACATACACACATGCATGCACACTGATATGTCTATATGTATATATATATATATATATATATATATATATATATATATATATATATATATATATATATATATATATATATATATATATATATATATATATATATATATATAATTCCTATTTCAAAAATCCTAATTTGAAAACACTAATTTTGATATTAGGGTTTTAAAACCCCTAATTTAAAAACTCTAATTCAGCCTTTTAGCCATATGATTGAAGTATATGTACACATTGCATCTATTCCTCCAATGTCCTACTAGAGAGATGTCTCTCCTCCCAACCTTATGCCTCTATATATAGCTACTCGAATCAACGAGGATCATAATATATATAAATATATATACACATCATGTAGATACACATACATAAATATAAAATGGAGGAGATACATTATGCATCATACATACATGCCTAAATGCACACATAAATATATATATATATATATATATATATATATATATATATATATATATATATATATATATATATATATATATATATATATATATATATATATATATATATATATATATATATATATATATACATGCATACATATTTACATGTGCACATTTACACATAGGCACATATACATATATACATGTACACATCACATATACATGCATACATGCACAAATCTATACTTATACACACATACACAATTATAAACACTTGCATATATTACATGAATATTTTACATAAATGCATATGCATATATACACATATGCATACTAACACATGTATACATATATCACACACATGCATACACATACATATACATGAAATACATATATATGCATACTAACATATGTATACATATAATACACATAAATATGCACACATATGCATACATACATGATAAAAATTTTCTCCTCGAAGATAAAGCTATATAAAAAATAATTAGGCATACCCCCGAGCTTCATGTTCTCTAGTAGGATTAATCATTATTCAAGTTGAAAAAATAATCTATTATCTCATATCCATTCAAAAGCTTCAAGTTATTGATTGATAACTAGAGTAGAATTTACTATCTAATCTACTCATATGTTTTCATTATTTCCATCATTTTGATAAGACATAAATATAGTATCATCTTCAATATCCTTATTGATTTCATTTATTTCTTCTATTGTTAAATCTGTGTTCTCATGAGGCACATCATCTATTGATGGATTAATATCGATGTCTGGTAATTCCTAAAGCTTCAAGTTATTGATTGATAACTAGAGTAGAATTTACTATCTAATCTACTCATATGTTTTCATTATTTCCATTATTTTGATAAGACATAAATATAGTATCATCTTCAATATCCTTATTGATTTCATTTATTTCTTCTATTGTTAAATCTGTGTTCTCATGAGTCACATCATCTATTGATGGATTAATATCGATGTCTGGTAATTCCTCTTCCTCATCAGTAGAATCGGCATGTAGAGTATTAGCCTCTTCATCAAAAAGATTAGTATCATTATCACGTATAATGATTCTAATTTCTCTTTCAGATGTTGATGTATCAGTATCTGATGCTAAATCAACAAGAGGAATTTCTTCGATCTCTCTAACAATAAACTGTTCAAACAATGACCTACCTCTAGGTTGAACATGAATGACTTGCCACCAAGGGTGAGCATCTGGGTTTTTATAAAAAAATGCTTGTTCAATATGCCTAGGAAGAATGAATTGCCCAAAACCCAGATAATTACTTTCTTAATGTGTAATTACTACCTTTATACTTGGCTCGAAACCACTCAACCTTCAAAATGACCTATTAAAATATATAAAAACAAAAATCCATTATTAGGTGCTTTAAAAAATAGCTAACTCTATCATAAAAAATATAAACTTTTTTCTACCTGTTTGAATGTACGAAATGAAATTTCGTAGATACCAACAATAGTTCCTGTGTAACCAAGTTTACCACTTATAAGCTTCATGTCTTTTGAGCTAGCATATGATAGATGCTTGAAAGAAGCAACAATACTAGAATCCTCTATTTTACGTAAAGAATCAATGGCTTTGATTCTAATATGTTGTCCAAAATCCCACATATTAGTGAACATTCCAGCCTGCAAAAGAAATTAAATTAGTAAATAGAAACTAATATACATATATGAAAAAAACAAAATATTATTAAAATAAAATTACCTTTGGTTGAGATTTTCTTCATTATTTGCATTGGCGTGGTGGTGCACACGATTATATAGCCAATTCGTGAAAGAAGATATATCTGTAATTTCATTATTATCAAGATTACATCTATATCTTTTGTTTCTTCCCCTTTTACTTCAGAGATTTTGAAGTTCCCGTTCGTACTCGCTAAGGAATGCTTGCACGCATTCGTTGTTATATGATACAAAAGTAGAAACATCCAACCCTGTTCGTTGGTCCATGCACGTAGAGCTTCTTCATGAACTCTTTCAAGGTACTCATTAACATAATACATGCACTCTTCAAGCATCCAACCCTTTGCCATGGATCCTTCTGGTCTTGCTCTTTGTCGCACATAACCTTTTAATATTCCCATAAATCGCTCGACCCAAAACATCCATCGAGTGTTGACAACACCTGCAATCTCCATTTCATCTACAAGATGGACTAATAAACGAACCTGAATATCAAAAAATGAAGTAGGAAGTTCTTTGTCCATCAAACATAGTAGCTCTTTGCATTCAATTTTTTTTTGTGCGATTGAGTTTTTGTCAATCTATTTTGATGTAATCCCCCTATACATATCATAAAAAAATTACAAAGAAGTTCATTAAAAAATAGAAGATATCCAATATTCATACATATTAAATATAAAAGTATCGTAATTACCTTATAAGCGATCCAAGACGATAGATCACATCTCATACTCCTTTTTTTGTACATCCATCGATAACCAAAGGTAAAATATGTTTCAAAAAGTTATGCCAGTCATGGGTCTTTAACCCAAATAAGCTCTTATCATCCATAGTAAACATGTTTTGAAAAGATGCTCCATATCCTGTAGGAGTCCTAATCATTTGAATTCTATTGTTGATAGTCTGTATCTCTTTTGTTGTAAGTACCCAAGGAGCAGGTACATAAGTCGTTTCCTATCGATGTTTATCAGAAACTGGCCATAATTTTGGTTTTGATTTTTGATCTTTCAAATCATTTCTTGATGCTATGGTATCTTTTAGTCCACGAAGATGTTGCCATAGTAAATAACCAATATTCTTGAATATATCCATAGGATCAAGAAGATGACATACTTTTAACTCTTTCCAATACTCCAAAGAATACCATATTGATATGTTCTCTACGAGTGCCAATTTTCCTTTACCTCTCTTCACATACTATCCATAGGTGTCATAGGTTTTGGACACTGACCTGTTTCAAACTTTCCATTAAAATGTATTTATTCTCTTTAAGATCTTAATGGATGATCATCGGGCAAGAATCATCGATGGTGCAAATAAATATTTTTGTTGAGATTCTTACTATAGATTGATCTCAACCAATCACCACAATATGGACAAGCTTTATAACCCTTAGTAGATATTCTTGCATCATGAAAATGATTAGAATATAATTAGATTAAATCATATTTATTTATATGCATATTGAATAAAAAAATACATCAATACTTGAACAAACACCATATCCTGGAAAATAGTGAATAGTCCAAGCCACAATATCATGAACCGTAATATGTCTTTCATTGATGCTTTTCAATACATCAATGACATTGATACCTCTCCATAACTCTTGGAGATCGTCAATGAGAGGAGCAAGATATATATTCATATCTTTAACTTGTCTTTTGCCTAGGATTAAAAGTGAAAGCATTAAATGTTCCTTTTTAATGCTAAGATATGGTGGAAGATTGTAGTTTATGACTACCACTGACCATGTTGACCATTTACTAGATTTCATGGAGAATGGATTAACCCCATCTAATGCAACTCCTAACTTTAGATTCTGTGCATTTTGTGCAAATTCAGGCCATGTAGAATCAATATGCTGAAAAAAAACACTATCATGAAGAATTCTGATTATTCCATCATTACTTTTATGATCATGTCCCCATGTCAAAAGCTTTGATAATTCGGGGCTTTGAAACATATGTCTAATCCGTGGAGCCAATGGAAAATGTGTCGATACCCTTTTTGGGATTTTACCTTCTTCGCCCTTATATCGAGGAGATTGACATTTGGGACATGTCAAAGAGTCTGCATATTCACCTCTATATAAAATACAATTGTTAGGACATGCATGTATACATTGATAATCTATACCAAGATTGTTGATTATCTTCTTCATTTCATCATGTGAGGTAGGAGGAATATTCTGACTTGGTAAAAGCTTTTTAGATAATAACCTGTAAATTCATCAAAAAAAGATATACTAAAAAGAATAAATAAATAAATATACATATATATATATGCATATAATTTTATATATGTGTATGTTTATGAGTATGTGTATGTGGATGTGTATATGTATGTGCATGTGTATACATATGTGTATGTGTATATGTATATATGTATGTATATGTGTTTTATAGGTGTATATGTATGTATATATACGTATGCTTATATGTATGCATATATGTATATGTATGTGTGTATACATGTGTATGTATGTATGTATGTATGTATGTGGTTATATGTATGAATGTGTATGTATGTATGTATATGTATGTATGCATGTGTAGCTGTGTATATTTGATTTAGTTTTTAATTGTTTTTTGTATATTGTGGTTTGCAGGTTTTCATATCTAGACCATTCAATCGTCTGGTGGTTTCCCATTTTATAGTCAATCTATTACCTGTCTTGCTAAGTTGTTTACAAATATTAAGTATCAGTTACCTATGAAGGTAATAAGTCATCAGTAAAATGGGAGGATCAAATTTATTGCAAATATTTTGAAAGATGCATTAATAGTTTTAAAGGATGGGTGGAAGAAAAGTGTTCATTCAATGCAAGTTCTTGTTCTTACCTTAGCTAAAGTAAGAATAAAAACTTGCATTGAATGAACACTTTTTTTCCACCCATCCTTTAAAATAATTTTTCCATCCTTCAAAATCTTTAAGATAAATTTGGTTCTCCCATTTTACTAACGACTTAATACCTGCATAGCTAACTGATAGTTAATATTTGTATGCAAAAGAGTTAGCCGCACAAGTATTAGGTTGACTAAAATAGGAGAAACATAAGTGTCAAGAAGATTCTAAAGGTTGGGTGGATAATTCTAAAGGCTAGATGGACAAAACATCTTCATTCGATACAGGTATTTTTAATTTGACCTTACTCTCATAACATGTGTATGTGTGTATATGTTTTTAATTGTTTTTTTCTATATTGTGGTTTGCAAATTTTCATATCTAGACCATTGAATCGTCTAGCGGTTTCCCATTCTATAGTCAATCTATTACCTGTCTTGCTAAGCTGTTTACAAATATTAAGTATCAGTTACCTATGAAGGTATTTAGTCATATGTAAAATGAAAGGATCAAATTTATCACAAATATTTTGAAAGATGCATTAATAGTTTTAAAAGATGGGCAGACAAAAAGTGTCCATTCAATGCAAGTTCTTGTTCTTACCTTATCTAAAGTAAGAATAAAAAGCTGCATTGAATGGACGCTTTTTTTTCCACCCATCCTTTAAAATTATTTTTCTATCCTTAAAAATCTTCGAGATAAATTTGCTCCTCCCATTTTACATATGACTTAACACATGCATAGCTAACTGATACTTAATATTTGTATTCAAAAGAGTTAGCAGCACATGTATTAGGTCGACTAAAATAGGAGAAACATATGTGTCAAGAAGATTCTAAAGGTTGGGTGGACAAAACATCTTCATTAGATACAGGTATGTATAATTTGACCTTACTCTCATAACATGTGTATGTATGTATATGTGTGTGTATGTTTATATGTGTATATACATTCATGTGTATTATGTGTATGTTTATATATGCATGTATTAATATATATATATATATATATATATATATATATATATATATATATATATATATATATATATATATATATATATATATATATATATATATATATATATATATATATATATATATATATATAGAAAATTAAAAATTATACCTTAATAGTGTCGAAACAGATAGATTACTCCATCCAAAATAATTTTGAAGATTGAGAATAAGTAAGCTCGCACTTAGTCGTGTCAAACGACTTCCTTTATATACATGCTTTCGACATTCCTCTCGAAGATATTTCTCATTTTTAGAAATATCAATGCTCTCATTGTCATTTTGATACCAATCCTCAATAAAATCTGCCATGCCATCATCTTCATCATTGTCGCACAATCTTTTACTTTATCTTCTTTTGAATATAGATCTTTCAACCTTGCATATTCCATAGGATCACTTTTGCATAGCCTCCTCATAGAAGCTTCTAATAAATGAGGTCTTACTAGCAATTGTGAATGGTGTGGTGGAATATCATCAACATCATACGTTGGAATCTACACATATAAATAAAATTCATTAGTATTGCATAAATGAATAAAAAGTAAACTTTAAACATAAAATTAAATATATAAGTTATTAAATATGGATTAGAAATTTTTATTCTCTCTAGCTAAAAGGTGCTCTTGGAGGTCTACGCCATCCATAATTCACTAATAGTTCATCACCAGCATGTAATGTAGTAATAGCATTGACAACTATGTATCTTGATACATCTCTACTCATGTATGCATGGTGATTCATGACTATTTTCACGCTCCTCAAGTGTGCACTTAGTCCTTGAACTATTATGTAACCCTCAACTACTACTTATTAAACCTGCTATATTTCAATGCATGTAAGGTCTTCCATCAATATATAATCTTTCATTTTCTTCATGTAAAATCCTTCTACTAGTAAGGGATGTTGTGTTCAAGCATATTCCATATGTACTCATGCTCTGAACATAACATGAAAGTCGATGCCGATCTCCCCATCCATATATAGGACCACAAAATGACATAAGAGTGACTTCAAAGGTCGGAGGCACATACAAATCCTCTACAATAAAGACACCACGACCAGCATTAGTAATAGTGGATGGAGCAATCATATAGCGATTACCCCAAAAGTTGAAAACCTCTCCATCTAAAGGAAGTGATCCTCTATTCCATCCTCCATATCTTCTTCTATCATATATATGTTTGTACTAGAGAACCATCACGAGCTAGCAATGGATAATCTCTAGCCATTTTAGTATCTAAACTAGGAGATAGAGGATTTCTAGAAACCTCTGCTTGTAATTGATGAATAGCAAGTCCATGACGTGTAGGAGGTATATTAACATTATGAGAAAAGTTATCATCATCATCATCATCGAGCAAGTATTCCTGTATATCAACACTAATTTGATTTTGTATATATGGTTTTTAAATAAAATAATGACATTAAGTTATATAAAAAATAATACTCAAGCATTATCACGTTGACCAGGTGATAGTGCATGCTCTAAAGTGCCATACTCTCCCTCATGTTCAATACATTTCAATCGTGGTCTTCGATACATGCCATAACAAGAGTTACACCAGCATATAATATGCTCTTGATAGTAAAATTCATCATAATTCCTATCGGAGGAGACATGTGAAGTCTTTGCATGGCTAGGAGGTGGTGGAGTACCCTCTGATTGATCAGAATCTGAGTTAATAAGAAACAGGAAAGTAAATAAGTTATGTATCCATCACATATATTTAAAATTAAATGTTTGATATACTTACAATATATAGTCATTGCACGATGAGGAGACGGTGGTGGAGTTCCATCTGATTGATCACAATCTACAAATAATGGTATTTGATATTAATAATCTGATTATTTACATACATAAACATTCACATATGCATATTTTTACATACACACATATTCACATATACACATTTACACATACACACATATTCACATATACACAAATACACATTATTGTGGGATAAATGCATGTATTTTGTATGAATGAGTGTATATGCATGCATATGTGTGTACGTATATATGTGGATATGTATATGTGTGTTTATGTTATATGTATGTATATGTGTATATGTATGCATATATGTATGCATATATGTATGTGTATATGTTTGCATGTATATTTGTATGTGAGTGTGAGTATGTGTATGTGTATGTGTGTGTATATATGTGTATGTATTCTGATGTTTTTTCTGTTTGAGATTAAATTAACCAAAGATATTGTATGGTGGAAAAAAATAAGAGGCGACCTAACATACCATCTGAGACGTGGCAGTTTTTTGTAGACAGCTGCATCTTCATGAGTCATTTCCTCAGTAGAAGGTATACAAATTAATAGTTTATATTTATAATTTTCATATATTTTAGTATTTTTTTACATTTAATTTATATATTTCTTTTTTCTTAAATAAACAGACTATTGCAAAGAAGAGAGTTGAGTCGGGTCACACATCACACCTAGGCCAAATGGGCCATCATGGTTTTGTAGCTACATTTGTAAGTATATGTGTTATTGTGAGTATATTTTCTATTCTAGTTAAAATGCAAGAAACTAATCATGGCCGATATCCTACGAAACATGAGATTGAGTATGCTACACATTTTGGATATTGGCATTTGAGTGAGTATATGCGAGATCATCTGGATGCCTTTGTGAGTATTATTAAATTTTATATAATTATTAGATTTTTATGAATGATTTATTTGTTTTACTTATTTATGTTTGTTACATGTAATACAAGAGTATTATGGAGAGGAAGATATGGATGAGGTGGAGAGACAGACACAGGAGGGACGATCTTGATCGTCACAGGGTGATTATGATGATAAAGATGCGGATGATCAGGATGATCATCATGCTGCTGATGATGATGATGATTATGATTCTTTATTATGACATTGGATTATATGTATTTACATATACATATATATATATATATATATATATATATATATATATATATATATATATATATATATATATATATATATATATATATATATATATATATATATATATATATATATATAATCTATATATTTTTCATTTCAATTATGTTTTGAATTGTGTGTATGGTATTAAGTAATGAAAATTTTTGTTCTATTGACTGTTATTATTGTTTATATTAAGCATGTGTTTTAGTACTTTAATTGTATAATTCATTCATATGTGTGTACGTAAGTGTATATGTATGTGTGTGTATATGTATGTATGTGCATGTGTATGTGTGTGTATATGTATGTATGTGCATGTGCATGTGTAAGTGTATATGTGTGTATATGAGTATGTGCATGTGCATGTGTATGTGTGTGTATATGTATGTGCATGTATATGTGTAACTCTATGTGTATATGTGTGTATGTGCATGTATATGTGTATATGTATGTATGTGCATGTGTGTGTGCATGTGTATATGTGTGTGTATGTATGTGTATATATGTGTATGTGTGTGTATATATACATATGTGCATATGTATGTGTATGTGTATAAACATATACAAATGTATGTATATGCATGTGTATATGTATGAAACATGCATGTGTGTGTGGATGCATTTCCATTTGCATCCATGTCCATGCATGTGAATGTGCATGCATGTGGATGTGCATATACGTGTATTTAAGTATATGTTAATGTGTGTATGTATGTATATATATATATATATATATATATATATATATATATATATATATATATATATATATATATATATATATATATATATATATATATATATATATATATATGCAATAACGCATGCATGTAAGTTTTTTTATGTGGTTGTAGAAATGTTTGTGCATATGCATGTGTATGTGTAAGTGTATGTGCACATGTATCTGTGTGTATATGTGTGTGTATGTGCATGTATATATGTGTGAATGTGCATCTTCATCATGTGTAAGTGTATATGTGCATATCAATAAGTGTGAGCATGCTATCTAATGAAAATAACACAAT
This sequence comes from Ceratopteris richardii, assembly GCA_020310875.1. Classification (NCBI taxonomy): domain Eukaryota; kingdom Viridiplantae; phylum Streptophyta; class Polypodiopsida; order Polypodiales; family Pteridaceae; genus Ceratopteris; species Ceratopteris richardii. The sequence continues at coordinate 137,235,102 of CM035419.1, forward strand.
TCAAATGATATACAAAGAATAGAAATTGTACTTACAATAGTTAGCCATACTTTTTGCTTGGTTAGCTTCTTGAATAACCTGCAATAAAGAGAGAGAGAGAGAGAGAGAGAGAGAGAGAGAGAAGAGAGAGAGAGAGAAGAGAGAGAGAGAGATAGAGAGAATTTATAGAGAGAAAGACATAGAAAGAGAGAAACAGAGAGAGAGAGAGACAATAAGATAGAGCTTATGCAAAACAACAATTCTGCATATACTTGTTTCAGCTCGTAAGCGTAGCGCAATTGCGAACGTTAGAGAGCTCTTCGATCATATGCGTGAAAATGCCGATCGAAGAGCCTCCAACGTTTTAATTTTTTTCAATCAACAGATCATCGTGTAAGCGATCGTAACACGTCGTAAAAACCACTGGAATTGACGTCGCATAAGTGACCTTTTTTAGCATCGCTAATGCGACACTTTTTTAAATCGTCACGTCACTGACGCTCTATGCGAGCGTCACACAGCCCGTCATGCCACGTGTCAAAAAAAACATCATTTGCCTCGTTGTTTAATCGACGGTCCACGCTCGATGCTCTTTGCAATGCATTTTGCAATTTTATAGCAATGAAATTGTGTCGCCTTAACCGTCGCTATGCACCCGTATTCCTTGTAGTGTGGCATGATCTATGTCAATAATACTTACACCCTCAGATGATGATCCCGGGTACACACATATGGATCATTGTTTTGTCTAAAAAAGAACTTCAAATTTTTGAAAAAGGAAAAAAATACAAGTCCACTAGAGAGAATTATAAGAAAGATGGTTAATAACCTTTTCATCTCCTTCATCGGTGATCTAGTTGACTTTCAGCTTATTATTTTCTAGGATAAAATCTCTATGATATCTAAAAGGGGGGGACTTGATGTAAAGATCTTTGCTACCAGAATGGTCAAACTGGTCATAAGGTCTACCATCCCTTGTATAGGAAAAATTTTCTTATTGTATTCATAATCATGTGGGAGGATTTATGTTAACTAGCCTTTGAGACGGTGGCTTCCCATCAAGGCGTCAGTATATACCTACAAGAGGAACTTAGTATGATTGTCCTTACATGTGTAGGTTTAATTAATTTAAAACACTTGAACTAGGCAAATTGCAAGCAGAGGAGGAAAGTATCTAAGCACATGGATGCAAAGGAATGGGCAAATCCCCTAGGGTTGGCCAACGAGAACCATTTTAGGACTTTGAAGTTTAAGCAAAGAAGATGCATGATACCCTTAGCAAAATCTTTTGGGCCATAATGGCTATACAATGGAGTGGACAATAATAAGAGGCCTAACATGTCCACATCCCGTAGGGCAGTTGGTTGCGCTTTGGCCTCTTGAGGTGGAGTTCCAGGGTTCAAGCCCTCGGTTGGACATGTAATGACTTAGGCCAGTCAAACCGGTTGTAACAAAATTGTCTTCTTCTCTAACCCTTGCTTTGTGGGATAGAGGGGTCTTGTGGGTACTATGCCCATTCACTTGTACAGTTGCAATTTCAAAGTTAAAGCTCAGGGGAGTAGGCTTTGGCTAAACCTTGATTTAAAAAATGAAAAAATAAAAAATAAAAAATAAGAGTGCTAACATGAGAATGCTCCTTGAGAAGAAAACAATTGATTTCATGATTGACTCGCCATTTCAAGAGGAGTGCGAAAGTCATCCACCACGGTAACCTTGTCGAGTAAACTATCTTTTCAGCCTTTCTTGCACTTGATATCAAACCATGTGAATAATCTCACCAACATGGAAGCTATCCGTACATGGTCAACCTCCTTTAAGAATGGCATCATAGGATTCTCTTCCACTTGTATAAAAAAGTTGATGGATGATCTTATTAGTAAACATGTTAGGTTCCTTCAATATCTTTCTATGGGAAAAGCCACCTATATTACTATTTGACCTCCAAATTGTGTTAGAAGAGGGGAGAACTCCTCTATATGACAGATATAAGCTCCATTTCTCCAACTCCATACTTATTTATATAGGAATTCACCTAGTATATCTTTGAACATCTACTTCTTTAGGGTCCCATTCTCGAAGTTACAAATTTTCATAGTATATGACATAAAAGGTATAATCCATTGTAAGTAGTAGTCTCATAGGAACAACTCAACTATGTTGTTAGCAATCCAGTAATCTAATAGCAAGTACTTGAGAGAATCAAGTTTGGGACTATTTGCATCAATAGGTTGGTTGGGGTTGGGACTCGAACAAGTATAGTCTTGGGGAATTGAAGATTGATTTTTGATGCTAGAAGGCATTATTAAGTCCTCCTTATATATATTATATATAGGTATGGAATTTCATATACATAATAGATAGCAGATGCTAAACTTGGATGAATCTATGATATCAACACGACTCCTTTAGATGTCACCATGAGGATAGTTATGTTAGAAAAGATAGTACTAAACTTGGTTGACTCTATGAGATCAACACATGACTCCTTTAGATGTCACCATGAGGGCAGTTATGCTAGACAAGATACTAAACTTGGTTGACTCTATGATATCAACACACGACTCCTTTAGATGTCACCATGAGGTAGTTATGCTAGAAAAGTGACAGATAGGACCCCATATGAATGGCTTAACACCTAAAGAATTATATAATGGGACCTTGGCTAGCTGCCCCTTGTCCCTCACACACATGGGGATCAATGTCATGATCCATAGGAATGTCATGATCCCTATGGATCAATATTTGACACTCTCTTCCCCTTCTAAAGCTCATTTTCCTCAATGATCAACGAGGGAAAGTGCTTACGAACCAACGCTTCTGATTCCCAAGTAGAGTCAATAAGTGGTAATCCTCTCTAGGCTACTAGATATTCTTGGATGACATGATTCCTCAATTGCTTTTGTCTCTGATCTAGTATCCTATTTGGAGATTGATCTGTGTTATTACTTTCCTATAAATAAACAATACCTTCTATTAGATTATCCTCCCTAGAAATATACTTCCAAAGTTTACTGACATGAAACACTGGATGAACTCTGCAATTTGGAGGAAGCTCTAATCAGTATGCAACTTCACTTAGCTTTTTAACTATCTTCCAAGGTCCACGAAACCTCGCTGAAAGCTTGCTACACTTCCTTGTGGAGAGTGAAGTAGATCTAGTTGGTACCTGAAGAAGGACTCTATCTCCATGCTCAAAGGACCTAGGAGATCTCTTCCTATCAGCATACTCTTTAGCCCTATCAAGTGCTTGCTGCATCTTGGCTTTAGATATTTCTAAATTTTCTTGGAAGTTTGCTAAGAACTCCCCAGCACTAGGACATTTCTTTGGTATGCCTATGGTACTGGGAGCATTGGGATTCATGCCATAGTTCATCTCAAAAGGAGACATACCTAAACACCTTGTGAGGCTTATTGTTATAAGCAAACGGAACTAGTGGCAAATAACTATCCCAATCTGTTTGTCTCTCGGACACATATGGCCTCAACATATCCTCTAAAATATAGTTGACCCTCTTGATCTCACCATCTCTCTGAGGATGATCACCAGTTCTCATCTATAATGACACCTTCAGTTTGTCAAATACAAACTTCTAGAAGTGTTTTGTAAATTTGACATCCCTATCTAAAACTATGGATGTCGGTAACCCATGCAATCTGAAGGCATCCTAGATAAACAACTCTGCTACGTGTGGAGCTTCTATGTTCTCCTATGTGGGTATGAAATGAGCCATCTTGCTCAATCTTTCTACCACAACTAGGATAGTATCCTGCTTCCTTTGGGTCCACGATAACCCAACTATGAAGTCCGTGGATACACTATCCCAGTTATGATCTAGAATCTGTAAAGGATGCAAAAGGCATGGTGTCTTTACCCTTTCTGCTTTGTTGACTTGACACATAAAGCATTGTTGAACATAAGTGTGGACATCTCTGGCTAATCCAGGCCACCAAAATGTTCTTCTAACAAGTTGTAGTGTCTTGTCAACACCTCGATGTCCTGTGCAAGGCACATCATGGTTACCGTGCATGATGTTTCTTCTCAAATCTTGGAATCTGGTACGTGAACCTTTCCTTTCCATTTGATTATTCCATTCTCCTGTGAGAAATTGGAATACGGAATGGACTTGTTCGCTCTACTAAGGGAAGAGACAACTGGAACTATCTTGATACATGGTGCAAATTGTTTACTCTTCGTCTGCAAGTTCTTCGCGAGCTTCTTCCACACACAGAAATGCGTTTTGTTCACCTCCCAGCCATGCCTGAGTGCCTCCTTGTTTTCTTGTGAGAGAGAGATAGATAGAGCCCTCAAAACTACTACGTGTAGTGTTAATAATCTCTTTAATACAAGAGATTGCTCTCTCCCCCTTCTACCAAATGGGCATAATGCCCTTATTGATGCCAGGTGGCATCTATGCTACCTCACTCAAGAGTGTGCATCCGTAATATGACATTTCCTTCCCCTTGAAAACATTTTCATCCTCAAAAATGTAAATGAAATGTCCGTAATGGTAGAAGAAAGTGCTCGGACTCCCCTGAACCCCATGTACTCTATGTACATGGTCATCTCTGTGTGTTGTTTCCCCATATCCTTCCCCTTAAGATATCTCATATGAGATCATCTCAAAGGTGGGAAACCCTCTAAGTGGTAACTACCATCTCCCATGTACACTCTACTTCCAAACTATCACTCCCATAACATACAACATCATCCAAATGACCTAAATCCATATGATGTATCCTGTATGGAGTAATAATATGAAAGGCAAGTGTAAAAGTGTCAAACTTATAAGCTTGACCATATCATAATGGAGATAATAAACCATAAAATCCTCTGAAGTATAGAACAAAGTCCCATAACAAGTGAATTCAAACCCATCTAAGACTAAATGATAGATTGCCCTCATAAGACTCCAGGTCTTCCTAACATTGAGTGTGCTCACAGGTAATAGTTTCCTCTAAACTACCTTGTGTCTATGCAATTCCATCATCTAACTCATGGTAGTAAAATGCAATCTCTACATTTCACCAACCAAGAAGTCTGTGGTTTTTCATCCATTACTTGTGGACTAAGTTCTATTAGAAGAGCATCTATTGGCACTTTTGCAAACTCTAATATTTCTCTTCCCTATACTTTGCCATATGAATGCAAAAAGCATTCTCTTTGAGATGCAGATAATCCCTAAGTACCCAATTTCTTAGTTGATGCTCATGATGTAACATCAATTAAGAATTTGGTACCCCCAATAGGTTAGATATATCCCTATCTCCTAGAAACTCAAAAGAGAAGTTTAGTTAATCTACTCCTAGTCTAACTAATGTCAATAACTAGATTATCTCATCTAGTCAAGGACCATCACTGAAAATAGCATAACTGATTCTCTCTAGAGTTTACAAGTGAGACTCAATCTAACCATCATGATTAACTGATCTCCCTCTTGTCTTTGATAGAAGAGTGCCACTTCTATCTAGACAACCTAAAAGTGAGAAGGTGAAACTCTCTCTCTCTCTCTATTCAATCTATTCTAAGGAAAAGAGCTCTAGCAGTGGAACCTATTCCACTTTCCCTTTCCCGTTGAAAGAGATTCTGTTGAATCCATTTACTCTGGTCATAACTGGGAACATAAATATAAGTTCTCCATGTTTTCCTTCAAAACTAGTGGAGAAAGAGACTCCCATGTGAAGGAAAATTAGATTGAAAAGTAGAGTAAATGAATTCCTTCTGAAATAAAGACTAAGAGATGTTTCCCAAACACCTCTTCTATCTAAAGGAAAACATACTCTATTCTTCTCCTTTGAAGAAATCATGTTTTCCTTTCCTTCTTTCTCTCTCAAAGAGCAGGAGCTAAAGTGAGACCACTTTCTCCTTTCCTTAAAAGAGAAACTCATGAATTTATTTGTGATACCAATGGTGATAAAATCACCTATCACATTCTCTACTGGAAGAATGAATCTTCCCTAAACTAAGTAGGATAACTCCCAATCCTAAGGAGATGTTTACTAAGAGCTCTCCTCTAATCTAGTGAGACATGACGCAATGAATGATGAGTCTTTTTCTTCCTGGCCATAGAAGAAGAGTGCTCAAAGGGAAGTCGTTTCCACCGTCCCATACCAGTGGAACCTTCTTCCAATCCACAGTGTCATACCTACACTAAACCGAATATATATTCCATGTAATGGAATATGTAGGTGGACTCTAATGAATCCCATATCCTAAAATTATATCAGTGGACTCAAATGAGTCCCATGTTCTTGAACTAGTATAGTTTGGTTCTAGTCAACAATGTGACAATGGATATCCCCTTCTGTTCCAAACCAACTTGTTCCTAGGTACAAAGACTAAGTCTAGGTACCTCTCTGTAGATCCCAAGATACATATATGTATTGGGTACCCCAACTATTCCTGACTAAGGGATCTATGCTCTATACCATAGAGCTAGTGCCATGTCTGTGGCCTTCCTAACCATCACTTGAATCACATAAGCACTCGTCAATGTTGTCTCATGAAACCCATCTCTGTGATCCCATCTAATTGGTTTCCTTAGTAGTGTAGCAAAAATGCTTCACTACTTGGTCAAGCGATGTGCATGAGTGAAACTAGTCACTCTTTGGGTATTCATCATGATATCCCATAGTCTCCTAATCATCATGTGAGACTCTTTTGAAGATAAATAAATCTTCACTACTTTCGAAATTATCATAAACGTATCTCCCGTGCCTCTATGCAACTTCCTATAACCTATAGGATTGCTTGTGCACATTACTAATGGTGAAGATGTAGCTCCTTCTCTTAGCAATCCTATGGTCTAAATCCATAAGGATTATGTGTAGGGATCTTATTTCTATTGAAGTTGCCTTATCTATACTAGTGTGATGGTACTAAGTCCATCAAATACATGCTTAGAAGCATGCCTACATCTTATTGATGTTTGCAGAAAAGGCATGTTACCATGCCATAACATTCTTACCTAAAGGTAAGTGCGTATATAGCGCCATGTGGCGGGAAAATTTTTGATAGCATTTCCCCAAGGAAATGGAATCCCAAAAAATTTAAACCATAACTCGATGGCACACAGGCCATCCAACAACATAGGGCTTCACAGGCCCATGGCACGCACACCATAAAGTCATAAATGGACTCCATAATCTGCAAAAACATAAGAGCAATTGCTAGCAACAATTCTCTGTGTTGCATAGCCATATAGTTTCTGCAATCCTCTTTCCTGCAAACAATCAAAAAGTATACTTCTCGCCTATTGATCATAAAGTAAAATGCCTGAAGCATAAAGCATACTTCCCTAAATGATTTGGTATTCGAATTGCATGCATCCAATCCTTCTCCATGAGCATCGAGACCTCTGCACCTTCCTCCTCAGGTCCTAACATAAGCTCTAAAGTGGCAACGCATTCTTCCATCAACCAAATCCTAAAATTCTCTTGATAATCTCAGAGAGCAACATATGAAGATGCTTTGGACTATTTTCAACTTTCCAAATCCTCCCTTTGTGCATGCTAATTCGCTGCCCAAAAGAGGCCTAAATCAAGATTTTTTTGCTTTTATGCAAAACTTAAATGGGAGCTCTTAGCAAACTTCTAATCCATTCCAAATGTGGATTTTTCTTAGATTTTCTTATTTTCCATGGTAATACATACATCATACTTCATGTATGTATGCAATACCCCATGGGGAGCCTCTTAAATGTTCTTTTTTCTTACTCCCAAAAGTGGAGTTTGATAAAAATTAACATCTGAATTTTTTTCAAAAAGGGTGGAAAGGGGTTCTTTGAGGATACAAAATGCCTCCTTAACTTATCATTTTGATGAATCTAATGATTTTCCTAACAAGTCCACACACCATACTCTCAGTATATATACTTTTTCCCATCCATCCATAGCTATTGCACCTCTTTTTCCCTCTTCCAAAATAGGAATTTCTTAGATTTAGGTGCTGAAATTTTTTCTCAAACTGTGATGGAAGGGGATCTTGTGGATCTTCAAACTCCCATATCTTGGATTTCTTGATTGCATATGGAATTCAATACAATAGACTATAGGTGTGCATGATTTTTCCTACCAAACTAAGAAAAATCCCACTTCATTTTCCTTGCCCAAAATGGCTATTAGTCAAAAATAGCTCCCAAAATTTATGTGAAAATCATCAAAATAGGCTATTTTGAAGGCACCTAAAGCTTATAGTTTCTTGTAATTTTGAGCGAATTGTTAGCTCTAGATGAGAGTATACTTCTCATACTCTCCATACATGTAGCTTCCCTCCAAAATTTTGGCCTTCAAACCCTTCCTTTCCCTTCTCATTAGGCTTTGTTTCTTCCATGAATTTGACATTGAATTTTCATAGCAAAGAAAAGTACGAACTATCCTTTTTCTCCTTCATGATGCGTTGCCCAAATCCTCAAATTCTACGGAGTTGGATTGCATCCTCATCCAATATTGTCTTCATAGCTCTAGTTGAGTAGCTGATATGGAAACCTCTCTCCCTTACTCCTTGATATGCTACGAATAACCTCTTCTTGAGAAAGGGGGAGAAAAAGTATGTTTTCTCATCTCTCCTCCTCCAAGGAAACGCACCACAGATTCAATTCGAAAGTAGTTTGCCTACTCTGTAAGATAAAGATCGCCTCTATTTTGAATGCCGATCATGGCAGCTGGTCCTCCTCTTCTTTTGGCTTCCGAACATGGTCTTCAACAATATGAATATTACAATCGCGTTGTCTTCTATGGACATCTAGAAGAGATAGCACCTTGGATAGTGCAAGCACCTTCCTTTGAGGGGGCGTGGGTTTGATTCCTCTGCTCTGCAGCATGCGTGCACCACGGATCTATGCTCTGATACCAGTGATACATGGTGCAAACTTTTTACTCTTTGTCTCCAAGTTCTTCACAAGCTTCTGCCACACACAGAAATGCATTTTGTTCACCTCCTAGCCACGTCCGAGCACCTCCTTGTTTTCTCGTGAGAGATAGATAGATAGAGCCCTCAAAACTACTAAGTGTAGTGTTAATAATCTCTTTAATACAAGAGATTGCTCTCTCCCCCTTTTACCGAATGGGCATAATGCCCTTAGTGATGCCAGGTGGCATGCCACCTCACTCAAGAGTGTGCATCCGTAATATGACATATCTCGTCTCCTATAATAGATTCATCACTAATGGCTCTAATAATCTATAACAAATGTGGATCTTCCACATGTGCTTCCTTTATCTTTTGAAGCAATGAGCTTTCTAGAACTGTAAAGCTCATTTGATACATTATTCGTGATAATGCATCGACAAAAATATTCTCTTTGCCTCTTTTATATAGGATTTCCATGTGAAACTCGTGCATGAGCTCAACCCAATGAGCTTGTCTACCTCGAAGTTCTAGCTGGCTACAAAAATACTTAAGTGTATGGTGATCTATGTATACCCTAAAGTGTGCACCATAAAGATAGTGTTTGTAGACTTTAAGTGCATGCACCATTGCATACAACTCCTGTTCATGCATTGGCCAATTGTGTTGTGCATTGGTCAATTTCTTACTCTCCAAAGCTATTGGCCTGCCATCTTGGCTCAAAACTGCCCCTATGGCTATGCCACTAGCATCTATCTCTAACTCAAAGGGTTTCTGTGGATCTATGACTTTGAGTATAGGAGCCTCTGAAACAACTTGTTTGAGAGTATCAAAACTATCTTGCTCCTCTTGCTTCCATGCAAATGGAACTTTGCCTTGAATCAAGTTTCTCATACGTGCTGCTATCAACGAATATGAAGAGACGAATTTTTTATAGAAATCAAAAAGTCCTAGAAATGATCGTAACTACCCCTTATCCTAAGGAGTAGACCAAGATAAGATAACTGAAACCTTCTTCGGATCCATCTAAACTCCATCAACTAATACCACATGCCCTAGATACTCTATCCTCAGAAGAAACAACTCAGTCTTCTCTGGATTAACATATAACTTATTTTCTTTTAAATCATTCAGTACAAATCTCATATGTGTACATTCTTACTATATACTAACAAATCATCAACAAAATCAACAACACATTTTCCAATGAATGATCTTAATATATCATTCATTAACATTATAAATGTAGCTGGTGTATTATTCAAACCAAATGGCATGACCAAGTACTCATAATGACCAAAACATGTTCTGAAAGCTGTCTTATGTACATCATGATATCTTACTCTAATTTGATGGTAGCCACTTTTTAAATCTATTTTACTAAATACAATGAGCAACTTCATAGCCGTTACCAATTGCATCTCTTGGAGATCTCGTTCTTCATGGATTAGTAGTCGCCTTCCTTCATGCTCAAACTATAAAAATGGGAAGCAAAGTCAATGATTGGTCTCTTCCTTGCATGCCACTTCTTACTAAGGACGACATAACATGCTAGTATCACTATCTAAAACTCCAATCTATCCTTATACGACTCGATCTAAATAGATAGATCAACAACTCTTCAATCCCATGCCTTTATTCCCTTCCCATCGGCTAACTCTACTGGGTAGGCATACTTTGATGGCATAGTCTCTAGATGTAACCTCTTGACTAGTTGGGAACTAATGATTATGTGTAGAACAAGTGTCAAAGAGTACCTTCACAGGTTGTCCTACCACAATTCCCCTCATGACAATGCAATCTATGTCGGGAAACTGATATCCTTTCTGTGCCATTAGAGAAAGCACAACATCTGGCACATCCAGGACCTTCTTTGTGACTATCATCACCACTCTGGGAGATGATAATGGTGAGGGGGGATGTCCAAATTCATCCTTATCATCACTCCCTTCCTAAGTAGGATTTATGACTATGGTGGAGGCTATCTTCTTTTTCTTAGGACAATCCTTGGACAGGTGCCGCCCTAGAAATCCATAGCATAATCCTTCTTTCATTGCCTTCTCTTTCTGCTAAGGGGTAAGTAAAGACCTATTATAAGCCCTCTCAGCCAGAGCAGACACTTTTCTCTTACCTCCTACAACTGTCTTGATCATATGCACCTGCTTAGCCTCTCTAAAAGGATGTGCACTGACCAAGCCAGGAGTAGGTGTGGGGAAGGATCGGTTGACCTTAGGCCATGAGGACCTCTGACCCTGGAAGCCTATGCCTCTATGTCTATCCTCATAGACTAAAGCCATCTCCATAGCTTGTGCCAAGGCTCCTTCCTCACCAAAGTTCTAATAGTTTCCCTAAGTCCCAAGATGAACTTGTGGACCTGGAGAAACTCTAGGATAGTATTAGGCACTTTAAGAAGTACCTCTCTATACCTATCTGCGTACTCCTGAATTGTTAGGTTCTTGTGACTCATGAAGAACCACGTGTCTAGTGCTCTAGACCTCTCATCAAGGGGGTGCAAAATTATTATAGAACAAGATCTTGAACTGATTCCAAGTCTCAGGCTCTTTCTTATCTTGTTCTATCTTACACCACCACCTATGTGCAACATCCATAAGGTTATATGTAGCTTGCTAAATCTTGTGCCTGTCATCTACAATATGACACAAGCAGAGGCACTGCTCCCACTTGTTCAGCCACCGCTTAACAACATTAGAAGTCCTAGCACTAGTCGAACCATGATATCCAGGCAGCTTAAGATCCTTAAGCTACCATCTAGCCTCTTTGACTGGAATGCTATCTCTAAGGACTTCTGGAGTTTGATGCACATCTAGAACATCTACATCCATCCCTGGAAAATCAGGTGCTGGCACCTCTTCCTCTTTCTTGGACCCACTCACGTGTACCAAGATATCATGAAGAGTGCTCTCTAAACTGGTAATCCTATTACTCATGGTGTGCATGGTATCTGCAGTAAGCCTTTATTCAATGGAAAATAAATAAACAAGAAACTTTTAGTATGTTTTGAATGCTTGAATGCATATGCATACTAGTTTTCTAAAAATGTTGGCAGTGTAATGGTGAAATTTTGAAAACTCAAAAAAGTGGGTAATTCGTTGTCTCAATTCTTAAAGTGATGAAAAACAAAAGCGAAGTGGGTTCATCTACTGTGTGAGAAGAGAACAAGCACCAGTGCGCATACTCCAAGACTTATATCCCATATGCCTTGTTACCATGCACATAGGGTAGCAGATATAGGAAACAAACTTGGAAGTGGTTAGAACTCACAAGAGATAAGTGCGTTGAATCTCTCTCTCTCCTGGTACGGGTAGGCCTCAAGGGTGCGGGCAAGATGGTTGTAAATTCAGGTAGACACATGGGTTGTCGGATCCACCGATGAGAGCATAGGTCATTATATGCAAGGGGTCCTATAAGCGCCCCCTCCATCTCTTTTATCATCTGCTCTTCTCACAAAAAGCAACCAAAAATGCTCAAGGAGGATGGAAATACTCTCAACGATGACAAAAAAGCTTTCGATGATGACCGAAAAATGTTCATGCAAAGACATACAATCAAGATGTAGTTTGCTCTGATACCAATTGTTAGAAATCACTTGAGTGATGTGTGTGTGACTCACCTCCCATCCATATATACCCTCTTGTACTCTAAAAATAGCAATGTTCTGGAATAGTCTAGTGTGAACATGTGGCCATCATGCAACACTTATTCCCATTACTACCAAGTACCTTAGGGTATCCCTCGATCTTGGGACCTTGGCTAGCTCGCACTTGTCACCACTTGAATGATGTGTGTGTGACTCACCTCCCATCCATCCTCCCATCCATATATACCCTCTTGTACTCTAAAGTAGCAATGTTCTAGAATAGTCTAGTGTGAACATGTGGCCATCATGCAACACTTATTCCCATTACTACCAAGTACCTTAGGGTATCACCTGAGCTTGGGACCTTGGCTAGCTAGCCCTTGTCCCTCAAACACATGGACTGATCCCTATGGATCAATGTCATGATCCATGTGGATCAATGTCTGACAATTCTTGAGGTAAAAATTGGAGTTAAGGGGAAGGAAATGTAACATGAGTTATCCTTCATTATTCTTGAGTAAGAGGTGTGAACCACCTAATTAGAGAGAGAAATAGGTGATATACGAGCCACACACGGCTGGGAAAAAGAAAACTCATTGATCTTTGTGCTTAGTGTGGGAATTTCGAGAAAGAACTCCAAAAATGGAGGCTATCATTGGGGATTGGGCTACCACATCCATAAGTGTAGAAATCTCCTTGCAATCCTCCATGTCAAATGCCTTCAAAAGATGACTTGCATAATTTTGTCAAGAGATGAAAAATTTCCCTAGTTCTAGGCATGATTCAAGGCCTAAGCAAAATTGCATAAAGCCAAAGTCTGTCATTTGAAATTATGAACTCATGGCATCTTTCATTTGTTGAAGAAGAAAATCATCATTTCTTGTAATCACAAGGTCATCTACATAGAGCACAAGCACAATTGTCTTCCCTCCTCTCTTTAGAACATACAAGTTAGCATCAGAAGCACATCTTTTGAAACCTAGATCCAAGTGATACTTATCTATCCACTAGTATGATGCTCTTAGGGCTTGTTTCCACCTATATAATGCCTTTTTCAACCTGCATAACTTGTTCTTTGAGTGGAGAGCCTGAAACCTTGATGTTTGAGACAGATATACCTCGTCCTTGAGGTCTCCATTCAAGAACACTAATTTGACATTCATGTGATAGAATGGCCATCATTTATGTGCAGCCAAAACTAATACTACTTGGATAGTAGTCATCCTTGCAGTTGGGGAAAATGATTCACCAAAGTCCATCCCTTCAACTTATGAATACCCTTGTGCAACAATTCTTTCTTTGTACTTTTCCAAAGTACCATCAGCCTTGTACTTTAGCTTCTCGACCCACTTGGTGCCAATGACTTTGCAATTAGGGAGTCAATGCACTAGCTCCCCAATTTCCATTCTTCGGGATATTGTTGTATTTTGTTTGCATGGCAGCCCTCCAATTCGGATGATTTAGTGCCTCTATTACATTTGTTGGTTCCTTTGCTTGTTCTTGAATGAGCTCAACCATCAGGGCTATAGGTACAATATGGGTGCTTACCCTTCTCTGTTTCTATATTCTCTATGATCACCTTGGTCCATATGCAGCCTGTTCTAGTGACTATGGGATTGGGTTTGCAAAATCATAGAACTACTTCAGCCAAGGTGGCAATGGCTTGTTTGCTTAGGTGACGATAGGTTGGTAGCTTTCATAATCATCATTTGACGATGATGATTCCTTGTCTTATGTAGAAGGAATAGCTCTTGATCAAGGTTCATAGCAGATTAATCCTTTTCCTAATGATAAAGTGGAAGCTCTACTTTCCTCATCCATTGCATGTGGTTGCTCCTCCTTAAACACACATCATGACTCACCATGATCTTCTTACCCTTAGGGTTGTAAAGCTTATAATACTTCTTATCATTGTTGTGCTCGAAAAAGATACATTTGATGCTTTTTGGTTGAAGCTTCTTCCTCCCTATCTAGAACATGTACATAACATTCATTTCTGGATATTTTGAAATGGGAATGACATGCTTTTTACCAGTGTGGGCCTCTTGTGGAGTCCTTCCATCAAGTGCATTGGTGTAACTTTGATTCAAGAAGTAGATAGCAATGTTGAAAACCTCTACCCAACATTGATTTGGCAAATTATTTCCCTTTAATATGCACCTTGCTATCTTTGTGATGGTTCAATTCCAACGTTTTGCAACACCATTTTGTTGAGGGCTATGTGCCACTATGAGTTGATGCTTGATTCCTTTACTCTTGCAGAAATCTTCAAAATTTGTTGATGTAAACTCACCACCACCGTCTATCCTAAATTTCTTCATCTTCTTACCTGTTTCAATTTTGACAAGATTAGAAGTGACCATATTAAAGTCCCCCCATGATGAAAAATGGACCAATGGGGATAGAGAGCTCATCCTAGAACTTAATAGTGGCCTAAATTATGTTTAACGCATAGCTACTAACCATAGTATAGTGAATAAGGATATTGAAGAAAATGGAAACCCATTGATGAGCTGGAATAAGGTGATCAACAGAGAAATTGATACCAATAGTTGAACCTCCTTTACCATACGTGTGCTGAATGTAGAATGAATCATGCCTAGAGGAAATAGTGTTAAGGATAGAATGAGGTTTGTTACCACCAATCTTGACCTCTCAACAGCTCATAAATTTAGCAATCAAGGAGAGATCCTTGAGCTAGTTGAAGATGGCTTTAGAACTAGTGGAGTTTGATAGCTCTTTAAAATTTAAGGGTAAACATCTCAATGCATTCATCATGATTCAACACAAATAAGGAAGTAAATAAGTAATCTGGCAACTTGGGAGCAATGTAACCCATCAAACATAGACTAATAGTAAACAAAACCATTAGCACAAATGAAAAGAAACACTCAGACTATATATTTAGGTCTTGTAATTTTTTAGAGGTCTAATCAGAGAGTCAAAAGCTCATACTATCTCTGTTCTTTTTTATTTGATTGTGGCCTAAATAGAAGGTTGCACATCCTCACATTGATTTTTATTTGATTGTGGCCTAAATAAAAGGTTGCACATCCTTATAATGAGTCATCGGAACATCATCAATATCATCATTAGCTAATTGGGACATCTCATTTATCTTTTTTTGTTCATGATTTCCTAGTTCACATGAAAATATATGGTCCTCATTAATCATAGCATTGTTAGATTTTGGACAAGAACTTGTATTAGCGGGGTTAAACCTAGAGTTCACATAGGGGGTAGTATTGGTTCTATATTTTCTCCTCTTCATTGAATTTAGAGTTTGAGGTAGTTTTGATAAATTGGTGAGTTTCAACATTGCGACCTCTATTGTCATTATTAGGCTGACAATTTTCCTTATCTTCATCAAGATTGAACTTTGTTTCTTTATCACTAAGCTCATCAAAATGATTAAAAACATTCACCAATGAGTTAGAAACTTTACCCACTTTCTTCTTTATAGGTTGGGGCTAGCTTTTTTTGATGCCAAATGGAGAGGATCACATGAACTGTAGTCAATACTACTTCTACCCAAAAGCCTTGTGAAAGGTTTGCATGATGCAGCGTAGAAATCACTCTATCCTTTTAGCTTCACCATTCTATACCAGGGTATAAGGAGCTATAAACTCTCTACGAATTCCTCTAGACTAATAGAAAAGGTTGAATTCATGGGAGGTATACTCACCTCATTATCTCAACGTAAAGCTTTGAACTTAGTTCCTTTTTTACTCTCAAGTGAACCAATCCATTTTCTAAAAATAGGGAATACCTCATCCTTCAATTTGATAGGATATACCCATACTTTTATAGTAGCATCATCTATGAAAGTGAGAAAGTAAAGAGAACCACCTAATGTCCTTGTGGACATAGGACCACACACATATATATGAATGAGATCTAAAGGCTAAATTGAAGAGTCAATGTGCATTTTATGCACATTCCTAGTTTGCTTTCCATATTGACAATGCTCACAAAATGAAAAATTAGAGAAAGATAACACAAGTAAGTAGCCAGAATGAGAAAGATTTTCCATTCCACTGCAAGATATGTGGCCCAAATGGCCATGCCAAATACAAGTTGTTGAGTAACAGCTAATAAGTGTTCTTTCTATGATACAAATAAAGGCTAAAATGAGCCAACTTTTCTTCCTTTTGCAATAACCATATTGCCCTTTAATATGCAAAAGGACTTAGCATAGAAGAGCGCCTTGTAACCACGGTCATCAAGTTGACCAACGAACATTAGACTATGTGATAATTGGGGTACATGGCATACATTATGCATAGTAAGTTTTGAACCATCAATGAAGTGTAGAACCACATCTTCAATCCCGACAACATCACACTGGTAAGAGTCACCAAGTCTCATAGTACCAAGAAACTTTGCTGAATAAGTAGAGAACCATTCTCTATGTGACGTCACATGCAAAGAAGCACCCAAATCTAATAGCCACATGTGGCAAAGAGAATCAGTCATAAGAGCCTCAGTAGGCATAGTATTGTCAAGTGTTAACACAGCAACATCATGAAAAATAACATTGATTTCTTCAATCTTCACAGTTGAAGTAGATGGTGCATGTAACTGTTTAACATGTCCATCAACATTCTGTCCTCTACCTTTAACATTCTTTTACAAATAGGAGTCTTTATTCAGGTGTCCTTTCTTGTGAGAATAATGGCTGTTCCAGAACCTGATCCACCAAACATACCTGAGACCTTTGATGCCATGAAAATAGAGAACTTAATAGAATGATAGTGGAGATAGAAGAGTCCAAACACCACTAAGGCTCAAAAAAGGATGACCAAGTGTTAGATTCTGGGGAAAAATTTAGCAAAATCTTCCCAAAAAAATGAATTGATGAACATTAATAACCAACCAAAAGGATTATGTGAGAATAAATGTGCTCACATGAATCAATGTATCATGGAGTAAATCGACCATTGTATAGTTGATAAAACGAAAAAATATAAGAAAATTTTGCCAGATTATCCTCTACAAAATGAGTGTATGATCAATGTCAAAATCTCATAAAACTGCAAGTACTGATATGTTAACCTGCATAGTGAGTCACTGACTCCATTGCATATAGTCTGTTACCCGAAAGAAGCCAATTAGGCTTATCAAGCACCTATGAACAACTAGCATACATCTCCTATGAAAAGGCTAGGTAAGTCTTCCACGTGCATGACCGAAGACACCATGACATTTGGGTGTCTCCTAGTTATGAAAACCTCACCACAACCCTCTCTATCAATCATAAACGGCTTTATGCAAAAACATAACTGCTATATCAATGACCACATGGATGCACATAAGTGGTATCCACAGAAGCATACAAAGTGTGTACGTGCTCAATATATGTAGTAAAATGGCATTGAAAGGCTGAATCCTACTTTCCCAAATGTATTTGATCCAAGATCTAAGAATTTCCTGAGAAGACCTAGGTCTAATATGGCAGAGCCCTATGACCACCCTTTCACTCAATTGAGGTAGTGAAGAGTCAAATGAATTACAATCTATCACTCATGTTGAGTCCTCATTATCTTCACCATTAGATCCCACATTAAGTTTGCGAGCTTCAAACTCATACTCAATTTTAAAAAAATCAAAACCTTTAGTCTTTATAGGTAAAATCTTGTTTCAAAAATATTCAAAAAATAAAAGTGTTGATTTCTTCACAAGATAACGGTAGAATAACTACAAATAGTACATAAAAGAGAATTACATTTTTAAGACAGGTCAAGAAACGTATACTTGAATTTGATGCTTTCATTAAAAACCTTTTGATGCATAAGTTGAATTCACAAAGGCAAGATGCTTGAAATGAAAAGCAAGGTGTATGATGTCGTGATAATATGTTGTATGATGTCGTGATAATATGTTGTATGATGTGAATATGTAAATATGGAGGAATCTCTGCTTTTATTTTCTCAATATTTTCAACTACAGAGTAAGTCCTAAAATTGAACTTGCTGAAACTAATAATAATAATAATAATAATAATAATAATAATAATAAATAAACTAATAATAATAATAATAAATAGTACCCTTTTATTCATTCTTGGAAGAGAACGAGACTTTACATAATGGAAGAGATAATGAAGCCTCTCTCTCTCTCTCCATATATATATATATATATATATATATATATATATATATATATATATATATATATATATATATATATATATATATATATATTTTTCATAGAGGCAGACCCTCTTTCATATGCATGTAATGCACATATGTACAAAAAGATCAAACAACAAGGCACTTTTTTAACTATGGGAAAGTGTGGACATCACATGGGCGAAATATTAAAGAGGAAGCATCACATCTGAGAGCCTAAGAAAGATATACTTTCTTATAACGCAGAAGAATGTCATTTTCTTTCATGCTTTAGAAAAATGAGGCAAGGAAGGATGAACAATGTGGACCTTCCATAGAAAGGAATTCCAAAAAGAAGCTTTATTTTTTGAGACAATTTTTTATTATATTGATGAAAAGAAAATTAGAAAAAGGCTAAAACGAGGTACAAAAGAGGTTAATGATTTTCTTGCCTTTTAGATGGGGCATCCCCCTTTCTTCTAATTTCATTTAATTCCAATAAAAATTTGAGTGTGTTACAAAAGAGAGGAGAAACTGTATGGCTTGTAAGTCTCATGTCAAACAAGAAAAACAAGGAATTGAGGGATGTATTTAAGGGATTACCAAGAAAATCAATAAGATTTCTATTTTTCCATATTTATTGGAACTTCTACAAAAATGGTCCACACGCACAATAACATTACTAATAAGGTTCTTATTCGTGTGTGCAATAAGCAAGTAGTGTTAATGTGGCAGATTATGCATGAGGGGATATGGATCACTATCAAATCAAATAAAATTTGTGGAGCTCCCCCTTGGTGCAAGCAATGTATAAGAGGTAGAGAAAACTTGGAACACATTTTCTTCTCCTATCCTAGAGGCATTTCATTTTGGCAATGCCTCAACAAATTCCTTTTATTGCCAAATCAAGTTAACTGGAAGCAAGTTCTGCTCGAGGAAGTGATCTCGTGCTAGTTTGCTCTATGGAATGCCATTAGGGGCAAATAACTTTGGAGAACTTGGAAGAAAAAATGTGCAGCCAACTTCAACAAACAACACAAAGAGTGGTCTATCGAGAAGTCACTCAAATGTTTAGGTAGGAGGAGCTGTGATTGTAATAAGTCTCCCCTTTTTAGACACCATAGGGTGCTCATTGTAGAAAACAACAAGATGAAAAACAAGTGGGCCCCTCATATACTTATTTTGAAGAACAAGTTGAAAATTATAAGCTAAGGCATCTTCTTCCCAATCTATAGAGGGCAAGTTTAAAACCTTCTTATTCTTTATCATTAGTGGTTTGCTTTAGGCATGCAACTTTTGAGATAACAAGCTCAACATGTGATGATCTAAGATGACACATATCACTTTTTCATTTCTTTGACATGTATAGTGGTCATGCCAGTATATGTCAGGGATACTTCATCTTGCTCAATATTAGCTCTCATCAACAAGTGTATCATGTAAATTTGCATCAGAAATGGAATGATCTGCATCAAAAATAGAATGATCTGCATCATCACACGAAACCTGCAAAGGCTAAGAAGTTGCCTTATTAGGACTAGCACTAGACTGTCCACCTATAAAAAGAGGCAGTAAAGTATCATACATGTCTTTGGAGCTAACAGATGTCTCTTTCGTATATAAAAGTAAGGGTTGAATAGCATCTTCCACAAAACCAACATCAAGGCTAACCAAAATGTGTTTAGTCTATGGATGATACAAACGATAGCCTTTGCTTTCAGAACTGTACCCAAAAAAATACATTTCACTTCTTTATCATCCAATTTTCTGCAATGTTGTTCAGGAACTAATGCATATGCTAGACAACCAAAAACACACAGATGAGCAACAGATGGCTTGCAACCATGTCAAGCCTCACATGAAATAGAAAACTTCAAGAAGTATGAGATAGAAGATAGGAAACTCATGGTGAGAATGCCTAGATGAGAAGCTCTCATGGGAGAAGCTTATGACAATAAACAACAGACTAAGAAAGTTTTGATGATGATAGAGGATGGAGAGGAAAGATGCACATATATAGAACACCACTTGAGTGAGGAAGAAGAATGATAGTTGATAAATATACTCAGAGAGTATAGGGATATATCCATGTGGAATTACAAGGATTTGAAAGGAAGGGATCCATACATATGTTCTCATCCAATGAAGCAGAAGCCTTACACATAAAATGATACTTATGCAGTAAAGATAAAAGAGGATATTGATAGGTTGATAGAAGCTAGCTTTATCTACAAGATTGAGCATACAGAATGGGTGTCCCCCATAGTTTTTGTGTCCAAGAAGAATAAGAAGTTG
Organism: Ceratopteris richardii; assembly: GCA_020310875.1. NCBI lineage: Eukaryota > Viridiplantae > Streptophyta > Polypodiopsida > Polypodiales > Pteridaceae > Ceratopteris > Ceratopteris richardii. The sequence continues at coordinate 137,255,929 of CM035419.1, forward strand.
CATGTATGTGTTAACTTGAAGAAAGTTAATGCTACCATTATAAGAGAGAGCTATATACTTCCTATCACAAAACATTTATTGGAATGTGTAGCAAGTAAGGATGTTTACAGCTTCCTTGGTTACAATCAAGTAGCCATACCCCTATAGTATCAACATACGATGACTTTTGCCATAGAATGGGAAATGCACCCGCTATATTCCAAAGGCTCATGTGTCATGTGTTCAAGACCTCTTTAGAAAGAGTTTATAAGTTTGTGTGGATGACTTATGCGCTCACTCCCACATAAGGTCAACCCACATCCCAAAACTCACACAGATCTTTGAGAAATGTAGAGAACATCATGTGCTTGAATCACAAAAAATGTGTGTTTTCATGGTCATGAAGGGCAAGGTACTAGGCCATATTGCGTCAAAGAAAGGGAAATCAATGGATGAAGACACAATGAGATCTATAGTAGAGTTATCGAGAGCTTTTATACATCTTTGTGGTTATTACTGATGTTTTATTTACATGTATGCAATCATTGCAAAGCCTCTATAAATCCTTAAGACAAATTTCAAGTGGAATGAAGAGTGTGAGAAATCATTTATCAATTTGAAATGATGATTTTTCTCAACCCCTATTTTGACAAGGCTAGATTGGAATAAGCCATTCCATGTCCATGTGGATGCCTCCAATTTTGTTATTGGATGCATGCTTGCACAATCTACATGTGAAGGAATCATATACCTTCACATAGCTTATGCAAGTGGGAAAATTGTACCATGTGAGGCATTAAGAAAGGGAGTTAACATTGTTCCCAATTGTGGGGTCCTTGGTAGCAAGGAGCAGCCACGGTTGAGGGGGTCCAAGGCCCCTTAGCTGGGGTCCAAAGGGGCCAATAGGACCCCTATCTAGGGGGGTCCTAGGGGGCCATCGGTCCCCCTGATGAGGATTGAGGGGCAATGCCCCCAACACGACAGTAAAGGGAATATTACATGGAATATTCCTTATTGAAGTCAAAATTCATTCATATTTATTAGGTCCGTTGAACTGACCTAAGCCTCCTATGGGGATTACACAGGTGGTGGTCATCCACATTCTATTGCCCATGTATAGCCATCCATGAAAGCCACATCTCTCCATTAGTCTATATATACATGACCTCTACACTATCCCAAACATTAAATTGAGATAACATACCTCTACCTTGTAGTTCTCTATCTAGAGCTCTCTAGGTCACCATTTAAGCTCTACCTTGAGAGCACACAGGTGGACAAGACCATCATCTTTGTACTTGCTGTTAGTAGACACTTTTTGAAAATCTACTATATCTATTATCTTCTCTACTAGTGCTCCTATGTTCTTTTGCATAACTACCTTCTTACAAGTATCACATACTCACAAGGACTATTTACAAGCAAAATGATCAGTGAATCTTAGCTTGTTGTGTGGAAGAGGAAGAGCATAAGAAATTGTTGCAATTAGCACATGTAGGTGCATTAGGGTAACATCATTCCAAACATAAAAGGTTACAAAAATTGAAGTGATTAGGTGTATGTTGGCCAACAATGGAAGCAAATATGTATAGGTTGCTCAAGGATTTCTCATCATGTATTAGCAGACCTCCAATTGAACATGCAACATTATATTAAGTGTCTCTAGTACTTGAATGGAGCAGTCCTCTAGTTGAATTTCTAAGGATGAAAAAATTTCCCCAAGAGATGACTTTAGCATGACAAAGGAGTCTAGAGGAGCAAGCCAAAGACTATACACTCATTGGTGATGATCTATACAAGCATGAAAGAAATGGATTTATGAGATTATGCATGCATGAAAGTGAGTATTTGAAGATATTAGAGATTCCACAACGAGGTTGGTAAGAGGACACTTTGGACCTAATCGAGTGATCAAAGATATACTATTTTTAGGTCTTTGGTGCCTAATTGTTGTATGGATGCACGTACCTATATGAAGAGGTGCAACACATGCCAAAGAGTTCAATATTCTATTCGTAAGGATGAGATGCCTCTGAGACCTATGATGGGAGGATGGGCATTCTCTAAGAGGGGTATAGAATTTTTACATCCTATCAACCCCCTAACTAAAAGCTCCCATGCTGAATACATAATTTCTGCCCCAGATTATCTTACCAAATGGGTAGTTGTAAAATCTACTAAGAAGAATGATGTAGAGATGACAACAAAATTCTTGTTTGAGAATGTATTCACAAGGTACAGACTACCTGATATACAGTTGGTAAGTGATGAGGAACTCATTTCCCAAATGAGTTAAGTGAATATCTATTACAAGATTTCATGGTGATTCACAAGACGTTAGAACCATACCATCTCCATGCAAATAGACACACAAAAGTTGCGAATAAGATCATGTGCAAAATATTCACTAAGCTCCTAAACAATAAACATTCAGATTGGGACAAAGAGCTACAACATTGTTTTTGGGCATATCAAGTGGCCTATAAAACAATACTCAATGCAGCTCCCTTTCAGATGGTATTTAGTCAAAATGTTGTGCTTCCTTTAATTTTTTAGTATCCACCATAAAGTTTGCACAAGAGCATCAGTGGATAGGCCATGAGCTATCATCTAGGATCATGGATTTAGAATGCTTAGAAGAGTCCAAACTGAGAGTAGCAATAGGCATATATGTAGCTAAGAAGACATAGAAAGCCTATTTTGATGCATATCTAAAGGACAAAGGCTTGAAATTCCATGACCTAGTATTGATATACACTTTGAAGCAACATGCTTGTAAAGTAGAGGACTATAGCTATGGATCTACGATCATTAATAAAATATCATCCTCTAGAATAGTGCAATTAGCCACTCTAGGAGATGTTTTCCCAATTACATAAGAGTCAAGATCTATGAAGAGCCCTTGATAGAGGAAAGGCTTGCATGGCTCAATGTAATTAAGAGACATAAAGAGGAAGAAAAGCGAACAAGAGAAGAGGCTTAGGCTGAAGTGCTAGAATGCATTAAACGAATGAAGTTAAGACAACAAGGTGTAAACTAGTTTAGAAATGAGGATTTTGAAAGGCTTAATCTAGTGAATTTCCTTCCCCTCTCTGATGGCCCTAGATACCACATGGCAATGTGTCACATGAAGAGGAATAGCTCCCCTAGCATATTTGATAGGTGACCACTCATTTTGATTTAGCTAGGAAGAGGCACTTGTTGGACATAGAGGTCTACGGAAGCACGCAAACAACACAAGGAAGGAGAAGAAGCTTGGAGCACAACACACAATACTGAATGTATTACTAGAGAATGTACAAAGATAAGTAGCCCATTAGGGCAATAGGCGTATATATAAGATGGGGGGAAAAACCTCCTAAAGAGGGAAAAAAGTGCCCCGGTAGTCCTAGTGTGTTCACACACATCACTACCTAAATATATCAACAAATCCCCCCTAGGAGTGATGCAGTGAACAAGGATTTGACACTCATGTATAAGGAAGTGCCAAGCTATGTGGAAATCACTCCACAAAAGGAAGTAAACCCAAAGCTTTGCGGAAAGCTTCAAACTTCTCCCTAGGCAGAGCATTCATGAAAAGGTCTGCAATGTTCTCCTGCGTGGGCACATATGCCAAGCTAATCTCCCCAGCAGAGAACCTCTCCCTAACATAATGATAATGCACCTCAATGTGCTTAGTGTGAGCATGGAACACAGTGGCCACAGTAGGCAACTTCTTTCTCAACCAAGATATACACGAGCTACCAAGCATGAAGCAAAAGCCATTAGTGGAGACACGAGTGTCATAGCAACCAGCCCAATCAAAGTCAGAAAAAGCATGCAAATCTGGCGGTAGTGATCCCCCCTTGGGATAAAACAACCCAAGTAGCCGAGTACCACTCAAGTAGCAAAAGATGCACTTAACAGCATGCCAAAGCTTGACTCCTGGGCAATGCATAAACCTGCTCATCTGTGAGACAACAAACTAAATATGTGGCCACGTAATGCATAAGTAAATCAAGCATCCAATAGCCTACTGATAGAGAACAACATCAAATGCATCTCCAAGATCATGAAGACTCAATCGTAAACTTGTCTCCATAGGAGTGGCAATAGGCTTATAGTCTTCAAGGCCAAAACGCTCCAATAATGTGTCAATATGTTTCATTTGACACAAAGCCATTCCACCATCAACTTACATAAACTGAATGCCCAAATAGTGATGCAAATGCCCCAAATTAGACATCTCAAATGAGGCATGCAAATCAGCCTTAAAATCAACAATATGCTTCTCAATAGGTCCAGTGAGGAGCAGGTCGTCAACATAGACAACAATGATTAGAAGCACATCATTAGCACGCTTAACATATAAGGTGCTTTCAGTTGGACTATTCTCAAAACCATGTGCAATCAGATAGGCATGTGTCTTCTCATACCAAGAACGTGGTGCTTGCTTTAAACCATATATTGCCTTCTTTAACCTGCACACCTGGTTTTCATGCCCTTTTTGCACAAAGCCACGGGGCTGAAAAACATACACTTCTTCATGCAACTCACCATTCAGAAATGTTGTTTTAATGTCCAACTAATGTACATTCCAACCATGATGAGTTGCAAGTGCACAGATGCTACGAACTGTAATCATTCGGCAAGTAGGTGCAAAGGTCTCATCAAAATGAATGCTTCTTTCTTGCGCATAACCCTTTGCAACAAGTCTAGCCTTATATCTGTCAACTGTACCATCAGGCTTACACTTCATCTTGTATACCCACTTAGTCCCAATGGCCTTTTTGCCAAGAGGAAAGTCACATAAAGACCAAGTACCATTCTTCATTATAGCATCATATTCAGATTGCATAACAACCATCCAATTTTCTGAATTTTGTGCTTCATCAAATGCAACAGGCTCATTCTCATCACAGAGACTAGATGCAGCCATAACATAGAAATCTGATGCAAAAGAGGCACTATGAGAGCCTGAACGAGTACGATATGACAGAGGTGCATCTAATTTGTTGTCACACAAAGTCGCGTGAGCTTCCATTTCCCAATTGACTGGTGGTATCGGCCAAATCGATGGCTTCCTCTTAGTCTATTAAGCGAAGTTTCCGCTCCTGTCATGCTCACCTGTTTGTGTCATGCTTCTCGGATTGAGCCTTTGTGCTTTCTCTACTTCACTAGGAGGCTTTTGTCTGATACATATGTAGTATTGAGATAGTTCTCTGTAGGATCTCCACGCATCAAAGACGAACTTATTTTCGGGGAAGTGCACGCTACTTATGGCTACCCCTTCTTGCTCGCTATACATGCCCTACGACCTAGAGCTATGGTGCTCCTTTGCCCTCTCGACTGGCCGGTATGCAGATCCAGGGAGGTTCTTGACACCGCTTTGATCTTTATTCTTCTCCGTATTGGTGATGAAGCTATTTTCTCTCAATTAGTGTTGGTATCGGTCTCCCCTTTCTTTACGATCGTGATGATGCACTGCTGCCACTTCCAATCTGGTTGATCTTTTGTTGTTATGTAAGATGTTGTCTACTGTCCGAGTCTGTATGTCCCCCCAAGATCATTACAGCCTTGCATTGGCCTAGTTCTCGGCCATCATGGTAATGCACTATGGTCATTGCTGCTCTGGATACTCTTCGCTATGAAGTCTGGCGACACCCTTGCCGAATGGGAGTGCACCGAATAACACTTAATGCTCTCTGTTGTTCCAAATGAAGTACGATTGACCACCTTGGGCCGGCATACTTGGCAGGTTAGGCTCAATGTGACCCTAAGAAAACACTGTGTAAGCTATAAACCTGTAAACAAAGTGATCATCTACATTTCCTTACACATGTGAGTTTTGAGGGTGGTTACTTCGGGCGCTTTTTGTCTTGAGCTTCGTTCCTACTGTCGATGTTGTTTCAGTTTGCATACATCTATACCTTGGAACTCTTGTTGGCGGGCTACAAAAAGATTGCATCCATATACTATGACTGAAATTTGCATATGGATGTCATGTAATTTCCATGTTTCATGTTTGGTTGCTTGGAGTGAAGCTACAAACAGTGAATGGCTACCCAACGATCTTCTTTTTTGTGTGGCTATTGCTTAGGGATGCTCGTCTCCGACAATTCCTGGCATTTCTTGGGTCCAGATGCACAGGTGTTTGTATGCATCTCCTCTTTGCAGGTTGACAAGGATTTTAGTGATTGCATGGAGCTCCTTTGACAAATTAACAGACTCTTCTGTTTATGATCTTGAGGGACTTCGAACTTGTTTGGGCACTTATCTATGATGCTCGCTCACAGGAAAATTTGGACCCGAGAAGCTTATCTCCCATTGTGCTTCACTGTTTGCTCAATCATGACCTCTCAGGAAGCTTCAAATCTTTGTGTGGGTTCGACTTCTGTTTCATGTCTAATTGAGATGTTTGTATTTTTCCTAGAAGTCGGGTTAAGGCATGCTCATGTTTACACAGTCCTTTAAGGAATGTTGGATGATTGGCACACTGCACCTAACATTGTTGCAAGCTTGCTTGTTCTTCTTTTGCCTCATAAGTTGAGTGATTAGAGCAAGCAACTATATGGTAATTTAAAGTACTTTCCTGCCCTTTCATTGCGGATGCACAGGTCGTTTTGCACACATAGAACTGCATGGTGATATTTCAAGACGATGCTTCGGAGTCTTTCTCTAGGTAATTTCAGACCTTACAATCCAGAGGCCCCCCAACGGTCTCTACTGTTTCCAAGAATGTTCCCTAAGTCAATCCAGTACCTCATCTGCTTGTGTTTTTGTGAAAACTAATGGTGTAATGGCATCTTGAGTGCTTTACCCAAATATCGCATTGAAATCTGTTTGTGACCATATGTTGTTAGGCCAAGGATACATCTACATGAAATCATTTCTTATCTCATTATAACACATGAGTCCAATAGGTTATCTCGAATATGATGTGATATCTGCACGCTTGGAGGATCTCTTGTTTGTTTACTATTGAAACTCTAGGGTGATCAAAGCTTAAAGGTCTTACTTCGATTCTTTGTTCTCTGGAGCAAGAGTGATCTACACAGGAATACAAGGTGTTATCGGCGGTTCAAAGAGTATGAGTAAATGGATCACATCATGAGAAGTCTTTTTTTTTATTATTTTACACCCTTTATGATCGTTACAAGTCTGTCGAATATATGCATAGCTGAGTCTCCTAAGGGTTCGCTATGGAGATTCTGGCGACAGCCTTTATCAGTAGGGGTTGTGTCCAAAATTTCACTAAAACAAGTGCAAAGGTATTTGATAAGACATGGTGAGGGCTTTAAACAAGCAACCTTTTTTGGAACTTTATTGGGCCATTTTTTGATAAATAGACTTCCATATGCTGTTGTTTCTCGGTGATTTTCAGTAGTTAATTTCTTTGTGTGAATCTAACAAGTACCCAAGTTGTGCAGGTAGGGATATACAATTGTACATCAGGTCATAGTACTCTTTGTGTAGATTATCAAATATACTATTTTGGAGGCATGGGTGATGTGTCTGACTACCCCCACTTGGGGAGATTGTGTCCATATCTATTCGTCCTATCACTAAGAAGCTTTTTGACGAGGAGTACTTTGGGTATTGAAAATCTCGATGTTATGATTTGCATAACTTTTTGTCTATTCCAGGTTTGGTGGACGATTGACCTTAGTCAAGTCATCACTGTTGATACCATATGCATGGGTGCAACTATGAAGTCATGTAGTTATGTTTATGCTCTTCCCTGAGGGAAGGGAGATGCCCGGATCTCAGACTTCGTTATACTAGGAAGGTGTTGCTTGTCGTCTCCAACAGGATCAATCAGTACTGTTAAGATTTGACAAGGCCTTTAATCTGTTGTGTTCGAGCTTGAAGGTGGTCCTAAGTTTTGAAAAAGATGTTCCCTAACATTGCAATTGTTTGATATTGTGAGCCATCTCTTGATGTTTCTTGGGATAAGTTGTGATGGTCTTCATGCCCTGGTTAACTCACACTAGCATGGACGTTTAGTTCTTTTTTATTTTGATCAGACTTACAGGTTTGGGAGTCCGAAGGCGTGAATTATTCTTCACAAGATCTATTGCAGGCTCTGTCGAGTATAGGAATTGTTTCCTTTTTCACCTGCATTTGCATTGCAAGAATTGGGTATTACAAACCGTGGCATCATATGGTTGAATTAGGTGACTACACCATTCAGGGATTGTGCCCAAACTTCCTGCTAAAGGAAATTGTAGTGTCTATTTCATGCCAAATACTGTTGCAGGCATTCTGTTGAGCTACAGGATCTCTTGGTCTTACAAAGGTTCCAATTTAAAAATGATTATGTTTGTAGCATATACATAAACTTTGAGTTCATGACCTTGGTTTCCTGAATGATGTTCAGAAATAGCTACAGTGCTTGATGGATTGTCTTTGGATTCCTGTTCACTTAAATGATTACTCTGACTCTAGATGGCTTTTCCATAATTATGTCCAAAAGGAATTCCTCCGGAATTGGGCCACATATTAGTTGTTTGTATGCTCAAGCTTTGATCAAATAATTATATTTTTGTCTTATGCTGATGACTCATTGGTTTTGGTTACTCTTGTATTCTCATGATCACATGAACACATGCAGGTCAATCATCAGATGCATTACAAGAACAATGCTTATCTCATGTTTTTGTTATTTCTTAGCTAACACAGTTAGGATTGTTAGCATGATAAAGAATCACAAGAATGTTTGGAGGTCAAGGAATGAGCACTTGTTTTTTGCCAGGGAAGAAATTCTCTGGTTTTACAATGATCTCATAATGCATTGCAAACTTACACGAAATTCCAGCATTGATTCTTTCATGACTCATATAAAATGATTTGCAGGAATAACTTTGGATAATACTGTTTGCATTTCATAAATGATTGAAGAATGATAAGTTCATTTACATTCATTATGCTTACATAACATTTTGCCTACTTGCTTGTTAAGAAGACACAACACTTGGGTCCACTGGTTGACGATTCCAATTGTCCTTTGCATCAGATTTTTGGATTGTTCATTTCACTTCTTGAACTCTTAGACACACTCACCAGAGGTAGTATCAGAGCATTGTTTATCTCGAGAGTTCCAATGTTTCGTGTCACACATGCACTTGGGTGATAACACATTTAGGAATTGTGGCATGGCAAGCATATAAAACATGAAAATCTACAAGCTCTTGTTGCTCATGGACTCTTAAACCTTTGAGCTTTATTTTGTGAAATTGCAGGAAAAGGCCAGCTCTTAATGAGAATATCATGATTCGTTCAATGCTTCTTGAAGTGGAAACTAGAATTGGACTAAAATGTTATTCCTTACTTCTTTTTGGAAACAGTCTACTTGTTGTGTATGTTTACTTTCAGGTTTGGGAGCTCTTGGGTGAGGCTCTATCAGTCCTACAAAGGACTACATTATGGGAGGAATGCTTGGCTGATTGCCCCCAAGGGGATTGTGTCGCCCAGCTTCTAAGACTAAAGATTTGCAGAACGAAGGATGGATTGAGGGCTTGCGGTATTGCAGATTTGAAAGATTGCAGACTGATGTGTTGCAAGTTTGAAAATCAATGAAGAGTATGGAGACCTGAAGATTGCAAACTGCAGAATGGAAGATTTGCAGACCTGGGGCTTCTCATAATTAAAGACTCAAGCATGAACCAGTTCAGTTGTGTATGATCCTTTCCTCTTAGCTTTGTCGAGGATGACAAAGTCTAGGGGGGGGGAGAATGTTGGGTTGTAGGGTATGCACATATCCACAATTGTGCATAGGAACCCTCCCTAGACCAAAACAATATCTCTTTTTGTATCTACTTAGGATTTCACATAGAAACCTCCCCTTAGACACTTTTTAATATTTCTCATAAAGTAAAGCTTTGGAGCCTTGTTGTAAATGCTCACCTTTTTCAAGAAGTCTAGAAAACTCCCCACGCGCGCATGTATTCTCTTCATTTGAGATTTGGTTGTTAGCTAATATATTCCAAGAATCCTTTTGAGATATGACAGTTAGGCATGTGCTCCTTTTTGACTAGTCAAAGGAGCACATGGGGGAATTGAGCTGAGCCTATAAATAGAGGCTATTTCTTGTAAAGGGGGGGCTCTTGGCCATGGCCTGGGCCTCCATGCTAATGGAAAGAAGGTTCATTTGGCTTCCCACATTTCTCCTTGTGTGCTAGGCGTTGATCCATGTGTGTGGGCTTGAATATATAAAAATAGGATTAATTAAGAAAAAATTTGAATATATAGATAAAATAGGATAATTATATAGATGGTTGGCCATGGTGCCATTGTTCATGGACGTGGGTGTGTGTGCGTTGTTTGCACTTCTTGCAACTCCTCTTGGAAGAGCCTCTCACTTCCATGTGAGGTGGTTAGGGTCCGTTGCTCCCCTTTTCTCAGCACCAAACAACCAAAAACACGCAGATGAGCAACAAATGGCTTGCGATCATGCCAAGCCTCATATGGAGTGATAGACTACAGTGCTTTAGTGGGACACCTATTAAGTACATATGTTTCACACATGACAACATTAAGCTAGAAACTATGTGGTAAAGCCTGACTTTTGACTATACACCTCGCCATTTCCATGGGTGACCTATTCTTCTGTTGAGCAACTCCATTCTGTTGAGGTGTATACGGCATTGTACACTCGTGTTTTATCCCACGTTTAGTCAGAAATGCATTAAATCAGAAGACGTATATTCCCCCCTCGATGTGAACAAAGGGTGCCCATTTCACATGCTGACAATTTTTCAGCCAAAACCAAAAAATGCTTGAAGCAAATGAACACTTCGGACTTTGTCTTCAATGGATATACCCATGTATGCCTAGAAAAATCATCAATGAAAGTCATGAAGTAAAGATAATTTCCAAAAGAAGGTGTCTGCATAGGACCACAGACATCACTATGTACAAGCTGCAATTTCTGATGAGTGGCACTAAGGAGAAGTGTCTATGGTTAGGTAGAGGGAAAGCATCCATTGTTGGTTACACAAATTCTGACTATGCTGGTTGTGTAGACAATTGTAATTCTACATCAGGGTACATTTTTCACTTTGCTGGAGGTGCTATCTCTTGGAGATGTCATCTTCAAGAATGTACAGCTATTTCCACCACAAAAGCAGAGTATGTTGCAGCAGGTGAGGCATGTAAGGAAGCATTGTGGCTTTCTCCTCTTGCTTGTGATATGGGTTTACCATAGCATGTACCTCGTTTGCTCAATGACAGTCAGAGTGCCATTGCTTTGGCTAAGAATCCACTCTATCATGCAAAAACCAAGCACATTGAGGTGAGGTATCACTTCATTAGAGATTTCTTAGCCACTAAGCACATTATTATTTAGAAGGTTCACACTCATGCTGTAGATGCTTTGACTAAAGCTCTACCACAGGATAGCTTTCAACACTGTTGTCACTTGATAGAGGTTACTTGAGTCATGATCTTACACAGTCACTTGTATGTTGTGTAACATGCCCATCAGGTGGGAGGTATATTTTGTATATTTACACTCAGGTATTCTTTATCATTCTTTATTTTTCTCGCATAGTTACTTTGGCCATATTGGCCTTTAGTGGGAGATTGTTACCATTAGTGTCCATGTGAAAGGCCAAATGGCCACCATACACTTCTTTATATATGTTCTTTAATAAAACATATAGTGGTCTGGTCAGCTATAGACCATAAGTTTGACCGCATTTGTAAGACCTAAGAAGTTTGTCTTTGTGCTCCCTATGTATTGTGTTTTTCTGCATATTCCATAGCCTTTGTGCGGAGTACCGTGTGCGGACCTAGGAGCTCAGTTTTCTACTCCGAGGTATCATCGTGGAGATCTCGAGAAGGAGAGTGCACTGTGGTGCATTGCCATTGAAATACTTCAATATGTTCTTGCTCACCGTTTTGGATTTTTATTAAATTTGGTGATTGGAGATGATGCATTACGTATTGTTTTTACATGGATTAATAATTATTATGCAGATTTTTTAAATGCTTTGTATCATAACTAAAAAAGTCCAAAATGTAGTTGATGCTATTGGCATTGGGAATGTTTCAAGTTTGAGTTTCAGTGTAGTTCCTATTTTAATTCCTCTGGCAACTCCTATTTTGGCTGTGTCACTTGCACCACCAACACCCCCAACCATCACATCACAACTTTTATGGGATGAGAGAGATGCACATGCACATATCTTGATTGCTTTGTAGCAAGTGTGCCATTATAGTTTATATTCACTCATGTAAAATAACCAAAGATGGTTGGGATACTCTTGCCACATTATACTAAGCAAGAAATGAGACTTGTATCATTTATCTTCAAAAATAGTTTGAGAGTGAGAATATGAATAAAGGTAATTCTATGAAAAATTTTCTTACAAAGGTCAAAGATTTGAGTAAGAGTTTGATTGTTGTGGACGAAATTTTCCTAGATGGTTCAATTAGGTAGATTATCCTTAATGGGCTTCCTAATCCCTATCATATTTTTTCTTGTACATTTTGGTTGATGATGGAAGGAAATCCAAATGCCTTAACATTTGAAGAGTTAATTTTTGTTTTGCTACAAGAAGGCCAATCTAGGAAAAAGATTTCCATAATGCATGATGTAATTCAAGCCTTTGTTGCTAGTCAGAATGATAATAGTAAATGTGGATCTTCATATAGTGAGTAGAAATTTATAAATGTTTCACAATCTTTAAAAAAAACAAAGATGATAAGAAAGAAAATACGTGATAGGTTGTGTCTATTGATCCTAGTGGGTGTCATCTGTGCTTATGTTCTTTTGTGACCCAAATCTAAATGAGGATGGTGTTCAATGTCTATTGGCCATAAGTAACGATGGAGTCAAAGGTCACCACGAATAGGTTCAGTTGCAAAATTCAAAAGAAGCTTATGGAGTGACCTACATGGTAAGTAACTTGAATACCATAAAGATACTATTGCGAATACATATTTTATAGTAGATCCCACTTTCAAAGTAAAAAGTTAACCCCAGATAGTTGATAATAGAGGGGTATGGAGGAACAAAACAATGAAAGAAATAGACTCAAAGAATTAAGAGTATTTATTCAATCTACGATGTGATCTTCTCTTTGAAGCTCACTTCATGTGCTAATTTTTTTTATTCATTAACAGATAGTGAATACAAAGAATAGTGAACATAATGTATGCATAGGATGAATTACAAAACTATCGCCAGGCATAGTCAACATAGGTGCCTTCACTACAGACAATGTTGATGGCATGATCAATGTTCAAGTGTACAATGTTCCAACAAATATTGAATGTGGCTTTGTCTAGAGCTTGTTTAGTACTACTATTTGATGCATGATAAGATCCAACTTGAACATAAAAGCTCCATAGAACTCATCCACTATTCCCACTTGAGAGCTGTGTTATAATCCACCAAAGTGAATCAAACGATCATGATCACTAGGCGAGGTGATCTTCATCCATTAAGAGCATTCTAGAACTCATCCATTGTAATCCATATCAATCTTACCACGTCATGGATATGGTAGAATCCACCAAAATGAATCAAAAGATAATGATTACTAGGCGAGTTGATCCCCATCAATCGAGAACATTGGATAAACCGATCTACTAAGGGAAGCTTGGTAAATCCATCAAATACATTCTAATCTATTAATGCCTTTTTGAGATGCACATGATTACTAGCAAAACACTACTGAATGAAGTGATACTACACTTTGATGTACTTGATCTTTGCATGATAGATTGGATTCTTTATGAGAACAATTGCACTATTAATATCACACTACACCTTGATGTACTTGATCTTTGCATGATAGATTGGATTCTTTATGAGAACAATTGCACCATGAATATCACAGAGGTGTGGGATATGCTGCCCCAAACTAAAGCTGTAGACAACCTTGATACTCTTAAGGCCTATTTGCAAGCTTCACTAGCTGCAATATATTCCACTTCAATTGTGGATATAAAAACACATTCTTGGATTTTGGATCTCTAGAAACCTACACCATTTGCAAAATGAAAATTGAACTTGGATATAGATTATCAACTATCTAGACATCCAAAATAATCAAAATTTGTATATCCATGCATTGATTCCATTCCATGACCATACTTATGTTTCTTATTCCTAATATCATTTAGCTACTTGATTATTGCTTTGACTACTTGCTAGTGACACTTTTCGAGATTTAATATGAATATGCTTGCAACTACCACAATGTAAGTGATGATTAGTCATGTGGTGACCATAGAAGAATTCCATGCATGAATTCTTTATTTTCCAATGATCTTTGGGAAGGTGAAACACTCCATTTTCTGCAAAATACAACCTTCATAGACATGTTTAAAAGGTGCCTCAAGTTTAGGCAGAGAGGAAACCATTTCAGATTCCTAGAGGCATAGTAAGCTAACAAAATTTAGATGCCCAAAGCATGCATGCCAAAGCTTTGCATCTGGGATAGCATGAGAATCTTGAAATACACATGCCAATCATTCATAGATTTTGCATAATCTATGAGATTATACAACCCACAACATAAAATGGCAGAAGCAATAATAACATTACCATTTGAGAGATCATGATATGTACATCTATCACCAACAAATTTGACAACCAAGACAATCTTGGATAATGCTAAAACTGACAATAGATTTTTCGTGATCCCTGGCATATACAAAGCATCTAAAAATATGAAAGAACTACCAATAGTAGTAGTTCAAATGATCTTACCAACTGCCATTATAGGATAAGAAGAGTGGTTAGCATACGTGACAATATTCCCTATGGTGGCAGGCTCAAGTGAATTGAATAAACTCCACTACGAGGTAATATGTTTGGTTGCCCCACTATCAAAGTACGAAACATTTAATTCTACTACTGACATACACTACTAAAGAGAAGATGGATCATAGCTACATATAGTATTAAATTCCCATTCTTCATTCTGAACAAGATTAGCAGACTCTATTTTGAGTGTAGAGGCCTCTACAACAACCATTCCAATCTCTTTCTTCTTTGCTTCTTTTGGAGCTAGTTTTGAACAAATCTTTATGACATGATCATTTCCCTCACTATCGAGAAAACTATTTTTGCTTTTATGTTTTCTTTTCATCTTTTTCTTTGTTCTTCAACTGTGCAACAATAGAAGATTTTTTCTTACTAATAGGTGATCTCCATGTACCTTTGCCCTCCTGACTAGCTAGGAAAGCTTGATCTACAACACACATAATGGACCTATTTTGCCTAGACTAATTTTCTTGCAACAAAATAGACGTTAACTCCTCAAATGTTAAGAATTTGGATTTCTTTTCATTATCAATCTAAGAGTATAAAAAACTCATATATGAATATGGAAGACCATTAAGAACAATCTGCACAAGTGAACTATCTGGCAAGAACTCATCAATAGAAACAACTGCTCCTTTAAATCTTTGATCTTTTTTGAAAGATTGTCCACGGAATCTCCATCATTCATATGCTCACTCTCCAATTGTTTTTGGAGGTAAGCAACACAAGCCTCATTTCTTGACTAGTATAAAGTCGTAAGTGTATCCCAAGAATCTTTTTCTATTTTTCAAGAGTGAATGTGAGGGATAATGGCACGTTTGACAGGCAAAGCTATCAATGCATGTGCCTCTTCACCATCCCAATGAAGTTGCTCTCTAGTAGGTGCAACAAGAACCAAAACGAATAGGAATTTGAATATGATAATCTTCAATGTCATCTACATCACCTTTAATAAATGTATTTACAAATGTAGTAGGACATTTTTTAACACCCTCCACAATATTCCACAATCACTTTGCTATCAATACATGACACACCATATATACCCACGATGGATAATTAGTACCATCCAACCTATCCTCAACCACTAACATACATAATACATCATTGCTTTCAACCATGGCCACTGAATAAATAGCTTGATGCAGAAAAATGATTGTATCTCAAAAAGTTGAACAAAATCACCCTGTTGAGCTCTGCTAAACTTGTAGCAAACTTCGAGCTGCTTTATTAGAAAATCAAAACTTGTATAAATGTTTGGAACAAATGGATTAAATTTACTGCACATGCATTGCGATAGTACATTCAGAGGTAAAAATGAGATCATGTCAAAATTTCAATGTCCTAATTGCCATGATTATGCTCACCAATTTTTGTACGATTCTAAGACTGTGATCACAAGGTGTTGATGACACCTTCGATGTAGGAGTGACCTGCTATGATACTAATTGTTGGATTTTGAAGTCTATAGAAGCACATGAACAACACAAGGAAGAAAAAGAAGGTTGGAACACAACAAAACACTTAATGAATTATCAAGTGAATGTACAAAGATAAGTAATCCATTAGAGTTATAAGCCTATATACAAGTTGGGGGAAAAAAACCTTCCAAAGAGGAAAAAAGTGTCCCACTAGTCCTAAGTGTGTTCACACACATCACTACCAAACATATCAATAGTGTCTGAATCTTCTAAGTGTGTGCACTCTATGATAGTACTCATGACTTTAGATTTGGATTTTCTTAACCTATTCAGAATGTTCTTTGCTCTATCTACAACTGCAAGTGTGTCCCACAATCATTGAAAATCTCCATTGGAATCCCAAAGCATGTGGAACTCTAGTCAAATAATAACTTGGCCATTGTATGTACATTATTGGTAATTGATTTGGATCCAAACCACTCTTTGGGATATTCTGTTGCTACTATAATATGTTACGGATATGAGCTACATGTAAGAGGGTCTACTGGACCGATAAAGTCAATATCTTTTTATGGAACTACTCAATCTCTGAGCATGGGTCTTAATGGCATCTCATCTCATCAAAATGATTATTTGGCCCTTTGGCATACATTGCATTATCTAAAATAATTCTATACATCCATGTGTATGATTGGCCATCAAAATCCAAAAAGTATAAGAATCTTGACTGTCGTTTTTAGAGAGGTGTCCCCAAACCACAAACTTGAGTGGGTTGCTTCAAGCAGAGGTGGATATTATGACTCATGGACACAAATCCTAAGGAAATCCTTTTTTCATGTCTTGTAAAAATGATCATAAAAAAAGTAATACTCTCTAGAATTATCTTTGAAAGAACGTCTCTTTGAGGTGGACATCTCATTGGGTAGCTTCTATGTTTTGAGGAAACTAAGTATGATCAATTGAAAAAGGATACTTGTAGATTTAAAAATTATTTATATACTTGACCACATCCTTCTCCATGTTTGTCCAGTGAATTCTATCCATCCAAACTCTTCTCCAAAGGTTTGTAACAAAAATCCTTCTAGTAGGCCTCATGGTTTACCCATGTGATCATGAAGCTTCATTCTAGTTGGATTTAGTGCCAATTTAACCTACTTGATCCACAAAGCATTGGTAGCAATGGGTATGATTTCCCTCGATTTAATGATAGCGTTCGTGAGAAATGAACGTGTTGCCCTAATCACCTTATCTATATTCACCCACATTGTTGAGGGGTAATTTTTTCATGTGTGTATCTAGATTGGTAGTCTTTTCCTTGCTATATCATCTGAAATGCAAGGTTTGTATTTGATTAACTCCTCTTCTATGAACATAGATTTTACTGTGGATATTTGGAGTTGATTTAGAGTTCCCTATGAGCCATCTTGCTTATGCTTTTGAAATCTAATCGGAGTTGTTTTTTCAACTTAAAAGTGTCTTCATGATTCCCCAAATACCTCAGTAACGTATTTAAGCCAAGATTCTGATAGTAAAGAATTCTCCTCACTAATATTGCGAGTGCTCTGGACATCTAAGTTAGTCTATATTGGTAGTGCCATTTCCTCGACCTCATCGAAAGGAGGATTTCCCAAGTTCATTCACTTTTATTTATCTTCTTGTACCTCACCCCTTTAACTTGCAATTCTCTCTATATTTTGTTTGGAATCTATATTATGTTGTGGATCCGTACTTTTCTTATGAGAATCTTGAACTTGAGACTTTATTTTCAATGGGCATTTTCCCTAGACAACCATCTATCTAGGGAGACCATTGGAATTACTTAGTCTTGTTTCACAGACACAGTACTTCATCCCTTTCAAGGGAGTTATATTATAACTCTGACTCTTCCTTTTCTCTTTCCAAGCCTCACAGATTTCTAAACCAACTCACTTTTGCAAGATGATTTCTCTGCTCATGTAAGCTAGGGAAATTGTTGTGTCTCTTTTGAAAGAACTTGGAGAATCTTGTAGGAGGTAGAAAAGTGATTTGCAAAATGAAGAATTTTGGTCTAACCAACCAACATAGGACTAGCCCTTGTACTTATGGAGATTAAAATGTACCTTATAGGCATGTGATTAGTGCAACAAAATCCACTATGTACTTTGGAGCATCAAGGAGAAAGAGTTGATACAAAACAAAGAGGTTTGCACATTGACTAGCCCAAAAAAGTTGCTATCTTTAGATGGAATGGTCAACTTCAAATGCTCATAGAAGTTAGCATGATTACAATTGGAAAAATTCCTTTTGAAGGACTTATAAAAATAGTTTTGAGTGTCTAGCACAAGAGTACATGTAATAAGCAAGATATGCTTCTGGAATGAACTTAAGACTCAATAGAGGTACCCCTATTTTTTAGGGTTGCATCAAGATATACCCCGAGATAATAAGGTTGCTATATCTCTAAATCTACTGAACCAAATGCTTTGAAATTTTGTATTCATAAACTAGACACTAATTTCTTTCCAATGAAGGATTAGTAAGTCCATTTGAAGTTATGTGCAGAGAGGAGTATGTTGATATATTTAGATAGTGATGTGTGTGAACACTCTAGGACCGCCGAGGCACTTTTCTCACTCTTTAGGAAGTTTTTTTCCCCCAGCTTGTATATATGCCTATTGCCCTAAGGGGCTACTTATCTTTGTACATTCTAGTGGTAATACATTCAGTATTGTGTGTTGTGCTCCAAGATTCTTCTTCTTCTTCTTTGTGTTGTTCGTGTGCTTCCGCAGACCTCTAACTCCAACAATTGGTATCAGATCACGTCATCACTTCATCTAGGGCATTGTTGACACCTCTCCGGTTGCAGTCTCAAAATCACATGAAATTTGGTGAGCATACTCAAGGTGTTTTGAAGATCAAAACAACTTTGCTACGTGTGTTGAAATCGCGATCTAGGCTCGTTTCGGCCTCCAAACGCACTATCACAGTGCTTGTGCATGCAATTTCACCTTTTTGTGCCAAAGTTATATACCAATTTTGGTCCGCCAATATAAGCATCTCAAAGTCTACTACAGGCTTAGCAGAATCTGTTTGGGCAATTCTGTTCAACTTTTTGAGATACAGTCAATTTTCTGCATCAAGGTATTTTAGTCACTGGCCATGGCGGAAAGTAGTGATGTATTCCGTATGTTGGTTGTTGAGGATAAGTTGGATGGTAACAACTACCAGTTATGGGCTTATATGATGTACATGTATTGGTTGAAAAAGGACTTTGGAACATTGTGTAGGGTGTTGAAAAACATCCTATCACACCTGCAGCTGTTACACCTGCAGGTACTCAAGTGGATGTAGAAGGTGTCGAAGATGATGATATTCTGCAGATTCCTGTTTGTGCTATTGTTTTTGTTGCACCTATTGTAGAGCAAATTCGTTGGGATGGCAAAAATGCTCAGGCACATGCATTGATAGCTTTATCTGTCAAACTTGCCATTATTCCTCACATTCGCTCTGCAAAATTGTACCAGGCTAGGAATGAGGCTCGTGTTGCTTACCTCCGAAAATAGTTGGAGAGTGAGCACATGAATGAAGGTGATACTATGGACAGTTTTCTGACAAAGATCAAGGATTTGAAGGAACAATTGATTTCTACAGATGAAGTCCTTCCTGATAGTTCACTTGTGTAGACTGTTCTGAATGGTCTTCCCGACTCATATCAGAGATTTACTTCTACTCTTCATTTGATGATGAAAGGCAATCCAAATGCCTTAACATTTGAAGAGTTTGTTCCTATTTTGTTGTAGGAAGACCAATGTAGGTAGAACAATTCTATTATGCATGTTGTAGATCAAGCTCCTGGCTAGTCCAAAGGGCAAAGGAAAATGGAGCTCTTCTACTAGTAAGCAGAAATCTGCAAATGCTGCACATTCGAAGAAAGAAGACAAAGATGAGAAGAAATCAGAAAAGCAGAAATTGTTTTGCAAATACTGTAAAGCAAATGATCCTCTACACTGAAAACAGAGTCTGCTAATCTTGTACAAGAAGAAGAATGGGCCTTTACTGCTATTTGTAGTTTTGAGCCATCTTCTCATGAGCAGTGCATGTCTGCAATAGACTCAAATGTTTGGTACTTTGATAGTGGAGGGACGCACTTTCTTCTCTTTACTCGAGCATGCCCCTACAATGAATACTGTTTCATGCACCAACAACTCCTCTTATCCTATTATGGGAGTTGGTAAGATGATTTTGACTACTACTGATGGTAGTTCTTTCACTTTGTCAGATGCTTTGTTTCTACCAAGGATCAAGAAAAATCTCTTATTAGTTTCTGCATTAGCCAAGATTGGCTTGGTTGTGAAATTTTTTGACGACGGATGTACAGTTGATAATCTGTCAAATGATGGTATCATTATTGCTTCTAGCATTTTGTGTCATGGGTTGTATAAGCTCATAGACTATGAAAGATCTGTAAATGATTTGGCATGTGCAGTACATGATTCTCAAGCTATGTCAGATGCAAAGCTTTGGCATGCACGCTTTGGCCATTTGAATTTTTCTCCTTTGCTATGCCTGTAGAAATCTGAAATGGTGTCCTCTTTGCCCAAACTTGAGGCACCTCGAAAACATGTTTGTGAAGGTTGTATTTTGGGTGAAATGTAGCATTCTTCCTTTTCAAAAGATGGTTGAGTTCAGGCTACTTAGAGATTGCAGCTTGTACATAGTGATGTCTGTGGTCCTATGTAGACACCTTCTTTTGGGAACTATCTTTACTTTGTAACCTTCATCGATGATTTTTACAGGCATGCATGGGTATATCCATTGAAGGCAAAGTCTGAAGTGTTTATGTGCTTCAAACAGTTTCTGGTTTTGGCTGAAAATCTGTCAGCATGTAAAATGGGCATCCTTCGTTTTGATCGAGGGGGAGAATATATGTCTTCTGACTTTAATGCATTTTTGGTTGAACCTGGGATAAAACATTAGTGTATAGTGCCATATACACCTCAACAAAATGGATTTTCTGAATGGAAGAATGGGTTACTCATGGAGATGGCAAAATGTATGGTCAAGATTCAGGCTTTACCACATAGTTTCTGGCCTGAGGTTGTCATGTGTGCAGCATATGTACTTAACAGGTGTCCCACTAAAGCATTGCAGCCTATTACTCCATATGAGGCTTGGCATGGTCACAAGCCATCTGTTGCTCATCTGCATGTTTTTGGTTGTTTGCCATATGCATTAGTGCCTTAACAACATCATAGAAAATTGGATGATAAAGCACTAAAATGTATTTTTGTTGGGTATAGTTCTGAAAGCAAAGGCTATCGTCTATATCATCCATAGACTAAATGCATTTTGGTGAGTCGTGATGTTGTTTTTGTGGAAGATGCTATTCAGCCGTTACTTTCATGTACTAAGGAGACATTTGTTACCTCCAAAGACATGTATGATATTTTGCTGCCTCTTTTTATAGGTGGATAGTCTAGTGTTGGTCCTAATGAGGCAACTTCTCAGCCTTTGTAGGTTTCATGTGATGATGCAAATCATTCCATTTTTTATGTAGATTTACATGATGCACTTGTTGATGAGAGAGCTAATATTGAACAGGCAAGAACTATGCCAAAATGGTTAGTGCAGACTTTGCGTGACAATAAATTAGATGCACCTTTATCATATCATACTCGATCAGGCTCTCATAGTGCCTCTTTTGCATCATATTTCTATGATATGGCTGCCTCTAGTCTCTGTGATGAGAGTGAACCTGTTTTGTTTGATGAAGAACAAAATTCTGAACATTGGATGGCTGCAATGCAATCTGAATATGATGCTATCATGAAAAATGGTACTTGGTCTTTATGTGACTTGCCTCCTGGCAAGAAGGCCTTTGGCACTAAGTGGGTATACAAGCTAAAGCATAAACCTGATGGAACAGTTGATAGCTATAAGGCTAGGCTTGTTGCAAAGGGTTATGCACAGAAAAGAGGCATTGATTTTGATGAAACATTTGCTCCTACTTGCCAAATGACTATTGTTCATAGCATATGTGCACTTGCAACTCATCATGGTTGGAATGTACATTAGTTGGACATTAAAACAGCATTTTTGAATGGTGACTTGCATGAAGAAGTGTATGTTTTTCAGCCTTGTGGCTTTGTGGAGAAAGGGCATGAAAACTAGGTGTGCAAGCTAAAGAAGGCATTGTATGGTTTAAAGCAAACACCACCTACTTGGTATGAAAAGATACATGCCTATCTCATTGCACATTGTTTTGAGAGCAGTCCAACTGAAAGCACCTTATATGTTAAGCATGCTAATGATGTGCTTCTGATCATTGTGGTGTATGTTGATGACATGTTGCTCACTGGTCCTCATGACACGCATATTGTTGATTTTAAGGTTGATTTGCTTGCCTCATTTGAGATGTCTGATTTGGGGCATTTGCATCACTATTTGGGCATTCAATTTATGCAAGTTGATGGTGGAATGGCTTTGTGTCAAATGAAATATATTGACACATTATTGCAGTTTTTTGGTCTTGAAGATTGTCAGCCTATTGCCACTCCTATGGAGACAGGTTTACGATTGAGTCTTCATGATGCTGGAAATGCATTTGATGTTGTTCTCTATCATCTGGATGCTTGATTTACTTATGCATTACTCGGCCAGATATTCAATTTGTTGTCTCACAGATGAGCATGGTTACGCATCGCCCAAGTCTCAAGCATCGGCAGGCTGTTAAGCACATCTTTCGCTACTTGAGTGGTACTCAACTACTTGGGTTGTTTTATCCCAAGGGGGGATCACTACTTCCAAATTTGCATGCTTTTTTTGACAGTGATTGGGTTGGTTTCTATGACACTCGTGTGTCTACCAGTGGTTTTTGCTTCATTCTTGGTAGCTCATGTATCATGCTTGTGAGGCTGAGTATAGGGCAGCTTTCACAGCGCATGTTGAGTGTGTGTGGCTTAGACGCCTTATGGTTGATTTGGATGTTGGTCACTCCTCTCCCACCACCATCTTCACTAACAGTCAGAGCGCATTGGCAGTGGCGAGGAACCCTGTGTTCCATGCTCGCACTAAGCACATTGAGGTGCATTATCATTATGTCAGGGAGAGGTTCTCTACTAGGGAGATCAGCTTGGCATATGTGCCCACGCAAGAGAACATTGCAGACCTTTTTACAAAGGCTCTGTCTAGGGAGAAGTTTGAATCTTTTCGCAAAGCTTTGGGCTTACTTCCTTTTGTGGATGGATTCCACATAGCTTGACACTTCCTTATACATGCGTGCCAGATCTTTGTTCTCCGCATCGCTCCCACGGGGGATTTGTTGATATATTTAGGTAGTGATGTGTGTGAACACTCTAGGACTGCCAAGGCACTTTTTTTCCCTCTTTAGGAGGTTTTTTCCCCCCGGCTTGTATATACGCCTATTGCCCTAATGGGCTACTTATCTTTGTACATTCTAGTGGTAATACATTCAGTATTGTGTGTTGTGCTCCAAGCTTCTTCTTCTTCTTCCTTGTGTTATTTGTGTGCTTCCACAGATGTCTAACTCCAACACAGTATACTCTGCAAGTTCACTGGTGTTGAAGAAGATGGTGTAGAGAAATGAAGGAGCAACATAATGATGGCCCAAAGTGTATGTATATTGCTTCAATGTATTGTAAAATGGTTTTGAAGTATTTATATAGAATCTTGAAGTTTTCCACAACTTCTACAAGTGCATTTTGAATTCAAATCAAGGGAAGATAATTTGTTGAAGAGAATCAATTCACTTTCCGACAATCTAGAAAAAGTGAAGATCTAATATGTTCTACTTTTTGGTGATTGATTGATTGATTTTCAAGCTCAAACACCTCAAACTTATGGAATTTGATCTCTATTTTTCTCCTTTTATGTGTAAAACTGTAGGCTTTTACATTGGTAAATGATCCATAATAAATCCTTATCAAAAATACAAAAAATGAGCACAAATAAAAATCTCTTCAATGGGAAACTTTGAAACAATTCAAATGATGAATTTTTTATGTAGAGCTAATCCACCTCAAGAATAGTGTAAGCTTGAAGTTCCAACAACCCTCCCTCAAGCTAAAGTATGCTTGAGTCTTCATTCTCAAATATGTTGAATACATGTGATTGATTTAAATATGCAAAGCTTTATTGCATCAAGTGCCTTTGTCATCATATCTGCTACTTGCTTTTCAATTGGAACAAAAGCAATGTCAATTTCCTTTGCCATGAGCTTCTCCTTGATGAAGTGGTAATGAACTTTGATGTGTTTGGTTCTTGCATGGAAAGTAGGATTTGCTACTAGATGCATGGGACTTACATGATCTCCAAATATGCGAGATTTGGAACTCACAAGTCCCAAATATGAGTACAATGCTTTTAGCCATATTTCATTTTGAGTTGTTATGATCAAACCTCTATACTCTACTTTAGTTGAGGATAAAGCAATTGTTGGTTTCTTTGTGGGACACAATGACACAAGCTTTGAACTTGCAAATGCTAAGTAACCAAAGGTACTTCTTCTATCATCCTTAGCTCTTACCCAATCTACATATGAATAGATTTGATATCCAAATATAAAGAGTAAGGATAGAATAAACCTTCATTGATTTCGCCTTTGAGGTACATAAGTATTCTCTTAGCTTCTTGGTGAGTCCAAGAATTGGCTTCGCACTCCTACACTATATGAAATATATGTCCTTGTATGAGTAGCATATATCAAGCTACCTATCAAGCTCCATACTCTTTAATGTCTTCAATTTTCTCACCTCCATAAACACTAAGTTTACATTCCTCCATCTGTGTATATGACCTACATACCTAGGAAGAATGTGAGCTCACCTAAATCACTAATTTTGAATTCATATTGCATATGTTTTTTTATCATTTGCATGCCATTCAAGTCATCTCGTATCACAATAATGTCATCTACATATACACATAGATAGATAACCTCAATGTGAGCCCTTTTAATAAATAAAGAAGGATATGAGTTGCTAGGTATGAATTCTTGATCCTATAGTTATGTAGCCAACATGTAATGCCAAGCTCTATGAGCTTATTTCAATCCATACAATGCTTTATTAAGTTTGCAAAAATAAGATGTGTGATTAGGACTTTCAAAACCTAGAGGTTGTGACATGTACACCTCTTCATTTATCCAACCATTTAGAAGTATATTTTTCACATCAAGTTGGATAATTCTCCACTTTCTTGCAGCAACTACACTTATCAATGTTCTGATTGTAGTCATTTGTGCAACTCGTGACAATGTTTCCTCATAGTCTATACCATGAGTTTATGAGTCTCCTTTAGTAACTAATCTTGCCTTGTATCTACAAATTTATCAATTTGAGTTTCTTTTGAGTTTATATACCCATCTACAATCAATTACCTTTTGATTAGGTGACATTGGAACCAAATCCCAAGCGTTCACCTCCTTCAATGCATCTATTTCTTCTTTCATATACTTTTTCCAATTAGGGTTTCCCTTTGCCTCTTCATAGGTTGAGGGTGCTTCTAAAACTGAGTCATTTTCCAAGTAGATTGAATGTTGTATAACAAATGTGGAATCATATCCATACCTTTCTGGTTGTCTTTTCTCCATTGTTGACCTTTTAGGTGCTTGCTTGGATCATTCTCCACACTCTTGCATTTTTTATTTGTTTCTTAACTTTCATATCTTGTAATCCTTTAACCTTTCATCTTGGTCATCATTTGTATCACTTCTTGGATCCTGGACTTGTGTATCATGCTTGCTTCCTAATTGATGGAAATCAGAATCAAGATCATGTTACATAAAAACAAGCTCTAAAGTAGTCTTGTGGATTTTATTAAGTATTAAAAATGATATAAGGAAGCTTGTGGATCTTACTAGTTATGAAAAATAACATGTGGAGGCGTTCACATCTCCAAAGTTAGAGCAAAAGTAGATAAGAGAGGTGTCTATTTTTAGACAAGGAAGGTGCTTCTGTTGATAGCCTCTCAATAGAAAGAGTGGTTCTCTTAGTGTAGGTGTCCAAATTGAGTGATTCTTGTTGCATTGCGAAGATTACAACTTCTACTATATAAGTAGATCAGTTTTTGTACAATTTGCAATGAGAAAACTCCGTGAAAGTAGGCGTTTTTGCAGATCATCTTTCTTGTGTCTATCCGGTGCCTCATCAGAGACATACCTCTCTTCAAACTTTCATATCTCAGTCGTTATGAGATCTTTTTGAGTGATTTCACTTGGAGGAGTTTCCTTAGCTCTCATAACTTCTAT
Source organism: Ceratopteris richardii (assembly GCA_020310875.1). Classification (NCBI taxonomy): domain Eukaryota; kingdom Viridiplantae; phylum Streptophyta; class Polypodiopsida; order Polypodiales; family Pteridaceae; genus Ceratopteris; species Ceratopteris richardii. The sequence continues at coordinate 137,282,333 of CM035419.1, forward strand.
CCATATCAAAATTTCTCATAGATCTTGAATTTTTATTGCTTTTGTACATCAGTTTTCAATTCAGATAGTTAGTCATACCTTGCTGTTGCAGGCTTCTTCTTACCTTGACTTCAAGCTGTTGGTTTGGGAGCTATACTCCATGTTTTTTGATGTTTTTTGTTTCTAAAGCATGCTAATCAGAGTCTAATTTCAGAATATATGAATAGTTTTGTCAAATTCTGCTCAGAGAGTTTCTGGTGGTCATTTTGCTACAATGACATATTTTTGCTTTTTGGAAAGTTTAGTGGAAAGTTTGTTTTTTGAAGTTTGGAAATATTTGTTTGGTGTTTTGAAGATCTTGGGAGGTCTCATCATGTTTCGTTGTGTACTTTGATGTTTACAAGTTTGTAAACACAACATTGTGGTATCAAAGCTTTTGTTTTTTTTATCATATCTTTCATACAACTTATTGCATTATCTTCTTTGTTTACAACAATTCAACATGGCAGATTTGAGTGCATCGATTGAGAAGTTATCAGATGGGAGAAATTATCCCATGTGGCAATTTAGACTGGAGTCTTATCTCATGTCTAAAGGTCTTTGGGGATTGATAACAGGTTCAGAAGTGAAGCCGATATTACCAGAAGCTCCTACACAAGCGGATCTAGCAAGAGAGCAAGAATGGATCGAAAGAGACAGAAGAGTTCTGTTTATTATATCACAAACAGTTTCCAATACTATGCTTGGGCATATAAGAGGTTTGAATACTAGTAGAGAGGCTTGGGAGTCTCTAGAAAGATTATTTGCAACTACCAATAGAGCGAGGCAAACACAACTTATAGGTGAGCTGACAAGAGTTAAAAAGAAGCCATGACAATCAGTTAATGATTATGTTCTTGAGGTAAAATCTCTTATTGAAGCATTAGCCTCTATTGATGCATCTCCCAGTGAGGATATCAAGTTTAATAGCATTTTAAATGGCTCAAGAGAAGATGAAAGATGGAAGTCTTTCATTACGTTTATCATGACTCGAGAGAATCTACCATCCTTTGAAGATTTACAAACGCTCATGATGACTGAAGAAATCAACATAGAAGGTGGGAACTCTTATCATTCACAAAGAGGTAGTCAAGGACAAGCTCTTTATACTTCATCACATAGATCAAGAGGTAGAGGAAATTGGAGAGGAGGAGGAAGATTCAACAACAATGCAAGAGGAAGAGGAAGCTTTAATGCGACTAGAGGAGGAAGAACAATACAACAAAGTCAACAGACTCAACCAAATCAGCAAGGTAACTTTACCTGCCATTATTGTGGTAAAGTTGGTCATTATGCCAGGGATTGCTTCTCCAATCCGAATAGAAGAGGTGGTTTTAGAGGACGACAAAGAGGAAGAGGCCAAGATCACATGCATCACAACAACAAAATAGTACAAGAGGAGGCTCAAACACAGAAGGAAAAAGTTCTTATGGCTATGCATACAGAGACACATAAGAGGAAGGTAAACAACAAAACTTGGTATGTAGATAGTGGTTGCTCAAACCACATGAGTCACAACATGAATATGTTTGTGAACTTACACAAACATGATTCAAGAGTCACAGTTGCTACAGGAGATAGTACTAAGCATGAGGTAGTTTACATTGGTGATTGTCCACTTAATGAACATGTCACTCTTAGAGATATTTTGTTTGTTCCTACCATTACAAGAAATTTTATTTCAATTGGACAGATGGAGGACAATGGAGTAAAGGTCGATTTGCTTATCAGAAGAAGAATGGAAATTTTATTATAAAAGGACAAAAGGTAAACAGATTATATACTTATGAAGTTGAAGTTCCAAATTATGCAGGTTATACAAGGGTTAATGGGACTCAAGTAAGTCAATTGGATTTATGGCATAAAAGATTAGGACACATCAGTGTTGGCAGGTTAAAAGATAGTGCAAAGAAATCATAGGTTGAAGGTTTACCACAATTACCTAAGCAAGATTTGGATTTTGTTTGCAAGGCATGTCAATTTGGAAAACAGGTACGAAGTCCTTTTTCAAAAGCAGGATTGCAAAGCAGAGGTATTTTGTACTTGATTCATACTGATGTATGGGGTCCATCTCAAGAAGAGTCCATGGCAGGTAGCAAGTACTTTGTCACATTTATTGATGACTTCTCAAAGTTTACATTCATTTATTTTATGAAATACAAATCTGAAGTGTTTGACATATTCAAAAAGTTTAAATCATTGGTTGAAAAGCAAACAGGTCGAAGCATAAGAAGGTTGAGATCAGATGGAGGAGGTGAATATTTTTCTAATCAATTTCTTGCATTTTTGGAGGAAGAAGGAATTAAAAAGGAGACTACAAACAGATACACACCTCAACAAAATGGTGTGGCCGAAAGACGAAACAGGTCTATCTTGGAGATGGGTAGGTGCATGTTAAATGAAAAGGACTTACCACTTATTTTTTGGGCTGAAGCATGCAATATGGCAGTTTATGTGATGAACAGGTTACCACCTACTCAAAGTCATGTACAGCAAGCACCTTATGAATTGTTTTATGGATCAAAACCAGATATTGCTAATTGTAGAATTTTTGGAAGCATATGTTTTGTTCATGTTCCACAACAGTTAAGGTCAAAGTTGGATCCAAGGTCACAAAAAATGGTTTTCATTGGTATGGCAGAAGGGCAACCGGTATATAGATGTGTGAACCCAGATACGAGAGAGGTAATTGTTTCAAGAGATGTTATTTTTCATGAAGATAAATCTTGGTATAAACATGAAGTGCAGGTAGATGAAGAAGAAACTACAAGAAGTCACGAAGAAGAGACAAGTTCTCCAAGTTCACCAGAGAGTCAAATTACACATGAAGAGGCAACTCCCCCCAATCAAAAGTTGAAGAAAATTCTCGATTTGATTTCAAAGGAAATTGAGTCACAGGAAGAAGAAAGTGAAGGTTCTACATCAAGAAGAACTCAAACTCGAAAGAAAGCAAAACATGGTAGGACAAGAAGCCAATCAAGGTATCCAGTAAGAGAAAGAAGGCAACCACAAAGATTTTCTCACGAAGCTTATATTGCAAAACTTCTTGAGGAGCAGGAACCAACAACTTTTAAAGAAGTGTCAAAGGTAAAGAAATGGGTTAAAGCAATGGATGAAGAAATGACAGCTTTGTATGAGAACGATACATGGAGTTTAGTTCCAAGGCAACCTAACATGAAGGTAATTGGTAACAAATGGGTGTACAGGATAAAGAGAAACAGTGATGGTTCAGTAAGTAGATATAAGGCAAGGCTTGTTTGTAAAGGTTATGCACAGAGTTATGGCATTGGTATCGATTATGAGGAGACATTTTCTCCTGTTGCCAAGATATCAACAATAAGGACATTAATAAGTGTTGATGCAAGCAAGGTATGGAATCTTTATCAATTAGATATAAAAAATGCATTTCTCAATGGTGATTTAAAAGAAGATGTGTACATGGAGCAACCAACAGGTTATGAAGATTCCAACAAGCCTACTCATGTATGTAAACTCTTGAAAGCATTGTATGGTCTTAAGAAAGCTCCAAGGGCTTGGAATTTTAGATTGGTAAAGTTTCTTGAAAAGCAGGGATACAGGTGTTCAAATGCAGATACTTCTTTGTATGTTAAGGTTGAAGGATCATTGATTGTTTATATCTCAATTTATGTGGATGACTTGATAATAACAGGAAACAATGAAGGTGAGATAGCCAGGATCAAAGTAGAGCTTGGATCTGAATTTAAAATTTCAGATTTAGAAGAACTGACATACATTCTTGGAATCAAAGTTATGAAGAAGGAAGATGGCGTATATCTTCTACAAAGAAAGTATATTTCAGATTTGTTAAAGAAATATGGCATGGAGCATTGCAAGAGTATCAGTAATCCGATGGAACCCAATGTGAAGTACAGTGTTGAAGATGATGAACCTTTAGAAGATCCACTTATCTACAAGTCTTTGATTGGTTCTCTTATATATGCAACTTTAACAAGGTCGGATATTACATTTAGTGTAAGTACATTGTCTCAATTCATGAACAAACCCACAGATGTTCATATGCAAGCAGCAAAAAGGGTCTTGAGATATTTGAAGGGTACATTAAATGAAGGTCTAGGCTATAAATATCATGAAGGTTTGAATTTGAAAGCATATAGTGATGCAGATTGGGCTGGAAATAAGGATGATAGAAGGAGTACAGGTGGATATCTGGTATTTGCAGGTAATAATTTGGTTTCATGGAGTTCTAAAAAACAGCCTACAGTAGCACTTTCAAGCACAAAAGCTGAATATAGAAGTCTTACAAATACAACATGTGAGATTATGTGGTATTTGACTTTATGAAGATATGAATCTATCTACAACACGTCCACTACTCTTTGGAGATAATGTAAGTTCATTACAACTCGTGTCTAATCTAGTGTACCGTGCAAGAACAAAACACATTGAAGTGCACTATCACTATATCCGAGAGAAGGTGGTGAATGAAGATATTGATATTCAACATGTTGGAACTAAAGATCAATTAGCAGACATACTCACAAAAGCAGTGGATGCTCAGAAGCTTAAACGAATCAAAGTACTACTTGGAGTCAAAGCTTTGGATTTAGAGCTTGAGGGGGGCAATGTTACATAAAAACAAGCTCTAAAGTAGTCTTGTGGATTTTATTAATTATTAAAAATGATATAAGGAAAGCTTGTGGATCTTATTAGTTATGAAAAATAACATGTGGAGGCGTTCACATCTCCAAAGTGAGAGCAAAAGTAGATAAAAGTAGAAGGAAAGGAGAGGTGTCTATTTTTAGACAAGGAAGGCGCTTCTGTTGATAGCCTCTCAATAAAAAGAGTGGTTCTCTTAGTGTAGGTGTCCAAATTGAGTGATTCTTGTTGCGTTGCAAAGCTTACAACTTTTACTATATAATTAGATCAGTTTTTGTACAATTTTCAATGAGAAAACTCTGTGCAAGTAGGCGTTTTTGCAGATCTTCTTTCTTGTGTCTATCCGGTGCCTCATCTGAGACATACCTCTCTTCAAACTTTCATATCTCAGTCTTTATGAGGTATTTTTGAGTAATTTCACTTGTAGGAGTTTCCTTAGCTCTCATACTTTCTATCCATATCAAAATTTTGCATAGATCTTGAAGTTTTATTGCTTCTGTACATCAGTTTTCAATTCAGACAATTAGTCATACCTTGCTGTTGCAGGCTTCTTCTTACCTTGACTTCAAGCTGTTGGTTTGGGAGCTATACTCTAGGTTTTTTGATTTTTTTTGTTTCTAAAGCATGCTACTCAGATTCTAGTTTTTGAATATTTGAATAGTTTTGTCAAATTCTGCTGAGAGAGTTTCTGGTGGTCATTTTGCTACAGTGACCTATTTTTGTTTTTTGGAAAGTTTGGTGGAAAGTTTGTTTTTTGAAGTTTGGAAATATTTGGTTGGTGTTTTGAAGATCCTGGGAGGTGTCATCATGTTTCGTTGTGTACTTTGATGTTTACAAGTTTGTAAACACAACAAATCATATGGTAAAGTTACCTTTTGTTTGTCTTCATCATATCAAGACCTGTGTTCTTCAAACACAACATCCCTACTTGTAGTGAATTTCTTTGTTGAAGGATTATAAAACCTGTAACCCATGTGAGTTGAATCATTACCAATAAATACTTCCTTTGTTGCCCTTTCATCTAGCTTACCTCTAATTTGTGAAGGTATATGAACATAAGCTAAACAACTAAACACCTTGCAATGCATAAGACTAGGTTCTCTTCCATACCACACTTGATAAGGAGTCATACCTTGGACTGATTTGGATGGTAGTATGTTGACAAGGTACATAGTAGTTGAAATAGACTCTATGTTCTGGCTAATCCAACCAATGCCTTATTTCTTCTCTCTACAATTCCGTTCACTTGAGGAGAGTACTTGGTAGTCACTTCCCTCTTAATACCTTTATTTTACAAGAACTCATCAAATTCCTCGGAGAAGTATTCTCCCCCTTTATTAGATCCGATTTTCTTAAGTGATCTATCTGGATGATTCTCCACATGAGTTAGATACTTCAAAAACTTCATTCTTACTCGATAAATTATAGAATAGTCCACCTAATAATTGTCATTAATGAATGAGACATAATACCTTGATCCTACCAATGAAGATTCTTGACTTGGTCCCCACTCATCAGTGTGTATTAAATCTGAAAGGTTGTTGTGGATGTCGCCTTTGTGGTTGAATGGTTGTCTTTGTGCCTTCCCAAGCTGAGATGCATCACATCTATTGATCATGTGTTGCTTTGATATGTTTGGAAATCCTAGAATACTTTGATCGCTGCATATATCTTTCAAGGTTCTTTCATTCACATGAGCTAGCCTCTTATGCCACACTTCAAACTCACAAGTTTTGAGAGCCAAAGTTGAATAGAGCTATGTTTTTGGTTTTGCATACTTCAAAAGTAAAGAGCCTACCATGCTTTCACCTCTAGCTATCTTCTTGAAGCCTTGACATGATCTTCCATAAAAGCTCCATGTTGGGTGAACCTAACTTGGAAGCCTTTCTCAACTATTTGGCCTACACTTATTAGGTTTTTTGTAATATTGGGAATATAGAGTACCTTGCTCATAATGTTTGTCTTGTCATTGGAAGCCTTGACATTACCAATCTTCTCCACACTATGCTTTGTGTCATCCCCTGTTTGAACTTCATGTCTATGCTTTGGACTTTGAAAATTAGATAAGAGAGCTATGTTGCTTGCAACATGATTTGAACATCTTGATCTATGTAGAATAAATGATCATCTTCTTACCTTCCTTATGGCTTAAATTCATCAAAAGCAATGAGTCTTCATGTTGTTGGTCCTTTGAATAATTGTTGTAGTCTCTTTTGTTATGGCCTCTATTGTTATTGTTGAAGTTGTGTCCACCTTTGCCTCTATTGCTGCCATATCCACATCTTCCACTTCCTTTCTGGGTTTTCCCATTGAGCCAACAATTTTGAGTGGTGTGGTTGGTCTTATCACAGATGACACAAGGTTGAACATTCTAGCCTTTGGTTTTCTCATGCTGTTGTCCTTTCTTCTTCCCTTTCCACTTGCTCTTGCTTGCAAAGATGTTATCACATCCATGATGAGTTCATAAGCTATGGTGAAGAATTGCCATTGCTTATTACTACTAATTCCATTTAGGACCTGCCTCATGATGGCTTCCTTTTCAATCAAATCTCCAATGGATGCTAAATGATGTGCAACCTGTTGATGTGTGAAACATCACAAGAAATGAATTAATGTGACACTAGAACACCTCTATGGTCACCATTAACTCAATACTTCTCCAAACTCTGAGGAAAGATTGCTTAAACTGAAAACTTTGCTTCTAAAGAAATTTCTAGTCATTGAAATGACATACCTTCACTCTCTTGCTTATTTCTCTTAATAAAGAGACTATTTTTACAAGATCTTTTAGAGATGAAAGTTGAAGAGAAGAGCTTTCCAACAAGCTATTACTTGCAAGAAATGGATCTCTAGATCTCAAGTTATGGCCTTCACAAGATCAACCTATATGAGTTGTCAAAATTGGAAATTTAGTAAAACAGAGTGTCTAAAAATGAAAATTCGATGCCTAGCATCGACTTGCAACCAAAAGTTGATGCCAGGCATCAACTTTGTGCTTTTTGAGCCACTTTTTAGTTCCTGAAATAGTCATGTTTAACACATATATGATCAAGAACACTTTTATGTGGGAAGTCAATGCCAAGCATCGACTTTATGCTGAAACTCGATGCCAGGCATCGAGTTGCACCACAAAGCTCATGTTTTAGGAAGATTCAACAACAAATATAACTTAGAGAATGAAAACAATGACTTATTAGCACAAACTCGATGCCAGGCATCGAGTTGCTTGGAAAAGTTGAAGTTTTGAATTCATCACACAATAGGCAAGCATGGAGATGATGGAGAGAGTCTCATACACAGAACTTTACTCAGTTCTTCTTATAGCTATGAAAAAGTCAGAAGCTTACAGGTGCTTTCTCACTCAGAGAAGCCCGACTATACTCAATCATACAAAATTAACTTCTACTAACATTCTCTCTCTCACCACTATGCGTCACTTGATACAAACTAACTTATATAGATTTTCTCATTCTCGTGAATTTTAAAAAACTTCTAGAACTAAAGTGAACTAACTTTACAAATATAATACACTTGTGAAATTGTTCCTTCACATAGGCATATGGTTTTTTTCTAAAGCTTTGACCTTCAAATATATGTCCAATTAGTGATTGTTTCTCCAACGGCTCCCCCTCAATCCCTTATTTACATTCTCTGTTTGTTCATATCATCTTCTTTCCTTTTACTCCTACCATGCCTTTGAATATGCTGGTCTTCACACCATCCAAGCTCTTTGTCATTATGTTTGCTATCTGATCTTTTGTAGAAATGTACTCTACTTCAATTTCTTTCTCCATTACCTTTTCTCTCAGGAAATGATAATGTATCTCTATATTTTTTGTTCTTGCATGAAATACTGGATTCTCTACAAGATAAAGTGAACTCATATTATCTCCATGTATTGTAGGTATACCTTGATCAATGCCCAAGCTTTTGAACAATGTCTGCATCCATATGACCTCCTTAGCTGCTTCCACAAGTCCTTTGTACTCAGCTTTAGTTGATGCTAATGCTACTGTATGTTGTTTCTTTGAACACCAACTCACAAGCTTATCACCAATCTATATCATGTATCCATGTGTTGATCTTCTGTCATCTTGATTACCTACCCACTCTGAGTCACTATATGCTCTCAACTTCAAATCTGATGTAAAAGGATAATACAATCCTTCCTTTATAGTTCCTTTGATATATCTGAGAACTCTTTGACCTGCAATCCAATGTGGATCCTTTGGACAATGCACGAATTGTGACAAAACTCCCACTGCATAACTAAGATCAGGTCTTGTAAGTGTAGCATAAATCAAACTACCCACAAAAGATTGATACTTCCTCATATCTTTGTATTTTGCACCATCATATTTATTGAGCTTGTTGTTGACTTCTAGTGGAGTTGAACCTTCTCTACCATTTTCTATTCCAAACTTCTTCAACAAGTTTAGAAGATACCTTTCTTGTGACACATATATGCCATGATCTGTATAAGTAACTTCCATTCCAAGAAAGTATGATAACTTTCCTAGATCACTGATCTTGAACTCTTTCTCAAGTATTCTCTTTACCTCCTTAATTCCTTCATCTGAAGTACCTGTGATTATAATGTCATCTACATAAATACAAATGTAGATTGTACATTCCTCTGTTCTTTTGATGAGTAGACTCATATCTAATTTTGAACTTTGATATCCAAGATCAGTGAGATACTTCACCAGTCTATAGTTCCATGCTCTTGGAGCTTGCCTCAATCCATAGAGTGCTTTTCTCAACCTGCAAACAAAATTTGGATACCTAGAATCTATAAACCCTTGAGGTTGTTCCATGTATACTTCATCTGATATGTATCCATTCAAAAATGCATTCTTTATATCCAACTGACTTAGGTTCCATCCTTTTGAAGCTACAATAGCAATGATTGTCCTTATAGTTGACATCTTAGCTACAAGATTGAATGTCTCATTATAATCTATGCCATAGGTTTGGGCATAGCCTTCCACCACCAATCTAGCTTTGTATCTAGCTATACTTCCATCTGCAAGCTTCTTTACTTTATAAACCCATTTATTTCCAATTACTTTCTTACCATTTAGTTAAGGAACAAATTCCCATGTCTTGTTCTCCTCTAGTGCATTGAATTCTTCCTTCATTGCTTCTTCCCATTGTTTCTTATCTTTTGCTTCATCGTAGTTGTGAGGTTCTTCATCATCTTTGACCATATATGCATAGTTCTTCTGAGTTATGTAAGAAGTATCATAAGAATACCTTTTTGGTTGCCTTCTTGTCCTACTTGACCTCCTTGGTTCACATTCTTCATATGTGTCTGGATACACCTCTTCATCAAATATAGGAGCTTCTTCATTCCTTGTTGTTAATCCACTTCTTGATGTACTTGCTTGCATATAGTCTACATCTCTATTCACCTACACAATTGATTTTCCTTTCTCACATCTTCTTACCTCTTCTTCAAATTCTTCAGCCGTATGACTTTGATCTACATACCAACTTTTCTGTTCATCAAATGTAACATCTCTAGAAACAAGAAATTGTTTGGTTAGAGGATTCCACAACCTGTAACCCATCTACTTTTAATCATAACCAATGAACATATATTTTTCTGCCTTTGGTTCAAGTTTATGTCTAAGTTGTGATGGCACATAAGCATATGCAATTGATCCAAACACTTTACAATGATCTAGTGTTGGTTTCTTACCCCACCAAGCTTCATATGGAGTCATTCCATTTAGAGTTGCACATGGTAATCTATTCACAAGATATGTAGCTATATTTACAGCCTCATCCCAAAGATAATTTGGACAATTTTTCTCCTTCAACATAGCTCTAGCAAACTCAACCAAAGTCCTATTTCTTCTTTCTACTACACCATTTTGTTGTGGTGTATACCTACAGGTTATTTCTCTCTTAATACCTACATTCCAAAGATAATCATTGAACTCTTGGGAGAAGTATTCTCCCCCTCCATCAGACCTCAGTCTCTTAAGCTTTTGACCTGTGACTCTCTCTACATATGCATGAAAATGCTTGAAAGCTCCAAACACTTCTGATATTTCCTTCAAAACATATAAAGTTATCCATCTTGTAGCATCATCAATGAAAAGAACATAGTAACTTGAGCCACTGATAGATCCTTCTTTTGTTGGTCCCCATACATCTGTATGAATGAGCTCTAGTAATCCATCATGTTTGAATCCTTTCTTTTGAAATGGTAACCTGTGTGTTTTTCCCATTTGACATGCTTCACATTTATAAACCATATGTTGACTCTACACATTTGGTAGTCCTCGTAAAGATTGATTTGCAATTATAGCTTTAATTCCTCTTTCATTGAAATGACCTAATCTCTTATGCCAGAGATCAAGTTCTGTAATCACTCCTTCACCATGTGTGAGCAAAGCTTGACCAATGTTCCCTTCCACATGTGTAGGCTTGAACTTTGCACCAACAGCTCCCCCTCAAGCCAAACATTTTGGCTTGGTCTTCTTCTTCAATCTTCATGAATATCCTACAATCCAATCATTGACTTAAACCTCCAAAGTTTTGTACCATCTAATGCTTTAGTCAATAAGTCTGCACATTGCATATTAGTTGATACATATGCCAACTGAATCTCCTTGCTCAATAGCTTCTCTCTCACATAATGATAGTGAACCTCTATATGCTTGGTCCTAGCATGATAAATAGGATTTGCTACAAGATGTAATGAGCTTGTATTATCTCCAAAAATCATTAGCAATGTAGTATGCAAACCCAAATGTGTGTATAACAATCTGATCCATATGGCCTCTTGAGTAGCATTGCCCAATCCTGTATACTCTCTTTGTAGAAGATAAAGCAACACTAGGTTGCTTCTTTGAAGACCATGATATAGGTTTATCGCCTGCAAAGGATAGGTATCCTGAGATATTCCTTCTATCATCTTTGCATCCTGCCCAATCTGCATCTGAATATATTTTGTTGTCCAAGTCTGATGTATAAGGAAAATACAATCCATGATTTTGAGTGCCCTTAAGGTACTTCAAAATCCTTTTGCCAGCTTCCAAATGAGGTGCCCTAGGCTTGTGCATAAACTGACTTAGAACACTTACTCCATAAGAAATATCAATCCTTGTTAATGTAGCATAGTTCAAGCTTCCCACTATGCTTTGGTAATCTGCAATGTTCTCAAGTACATCACCTTCATGAGCACTTAATTTTAAGCTTACCTCCATTGGAGTACTTGCAACTTTGGCATCCTACAAATGAAACTTCTTTAACATATCCTGTGTATACTTTCTCATAGTAATATAAATTCCAGAGTTAGTATAGACTAACTCAAGTCCAAGAAAATATTTTAGTGATCCAAGGTCACTAATTTTGAACTCCTTCATCATTTGATTCTTGATCTGCTTGATGCCATTAGCATCATTACCTATGAGTATGATATCATCAACATATACACATAGGTATATTACCTCTGAATTATTTCTTTTTACAAACAGAGATGTATCTGCTTTGCTCATTATAAATCCTTGATCTTGAAGGTATGTAGTCAACCTATGGTTCCATGCCCTAGGTGCCTGCTTCAATCCATAAAGAGATTTGTTCAATTTACATACATATGTTACCTTGTTTGGGTCCTCATAGCTAGGAGGTTGAAACATGTACACCTCCTCTGAAATCCAGTCATTTAGAAATGCATTTTTTACATCCAACTGATACATGTTCTAATTTTTTGATGTAGCCACACTTACCAATACCCTGATGGTTGGCATTTTGGCCACAGGTGAGAAGGTTTCTTCATAATTAACTCCTTGGGTTTGTGCAAAACCCTTGCCACAAGTCTAGCTTTGCACTTGCTTATTGATCCATCAGAATTCCTTTTGATCTTATAGATCCATCTAGACCCAATTACCTTCATAGACTCCTTCTTTGGTACTAGTTCCCAAGCATCACTCTCCTTGAGTGCTTCAATTTCCTCATCCATAGCTTCCTTCCATTCTGCCTTGGTCTTTGCCTCTTCATATGATTATGGCTCTTCAAATGACAAGTTTTTTGCAAGATAAACAGAGTGCTTAGTAACTAGGGAAGTGTCATACCCATATCTAATTGGCTTCTTGCTCTCCCTTTGTGATCTTCTGATTGCTTGGTCGGATGATTCAGGTATATCCTCCAATTTCTTCATCTTGACTTTACCTTTGGACTTCCATGCCTTGAACTCTTCTAGGTTGATGATGTCCTCATCATTTGAGTTGATATCTCCATTCTGAGTAGGCTCCTCCTTAGTGAGGCTTGGAAACTCCTCTTCCAAGTCATAAGGTAGCTTTACTTTCCTGCATTCACTATCAAACCAAGAGCCATTCTCATCAAAGACAACATCTCTACTGACCATGAATCCTTTGTTTGAAGGATTGTAGAACCTGTATCGTTTTTTATTCAAGTCATACCCTATGAAGATGCACTTCTCTGCCTTAGGTTCTAGCTTACCTCTTATCTGAGAAGGGATATGCACATAAGCTACACATCCAAAGATCCTGCACTGATCAAGTGAGGGTCTTCTACCATGCGATGCTTCATATGGGGTCATCCCATCAAGAGATTTGGATGGCAACCTATTCACAAGATAAGTGGCAGTAGATACACTCTCTGCCCACAAGTAGTTAGGTTATTTTTTCTCATTTAACATTGACCTAGCTGATTCAACAATTAATCTATTTCTCCTTTCTGCCACCCCATTTTGCTTAGGGGTATACCTTGTTGTAATTTCTCTCTTGATTCCTCTGTCCTACAAGAATACATCAAACTCATTTGAGAAGTACTCACCTCCTCCATCTGACCTTAGTCTCTTTAGGTTTCTCCTTGTTTGGTTTTCAACAAATGCAAGATACTTTTTAAAGCAACTGAATACTTCATCTTTGTGCTTCATAAAGTACAATACAGTCCACTTACTGTAATCATCAATGAAAGATACATAATACCTTGATCCAGAGATTGAGGGATCCTTACTTGGTCCCCATACATTTGTATGGACAAGCTCTAGGTAGTCCTCACGCATGTAGCCTTTCCTTGAGAAGGGTAACCTATGAGACTTTCCAAACTGACAAGCACCACATTTATAAATCATGTGTTGCTTGGATACATTAGGTATCCCAAGCACACATTGGTCTCTACATATTTGTTTCAGGGTTCTTTCACCAACATGCCCTAATCTCTTATGCCAAATTTCAAGCTCTGATAAAGTTTGATCTTGGTAACTATAAAGTGCAATGTTCCTTGTATCCTCAAGTTCAAAAGTGAATAATCTACTTGTCTTTTCTCCTTTGGCAATTCTCTTGAATCCATGCTAGGGCTCCTCCACAAATGCTCCATATTGGTTGAATCTAACCTGCAACCCCTTTTTCGCAGTCTATCCAACACTCATCAAATTCTTGGTAATTTTAGGTACATATAGAACCCTACTCAATAGATTCTTGTTTCCATCAAAGGTCTCAACATTTCCTACCTTAATCAGTGAGTGCTTGGTATCATCACCTATTTGTACCTGATGCTTACCTTTTGGTTCTTCAAGGTCAGAGAGAAGAGCTACATTGACTGCCACATGGTTTGAGCATCCTGAGTGAATGTCGAAGAGATGATCATCATTTATACCTAGTTTTGAAGTCATATTCATAATTAGAAGAGAATCTTCTTGCTCCTCTGTGTAATTGTTGTAATGTTTCCTTGATTTGTAGCCTCCTTGGTAATTGCTATTGTAGTTGTCGTTGTAGTGGTTGTTGTATCCTTGATGGTGATTGAATCTTCCTCTTGATTGTGTATATCCACCTCTTTGATATCCTCTACCTCTCTGATTCTTGAAGTTCCTGTAACACTCATCTGTAGTATGATTTGACAATCCACAAATATTGCATGGTGAGGAGTTATAAGGTCTCCCCCTACATTGCTTACCTCCTCTGCCCCTTCCTCTTGAGGTTCTACCTCTTCCTGCATAGTTGTCTTTGGAGGTAGTTCCTTCATCTTCAATTTTCTTGTTCTTCCTTTTCTCTTTGGACTTACTTTTATCAGTGTATAGGGCAGAAGAGCTATTACCCCTTGATGAATCTCCATTCTTTTTGAGCTTGGCTTCATGGGTAAATAGTTGCCCCATGAGTGTGGTAAGATCTGGAATCTACATGTCCATGTACAAGTCCATGGCAGTTGTGAAGCTCTCCCATTTGTCATGAATGTAGGATTCTCTAGGTTACACTCTAAGATAAAGAAATTATGCTCCTTTTGCTTCCTAAGACACATCTTGACCTCAAGTTCATTCACACATTTATTTTCCTCTCTTTATTTCTCCCTAATCTTAGGTTCTTAATGTCTCTTGGTTTTGAATGTTCATAATTTTGGAGTTTAAATATTGATTATAATTTTGAATGTTCATAATGTCTCTTGGTTTTGAATGTTCATAATTTTGGAGTTTAAATTGCCAAGTATCATTTCCGTTCTAGATGTGACTTGTTCCAAAAATTCATGATACACGATACCTATGATGTGGGAATTGAAATCATGACCTATTAGCTAGGAGTACAATGGGCTAACCACTTTCCCCAAGAGCCGCGATGGAGAATAACTTCCTAATCCTCCCTCTTAGGGTGTGGTTCAACCATCTCTTGCCTATCATTTCTTGACTCTAACACTTTCTTCCCCTTCTAGAGTAAATTATCAATCCTTGATCTCCCCGTGGATCAATTTCCTCACCCTAGCACAGTCTCTTGAACCTTCTTGTTCCCAACCTTGGTCTCTTGAACCCTTGCTCTCAATCTTGGTGTCTTGAACCTTGCCAACACACTTTTTGGTGGCTAGTTACCTATGGACTTGCCTTGTTCAAAACCTTGGTATCTTGAGCCCTTGTTCTCAGCCTCAGTATCCTGAAACCGATTCTCACCCATGCTAGTTATCTTAGATCATCAATCTAGATGCTTTGATTGGAAAGCTCATTCTAAGAGCTTTCTAATAGTACTTTACACCTCTAAATCCGACTTATGGATTGAGAGATACACTCCAATCTTTGTTGGGCTCATCTTTGAAAGCGAAGGAGTGCCTTCCATCCACTTGCCCAAACTTATTTCCTAGCCTATGATACCAATCTCAGGAATTGAACTCATGGCCTACTAGCTCGGAGTACATGGGCCAACCACTTGCCCCAAGAGCCATGTTTGAGGATTACTTCATAATCCTCCCTCTTAGGGTGTGGTTCAACCATCTCCTCAGCCTATCTTTTCTTGAGTCTAACATATGATCTATATGATACATGATACTCAAGTCCATGATACAATACCTAAACTAGAGGATACACAATATATAAGGATAAATGATAAATGACACCTAGGTGGAACAATACAAAATACACATAGAGATATTTGCCATACATGACACTTGGGAGTGTTAGCAATAGAGGATATACAAGAAGTTCATGATATATGACACACGATACACAAGGTCTCATGTGACAACACTTGGAGGTATTAGTGATACTCAATACCAACATGATACAACATAGGATATACCAACACGATACAACACAGGTCACTTAATACACAAGTACCACATTTTGATACTAGACTAGTCGTGATACACCATATGTGAGTATTGATGATACATGACGAGGACTGAGCTCTCAGTGATACACGACAATTGCCAAAGGTATCAAGGACACAAGAGAATCTAGGATCATAATACCTCCCTCCACCAACCATGATACCTGGACTTTTCCTAACTATTTTCAATTTTCAAACTTAAATTTGTGCTCCTTGTGCTCTCTTCTATCCCCCTATGTGGCCAGATTGCCAAAACATCCCACTTTAATCTAAAACATTACTAATAATACTTAGGTTGTATCATTTCTCCCAGCATGCATGTGTTTGCAATTTCAATTCGACTAGTGTGTAAAGCTCACCTCAAAGGTATTTTCACAAATTCTTAAGCTATAACTCCTAGTGTGTAGGACAATCCAAGAGTCAAAAAATTTGGTGATAGCAATCATCTGCACTTTTACAAATGATTCTAGGATGTGGTTTTGTTTTTTTTACGTTGAAAAAAGTCAATGTCCATATAAAAATTCAAATTTTTGGGCTTTTAAAATTTTGTAATTTGCTAACCTAATCAAATGCATTTTTTTCCATGTCTTAAACCCTAATCTCCCAAGTATTAAACTACTCCTAAAGAACTTGTTACACACACACCAAGTATTTGAGAAAACAAGTGCAAGTGTTTGATGACTTGCCACAATGTTGAACTCCTTTTCACATACACTATCTCCATAATGACACTCAAATTATCATGTAGGCATCTTGAATTACGCCCTAAATTTTGGCAATGGTTCCAAAAATATGTGGGACCTACAATGTCTATGCGACTCGTGATATGTGACGCTAGCTAGCTCTCACATGCTCTATAAGTGCACTATATTGGTGGTTTGACATGCGCATACACATTAAATTATCAAACAAAGAGTACGAGTTGGACATGCATAGATAGTTAATGCATGAATACGTCATCTGTACATACAAGGATGATTTCTACCTCACATGACACTTTCCACATATGGGTATGTTTCTGAACATTAGTGTAGTACTTAACACTAAATCCACATTTTCTCTTAGATGTGATACCTGAATATAGTCAATAATATATTTTCTCAAAGCACTCAATGAGATGAATCTATTGGAAGTGGTCTAGATACATTTAGAGTTTTTTGTGCAAAGTTATGACCTAAAAACCAAGTGTAAGGGATCATCTTCCTTCATCTTACGACTCCATGCACTTTGCACACATAGGATAACAGTGAAAAAAGGTTGGAAAGGGGTAGAAAAAACATCCAAGCACACATTGCATGCCATAAACACACACATGAGCTCATTACAAAGGAGGTAAGAGAGCAAAAAGAAAGGGTTAGGAGATTTTTTTAACTTTGTGTGTAGAGTAGGTTCTAAGGTATCAAATTATAAGAGGATGCCAAACTATAGAAGAGGCCTTTGTGCACATAGTTCTAGTACTCCTTCTACTCAAGGGGAATTCTTCCTTAGGGAAGTTGTTGTAGAGGACTAAAGAAAAGGAAACAGAAGAGAGAAGTAAAAAAAAGTAGCCCCCAAAATTTTTAATGAAACGACCCGTTTTCTTTTTTGCAAAATCCTTAGTAAAACATGGAGAACCTTTGTAGTTGCTCTAGACGAGTCCTCTAGATGCATGATCTTTGAAGAATGTAACATTACCCTTGTACAATAGTAGGAACTTAGTGGTTTTCTTGAGGTATCTGTGACGAAGCTCGCTAGTCCTTATGGTACTGTTGTGTTGATACAATGTTTCCTCATGCTTGTCTATCTCTTGAATGGCCGCTTGTCTGACCTCCTTGGGAATCCACATTTGTTGCCCTGTTTTTTGAGCTTCAATCAAAGGCCTAGGAAGCCATACTTGCAAGAGTCGTTTTGGTTCTGATTTCGGTGAAGAAGAATTCTTGCCCACCTTTGCCTCCTTATGAGCAATGACGTGGGCTAGTGTTGCGTTCTCTGATTCCTTCACTCGATCCTTGCGAACCCATTTGAAGTTAATGTTTCCTGATTGCGAGTAGTTGATGGTGGATTTCCAGGTTGTTGATCGTTCTTTTGCATGGAAGACTTTAAGAGTATTGTTCTTCTTGGTTTCCTTCTGTTCATCAATCAAGTAAGAAGAATCTACTTTTTTCTTGGATACATTAGGGTTTGAAATTCCTTCTTCTGTCGAACCTACTTGTGAGTGATTTGTGATGGAATCATTTTCTACGTGCTCTCCTACGATTCGTTCCGCACTTTCGATGACTCCCTATCTCTGAGAGGGTTTCTCTCCTAATAGACTAAAGAATTCCTTGCCCATATTTGGCTAAAATGTATCCTTGCGCTAGGTGGATGCTCACTTCATTCTCAATGATCCAGTCTTGTCCTAGGATCAAGTTTTCTATTAGATCCTCATCTCTGCATACTAGAACTTGTTGTTCCATAGTTGAATTTCCTAGGTGGAGGGATACTATGGCTTCTCCAATGCATGCTATATGTTGTCCTCCCACACCTAGCATATGTGCTTTCGTGGGTGTCATAATCATTTGGAGATCAAGGATGACTCTATTTCGTATGCAACTGAGTGCGGCTCCAGAATCTATCAAGGCGTCTATCAGTTTATATTCCATCGTTCCAATTCCTAGGTTTAAGTATGGCTGTGACATGCAGACATTGGTTGTGTTGGACTTATGAACTTGGTAATTAGCCATGGTAATAGGCTCTTCTCCTTGTAGATACCGTTCATCTCTTTGTCTTCACCACTTTTTCTGTATCTTGATACGCTCTAGGGCTTCTTGCCGTTCTTCCTCTCTAATCCGTTCTTCCTCTTTCTTCCTATTTTGTGCCCCCACGAGGCGTGCTAACATTTGGTCTGTCAATGGCTCCATATATCGTTTGACTCGACATCCACATGTAGTTAGGAAGAATATCTCCATCCAGAGTAGCTAGATTAACTACTCCACTAGTGGAAATCCTATTGATGATTAAAGGTCCATATCCGCATTTGTGTAATTTCTTGGCATGTTGCTTCAATGTGTAGACCATAACTAAGTCTCCTTCTTTTAGTCCCTTGTCTTTTATGTGTGCATCATAATATGCCTTTTGTCTTCTCTTGGCCGCGTAAATCCCAGCAACCACTTGTATTCTAGTCTCATGCAACTTCTCAATTTGGTCTAGTTGCTTGGATAATTCATGTCCTATCCATTCATACTATTGGGCTACTCTCAAAGTAGGCACTAAAAAATCGATCGGCAGGATTGTGTTCTGTCCGTACACTAGATTGAATGGGCTAGTTCCAATGGCAGTCTTGTAAGTGACTCGAAAGGCCCAAATCGCATGATGCAATTGTTTGTCCCAGTCTGACCTTCCATTATTGACTATCTTTGTCAATTCTGTGCATAACACCTTATTGGAACTTTTCGCTTGACCATTGGCTTGAGGGTGGTATGGGGCTGATTTTTTATGGATCACTAAGAACTCATTCATTAAAGACTCTATCATTTCATTAATGAAATGCGTTCCTTGGACACTCACAATTTCAATTGGTAATCCGAAACGAGTGAAAAATGCTAAAAAAGAAACTTAGTAGTGGTTTGAGCATCGTTCTTTCTAGTAGCCTTTGCCTCCACCCATTTTGTCAAATAATCTGTGGCTATTATGATATATTCGGCATGTGACCCTTTGGCTGGTGGGTTGATGGGTCCTACAAAATCTATACCCCATTTGGAAAATGCTCTAGCGCAAACCATAGGTCTCAATGGCATGTCATCTCTCCGAATTGGGTATTTAGTTCTTTGGCATGTCTCACAACTTCGGACATAGGTGTTAGCATCCATATGTAGGGTTGGCCACCACAAGCCCGCAAAGAGGATCATTTTTATAGTTCTCTTGCCTGAGAAATGACCTCCTATTGCACCTGCGTGTGCCATCTCTAATATGGGTAAGTATTCTCCTTCGTGCATGCATAACCGTAATTGATTATCTTTTCCCCTCTTGAACAATTGTCTTCCAAAGATTACATAATCCTTGCTCATTTCCTCTAGGGATCGTTTTCATGCTAAGCTGACTCCTTCCTCATGTTTTCGTGTCTTTAGGAATTTCACTAAGGTTTCATTCCATTTGGGTGCTATTGTAGAGAAAGGTAAGGATGTATGACCCTCCGGGATGGTCTCCTGGCATTTTGCACAGTTACTAACATAATCATGGACATCTTTAGGCATATCAAGCCAGTATACTCCTAATCGTTTCAATTCTCTTAGAGTTCCATGAATTCCTTTGTGTGTCCTCTATTTGTTTACATGAGCTTGTTCAATCAACTTCACTTGTTCGTCTTCCTCAACACATCTAGATAATACACCGTTGGGTTCCTTATGGTACACACTTCCTGCAATAATGTGCAAATTCCTTGACTGCAGAATTTCCTTTTTACTCTCTTTATTGATTGAGTTTTGTGGGCCATGAGTGAGTATCGGAATTAGTTTCTCTGCCCACTTTGGACACACTTACAAATTAAACAGGTGTGTGGCAAATCGTCTGGCACTCCACTTGGTGGTTCTCCATGTGTTAACCTAGAGAGGTGATCTGCTCTTATATGGGTATTTCCCTTTTTCACTATTACTTCAAAGTCGAACTCCATCAATAGCAGAAACCATCTCACAAGTCTTCCTATGTTACAAGGTTTATTGACTAGGTACAATAAGGCTTGATGATCTATGAAGAACTTGAACTTGTTGGCTAAGAGATAGTGTCTAAATTTTTTCACTGCATAGACCATTCCTAATCCCTCTCGCTACGTAGTTGTATAGTTTCTTTCAGCTTGATTCAGTTGTCTACTCGCATAGGCAATGGGGTGATCTAACTTTTCTTCGTTTGCCGGCTGAGCTAAGATGCATCCTATTGTGTAATTTGAAGCATCCACATGAATATGGAAAGGCTTGTTCCAATTCGGTGTTTTCAGAATTGGGGCCGTGCTAAGTCGCCTTTTTAACTCGTTAAATGCCTTTTCGCATTCATCAGTCCAAGTGAATTGGGTCAGCAATCCATACAAGGGTTTGGCAATTATGGCGTACATGTGGATAAATCGACGGTAGTATCCACAATGTCCCATAAATGCTTGCACTTCTTTTGCATTCTTCGGCCTAGGAAGTTCTAAAATGACCTTGATTTTATCTTTTTTCTGTAGATATTCCGTTCCTAGACACTATGTGTCCTAAGATCTTCCCTTGTCTTACCATGAAGACACACTTCTCAGGGTTCAGGCAGACTCTATATTGTCGACGTTTATCAAATATCTTCCGCAATTTAGGAATGTTGTCTTTCCTTTGATTTGAATATGTACATAGGTCATCTACATACACTTCCATACTCTTCTTGAGAAATTCTTTGGACACATGACACATCAATCTTTGGAAAGTAGCAGGCGCACTAGTGAGTCCAAAAGGCATCACTCGGAAAGCATAGACTCCCTATTCAGTCGCGAATGCAGACTTATGTTGATCCTCAGTAGCAATAACTACTTGGTTGTATCCAGAGAATCTGTCTAAGAAGCTATAGACTTCTTTTCCTACAACTCTTTCCAATAGATGGTTAGTGATGGGTACTGGGTAGCTATCACGAATCGTGGCTGCATTGACCTTTTTCACGTTAATGCATACTCTGAGTTTTCCGTTCTTCTTAAGCACAACCACTAGTGGTGATACCCATTCCGTATGTTCTATTTCATAAATGAATCTAGCCGCTAATAGCTTGTCTATTTCTTCTTTTATTTTGGTAGCATAGACCTCATTATATGTGTAAGGGCATTGTTTATGGTTTTGCCTCCGATGTCATTGGTATTCTATGGGAACAAAAGGAGGGTTCTACACCCGTGAGATCCTTGTATGTCTAGGCAAATATGTCTCGATATTCTCGGATCAACTGTATCAATTCTTCTTCTGATGGAGAATGTTAATCTCCAAAAGAACAACTTATTCTTGTGATTAGAGCACCTCTATACCAAGAATAAGTCAAAACCTTTCACACATTTAGAGGATCAACTTCTAATTATCAAAAGATGAACAAATCTGTGAAGAAGGTGATACACAGAAAAGTCTGCTGCACTATTTCCTTATATTGACTTATCAAACGTGTAAAGTTTTTTATGAAACTTTGTACGAATCATCTCCTAGAGATTGCGCAACTATTCCAAGTTGAATTACTCCAAAAGATTAAGTGTAGCTTGAGAAATCAACTTCTCAAGTTACCTATGTCAGAAACTGTACTTCTGAGAAGTCGATTCAGACACCCCTAACTTCTTAACTTTGATTCTCACAATATCTAACCCGTTTTGCCAAATGTTTTTAGCCACGAGTAGATCACCTTCCAACTTAAAGATTAAGTGCTTGCTTGCACAAAACTTTAAACTATGGAGTGAGCACTGACCAAAAGATTAAACACGAAATTTGCGCCTGTTTCAGAGAACTGTAGACATTCAACACATATGAATGTTCCTATTCACAATTCTCCTAGCCTGTTTACAATTGGACTCTGAAATTCAGGTCACAGGCTCATTAACTAACTACTTAGATATCCTCAAAAGGATTTAGCTAATGATCAAACACAGAAGGAGCAGACACGAAAAGATCGGGCGCAATATTTCTTCATTAACTCAGAAGATTACAACTGAGTGATGAGAGCAAACACAAATTCACTTTCCACTATCTCATTGCTTCTATCTCCCTAATTCTTGACTTGTAACTATTGTCACATATGCTCTCATACATGCCCCAACTTTTCTCAAGGTATTTATAGATAATTTGTACATAATTCTTACTGAACAAAAGATCTAAGTCATCTATGACTATGCTAATGTACATATGTGTACAAGACAACATTCTGACTTCTTCTTAATTTTGCAAATGTCTTCCTTTGCTTCATTCTGACCATAAGCATTCTCCAAGATATGTATAATCACCAATTTGTGATTGGTTTGCTCCAACAGCTCCCCCTCAATCACTAATTGTGATTATTCCATTCTTCTTCACTCCTGCCATCTCCTTGAATCTCTGTAGCTTAGGTCCATCCAAGCTTTTTGTCATCATATCTGCCACTTGTTCTTTTGTTTGAGTGTACATCACTTCAATCTCTTTATCAAGTACCTTTTCCCTCAAGAAATGATACTGTATCTCTATATGCTTAGTCCTGGCATGAAAAACAGGGTTAGCTGCCAAATACAAAGAACTCATATTGTCTCCAAAAATTATTGGAGTACTATGATCAATCTCAAAACTTTTCATCAAGGTCTTCAACCATATGACTTCTTTTGCAGCTTCTACCATTCCCTTATACTCAGCTTCTGTGGATGATAAAGCAACTGTGTGTTGCTTCTTTGAACACCAAGACACTAACTTGTCTCCAACATAACATAGATATCCATGAGTAGACCTTCTATCATCTGAGTCACCTGCCCAATCTGCATCACTAAACACTTTGATTCTTGTGTCAAAAGTGAAACCATAATACAAACCTTCACTTAAGGTTCCCTTGATATATCTGAGTACCCTTTGGGCTGCAATCCAATGAGTCTTCTTTGGACAATGCATAAATTGTGACAACACACCTACTGCATATGATAGGTCTGGCCTTGTCAAGGTAGCATAGATTAGACTACCTACCAAACTCTGATATTTCTTCATGTCATTGAACTCTTCACCTCCATACCTGCTTAATTTATGATTTACCTCCAATGGAGTGGTTGAGGTCTTGCAATCTTCCATGTTAAACTTGGCTAGAAGATTCTTCAAATATCTTTCTTGTGAAACATATACTCCATGTTGAGTATACACAATCTGCATTCCTAGAAAATAAGATAAGTTTCCCAAGTCACTTATCTTAAACTCTTTCTCTATTTGCTTCTTGAGTTCATTGATTCCTTGAGCATCTGTTCCTGTAACAATAATATCATCAACATAAATGCACATGTAAATATATCCATTTTCACTTGCCTTCACTAGCAAGCTACTATCTGCCTTTGATGCTTGAAATCCACATTCATTCAAGAACTTGACCAATCTGTAATTCCAAGCTCTTGGGGCTTGCTTCAACCCATATAAAGCTCTCTTGAGCTTACACACATAATCTGATCCAATTGATTCCATGAAGCCTTCTGGTTGCTCCATATATACTTCATCTGCAATGTAACCATTAAGAAATGCATTCTTCACATCCAATTGTGATAATTTCCATCCTTTGCAAGCAGCAATAGCAATCAATGTCCTAATTGTAGACATCTTAGCAACAGGACTAAAGGTTTCATCATAATCTACCCCATAAGTTTGGGCATAACCTTTAACCACAAGTCTAGCCTTATATCTAGACACTTTACCATCTGCAAACCTCTTTGTTTTGTATACCCACTTGCATCCAATAACTTTCTGATTCTTTGGTCTTGGTACTAATTCCCAAGTTTCATTTTCAAGTAGAGCATCATACTCTTCTTGCATTGCCTTCTCCCAATTCTGTTTACCTTTGGCTTCTTCATAAGTGGTTGGATCTTCTTCTGTTTTCACAATGTAAGCATAATCTCTTGTTGTTAGGAAAGATGTATCATAACTATACCTTATAGGCTCTTTCCTTTCCCTTGTAGATCTTCTGATTTCTGCACTTCTTGATGTTTCAGCCTCATTTGATTCTGGATCAAATCTTGGCCCTTCTTCTACATGATCCTGCACTCTACATCTAGAGTCAACTTCATCAATAATTTCTTCACATACCTTTACCTTTGCCTTTCCTTTCCTTTGAATTTCTTCAACACCTGCATACTCATTTGGTGATCCTGTATACCACATGTTTTGCTCATCAAATGTTACATCTTTAGTAACAAGAAATTGCTTTGTGGATGGACTCCACAACCTGTAACCCATTTGTCTATCATCATATCCAATAAACACATACTTCTCTGCTTTTGGTTCTAGCTTATGTCTTAATTGTGAAGGAACATAAGCATATGCAATACATCCAAATACTTTACAATGATCAAGACTAGGCTTCTTACCCCACCATGCTTCATAAGGGGTTCCTCCATCCAAAGCTTTGCAAGGCAACCTATTCACAAGGTATGTTGCAGTGTTAATGGCCTCTGCCCATAAGTAATTTGGACAATTCTTTTCCTTCATCATGGCTCTTGCAAATTCTACAAGAGTCCTATTTCTCCTTTCAGCTACTCCATTTTGTTGAGGGGAGTACCTGCAAGTCACTTCTCTTTTGATACCTGCATTCCACAAATAATCATCAAACTCTTTTGAGAAATACTCTCCCCCTCCATCTGATCTTAATCTCTTTAGCTTTTGTCCTGTGATCCTTTCTGCATAAGCATGGAAATGTTTGAATGTCTTGAAGACTTCTGATTTGTCCTTGATTACATACAAAGTAATCCACCTGGTTGCATCATCAACAAACAACACATAATATCTGGATCCATTTATGCTATAGTCCCTTGAGGGTCCCCATACATCTGTATGAACCAATTCAAGCATATTTGAATACTTGTACCCTGATTTGTTATAAGAACCTTTATGTGCTTTACCTAATTGACAAGCTTCACACTTGTACACCATATGTTGCCCTTCAATGTTTGGCAATCCAAGCACCACCTGATTCTTTGACATTTCCTTTATAGCTCTCTCATTGAAATGACCTAGCCTCTTATGCCATAGGTCTAATTCAGATACCTTTTGACCTCCATAGGTAAACAATGCATGTCCTACATTACCTTGGACTTTGAGAGTAAACAATCTTCCCTCCTTTTTACCTGCAATTATGGTTCTATATCCCTGATTTGGATCTTGTACATAGACACCATCATTTGTAAATCTTACCTCATATCCTTTCTCCACAATTTGCCCTACACTTATCAAATTTTTAGGAATAGTAGGGACATAAAGTACCTTGCTCAGAAGTGTACTTCCACTCTTTGTCTTCACTGATCCAATGCTCTCCACTTTATGTTTAGTATTGTCACCTGTTTGAACTGTATGTCCATTCACCCTTGCTTCCATATCAGTCATCAAGGATAGGTTCCCACTCAGATGGTTACTACACCCTGAGTCAATATAAAACACTCTTTGATCTTCTCCCATTGATTCATGAGTTGCATTCAGGATAAGAGTCATGTCATCCTTCTGATCTGATGCATAATTGTAATAATTATTGTTGTAGGACTGAGATTGGAAGTTTCTTCCACCTCCTCTACCATATGATGTCCTACCACCTCTTCCTCTGAAATTGCCTCTTTGGTTTCTGCCTCCTCTACCTCTTTGACTATAATTCTGATTGTTGTATCCTCCACTTTGATTGTTATACCAACAATCATTTGCCAAATGATTTGTTCTGCCACAAATCCAACAAGCTTTAGCATTATCTTTGTTCTTACCTCCTCTTCCTTTACCTCTGAAATTTGTCTTCCCTTTTGTGAAGTTAGCTTGATTTGAATTCCCTTCATCCTCATTTGATTGCTTTCCCTTGCCATTCTTTTTCTTATCTTTGGAGTACATAGCTTGACTTGTACTTCTATCATTGTCTCCTTTAAGATCCTGCTCAAAGGTTAGCATGTGTCCTAGCAATTGATTAAGGTCAGGAGTAAAGTGATCAAGTGACAATTCTATGGACAATATAAAAGGCTTCCACTTCTCATCACCTCTTAGACCTGTAAGTATTTGTCTTACCAACTTTTCTTCTTCAATGTCTTCATCCACTGCTCCCAAGCTATCTGCAATATCTTTCATCCTTGCCACATAATCTGAAATTGATTGTGAGCTCTTCTTCTTGAAAGTTGTGAACTCAGCCCATAGTGAGGACTTCCTTGACTTAGTTGTATTTTGGAAATGCTCTTCCAAGGCATTCCAAACATCTGTAGCACTTTCTAAACCTCTGATGTGAGGTAGAAGATAATCATTTACAGCCATGTAGATGATACTCCTTGCTTGAGCATCCTTTCTCATCCAAGTCTTCAACATTGCAAGTTCTTCCCTAGTAGGAATACTTGGATCTGCAAATTCTGGTTTTTCTTCATCTCCTGTAATGAATGATATAAGATCTTTGCTCATGAGGTGTGCTTCCATCCTCATGGACCATGCTGGATAGTTCTCCCTATCTAGCTTATCAATCTGCAAGCTTTCTCCCATCTTGTATCCACCTGTGTATTGAAATCTTCAAGCTTTACAAACAATGTATGTACCTTTACTTCGAATTGAACTCCTTTTGCCTTTCTTGATGTCAATTTGTCTTCTCCTCGAGCTTTGACTCCAAGCTTTCACTTCTTAATCCCTCAAGTGTTGAATTTCTTGAATCTGCAGCAGTCGGAATCCTCCTTTTCTTCAAAATTGATGTCTCCTGCTCTGATACCACTGATGGAGAATGTTAATCTCCAAAAGAACAACTTATTCTTGTGATTAGAGCACCTCTATACCAAGAATAAGTCAAAACCTTTCACACATTTAGAGGATCAACTTCTAATTATCAAAAGATGAACAAATCTGTGAAGAAGGTGATACACAGAAAAGTCTGCTGCACTATTTCCTTATATTGACTTATCAAACGTGTAAAGTTTTTTATGAAACTTTGTACGAATCATCTCCTAGAGATTGCGCAACTATTCCAAGTTGAATTACTCCAAAAGATTAAGTGTAGCTTGAGAAATCAACTTCTCAAGTTACCTATGTCAGAAACTGTACTTCTGAGAAGTCGATTCAGACACCCCTAACTTCTTAACTTTGATTCTCACAATATCTAACCCGTTTTGCCAAATGTTTTTAGCCACGAGTAGATCACCTTCCAACTTAAAGATTAAGTGCTTGCTTGCACAAAACTTTAAACTATGGAGTGAGCACTGACCAAAAGATTAAACACGAAATTTGCGCCTGTTTCAGAGAACTGTAGACATTCAACACATATGAATGTTCCTATTCACAATTCTCCTAGCCTGTTTACAATTGGACTCTGAAATTCAGGTCACAGGCTCATTAACTAACTACTTAGATATCCTCAAAAGGATTTAGCTAATGATCAAACACAGAAGGAGCAGACACGAAAAGATCGGGCGCAATATTTCTTCATTAACTCAGAAGATTACAACTGAGTGATGAGAGCAAACACAAATTCACTTTCCACTATCTCATTGCTTCTATCTCCCTAATTCTTGACTTGTAACTATTGTCACATATGCTCTCATACATGCCCCGACTTTTCTCAAGGTATTTATAGATAATTTGTACATAATTCTTACTGAACAAAAGATCTAAGTCATCTATGACTATGCTAATGTACATATGTGTACAAGACAACATTCTGACTTCTTCTTAATTTTGCAAATGTCTTCCTTTGCTTCATTCTGACCATAAGCATTCTCCAAGATATGTATAATCACCAATTTGTGATTGGTTTGCTCCAACATCTTCCTCCTCTGTGGACACATCTTTTCCTATGTAGGTACATCGTTCTTCCCCGTCTTCTACTGTCACTATGATTTTCTTTGTTTGTTCCTTATTGTCATAAGCTTCTCCCTCTCTTGCCTCTCTTTTAGGCATTTGAATAGCTATTTTTCTCTCCTCAATTTTGTACCTTTTAAAATGCTCCGGAACCTCAAAAAGATAGGGGTTTGGTTCAATCTTACTCGCACCTTCCTCCTGCTCTGGTACTATGGGGGCTGCTTCTATTGCTAAAACTTTGGTCATTTCTTACTCATTTTCGGTTCGAATGGCTTCTAAGTAACATTCTTCTGAATCAAACTCTGGTTCCATCTCTATGCTCTCGTATTCTTCTTTCCATTCCTTTTCCAGTATTTCTTCTGCTTCGACTTCTTGTAAGACCACCATATACAAATTTTCATCATAGCCTTCTTCGTCCACACATTCATTCATCGTCAGGACTTCTTCATTCACACATACATCCAAGGTTGCTAAGATTTCCATCCATCCATGCGGTTCAAATGTTTCATCAGGGAAGATTTGAGGCATGTACATTGGATCTTCTATGGGCCGATAATTAAGGTGTCCTATTTGCCACAATTGCCTTTTATTATCCTCTTTCTTAGCTTCTTTACACATCCATAATTGGGCATCCTCATGCATCCATGATTGATCGCTTGATCCAGTGCTATGAATAGATAGATCATCTTCTTCCTTGTGTATAGGATTCAATTGTAGTGGGGGTACATCTCGATATGCAAAAGTATGCAAGTTTATCTTAGTGATATTTCCTTGATGTTGAAGGTATAATGAGTCTCGTCCCCAATCTTGTACTACCCTAAGCTGTCTCCTGAAGGGTCGTCCCAATATCATCTCATAGTTACTTGCTTTTCCAAATTGCCAGATGGCTAGGGTACGTTCAAATTCAACTCCACATGTGGTTAGCTTGATCTTTTCTAATATTCCCAAGGGTTTCTCAACATGGCCATCTCCTAATTGAAGCTTCATACGAGTAGGTCGTAGAGCAGGTTTTCCCCATTTCTCCCAAATTTCTTTGGTCGCAATACCTACTCCTGCTCCAGTGTCTAATATGGCTTTGGTCATATAGCCATTGTAAGTGACAGGTAGACACATGTTACCTTCATCTCCTTCACTAAATTCTCTTATCTTATCCATAGGGATTTGTACGTTAGGTGGGCTTTCCTTTCCTTTGTTTTTCTTCTCATTCTTCTCCTGATTTAACTCCAATTGTCCCGCTATTTGTTTCCAGAGGTGTGGTTTAACATGAAGTAGTTCTTCCACAGTCAAGTGGCATTGTACTTTGGCCTTCTTTAGTTCTGCTAAGTTGTGTGAACTCTTATATGAGATTCCTTTTCCTTTTCCTTGTACCGTGGGTGCATGGAAGATTAATGACTCTTTTACGTATTCTCCTGTGTAGTTAGGTAAGGTGGAAATGTTATGAGTCTCCTCTTTGTTTCGGTCTAGTTTCAAAACTTCTTCATATATTTCCTCTAAGTTTGGTTGGGGTTGATAATCTTCCACGTCTAATTCCTCGAAGGGGGGTTTTACACTCCATTCCTTTTCCATTGATCTTCTCGAATTCTATTCCACAGTTCTTTTGGCCAATCGGCTTCTAAGTCCGCGGTGGTGGACATAGCTTTTCCCGGTGTATTGGTTAATTCTTTCCCTTTACTCCTCTCTTATGGTTCCAGGTCTTTGATTTCCATACAACTCTGATATTGAGTTTCAGGCATTCTTGTTTAGGGAGGGCCGGGATGGTCTTCTCTATGGTGGCATGAGCTACTCTATGAGTTTTCTGCAAATGCCCAGCCTCTCCTTTTCTAGTTCCCCTTGTGGGTAAAGTTTTTCATGTTGTTCTAAGTTTGGTCCATTCTTGATTCTAGCTTGGTAAGCTTTCAACCACATGTCCAAATCATCCAGTTTTGGGTCAGCTAGAATTGATCCTGGCTTCTCTGGCTCTCGTGACTCTGGTGGAATAGAAACTTCTTCCTGAACCTCAGGTTCTTTTGATGTCTTACTGTTGCGCGTATGTCTCTTGTCTTCGTTGTTTTTGTTTTTCATCCATTTTTCCTTAAGTTTTTCTCTCCTTTCTTTCCACTTTTGACTCTTCGTTGCTTCGGTATTCTTGTGTGGGTCCTCTGAATCTTCCACAACTTGAATTCTGGGTTCTAGGTCTTTACCCTTCCTTTGTTCCAGTTTTTCTCTTGGTTTTTCCTGCTCTTTTGTTTGCGCTCGTGTGATCACCTTCAATGGTACTGTGTATTCCTTGTCACTTCTTGATGCTTCTATGACTTTGATCACATTAATAGGTGCTGTGTCTTGGGTCTTATTAGGATTTTTAGGACAATCTCTAAAGAGATGTTCTTTCCCACAATCACTACAATATCCTTCCCATGTCCTAAGAGGTGGTTGGTTGTATGGCCGAGTGCATTCTCTGATGAAGTGATCTCCTCCACATCTATAACATGGTCCTCTTGGCATAGGTGGTCTGAGGGGTGGTCTTAAGGGTGCCTGAGCCTTAGGTGCAGTGTACATTAGTGTCGCCACTTCTGGTCCATACGTATAGTCATATCCCTCGTATCCATAGTAGTGTGGATCATAAGTTTGTTCATACTCAGACATGTTAGCGTCATAGGGATAGTACTGTTAAATGCGCGTTTGCCGTCAGAAACGCGTTTAAGCTCTTTTCGGGTTCTTGGGAGTGGAAGGGGTCTGAATAATCAGAGGCCCTATACTTGATTTCCCCAATTTAACACTCATACCACAGTACCTTAATATTTAAATCTCAGTTAATACAAATTACTCTCCAGACTCTAGTTCGTTCTCTCACAGTTTCACTATCTGTACTCAGACTATTACTAACTCTTCCACAACCTTACCGATTCGCTCTGATTGTTACGTCCTCAACACGCAGCGCTGAAACTATTCATTACCGTAATACAGACTCACAAGTCGTAGTTAATGGAACAGCGTTAACACAAGTGAAGGTAATCAGAAAAAGTGAAATAACACGGTACTACTCAAAATTCTCAAAACACAACACAGCGGAACTACACAGACGTATCGCCCAGACAAACAGTCTGGCGATCCTTCTGGTTGTCACCGAAGCGTCCTTTCATTGATTTATAAGAGATTACAGTTCTTCGCAACGACCTTTCGGTTCGTGCGGAATATGAAAAGGAGACAAGTTTACAATTGCCAATCCGGCGGCTTACAGTACTCTCCCTGAGATGGCTTGTAACCTGGGTTTGTCAATTCTAAATTGGTCATAGGTGATGCTGGCATGATGACTCTTTCTAGGTTTTCCTTTGGTTGAGCGTACTTGACCAGTACCACATGTTGGGGATGTGACAATTGTGGTCCTAATACTGGCTGGGGTTGTGGATATTGTGCTTGCTCATATGGCTTCGGTGCTCCTGGTGGTGTTGGGTAGGGATTGTACCTGGGCATATCTCTGCCTGACTCTCTAGGTGGATATCCATATGGCAATACTGATGTGGTTGTAAAAGCCGTGTCTGCCTATTGAACGGGCAGTTTTTCGCAGTGTGATTGGTGTATTTTTGTTCTATGTGACAATACAAGGCTATTCCTTGATGGGACTATCTATTATAAGGGTATGTCTGAGGTACTCTCGTTCCGCCTCGTACGCACATCTGAGTGGGGTGATCTCCTCCGCATAGACTACATCTTCGCAACATGGGTACTCTTAGGGGTGGATGCTGGTAATTTCTCTGTCCTGGGACTCCTAATTTCTTTGCCACTAGCTCTGCTAATTCCTCCACATTACTGGAGTTGGATGTAACCGTACTTTGAGAGTATTCTGATTTAGTGGGGTTGGGCGTGCTCTTGAGATCCTCTGCTAGATTGTCTTCTAGGTCGATACACTCTTGAAGACATTCATTCAGGGTCTATAACCTCTTCACATAGACTAGCGTTCTTAGAGTCCCATTTGTTAATCCATCCAAAAACAATGATATCATTTTTTGCTGCGTAGGTCTTTCTGCTCCAGGACATCTATCCACATACTAGTTGAATCTTCGGGCAACCGTTTTCACGATTTCATTAGGGTTCTGTTTAAAACTATGGATTAAAGACAAAGAATTGTGTCTAATCCCTCTTTTAGTGAATTCCCCTATGAATTCTTGGAAGAATTGCTCCATATTTCCAAATTGGTTGGGATCTAATGGCTGGAACCAAGTCAGAGCCGTTCCTGTGAGGGTGAGTCCAAAAGACTCATAGTGCACAAAGAATTCATCCACTTGTTCAGCTCTTTGATTCCTCACACATTTGGCCACCTGAATAGGTCTTATTCTTCTCATGGGTTCTGGCTATCTAGGCATTACTAGGAAGGCAAGGATTGCTAGTCTGATTGGGGGTATTCCTGACTGCACTCCTATTGGTGGTCGTGGCCTTACTGGTGGTCGGTATTGATTACCTACTCCAGGGTGGGTCTGATTGTGTGTTTGCACTCCGGGTGTTGTGAATTGCACATGAGTTTGGTTTGGAATACTCCGTTGGCTTGTTTGTCTCGACATTGTATGCTCTGCCTCTTGTTGTGTTCCAAAGGGGTTCTGAGAGATGGTTGCCTGCTCTCTTTGAGGGAATACAGGCAAACCCATGTACTTTAGTCGAGATCTATCTATGGCATCCACCAGCCAATACCTTCTTTGGTTCTTGTCTAGGTATGTCACTCTAGACTCGTCTTCTGGATCTTTTAGCTCATAAAATGTCATCGTACTTTCTTCTCTTCCTTGAGTCAGTGAGTCAGTTTCAAGTAAGAAGTCTGATCCATGGATTAAATAGACTTCCAGTAAGTAGTCGTCTTGAGGTATCAAGTCCCCTCTCAAGACTCGTTTCACTATTGACTTGCCTCTAGGGGTAGTCCCTAACTCCTCAAGGTTCGGTCTCCCTGAGTTTCCTTGTCCCACTAACTCTCCCCTCTCATTGATCAAATCAGCATATTCAATCACTACGTAAATGTGACCCAACTTGTCCATGTATGCTCCACCTTCATACTTGACCACAGGTCTGGGCACAATTGTTGAGTCTGAGGAGGTCACCATCCTCGCCACAGATCTGTTTAAACCGTCCAGGTAGATGGGAATCTCCTGGGCATTAGTAGAAATGTATTGCAAAGAGGTGCGGTATTCTCCTTCTACAGTGGTCATGAAGTTTCTCCCTAGAGCAGGACCCTGCATGTCTTCTGAGGCCATGGGTATCTCCTCCTCTAAGTCACTAGAGGTATCTGAATAGACAGAGCAGTGACTAACTTGAGCAGTACTTCCTACGGATGATATGACACTTCTCTGGCTACTTAGAACCCTTCCTGACCTCAAGTTCATTCACCCTTCTGGGCTATCTTGGCCTCTAAAACTCTCCCTATGTGGCTCCTCAAATGCCTCAAATTTACCCTTGGAAATGCACAAAGTGTTTTGGACGATACCACTTTGGCGATACTGCACTAGGTGATACCCGGTTGTAGATGATATGATTCCAATTCAGGGCACGATACGATACTAGTCCTTGTCACGATATGATACCATGCATGCTCACGATACGATACCACATTATGCATGATACGATACCAAAATTATCCGCGATACGATACTGAGAAATCTGACGATACAATACCACTGACGTTGGCGATACGATACTACTGTAGGGCACGATACGATACTGAGAAGACGATACAATACATGTGCAATTGGCAATACGATACCACTTTTTGGATGATACGATAGTAAACTCTTCCATGATACGATACCAAAGGACTAGGCGATATGATACCACTGCACTAGGCGATACGATACCACGAGAGTCGGCGATATGATCTTGGGTGCATGATACAATACCGATTCTGAGGACGATATGATACCAAACTTGGCTGTGATACGATACTAAAATTTGACACGATATAGTACCAGAGTGGACCCCGATACGATACCACTTGGCAATTTGCGATCACGATACCAACTAGACGATACAATACCAAAAATGGTATCGCAATACCACAACTGGCAACCGACGATACAATACTTTGGCGAGTATCGTGATACAAGGGAATTTTTGGTATCGCAATACCAAAAACTCAACCGATTGCAATACTCCAGCCAAATCACTCCCAAATTCAAAAAGTTTTTCATCCCCTGGCTCTTCTCTCACCCCTCTTCACTCCTACACCCCTGTTTCACAAAGAGAATTCCTCAAAACACTCTGTCCCACCCCGCGATACCGTCTGGGACTTTAATCACGTGTAAGTGCAAAGTTTCAGATTTTTTTGGGATTAAGGTTTGAATGTGAGTTGTTTAGGTTGCTGTGTTTAAGCCTTGAGCTCACTAGGTAAGTGTAGGGGCCCTATTTGCACGATACCAAACCGGCGATACCAGTCACTGCTCTCAGACAATACCAAACTGAAGCAAGTGTCAAATGAACTTCTATTTTTTGGTTTTTATAGTTTCCAGTGACTGAAGCCTAACTACACTAATATGGCAATTTTTTGGAAATTTTTGTTGATAATTTTGACTACCTCCTACTCCATTTCTCTTCCTAGCCTAACCCTAACTCTTTCTCCTCTCTCTCTCTCCAAACCCTAAGCCTAAAAACTCATCACACACACCTCCAAGATGTGAAGTAATAAGTGACGAAGTGTCAGACTACTTGCCACTGAACGAATTCACTCCTACAAGTACGATTTTGTCACTCTAGAACTATAACCATCACGAAGGCACCTTGGTCGAGTGTGTTCCCTGGCAACGGCACCAAAAACATGTGTACCTAAGTCACAGAGTCTTAGGGACTGCTGATGTGTAAAACACCACAGAAAATGAATTAATGTGACACTAGAACACCTCTATGGTCACCATTAACTCATTGCCACTCCAAACTTTGAGAAATGATAGCTGAAACCAAGAACTTTGCTTCTTCAGATTTTTCTAGTCACTGAAATGACATACCTTCAGTATTTTGCTAATTTCTTCTCCTTCAAGTATTATTTCTCCATGAAACTTTATAGGCTGAAACTAGACGCGTAGAGCTTTCCAACAAGCTATCACACGCATGAAACAGATCTCTAGAACTCAAGTTATAGCCCTCACAAGATGACCCTATATGACCTTCCAAAACTAGAAATCTTGCCTTCTTTAGTAATCCTCGGTGTCTAAAAATAAAAAATTCGATGCCTAGCATCGAATTTCAGCCAAGGTCGATGCCGGGCATCGACTTTGAGCTTTTTTTAGGCTCTTTTTCTGCACCAGAAATACTCTCCTTTACACACACATGAAGAAGACCACTTGTATGCTAGAAGTCGATGCCAAGCATCGACTTTATGCTGAAACTCGATGCCAGGCATCGAGTTGCTCCACAAACCTCATGTTTTTAAAAGATTCAACAACAGGTAACACACAGAGAATGAAAATAATGACTTATCAGTACAAACGCGATGCCAGGCATCGAATTGCTTGGAAAACTTGAACTTTTGAATTCATCACACAGTAGGCAAGCATGGAGATGATGGAGAGAGACTCATACACAGAACTTTACTCAGTTCTTTCTCAAAGCTATGGAAACTCAGAAGTTTTACAGATGCTTTCTCACTCAGAGAAGCCCGACTATACTCAGTCGTATAAAATGAACTCCTTCTCTCTTTCTATCACTCTCTTCCACTTCTTCTCTCTCTCTCTCTCCGCGTCAGTTGATACAAACTAACTTATATAGATTTTCATATTCTCGTGATTTTTTAAAAAACTTCTAGAACTAAAGTGAACTAACTTTACAAATATGATACACTTGTGAATTTGTCCCTTCACATAGGCATGGGGTTTTCTTCCTAAGATTTGACCTTCAAATATATGTCCAATTAGTGATTGTTTCTCCAACAGCTCCCCCTCAATCACTAATTGACATACTGTTTCTTCATATCATCTTCTTTTCTTTTACTCCTGCCATGCTTTTGAATCTGTTGGTCTTCACACCATCCAAGCTCTTTGTCATTATGTCTGCTAACTGATCTTTAGTAGAAATGTACTCCACTTCAATCTCCTTCTCCATTACCTTTTCTCTGAGAAAATTATACTGTATCTCTATGTGCTTTGTCCTTGCATGAAATACTGGATTTGCTGCAAGATAAAGTGAACTCATATTATCTCCATGTATTGTAGGTGTACCTTGATCAATGCCTAAGCTCTTGAACAATGTCTGCATCCATATGACTTCCTTAGCTGCTTCCACAAGTCCTTTGTACTCTGCTTCAGTTGATGATAATGCTACTGTATGTTGTTTCTTTGAACACCAACTTACAAGCTTATCACCAATGTATATCATGTAATCATGAGTTGATCTTCTGTCATCTTGGTTACCTGCCCAGTCTGAATCACTCTAGGCTCTCAACTTCAAATCTGATGTAAAAGGATAATATAATCCTTCCTTTATAGTTCCTTTGATATATCTGAGAACTCTTTGACCTGCAATCCAATGTGGGTCCTTTGGACAATGCATGAATTGTGACAAAACTCCCACTGCATAACTAAGATCAGGTCTTGTTAGTGTAGCATAAATCAAACTACCCACAAGAGATTGATACTTCCTCATATCTTTGTATTCTGCACCATCATATTTACTGAGCTTGTGATTAACTTCAAGTGGTGTTGAAGCTTCTTTGCAATTTTCCATATCAAACTTCTTCAATAGATTTAGAAGATACCTTTCTTGTGACACAAATATGCCATGATCTGTATAGGTGACTTCCATACCAAGAAAGTATGATAACTTTCCTAGATCACTGATCTTGAATTCTTTTTCAAGTAATCTCTTTACCTCCTTGATTCCTTCATCTGAAGTACCTGTGATTATAATGTCATCTACATAAATACAAATGTAGATTGTACCTTCCTCTGTTCTTTTGATAAGTAGACTTGAATCTGCTTTCGAACTTTGATATCCAAGATCATTGAGATACTTCACCAGTCTATAGTTCCAAGCTCTTGGAGCTTGCTTCAATCCATACAATGCTCTTCTCAACCTGCAAACAAAATTTGGATACCTGGAATCTATAAACCCTTGAGGTTGTTCCATGTATACCTCATCTGATATGTATCCATTCAAGAATGCATTCTTTATATCCAATTGACTTAGAGTCCATCCTTTTGAAGCTGCAATGGCAATGATTGTCCTTATAGTTGACATCTTAGCTACGGGATTGAATGTCTCATCATAATATATGGCATAGGTCTGGGCATAGCCTTTCACCACCAATCTAGCTTTGTATCTGGCTATACTTCCATCTGCAAGCTTCTTCACTTTATAAACCCATTTATTTCCAATTACTTTCTTACCATTTGGTTTAGGAACAAGTTCCCATGTCTTGTTCTCTTCCAGTGCATTGAACTCTTCCTTCATTGCTTCTTCCCATTGTTTCTTACCTTTAGCTTCATCATAGTTCTGAGGTTCTTCATCATCTTTGACCATATATGCATAGTTCTTCTGAGTTATGTAAGAAGTATCATAAGAATACCTTTCTGGTTGTCTCATTGTCCTGCTTGACCTTCTTGGTTCACATTCTTCATATGTGTCTGGATACACTTCTTCATCAAATATAGGAGCTTCTTCATTTCTTCTTGTTAATCCACTTGTGGATGTACTTGCTTGCATATAGTCTTCATCTCTATTTACCTGCACAATTGATTTTCCTTTCTCACATCTTCTTACCTCTTCTTCAAATTCTTCAGCTGTGTGACTTTGATCTGCATACCAACTTTTCTGTTCATCAAATGTAACATCTCTAGAAACAAGAAATTGTTTTGTTAGAGGATTCCACAACCTGTAACCCATCTGCTTTTCATCATAACCAATGAACACATATTTTTCTGCCTTTGGTTCAAGCTTATGTCTAAGTTGTGATGGAACATAAGCATATGCAATTGATCCAAACACTCTACAATGATCTAGTGTTGGTTTCTTACCCCACCAAGCTTCATATGGAGTCATTCCATTCATAGCTGCACATGGTAATCTATTCACAAGATATGTAGCTGTATTTACAGCCTCAGCCCAAAGATAATTGGACAGTTCTTCTCCTTTAGCATAGCTCTAGCAAACTCAACAAAAGTCCTGTTCCTTCTTTCTGCTACACCATTTTGTTGTGGTGTATACCTGCAGGTTATTTCTCTCTTAATACCTGCATTCCAAAGATAATCATTGAACTCTTGGGAGAAGTATTCTCCCCTTCCATCAGACAGTCTCTTAAGCTTTTGACCTGTGACTCTCTCTGCATATGCATGAAAATGCTTGAAAGCTCCAAACACTTCTGATCTTTCCTTCAAAACATATAATGTTATCCATCTTGTAGCATCATCAATAAAAAGAACATAGTACCTTGAGCCATTGATAGATCCTTCTTTTGTTGGTCCCCATACATCTGTATGAATGAGCTCAAGTACTCCATCATGTTTGAAACCTTTCTTTTGAAATGGTAACCTGTGTGCTTTACCCATTTGACATGCTTCACACTTATAAACCATATGTTGACTTTGCACATTTGGTAATCCTAGTACAGACTGATTAGCAACCATAGCTTTAATTCCTCTTTCATTGAAGTGACCTAATCTCTTATGCCAGAGATCAAGTTCTGTAACCACTCCTTCACCATGTGTAAGCAAAGCTTGACCAATGTTCCCTTGTACTCTTAAAGTAAAGAGTCTACCTTCTTTCTTACCAGAGACAATCTGATTATATCCATTATCTGGATCTTCAACAAATACTCCTTCATTTGTAAACTTGACTTGAAAACCTTTTTCAACTATCTGTCCCACACTAATCAAGTTTTTAGGTATTGTGGGAACATACAAAACATTGGTTAGCAAATCTGCTCCACTCTTGCATTTCACTTTTCCAATTGAATGTACACTATGTCTTGTATTATCACCTGTTTGAACACTATGACTAGAAATGCCTTTTTCCAATTCTGACATCAATTCTATGTTTCCTGACAAATGATTAGAACATCCAGAGTCAACGTAAAATACCTTTAGATCTTCTTTATCTGATGTGTTGATTGAAATCATCATCAATGATGTATGACTTTCATTCTGTGTGTCATTTGCATAGTTGTAGTAGGTGGTGTTGTAGGATTGATTCTCTCCCCAACTTCTTCCTCCACCTCTACCATAGCCTCCTCTTTGACTTTGTCTACCTCTTTGAAAATTACTTTGATATCTTCCACCTCGGCCTTTGCTATTGTTGTTTTGATTCTGGTTTGATCCTTGTTGGTTGTGCCAACAGTCATGAGCCAAATGATTACTCAATCCACAGATCCAGCAAGCCTTTTTGTTGTTATTTTGATTACCTCTTCCTCTTCCAAAACCTCTTGCTCTTCCTCTACCAGTGCCTTTACCTCTCGCATGATAAACTTGAGAACTCGACTCCTCTTCATCCTTTGCTTTACATTTATCTCCTTTCTTCTTATTCTTCATGTACATTGCAGAACTTTGTCCTTTATCTCCATGTCCCTTCAAGTCTTGCTCATATGTGAGCATCAAACCAAGTAATTGATTCAAATCTGGAACATAATGATTTAATGAAAGTTCTGTTGATAAGACAAAAGGTTTCCACCTTTCATCTCCTCTCAAACCTGCAAGTAGTTGAGCAATCAATCTATGATCTTCAACATCTTCATCTATGGATCCAAGACTATCTGCTAGATCCTTCATCTTAGTGACATAATCACTAATGGTTTGACTTGGCTTCTTCTTGAATGTTGTAAACTCTAACAATAGACTTGCTTTCCGTGCTTTATTAGTACTTTGGAAATGATACTCCAATGCATTCCATATATCTTCAGATGATTCCAATCCTCTGATGTGTGGTAGCAAATGATCAG
Source organism: Ceratopteris richardii (assembly GCA_020310875.1). Lineage (NCBI taxonomy): Eukaryota > Viridiplantae > Streptophyta > Polypodiopsida > Polypodiales > Pteridaceae > Ceratopteris > Ceratopteris richardii. Next base: position 137,322,877 of record CM035419.1, read on the forward strand.
AGATTGTATTGTAAATGTAAGCTTTTGCACTTGCATCCTTCTTCTGCCAATGCTTTAAAGCATCAAGTTCCTCTTTCTTTGGTCGGCTTTCATCTTCAAATACTGGCTTCTCTTCTTCACCTATTACATATACCATGAGATCCTTACTCATAAGTAAGGCTTCCATTCTCATTACCCATGCGGGGTAATTATCTCTGTCCAGTTTGTCAATGGAGATATGATCTGCCATAGTTCTTTCCTTCTACTGCAACCTGTGAGCTTAAAGGATAAAGGATAATACCTTTTGAAGTTCTTTTTGTATGAGGATACTTTTGAAGTAACCTTTTGATGCCTTGTGTCTTCAAATGCTTCACCTTTCAAACTTTAATGGAAAACTTTACAAAACTTCTCGTACCTTTGTCGTCTTCTGCTCTCGAGAATCTTTCTGCTCTGATATCACTTGTTGATGTGTAAAACACCACAAGAAATGAATTAATGTGACACTAGAACACCTCTATGGTCACCATTAACTCATTGCCACTCCAAACTTTGACAAATGATAGCCGAAACCAAGAACTTTGCTTCTTTAGATTTTTCTAGTCACTGAAATGACATACCTTCAGTATTTTGCTAATTTCTCCTACCTCAAGTATTATTTCTCCATGAAACTTTATAGGCTGAAACTAGACAAGTAGAGCTTTCCAAGAAGCTATTATACGCATGAAACAGATCTCTAGAACTCAAGTTATGGCCCTCACAAGATGACCCTGTATGACCTTCCAAAACTAAAAATCTTGCCTTCTTTAGTAATCCTGGGTGTCTAAAAATAAAAAATTCGATGCCTAGCATCGAATTTCAGCCAAGGTCGATGCCGAGCATCGACTTTGAGCTTTTTTTAGGCTCTTTTTCTGCACCAGAAATACTCTCTTTTACACACACATGAAGAAGACCACTTGTATGCTAGAAGTCGATGCCAGGCATCAACTTTATGCTGAAACTCGATGCCAGGCATCGAGTTGCTCCACAAACCTCATGTTTTTAAAAGATTCAACAACAGGTAACACACAGAGAATGAAAATAATGACTTATCAGCACAAACTCGATACCAGGCATCGAATTGCTTGGAAAACTTGAACTTTTGAATTCATCACACAGTAGGCAAGCATGGAAATGATGGAGAGAGACTCATACACAGAACTTTACTCAGTTCTTTCTCAAAGCTATGGAAACTCAGAAGTTTTACAGATGCTTTCTCACTCAGAGAAGCCCGACTATACTCAGTCGTATAAAATGAACTCCTTCTCTCTTTCTATCACTCTCTTCCACTTCTTCTTCTCTCTCTCTCTCTCTCTCTCTCTCTCTCTCTCTCTCTCTCTCTCTCTCTCTCTCTCTCTCTCTCTCTCTCTCTCTCTCTCTCTCTCTCTCTCTCTCCGCGCCAGTTGATACAAACTAACTTATATAGATTTTCGTATTCTCGTGATTTTTTAAAAAACTTCTAGAACTAAAGTGAACTAACTTTACAAATATGATACACTTGTGAATTTGTCCCTTCACATAGGCATGGGGTTTTCTTCCTAAGATTTGACCTTCAAATATATGTCCAATTAGTGATTGTTTCTCCAACAGGGACTTGTGTCAAAGAGACTAAATCTCATTTGCCACACAAGTGCATATAGTGGTGGATTGACACATTCTTAATTATCAATCCGATGAACCGACCTAACCAAACGTATGATGACGTGTGCAAATGGGATGGAAAGTGAAGTGGTTCAGCTATCATGCATGAGAAAAGACTAACCTTCCTCTCTAACTCACTTAACTACTGAAAGTGCTTGCCGCAATACCACTTACAGCAGTTTTCACTAAATCGAGGATATCTCCCAGCTCAGAACTCTGAATATGGCCAATAGCGGGTTCATTTTGAAGCTCTCGACGAGATGTTTCTATTGGAGTACTCGATTCTGACAACCGTGCTTCAAGTTATGACAGAAATAGTGAATGGTGGGAAACACACACACTCACTCCACAACTCGTGCTTGCTCACACACACACTACAGCAGCTCAAAAGTGATGGGGAGGGGTAGACAATAGTCCTACACACAGATTCCAAGCTTCACACACACACAAAAGATCATAGAGAAGATGAAAATCTGCAGGAAATAAGCAAATTCAAAATGCAGGAGCTCTCCTTCTTCACAATGGCAAAAAGTCTTTACAAAGAGTCACAAAGTGACTTATATACATGTGCCCTAAAAAATGGTCCTTTCACACAAGTGACCGGCACATTATTGGCTAATCTCTATTTTCCTACTATTTTACAAGAAACATATTACAATGATTTGGGATTATGCACCTAGAGGACTTCTCTAGTGCATTTACATGGCTTGAGGGAATTTCCTAAGACTTTTGAAGAAGAAAAATATGCCCACTAATTTGAAAATTTTGGGGCTTCCCTTTCGTGCCTCTTTGCTCTGCAACATGAACTCATCAAAGAAGCATTCTGATGGTCTAAGGATGATACTACCGATCTAATGGATGAAAGCTATGAAGCAAGTAAGAGAACATTTTTGAACATTAACCGAACAGACATCAAGGAGGAAATGTGCTTAGTGTATCAACACTTTTGTTTCCTAGACATGCATAGATATACAATGCCTCAAAAAATAGTGGTTCAACTACTCTCTCACGCAGTAAAACAGATCGCGAACTAGATCAACCTGACTCCTTATGTTGAAGAAGGACTATTTGAAGCAAAAAAGCAATGGGGCATCAGGAAATTCTTGAGCGATAGTACCATCTCAAAAATAATGGGAAATTCCATCTACATTGGATACGGCTAAATACATCAAATCAGCCATTGTATCCAAAAAGAAGCATGGTGTGGTAGTCATTGAAGAAGCTGGCACTAGTACTCAACACCTCATGAGAGGATCCAAATGCAAGATGAGTTTTGAAGAGACATCTAAAACTCCATCGGCTAAACACATTCATGCAATCTTGAAGTCCACCTTAACTCAGCCACCATCTATCACAAAGGTTGAATTGGAAGAAGGGATCCAAATAGCTCACACATATATGGAAGGATAGGTGAACCTCACAATTAAGGTCACCATTACAAACAATTGAGTGAGAATTTTATCGATCAACATATTGATTGAATCTCCTAGCTGCCAACATTAGAGATTCATTTGGAGCATGTTTGAAACTATGGATTAGAGAAGTGGAGTTATGTTTGATACCCCTCTTGGTGAATTCACCAATGAGCGTAAAGAATTGTTCTATATTCATGAAGCGATTGGGATCCAAGGGTTGAAGCCAAGTCAAAGAAGTCCCGATAATGTGAGATCAAAAGATTCATATTGGACAAAAAAGTCTTCAACTTGCTCAAGTTGCAGCACTTGCTTAAACTTGACCATGTGTTCATAAGGGTCTCCTAAACCATCAAAATTATTTCTTTCACATTTGGCTATTTGGACAGGTCTTAGTCTTCTTCCTACTTTAGGAGGTCTAGGCATAACTAGAATGACATGATGCACACCTTGTTCTCTGCCTTGTGGGGGTCTTAGAGGAAAGGATGGTCGGTTCATTGGTTTGCTTCCTAAATGTGTGGGAGGCATAGTGTTGCTATTTGGCATGGTGAATTGGACATGTGGCTCTATTGGCACACTTTGGTGGCTTGATTGACCTTTAAAGGATTTTCCTGAATGTGTTGATGCTTGTGTCAGTTTTGAGAAGTGGTTGCCTAATCCCTGTGAGGGATTATTGGAAAACCCAAGTATTGTGGTCCAAATCTCTCCAATCATTGAATTCCAAATACCATCTCTTCTTTTGATCCAGATAGGTGAATCTAGAAGAGTCTTTAGGATACCAAAGTTCAAAAATGTTGCGAGGATTGATACCTTCTCCTATTGCAAGTGAAGTGGCTTGCAACAATTTGTTAGGTCCATCTAATAAATAGAAGTCAGCCAAATAATCATCCTGAGGAACCTTATCCTCTCTCCAAATATTCACTACTACAGTTCTTCCTCTAGGAGTAGATACCCCTTCTCTATTGTCTATCATAGTAGAGTTACTAGATTCTTCCATTTTTCCTCTTACATTGATTCTATCACGATTTTCAGTCACTAGGTATAGTTGTCCACATTTGGCCATATAAGACCCTCCCTCAAACTTCACAATTGGCATGGGTAAAACTTCTGATTCTCTGGATTTCTAAGTCTTGCTACTCACCTATTGAGTCCATCCAAGTATATGGGAACTCCCTTACAAGTTGGTAGAGATGTATTGTAGGGAAGTCCTATGCTCTCCTTCTATTGTTGTCATGAGCTTTGTTGAGTGGATGGAGCTATGCATATCTTTTGAGGCCATGATTGACTCTCCCTCTAATTCACTAAGGGTATCTGAGTAAATGGACTGAACACTCTTGGGTTAGACTCCCTAATGAGGATATCACACTTCTTCTGCTTCCTAAGACACGTCTAGATCTGAGGTTCATTCACATTCTAGGGTCTTATATTTCCTTAAAGTCAATTGTCAAGTTTTAGAAGTGGTGTGTTCAATCTTTATATAAAAAATTCTTGAAAAATCCACTTTCAAGTCCCTCTTGAAATGTTTCTATTTTTCCATGATGTACGATACTTTTAATTCTAGCGATACATGATACCAAGCTAGACAATACGATACTTGGCTTAAGGATGATACATGATACCAAGCTTGATGATACAATACTTGAGTTAAGGATGATACACGATACACAATAAGTCCATGATACACGACACAATATTAGGTGATCCTGAATCTCAAGCAAACAAAACATGATACACATTCAAGATTGGAAACACATGATACTTGAGCTACCAATGATACATGATACTTGGAGTGATGATACTCAAGTAGGCGACAATACTTGCGTATCACAATACACACTAGGAGTAAGGTATAAGTGATGCATGATACATGGCAAGTATCACAACACACGAGAATTCGGTATTAATATACCCAACTCAACCAAACATGATATTTGTACCTTTCTAATCCCCAATTTTAAATTATTTTGTATGTATGTGCTCCTTCTGCTCTCCTTGTCACCCCTACCTATGTGTAGCTAGCAAACTCTTTCAAAATCTCCCTAAAAAACCTCATGATACTCTATGGGTGTCGAGTTACCCCATGTGAGTGATCAAACATAACTTTGGTTTTTCTAGAGTGTAGTGCTCACCTCTGTGGGTGTTTCCTTAAGTTTTTGTTGCTATATACTTTCTACACTCCACGCTCCAAACAATACATGATCTGTGATACTGGTTGTTCCGAGATCTCCATGATACTTGCTAAAAAACAAGTGACTGAGAATGTGATGAAATTTCGCTTTTAGTCTCTAGCTCTGGCCAAAGAATCATGAAAAATAGATTTTTTTGGTGGAATTTTTGGGAATGAATTGTCTAAATTATTTCTACTCTTTAGCTCTCCTACTTCCTAACCCTAACTCCTTCACTCTTGACCTAATCCTAAAAACTTGTCACACACACAAGGAGTGCATGAGGTAACAAGTGTAAGAGAAATCTGACTTTCCAAGCTACTGAAATCATGTCCTCATGCTTATTAGCTTTACAACTACACTTTAACCATCACGTAGGCACCTTGATTGAGGTTGATCCCTCACAACAACACCAAAAACATGTGTACTTAAGCTCACAATTTCTTAGGGACTTGTGATGAAGGAACTAAATCTCTATCATCAAGCAAGCCCATATAGTGGTGGAATTGATACACTCATTAAATTATCAATCCGTGAATAAGGCCTAATAAAGTGTATAAAGACATGTGCATATGTGATAGTTAATGTAGGATTTGGACAATTAGTGCATGAAAATTAAGCTAAATCTACCTCACATGACACCTCTTACACACTGGCATGTGTCGTGATACTTGACATAACAAGAGACACTGATTGAGTGATACCTCTTAGCTCTAATACTCAAATGTGGTGAATAGCAGGTTTTTATTTTAAGCTCTCAAGAAGACGCATCTCAATTGGATTACTATGCTTCATGCTATGATAGAAAATAGAGTGGAAGGAAACACCAACTCTTGCTTCTATGCTTTCTACACTTCACCCACACACACTAATGCTACAAAAATAGATGGGGAAGGGTAGAAAACACCTCTAGGCACACATTCCATGCCTCAAACACACATATAAGCTCAAGGAGAAGAAGACACCTAGACAAGAAGAAGGAAAATTGAAATTTTGCAAAGTTAGTTCTTCACAATGGCAAAAAGTTTTTACAAAAGAGTCACAAGTAACTTATATACATGTTGTAACAAGTCTCCTAATCTTGAACCACAATCCCACACAGAATAATAGGGCTCGACACCACAAGATATAAAGAAGGAAAACAGAGTATACGCAGAACAAGAAGAGAGAGAATTTTATTATCTGAGCAGATTTACAAGTAGTTCTGATCTGCGTTACAAAATCTATCAGATAGCTTCAATGTGAAGCCTCATCCACCCGACCACCCCCGAGCTGATCTCAATCCCAATCTCAATCACAATCACAATCACAATCTCAATCCCAATCTCAATCACAATCACAATCTCAATACCAATCTCAATCACAGTCATAATCTCAATCTCAATCCCAATCTCAATCGCAATTCAGAAGCCGATAAAATGATCGTGATGACTGTACGACTATCGTCCTTTTCTATCTCTCAGTCTTCATCTTTTTGGATCTCCACCTTTCGCCAGTGCACGACCAATCATGCCTTCCTATACCTGCACTCTTAGAATTTGCATGCTCCAAGATAGCATCTTTTCGCATGTCTCATGCAAGACTTCCAGACCACCCATACATCTACTTTTCATGTCCACCTCAAGAATCGTACCTGCAAAAAATAAAGGTGATCCTTGCAACGCACTCACACACACGTCAATCACCCAAAAATAACCCATATACCCATGTGCATTTTCTAAATCCGCGAACATGAATAAGATGAATGAATGAAGGCCTCTCTTTTTTTTTTTGAAGTGTTGGAAAATGGAACTTTTCCAAGCCCTGTAACTCAAAAAACGGTGAAGAATTAGCTTAAGCTTGTGAGAGACAAAAATATTTAGTTCTTAAATTTGTACAATAGTGTTAGAGACGCCTTAGGTCCAAATCGGCTTCCAAATATCGCTTTTCGGCCCTGCAAAATAAAAAATTTTAGAGATGAAAAAACATGAAAAATCTCTTCATTAACCTATCTTCATGGAACCAAATGAGACACAAAACATAGGAACTACAAAAAATTCAATCAGGTGAAGTTTTTCTACTAATAGTACTCTACCTTTCTCTCATACAACACTTTTTCAGATTCCTTCATCTTCATGCTCAAAATTAACATACAAATTTCATGCGACAACTTTCTAGAGAGAGAATGTAAAAACTTATTGCTACAAAATTTTGCAAACATGATCAGAATATCCTAAACATAAACTTTCATTATTACCTACACATCTTTTTTTTTTTCCCGGGTGGAAAATCAATGTGGCATCTTACAATTCTCCCCCTCTTTTAAGAACTCTGTCCTCATAGTTGGAAAGAAGGATAATGTTCCATAAACTCATCTAAACCAACCCATGTTGAATCTTCAATAGGATATTCAGGATTCCTAAGATGTCTAATTCTCCTATCCATTATAACTTTTGGTTCAAGCTCAAAAGTGGCATCTTCCTTCAACTTAGATTTGTCCTGCAAAACATGATCAACATTAGGAACATACTTTTTAAGTAATCCAACATGGAAGACTGGATGAATTTTCAAAGTGATAGGTAGGTCAATTTAATATGCAATAGAACCAACTTTCTTTAATATTTTGAAAGGACCAGCATAACCAGGAGACAATCGACGATCTTTGCCTAGAACCAGATTTGATTTAGAAGGACTCACTTTCAAAAAAACCTGATCATTTGTTCTAAATTCCAAGAGTCTCTTTTTGAGATCATGATATACTTTGTGACGTTTTTGTGCATCTTTCATGTTTTTCCTTACCTTATTTAGCTCCAAATCCATGTTTTCAAGCATCTGTTTGGATATTTCAACCTGATTTTGAGAATTAAAAAGTGAATGCGGCAACAAGAAATTATAACCATACATTGCTTCAAAAGGTGTCATCTTAATAGAGGAATGCCATGCACTATTATATGCATACTCAACCAAAGGCAAATATTCAGTCCAATTGTTTTGCTTATCGTTCACATACATGCGTAACATATCCTCAAGCACCCTGTTAACCCTCTCGGTCTCACCATCGGTTCGAGGATGAAATGCAGTACTTATGCGTAATTCTATTCCTAAGGATTGAAATGTTGCTTTCCAAAAATTAGATGTGAACCTTGCATCCCTATCAGAAATTATACTTTTGGGTATACCATGTAACCTAAAACTTTCTTTTATGAAAAGTTTAGCAACATGCAAAGCTGTATCAATTTTCCTCATGGGAAGAAAATGTGCCATATTTGTAAGACGGTCCACGACAACAAAGATGGTATCATGCCCACTTCTGGTCACAAGCAACTTTGTTATGAAATCCATAGAGATGGATTCCCATTTTTGATGAGGCACATCTAATGGTTGTAACATGCCAGGACTCCTTTTAAATTTGGCCTTAACCTGTTGACATTTCAGACATTCTTCCACATACCTCTTAATATCATATTTCATACGTGGCCAGTAATATGAAGCTTTCACTTTTACATAAGTTCTAGAAACACCAGGGTGTGCAGAGACAGGTGCATCATGACAGTCATGCAGGATCTTTTCTTTCAAAACAGATTCTGAAGAAATACATAAACGAGAATTACAATACAAATCATTATTTCTCAAATGAAATTTTTCCTGAAACATAGAACCTGGATTGATACCCAAAAATTTCAAGATTGCTGCATAAAATAAATCTTCAAAATCAGAGGATAACATAGAAATTGAACTGCATAAGGGTTTACGACTCAAAGCATCCGCCACCTTGTTCTCTTTTCCTGCTAAGTATTTAATATCAAAATCATATTCACTTAGCAATTGGATCCATCGTTTTTATCTATTGTTAAGTAAAGGTTGAGTAAATATGTATTTAAGGCTCTGATGATCTGTTCTTAATTCAAACTTTACTCCAAGCAATAAGTGTCTCCAATGTTTAAGTGCATGAACAACTGCAAGCATTTCTAAGTCATGTGTTGTATAATTTAATTCATGTTGCCTTAATTTCCTTGACTCATAAGCCACTACCCTCCCTTCTTGTGAAAGTATGCATCTGATTTGGCTTCCACTGGCATCACATGCAACAATAAAAGGATTCTCTAACTCAGGTATCTTTAGCACACAATTTTTTATAACTTTCTATTTTAATTCGTCAAACGCATTTTGACACTCATCGTTCCATGTGAACTCTCTATTTTTCTTTGTCAATTCTGTAAGAGGATTTGCAATTCGAGAGAACTCCCTAATCTGTGCCCTCTCATATTGTGCCAAACCAAGGAAGCTTCTCACATCTCTCACACATTTGGGTGTAGGCCAGTCAACTATGCTTTAAACTTTCTCAGGATCTATATGAATCCCTTCCTTAGAAACAACTATCCCCAAATAAGTCACTTCCCCTTTTGCAAAAAAAACATTTACTCATCTTACCATATAGTTTATGCTCGCTTAGTTTTTGTAAAGTCTTCCTGAGATGCAATGCATGTTCATCATCATCCTTAGAATACACAAAAATATCGTCAAGAAAAACTAATATAAATTCATCAAGATATTCATGAAACACATTATTCATCAAACACATAAATGTTGCAGGAGCATTTGTCAATCCAAAAGGCAAAACTGTGAACTCATAATGACCATATCGTGTTCTAAAAGCGGTTTTGGGTATGTCCTCAGACTTTACTCTAATTTGATGATATCCCGATCTTAAGTCAATTTTAGTGAATACTGTGGCACCACTCAATTGACTCAGCAGTTCATCTATGTGTGGCAGTGGATACTTGTTCTTAATGGTTTTCTTGTTCAACCCCCTATAGTCGATACAAAGTTTGTATGAACCATCTTTCTTTTTCTGAAATAAAACAGGTGCTCCCCAAGGTGAAACACTAGGTCTTATCAACTCCTTCTTCAATAGATCATCCAGTTGGAGCTTCAACTCTTTCAATTCATCAATATTGAACCTATAAGGTGCTCTAGAATAAGGCTCACTTCCTGGATAAAGGTCTATAGCATGGTCAATTTTCCTAGGAGGAGGCATGCCTGGTAGATCATCAGGAAATACATCTACGTACTCATCTAAAAGTTTTCTAACATATTCAAGTATTTCCTCTTCTTTCTTCTTCTCTTGAAGGTCATGCACATAAACCAAATACGTCTCACAACCCTGTCGAATACCCCTAATCAACCTCATAGCAGAAATAGGAGAAAAACTTGAATTACACTTGCCTATAAGACGATGTTCCTTCCCTTCTATTTTCAAAGTAAGGATCCCGCTTTCACAATCAATCACGACACTATTATGAACTAACCGGTCCATTCCGATGATTTCATCACAATTCTCTCATTTCAATCACATGGAAGGTACCCAAAAACTTATGTTCTCCTAACATAAAATCAAGATTCTCAATACAGCCTCGAGTATAGTGTATCCTACCATTAGCCATTTGTACAGGTCTTTTAGTCTGCATCTCAATATGCAACCTTAAAGCCTCTGCCAACTTAAGTGAAAGGAAACAATTTGTACTACCCGAATCAATGAAGAAACTATCCTTACCTGAGGATATGTCCCCCATAATCCTAATCACCGATACCCTCGAATGAGAAGAAGTTTTCATGCATTGAAGTCTAGGGCTAGAACACTTACCTTTATCATCTGCTTCCTCAATTGTCATGTTTTCTTCTTGTAGATGAGCTATCTGCGCTTGCATAGAACGGTTGATGGCCTTGTTTGGACATTCAAAAGTGCAATGTCCTTGTTCTCCACATCGAAAACAAAGTCCCAGTCTTTTAGCCCGCTCCAAGAAATCAGAATCACGTTGCCAGTGCACAACTTCTTGCTTCTTAGGTGTATCAGTTTGCTTCGGCTTAGTTTTTCCTCCTTGACCGTTAATAGAGTTAGTCAATCTCTGTCCATTCTGATTTATTGAAAAAGGTCTTGGGGGTTGATGTCCTGTTGAGATAAACCTTGATTTGGATTCCTTTTTCGTGGTAAACTTCTCCATCTTCTCAAAGTTTTGCTTCTTTTGCAACCGCATCAAGAAAATCTACACATCCAGACCCCTTTACTTGATAGCGAAGCTCTTCCCGCAAACCCTCAATAAACTTGCTTTTTAGGGCATCTCCAGAAAAACTTCTAGTGCATACTTATGTAAACACAAAAATTTCTCCTTATATTCTTCAATACACAAGTTATATATATCATCCTCATACTGCTTGAAAGAGTAGAATTCCATTTTCTTTTCCATCCGATAATGTGGAGAACAATAACGATTTTCTCCTTGCTCTCGAAACTCTTTCCAGAGGATCAGACCTTCACGGTTCTTGTCTGTATGTATGATTTCCACCACAGTTGTGCGACTCCTCGCAGATGCAGAATTGCCACCTTTGCTTTTGATTCCTCACTAAATACGCGTAGGTCAAAGAAATCTTCAAGTTCATCAATCCATGCTTCAAGATCCTCTCCAGTTTTCTTCTCACCATCAAATTCATTTAATTTTTCTCTTTTAAACACTTGCTTAAATGCAGATTCACCTGCATCATCATCCTCTTTGGGTTCACGTTGTCGTCTAGCTCTACATGCATTCGATGTGCCTGCACCATTACCACCTTCATCGTTGAGGTCCATGAAAGCATTTGCAGTACCCTCTTTTTGTTTGTTGGATCTTTCTTTATGTATTTCTGCATTCAATCTACGGATAAACTCCTCTTGTTCTTCTATCTTCTTCTTCAAAGCCTGCATCTTGTCCCAGAATCTAACTCTGCTCTGATACCACTTGTAACAAGTCTCCTAATCTTGAATCACAATCCCACACAGAATAATAGGCCTCGACACCACAAGATATAAAGAAGGAAAACATAGTATATGCAGAACAAGAAGAGAGAGCATTTTATTATCTGAGCAGATTTACAAGTAGTTCTGATCTGCATTACAAAATCTATCAGATAGCTTCAATGTGAAGCCTCATCCACCCGACCACCCTCGAGTTGATCTCAATCCCAATATCAATCACAATCACAATCACAATCTCAATCCCAATCTCAATCACAATCACAATCACAATCTCAATACCAATCTCAATCTCAATCTCAATCTCAATCCCAATCTCAATAGCAATTCAAAAGCTGATAAAACGATCGTGATGACTGTACGACCATCGTCCTTTTCTATCTCTTAGTCTTCGTCTTTTTGGATCTCCACCTTTCGCCAGCGCATGACCAATCACGCCTTCCTAGACCCCCACTCTTAGAATCTGCATGCTCCAAGATAGTGTCTTTTCGCATGTCTCATGCAAGACTTCCAGACCACCCATACATCTACTTTTCATGTCCACCTCAAGAATCGTACCTGCAAAAAATAGAGGTGATTGCTGACGTCAATCACCCAAAAATAACCCATATACCCATGTGCGTTTTCTAAATCCGCGAACATGAATAAGATGAATGAATGAAGGCTTCTCTCTCTTTTTTTTTAAGTGTTGGAAAACAGCACTTTTCCAAGCCCTGTAACTCCAAAACAGTGAGGAATTAGCTTAAGCTTGTGAGAGACAAAAATATTCAGTTCTTAAATTTGTACAATAGTGTTAGAGGCGCCTTAGGTCCAAATCGGCTTCCAGATATCGCTTTTGGGCCCTGCAAAATCGAAAATTCTAGAGAGATGAAAAAACATGAAAATTCTCTTCGTTAACCTATCTTCATGGAACCAAATGAGACATAAAACATAGGAACTACAAAAAATTCAACCAGGTAAAGTTTTTCTACTAAGAGTACTCTACCTTTCTCTCATACAACACTTTTTTAGATTCCTTCATCTTCATGCTCAAAATTAACATACAAATTTCATGCGAAAACTTTCTAGAGAGAATGTAAACTTATTGCTACAAAATTTTGCAAACATGATCAGAATATCCTAAACATAAACTTTCAATATTACCTACACATCTTTTTTTAAGGATGGAACCACGGTATTGAAGGAAGAAAGTTGAGGAGCAAAGACCCGCACCTTCAATGACATTAACCGCATTGATATTGAGGATGAAGTGAGAATCATCCATCAACACTTCTATTTTCCGAACATGCATAGGTACACCGCTCCTCAAAAGATAGTAGTGCAAATGTTGTCACATGCTATTAAGCAAATCGGGAATCAAGTCAATATGACTCCCTATATCCAAGAAAGACTATTTGAGGCTAAGAAGCAGTGGGGTCATAAAAATTTTTTGAATGGGAGTAGCACCTTAACTGTCTTGATATATCATGCATTGGGCATTAGAGAACATTTAAGAGAGATTCCATCATCCGAGGGCATGGCCAAATATGCAAAAGTTGCTACTGTCCCGAAAAAGAAGAAAGAAGTAAAGATCATTGAAGAGGCAGAAACAAGCTCACAACCTAAAATGCGAGGTACAAAGAGATTAAGGGAAATGATGCCAGCAGAAACAGAAGTGCCAGCCTCAAAGAAGGTACATGTACTTCCAAAGACAAGAATTGAAGACCATTGACCGATTACGAAAGAAGACTTGACAAGAGCCCTGGAAGCTACACATCAATATACCGAAGGTGAGGTAAATCTATCAGTCCAAGGGCACCATTACCAGCAAGCCCATCAAGATGTGGAACAAAAAAAGAGGCTAACCAAGGTGCATAGATATAGGGAATTGGGCTTAGTTAATTCAAGCTCATCATGTGATGTACAAGAAGAACCAGACACCTCCTTATTAAATGGGGACATTCGAAGTGAATCCAAAGATGATGGACAATGGGAGGAGTTAAAATGAAGTGAACAAGAGTGTGGAAGAGGGAGGCACAAAGGTGGATCAAACGCCCATCAGCCCCAACCGAGACGGAGCAGAAAAGGAGGCATCCCAAGAAAGAACACATGTAATCAAATTAAATGAAACTTCTAACATTCAAATCCAAGAGACTAGGCTTGCAGGAGAGGGGTCATCAAAAATCCCAAAAAAGAACCTGAAGATACTATGGTGGAAGAGTCAGAACCCTTCACACCAATAAGGGTAGTGGCGGAACCCTCCCCTATGGATGTCACATTTCAAGAGAGTGCCACAAAGACTAGTATAATGGCCACTGAAAGAAAAGAAATAGAGGTACAACTGCAAATCTGACAATCGCATAACGATACACTACATGTAGAAGAAGGGAAGGATGTAATCACAGGGGAAGCTCCAAGCATCCCAAAAACATGGTTGAATGTAGACGTCGCTCAGCTCAAGCCAATGGTTCAACATATGATCAAAATTGCTATGGATACGCAACAATTAATGCTTGAGGCTGATGCTGACTATGACAAAGCAATGCAGGAAAAGCATCAACTTCACGAAATGGGTAAGAACCTGTCAGCCCAATTGATTCTAGCACAAGAGAACATAATACATAAAGAGAACGAAGTCCAAGAGGCCAAGCAGCAATGTAAAACACTAGAGACAAAAAATCAGAAATTGAAAGAACAACTACAAGAGTTACTAAAGAAATTTGAAGCTAGCAAGGCCGAGAAAACACGGATGAATGCAAGAAGCAATATCTTGGAATCACAAATAAAGATATACATGGAAGAAGAAGAGAACTTAAGGAATAGAAACAAGGAGCTGATGACAGCTCTTCTAAGTAATCAACCTATAGAAGCTCAGGAAGTGCCAGAAAAGGACACAAAGGCATTGGAGGAAAAGTTAGCTAGGTATGAAGATCAGCTCAAGCAGGAGCAGGCCATCATTGCAGAATGGGAAAAGAGGTATATGGATGATACCGTGGCACTAAGGACAAAGTGGAAGACAGCCAAAAATCGGTATATGGCGCAATGTAAAGAACACAATGAGCAACTCGAAGTCATAGGACAAGAGCTCCTCAAAAACAAAGAAACAATTATGAAGGCTACCGAGGAAATCAAAAGCAAAGATGACATGATAAATCAACTACAAGATCAACTAGCACAGAAGGCAACAGAGGGGACACCAGTAGTTCCACACTCCACAGCGGCTACTGAGGAGATTGAGGTACGTCGTCTCTCTCCCCCCTTACATCATTCGCCGATAAGGGAGGAAATGGAGATCCACTCTAAATGTACGCATCGGGATATTGCAGAACTGAGCCGAAATGAGAGGGCACTACTGGTGTCCCAGCTTACTGCAGAATTTGAAGATCAAATCATCAAGGTCATGAAGGAAGCATAGATTGAAAGCAAAAATTTGGAACAAATATTAAAACCCTTTAATATACCATATGGACTCCTTAGAGAGCAAACATGCCAATATATAAAGACCACAACAAATAAGGAGCCCGACAACAACCTCCAGTTCAGTAATCATACATTCAACTACACTCAAGAGGAATTCGAAAGAGCTGACCCTGTATGGAGGAGAAAACTTCTGGAAAAAAACCCTATACTCCGGGTACAATGGGAATCATCGCCATACGCACTTCACGTAAATCCATCATTTTGCCCAGTACCCCGCAAACGCTCCTGGACGCATTTTTGGGAAGGACAACACCAGGGTAGCATAAATAACTAGTGCTTAAACTATCCACTATTACAAAGTCCACCGCATAACTATCTACCGATGGAAGAATACATGGTTAAAACCATGGAATTTTGGATTGCTCGCTACACCACTGTCCCTGATTTGGCAGTTAAAATGAAGAATAAGATTCTAAGCATGCTACTTACAGTTATCAAAGTCTTCCAACATGCCAAATATACTTTTTTGAACTTCATTGGCATTACTCAGGGATCCGAAGCTCTTGGTTTTTATTTCTCGACTATCCCGAGCCGATTAACAATTATGGCATTCTATTCACGGCTTATGTTCTTGCCAAGCACATATATGCAGACTTTTGAAGAAGCCTTTTTCACCAGCTTCTTTGAAATTGAATTAGAAATTTTTGTCAAAATGACTTCCAATCTTAATGCAAGACTGGTGGCCTATGAACAAGCTTCTTTGCGGATCACCGACAGGCACCAGAGGATGGGGTGAAGTCAAGCCAATGGAAAGAGTTCATGATATGTCACGCCAATCTACTTAATCAACGAGAGCAAGCCGCAATACAAACGTACTCACGTCGCCACAAAAAGCCTGTCGGGGATGATAGAGTTCAGGAGGAGGGACGTGTGGAAGGGGAATCAAGCAAAAAGAGAAGAAGAAGAAGATCAAAGAATAAAGCTGATCAATAAAGAATAAAGATTATCAAGAAAATGAACAACTCTCTACCCAAAGCCCTGCAGGGGCACACATCAGGCAACAACGCCAAAGGCCCAGGTCTTGAGGAGTGGAATTAAAGAAAGATAACAACCATGACATTTCATGGGAGGTTGCACACAGTTTCCTCATCCACTAGGAGCTAGCGGTGAAGCGAAACAAGTCGAGGAGAGAGACAAAACACATAGGATGCTACATCGGATAAGATAACCAATTGTCGGAAGGTCCTAGGTGTCTCCTTGAAGTATTTCGATGGCGTGCACCACACTGGACTCTCCTTCTCGAGAGCTCCACGACGATATGCTCAAAGTAGAAAATCGAGCTCTGGTCGGTTTACACAGTACTCCGCACAGATGTTGAAGAATACGCAGAAAACGCAGTACACAGGGAGCACGAAGACAGACTTCTTAGGTCTTACAAATGCGGTCGAACTTACAGTCTGTGACTGACCAGGCCACTATATGTTTTATTAAAGAACATATACAAAGAAGTGTCCGGTGGCCATTTGGCCTTTCACATGGACACTAACGGTAACAATCTCCCACTAAAGGCCAATATGGCCAGAGTAACTATGGGAGAAAAAAGAAAGAATGATAAAGAATACCTGAGTGTAAGTATACAAACTATACCTCCCACCTGATGGGCATGTTACACAGTATACAAGTGACTGCGTAAGATCAAGAATCAAGTAACCCCCATCAAGTGACAACAGTGTCGAAAGCTATCCTGTGGTAGAGCTTTAGTCAAAGCATCTACAGCATTATCTCGAGTGTGAACCTTCTCAAGAATAATGCTCTCAGTGGCTAAGCAATCTCTAATGAAGTGATACCTCACCTCAATGTGCTTGGTCTTTGCATGATAGACCGGATTCTTAGCCAAAGCAATGGCACTCTGACTATCACTGAGCAAGTGAGGTACATGCTGAGGCAAACCCATATCACAAGCAAGACGAGAAAGCCACAATGCTTCCTTACATGCCTCACTTGTTGCAACATACTCTGCTTCTGTGGTGGAAACAGTTGTACATTCTTGAAGACGAGATCTCCAAGAGATAGCACCTCCAGCAAAATGAAAAATGTACCCTGATGTAGACTTACGATTGTCTACACAACCAGCATAGTCAGAATCTGTGTAACCAATAATGGATGCTTTCCCTCTACCTAAGCATAGACACTTGTCCTTAGTGCCACTCAGATATCTCAAAATCATTTTGACCGCTTCCCAATGTTTCTTGCCAAGATTAGACATATATCTGCTCACAACTCCCACTGCAAATGCAATGTCTGGTCTCGTAGCTACCATAGCATACATGAGACTACCAACAGCAGACTGATAGGGAATTTTGGTCATGAATTCCTTTTCCTCATCTGATTTGGGGCAGTCATCCTTGCTCAATTTCACATATGTGGGTAAAGGTGTACTCAATGCCTTTCCACCATGCATATTGAATCGATGAAGTACTTTGGATATGTACTCACTTTGAGACAAGTATATGCATCTTTTACTCCTATCACGAGTAATGCGCATGCCAAGAATATGTTTGGCATCCCCCAAATCCTTCATATCAAATGTCTGACTCAACTTCTTTTTGAGAATTGACAAATCATAAGAGGACTTCCCAGCAATCAACATATCATCGACGTAAAGTATCAAGCATATCAAGCTGCCATCAGAACATCTCTTTGTGTAGAGACAATGATCCTCATTGCTCCGAGAATAGCCTTGGGACTTCATAAAAGCATCAAACTTTTGGTACCATTGTCTAGGAGACTGTTTAAGTCCATACAAGCTCTTCTTGAGCTTACAAACTAGACTTTCGTTGCCAGGAACTACATAACCCTCTGGTTGTTCCATATAGATCTCATCTGTAAGATCTCCATGCAAGAAAGCTGTTTTCACATCCATTTGGACTAGCTCTAAGTCCTCCATTGCAACGAATCCAAGCAACATGCGCAAAGTAGTCATCTTGACCACTGGGGAGAAGATTTCCTCAAAATCAACACCATGTTGTTGCTTAAAACCCTTTGCAACAAGTCGTGCTTTATATTTTGGAGAAGCACTATCTGATGTGAATTTCAGCTTATATACCCATTTACATGGTAAAGCTTTCCTTCCCTTTGGCAAAGGTACTAAGTCCCAAGTACCATTCTTGTGAATAGAATCCAACTCACTCTTCATGGCACGCTCCCACTTGACATGATCCTCTGTCTGCATAGCCTCTTTGTAGCAAGAGGGCTCACCGGCATCTGTTAGCATAACAAAATCTAAACCTGGAACATATCTATCAGGTGGATATGAGACACGTGCAGAACGTCTCAATGGTTGCTGAACAGGAACATGTGCAGACTGATCTGAATGGACATTCTCTTGAACATCCCTATGTGCAGCATTTTTATGCATGCTAACCGGAGGACTAGTATCCTCAAACACCACTCTTCTCACTTCAACCTCCTTAATCGGCTGTTTATGCATCTTAGACTCATTAAAAATGACATCACTACTTCTGATCACTGACCGTGTTTCAGGATCCCATAAGCGATATCCAAATTGTCCTTCTCGACCATATCCAAGAAAAATGCATTTCTTTGACTTATGGTCCAACTTCTGTCTAAGATTCTTGGGTATATGAACATATGCTTCACACCCAAAAACTCGAAGATGATCATAATATGGTGGTTTCCCTGTCCATAACTCTTGTGCCACTTTCAGACCTTTGGCAGTACTAGGTGAAAGGTTAATCACATGAACTGCAGTCAATACTGCTTCTGCCCAAAAACCTTGTGAGAGGTTTGCATGATGCAACATAGAGACTACTCTATCTTGAATAGTTCTATTCATCCTCTCAGCTACACCATTCTGTACTGGGGTATAAGGAGCTGTAAACTCTCTACGAATCCCTCTACACTAACAGAAAAGGTTGAATTCATGTGAGGTATACTCACCCCCATTATCTGAACGTAAAGCCTTAAGCTTAGTTCCTTTTTCAGTCTCAACTGAAGCAAGCCATTTTCTGAAAGTAGGGAATACATCATCCTTCGATTTGATAGGATATACCCAGACTTTTCTAGTAGCATCATCTATGAAAGTAACAAAGTAAAGAGAACCACCTAAGGACCTAGTGGGCATAGGACCACACACATCTGTATGAACAAGATCTAAAGGCTGAATTGAAGAGTCAATGTGCGTTTTATGCACATTTCTGGTTTGCTTTCCATATTGACAATGCTCACAAAATGAAGAATCAGAGAGAGATAACACAGGTAAGTAGCCAGAACGAGAAAGATTTTCCATTCCACTACGAGATATATGGCCCAAACGACCATGCCAAATACAAGCCATAGGCTGTTCAGTAACAGCTAACAAGTGTTCTTTCTGTGATACAAATAAAGGGTAAAGTGAGCCAACTTTCCTTCCTTTTGCAATAACCATATTGCCCTTTGATATACGAAAGGACTGAGCATAGAAGACCACCTTGTAACCAAGGTCATCAAGTTGACCAACTGACATCAAACTGCGTGATAACTGAGGTACATGGCGTACATTATGCATAGTAAATTTTGAACCGTCAATGAACTGCACAACCACATCTCCAATCCCCACAACATCACACTGGTAAGAGTCACCAAGTCTCACGGTACCAAGAGACTTTGCTGCATAATTAGAGAACCATTCTCTATGTGGTGTCACATGGAAAGAAGCACCAGAATCTAGCAGCCAGGTGTGGGAAAGAGAATCAGCCATAAGTGCCTCAGATGGCACAGTACTATCAAGTGTCAACACATCAGCATCATCAGAAATAGCATTAATTTCTTCAATCTTCACAGTCGAAGTAGATGGTGCAGGTAACTGTTTAACATGCCCATCAACATTCTGTCCTTTACCTTTAGCATTCTTTAATGCATAACAGTCTTTCTTCATGTGTCCTTTCTTATGACAATAATGGCATTCAATATCCCTCTTCCTTGATTTACTTTTGCTCTTATTCCGTTGACCATTCTTTTCCTTGTTCTTGCTCCTGCCACGTTGTTGATTCTTTCCTTGGTAAGAATCACGAACATTATATGCATCTCCACTCTGAGTGCCAACCATAGATTTTCTACGAATCTCCTCACTCAAGAGTGCTCCACATATGTCATCATAGACGAGTTTACCACCTGGTGCACTATTGCTAATAGCTGTGCAAAATGTATCCCATGATGATGGCAGGGTGCATAACAGCAATACTGCTTTCATTTCATTGTCCATATCCATTTTCTGAGCCTGTAACTGGGAGAATATGGCATCAAACTCATTTAGATGAGCAGCAACACTATCTGTGTCCTTCATACGAAGGTCGTATAATTTTCTCATCAGATATACTTTATTTGATGCCGTCTCTTTTTCATATGTATTGCATAACTTCTTCCAAAGCTCCTCTGCACTTTCACAATCTAATACTGTAAAGTAAACATTATCTGCTAGGTGCAAGCGAATGGTAGACCTGGCCATTTCATCTAACTCATCCCAATCATCTTCATCCATGTCAGCAGGCTTCTTTGAAATCCCATTTACTGGCTTCCATTGCCTTCTTTGAATCAGCACATCTTTAATCTGATTCTTCCATAGAGCAAAGTTTGTGCCATCAAATTTTCGGATCTCAAAATGGTCTTTGCCTTGCAAGTTATAGCTCCTCCTCGGAACGCTAGCACTAGACCCTGATCCACCGGATGTGCCTGAGACCTCTGATGCCATGATCGTAGAGAACTGAATAGAATGATAATGGAGCTAGAAGAGTCCAAACACCAACAAATAAGTGTATCAAGGAGTAAATCGACCACTATATAGTTGACTAAACCAGAAATCTGGAAAAATTTTGCCAGAGTATCCTCTGCAAAATTAGCATATGACCAGTGTCAAAGTATCATAAAACTGCAAGTACTAACATGTCTACCTGCATAGTGAATCACTGACTCCACTGCATATAATCAGTTACCCAATAGAAGCCAACTAGGCTTATCGAGCACCTATGAACAACTATCATACATCTCCTATGGCGAGGCTGGGTAAGTCTTCCACCTACATCACCGAAGAGACCCCGACATCTGGGTGTCTCCCAGTTAAGAAAACCTCACCACGACCCTCTTTATCAAACGTAAAAGGCTTTATGCAAAGAACGTAACCGCTATATCAATGCCCACATGGACGTACATAAGCGGTATCCACAGAAGCGTACATGGTGTGTATGTGCTCAATATATGCAGTAAAATGACACTGAAAGGCTGAATACACAGCCCAAAAAACTAGCCAATAACACCTGCAAGTGTCTGTCAACTCTGATGTTTTAGGCTTTAAAAACCTGCATAAATTTGCAGCGACTGCTCCCACCAAAACTGAAAACCCCTCGAGAAACCTGTAGTTTTACGAGTGTGGCTGAAAATACAGCCCCAAAGGTTGATATTTATTGTCTGAGAAGTACAAGGAACACTCTTCTTGATGTTCTTGGACCTGTGTGAAGAGAACTACGTGCGAAAGTACTCCAAAATGGCTCCAAAAACACCCCAAAATTGCTTCAGAAATAGGCTTTAAAAGCAAAAATGAAGCTTTGAGGGACCAAAACTTGTTCAAGGTAATGCCAACCTTAGTCTTTCCCCTTCTTCAAACACCACAAGAGTGTAGCTTAGTGGCAAGAGATTGCCGCGGTTAAGCGAGCTCTGGGGGGAACAGTACTGGGATGGGTGACCTCCCGGGAAGTACCGGGAACCTCTATATTCCTTGATCGTTGAGGTCCTCCCTCGCGCGCAGCCGACGGTGCCAACGGTGACTTCGGTGACTCGAATGACAAGGTATGCCAAGGTCTATGCCTTGGTCGCCGCCTTAGTCGTAAGCCTTGGAGAAAACCTGGGGGGGGGTGCTCGCTTCGCTCGCACAAAAGGAACAAAGCTTTTTGCCTCCAGCTGCTCTGATACCAGTGAAGTATTTCGATGGCGTGCACCACACTGGACTCTCCTTCTCGAGAGCTCCACGACGATATGCTCAAAGTAGAAAATCGAGCTCTGGTCGGTTTACACAGTACTCCACACAGATGTTGAAGAATACGCAGAAAACGCAGTACACAGGGAGCACGAAGACAGACTTCTTAGGTCTTACAAATGCGGTCGAACTTACAGTCTATGACTGATCAGGCCACTATATGTTTTATTAAAGAACATATACAAAGAAGTGTCCGGTGGCCATTTGGCCTTTCACATGGACACTAACGGTAACACTCCTCATCCACTAGATGCGTGCGGTGAGAAGAAATGGAACATGTCCTGAAGGATGACAAAGAAGATTCAGAAATAGGACCTCTAAAACGTAATGCTCTCTTAAAAGAGAGTAGAGGTCAGCAAATTAAGGCGTGTGGTGGGAGAAAGCAAACAGGCTCAAAGTAATACAACAGGGGAAGGTATGTGAGTAACAAGGGTGGATCAAGGCCAAGAAGTATCCATGAAGAAGTGCAAGAAGATATTTGGCAGGTAACGATCCTTCCACTGATGGCGTGCGCGGTTGCCCGACTTAATACAGCAACCCAGATTTGTGATGTATGGAATACCAAGGGGATTATAGAAGCAAAGGACATACCTTGGATAAAGTAACAAATTCTCTGATAGTCCTTATTGCTTCTTCGACCACTGGGTGCACGTATTCAGAAGTCTTAGACGAGCTATAAACAAGATGCAAAAGCCTATCAAGGGACGACAGAGACAAAGAGGGGGAGAGTGTTGCAGAGCAAAGAGGCATGAAAGGGGAGCCCCAAAATTTTTAAATTAATGGGCATATTTTTCTTCTTCAAAAGTCTTAGGAAATTCCCTCAAGCCATGTAAATGCACTAGAGGACTCCTCTAGATGCATAATCCCAAATCATTGTAATATATTTTTTGTAAAATAGTAGGAAAATAGAGATTAGCCAATAAAGTGTCCGTCACTTGTGTGAAAGGACCATTTTTTAGGGCACATGTATATAAGTCACTTTGTGACTCTTTGTAAAGACTTTTCGCCATTGTGAAGAAGGAAAGCTTCTGAATTTCGAATTTGCTTCTTTCCTGTAGATTTTCATCTTCTCCATGATCTTTTGTGTGTGTGTGAAGCTTGGAATCTGTGTGTAGGACTATTATCTACCCCCGCCCCATCACTTTTGAGCTGTTGTAGTGTGTGTGAGCAAGCATGAGTTGTGGAGTGAGTGTGTGTGTTTCCTTCCATTCACTATTTCTATCATAACTTGAAGCAGGGTTTTCAAAATCAAGTGAAACGATGTCCAATAGAAGCGTCTTGTCGAGAGCTTTGAAATGAACCCACTATTGGCCATATTCGGAGTTTTGAGATGGAAGATATCCTCGATTTAGTGAAAACTAATGTAAGTGGTATCGCGGCAAGCAGTTTTAGTAGTTAAGTGAGTTAGAGAGGAAGGTTAGTCTTTTCTCATGCATGATAGCTGAACCACTTCACTTTCCATCACATGTGCACATGTCATCATACGTTTGGTTAGGATGGTTCATCGGATTGATAATTAAGCGTGTGTCAATCCACCACTATACGCACTTGTGTGGCAAATGAGATTTAGTCTCTTTGACACAAGTCCCTAAGACTCTGTGACTTAGGTACACAGTTCACGATGGAACCGGTGTGGAGGTGATCCCAATCCGGGTGGATCGGGTCCGGTCGTGGCTCACGCAGAGTGTATACAGTCTTAGGTAACCATCTTTACCACGTTTGTATAAATTATCACCAATGATGGTGTAATCCAAGGCTTCTTGTTCCAAACTTCTTTGTCTGGCCAAAGTCATATCTTGAGGGAATGTTTTCGTCCTCAAGAAGGCTACTAATGGTTCACTCCAATCTGGCACTAAAGACACTCGATAAAGAGTGGCGTGTTCCACTGGTGGTTTAGTGCAGCAGATTGGGCATTCTTTGCACATTCTATGGACATCAACTTCCATGGTTGGCCAATGCACTCCTAGTCTCCTCAGGGTCTATAGGGTTCGTTGTTTTGAGTAGTGTTGCTCTAATGCACCTACATGTGCTAATTGCAACCACTTAGCGTACTCGTCCTCTTCCACACAACAGGCCAATACTCCTTGCTCCGTATGTTTGTACATACTTCCTTCCAAGATATGATACTTTTGAGCTCTTACTCTCTATCTTCTGTGTGCATTACCTGGTGATTAGGACCGTATGTCAATACTGGCACTAATGGCTTAGCCCACTGAGGTACAACTTCCAAATTAAACAAGTAAGCATCAGGAAGGTCATTTGACACTCCTTGTGGGGCTTCTCCAGATGTGAGCCTAGAGAGATGGTCTGCTCTCAAGTGAGTCTTCCCTTTCCTTACCACAACCTCGAAATCATATTCCATTAGCAAGAGAAACCATCTTACTAATCTTCCTGTATTGCATGGCTTGTTCACGAGATATAGCAGTGCCTGATGGTCAGTAAAAAATTTAAACTTATTTGCAAGCAAGTAATGTCTAAACTTTTTAACTGCATATACCATGCCTAGTCCTTCTCTCTCCGTAGTGGTATAATTTCGTTCAGCTGCATTCAATTGTCTACTAGCATAGGCAATTGGAAGATCCATATTACCTTCACTGGTAGGTTGCGCGAGTACACACCCAATAGCATAATTGGATGCATCTACATGAACATGGAAAGGCTTATTCCAATCTGGTGTGGTCAAGATTGGTGTTGAACATAATCGCCGTTTAAGCTCATTGAAGGAATTCTCACATTCATCAGTCCACTCAAAGTTAGTCAAAAGTCCATACAGAGGCTTTGCTATGATGGCATACATGTGAATGAACCGACGGTAGTAACCACAATGCCCCATGAAAGCCTGTACTTCCTTGACGTTCTTTGGCCTAGGTAGTTCTGCGATGGCTCTCACTTTCTCTTCGTCAGTGGATATGCCGTTCTTAGACACTATGTGTCCTAGAATTTTGCCTTGCCTGACCATGAAAACACACTTTTCTGGGTTCAGGCAGACTTGATATTCTCTGCATTTATCAAAGATTTATTTGAGTTCAGGTATATGGGTCTGTCTAATGTTAGAATGAGCACAAAGATCATCAACATAGACTTCCAAATTCTTCCTCAAGAACTCTTTAAACATGTGACACATTAATCTTTGAAAGGTAGCAGGTGCATTGGTAAGCCCGAATGGCATTACCCGAAAGGCAAATATGCCCCACTCTGTGGCAAAAGCCGTCTTGTGCTAATCTTCTGGTGCAATGGCTACTTGATTATAACCAGAGAACCCATCCAAGAAGTTGTATACTTCCTTGCCTGCTACCCTTTCTAATAGATGCTCGGTGATTGGAAGCGGATAACTATCTCTGATAGTGGCTGCGTTGACCTTCTTCAAGTTGATGCAGACACGTAATTTGCCATTCTTTTTGGGCACCACTACAATGGGGGATACCCATTCAGTGTGCTCAATTTCATAGATAAATCCAGCTTCAACTAAGTGATCTATCTCTTCTTTGATCTTAGCAGCATAGTTATCATTATATGTGTATGGCTTTTGCTTAGAAGGTTTAGCCTCTGAGGTCATGGGGATTGTGTCTGAGCATATGTCCGGGTCTACACCTTTCAAATCCTTATAACTCCAAGCGAATACATCTCTGTATTCTCTTAGCAAGGCTATTAATGCATGCTCTTCTTCCTCTGTTAGGTCATGTCCTATGTAAGTGCATCTCTCCTCTCCCTCTTCTAGGGCTACCACTATTTTTTTTGTGGTTTCTTTGTTATCATAGGCCTCTCCTGATTGTGCCTCTTGTTTAGGCATCCTTATCATGACTCTTCTATCATCTATCTCATATTTCTTAAAATTTTCTGGGACCTCAAACAAAGATTCCTCCTCTTCTTGTGTGACTTCTTTCTTCTTCCTTTTCTTTCCTTCTTCCTTAGGGGTTACATGTGTGGCTAGCCTTACATCATTTGTAAGCTCTCCGTGCCTCTGGGGTTGAAATTCTACTTCATAGAAGTATTCTTCATCTGATGCAAAAGGTGGGTCCATAATGATTGACTCTAGATCGGAGTCACTCGCATCCTCAAATGCATCAGGGCTAGGTTCGCACTCTTCTAAAACTGCCTCTCCCATGATTGGCTCTATGGAGAAGACTGAAATGTCATAGCCATCCTCATCACAGTGGGGTGTCAATTGTTCTTCATTGATGGCTACATCCATTGTTGCTAGAATTTCTGCCCAGCCGTGAGGTTCAAATTCTTCATCCGGAAATACTACAGGTGCATAGGCTGGGTCTTGAATTGATCTATGTGTTTCCTTCACACCTACCTCTCTGGCTTTTTCCCTCTTCTCTTCTTCTACTGCTACTTTGCACATCCATAAGTGGGTATCTTCATGCATCCATGAGGATCCTGATCCTATGGAATGCACAGACTCAGTATCATCTTTGGCTCTATGGATGGGATTCCATTGGATGTGGGGTACATCTCTATGAGAATAATCCTTGAGATTGACTTTGGTTGTAACACCTAAGTGCTGCAAATACAAGGAATTGGTTCCCCAATCCTGTACCACTTGCAACTACCGCATAAATGGTCTCCCCAAAATCATTTCATAGGCATGATTTTTGCTAAAATCACATATAGCAAATGTATGCTCGAACTCAACGCCACATGTGGTGAGAGTTATTCTTTCTAACAGCCCTAAGGGTCGCTCTATGTGACCATCGGCCATTTGCAATTTCATCCTATTGGTCTGAGTGCTGGCTTGCCCCAACGCTTCCATAGGGAAGTGGTAGCAATTGCAACTTCTGCACCTTAGTCTAAAATGGCCTTAGTGGTGTATCCTTGATGGGTGATTGGGAGATAAGTATTTCCTTCTTCTCCTTCACTCATATCTCCTATCTTATCCAATTGTATTTCTGGCACTGTTCTATAAGATCCTACCTGGGAACGCGATTTCGCTATGTCTGGCACTTGTTTGGCTACGTGTTTCCACACTTTCGGCTTGGCTTTGAGTAGCTCTTCTAAAGTGAGATTGCATTGCACTTTCGTATTCTTTACTACATCTGTGTTCCTAGGTATGATTGAGTCTTTGTTTCTTATCATAACCGTAGCTCCTCTCATACAAGTGGACTTTGCTTCCCATGGGCCTGTGAAATGGGGCAGCTCCTGTAAAGAATTAGTCTCGAAGTCCAATCTCTCTTGAGATTGGACGCTCTCCTGCTCTCCATAAATGGACGGAAGGTCTTGTGGGAATTGATCGTGTGTGTCATCCACAAGTTCAATGGGAGGAGGAACTTCACTCTCTTTAGCCCATTTCTCTTCTTGAATCTCTCGCAAGAATTCTAGTGTGTATCGATTCATAGAAGAAGAGGTGTCTGGTTCAGTGGAGTTAGGCACATAAGCTTCCTTGGGAGGAATGCTTATTCTATCACTTGCCTTCTCCTTAGCCTGGGAGTTGGCTCCTTTTCCAGACTTTGCAATTAACATCTCCAATCTGTCTAACAGACCATCAAAATGCAATGGTGTTCTAGTGGGGCTAGAGTAAGTGAAAAGGCGACTGGTCTCAAACATGGCTTGAGCCAATTCCACCATCTTGGCACACAACTTAGTTCGTTCAAGCTCTAGGTCAGCTCTAGGGTAACATCTTTCATGATCCGTTACATTTGGCCCTTCGTGGATCCTAGCCTGATATGCTTTAAGCATCATGTCTATATCTTCTGGAGTGGGATCTGCTAAGACTGATCCTACCCGGGGTGGTGGGTGGGTTACATTTGGTGAATTAGAAGGTTGAGGGATGGAAGGTGGTGGGGATGGTACTGGGAGTGATGTGTGAGAGTGCGTTTGAGAGGTGATTTCTATGATCTTGGCTTTGGTCTCTCGCAGACTTTCCTCTAGTTCGCTCATCTTTCTTGCCCATTGCCTCTTCATGCGTTCACGACTATCTCTCCAAGCTCTTGTTCTCTTCTTATTCTGGCTCTCAGTCTCACTAGCCTCCGCATTCTTCTCATGGCCTAAGTCTTGGTTTTGCTTAAGTGCCTGAGCTCTCGTGATGACTTGTACTGGAGCTGTGGAAGTCACACTTCCCGTGGAGTCCACCACTAGCCCGACGACATTGATAGGAGCAATTTTTGGCATATTGGCAGGATTCTTGGGACACTCTCGTAACAAATGCTCCTTTCCACAATCCGGACAAAATCCTTGAATTGTCACGGATTGGGTTTGTGTAGGTGCAGGTAGAGGGCAATCACGAATGAGGTGATCTCCTTGACAGCGATAGCATGGCCCTCTAGGAAATGGAGGTCTCATAGGCCTAGGTTGGGATCTCGCGTTGGGGTTTGCGTACATGACATTTGCGTATTCTGGCTCCCAACTAGATTCACTCGGTTCTTCATAATAATATGACTCACTATGCTCCGGTGATTGCATGTAGTAGGCCTGGGGGCTCTCAACATGGGTGGAGTCAAAACTATGATCACTTGGATCACTTTCTGAAAGAGAGGATGTCACTGGAACTAAAGCTCTATTTAGATTTTCTTCTGCCGCTACATACTTCACTGGAATCACGTTGGTTGGGGCAGGGGGTTGTTGCGCTAGGACTGGTTGGGGTCTTTGTTGCCCTTGGTAGGGTGGTTGATACGTTTGCTGAGGTCTAGCATACTGTTGTTGTGGGTACTGATTAGAGTACTTTCCTGGTTGTGGATATGGCTGAGGATAATTTTGTCTAACAGCTTGTTTGTTGTATGGGAAGTCTTGTGCAGTGTGATTGGTGTATCGCCTTTCTATGGTGCAGTATTGGCTGTTAGGGTTCACCTGGGGTTGGGCCATGATAGGGCACACATTAGCCATATGGTCTCCTCCACAGGTATAGCATCGTTTTTTGGGGGCAAATCTAGGAATCTGCTTGCTAGAGACACCTAATTTTAGAGCTACCTTTTCTGCTAGATCCTCAATTGATGTGGATTGTGAGGAAATGAGGCTACTAGAACTATCTGAATCTTTATAGATTTTTGAGAGCTCTAATTCCTCCCCTAGATTATCCTCAATGTCTATGCACATGCGTACACATTCTTCTATGGATCTAGGGTCCTTTAAGTACACATATGATCTCAGTTTGGTGCTTAACAATCCATCTAAAAATAAGGCCACTTGCTTGGCTGGAGTGGGTAACTCTGGGGCCGGGCATCTCTCTAGATATTGCCTAAATCTTCTGCCTGCGAGCCTCACTGTCTCTTGAGATGTTTGTTTGAAGTTGTATATCAGGGAGGATGTGTTATGTCTTATGCCACTTTTAGAGAATTCGATAATGAATGCCTCTGATCTATGCTCCTAAACTGCCTCTTGTTTAGTGGCTGAAACCATGTCAGGGCGGTGTTCCTAAGGGTTAGACCAAAGGCATTGTACTGTGTGAATAGATCTTCAACTTGTTCAGCTCTCAAGACTTGCTTAAACTCAGCTACATGATCGTAGGGGTCTCCAGTGCCATCGAAGTAGTTTTTCATGGATTTAACTAACTGGGTCGGTCTCAAGGTCCTCGTGTGCTCTCTCGGTCTTGGCAAAGGGAAATCATCAGCATTTCTTCGGTTCCCTGGGGCTCTATGTCCCTCAGGTTCCACTCTATTTGTTTCCGTTCTCGTTCTTTCTCTTCCCCAAGAGTTGGCAAAGCTTACCTCAGGTCTCTCTCTACTCCTTTCTCTTTAGGTCCCATGAGCTTGAGATGTTCCAGCTCCTTGGTGACCATAAGACACATTGGATCGAGGTTGGGGAAAAACAAATTCTCCCTTCCAAGTGTATGCGTGTCTTCCATGCTCAGAGACCACAAAGATTCTCTCAGAAGCATCATCTAAGTAGGTCACCTTGCCTGGGATATCAGGATCTTTGAATTCATAGATGGCAAGAGCTCCCACTTCATTAGGCTTTTCAAGCTTGTACCTCCAAAAAGCCTCATCCGTCTCTTGGTTCCAGAGCAACTCTATGCTCCTATTATCCTGGAGAACTAACTCTGGAGTGATTATTCTTGTTAGAACCGATTTGCCTCGAGGGGTTTTCGGCTCCTTTCCTAAGTTCCCTTGCTCTATGTCACCTAATTTAGGTTCAGAGATTATGTTGCCAAACTCATCTGTCCTTTCAGGTTGGCTGGTGACCACATACATTGTTCCTTCTTTATCTATGTATGAACCATTTTCAAACTTGACTACAGGGTGTTCTAGTCCAATGGGCTGATTCAGTTTTTTAATTAGGACAACAGATCTTCGCAGACCATCCTCATAGATGCGTGCACCTAGGCGGTTGTTCTGGGTGTATTCCAATTGAGTCTTGTAGGGACCTTCAGGTCTTTCTAGGTATGCCATTCCTGAGCTACCTACAGGTCTTTCCATGCTATACGACATGTCAGAGTCACTAGTTTCTGAGTCTAGAGCGTAGGGGTAATCACTCAATTGTTGGGCCCAAGATCTGGCTGTATGGTTGATGCTAGCCTCGGATGATCTAACACTTTGACGGTCTCTCCCTAGGTGTCTACCTGATCTCAAGTTCATATGCCCTTTGTACGTTGTTGATTCTTTGGTACCAATCACTTGTTCCTTTTGAGTTCCTTTGTATGTGTTTTCTTCTTTTTAATTAAGCGTCGTCAGGAGCACTTAAGTGTGTCATATTTGATGTTCCTCACCCGCTTAGTTTAAGTTCTTTTCCTTTAAATTATCCCTTGGCTGCAATTTAGCCTATCCTTGCACTTGAGAACTTCAAGGCTCTTCAAACTTGAGTGTTCCTATCGTACCCCTAGTCAATCAGGACAACTACTCGCACTTAGCCTATGCTAAGAATGGACTGAGGGGGTTAAGAGATGTTCCAACCTCAAGTCGCTCCTCCTGGTGATGCTTGTCTACCCAGGAAGCACGTTCCCAAGCTTGTTCGCCCTGGCACTTACTTTGCTTTCTCCAAAAGCTCTCGATGATCCTGTAAGAACCCCAAGTTTAGCTTCAATTTGATCCTTCAATTGACAGACAATTTATTTCAGAAACTTTTTAATGACCCTTGTTCCCCCTTTTGTATTGCTAAAAAAATTTCCTCTAGAGCTCCCTTGGTGTACCTACCCCTCAGTGTGTCAACTTCAAAATATCATATCTAAAAATCAACGCATTATTCTTATAAAAACAGTTGAGGGCGTGTAGTATATGCCATGCGCTTTCCGACAAGCCCTAGAGCTCAAAAAATGGATTTCGTATGAAAACGTTATGACCGTTCAGGGTTTAGGGGGTTAAACAGACAAACAGAACCTTTCAGGAGTTTTAATGCATTTTTCTAAGGCCTTTGTAAGTGTATGAGTATTTGAGTATGCAAATATGCCCAAAATTTAGCCTAAATTTCCAAAAAAATTACCCATTAATTTTTTGCCGAAAATGTCTGTCTATCGCAATAGACGGTGTCTGTCGCGATAGACACAAGCTGTCGTGGGGGGCTATCTATCGCGATAGATGGTGTCTGTCGCAATAGATGGGTCTGTCGCGATAGACGGTGTCTGTCGCGATAGAGTGGTCTGTCGCGATAGACTGGTCTGTCGCGATAGCCGGTGTCTATCGCCTGTCGTGGTTTTGGTCTGTCGCGATAGACTGAGTCTGTCGTGGATTTTGGTCTGTCGTGATAGACAGGTGTCTGTCGCGATAGACGGGGTCTATCGTGGGTCTCTGTTTGTCGCGATAGACGGGTGTCTGTCGCGATAGACGGGGTCTATCGTGGGTCTCTATCTGTCGCGATAGACAGGGTCTATCGTCTGTCGTGGTTTTGGTATGTCGCGATGGACGGTGTCTGTCACGATAGACCGTGTCTGTCGCGATAGACGGTGTCTATCGTGATAGACTGAAAAAAACGCAAATTTTTGAGAAACTTCTAGTGATTTGGAGTGCTCTAATGGTGTAGGTTACCGTGCCAAACACGCATTCACAAAATATCAAGTTTTTCTGTCTGTCGCGACAGACAGAGGTCGTCGTCCCGAGACCTGTGCAGAGTCTGTCATACCTGCGCAAACTGCTGGAGAAGGTGGTACAGCTAGTTCCTGCAGCAAAAGCTCAAAAAACACACAAAAACAGATCACATGCAAGCTCTCTCTCACATAGAAATGAGGGAAATGAGGTGGGGAGTGGAATATGACCAAAAAACTGAAATTTTTGGGGAGATGGAGATGGAGGTGAGAGATGGTGGGGATGATGATGGTGATGATGGTGATGCAAAAATAAGAAAAAATGAAGAAAAATAAGGAAAAAAAGGATATTACCTATAACTCCAATGTCTCAACTCGACGTCTTACCATCACACGCTCGTCCTTGAAGCTCTCTCCCCGGCAACGGCGCCAAATTTGGTGTCACTCTAGCACACTGGTGAGTACCAACGTAAGAAGATTTGAAGTATTTCGATGGCGATGCACCACACTGCACTCTCCTTCTCGAGAGCTCCACGACAATATGCTCGGAGTAGAAAAACGAGCTCCTGACGCCACACACATTACTCCGCACAGAGGTTGTAGAATACGTAGAAAAACGCAGTACACAGGGAGCACGAAGACAGACTTCTTAGGTCTTACAAATGCGGTCGAACTTACAGTCTGTGACTGACCAAGCCACTATATGTTTTATTAAAGAACATATACAAAGAAGTGTCCGGTGGCCATTTGGCCTTTCACATGGACACCAACGGTAACAATCTCCCACTAAAGGCCAATATGGCCAGAGTAACTATGGGAGAAAAAAGAAAGAATGATAAAGAATACCTGAGTGTAAGTATACAAACTATACCTCCCACCTGATGGGCATGTTACACAGTATACAAGTGACTGCGTAAGATCAAGAATCAAGTAACCCCCATCAAGTGACAACAGTGTCGAAAGCTATCCTGTGGTAGAACTTTAGTCAAAGCATCTGCAGCATTATCTCGAGTGTGAACCTTCTCAAGAATAATGCTCTCAGTGGCTAAGCAATCTCTAATGAAGTGATACCTCACCTCAATGTGCTTGGTCTTTGCATGATAGACCGGATTCTTAGCCAAAGCAATGGCACTCTGACTATCACTGAGCAAGTGAGGTACATGCTGAGGCAAACCCATATCACAAGCAAGACGAGAAAGCCACAATGCTTCCTTACATGCCTCACTTGCTGCAACATACTCTGCTTCTGTGGTGGAAACAGTTGTACATTCTTGAAGACGAGATCTCCAAGAGATAGCACCTCCAGCAAAATGAAAAATGTACCCTGATGTAGACTTACGATTGTCTACACAACCAGCATAGTCAGAATCTGTGTAACCAATAATGGATGCTTTCCCTCTACCTAAGCATAGACACTTGTCCTTAGTGCCACTCAGATATCTCAAAATCATTTTGACCGCTTCCCAATGTTTCTTGCCAGGATTAGACATATATCTGCTCACAACTCCCACTGCAAATGCAATGTCTGGTCTCGTAGCTACCATAGCATACATGAGACTACCAACAGCAAACTGATAGGGAATTTTGGTCATGAATTCCTTTTCCTCATCTGATTTGGGGCAGTCATCCTTGCTCAATTTCACATATGTGGGTAAAGGTGTACTTAATGCCTTTCCACCCTGCATATTGAATCGATGAAGTACTTTGGATATGTACTCACTTTGAGACAAGTATATGCATCTTTTACTCCTATCACGAGTAATGTGCATGCCAAGAATATGTTTGGCATCCCCCAAATCCTTCATATCAAATGTCTGACTCAACTTCTTTTTGAGAATTGACAAATCATAAGAGGACTTCCCAGCAATCAACATATCATCGACGTAAAGTATCAAGCATATCAAGCTGCCATTAGAACATCTCTTTGTGTAGAGACAATGATCCTCATTGCTCTGAGAATAGCCTTGGGACTTCATAAAAGCATCAAACTTTTGGTACCATTGTCTAGGAGACTGTTTAAGTCCATACAAGCTCTTCTTGAGCTTACAAACTAGACTTTCCTTGCCAGGAACTACATAACCCTCTGGTTGTTCCATATAGATCTCATCTGTAAGAACTCCATGCAAGAAAGCTGTTTTCACATCCATTTGGACTAGCTCTAAGTCCTCCATTGCAACGAATCCAAGCAACATGCGCAAAGTAGTCATCTTGACCACTGGAGAGAAGATTTCCTCAAAATCAACACCCTTTGCAACAAGTCGTGCTTTATATTTTGGAGAAGCACTATCTGATGTGAATTTCAGCTTATATACCCATTTACATGGTAAAGCTTTCCTGCCCTTTGGCAAAGGTACTAAGTCCCAAGTACCATTCTTGTGAATAGAATCCAACTCACTCTTCATGGCACGCTCCCACTTGACATGATCCTCTGTCTGCATAGCCTCTTTGTAGCAAGAGGGCTCACCGGCATCTGTTAGCATAACAAAATCTAAACCTGGAACATATCTATCAGGTGGATATGAGACACGTGCAGAACGTCTCAATGGTTGCTGAACAGGAACATGTGCAGACTGATCTGAATGGACATTCTCTTGAACATCCCTATGTGCAGCATTTTTATGCATGCTAACCGGAGGACTAGTATCCTCAAACACCACTCTTCTCACTTCAACCTCCTTAATCGGTTGTTTATGCATCTTAGACTCATTAAAAATGACATCACTACTTCTGATCACTGACCGTGTTTCAGGATCCCATAAGCGATATCCAAATTGTCCTTCTCGACCATATCCAAGAAAAATGCATTTCTTTGACTTATGGTCCAACTTCTGTCTAAGATTCTTGGGTATATGAACATATGCTTCACACCCAAAAACTCGAAGATGATCATAATATGGTGGTTTCCCTATCCATAACTCTTGTGCCACTTTCAGACCTTTGGCAGTACTAGGTGAAAGGTTAATCACATGAACTGCAGTCAATACTGCTTCTGCCCAAAAACCTTGTGAGAGGTTTGCATGATGCAACATAGAGACTACTCTATCTTGAATAGTTCTATTCATCCTCTCAGCAACACCATTCTGTACTGGGGTATAAGGAGCTGTAAACTCTCTACGAATCCCTCTACATTGACAGAAAAGGCTGAATTCATGTGAGGTATACTCACCCCCATTATCTGAACGTAAAGCCTTAAGCTTAGTTCCTTTTTCAGTCTCAACTGAAGCAAGCCATTTTCTGAAAGTAGGGAATACATCATCCTTCGATTTGATAGGATATACCCAGACTTTTCTAGTAGCATCATCTATGAAAGTGACAAAGTAAAGAGAACCACCTAAGGACCTAGTGGGCATAGGACCACACACATCTGTATGAACAAGATCTAAAGGCTGAATTGAAGAGTCAATGTGCGTTTTATGCACATTTCTGGTTTGCTTTCCATATTGACAATGCTCACAAAATGAAAAATCAGAGAAAGATAACACAGGTAAGTAGCCAGAACGAGAAAGATTTTCCATTCCACTACGAGATATATGGCCCAAACGACCATGCCAAATACAAGCCATAGGTTGTTCAGTAACAGCTAACAAGTGTTCTTTCTGTGATACAAATAAAGTGTAAAGTGAGCCAACTTTCCTTCCTTTTGCAATAACCATATTGCCCTTTGATATACGAAAGGACTGAGCATAGAAGACCACCTTGTAACCAAGGTCATCAAGTTGACCAACTGACATCAAACTGTGTGATAACTGAGGTACATGGCATACATTATGCATAGTAAATTTTGAACCGTCAATGAACTGCACAACCACATCTCCAATCCCCACAACATCACACTGGTAAGAGTCACCAAGTCTCACGGTACCAAGAGACTTTGCTGCATAATTAGAGAACCATTCTCTATGTGGTGTCACATGGAAAGAAGCACCAGAATCTAGCAGCCAGGTGTGGGAAAGAGAATCAGCCATAAGTGCCTCAGATGGCACAGTACTATCAAGTGTCAACACATCAGCATCATCAGAAATAGCATTAGTTTCTTCAATCTTCACAGTCGAAGTAGATGGTGCAGGTAACTGTTTAACATGCCCATCAACATTCTGTCCTTTACCTTTAGCATTCTTTACTGCATAACAGTCTTTCTTCATGTGTCCTTTCTTATGACAATAATGGCATTCAATATCCCTCTTCCTTGATTTACTTCTGCTCTTATTCCGTTGACCATTCTTTTCCTTGTTCTTGCTCCTGCCACGTTGTTGATTCTTTCCTTGGTAAGAATCACGAACATTATATGCATCTCCACTCTGAGTGCCAACCATAGATTTTCTACGAATCTCCTCACTCAAGAGTGCTCCACATATGTCATCATAGACGAGTTTACCACCTGGTGCACTATTGCTAATAGCTGTGCAAAATGTATCCCATGATGATGGCAGGGTGCATAACAGCAATACTGCTTTCATTTCATTGTCCATATCCATTTTCTGAGCCTGTAACTGGGATAATATGGCATCAAACTCATTTAGATGAGCAGCAACACTATCTGTGTCCTTCATACGAAGGTCGTATAATTTTCTCATCAGATATACTTTATTTGATGCCGTCTCTTTTTCATATGTATTGCATAACTTCTTCCAAAGCTCCTCTGCACTTTCACAATCTAATACTGTAAAGTAAACATTATCTGCTAGGTGCAAGCGAATGGTAGACCTGGCCATTTCATCTAACTCATCCCAATCATCTTCATCCATGTCAACAGGCTTCTTTGAAATCCCATTTACTGGCTTCCATTGCCTTCTTTGAATCAGCACATCTTTAATCTGATTCTTCCATAGAGCAAAGTTTGTGCCATCAAATTTTCGGATCTCAAAATGGTCTTTGCCCTGCAAGTTATAGCTCCTCCTCGGAACGCTAGCACTAGACCCTGATCCACCGGATGTGCCTGAGACCTCTGATGCCATGATCGTAGAGAACTGAATAGAATGATAATGGAGCTAGAAGAGTCCAAACACCAACAAATAAGTGTATCAAGGAGTAAATCGACCACTATATAGTTGACTAAACCAGAAATCTGGAAAAATTTTGCCAGAGTATCCTCTGCAATATTAGCATATGACCAGTGTCAAAGTATCATAAAACTGCAAGTACTGACATGTCTACCTGCATAGTGAATCACTGACTCCACTGCATATAATCAGTTACCCAATAGAAGCCAACTAGGCTTATCGAGCACCTATGAACAACTATCATACATCTCCTATGGCGAGGCTGGGTAAGTCTTCCACCTGCATCACCGAAGAGACCCCGACATCTGGGTGTCTCCCAGTTAAGAAAACCTCACCACGACCCTCTTTATCAAACGTAAAAGGCTTTATGCAAAGAACGTAACCGCTATATCAATGCCCACATGGACGTACATAAGCGGTATCCACAGAAGCGTACATGGTGTGTATGTGCTCAATATATGCAGTAAAATGACACTGAAAGGCTGAATACACAGCCCAAAAACTAGCCAATAACACCTGCAAGTGTCTGTCAACTCTGATGTTTTAGGCTTTAAAAACCTGCATAAATTTGCAGCGACTGCTCCCACCAAAACTGAAAACCCCTCGAGAAACCTTTAGTTTTACGAGTGCGGCTGAAAATACAGCCCCAAAGGTTGATATTTATTGTCTGAGAAGTACAAGGAACACTCTTCTTGATGTTCTTGAACCTGTGTGAAGAGAACTACGTGCAAAAGTACTCCGAAATGGCTCCAAAAAAACACCCCAAAATTGCTTCAGAAATAGGCTTTAAAAGCAAAAATGAAGCTTTGAGGGACCAAAACTTGTTCAAGGTAATGTCAACCTTAGTCTTTCCCCTTCTTCAAACACCACAAGAGTGTAGCTTAGTGGCAAGAGATTGCCACGGTTAAGCGAGCTCTGGGGGGAACAGTACTGGGATGGGTGACCTCCCGGGAAGTACCGGGAACCTCTATATTCCTTGATCGTTGAGGTCCTCCCTCGCGTGCAGCCAACGGCGCCAACGGCGCCAACGGTGACTTCGGTGACTCGGATGACAAGGTATGCCAAGGTCTATGCCTTGGTCGCCGCCTTAAGTCGTAAGCCTTGGAGAAAGCCTGGGGGAACGAGCTCCTGATGCCACACATAGTACTCCGCACAGAGGTTGTAGAATACGCAGAAAAACGCAGTACACAGGGAGCACGAAGACAGACTTCTTAGGTCTTACAAATGCGGTTGAACTTACAGTCTGTGACTGACCAGGCCACTATCTGTTTTATTAAAGAACATATACAAAGAAGTGTCCGGTGGCCATTTGGCCTTTCACATGGACACCAATGGTAACAAGATTCACCTCATAATTGTCAATCCGTGGAGACGTGAGGACTAGTATGAAGACTATGAGCAAGTGAAGGCACAAGTGTGTGAGTGAGAAGCACACAAGCATGCACACACATACACACACACGCGCACACAAGGCAAGAACAAGGAGAGGAACAATGGAGTTATTTGCATTAGTCAAAAAGTCTCTTACATAAGCTCAATTCACAAACAATCTAACCCCAAAAATGAGCTCTCTAGCTCTTTTTATAGTTTTCTCACTAGCTTTGGCCTTGTCCAGACCTAATGTCCGGCCTAGTTAAAAATTAGGTTCTAGAGCCTATTTGAGGGCTCAAACGAAGTCTAAAATTATGAAAAATGGTATGTAGCTAATTCTAATACTCCTCAAGCTCGAGGACTCCTCAGCTTGAACAAAATGGAGTCTATTCTACCAAAAATGGAATTTACAATGTTTGTGTAGTGATTAAAATCACTTGAGTTGTGAATGGTCCATGGAAAAAATGATTAGGCCTTGTTGCCGTATTATGCATGACTGCTCTATTGTACCTGTATGCTCTTCATATGACCTGTATGCCAACAGTAGTCCTTCAAGCCTTCAATTTTCCTTGAATATGAGCTCATCCTGACCGTACAACATGGTTCAATCATTGTTCACCATGTGGCAGCCCTTCAAGCCTTCAATTTTCTTATTCTAGGAAACTGCAGTGATCTTGAAAATTGGTTTTTGTGCTCTTTGACCCTTCAAATATCCATTGGTGAAGATGAAAATTTGTAGGGCTATGTTTTGAAAGGTCTCCTTCAAGAATATGCAGAAAAAACTCCCATCCGAATCTTCCTTATACAAGTTTGACTACATTTGGAAGTTTGCAAGGTGGCATTAAGGTGTCCAGGAAGCTCTGATAGCCTTGGCATTATGGGTATGGCTTTCGACCATAATGACCACATTAATGTCCAACAATAAGAACCTCGTTGACATCAAAAACAGATTTTTCTATGGAGAATGTGAGACCTACCTCTTCAAATCTTTGAAATATTCTTTCATAATCACATATATGGTCAAGAACAAATTTACGACATCCACATGAATCTAAAGTAATGTCCTTTACATGTTCCTCACTCCCTTTAATTCGAATATCATCAATGAATGGCATAGTTATATGAGGGATAAAATCATGTAAGACCATATTCATAGCACTCATCATATGAGCCACAGAATTAGTCACTCCTTGAGGTAAAGTACACATTCGCACTAAGCCTAAAGGAGTTTTCATTATGGTTATGTCACGACTATCAATTGCTAATTTGAATTGGTCATATCCAGAATATAAATCACCCATTGAATAGATAGAATGTCCTGAAAATGATTCAGCAAACTCATCTACAATGGGTCTTGTTCCTACATTCCTTATGGTGACTTTATTGACCGGTTGGAGATCTTGAATAAAACGTAATTTCCCACTCTTTTTGGGCACAGTGAACCATCAGTTTGAGTAAGGTGCAAAAGATGACTCTAAAATTCTCATGTTTATCTTCTCCTTAAGTAGTTTCATTAGCTCAGGTAAGTGAGCCTTTGGAACTGGTATAGGGTGAAGATTCCATGGAATATGTGGAATAGTAAAGATTATCATGGGTGCAACTAGCTTAGGATCTATGCAACCAATCTCATGAGGATACATAGTAAAGGCTTTTCCATCGCTTTGTATGACTCTCTCAAATTTATCTCTCTCTATTGGTAAAAGAAAGTCATCATCTCTACCAATTTTCACATGTTTGATTGTCTCATCCGTGAATGTATATCCTATGTTTTTCTTATCCCGAAGAATTGGATCGTTTTTCACATCAATAATTTTTTCATTACTTCCTTGGGGTAATGGTTGAGCTATGGGTTTGATTTTTTTGTCTACAGTTTTGTACTTTGTTTCAACTAAGGCGTCATGTGTTTGGTTAAATTTTGAGCACTTGTCAACATTGAGAGCATATTCCTGGATGAGAGCATACTCATCAAGGGAAGAAAGAAGAATAATATGGGAATTAGAATTTTTTTGAAGACATAACTCTAACTCCTCAAGAGTAGAGAAACAATGAGATGTTTCAATCACATGCTCAATGTTCTCATCATGTTCCATGATTTTGTTGTTTTTATAATTTTTTTGGGTTTTTTGGATAAAAGACTTGGACAATTGACTCTTATGAAGAAAATCTAATCTAGAATGTGGAAAAAAAAGTGACAAACTATTGTAGATGTTGGTTGGATGCGAGATGTCAAACCAATATCCACTGTTGTCCCGCTCAACAATGGATTTTATCCGGAATTTTGATCATATGTAGCTCCAAATATGAATCGAGGTGCACAATCACTACAAGCATGGTCATGACCCTGAGTAACAATAGGTTTCTTTCTAATTGACAATCGATTCCTAGGATGATTCACTCTTACCGTCATGACTTGAAGTGATTGCATTCCATCCTTAGACTTAATTCTAGCATAGGTAGACCCATCATCCATGGCTTTAGTTTCCATACGACTCTCACAAATAAAGGGTTGACCTAAGAGAACTTAATAGGAGCAATTATCTTGAATAAAAAAGTGAAACTCTTCTGTGATTCCTCCTATGGATATGGGCACACTAGCACAAGCTCCATACAGGGTACCTACACCATTATCTGCAGTTCTCATACGCCATCCACAATCTTTATCTATGGACCATTGAAACTTATCATAGACTTCTCTTGAAATCACACTGATTTCAGAGCCGGAACCTACTTATGCATTTACAGTGATAGAGTTCTTATCATTTCCTACTTTAACATGCATCTCTGATGTACCTCTAGACCAAAATTTTCTTTTAAAGTGACTTTCAGGATTGTTTTCATGATTTTCATGGTCAGGTTGAATAGGTCCTAAGAAATTTTTATTAACATTTACTTCATCATCATCAAAGTCCTCTTCATCAGATTCATCAAAGTTTAAGGCGTCATTCATAGCTTGATCTTGATCTAGAGAATCTTGCATCTCCATATCTAGATTAAGCAAAACCTCTTCCTTTTAATTAAGCTGATAAATTTATCTTTAAAAATAGGCTTTGCAATAGAGAAAACTTGTTCTAAACACATAGTCACTTGACTCTTAAGAAAAATGTCATCTAAAATCTCCATAGGATCTATTTTTCTCTCAATTTCTAAAATCAAGATGGCTTTAGGTTTTCTCTTTGGTTTCTTTTGTTTTTGCTCAGGGTCTTGTTTTTGTTCATGTTCTCGTGTTTGGTCTTCAATTTGTTTTGATTGTTCTTGTTTATCTAAAGGCTTTGGTTCTATTTTTCTTTGCTTTGTCTTCTTCCCTTTTTGTTTCTCCTCTTGTTTTTGTTCATTGGGTTGTGATTCTTGTTTTTTATATTTGCATTGTGATGGTTCTCCTTGCTCTATGATGTTTCTATTCCCTCTGAGGTTTGTTTTCGAGTCACTCTTCTTTCACTAGGTTCAGCTTCATCTCTTTTTCATTTTTCTTCTACATTGGATATGTGAGAAATAAGGGATTGATCTTCTATCGGTGACTCCCAAGCCGTTATTCTCCTAATCTCATCTCGTGCTCTTACTAAAGCCTCTATGGAAAACTCAACTTCCTTTGTGGGTTTACTTGATTCTACTTGCTGTTCATCAAGAGCTTCTAGTTTCACTCCTCTAGTTCCTATGTCCATTATGGTTATATTTTCATAGTGTTTTTTCATTCCTTCCTTACCATAATTTCCTTGCAAAGGTAGCCTAGATCGATAGTCACATATTTTCTTGTCTATGTCTATTACTAGTCGTTGCTCCTTAGCAGCCTTCAATAGTTCACAACCTCTCAAAAAGTGCTCTAACAAATCACACCAAGGACACCTATGAGGGCCATGCACAAAACCATTTTGATTTTGAGGATTTTGATTAACTTGTGGTGGGAAATTTTGAAATTGAGGATTTTGTTGATAAGGTATTGCTTGAACAGGATAATTAGGATTTGATAAGGCAATTGATGTATTTGAGGAGCTTAGGGAGCATTATGAGGTACTTGAGATGCAAGAGGAGCTTCCATAGTATACGGTTGATGATTTTGAAAATTTTGACTTTGAGGATTTGGAAAAGCTGTGCGAGAAGCTTGAGGATACATGTTTTGATACATTTGAGGATTTTGCACATGTGGATGAGGATTTTGCATTGAAGGATTATGCATTGGAGGAACTTGATATGATTGAGTAGGAGCTACTTGTGGATTTTGATTGGGAGCTATAACATGTTGATTAGGCTCTTGAAAAGACATTGGGTTCATTTGATTTTGGAAAGTTTTGGTGTAATTAGATTGTAAAGCATCTATAGTCTTGGCCAAATTGGATTGTGTAGCAATAAGACTTTCCATTTGCTTAGTGAGAATTTCCACTTGAGATTGTTCAACTACACTTTTATTTGGCTCTACTTTAAAACCTTGAGTAGGCTCCATCATTTGAGGAATAGGAGTAGATTCAAAAAGCATAGCATGGGATTGTTCTCTAACTTGCTCCTTAGTTTGTGGAAGGCTAGCTTGAGGAAGACTAGTTTTCTCATAAAGCATGGATTATCTTTGATGTCTATGGGCTACAGCCTCTACTACTTTATGCACTTTTTGCCAATTGTTAGTAAGACCATAGCACTTATCCGGCTCTTCTAATCGCCGTTCAACTTCCCTACGAGTTTCAAGATGAAGAAGCTTAAGAAAATTGATCACAAGATCAGGTTCCAAAGTTATCTTATCCTCATCAGGAAGTTGTTCATAGTGTCTAATATACTCATTTTGTAAGTGAGTAATAGAGCTACTAAGCTTTGGGGAATTGACCCATCGTAAGAATCCATCCCGATTATGTTGGCTATAATCTTCAAGATAGAATTTTTTGAGCATCTCCTTTCTAAAATCACTCCAAGGAAGACTATCATATTGAGTGACACGGTTTATGATAGAGCTATCAACAATTCGTTCAAAGAATGATATCAAAAGATCTTCGAGAAGACCAAAAATCATAGCTTGCTCTTCAAACAAATCTAAGTAGCTTGTAATGTTGATGCCATTGAATTTTCCCTTCTCTCTCAACATAGAAGAGACTATTCTTTGGCCTTGTTTCTCAACAATAAGGGATTTTAATCCTTCCTCCATCTTATGTGAATAAGCGAGTGATGCATGATGTTCTAGATCTCTCACAAATGCATTTACTTCACGACGAAGATGTGCACGATATTGTGAGAAATCCAGTGCAACACTCAAGAATGATGATGATGATATTATGAGGATGAAATATGAAACAAAAAATATGGATCACAGCCTCCCAACAAGATCAAAAACAAATGCCACAAAGCGATTCACGTCGGCTTCAAATGTGGAGGTGATCGCAATCCGGGTGGATTAGGTCCGGTCGCGGTAAATGCAGAGTGTATGAAGCTAGTGAGTGTTGGAAGGTCTTTGTGATAAAAATGTGAAGGTGAAGATGAAGTTGGGTATGGGGAGGAGATATGTCATGATTTAATTATGAAAGGGGAACATATGGATGTATGCATGACGAGAACAAAAAGAAAACCACACACATGAATCAACTTTTGAAAGGAAGAATGTTCCATGAATGGAACTTCTTATACACTTTTGAAAATAAATTCATAAGCGTGGGTTCTTGTGGATGTATGCATGATGAGAACAAAAAGAAAACCACACACATGAATCAACTTTTGAAAGGAAGAATGGTCCATGAATGGAGCTTCTTATACACTTTCGAAAATCAATTCATAAGCATGGGTTTTTGTGGGTGGTATGAATGCATGTGGGTCATGATGTAAAAAATGAATAGAAAATTATTTTCTCAACCTTAATGGATCATCCTCACTGGTTCGATGCAATACTGCGGAGCCTTCTCACACATAGAAAGAGATAGAAGGTGACATGTAAAAACATATAAGAGACAAAGAGATAAGAGACATGATACATGAATTAGAAGATATTGTTATGATAAACATATGCATGAATATTTTGAAACGTCAAGCTAAGCATTCTAATGGTCAAACGTGGTCTGCACGACCCTCTCACCATGACACTTCAACCAAATATCACACGTAAGAGGATAGGTCCCACTTCATTGACCCTATGTCTTTCTAGGATCGTAATGTGTTTCTAAAGAAGTCTAAGACACATAAAACCAGCTCAAACTCACTCACACTCCACTGAGGGTTAGCAAAGAAAGAGAAACTGGGTTTATGAGCCTATCATAGAGAGGAAGT
Organism: Ceratopteris richardii; assembly: GCA_020310875.1. NCBI lineage: Eukaryota > Viridiplantae > Streptophyta > Polypodiopsida > Polypodiales > Pteridaceae > Ceratopteris > Ceratopteris richardii. The sequence goes on from CM035419.1 coordinate 137,367,793, forward strand.
CTAAAAAATGAATCTAGGAACTATGCTCTTACTAGCCCACCTTGGATCCTCACACGCTTAAATGAGGGTGATCGTCTCAAGGAAAGCATGTGCTAACAAGGGCCCTATGGATGCCTAATAATGATGCCCTAGGAGTTTGGAGGGGAGTTTATATAGTTTTTTGAATGAATTTGGGCCCTTGGATCTAGAGAAATCAACTCTCAACCCTAACATCAGCTTCTTTTGATTACAACCATTGGATTTATCAAATGGATTGTTAGGGTTGGTTCTTTATATGATATCTAGGGCAAAGGGGAGGAAAATAGGTGCCTTCATTCTCCACCATTGGATCTGGGGCTGTTCTGGACCGTTGGATCAGTGCTGACATCAGTTTGGATAAGATAAGCTATTATTCTTGGACAAACTCTGCATTATTGATCTTTGATCATCAAAAAAGGCTTATCTGGTGAAAAAACTTGTGGATCCTCCGTGCTTTATGCTTTTGTGCATCACCACCCTTGAATATGAGCTCATCCTGATCGTACAACATGGTTCAATCATTGTTCGCCATGTGGTAGCCCTTCAAGCCTATAATTTTCTTATTCTCGAAAACTGTGGTGATCTTGAAAACTTGTTTTTGTGCTCTTTGACCCTTCAAATATCCTTTGATGAAGATTAAAATTTGTAGGCTATGTTTTGAAAGGTCTCCTTTAGGAATATGCAGAAAAAACTCCCATCCGAATCTCTCTTATACAAGTTTGACTACATTTGGAAGTTTGCAAGGTGGCATTAAGGTGTCGAGGAAGCTCTGATAGCCTTGAAAATTTGTACAAATATGTAGCCACATATGATCTTTATACATGTCAAACCATATGGCTAACGAAAATTCCTATACAAGATTTTGTAGGGTCTAAGTGGAAAAATTACATTTTTTACAAAATGCACATGGCATATCAATGTGCTAGAAAATCCATTTTCATGTGAAATTAGGGCTATAGAATTCCTTTAATAGGCTTTACAAGTATATGAATTTTCATGTGATTTGGAGCCATTGAAATTTTTGCCCTAATTTCCAAAGTTTGACCAACTTTGATCGCTACCCAGGATTTGCTTGATTTCTTCCGTTTGCATGTGAACTCCCTTTGACATCCTTGATGCATCTTGGAATTCTCAGGGAATTCTGGCACCTTCATCGAATGTGTTTCCTGTAGGCCTTCATGAATGAGAGAGGAGAGAAAATCTCGACGACACCGGATTGTTTGCCAATTTCCTTGGATATTCATGACTCTAGCCTTAGCGAGGTGTAGTGTGTTCATTACTTGAGTGCATCTTTCAAAATTTGGTTTAAAAATTGGGAACTTCAAATAAGGTTCAATTCCTGCCTTCGTCCATGTATCCATTATGCATGGCAATTCATGAGGAACTTTAAAATTGTTACTCATCATTGGAAATTGATGGTCTCGATCCATGATCCTTATAGTGACTAAGAAAATATGTTCTCCTACTTGTTGGTCATCTCGAAACCAATGACCTTTTGCTTTGACAACACATTCCAGTGGAAATTCGTTTATCTCCATTTGTTGAGTAGCTTTTGAATCCTAAGAAGCCATCTGCACTTGAATTATAATGAATGATCAATATGAGAATTCAGACTTCCAAGGTGCACAAATAAAAAAGAAAGTGGTAAAGACTCTAAATTGAATCCTAGCTTAAGCTTGAAGAATCCTAGATTGCAAAGCCAAAGTATGAATGTAGCATTTCCAAAATCCTATAGAGTGACTCTAGATTTGAAAATTCTTGAATGAAGATAAGATTCTAGTCCTACACCTGTGTAAGTAACTGAGAGAGTCTTAAGCCTTAGTAAAGCAAACCCTACTTTCTTCCTTGATTCACAGTGCAAGTGGGATCTTATGTGAGCTTTGGTTTGAGTTGAGAGATGTCATAGACCCAATTGCTCTAGATATAGTCCTACACTCTAGGGCAAACTACAGAAGAGAGGTGGAAGAAGCATTCAAAGGGCTCATGATTGAAAAACAAGTGTAAGAGTGGTGCATGACATTCTAAAAGAAAAAGGTAAATTTTCAAGTCTAAATGTAATTGAATACGTAGACGCATTTGAGGAGCATGCACAAATTCAGGGATTACCTGGTGACATGCTTACACAATGTTATGAATGGGTAATCTTTGGATCTATCCTAGAAGCAATTTATTTGCATGTAAATAAGAACACGGATGAATTTCATAAAGAACTACATAGGATATTTTATTTAGAATTTTTCAATCAACGTAGTTGGGATGGGTTTCTAAGGTACTTCCATGTTTACTTTTAGACCATATCCTTGAGACCTTGAAAATTATTAAACACCTCAATAATCTCCTTCATGAAGTATATCCATACTTTTTATTTATGGTCATCAATGAAAGTAACATAAAACCAACAAACTCCCATTGATGTGGTCTTTGCAAGATCCCAAAGATATGTATGTACTGTTTCTAGCACATTCTCACTAACATGTTTGTCATGTGGAAATCATGACCTTGACTTTTTACCAAATTGACATGCTTCACATACCTTCTCCATCTATACAACCTTGCAATTTGGTAGTCCATCGAGAAGTTCCTTTTATTGTATCAACTTCAACCTTTGCAAATTTGCATGTCCAATTCTCTTGTGTTGAATCTCTATGTTTGCAATAACACCTACATCTTTTTCAAACATGGCTCCATTAATTTTAGGAATTTTCATATTCAAGGTGAACATCATGCCCACTTGTTTTCCTTTTGCAGTCAGGCTTCCATTCTATTTGTACTCTTCAACATATAAACCATCAAAGTTGAACCTCACTTGTAATCCTTAGTCAACCATTTGTCAAACAAAAACTAGGTTCTTCATTTATATTGGGAACATGTAATACATCACGAAGATGTTTTACCTTCTCATCCTCCATGGATAGTGCTATTTTTACTATGTGCTCAATAGTATGTGTTGTATCATCACTTGTTTCAACAAATCCTAGAGCTCGCCATGTTTGGTCATGTAATTTGAAGCACTAGAATCAACACACCAAACATTAATACCATACGATTTTGAAACATCATTAGATATTCTATTCATCATGTGATCTTGGACCATGAATAGCTTCTCTGAATCATTTGCACTTATGGATGCATAATGTTTTATTGCTTTTTACTATTTTGATTCTTTAACTTGCAATCACATTCAAAGTGACCTAGTTTACCACAATTCTAGCATCCCTTACTATCATTGCTTGAATCATTTCTTTGGAAATTTTTGTGGCCTCTTTGGCTTTTCCTACCTCCAAACTACCATTTACCTCCTGCATTAGTTTGTTGTTGAACTTAGTCATGGTTATTGTTTCATCTTCCACTTTTGAAGCTCTACCTCAACCTCTTCCTCTACTAGAGTAGAATACCTGCTCAAATCTATCTTTTTCTTTGGATTTTGAGTCTTCACCAAGGTTCTTTACTTCAATTATTAACATGGACACAAGATCATTGAAATTTGGAATGTTCCCCTTGGTCTGAAAAGAAGTTTTGAACTGCTTATATACATCTCTCAAACCATGAAGGCACACTTCAACCTTATCATCATCATCATCATCTACATTGATGCCAATGATGCAAGCGAATCACATATTCTTTTGATTTTCAAACTACAATCACTTACCGACATGCTAAATTTCTCTAGTGTATGCAGCACATTCTTGAGTTGCAATTTTTATGCCATTGTTTTTATCTCATACAACATGACCAAATTGTTCCAAGCCTCTTTTGGTTTTATGGCATCCTTTATGTGCCCAAACATGCTATCTTGTATGCTAATATATAGCAAATACATTACCTTCCATGCTCCTTGATTCCACTCTTCATACCCTCTTAATTGGACCACAGTCTGATTCCTCTTTGATAACTACTGAGGGTCTTCATTATCTCCTTTGATGTACTTCTAGTAGCCTTTTCCCATCAAGAAAATCTTCATTTTGAATCTCCAAGTATGAAAGTTGTTCTTATCAAACTTATTGCTCATAAGTCGACTCATTCCATCAACATTTTCCATTTTTGTAGCAAATTACAATTCTTCAAAAACACTAGAAGAAATACCTTTGCTTGAACATTGTCACACTATGAGTTGATAGTTTGATCTGAGAAAAACACAGTTTTTGTGTATCAACAATACATGGAATCGATTGAAATTCTAGATCTTGAATATTTGAGAGACACTAAATAGAAAGCAAGTTAAAGTTTTGCAAAGTCACCTATTTTTTTGTGGGTCCACCTTGTAGACTTGAAATGGAGGTTATTTGTACCTTGATTCCTTCTACATTCACACCAAATTTGTAGCAATCCAAGATTGTTTGTGAAGCATGTGTGTTCTCCATGCCTTCTCACGGACTCTTCATTGTCAGCCTTCTTCATGAGCTATTTGTGCTCTATTACCATGTCAAGAGAAAGGAGATAAGAAAGAGAGCTCTCATACTCACACACAAAGAGAGGAGCACACACAGATTGAGGAAAAGAAAAAATCATCTTCTTCTTCTCCTTCTTCTATTACATAAAGAGAATATATAAGAATGGCCTAATACAACAATACAACCAATACAATATATAAAGAATAGTACATAAAGAGAACCCTAATGTTCATGAATGAGTGAGTAGGCAGGAAACAAATGTGCTAGCACTTTCGATAGATAAATCTATTAAGGGTCACTAAAAGTGTCTCTAACATATATTGATGTGACCACTATACATGTCAGAGATATAAAAAAGTGGTACATGTCATCCTTGATCATCACATGTTGAGCTTCATATCTCAACATAAATACTATGATGTAGAAAACTAACTATATCTCAAAAATTTGAACAAAAATACCATGTTGAGATCTTCTAAATCTGTAGTAGACTTTGATATGCTTATATTGGATAACTAAAACCTATATAAATGTTTGGCACAAAAGGATGAAATTGCTTGCACAATCACTATGGTAGTGTGTTCAGAGGCCAAAATGAGATCAAATCAAACTTTTGATGCCACATCGCAAATCTATTTTTAACTTCTAATTTTCTTGAGTACGCTCACCAATTTTCATGCAATTCTAAGACTATGATCAAAGAGGGGTCTAAGCGGCCTTACTCTAATACCAATTCTTGGAGTTGAAGGTTTGCAAAAGCACATGAATAGAGCAGGGAAGAAGAAGAAGAAGCTTGGAGCACAACACAATACTGAATGTATTACCACGTGAATGTACAGAGGCAAATGACACATTAGGGTTATAGGCATATATACAAGTAGGAGGAAAAAAATCCTCCTAAAGAGGGATAAAGGTGCCCCCGAGTCTTAAGTGTGCTCAGACACATCACTATTGAAATATATATACAATTACAAATAGCTTGGAACTTGGTAGGTCATTGTATGTGCATATCCTCTTGCATCTATAGTTTGATATTAGTTTTTAGCAACTCAAAAGACCAAAAAAAAATGAAGGAATGCAATGAAAAGGAAACAAAGGCATTCAAAAAAAAGAATCTTCATAATCTTATATCAAAACCATTCAAGAGTGAAAAGTATGTATGAAGAGAGAGTGATAGGAGAGAAAAGAGGTACACTAAGATTTTTGGTGGTTTGAGGATTTTTGGAGCATAGCAAAGGAGTGAGTTGAATCATTCAAATCTCCTTGGAGCACACTGCAAAAGTAAACAAACTACACCAATTCATATTTGGTTAATGTTGAAATCGGTACAATGCAAAAATTAAGGTCATCGTTTGTTGATTGTGGAAGAAGGATAAAGAGGTTGTTGACCAAGGATTTCGAAGTAGTAGAAGTGCAAGTGTTTTGGATAAGGATCTAATTATATGCTTGCCAAACTATGGCAAATGTGAGAGCATAGATTCACTAAATTACTTCCCTACATAATCAGGATGGAGATATCATGAGCATTTAAGATCAAATGTTAGAGTCACTTTCTCAATGGGTAAATGTTGAGGGCATTGAAGTTCCTGTATTAGGATTATAAATCAATTACAATTCAAAAAATAAGATCAAAATCCAAGGAAGCAGGAGGGAACAATTTCCTTGCCAAACTATACATGTGACTTGTAGAGAAGTCATTTCAAGTCCATAGGAAATGAAAAGAAACTTTTGGTGCACTAAAATAATCAAAGAAAAAAGATCAAATATCTTAAATTCCAAAGTTTGAGTGTGCATGGGAAGATATTGAGTGTGAATGCAATAGTCCATGGAAGTGTTGGAATCATTTCCCTATTGTGTGTAGTCAAGAAAATTGCTTAGCACTAAAGCTCAAAAGTAGAGATTACAGGCAAACAAACAAAAATGTTAAAGTTCTAAGATCTAGAGAAGATAAGGAAAAATCCAAACCACCAAAGGTAATAATGTGATCCTCCCAAATGTGATAACAAAAAAATGAGTTTCTTGTAATACATAGGGCTAAGAAATTGTTTGGAAAGTGGAAGTTGTAATTGAAGTTCATGGGGAAATAAGAAAAATAATTAAGTGAAACAACACTAAATCAAACCCCAAGTAACATAAAAGGGTGATGGATCAAGTTCCAAATGAAACTTCTTCCCTGAGAAACTTTAACCAAAGGTATTTCTCTGTGCATTAGTCAAGTTGGAGTCACATCTATGTTTGTGCAAGTTGTAAACGAGGAATATGAAGAGTGTGCGGCCATCAATGTTTGAGGAAAAAACCTTGAAAACCAAAGGAGGTTTTTGGAACAAATTCCTTGCAAGGCTCATTGCAAAGAAGTTGTTTTGACATTAAGTATGAACTTTTTTGTTCCTTTGAGTCTAAGAAAAAGGGAAATATTTGGCAAAGTTCACAACTAGGAAAAATTTATTAAGCAATGAGTTCCAACGTATTTCAAGATCAATTATTTCCCTGTGTAAGATCATGCAAAGAAGATGTTTGGGATAACAAACGGTACATTGAGTGTTCCTAGGGGATCAAAGGAAGGAAACAAGATGAAAAAAATTAAACTCAAATTCACAAGTGATAAGAGGGAGCCTTCAATGGGGACCTAAGTGAAATCATGCTCAATGCTTTTTCAAGAAGTTATGTGCTAGGGAAATCATCCTCCAAGTTAGTGATATTTATGGAGAAAATAAAAAGAATTTAACCATACATCCAGTTTATCTAATTAAGAATGGTGAAGAAACAAGGAATCATAAGAATTTGAACCCCAAGAAGAAAACAAAAAAGAAGTGGAAAGGATATTGATTTCCTAGGATATAAGAAATCCTTCTTCCATCAAATTGAAGAATTAAGTTTGAAACAACTTAACAAGAGACTAGGCCAAATTATGAATCATAAAGAAACTTAGGAGGCACCAAAATCTTCAAAACACAAGGAAATCTCAACAAGTGATTTTCCTTGGGTTGTCTATCAAAGAAATTTTTAAAAGGAAACCAATGTCAAACTTGAAAATTTGATGTGAGTGTGCATTGGCATTAATTCATAATCTAACAAGCATTGGGAAGCGAAATAGTGAGGATTTTACCAAGATTACTTTAAGTGCATTAAAAAATGTTGGATCCTCAAGCTTACACTATGCTTGAGGTGGACTAGTTCTACATAAAAAATTCATCATTTGAATTGTGTCAAAGTTTCCCATTGCATAGATTTTTATTTGTGCTCATTTTTGGTATTTTTCATGAGGATTTTTTATGGAACATTTACCAATGAAATAGAATAGAGTTTTACACATGTAAAAGGAAAAAAAGAGAGCTCACATTCCAAAAATTTGAGGTGGTTGAGCTTGACAATCAATCAATCAATCAACCACCAAAAAGTAGACTAGATTAGATCTTCACTTTTCCTAGATTGTAGGAAAGTGAATTGATTCTCTTCAACAAAATCCACTTGTAGAAGACATGGAACACTTCAAGAGACTTTATATAAGACCTCAAAACTATTTTAAAATACATTGAAGCAATATACGTACACTTTGGGTCATCATTGTGTTGCTCCTTCATTTCTCTACACCATCTTCTTCAACAATAGTGAACTTGCATAGGCTTTTTCTCTCTATACAGAGCCTCAAATCAAATGATTGAGCATTCATTGGAAAGGTATTAGTGTCTTAATTATTTATAAACAATTTCAAAGGATTTGGTTCAGAAAATTTGGAGAAATCTCAATTGTATTGTCTCAGGGTCTATCTCTGTGCAACCCTGAAAAATAGGGAGTACCTCTATTGAGTGTTAAGTTCATTCTAGAAGAACATCTTGCTTATTTTTGTAATCTTGTGAATCTTTGATACTCAGCCCTATGTGTGTCATTCCTCCAAAAGGGATTTTTTCAATTTTAATCATGTTGCCTGCCATGAGCCTTTGAAGTTGATCGTTTCATCCAAAGATAGTAACTTTTTTCAGCTAGTGAATGTGCAAACCTATCTGTTTTGTATCAACCCTTTCTCCTTAATGCTCCAAAGTACATAGTGGATTTTTTTGCACTAATCACATACCTATAAGGTCTATTTGACTCTGCATAAGTGCAAGGGCTAGTCCTATGCTGTTTGGATTGACCAAACATCTTCACTTTGTAACTCACTTTTCTACCTACTACAAGCTTCTTCAAGTGCTCCCAATGGTATCAGAGCTAGATCAAGAAGGGGGATGGCTTTCCCTAAATGATTGAGAATCTTGATAGAAAAAAAGATGTGGCTTGGAAAATCTAAATGGAGGCCTATTTGTAAGGTAGAAATGGAATTGTAGCAGTGATGAAGCTATGCCTTCTCCAAGATCCAAAGGAGGACCTACACAAGAGGAAACAGATAAGCTCACACTTTGGTGTGCAAGGGATGCTCAAGCAAGATCATACATCATAAACTCTATCTCTAATTTTCTATTACCACATATTATAGGATGCAAGCCATGACAAGAGACTTGGGATGCCCTAGAGACTTTCTTTTTTGCTAGTAGCAAAGCAAGAAAGAATCATCTTTGGAATGAGTTAAACCAAATGAAGAAGACACCTAAACAAACTATCACAAAGTTTGTTACCAAGGTCAAGGAGGTTTCACATTAGTTAGCATCCACTAGAGATCTAATTGAAGAGGAAGCCATCAGAAGGTAGGTTCTAAATTGAATTAGAAGCGATAAGCAATGGCAATCCTTCACCATGGCTTATGACCTCATCATGGATGTGCAAACTCTATACTTCAACATCTTTCTTGGACAACTCTTCAACCAAGAGGCCAACAATAGCATAAAAGAAGCTAACTCCTATCATGGTGATTCAAGTAGTTCCCTAAATGCAGATAAGAAGGACAAGCTGAAAGGCAAGAAGAAGGAAGAGAATGAAGAGGAGAATTCCCACGCCAACTTTGCAAGCATGAGTAAGTGGAAAGGGAAGAAGAAAGGACCAAAGCATGACAAAACCAAAGGCTAGAATGTTCAACCTTGTGCCATCTGTGAAAAGACCAACCACACCATTCAAAATTGTTGGTTCAATGGGAAGACCCAGAAAGGAAGTGGAAGATGTAGATATGGCAGCAATAGAGGCAAAGGTGGACACAATTTCAACAATAACAATAGAGGCCATAACAAAAGAGACTAGAAAAATTATTCAAAGGATCAACAACATGAAGAATCATTGCTTTGGATGAATCTAAGCCATAAGGAAGGTAAAGAAGATGATCATTTATTCTACATAGGTTCAAGATGTTCAAATCATGTTGCAGGCAACATAGCTCTCTTATCTGATTTGGAAAGTCCAAAGCATAGACATGAAGTTCAAATAGGGGATGATACAAAGCATAGTGTGGAGAAGATTCGTAATGTCAAGGCTTCCAATGGCATGACAAACATTATGAGCAAGGTACTCTATGTTCCCAATATTACAAAAAACCTAAAAAGTGTAGGCCAAATAGTTGAGAAAGGCCTCCAAGTTAGGTTCACCCAACATGGATCTTTTATGAAAGATCCATGTCAAGGCTTCAAGAAGATAGCCAGAGGTGAACCCATGGTAGGCTCTTTACTTTTGAAGTATGAGAAACCAAAAACATAGCTCTATTCAACTTTGGGTCTCAAACCCTAGTGAGCTTGAAGTGTGACATAAGAGGCTAACTCATGTGAATGAAACAATCTTGAAAGATATATGCAGGGATCAAAGTGTTCTAGGATTTCCAAACATATCAAAGAAACACATGATCAATAGATGTGATGCATGTCAGATTGGGAAGGCACAAAGACAACCATTCAACCATAAAGGCTACATCCACAACAACCTTTTGGATTTAGTATGCATTGATGTGTGGGGACCATGTCAAGAACCTTCATTGGTAGGATCAAGATATTATGTCTCATTTATTGAGTACCATTATTAGATGGACTATTCTATAATTTATCAAGAGTAAGAATGAAGTTTTTTATTGCTTCAAAAAGTATCCAACACATGTGGACAATCATATAGATAGATCACTTAAGAAAATTAGATCTAATGGACGGGGATAATAGTTCTCTAAGGAATTTGATGATTTCTTGTAAGATAAAGGTATTTAGAGGGAAGTGACTACCAGGTACTCTCCTCAAGTGAATGGAATTGTAGAGACAAGAAATAAGACACTGGTTGGATCAGCCAGAACAATGCTTGAGGAAAAGAGGTTGTCACATTATCTATGGGCAGAGGCTATTTCAACTACTATGTACCTTTTCAATAGACCACCATCCAAATCACTCCAGGGTATGACTCCTTATCAACCATGGTATGGAAGAAACCCTAGTCTTAGACATTGCAAGGTGTTTAGTTGTTTAGCTTATATTCATGTACCTTCACAAATTAGAGGTAAGCTAGATGAAAGGGCAAAACAGTATTTATTGGATATGATTCAACTCATATGGGTTATAGATTTTATAATCCTTCAACCAAGCAATTCACTACAAGTAGAGATGTTTTGTTTCATGAACACACGTCTTGGTATGATGAAGAAAAACAAAAGGTAACTCTACCATATGATTTTTCCTTTTCATCTTGGTCATCATCTATATCACTTATGCAAGCTAAGAGAAACAGCAAAAATGCAAGAGTTTGGAGAATGCTCCAAGCAAGAACCTAGAAGGTCAACAATGGGGAAAAGATAACTAGAAAGGTATGGATATGATTCCACATTTTTTACACAACATTCAATCTACTTGGAAAGGGACTCAATTTTAGAAGAATCCTCAACCTATGAAGAGGCAAAGGCAAACCCTAATTGGGAGAAGTCTATGAAAGAAGAAATAGATGCATTGAAGGAGATGGACACTTGGGATTTGGTTTCAGTGTCACCTAATCAAAAGGTAATTGGTTAAAGATGGGTATATAAACTCAAAAGAAGCTCAAATTGATCAATTTGTAGGCACAAGACAAGATTAGTTACCAAAGGATGCTCACATACTCATGGTATAGACTATGAGGAAACATTCTCACCAGTTGCAAAGATGACTACAATTAGAACATTGATAAGTGCACCTGCTGCAAGAAAGTGGAGACTTATCCAACTTGATGTGAAAAGTGTGCTTTTAAATGGTTGGATAAATGAAGAGGTTTACATATCACAAGCTCTAGGTTTTGAAAGCCCTAATAATGCATCTTATATTTGCAAACTTAAGAAAGCATTGTATGGATTAAAACAAGCTCCTAGAGCTTGGAATTACATATTCGTTACATACCTACAGGATCAAGGTTTCAAACCTAGTAACTCATATCCTTCTTTATTCATCAGAAGGGTTCACAATGAGGTCATCTATGTGTATATGTAGATGACATTATTGTGATACAAGATGACTTGAATGACATGAAAATATCAAAAAGCATATGAAAAAGGAATTCAAAATCAGTGATTTAGGTGAGCTCACATTTTTCCTAGGTATGCAAGTCATATACATAGTTGAAGGAATGTATTTGACTCAGAGAAGATACATTCAAGATCTATTTCTTAAGTTCAAAATCGAGAACACTAAACCTACAAGTACACCTTTGGAGATGAATCATAAACTTAGTGTTTGTGGAGGTGAGAAAATTGAAGAAATTAAAGAGTATGGAAGCTTGATAGGTATCTTGATATATGCTACTCATTCAAGGTCGTATATCTCATATAGTGTAGGAGTGCTAAGACAATTCTTAGACTCACCAAGAAGACCACACATGCATTTAACTAACAGATTACTTAAATACCTCAAAGGTACAATCAATGAAGGTTGATTCTATCCTTACTCTTTAGATTTGGATACCAAAATCTATTCATATGTAGATTGGGCAAGAGTTAAGGATGATAGAAGAAGCAAGTCCTCTGATTACTTAGCATTTGCAAGGTCAAAGCTATTGTTATGGAGTTCGAAAAAGAAACCAAGATTTGCTTTATCCTCAACTAAAGCAGATTATAGAGGTTTGATTATAGCAATTCAAGAGGAAATATGGTTAAAAGCATTGTACTCATATTTGGGACTTGTGAGTTCCAAATCTCATATATTTGAAGATCATGTAAGTTCCATGCATCTAGCAACAAATCCTATTTTCCATGCAAGAACCACACACATAGAGGTTCATTAACACTTCATCAGGGAGAAGGTCATTGCAAAGGATATTGATATTTCTTTTGTTCCAATTGAAAACCAAGTAGCAAATATGATGACAAAGGCACTTGATGGAATAAAGTTTTGCATATTTATATAAATGGTAGGTATTCAACATATTTGAGAATGAAGACTCAAGCATACTTTAGCTTGAGGGGGGGTTGTCAGAACTCCAAGCTTACACTATGCTTGAGGTGGATTAGCTCTACATCAAAATTTCATCATCATTTGAATTGTTTCAGAGTTTCCTCATTTTTGGTATTTCTCATAAGGATTTTTTATGGATCATTTACCAATGTAAAAGCCTAGATTTTTGCACATGTAAAAGGAGAAAAATAGAGCTCACATTCTAAAAATTTGAGGTGTTTGAGCTTGACAATCAATCAATCAATCACCAAAAGTAGATCATATTAGATCTTCACTTTTCCTAGATAGTAGGAAAGTGAATTGATTCTCTTCAACAAACTATTTTGCCTTGATTTGAATTCAAAATTCACTTGTAGAAGTTGTGTAACGATTCAAGGCCTATATAGATACTTCAAAATCATTTTACAATACATTGAAGCAATATACATACACTTTGGGTCATCATTGTGTTGCTCGTTCATTCCTCTATACCATCTTCTTCAACAGTAGTGAACTTGCAGAGGCTACTACTCTCTCCACATAGCTTCAAATGGATTTACTAATCATTCATTTGAAATAAATTAGGATATAGTTTATGAATACAAAATTCCAAAGCATTTGGTTTGGTAGATTTAGAGAAATATCAAGTTTACTGTCTCGGGGTATATATCGGTGCAGCCGTGAAAAATAAGGGTACCTCTATCGAGTGTTAAGCTCATTCCAGAAGCATATCTTGCTTATTACATGTACTCTTGTGCATTTTATTTGTATCATTCCTTCAAAAGGAAGCTTTTCAATTGTAATCATGCTAACTTCTATGAGTGTTTGAAGTTGATCGTTCCATCCAAAGATAGCAAGTTTTTTCGGCTAGTCAACGTGCAAACCTATTTGTTTTGTATCAACTCTTTCTCTTCGATGGTCCAAAGTACATAGTGGACTTTGTTGCACTAATCACATGCCTATATGGTACATTTTACTCTCCATAAGCGCAAGGGCTAGTCCTATGCTGGTTGGTTGGACCAAACTTCTTCATTTTGCAACTCACTTTTCTACCTCCTACAAGATTCTCCAAGTTCTCTCAAAAGGGACACAATAGTTTCCTTAGCTTACATGAGCACAGAAATCACCTCACAAAAGTGATTTGGTTTAGAAATTTGTGAGGCTTGGAAAGAGAAAAGGAAGAGTAAGAGTTATAATATAACTCCCTTGAAAGGAATGAAGTACTAAGTGTCTGTGAAACAAGACTAAGTAAGTCCAATAATTTCCCTACATAGGTGGTTGTCTAGGGAAAATGCTCATTGAAAATAAAGTCTCAAGTTCAAGATTCTCATAATAAAAGTACGGATCCACAAATTTAGTTGGGAAAATATATTCCAAACGAAATATAGAGAGAATTTCAAGTAAAAGGGGTGAGTTACAAGAAGATGAATAAAAGAGAATGAACTTGGGAAATCCCCCCTTTGATGAGGTCGAGGCAAGGGCACTACCAATATAGACTAACTTAGATGTCCAGATCACTAGCAATATTAGTGAGGAAGATTTTTTTACTATGAGAATCCAAGCTTAAATACATTACCAAGGTATTTAGGGAATCATGAAGACACTTCTAAGTTGAAAAAACTACTCCGATTAGATTTCAAAAGCATAAGCAAGATGGCTCACAGGGAACTCAAAATATCCACGATAAAATCTATGCTCATGGAAGAGGAATTAATCAAATAAAAACCTTGCATTTCGGATGATATAGCAAGGAAAAGACTACCAATCTAGATACACACATGAAAAATTACGCCTCAACAAGGTTTGTGAATATAGATAAGGTGATTAGGGCAACATGTTCATTTATATGGCTTTCAATAATTACACCACAAAGGCTATCATTAATTCGAGGGAAATCATACCCATTTCTACCAATTCTTTTTTGATCAAGTAGGTTAAATTGGCACTAAAGCCAACTAGAATGAAGCTTTAACTAGCAGATGATCACATGGGTAAACCATTAGGCCTACTAGAAGGATTTTTGTTACAAACCTTTGGAGTAGAGTTTTGACGGATAGAATTCACTAGCCGAACATGGAGAAGGATGCGCTCAAGTATGTAAATAGTTGTTAAGACTACAAGTATCCTTTTTCAATTGATCATGCTACACTATGTAGAATAATTTCCAATCGTAATTGAAGACAACCTATGCTTAGCTTCCTCAAGACATACAAGCTATCAAATGAGATGTCCACCTCAAAGAGATGTTCTTTCGAAGACAATGCTAGAGAATATTACCTTTTTTATGATCATTTTAGCTTCCTCAAAGAGACGCTCTTTCAAAGACAATGCTAGAGAATATTACCTTTTTTATGATCATTTTTACAAGAGATGAAAGAAGTATTTCCTAAGGATTTGTGTCCATGAGTCATAGTATCCACCTCTGCTTGAAGCATGCCACTGAACTGTGTGGTTTGGGGACTTCTCTCTAGAAATGACAGTGAAGATTCTTATGATTTTTGGATTTTGATGGCCAATCATACACATGCATGTATAGAATTCTTTGATATAATGCCATGTATGCCAAGGGCGAAAATAATCATTTCAATGAGATGAGATTCCATTAAGATGCTCAGAGACTGAGTAGTTTCATAATAAGATATTGACTTTATCGATCCAATACACCCTCCTACATGTATTTCATATCCATAACATATTTAGTAGCAATTGAATATCCCAAAAGGTGGTTTGGATCCAAATCCATTATCAATAATGATGCACATACAATGGCCAAGTTATTATTTGGCTAGATTTTTCACATGCTTTGGGCTTCCAATTTAGATTTTCACCGATTGTGGGACACACTTGCAGTTGTAGATACTGCAAAGAACATTTTGAAGAGGTTAAGAAAATCTAAATCTAAAGTCACCAATACTATCATAGATGGCACAAACTTAGAAGATTCACACACTGTTGATATGTTTGGTAGTGATGTGTGTGAATACACTTAGGACTAGTGGGGCATTGTTTCCCTCTTTGGAAGGTTTTTTCCCCAAATTGCATATATGCTTATAACTCTAATGGATTACTTATCTTTGTACATTCACTTGATAATTCATTAAGTGTTGTGTTGTGTTCCAACCTTCTTCTTCTTCCTTGTGTTGTTCATGTACTTCTGTATACTTCAAACTCCAACAATTAGTATCACATCAGGTCATTGTTACATCAAGGGTATCATCAATACCCTCACGTCACAGTCTCAGAATCGCACAAAAGTTGTTGAGCATACTCATGGCAATCAGGACATTGAAATTTTGATGTGAGCTTATTCTTACCTCTTAATTCACTATCACAATGCATGTGCAGTAAATTTAATCCTTTTATTCCAAACATATATACAAGTTTCTATTTTCTAATAAAAGCAACTCGAAGTTTGCTATAGGTTTAGTAGAGCTCAATAGGGTGGTTTTCTTCAACTTTTTGAGATAGAATCATTTTTCTGCATTAAGGTATTTAGTCAGTGGCCATGGCTAAAAGCAATGATGTATTTCGTATGTTAGTGGTTGAGGATAGGTTGGATGGTACTACTTACCCATCATGGGCATATATGATGTGTCATGTATTCGTAGCAAAGCGATTGTGGAATATTGTGTAGGGTGTTAAAAAAATGTCCTACTAAAGTTGTAAATACATTTATTGAAGGTGATGTAGATGGCATTGAAGATTATGATATTCAAATTCATGTTCGTATTGAGATTCTTGTTACGTCTACTACGGAGAAAATTCATTGGGATGGCAAAGATGCTCAGGCATATGCATTGGTAGCTTTTTCTATCAAACATGCCATTATCCCTCACATTCACTCTTGCAAAATAGCAAAAGATGCTTTCGATACATTTAGCACTTTATACAGGCAAGAAATGAGGCTCGTGTTGCTTACCTCCAAAAAAATTGGAGAGTGATCATATGAATGATGGTGATTCCATGGAAAATCTTTTGAAAAAGATCAAAGATTTGAAGGAGAAGTTGATTTCTATTGATGAAGTCTTTTAAGATAGTTCACTTGTGCAGATTTTTCTTAACGATCTTCCATATTCATATCCGAGTTTTTTTTTTTACTCTTAGATTGATGATGAAAAGAAATCCAAATGCATTAACATTTAAGTAGTAAACCTCTATTTTGTTGCAAGAAAATGAGTCTAGGCAAAATAGGTCCATTATGTGTGTTGTAGATCAAGCTTTCCTAGCTAGTCAAAAGGGCAAAGGTAAATGGAGCTCGCCTACTAGCAAGCAAAAATCTTCTATTATTGCACAGTTGAAGAATGAAGACAAAGATGAAAAGAAAACATAAAAGCAAAAATAGTTTTGCAAATAGTGAGCGAAATGATCGTGTCGTAAAGATTTGTCCAAAACTGGTTGCAAAAGAGGCAAAGAAGAAAGATACTGGAATGGTTGTTTTAGAGGCCTCTACACCCAAAATAGAGTCTGATAATGTTAGTAGTAGACTTAAATGTTTGGTACTTTGATAGTGAGGCAAGAAAACATATTACCTTATACTGCAGTTTCTTCAATTCACTTGAGCCTGTCACTATAGGGAATATTTTCGTGTATGCTAACCACTCTTCTTATCATATAATGGGAGTTGGAAATATCATCTACTACTATTGGTAGTTCTTTCAGATTTTTAGATACTTTGGTTATACCATGGATCACAAAAAATCTATTGTCAGTTTTAGCATTAGCCTAGATTGTCTTGGTTGTCAAATTTGTTGATGATAAATGTACATATCATGATCTCTCAAATTGCAATGTTATTATTGATTCTGGCATTTTATGTTGTGGGTTGTATAATCTCATAGATTATGCAAAATCTATGAATGATTCGGCATGTGTAGTTCAAGATTCTCATGCTATCTCAGGTGCAAATCTTTGGCATGCATGCTTTGGTCATCTAAATTTTTCTAGCTTACTATGCCTCCAAAAAATCTGAAATGGTGTCCTCTCTGCCTAAACTTGAGGCACCTTGTAAACATGTCCATGAAGGTTGTATTTTGCACAAAATGGAGTGTTCCACCTTCCCAAAAGCTGGTTCAGTTTGAGCTTCTCATAAATTGGAGCTTGTTCATAATGATGATTGTGGTTTTATGTAGACACCTTCTTTTGGGAACTCCCTTTACTTCGTGACTTTTTATTGATTAACTTTCCAGGCATATGTGGATTGTTTTATCCCAAGATGGGATCATTATAGCCAGATTTACATGTTTTTTCTGACTCTAATTAGGGTGGTTGTTATGATACTCATGTGAAGAGCATGATGATCGTACTCCCATGGACATACTTGAACATGAAAAAAATGATGATGATGGTGATGGTGAATGGCCAACAACAACTAGCATGAGGGAAAGAAGGATAGAAACTCTCCAAAAGTTATGGAGTCAAATCGAAAAAAGATTCTCTTAAAAAAAAGCTCTATCTCAAGCTCTCCAAAATCACATCCAAGGACTTGCTCTCTAAATATCCACCTTCATAGGACACATATGGAAAAAATGCAGAAATATATAGAAGAGAAAATCTATGTGGATGTGGATGAGGCATGTATTTTAAGTCATGGACGCACTAAGAACTTTTCCACATAGAAAATAGAAAATGCCAATCCATCATGGTGGCAGTAATTCTTTTGGGCTCATCCATTTTTGGAAGGTATGTGGCACTGATTTCCATCTTGTATTAGGTAGCATTTTATGTTTTTCTATATCACCCCTTGTAGGCCACAGTTTGCTTATGATATTACTTGCACTCACTTGCCCACCAAGTTATATTGGCTTAACTATCCATATATAGCTATATGCCCAAAGAGAATAAGATCACCATAGAATACATGTTAAATACCATAGAGTTTTGGAAAACAATTGTACTTGATACACCTAACCCCATATACTAGATGTTGATTAAGAAATAAAAAATGATTAAGGTATGCTTGAATGCATTTAACATCTAACCTACCACAAATCCAATTAGGCATCAAAATCAAACTACTACTTTTTTATCTTTTCTGAACTCCAAACCTTCCACTATGATAGCTTATTACAAATCCTTAGTAGTACTTAAATATGAAAATTTTTTAAAAGACCTACAATAGATTTTTGGAAATGTATTTGAAAATCTTTTATAGGGTTTCTTTAGGATTGTAGGGTAGGATCACTACAGTGGATTTATTTATCAAGGAGATCCATCTATTACCTACTTAATTAGAACTGCACAGTAAGACAAGATGAGCATATGATGGCTTAGACATGAAAATACCACCAATGCACAAAGCAACAATGGAAAAAGCCAAAAAATTATGATCTTGAAAGCCCTATCAACACGCCTATTGAGGATAGCTTAGGGAGGCATGACTTGTTTGTACAAGTTGCAAAAAAAAATGAAGAAAATATGTGACTGGGGCAAACCAAATTCTTTTCTGGCGCATGGAATACATGATAAATATTTTTTATTCAAGCTAAGGAATAAAAGAGCTTTATTGGAAAGATTTTTGAATGAGAGGCTTCAAATCTAGAAAATCTACCTACTTTGTATGAGTCTCAATGTAATTGTAATCGTTGAAAACATATTTTTTGTAATATCAATCCATTTTTATAAAGGCCAAGGAGTCATCGGCCCTCTATAATGTTTTTTTTTTAATATAAAGGAAGTTCGGCAATAGCCTACTCTCCCTGACTTGAATTAAATAAAGAAAAGTACAAGAGAAGGGGACTAGTGCCCACGGGACCCCCCAAATCCCACAAAGCAGGGGAAGCTTTTACAGAGCTTAGATGACATTACAAAGAAGGTTAATTACCCTCTCATCACCCTCATGTGGGGCCCACTTGGGTTTAAGCTTGTTATCGATCAAAAGGAGTACTTGATGATGCCTAAAGGGGGGGGATTTTTTTACAGTTGACAATCCTTTTGCCAAGGAGGAACAGCGATTTCTCAATTGACCACTCCTTGGGGGAGTCACCGAAGTTGAAAGCACATCTTTCCCGCCAGATTTTCCATAGGACCTCCCCTCTGATGGCGTTCCAGAGAGTCGCGGAGCATCCAATCGCTTCTCCCAGCAGGGCTTGCTGCCAACTGAGACGTTTTTGAAGTCTAATTCTCTTTCCAACCACTTGCCAAAGTCTGTTGGAGTTGGGGCAGGTAAAGAAGATGTGTGAAACATCTTCGATAGACCGGTGGCAGCGTTTGCACCAGGGAGGGATCCCACAAATTTTGCTAGCCTTAAGGTTGGTCCAGATTCCATGATGAAGGATTTTCCATAAGAGGACAGACTTTTTGATTTCTATGAGGGGGTGCCAGATAGCCATGAACTTCATGTCCCACCGAAGCCGCGTCCATGACAGGCACCACTTTTTGTTGAGGTTAACTCGATAGTCGATCGTTTCTTTGATGTTCGGGACTTTTGATAGGCTATTCCCATTGTGCCATTTGAGACCAAGCGAGCTCGACATGTCGTGTCCCATGAGAAGGCGAACTTTGTGTCGGTCCCAGGCGAGACATCTGCTTTGCAGCGTGTTCCATTCTTCATGCGAAATGTTGATGCTAGGATCAATATCCTCAAAGTTGATCCAGCGGTTGGTGTCTTGTTTCCAGAGATGTTTCCATTTTTTGAAGCCTTTATTCCATAGCTTCTTGGCATTTTGAATGTTCCAAGATTCCACACTTCGGATGCCATGGATCGGAAACCAGATAGAGTCGTTTTGTCTGATACCGGCACTTCCAGTCTTCACTCATTCTTGTGAAGCTTTTGACTTTATTCCAACTCTTCCAAAGGGAGCACACCAGATTAGAGCCTTTCGGGAAGACGGGGATCGGGGAAAACAACAAGGTCAAGATGTCAAGATTCTTCCAATTTGGGAAGCCCATGAGTGCCAACTCATTTTTGTTTCTGAAGATCAGCTTGGCCCACGAGGCCTCCCCGTTGCACCAAGCTTTAATCATCCATTTGGCCGACAGTTTGTTAGCCATGCACCCAATGTCCAAGATACCAAGTCCCCCACTATCTCTATGGCTGGTGCAGATAGACCATTTGATTTTAGGCACCCCCCTCCTATTGTGGTCGCCCGTCCAAAGGAAGTTTCTACAAATACTATCCAGTTTGGACAGATCATGCTCTTTCGGTCTCCAACAAGAAAGGAAATAAATGGTAGATGATAAGAGGAACGTGTTGATAACCATAGCACGACCAGCAAGATTGATTTGCATACCTCTCCAATAGTTAAGCTTGTTTTCGAGTTTGGCAAGCACCCAGTTCCACCGCTGTTCCATAGATACGCCAAACCCCAAGGGAATCCCAAGAAGCCGAAAAATTTGGCCCTGCGGAATGATTTGACAGCCATGATCAATGAGAAGGTCGGGCTGAGACCCACCAATAGCTCTGAAGGCGGTCTTAGAGTGGTTGATTATGGATCCAGAGGCTTCACAAAAAGTAGCAAGACACTTCCAGAACGTCTCAAGGCTGGTACTATCATTGTGCACAAAAGCGTTCATATCGTCGGCAAAAAGTCTCATGGTGATCTGATTGTGGTCATGCGGCAAACGAAGGCCTTTAATGTTACCAGCTTCCACCTGATGCTCCACCAGCCTGCTAAGCCCTTCTGTGGCAATGGCAAAGAGAAGGGGAGCCAATGGGCACCCTTGTCTGATAGATCTTCTAAGTTTGATCACCTTTGAAAGATTTCCATTAATGTTAATTTGGGTCGATGCATTTCCGAGAAGGGTCGCGATCATCTTGGTGAATTTTTTACTACATCCAAGATCATGTAGCGACTGTAGAATATAGTCCCATTCTAGCCTGTCGTAGGCTTTATCAAAGTCGATCTTGAGGAAAACTACTTCTTGTTTAGACTCATTTGCAAATTCAAGACCTTCCCAGATATCTATAATGTTTATATGTGGATGGATGTGCATGAGGTCACTCGATGTTGTGTTGTACTTCATTAACTTTGTGAGTGACTTGATGATGAACGTTTGGGAATGTCCTTGCAAGTCCAAGGATGAAGTATTTTCTATCTTTCCAAGATGTTTAGCTACAATGGAAATTGAAACTGAGAAAAATCTAAAAGACTTCAGCTAGACAATTTTGGAGAACACATGACATAGCGGCTCAATGAGTATTGACAATGAAAGGGCATATAGTGGAAGTTGAGATTTCCATACATTCTAGCACAAAATGATGTAGCAGAGTGTATGTATAGCACCACCCAATAATTCCTCTTATGGATAATACACCATAAAAAACTAGAAAATAGTTTTAGGAAGAGGCACTATAATACCAATGCACAACCAGTCTATCACTGAAGAAAACAAAGAGTTTGAAATTCACTCGAAATATAGCAACAAGTAAGTCCTAAATCTATGATCACTTGAAGGTTTTCATGTGTGAAGATTTTGTGCATGTGTGTAAATAACTTCATTGAGATCTAGATACCAAATGTAGGAACTGCACCTTCTTGGGATATAGCACAAATGGAGATTTCTTATGGGATTCAGTATTCAAGAGGATAATCCATATAGTGATTTTTGCTTTAATGAGATAGTGCTCCACTAGCACACCATCACAAAAATAGAGATTAATCTAGTTGTCTTTTATGAATCATGCTCTTCCCATAAACTGCATGGGAAGAATACAATGCAAATTACAAACCTCGTGGAAAATGTTCCTCCTTCGATTGAGGTTATAAATACAAATCTTTGTGATTGGATGATGAAGGTACCATTTTCATCATGCATGAGGAGAAACCTACTCTATGACATTCAAGAAGGGTGCTAAGACCTCCAAAAAGGTGCAATTCTCAAAAATGATTCTTGGGAATCGATCACTTTACTAGAACATAAGAAGGTACTTCCTTGCAAATGGGTGTATAAGTAGAACCAGACACCTAACAAGACTACATCCAAGCACAAGGCCCATGTTCTTACTAAAGGATTCTAATAGAAACAAGAGATTGACTTTGGGGAAGTCTTTTCTCTAGTGGCCAAGATGACAACCCCGCTAATGGTCCTTGTGATTATAGTCAATGAAGATATGGAGCTGCATCAGATGGATGTAAACATAGCTTTCTTACATGCAGATCTCAAAGATGAGGTATATACATGGATCAATCAAAAGGTTTCATGGAACCAAGTAAGTCAAACCTATTATGCACATTAAATAAAAGCATTTATGATCTGAAGCAAAATCTACAATCACAATATCAAAATTTGATACTTACACTTGTGATCAAGGTTTTGAGCACAATAATTAGGATTTGTGTTTGTACATAGAGAGATAGAATGAAGGTAATCGAGTTGTGCTAGTATTAAAAGTTAGCTAGTATTAAAAAAATTCTGTGACAAAAGTTTGATATGAAGGATTTGAGAGAAGCAATGCACATCCAAAGTATGAAAATTACCCAAGGCATAGTAACTATCACATTTTTCTCTCAGGTGGAATATATCTTTAAGATGATTCAAAGGTTTGGGATGGAAAATTGCAAGCTATTGAGTATACCAACAGCTCAACATCTGAAGACTTTTATGGATAATCGGCCCAAATCATTTGAAAATAAAGAATTCATGCATGGGATTCTACTATGGTCACCACATGACCAATCATCACTTACATTGTGGTAGTTGTGAGCATATTCATATCAAATGTCGAAAAGTGTCCCTAACAAGTAGTCAAAGCAATAATCAAGTATTTAAGTGATAAGTATGGTCATGGAATGGAATCAATGCATGGATATACAAATTTTGATTATGTTGGATGTCTAGATAGTCGATAGTCTATATCCACATTCAATTTTCATTTTGCAAATGGTGCAGCTTTCTAGAGATCCAAACTCCAAGAATGTGTTTTTGTATCCACAATTGAAGCGGAATACATTGCAGCTAGTGAAGCTTGCAAATAGTCCTTATGAGTATCAAGGTTGTCTACAATTTTGGTTTGGGGTAGCATATCCCACACCTCTGTGATATTCATAGTGCAATTGTGCTCATAAAGAATCCAACCTATCATGCAAAGATCAAGTGCATCAAAGTGTAGTATTACTTCATTCAGTAGTGTTTTGCTAGTAATCATGTGCATCTCAAAAAGGCATCAATAGATGAGAATGTAGTTGATGCATTTACCAAGTTTCCCATAGTGGATTGGTTTATCCAATGTTCTTGATTGATGGGGATCGCCTCGCCTATTAATCATGATCTTTCGATTCATTTTGCTGGATTCTACCATATCCATGAGGTGGTAAGATTGATATGGATTAGAATGGATGAGTTCTAGAATGTTCTTGATGGATGAAGATCACCTAGGTTAGTGATCATGATCGTTTGATTCACGTTGCTATCAAGTGGGAATAGTGGATGAGTTCTAGGGAGCATTTAATTTCAAGTTGGATCTTATCATGCATCAAATAGTAGCACTAAACAAGCTCTAGACAAAGCCAAATTCAATATGTGGTGGAAGATTTACACTTGTACATTGATCATGCCATGAACATTGCCTGCAGTGAAGGCACCAACGATGACTATGCCTAAGGATAGTTTTGTAATTCATCTTGTGCATACACTATGTTCACGATGTATTCTTTGTATTCACTATTTCTTAATGAATGAAAAAATTTAGCACATCAAGTGAGCTTCAAAGAGAAGATCACATCGTGGATTGAATAAATACTCTAAGTCTTTGAGTCTATTTGTTTCATTGTTTTATTCCTCCATACCCCTCTATTATCAACTATCTGGGGTTAACTATTTACTTTGAAAGTGGGATCTACTATGTAAAATATGTATTTGCAATAGTATCTTTCTGGTATTCAAGTTACTTATCTTAGCTCACTCCATAAGCTTCTTTTGGATTTTTCAAGCTAACCTATATGTGGTGACTTTCGACTCCATTGTTAGTTGTAGCCAATAGACATTGAGCACCATCCTCACCTAGATTGGGTACACGAAAGAACATAAGCACAGATGACACCCACTGCGATCAGTAGACAAAATTTATCACGTATTTCCTTTCTTATCATCTTCGTTTTTTTTATTTTTGGTGCAACATTTTATCAGGTCATGTAACAAGGTTAAAATGAAGTGAATAAAAGACAAAAAGAGTCCAAATGAGGCGATTGATAGAAGGGGTCTTCAAAGTTAAATACATGAACCACGCATGAGTTTAGCACTACGAATATCACCATTCAATTATATTTAATTACGCCTGTACATGATCCCTACCATACGTACTCACTCTTTCTCCATTCATATTGAGCATTATATTGCACCAACATGGTGATAGCTTCAAAAAGCTGCTACTGGATGTTGTAATAACTTGAATAAATCTGGACTGACTGCCCAAAAGATAAAATGTAGGCAATATGACACAGAACGTATGCTTAAATGGATTGCTGAAAGTGTTTCAGTCTTCACGACCATATGCTCGGGATCTAGACACTGAGACTCCAAACCCATATCATTAACGTAGTAAAGAAGCAAACATTGACCGCTTCGATATTAGAATAGATTATCTACCCCAAATGGATACTTTCCGCACATCTCGTAATTCATCTATGACTTCAGGACGACTTTGTGTTGCAAACCTCACAGTTTTTGGCACTAATAGGACGAAGAGAGAGCTACAAGAAGAAGGATCTGGATTCTACGTCATTAGCTCGTTATAAAAGGAGATCAAAATGAAATAGATTCGATGAGGGCTGCCTTTAGTCAGGCAACCCAACAGGCCCTATGGTCCATTCTACTCAAAAACTATCACGTCAAATAAAGCCAGACAATGGAAACACAGAAGTCAGCGCTTGCTTGACGTGCCCTCTCGTGCAGACCACAGTCTTGAACCGGAATTAACTGCAATCGGAATACGCGCGTAACAAAGCAGAATCTTACCACACAATTCCATATGCGCCACGGCCGATCGGTCGAATGGGTGGAACATACTTAGCAGTCACTTCAAACAGGTTGCCAAAAATGTTGTACAGAATGTAACGCCCTCCATGTGTAGGAATACCTTTTATCTGCTTCTGATCAATAACATTGGCAGAGACATCACCATCCATTGCGAAAGAAGTACACCAGATAATCCAGGGCAAACTGCCCTGCGTTACTTGAACAGCTTAGGACAACTGTAGCTTCAGTATCGCCTCCAATAGAATTGCACTAAAAATAAGTGATGACATAGCTCGACGATGAAGCTCAGGTTTAGGCAGCGCTATAGCCGTCAAAAACGTGGTCCATCGGAAGCTGTGGGCGCAGGCAGTCAATCCAGAAGGAGACTTACATCCATTCTGCACTACTGTGTACACTGTACAGTCTACAATCCCGCAATGGTGGGATTCTAAACGACGGCAAAAAGACGGACGTAGGACCCAGATCCAAGGACCGCGTCTTCTGTCGGCTCTGTATGCACAACTCAGAAAGTGAGACGTCCCTGCCATCCTGGGCCCTCTGAGTTCTCTCTCACGTATACACAGCTACAGCCTACAAGGCCGTCGAGACTTCAGACTCCAGAGTCTCAACGATTTTCTTTCTCTCAACCATACCGATGTACCATACATATCACGAATCAGGATTCAGAGCACGCATTTTGTGGTCGGGGGGACTCGGATCTTCCTTTATCAGTATTCAGAAAAATGCAAAGTCCGACGAGGCAAAGTTTCTTTCCATTTAGCTCCAAGAGGAGTTTCGACAATTCAAGACGGACCTTGCTTCTTTCCAAAAGCGGAGCAAAAAAGTTTTCCTTTTCCGTAAACAGTAGATAAGTTAGAATAAAAAATAACATAACATTTTTTTTACAAAATGGAGGTTGGCAAGCGTTTACTCTCACAAGCTTTAACTTTGAAAGAAAAAAATGTATAGATGAATGAGCATAGTATCGGTGGGACTCTTATATCCCACAAAGTTTTTCAAAGTCTATTTTTTTTCGCTTAGAGGAATTTGATCTCAAGATAAAGATCTTTCTAGACTTCAATTAATTCAAAGTACAATGAAGAGCATATATAATAGAAATGAAGAGAGCTCGAAAGCCCACTAAAGATGAAACTAAGAAAAAACAATTCTAAAGTCGACCAAGAAGATTGATTTGAAGTGTTAAAGCAGTGCCCTAATATGCAAGGTTCTTTGTTAATCCTTAATAATATCCTCCACCAAGAATTGTCCAGAAGGACATCATTTTCATCACATCACAAAGATGAAGATTTTTCCAATCATATCATCTCGCCGAGATTGAACTCTCACCCCACCCAACAAAAGAAATCAATAATAAATCTGATTTCCAATTGATTTGATGAGCCAACAAAAGACGCTCTTAAGAAAGAAAAAGAAAAGAAAAGATGAACAAAGTTTTCCTATCACCTTCAAAAGACGCTCTTAAGAAAGAAAAAGAAAAGAAAAGATGAACAAAGTTTTCCTATCACCTAAGCATCTTATATGAAATCACGATGCTCTTAAAAAGGACAAGAAAAGGTGGGCAAAGTCTTCCCTATCACAATAGAAAAGCAGCTCATATTTTACTAGCTTTGACATTCTCTTTTATGCATTATTGAAAGAGAAAGAAAACTTTACATAATTAACAAAGCCTTTATGACCTAATTCTTCCCTATCACTATCACTCAAGCATTTTTTATAGCAAGGAAACTCAAAATCTGACTACCTTTGACACGTCTTCCATTTTCCATAGGTACGCACTCTCATTCATACGCATATAGTGCACATGCGTACAATAACATCAAACAAGAAGTAGGCACCTTGAGTATGGGAAAGCGTGGGCATCACATGGACCAAATATTAAAGAAGAAGCATCACATGTGAGAACCTAAGAAAGTTCTAACTTCTTATGATGAGAAGGTCATTTTTTCTTTCATGCTTTAGGAAAATGAGGCAAGGCGCACATAGATAGGAATTTCAAAAAAAAAATACTTTTTTACACAAATTATATTACATTGATAAAAACAAAAATCAAAACAAGA
Organism: Ceratopteris richardii; assembly: GCA_020310875.1. Lineage (NCBI taxonomy): Eukaryota > Viridiplantae > Streptophyta > Polypodiopsida > Polypodiales > Pteridaceae > Ceratopteris > Ceratopteris richardii. The sequence goes on from CM035419.1 coordinate 137,395,459, forward strand.
TTTAAAAGCTGAGGAGACTCACAATGTTATGGATCTCAATGAGTAGTTATTCACGGTAGTTAGAAATAGAAGAAAGTGTAGCGTTAAAATCCACCTCTAGCTCTAGAACTTCTAAGTCGGACCATGAATCTAACTTCTATCGCAACTTAGAAAAGGAGACCAACTAGCTAGACTACCCTGTTGAACATGTGAACTATGCAAGCTCTTGGTTGATAAAGGGATCAAAAGACCTTAATGTGACAAAATTCACAACTCAAATCACTTAGGGAGGTCTCAAGTTCGGGCAAGGTAGTCCTAAGGTGGTGGAAAAGTTGTGAGAGACATCCAAAAGCTATAAAAGGAGGGGAAGAGACATCAAATGCATGGAAGTCTTGTAGATCATTGAAAAGTAAGAGACATATACTCAAGGAGGCTCAATGAGAGAGTCATCCAAGGCCCAAGGAGCTAAAATGCAATAGTACAAGCTATGAAAAATGGAGAGGAGGGTGTTATATGCATAGAGGAGGAGCAAGGAGGAGCTATCATGCCCACATCCTCTCTAGTCTCTTGTAGGTATAGACATAGTCTGCTTATAACAGTTGTAACTCTTGTGTACATATCAAACTCAAGAGATTTGAAGTGCATTCTATAGCTTATATATGTATCTTACTTTCCCTAAGACGACTTCTTGAAATCCGTTTTATGTGCAGAGAAATTGGTGTATCTCTTTAACATAATTAATTTTTGCATATCCTACATCTCTACATAATCTATTTTGTACAGAGTTGTTGGAAAGCTTATGAACCACACTAAGGGTGTCTAAAATCTTAGGTGATTTGGATCAATGTAAGGCAGGTAAATCAGAGTTTTGCTACAAGGTAGTAGAAAAGGTGTATGAAGGGACCTAGGTGTTGGGTTCATTTCACTTCTAGTGTGCAAATCTGAGGGATTAAGTTCCCTCAATTGGTATCAGAGCAGGAAACATCTCTTGAAGACTCTAGAAGGAGGACATAAAAGCTTGGACTTCAAGGCTAAGTGGTACATTTCAATGTAACCCTAATTTCCCATTCATTATGGCAAATCTAGGTCAAAAGGTGGAGTTTCTTGACAAAGACAGCTACTAGCCATGGAGGTTCAAATTCATGAACTACCCCATGAGCAAAGGTTTATGGCCTTTTCTATGTGGAGATGAATACATGCCCAACGTGGATTCCAAAAATCCAAAGGTCACCAATCAAGAGTTCAAGATGTTGAAGGATTGGGAGGAAAGGAATAGGAGAGCTATCTTCTACATATCACAAGTAATCTCTAACACTATGATTGGTCATATATCATAGTTTGATCATGCTAGAGATGTTTGGGAGGCCTTAGAGAAGGTATATACCACTTCCATAAGAAGTAGAAAGATGCAGCTTAAGAATGAACTCCATTCTTTGAAGAAGGGTAGTGGTCAATCTATTGTTGACTACACCTTGAGGGTGAAGGAGTTGAGGGAGCAATTGGCATCCATTGGCTGCAAAGTAGATAAGGAAGAACTTGTATAGATTACTCTCAATGGGCTGAGAGGGGAAAACAAGTGGAAACCCCTCATTACTACCATCTTGTATAGAGATCCTCTACCAACTCTTGAGGAGTTGATCCCTCACCTAGTGGCAAAAGAAGTTGCCATAGGAGACACATCCAAGAAGGATGGTTACTCATAGGTCCTATATTCTAGCAAAGGCAAAGGCAATAGTGGTAAGAAGGGGAAAGGAGGAAAAGCAAGTGGAAGCAGTCCAAGGAAGAAGATTTAGATTCAGATGGAGATAGCAAGGCATCATCTTCAAGGAAGGGCAAGAATGGCAAAGGGAAGAAAAACCATCATCAAGGTAAAACTTGTTTTATATGTGGTAAGCACAATCATATTTCTTCAAATTCTTGGTTCAAGGATGACAAAGGCAATAAGAAGAAGAAGCAATGGAACTATGCTAACAACTCCAAGAAGGATGATGAGAAGGAGACCCTCCTAGCCATGAGACATGGCTACACTAGTGATCCCAAGGACACAAAATGGTACGTAGACTCTGGATGCTCTAATCACATGTCATGTATGGAGGAATCTTTTATTCATATGCATGTCCCAAGCTCAAAAGGTTATGTGGAGACAGGAGATAACACTGAGCATCCCATTACACATGTGGGAGATGTGAAGCTAAGTGAAGGTAAATCTGTCAAGACTCTTAAAGATGTGCTCCATGTTCCATCTATTTCCAGGAACCTTGTCTTTGTAGGATAGATGGTAGAGAGAGGTATGCAAGTTATATTTGATGCAAAATGGTGCATGGTGAAGCAGGGAGGCAATGTCATTGCCAAGGGAAGGAAAGAAGGTAGATTGTTCACACTAGATGTTGCTCCTACACACAAATGTATGTTATATGATGATTGGTAAAAAAAAAAAGGGTTGCAAAGATTGACCTTTGGCACAAGTGGATAAGACATATCAATATTCCCAAGTTTGAACCTAGAAAATCATGTTTTGCAAATGTCACATATATAAGCTATGGAAGCTTCTTCTATAAGAAATAATAGCATAGCGGAATAGACGAGTAGATGGAGTGGAGAAAAAACGTAGACAAAGAGAGACACAGACTGAGATAGATAGCTCAAAAGTCCCAAATTTCCAAGAGTAATGTAGCTACAAAGATGGTGTTGTACACCCATGTAGAGATTAGATGGCAATCTAGACAAACTCTAAATGAAGGGCTTAGTGGTGTGCAATGCTATGTAAAGCTACAAATGGCTCATGCTTATATAGCTTTTACAAAGAGAGTTAGTATAAATAAGCATAATTAAAAGAGAAAAAATAGTAGGAAAAATATATAATCCGACAATATGTCCATGATAAGAAGTCCCACTATCTTAGATATCCCCCCTTGACCACGCAAAAGGGTCAAGCCCCCTCTGAACTCCCCCCATTAAGGTTATATGGGGAGACCCCACAGCACCACAAGGCCTTTATTTTCACCTTGAATGACAACCCAATGGCCTAAAAGCCTATGTCCTACCTAATATGATGGCTAGGCTCACAAAGATCAACTATTACCATCAATGTTCACACATAGACCTCATCTAACTTGGAAGTTAGGGTTCCACAAATGTCCAATCTATCACAATGGCTTCTCCTCATAATAGGGACCTTCAAACTTAGAGTACCATGGTTCATTTGTGGCCATTTGAGGGTGTTTTTTATTGAGTATATCTAACATCCCCCCTCAATATCCACCCTGTGGTGAACTAACCCCTTGGTTAAATGTTAAGCTTTGGAAAGTGTTGACGAAGTTGCTCTCTCCCAAGAATCTTCACGAAGATGTCTGCTACATTTTTTATTGATATTTAGGTAGTGATATGTGTGAACACACTAGGATCACAGGAGCACTTTTTTCCCTAATTAGGAGGTTTTTTTCCCTCGCAAGGTGTATGGTCAAGAGTTGAGCTTTACAACATAGTTTCTCGCTTGAGGCCGTCATGTGTGCAATATATGTACTTAATAGATGTCCCACTAAAGCATTGCAGTCTATCACTCCATAAGGCTTGATGTGGTCATAAGCCATCTGTTGCTCACCTGCGTGTTTTTGGTTGTCTAGCATATGCATTAGTATCTGAACAACATCATAGGGAATTGGATGATAAAGTAGTTAAATGTATTTTGGTTGGGTACAATTCTAAAAGCAAAGACTATCCTCTATATCAACCACAGACTAAATGCATTTTGGTCAGCCATGATGTTGTTTTTGTGGAAGACGCTATTCAGCCATTGCTTTCATGTAGTAAGGAGACATCCGTTAGTTCCAAAGACATGTATGACACTTTTGTTGCCTCTTTTTACAAGTGGACAATCTAGTGTTGGTCCTAATGAGGCAAGTTCTCAGCCTTCATAGGTTTCATGTGATGATGCAGATCATTCCATTTCTGATGCAAATTTAAATGATGCACTTGTTGATGAGGGAGCTCATATTGAGGTGGCAAAAACTATGTCAAAATAGCTAGTGTAGACTTTGCATGATAGCAAATTAGATGCACCTCTGTCATATTGTACTCATTCAGGCTCTCGTAGTGCCTCTTTTGCATCAGATTGCTATGCTATGGCTGCCTCTAGTCTCTATGATGAGAATGAGCCTGTTTTGTTTGATGATGCACAAAATTCTGAAAATTGGATGGCTAATATGCAATCTAAATATGATGCTAACATGAAAAATGGTACCTACCTCCTAGCAAGAAGGCCATTGGCACTAAGTGGGTATACAAACTTGATGGAGAGTGTTAATCCCCAAAAGAACAAGCTACTCTTGTAATTAGAGCACCTCTATAACAAGAGTAACTCAAACTTTCACCAATTTTAGAGGATCAATGATTAATTATGAAGATTTGAAAAATCTGTGAAGGAGATGACTACATAGAAAGTCTGTTGCACATATCTCTCTCATTACCTCATCAATTGTGTAAAGTTTTCGATAAAACTTTGCACAAGGTGTCGGGTATAGTTTGCGCACCTTCTCCAAGTTGAATCACTCCAAAAGATTCAGTATATCTTGAGAAATGATCTCAACAAGTTACCTATGTCTAAAACTGCTCTTCTGAGAAGTCGATTTAGACACCTATAACTTTTAATGCTTGATTCTCTCAATCTAGAACCCCTTTATGAAAATGCTTTTAGCCACAGATAGCTTACCTTCCAACTTAAAGATTAAGTGCTTGCTTGCTCAAAACTTTACACTGTGAAAGGAGAACTGATTAAAACATTAACATCAAATTTTGCGCCTATTTCAGGAACCAGTGAACACTTCTTCACATATGAATGTTCCTACACATAATTCTCACAGCCTGTTTACAATTAGGCTCTCAAACTTTAACCATAAACTCATTAACTATGGACTTAGACATTTACAAAAGGATTCTTGAAATGATCAAGCACGGAAGGAGAATGCACAGAAACATCGGGTGCAATTTTTCTTCCATTTCTGAAGAAATTTACAACTGAGTGATGAGAGAGACTCAACTCACTTCTAAGATGTCTAATGACTCATACAACTACTGATTACTCTATTCTCATGCTCTCTCATTTTTGCCCCGAATTTTTCCTTGTATATATAGGCACATATTTACAATATCATGACTATACAAAAGTATAAGTGAACTATCTCTGAATTAATGTACATATGTGTACACATCTTCATCCTCTGAATATGCACTTCCTCCATGCTTCATAAGTTGAACTTTCCTTCAATCTTTGGCTTCCAAATCTTCATTAAAACTTCAATTGTTGATTGCCCTGCACCAACAGCTCCCCCTCAATCATCAATTGAGGTTTTCTCTATCTTCTTTATACCTGCCATGTCTTTGAATCTTTGTAGCTTTGGTCCATCCAAGCCTTAGAAAGTGATACTGAATCTCAATGTGTTTGGTCTTGGCATGAAACACAGGGTTAGCGGCTAAATACAATGAACTCATATTATCTCCATGAATGGTAGGTGTACTCTGTATGATGTCAAAACTCTTCATGAGAGTCTTAAGCCATATCACTTCCTTTGCAGCTTCAACCATACATTTGTACTCAGCCTCTGTAGATGACAAAGCAACTGTGTGTTGATTCTTTGAACACCAAGAAATTAACTTATCTCCCACATAACACAAGTATCCATATGTTGATCTCCTATCATCAGGATTACCTGCCCAATCTGCATCACTATATATCTTGATGTTTGTATCTGATGTAAAACCATAATACAAACCCTCTTTGAGTGTACCCTTAATGTACCTCAACACTCTTTGACATGCAATCCAATGTTCTTTCCTAGGACAATGCATGAATTGGGACAATACTCCCACTGCATATGATAAGTTAGGCCTAGTTAGTGTAGCATAAATCAAACTACCAACCAAACTTTGGTATAACTTCATGTCCTTGAACTCTTCTCCTCCATATCTGCTTAACCTGTGATTCACCTCCATTGGAGTAGGTGCTACCCTGCAATCATTCATCTTAAACTTGATTAACAAGTTTCTCAAATACCTTTCTTGAGTCACATACACTCCATGTTGAGTGTATGAAATCTCCATGCCCAAGAAATATGAAAAGTCTCCCAAATCACTGATCTTAAATTTTAGGCTTTGAATGCCTTTCTCATTTGTACCTGTAAGAATTATATCATCAACATATATGCACATATATATGAACCCATCATCACTTGCTTTAACAAGCAAGCTACTATCTGCTTTAGATACTTGAAATCCAAGTTCTTTCAAGAACTTTACAAGTCTATAATTCCATGCCCTTGGGGCCTGCTTCAAACCATACAAAGATCTCTTGATCTTGCAAACATGATCTGGATACCTTCCATCTCTGAATCCTTGTGGTTGCTCCATGAAAACATCATTTGAAATATTACCATTTAAAAAAGCATTCTTCGCATCTAATTGACATAATTTCCAACCTTTACATGCAGCAATAGCTATGAGTGTCCTGATGGTTGTCATCTTTGCCACAGGACTATAGGTCTCATCATAATCTACACCATAAGTCTAAGCAAAACCCTTCACAACAAGTCTAGCTTTATACCTAGACACACTTCCATCTGCAAACCTCTTTGTCTTGTAGACCCATTTGCATCCAATAATCTTCTGGCTATTTGGTTTAGGAACCAACTCCCATGTCTGATTCTCCATCAATGCATCATATTCTTCCTGCATAGCTTTCTCCCAATTTTCCTTACCTTTTGCCTCTTCATATGTAGAAGGGTCTTCATCTGCCTTTATCATATAAGCATAATCTTTGGTAGCCAAAAAAGAAGTGTCATAGCTATACCTTGTAGGTTGCCACTTGTGTCTTGATGACCTTCTAAGTTCTCTACTCCTTGAGGTTTCTGGTTCATCACCCTCAGGATCAAATCTTGGCATTTCTTCAACTTCAACCTGCACTTCATTATTCTCCTCTTCATCAAATATCTGAACCTTTGATTTACCTTTCTTTTGACTCACAACTTCTTCATCACCTGCATTAATATTGATTGTACCTGCATACCAAGTACCTTGCTCATCAAATGTAACATCCTTTGATACAAGAAATTGTTTTGTGGATGGACTCCACAACCTATATCCCATCTGCTTATCATCATAACGATGAATACATACTTTTCAGCTTTAGGTTCCAATTTGTGCCTTAATTGTGATGGCACATATGCATATGCCAAACATTCAAATAATTTTCAATGATCTAATGTAGGTCTCTTACCCCACCATGCCTCATATGGTGTCATACCCTGCAAAGCTTTACATGGTAACCTATTAACCAAATAAGTAGCTGTGTTTACAGCCTCAACCCACAAATAATTAGGGCAATTTTTCTCCTTCATCATGGATCTTGCAAACTCAACAAGAGTTCTATTCCTCCTTTTTGCTACACCATTTTGTTGAGGAGAGTACTTGCAAGTAACCTCTCTCTTAATACCTGCATTCCACAAGTAATCACTGAACTCATTAGAAAAATACTCTCCCCCTCCATCTGACCTTAGTCTTTTCAACTTATGACCTGTAATTCTCTCTGCATACACATGATAATGTTTGAATGTATTGAATACCTCTGACTTATCTTTGATCACATAGATAGTGATCCATCTTGTAGCATCATCAACATAAATCACATAATACCTTGAACCATTGATACTGAAATCCTTTGATGGCCCCCACACATCTGTGTGTACCAATTCAAGCTTTTTTGAATACATAAAACCATGCTTGGAATAAGATTGCTTATGAGCCTTACCTAATTGACATGCCTCACATCTGTATGTCATATGTTGACCTGCAACATTAGGCAATCCAAGCACTGAACCATTGTTAATCATATCTTTGATACCTCTTTCATTGAAATGTCCAAGCCTCTTGTGCCAAAGATCTAACTGAGAGATCTTATGTCCTCCATAGGTGAACAATGCATGACCAACATTACCTTGGATCTTCAATGTGAACAATCTTCCTTCTTTTTTTCCTGAAACAATCTGTTTATACCCATTGCTAGGGTCTTCCACAAACACTCCTTCATTAGTGAATCTAACTTCATAACCCTTTTCAACAATTTGTCCTACACTTATCAGGTTCTTAGGAATTGTAGGAACATACAAGACCTTACTCAAGAGAGTGCTACCATCCTTGGCCTTCACTGATCCAATTGACTTCACATTGTGCTTTGTATTGTCACCTGTTTGAACTACATGATTAGTTACCTTATTTTCCAAATCAGTCATCAAAGCTATGTTGCCACTCAGGTGATTGCTACACCCTGAGTCAATGTAAAAGACTCTTTGGTCTTCACTTTGCCTTTCACAAGTTGCATTCATTATCAATGTTGAATCCTCCTTCTGATCCGAAGCATAATTGTAGTAGGTATTGTTGTATTGTTGACTTTGGAATCCTCTACCTGCATTTCTTCCAAAGTAACCTCTACGACCTCTACCTCTGAAATTACCTCTTTGATTTCTACCACCTCTTCCTCTTGAATTAAAATTTTGATTATATCCACCATTAATCTGATTATTATGCCAACAATCATTAGCTAAGTGATTTTTCTTACCACAAATCCAGCAAGCCTTGACTCCATCTTTATTACTCCTGCCTCTTCCTCTACCTTTGCCACCTCCTCTTCCTCTTAGGAAGTTGGCCCGACTAGTTGTGCCTTCATCTTCATTTGCTTGTTGCTTCCCTTTGCTATTTTTCTTCTTATCCTTTGAATACATTGCATGACCTGTACTCTTGTCACCTTCACCTTTGACATCCTGCTCAAAGGTTAACATATGTCCTAGCAACTGATTTAAGTCAGGAGTAAAATGATCAAGTGATAATTTAGTAGACAAAATGAATGGCTTCCATTTGTCATCACCTCTCAAAACTGTGAGGATTTGCCTTACCAATTTATCCTCCTCAATGTCTTCATCAACTGCACCTAATGCATCTGCAATGTCCTTCATCCTTGTTACATAGTCTGAGATGGATTGAGAAGCCTTCTTCTTGAAAGTGGTAAATTCTGCCCACAAAGACGCCTTCCTTGACTTTGTGGTGTTTTGAAAATGCTCCTCCAAGGCATTCCATATATCACTTGCACTTTCAAGACCTCTAATGTGAGGTAGCAAGTAGTCATTGACTGCCATATAGATAATGCTCCTAGCTTGAGCATCTCTCTTCATCCAATTCTTCAAATCTGATAATTCCTCCCTAGTTGGAACACTAGGATCTCTGAATTGAGGCTTTTCTTCTTCACCTATGATGTAAGATATCAAGTCTTTGCTCATAAGATGAGCTTCCATCCTCATTGACCATGCTGGATAGTTCTCTCTATCCAACTTCTCTATTTGAAGAGAATCTCCCATCCTTTCTTCACCTGTATATTGAATTCTTCAACCTTTATGAGTAATAGATGTACCTTTACTTTGAATAATACTCCTTTTGTCTTCCTTGATGTCGTATGACCTCCTTCTCAAGCTTCGCCCTCAAGCTTTCACCTTTTGAACCTTCAGATGTTGAATTCTTTGCAACTACAACAGTCGGGATCCTCCTTCCTTCAATTCTGATGCTTCCTGCTCTGATACCACTGATGGAGAGTGTTAATCCCCAAAAGAACAAGCTACTCTTGTAATTAGAGCACATCTATAACAAGAGCAACTCAAAATTTCACCAATTTTAGAGGATCAATGATTAATTATGAAGATTTTGAAAAATCTGTGAAGGAGATGACTACACAGAAAGTCTGCTGCACATATCTCTCTCATTACCTTATCAATTGCGTAAAGTTTTTTATAAAACTTTGCACAAGGTGTCACCTACAGTTTGCACACCTTCTCCAAGTTGAATCACTCCAAAAGATTCAGTATATCTTGAGAAATGATCTCAACAAGTTACCTATGTCTAAAACTGCTCTTCTGAGAAGTTGATTTAGACACCTATAACTTTTAACACTTGGTTCTCTCAATCTAGAACCCGTTTATGAAAATTCTTTTAGCCACAGATAGCTTACCTTCCAACTTAAAGATTGAGTGCTTGCTTGCTCAAAAATTTACACTATGGAAGGAGAACTGACTAAAACATTAACATCAAATTTTGTGCCTATTTCAGGAACCAGTGAACACTTCTTCACATATGAATGTTCCTACACATAATTCTCACAGCCTTTTTACAATTAGGCTCTCAAACTTTAACCATAAACTCATTAACTATGGACTTAGACATCTACAAAAGGATTCTTGAAATGATCAAGCACAGAAGGAGAATGCACAGAAACATCGGGCGCAATTTTTCTTCCATTTCTGAAGAAATTTACAATGGGTGATGAGAGAGACTCAACTCACTTCTAAGATGTCTAATGACTCATACAACTACTGATTACTCTATTCTCATGCTCTCTCATTTTTGCCCCGACTTTTTCCTTGTATATATAGGCAAATATTTACAATATCATGACTATACAAAAGTATAAGTGAACTATCTCTGAATTAATGTACATATGTGTACACATCTTCATCCTCTGAATACGCACTTCCTCCATGCTTCATAATTTGAACTTTCCTTCAATCTTTGGCTTCCAAATCTTCATTAAAACTTCAATTGTTGATTGCCCTGCACCAACAAAACTGAAGCGTAAGCCTGATGGAACAGTTGAAAGGTATAAGCCTAGGCTTGTTGCAAAGGGTTATGCTCAAGAAAGAGGCATTGATTTTGATGAGACCTTTGCTCCTACTTGTCGAATGACTACTATTCGCAACATCTGTGTACTTGCAGCTCATCATGGTTGGTACATCAGTTGGACATCAAAACTGCATTTTTGAATGGTGATTTGCATGAAGAAGTGTATGTTTTTCAGCCTCGTGGCTTTGTGCAAAGAGGGCATGAACACGAGGTGTGAAGGTTAAAGAAGGCATTATATGGTTTAAAGAAAGCACCACGTGCTTGGTATGAAAAGATATATGCATATCTAATTGCACATGGTTTTGAGAATAGTCCAACTGAATATATAAACGAATCCCCCTTGGAAGTGATGCGGTGAACAAGGAGCTAGCAATCATGTATAAGGAAGTGCCAAGCTATGTGGAATCAATCCACAAAAGGAACTAAGCCCAAAGCTTTGCAGAAAGCTTCAAACATCTCCCTAGTTGAAGCCTTCGTAAAAAGGTCTGCAATGTTCTCTTGCGTGGGCACATATGCCAAGCTGATCTCTCTAGCACAGAACCTCTCCTTGACATAATGATAATGCACCTCAATGTGCTTAGTGCAAGCATGGAACACAGGGTTCCTCGCAACTACCAATGTGCTCTGACCCTTAGTGAATATGGTGGTGGTAGAAGACTGACCAACACCCGAATAAGCCATAAGGCATCTAAGCCACACACACTCAACAGTCGCTATTAAAGCTTCCCTATACTCAGCCTCACAACTGGAAGTGGCCACAGTAGGTTGCTTCTTGCTCAATCAAGATATACACGAGCTCCCAAGCATGAAGCATAGTGGACACATGAGTGTCATAGCAACCAGCCCAATCACTATTAGAAAAAGCATGCAAATGTGGTAGTAGTGATCCCCCCTTGGGATAAGACAATCCAAGTAGTTGGGTACCACTCAAGTAGCAAAAGATGCGCTTAACTGCTAGCCAATGTTTGACATCTGGGCAATGCATAAACCTAGTCATCTGTGAGACAACAAACTGAATATCTAGCCGAGTAATGCATAAGTAAATCAAGCATCCAACATCTTGATGATAGAGAACAACATCAAATGCATCTCAAGCATCATGAAGACTCAATTGTAAACCTGTCTCCATAGGAGTGGCAATAGGCTTATAGTCTTCAAGGCCAAAACACTGCAATAATGTGTCAAATTAATTAGACACAAAGCCATTCCACCATCAACTTACATAAATTAAATGCCCAAATAGTGATGCAAATGCCCCAAATCAGACATCTCAAATGAGGCATGCAAATCAACCTTAAAATCAATGATATGCATGTCATGAGGACCAGTGAGCAACATGTCATCAACATACACCACAATGATCAGAAGCACATCATTAGCACGCTTAACATATAAGGTGATTTCAGTTGGACTGTTCTCAAAACCATGTGCAATGAGATAGGCATGTATCTTTTCATACCAAGCACGTGGTGCTTGCTTTAAACCATATAATGCCTTCTTTAACCTGCACACCTGGTTTTCATGCCCTTTCTGCACAAAGCCACGAGGCTGAAAAACATACACTTCTTCATGGGAGTCACCATTCAAAAATGTTGTTTTAATGTCCAACCGATGTACATTCCAACCATGATGAGCTGCAAGTGCACAGATGCTACGAATAGTAGCGATTCGACAAGTAGGAGCAAAGGTTCATCAAAATCAATGCCTCTTTCTTGCACATAACCCTTTGTAACAAGCCTAGCCTTATAGCTGTCAACTGTTCCATCAGGTTTATGCTTCAGCTTGTATACCCACTTAGTGCCAATGACCTTCTTGCGAGGAGGCAAGTCACGTAAAGACCAGGTACCATTTTTCATGATAGCATCATATTTAGATTGCATTGCAACCTCCAATGTTTATAATTTTGTGCTTCATCAAACAAAACAAGTTAAGTCTCATCACAAAGACTAGAGGCCGCCATAGCATAGCAATCTGATGTAAAAGAGCCACTATGAGAGCCTGATCGAGTACAATATGATAGAGGTGCATCTAATTTGTTGTCATGCAAAGTCTACAGCAGCCATTTTGGCATAGTTTTTGCCTGCTCAATATCAGCTCTCTCATCAATAAGTGAATCATGTAAATCTGCATTAGAAATGGAATGATCTGCATCCTCACATGAAACCTGCAAAGGTTGAGAAGTTGCCTCATTAGGACCAGCACTAGACTGTCCACCTATAAAAAGAGGCAGCAAAGTATCATACATGTCTTTAGAGCTAACAGATGTCTCCTTAGTACATGAAAGCAATGGCTGAATAGCATCTTCCACAAAAACAACATCATGGCTAACTAGAATGCATTTAGTCTGTGGATGATATAGACGATAGCCTTTACTTTCAGAACTGTACCCAACAAAAATACATTTTATTGCTTTATCATCCAATTTTCTAGAATGTTGTTCAGGCACTAATGCATAAGCCAGACAACCAAAAACATGCAGATGAGCAACAGATGGCTTGCGACCATGCCAAGCCTCATATGGAGTGATAGACTGCAACACTTTAGTGGGACACCTTCACATCCTCATATTGAGTCATAGGAACATCATCAATATCATCTTTAGCTTGGGACATCTCATTTGTCTTTTGTTGATCATGATTTTCTAGTTTAGATGAAAAGATATGGTCCTCATTAATCATAGCATCGTTATCTTTCGGACAAGACCTTGTATTAGAGGGATCAAACCTAGAGTTCACATTGGGGGTAGTTTTTTGTAAATAGTTTTCTATTCGGTTCCACACCTCTTCATTGAATTTAGGGTTTGAGCTATTTCTGAGAAATTGGTGAGTTTCAACATTGTGGACTCTAGTGTCATTATTAGGGCGATGCTTTTCCTTATCTTTATCAAAATTGAAATCTATTTTTTTATCACTAAGTTCATCAAAATGATTAAAAATATTCTCTGATGAGTTATAAATTTTACCCACTTTCTTCTTAGCAGGGTTGAGGCTAGCTTTCTTGACACCAAACAGAGAGGCAATGTTTCTAGTATTGGGAGGAGCAGGGACCGCATTCACATTACGATTTTTTGAGAAAGTAAGGACAAAACTAGTATGTTTTGGCAAAGGATAGTCTATAATCAAGTGGTCTTGTTTATAGCAATTATAATAAGCATTTGGAAGATTCCTATAAACAAAGTTCTTCTCATGGAGACTTCTCCCATCATAGTCTTTTATAAAAGAAGAGGTCTTAAAAACTTTAGATAAGTAAATTTCAACCAATATATTAGGATCCCATTTAGGATTCATGCCACCTCTAGTTTTTTTTCCTAACACCTTAGCATGCAATCCACCAAGGCTATTAAACCAATGATACAATTCAATCAAGAGATTCAGGAAGTCTACCCACACAATGACCTTTGTGGGTTTAGGGACATGAATTTTAAATCCATTATGCCATTTAAAGAAGATCACTATGGTGTTTCTTATTGACCATTGCCCCTCACAGTGACTTGTAATGCATTATTCGGGCTATGAAAGAAGAATAAAAAGTAGTTATTAGGAAGAAAATGGATGTGCGTAACAAAGAAACCCCTACTTTTCCAATTGTATTTGGTCCAAGATCTAAGCATTTCTTGAGAAGGTGTAGGTCTACTATGGTAGAGTTCTATGACCACCCTTTCACTCAACTGAGGTAGTGAAGATTCAAGTGAGTTACAATCTATCACTCCTGTTGAGTCCTCATTATTTTCACCATCAGATTCCACATTTAAGTTTTGAGAGCTTCAAACTCATACTCAACTTTGAAAAATCAAAACCTTTAGTCTTTATAGATAAACTCTTGTTTCAAAAATATTCAAATAAGAAAAGCCTTGATTTCTTCACAAGAATAACGGTAGAATAACTCCAAATAGTACACAAAAGAGAATACACTCAATATTGCAACCTTCCTCTCGAGAAAGTCAAAATTAGAGACTTTCCCACACACCAAGTGGCAAAAGAAAATCTTAAGGAGAGAAAGATCATGATTGTTATAGTTACCATCCCAAAGCCCTTATTACCAACCGCCTATCTATTTTGGGACATGAAACATATTCAACATGCTTACAAAATGAAGGATCAACATAGTAGGATCTTCGGTTTGTCTTGATGGAATAAATTGAGAAGACATGAAATGAAGAACAAAATTAGTTCCAAAAATGATTTTCCACCCATGGGTAAGGTATGAGGAGGGGATTCGTATTGATACAAAAGGTGCAAGTATATCTTGGTGGATGATGCCATACATGATTTGACTAAGTACTAAACCTACCTTATTCCCAGAAGCCATGGACCTTGCCTCCAAATTTTGGATAAATGCAATCCAAAGGGGGAGGATACAATTCAATATGTCCCTCTTATTGGATTTGAGTTTACAGAAAAGCATTATTTCTCTCAACTTTGTGGAAGAACTCCAAAGAAAACATTTCCAACCCAAGTGGATGAGATTTAGTGGAATACTAAAGCTACCTTATATGTAGGAGAAGTCAATCTCCCACTAGATATTGACTAATCAACCATGTGGGACACCTTGATGGAAACCCCCTTTAGATTGTAGGTAGGAATGATCTTGATAAAGGGCTAGATGATATGATTATCCTTGCAAATTGATAGAAGAGACAAGTCAATTAGCTACATGAGATTTTTTTCTAGAAATAATGGTAAATGGCATCGAATTGAACCACTAGAATATGGTTACAATTCTACATGCTTCAAGAGGAATAGGTATGAAAGGTTCTAGTAAAGAACAATCATACATCATTTATCCACAAATGATGCCCTCAAAATAATAAAAATATAGCACTGGGGAGTCCTCATAAATGCACCTCTCATGGTTGAGTATTTACTAGCACATCAAGCCTCTATCGTGATTCATTATGAGGATGACTCTTCATGGGATCGCAAGAAGGAATTAAAAAAAAAGAGGTTGAACCTCCCCTTATGCAATGTTAGATTGAGGTGAAACTGATCAATAATGAAGAAGATGTTACCACCAAAGATCACTCATTGGAACATGACCTTTCAACCCCTATCTTACATGAAATAGTAACGATGTAAACCTTAATAAATGAAGAAGAATATTCATCCATAACCAATAATGACTCTAGGCCAATGTGTGAAGCCACCAAAAAGTAGCAAGAAGGGTGTTACTTCTATCATATGATGCACGAGAAATGACTATTTCTAATTTACTAAACATCCATTATATAGTCTCTCTCAAGAGGAGTCTCGTAAGGGAATCACACACATGACTTCCATGGGCCAAAGTCTCAAAGTGGTAAATGCACACATGTGTGCCATGTGTCAATAGTGATGGTTCTAGAAGGCTCTAGAAGCCTTTGACATAATAATCATCCCACATCTCCTAATGGATTTGAACCCAAGATCTCCTTCCCATCCATCATACCTAACCAAAAGGTCAAGCTTCTAGTTTTCCTAGGCTTTGGAGAACCTTAAGCCTAGCTTGAATTTAGTGTTATAAAGTACTTGCTTGACAACATTCTTCCCCCTTTGAAGAAAATTTCATCCTCAAAAATATGCTTTAAGTTGCTTTCTAAGACGAGCCCTCTATAGAATAGAGCTACATAATAGTTTTCCTTGGAGCCCATGGTCCAAATGAAGAGCATGGTTTTCAATAAAATCAGATGAAACCAACAATCATTTATAACCTGAAATCCATAAGACATTGATTCAGCCTTTCCAAGTACCTTGAAGGGACACAAAATCTAGGAGAAATTTGAGGACAAGCTCCATTCTTAAGGGTCTCAAACTTTTTTGGCACTTAGATAGACACTAGATCTATGACTTGAAAAGAAACATCCCATCGCTTGGGGCTAACATAAGATCTTGGTGATCCTAGGTTTTCTTTAAATTATCCCAATCGAACTTCAACTTTAAGTTCATATCCTCCAAAAATCCATGAGATACCTAGACTCTTTCATGTTGAAGAATAATTGCCTGAGCTGAATTTGGTTGGAACCCACACATTAACATGAAAAGACTAAATTGAGTTGCATATGCTTAGCAATGTTGTAAGAAAACTTTACAAGTGAAATTGTGATAGGTTTGGAGATACATATGCTCTCAACATGCTTTCCAAAACTTGATTTATTTTTTAGTCTAATCATCATCCATCTAGGGATGCTTTGATGTACTACAACTTCATATCCAATTGGCTAAAGACAACTCTCTAGAAGTGGCTCATGAATTTTTTTCTCTATCAAACACTGTCTTTTGGCATACCATAGAGTCCCTACAAATGTTCCACAAATAACTTAGCCAATTTTGAGATCTTTATTGTGGTGCGGGTTGGATTGAACTTGAGCATGTTTCTCAATTGATCAACTATGACCCAAATTGAATCATTTTCTTTTTGTGTCTTGGGTAAACCTATTATAAAATTCATAGAAATATTTTGCCACTTTATCTTTTGGCATCTCCAATGGATGTATAAGGCCTCCAAAACCTAAGCCTTTCTACTTTATTGGCTTGACACTTATCACATCGAACATATTCGTTTACATGTTTATGTACACTAGGCTAATAAAAATGTTGTTTCACTTTTGTTAACACCAAGACGGCCTTCAATGGGGGCATCATGGACCTAAAAAAAAACATTTCTCTTGTTGATTACTACGTATGCAACCCTTGTTTTTGTACAATAAGAAATGATCTTGGATGGAGTAATCATGCCTTCTTGGTCAAGAATTCTTCAAATTTGTTTGGTCTTTCCTTAGACATATGCTAGGCTTGACTATACCTTGGATCTTCTTTACACATCCCCTTCATAGATTCAATTAATTCATAATGAACTTGTATAAAGATTAGTTCTTTACTTAGCCATACATTAGGCTTGACTATATCTTGGATCTTCTTTACACATCCCCTTCATAGGTTCAAGTAATTCATTATGAACTTGTATAAAGATTATTGTATTTAAAATAAGTATGCGACTTAACATATGCCAGTTCATTGAATGTTCCTTTTTTGTACCTATGCTCTAATCAAATTCTTGAAGGATTTTAGCTCACACTGCTTTTCTACCTTCCAAATCTGGTTGGTTTGCAAACCATTTGATAGTTTCTTGATAAAATACTATAGTTATTTTGGCACCGAATATATAATCATGCCAAATTTTAATGCATTTATAATCATGAACTTTCACATTCATAGGAAAAATAGTTCTATTGGGTTGTGTTTATCTTTCTACTTTCAAATGGTTTGGGTCAAATATCTAGAATCACCATATCTCAAACTACATGTGCACTTGCATTTATTTCCACCATGAATGATTTATTCAGATCCAAAATTTGTAGAAATGGGGCCGAAGCTTCATCCTTTCTTCTTGTTCTAGATCCAAAATTTGTAGAAATGGGGCCGAAGCTTCATCCTTTCTTCTTCATCCTTTCTTCTTGTGACTAAGCCTCTAGCTTCAAGAAGATAGTTGCTCTAAGATAGTTGGTGATAGTTGCTAATTTTATCCTAATTTGGTGATAGTTGCTCTAGGAAGTTGATTTAATAGATCGTCGACTTATGGCATCATACACTTGTTTTTGTAGTCACATTGTTCCATCTTTATTTTTGACGGTTGTCCGAGGTAACTGACTTGGCTTGATGACTCCCTTTTGTAGGTACTCATCTAATTGCTTCTAAATATCTACCTATTGGGCAAAGGGGATTTTGTAGGGTTTTTTTACATATTTGACTTGGTACCCAAGAGCAAGTCGATGGCATGGTTGATGAGCCCTCTAAAGGGTGGCAAGCCATCTAGGAGCTCCTTAGGGAACAAAGTATTAAACTAACTAGAAGTTATTTAAATTTCCTTAAAATAATTGATGTAACATAACATGGAAGGGGCATGAAAGTTCTTGCGTCACCATTCTTTACAAGTTTATGAAATCTTATAAATGAGATTAAAGAGCACCTCCGAACTTCATGTTCACCTTGTCAAAGCTAATTTGTGCCCCAGGAGCCACTCGGTTTGGCAAGATCTTGCTATGTTTTTGAAGCTACATAGTCAGATCACTTGGAAGCAAGCATTATTGGGCAATGTGATTGGTTGCTCCTTTGCCTTGTGAAATGCCATCAAAGGGGAGGCTCTTTGGAAGCTTTTGAGAAAAATATGTGCATCCAACTTCAAGACACTCCAAAATAATGATCCATTGAGAAATCCCTTGGCGTGCTAGGGAGAAGAACATTTGATGTTAAAAAGTCCCCTCCCCTCAGACACCATAGGATCTTCATCATGGAAAACAATAAGATCAAAAGTATATGGGTCGCACAGTTCTTTTCTTAGAGTAGAAAGTTTTAGTTTAATTTCATTCATTGTGGTATATATAGGAGAATGGTCATCATATATTTGGCTACTTGGATAGCCTCTTCTAAAGTTTTTTATGCATTTTATTTTAGCTCATGCTTCAATCATTGGCCCAAGCCACATATAAATCCTCTTAACTTTTGGAAATAATCTAAGTTCTTTAATATTTAAGATGATTTCCCTATAGTGAAATATGTACACTAACAAGGGTTCCTTTATTCCTCATTCTTGAGAAGAAATTCTTTCTTAAACATCAAGGACTTGACAACAGAGAGGATCTTTCAGTGGGTCACACAAAATTTGGTGGTCATACAAAGGCAATGAGGAGTAACTACTCCTATACATATACCTCAACTCACTGAAAACCATCCCTAGTGAAGCCTTTGGAGGACATCCAATGTCAGCATCATTCCCCAAACTTAAGAAACACATGCCATCTCCAACATCATTGAGCACCCTCCCAACACGTGCCAAGGATGCATTGGAATATGTTTACATTAGAAATTCAATAATCAAGCAATAAAGTGATGCATATCACTCATGGAGATAGAAGAATTATACGGGTAGGCCTACAAAAGGATAGCTCGTGTAAACACAAAAAATGTCAAACACATGTGAACACAAAAAGTGGTAAGAGGACTTCCTCATCCCAATACACATAAAATATCAATTACATGTGAAAAAAAAAGCATTAAGAGGACTGATTAGGTGAGTTAATATGTTGAGCATGTCAATTAGGGTAACAAGAAAGCTCGTGGCTTCACATGTGCTTGGCCTAATCCACATATATGTATTGGGATCTAAAAGCGAGACCTCAATTACGATGAATAAATATTATTTCACATTAATTGATTAATGCTCAGGAAGGTATGGATCTACTACATGAAAAACAAATAAGACATGTTTCAAATGTTCAAGAAGTTGAAAGCTCAAAAAGAAAGATGGTATATCAAAAACCTTGGGCTAGATGGAGAGGGAGAATATATCTCCCATACAGCTAAAATTTATATGTAGAACCCCAGAAAAATGGGGTGGCAGAAATCAAGAATAGGCAAATAGCAACGATAAATAGGTGTATGCTTAAGGAAATGAATATGACATTGTATTATTGAGTAGAGGTTTTAAATGATATAATTGACATGATGAATAGGTGAAAACATCAAGAATTCATGAATAATCGGAAGGAGGCTACATTATTCACATCTCAAAATATTTGGATGTGCATGTGATGCACATGTACTTGAAGAGGTAAGGTAAAAAATGGATGCAATCTCAAAAAGATGTGTACTTATTGGATATTCCATTGAGCAAAATGGATATAAATATTATACCCCAATAATCTAGGGGATGTGGTTTAGCAATAATCTAGGGGATGTGGTTTAGCAGTAATGCTTTGCTTGCTTAGGCAGATGAACAGGATTCAAGTCCCATTCGAGAAAAGATGGCTCAGATCTTGAAAGGAACGTATCCCTAAGTTCCGTGTACCATATGATGAGTGTGTGAGTGTGTTTTCAATTCTTGTTGTACTCTCTCTCTCTCTCAATCTCTCTCTCTTTATATATATATATATATATATATATATATATATATATATATATATATATATATATATATATATATATATATATATATAAGCAATAAGTATTGATATATATGCAAAGAGAAATTATGGTGCACGGGAATAATTTTTCCATGCATATTCCTAATTTCTCTTGCTAGAGAATGGAAAGAATAATGGAAGTTGTAGCTGCCGTCAACTTCTCTCTTCTCTTTCTATCTCTATAGTGATTGACGCATGGCATTTTGCTTTCTTTGAAAAGGTGAATCAGTTGACTAATGTGGCAAAAGAATCACCAATTGAAGTAACGGACAAAAACAATAGAAGGCCAAAAACCTCAAATAATGTTTGCATGCATGTATATTTTCATGTATGCATGCTTGTGTAGGAATCTTAGATACACATAAGAACTTATGTTTGGTTTAACGTATGTATGGATATATGTGTATGCACTATGCATGTACGTGCCCACACCTATATATATATATATATATATATATATATATATATATATATATATATATATATATATAACTTTTTAAATAACATATAAATAGCATAAAATTAAATCTCAAAAAATGAGAGAAATATACAACAAGTCAGAAGAGAGCTACAAGGAAGGTTGATTAGTATTTCATTCCTTTCGTGTTAGTTTAAATTTCTTTTAAGCTTGATGTTAGAAACATCCTTCGGTGTTTAACAAGGGGAATATTTTTAAAGTTCTTAATCCTTTTGTCAAGGTAGTTTAGGGATTTCTTCATACACTATTATTTCGAGAATTCAATGAAGTTGAGAGTGCATATGACCTTCTAAATTTTCTAGAGGGCTTCAACTCTAATCATATCTTAGAGAGCTAAAGAGTAGAGCAATCAATATTTGTGCCAAGAAGAGCTTGCTTCCAATTGATAGGATGATTTAACATGAGGGTTGTTTGGATACTCTTCCAAATAGAGGTACTCTTTGGAGAAAGCAAAGAACGAAAAATCTTTGCTTCAAGTGCTTTAACCCAAGACATTTAAGTAAAAACTACACCACAAGGGGGCAACAAAAAGCCAGTCATGAGCAAAAAGGGAAGAAAAAGGTGAGTCCACTTGATCCAAACTTTAAACATTGAAAATAGTGAAGTTTGGGAAATGTGGAAGATGTGCACAAAAATTGCACGCATCAATGTTGTTTTCCTAATTCTATGTGGGTCCAAAATTAGTTTGGACCACACAAATCAATCATAATCCATGCCTGCATAAGAGGGGAAAGGGCCAAAGTCACGATAGATGATTTGGGCATTGTAATTTCCTAAACTGCTCACTAATAAAGAGATTAAAATTGCTCCAGTGGAAGTCTCCAAATCAGTATATAGTGTCCATGATGTAAGGGCAAGGCAAGAAAGTCTAGGACACTATGATTTGTGATCTAGAAATTGAGTTCCAAAGATATAAAGACTTGATTTCTAGATCATGCATATGGAAAGAACTGGTGTGGTATTGGGTAGGGAGGGGCTTTGGGGCCCAGATAGATCACTTAAAAGAAGTTACTTGCTGTGTACTTTGGAATTTGAAAGGAATGGAATCCATTACGTAATTCAAGGGGAACATGATGTGCCAAGTACCCTCTTGATCTCCGTATGGAGCTAAAGAAACTTGTAAATACTCAAAAAGTGGAAGTTGATATGATAGTTCTAATTGATGTAGATGATATTTATAATATAAATCTAGCTCCATATGTCTCATCCCCCTTGTGATCATGAAAATTTTAAATTTAAGTGTTTAGTAAATAACTATCACAATGTTTTTCTAGAATAACTTCCCCATGGCTTACCTCCTTCTCATGGGCAAGTCGATCATGCTATAGACTTGATCCCAAGAACTAAGCCTATATGTAAACCCATACTAACTCCCATATTCCCAAAAAGTAGAAGTAGAAAAGGAGCTCAAAGAATATCTCAACAGGGGATTCATTCAACTTAGTCATTCACCTTGGGCAGCACTTATCTTTTGGTTAAGAAAAAGGATGGGTCAATGAGATTATGTATTGATTATTGAGCTTTGAACAAAGTAACAATAAAGAATAAATCTCTAATGCCCCAAATAGATGATCTATGTGATCAATTAAAAGGAGGTAGGCTATTTTCAAAGCTTGATCTTCATCAAGGATATCACCAAATTAGAATTAAACCTAAACATGTTTCCAAAACAACTTTTAGAACCAAATACGAGCACTTCAAATTTTTAGTGATGCATTTCGGACTAAAAAATGCCCCTACTACATTCATGAATTTGATTAACACAATCTTAAGACCTTAATCAAGAAAAATTGTGGCTGAATTCCTTGATGACATTCTTGTTTATATTCAAGATACAACTACCCATCTAGAACATTTGAAAAAGATTTTCCAAGTTCTAAGAGAAAACAAACTACATGGAAACGAAGCTAAGTGTGAATTCTTTTCAATAGAAATCAGATATCTTGGTCACATTACATATTAAAAAGGAATTTAAGTTTATCTTGAGAAGGTCCAAGTTATTCTCAACTGACAACACTCTAAAAGCATTACAAAGCTTCAAAGTGTTTTAGGGTTAGCAGGATATTATAAAAAGTTTGTGCTAAACTTTGAAAATATTTCAATCCCTTTATTTGAGAAATTAAAGGGAAGGCCTAAAAGCCTTACTAGGATAAGAAACAAGCTAAGAGTATGGAACGACATAAGAAATCCTTAGCTTTGGCCCCAATTCTACAAATAGTAGATCCATATAAATCCTTTGTAGTTGAAACAGATGCTAGTGATTTAGCAATCAGATGTGTTGAATCAAAATGGTCAACCAATTGCTTTTGAATGCCAAAAGCTAAACTGAGCTCAACAAAATTACTCTACCTATGACAAAGAGCTTTATTCCATCGTGCATGCTCTAAAGAAAAGGATACATTACTTTTTTTGCACCAAAGTAACCATAGTTTTTAATCAAGCAATTATCAAATGGTTTGCAAACCAATCCAAATTAATAGGTAGAAAAGTTAGGTGGGTCAAGACACTTCAAGAATTTTACTATGAATTCAGCTATAGAAGAGGGAAATTCAATGTAATCTTAGATGCTTTAAGTTGTATGCATATGTTGAATTCTATGAGTTTCATACAAATTTCCAACGTTTAGTAGAATTCATGAAAGGCAAGTATCAAGAAGATATGAGTTTTAAGGAAGCCTGAAAGAAGGCTTCAAATCAAGGTACAAACTTATCAATTGAAGATAAGTTTAAACACTACAATATTCAAAATAAATATCTGTTATACAAAGGAAAAGTATGTGTACATTGTGATCAAGGACTTAGAAGAAAATTTTTGTTTGAATGCCATGATGCCCCAAGTGTTGATCATCCAAAGATCGACAAACCAATTGGTCGAAAGACAATTTTATTCACCTAGTCTATAGAAAGATGTACAAGATTATGTACATAGATGTGCAAAATACCAATCAAATAAAGCAGATAAGTTTAAGATAAGAGGTTTGTTACACCCTTTGGAAACTCCCGATGGAAAATGGGAAAGAATTTCCATGGACTTTATCATGGGCTTGCCTCGAACCCAAAAAGGTCACAATAAAGTTTGGGTCATAGTTGATTGATTGAACAAATGAATCGTTTCACACCTACTTGTACTACAATTAAAACTTCAAAATTAGCTAAAATTTTTATGGAACATCTCTATCGACTCTATGGTCTACCTCAAGACATAGTGTCTTATATAGATAAAAAGTCACTATTCATTTTTGGAGAGCTATATTTAGTAGGTTAGAGACAAATTTGAACATGAGTACAAATTACCATCCACAGATGGATGGTCAAAGTAAAAGGGTCAATTGAATACTTGAATATATGTTACGAGCCTATGTATCTTCAAACCAAACTCATGGGGAAGACTATTTAGCTTTTGTTGAGTTTGCTTACAATATTTCTAAGCACTCAACAACTGAATGTAATATAATAATAATATTTTTATTAGCATTTTTTAGTTGTCAAATGTACATCCTCTATATTTTCCTCGTAGCTGAAGTCCCTATTAATCTTTCTATATATTTCTTAATTGTACTATCCTCGGAGTTGCTTTTATAATTTCTCATTTGTATTATCCTTATTGTCTTTTTTGGGGGTTTGCTATCCATCTGAATAGAATGCAAGCAACAGTTGTGATTCATTAGTGCATGTGTGGCATCTGCACTGTGTGTAGTGTTTCACTATAGTATTGAATATATAACATATATAGTATAATGTGTATATATTAATACATAAGCTGATTTATCTCTATTACTTGCAAACTTCCAAGATGCAAGCAATCGCCTTCCACTTCTCTCTCTCTCTCTCATCTCATGCTGGATTCTAGACATGATTGTATAGTGTTTGCATAGGACAATGTGTACTTCTTCTTCAAGGTGCTTGATTTCAAAGGGTTTGATATAAAGATTTGAATGCATATTTTATGTGTAAAAACATACTATACAAAGCATACATACTATACATACCAATAGGTGTGAAATAGGTTTTGATCCTACCTTAGTCTGTGGCTGACTAGGATACTATATGTTTTATTGAAGAACATAAACAAAAGTGTGTGGGAGCCTTTTGGCCTTTCACATGGACACTAATGGTAACAAATCCCCCAACAAAGGTTGGTATGGCCAAAGTGATTAGTGGAGAAAAATAAAGAATGATAAAGAATACTTGAGTGTAATTTTACAAATTATACCTCCCACATGATTGACATAGTGTACAAGTAATTGAGCAAGATCAAGAATCAGGTAACCCCTATCAAGTGACAATTGTGTTGAATGCTATCCTTTGGTAGAGCTTTAGTCAAAACATGTGTAGCATTATCTTGAGTATAAACCTTCTCAATAATAATTTGCTTAATGGCTAAGCACTCCCTAATGAAGTGATACCTCATCTCAATGTGATTGGTCTTTACAAAATGGATCATATTCGTAGCCAAAAAACAATGGAACTTTGACTATCATTAAGTAAACAAGGTACATGCTAAGGTAGACCCATATCACAATTAAGGCAATAAAGCAACAATGCTTCCTTACATGCCTCACTTGCTGTAACATACTCTACTTCTCTAGTGGAAACATCTGTACATTCTTGGAGACGAGATATCCAAGAGATAGCACCTCCAACAAAGTGAAAAATGTACCTTGATGTAGACTTTTGATTGTCTATAGGACCAACATAATGAGAATCTATGTAACCAATTATGGATGTGTTTCCTTTACCCAAGCATAGACACTTGTCCTTAGTGACACTCAAATGTCTCAAAATCATCTTGACTACTTCCCAATGCTTCTTGGGATTAGCCAAATATCACTACAAGAATAAAGGGGGCCTAGTGATGCCCCAAATAAAGAAAAAGAAGTGGGAAACATCCCCTATGTGACGATGGTGTCACATAGCATCGCATACACGACACTCTAGGAGAGAAAAAAATAAAACTTTTGCATTGAATATGCGACATTGAGCATCGAATAAGCAACACACATATTATTCATCGCTATCTGCATCGACTTTTAGCGACTATGTTAGTGATGATTGCACACTAGATGCAATGCTATAGCATTGCATAAGCGACACTCACTGAATTCGAAAAAAAAATTTATTTCTCCTAGCACATTTGTGTCGAGATCAAGTGAGAGAGCGATAGCGAATGAGCGACTGAAGAATGAGCGAACAAGTAGCTTTGATGTGAACCTTTTCCCTATACATGGGCACTTTTTACTTTAGTGCTGGCTAGAGGTTTTTTTCTCCATGTTACATACATGATTCACTTGTATGTGGTGGTACTTTTTACTTAGGGATATTATTCAACTCTTACTTCAATTCAGTTCATTGTCAATAGAGAGAGATATTCTAGCCATCCATCTTCCCCATGTGTCTTACTGTGATTTGTGCTCCTTGTGTGTCTCTCGCACTTATACATACAACCAACAGTGGTATCAGAGCACGTTCATCTCCTTCTCAAGTTTTGATTTTTCGCGTTGTAGCATGCACACTTTTAACAGTGCAAATCAACTTTGGAGCATAGAATAGTGAATTTCAACAACAAAGAAACATTTCCACCAATTGCATAGTTTCACTGCGGTTTTACCTCTCTTTCGAAGCCATTCCTGTCGTCAAAATTGCCATAATAGTGATGGTTTCTGAGCTGAAATTTCAGCATCCATTTTAGCTTTTGTCGAAGTAAAGATTTTGTCACATTCTTATTCTTTAGTGAAATGGCGGGCAGCAATAACTTGTTTGGTATGCTTCAAGCTAAAGATAAGCTTGATGGGACCAACTATCCAATGTGGTTTTACATGATGAAGCATGTTCTTGTTGCAAAACAACTTTGGAACATAGTGACAGATGTAGATCAAAGACCCGTAAGTTCTCCTACTTCACAGTCCACTGTCACAAATGGAGATTCTTCTTCAAGTACCAAGGTTTATCCTTCTGCAGCTACACAAGAACAACTTAGATGGGATGGAAAAGATGCTCAAGCTCATGCATTGATTGCACTTTTTATGAAGTGTCATATAGTTCCACACATTCGGTCATGTTCTACATCAATACAGGCATGGGAGACTCTTGCTTCTTTGTATGCCGTGCATAATGAAACACATGTTGCATACTTGAGGAAGCAACTTGAGGATGTATGTATGGCTGAAAATGAGTCGGTGGATGTGTGTGTGACATGCATCAAGGACTTAGAAAGAGAAATTGGCAAACATAGATGAGATTATTCTAGATGCATCACTCATTTCTACATTGTTGAAAGGATTACCCGAATCTTTTCAAAGCTTTGCCACTACAATCCATTTGATTGCAAAAGGGAATCCTAATATGTATGCATTTGATGAGGTTGTGTCTTTTCTTTTGCAAGATGAGCAATCTAGAGTGAATAGGAGTGGTTTGATTGAGGGAACGCAAGCACTTACTACCTCATAAAAGGGGAAAACCAAGTATGGTTCAGCTTTGGGTTCATAAAAAACAAAGCCTCAACCTTCCTCTTCCACTCATTCCTCTAATGATGCTGATTTTCAAAAGAAGAAGAGATGAAAATATTGCCAAAAGGCTGGTCATACTATTGATGAGTGTAGAAAGCTTGCTAAGTGCAATGAAAAGAAGAAGGAATTCAGCATGTCTATTGCTAAAAATTTAGCAAATGCAAAGAATGATGAAGCTAACATGGCTCAAGATTTTTGGGCATGTGTTGTTACATGTCATTATGATGCATCTTTGCATTCTAAATGTATGGTTGTGAGTGAGGTTGATTCGGATTGGTTCTTTGATACTGGTGCTTGAAAGCACATAACATCATGCAAAATATTTTTCGCATCTTTGAAAGATGCACCCAAAGGAGGACATGTGGTGTGTGCAAACAATTCCTCTTATCCTATCATTGGAGTAGGAGAAATTGAGCTTACTGCTACAACTGGAGGTGTGATTCTCTTGAAAAATGCATTTTATATGCCCGGTATCAAGAAGAACTTGATTTCAGTTCCGTTGATTGCCAAAGCTGGACTTCATGTACACTTTGTTGATGATAAGTGTATGGTTCATGATTTCAACAATGGTGATATTATTGTGATGTCTGATACATTATGTAATGGTTTGTATTGCATGGATACATACAAGAGGGCTGCCTTGAATGCCTTGGTTGCTCATGCTTCTTCCATGGCTGAAATGGAGCTTTGCCATGCTCTTGTTGGTCATTTAAACTTCAATAGTTTGATTTACTTGCAAAAGAAGGACATGGTTATTGGTTTGCCAACACTTGAGTCCATTGAAAAGCATGCATGTGAAGGTTGCATTCTTGGAAAAATGCATTGTGCTTCTTTTCCAAAAGATATTCATACACACACTACAAGAAAATTGTAGCTTGTTCATAGTGATGTATGTGGTCCTATCAAGACTCCATCTTTTGGGAAGCATGTATATTTTGTTACCTTCATTGATGATGCTACTCGCCAGAAAGCAAAGAATGAGGTATTTTCTTGCTTCAAAGCATTTTTAGCTATGGTTGAAATTTTTTTCTTCACTATCTATTTATCTATCTCGATCTATCTATCTATCTATCTATCTATCTATCTATCTATCTATCTATCTATCTATCTATCTATCTATCTATCTATCTATCTATCTATCTATCTATCTATCTATCTATCTATCTATCTATCTATCTATCTATCTATCTATCTATCTATCTATCTATCTATCTATCTATCTATCTATGCAGGGATCGTGGTGGTGAATACATGTCACATGATTTTAATGCTTTTCTTCATGAAAGAGGTATCTCACACCAATGTACGGTTCCATACACACCTCAACAAATGGTGTTGCCAAGTGTAAAAATAGAACTCTTCTTGAAATGGCACAATGTATGGTTAAATGAAAGCACCTTCTTGATAAATTTTGGATGAAATTGTGCCATCAAATTTTTGGATCTCAAAATGGTCTTTGCTCTACAAGTTATAGCTCCTCCTCAGAACACAAGCACTAGACCTTGATCCACTAGACATGCCTGAGACCTCTGATGCCATGATGGTAGTCAACTGAATAGAATGATAATGGAGCTAGAAGAGTCCTAACACCACTAAGGCTTAAAGAAGGATGACCAAGTGTCAGATCTTGGGAGAGAATTCAACAATCTTTCTAGAAAAATGAATTAATGAATAGTAATGACTAACCAGAAGTATTGTGTGGGAATAAATGTGCTCACACCAATAAGTGTATCAAGGAGTAAATCGACCACTCTACAGTTGACAAAACTAGAAAATTTGAAAAAAATTTCTAGAGTATCCTCAGCAAAACGAGCATATGACTAGTGTCAAAATCTCATAAAACTACAAGTACTAACATTTTTACCTGCATAGTGAATCACTGACTTCACTACATATAATCAATTACCCGAAAGAAGCCAACTAGGCTTATAGAGCACCTATGAACAACTATCATACATCTCCTATGGGGAGGCTGGGTAAATCTTCCACCTACATCACCACAGAGACCCCGTCATCTGGGTGTCTCCCAGTTAAGAAAAACCTCACCACGAACCTCTTTATCAAACATAAAAGGCTTTATGCAAAAAAACACATAACCGCTATATCAATGACCACATGGATATACATAAGTGGTATCCACAAAGGAGTACATAGTGTATATGCACTCAATATATGCAGTAAAATGACACTAAAAGGATGAGTGCACAACCAAAAAACTAGCCAACAACACATGTTAAGTGTCTATCAACTCTATTTTTTAGGTTCAAAAACCTACATAAATTTGTAGTGGCTACTCCCACCACAATTGAAAACCTTTCGAGAAACCTATAGTTTTACAAGTGTGGCTGAAAACACGGCCCCAAAGCTGAATACTTATTTTTGGAGTAGTACGAAGAACACTCTTCTTGATGTTCTTGAACCTATGTGAAAAATTCTATGCATGAAAGTACTCCAAAATTGATCCAAAAATCACCCCAAAATTGTTTTAAAGATAGGCTTTGAAAGAAAAGAATGAAGCTTTGAGGGGCCAAAACATGTTCAAGGTAATGTTAACCTTAGTTTTTCCCCTTCTTCAGACACCACAAGAGTGTAGCTTAGTGGCAAGAGATTGCCATGGTTAAGTGAGCACCAATGGGAACAATATTGGGATAGGTGACCTCTCGGGAAGTATCTGAAACTTCTATGTTCCTTGATAGTTGAGGTCCTCCCTCGCATACAGCCAATGGTGCCAATAGTGACTTTTGGTGACTTGGATGACAAGGTATGCCAAGGTCTATGCCTTGGTCACCAACTTAGTCGTAAGCCTTGGGTGGACGGGCAGGTGCTTACTTTCTTTGCACAAAAGGAACAAAGCGTTTGCATCGAAATGCTCTAATAACAGTGAAGTATTTTGATGGTGATGGACCACAATATGCTCTCCTTCTTGAGAGCTCCATGATGATATCCTCGGAGTAGAAAACCAAGCTCCAAGCACCACACACGATACTCTACATAGAGGCTACTGAATACATAGAAAAACACAGTACACAGGGAGCATGAACACAGACTTCTTAAGTGTTACAAATGTAGTCAAACTTACACTTTGTGGCTGATCAGACCACTATATGTTTTATTAAAGAACATATAGAAAGAAGTGTTCGATGTCCATTTGGCCTTTCACATGGACACTAATGGTAACACTAATCAATCCCCAAAGGCCTTTACCCATAAGGTAGTTGGAGACCCTGAATCTCCATGGTTGATAGTTCCCCTTGTCGAACTTTTTAATTTGAGCATTGAAGTCTCCCATGTCTAGTCTTTGCTACTTGATCTAGACCTTAGCTAACGCTTCACCATGTGTAAATTGCAAATGCGGCTTTGAAGTTACCTCAATCCGAAGCTTTCCTTAGATGGACACCTTGCACACTTGAAAATTTGAGTAGAATAGATTCTCGGTGATGTGAGCTACCTCCAACAAGTTTTTGTTGATGAAAATCTTCAACCTCTAGCTCCAAGAGGTCTCCTTGCTTGTATTGGATGTCTCCTAGATTCCAAAATTCTCTGATACCACTGTTGGGGTAAGTATCTCAACCCCTATGCAACGACGAAGCGTGAATGATCTCCACAGATATCCTTCTTTGATCTCTGCACAACCAAAATGCTCTTTCTTAGAGCATATGGAAAATTTTTTTGAATTGTAGCAAACAACAAGCGTTTCCAATGAAACAAATTTTATTCCAAATGGATGCTTACAAAAAGAGAAACAATGTTCATAAGATGAGCTAGTTGAATGCTCACAACTGCTAGTCAAACAGAGACCTCACTTCACTCTAGCAAGCTTTTCTCAAAGAATATTAGAGAATGAATCTCCAAATTCGATTAAAATTAGAGAAATTTAATAGCTACCCAATAACACAAAAGCATAGAAAATCAATAAATAGAGAAGGAGAACCAGCCCTCACAACTCGAAGCAAAATATTCCAACAAAGCCTACACACAAAGAGAGATATCAATCACCCAACTTCACTAAAATGAAGCTTTCTCCCAACCTACTTAGAGAATGCTCCAAAGATTTAGTGAGTCTAAAACAGACTCCAAAATCTATCCAATGAGACAACAACTAAATCAAATGGATACATAAGTAGAGAGAACCAATGCTAACAACTCAGGGGTAGAGAGTTGCAACATTGCCTGCACACACATGTAGATATGCCTACTTAAAGATAACAAAAAAGCAAGCAAGGGGATAGCTTAAGCAAGGAGCTTGCTTATTACAACTCCAACACTTAATGCTCACTTTACATCAACTAAAACTCCAAGAAGATGGCACAAAAGAAGTTGGGATACATGCTCCTTTTATATTGGGAAGTGTGCCCCTAAAATCTAGGAACTACCTTTCCAAATCAACCTCCTAAATTCGAGGACTTAGTTGAGATGAATTGGGGAGTGGTTGAGTGATTTTTCTTGATGGAATCTTCTAGCTTTTGGCTTACTAAGTTTGCTTCACATGTCTATGATTGATTTCCCACTAATCTTTAGCTTAAGGCTTGCCTTTTCAGAATACACACATATACACACATACACATACACACACATATACATACACAGAGATACACACACGCATATGCATACACACACATACACATATACACACATACACATATACACACATACACACACATACATACATATGCATACATACACACACATGCATATGCATACATACATACACACATGCATATGCATACATACATGCACACATGCATACACACACATACACATGCAAATGCATATGCATAAACACACATACACACATGCATACACATATACACATGCACATACACACACAAACACACATATATATACACATGCATACACACACATACACACACATACACACATATACACATACACACATATATACATACCCATACACACATATGCATACACACATACACATACACACATACACATACACACACACATACACGCACATATACATACACACATACACATAAATGCACATATACATACACACACATAGACATACACATACACATATACACACACATGCATACATACACACACATGCATGTGCATCCACATAGAAACATATACACACATATGCATACACACACATACACACACTCAAACACATATACGGACATACAAACATACACTCACATACACACATATACATACACATGCATACACACACATACACACATATACATACACACATATACATACACATATATATGCATTACATACACACACATACATGTACACATACACATGCACATACACACAGATATACATACACACACATAGACACACACACACATACACATATACACACACATACACACACACATACATACATACACATGCATATGCATACATACATACACACACATACACATACACACACATATGCATACACACACCTACACACACATACACATATACACACATATACACATATACACACACATACACTCACATACACACATATACATACACATGCATATGGACATACACTCTATCCCGAGTAGAAGGGCATCACAAAGCATGTTGCCACTACTTTAATGATAGAAGCAATAAAAGAAGGTCTCATTGAAGAATATTGAGGAAATGGTTGAGATGTCCCAAGAGGATATTTTTAAACACGTGGGGTTGATTCTTTGGCTTAGACATATATTAATAGGAGTGATTGCACAACACTTAATTGTAGGATAATCGTTTATATATTTTGGTTGTGATGTGCGTGAAAACACTTAGGACTGCCATGATACTTTTTTCTCTCTTTAAGAGGTTTTTTTCACTAGGCTTCTACATATGCCTTTAACCCTAATGGATCAGTTATCTTTGTACAGTCATTTGGTAATACACTCAATATTGCGTGTTGTGCTCCAAGCTTCTTCTTCTTCCTTCTGTTGTTTGTGTGCTTCTGTAGGCCTCAAACTCCAACAATTGGTATAAAAGCAAGTTGCCACCATCTAGGGTGTAGTCAACTCCAATTGCAATCTCAAAATCATATGAAAATTATTGAGCATACTTAGGCTAATTAGGAATTCAAAACAGCTTCACTATGCGATGTTGAAATTTTGATCTGAGCTTGTTTTTTGGCCTCCGAACGCAGTATCGTAGCCATGGTTGAAAGCAATGATGTATTCCATATGTTGGCTGTTTAGGACAATTTGGATGGTACCAATTACCCATTATGGGAATATATGATGCGTCATGTATTGGTAGCAAAAGGACTGTGGAATATTGTGTAGGGTGTTGAAAAACGACCTACTACACCTACAAATATAGTTATTGAATGTGATGTAGAAGGCATTGTAGATGATGATCTTAAAATTCTTATTTGTGCTCTGGTTCCCACTACACCTACTATAGAGCAAATTTGATGGGATGATAGAGATTCTCAAGCACATGCATTGATAGATTTTTCTATCAAACTTGCCATTATCCATCATATTCACTCTTGGAAAACAACAAAGGATGCTTGGGATACACTTAACATTTTATACTAGGCAAGAAATGAGGATTGTGTTGCTTATCTCTGAAAAATAGTTGGAGAGTGAGCATATGAATGAAGGAGATTCTATGGACAATTTTTTGACAAAGATTAAAGATTTGAAAGAGCAATTGATTCTACTCTTCGTTTGATAATGAAAGGCAATCCAAATGCCTTGGAATTTGAGGAATTAGTCTTTGTTTTGTTGCAAGAAGATAAGTTTAGGTAGAATAGATCCATTATGCATGTTGCGGATCAAACTTTCTTAGCTAGTCAGAAGGGCAAAGGTAAATGATGCTCGTCTACTAGTAAGCAAAAATTTGCTAATTTTGTAGAGTCAAAAAGGGAAGATAAAGACCAGAAGAAAATAGAAAAGAAGAAATAGTTCTTAAAATACTATAAAGGAAATGATCATGTCCTAAAGAGTTATCCAAAACTAGATACAAAAGAGGCAAAGAATAAAGAGGCTAGAATGGTTGTTGCAGAGGCCTCTACACCTAAAATAGATTCTTCTAATCTTGCACATAATGAAGAATGGGCATTTACTATTATTCATAGCTATGGCCCATCTTCTAATGAACAGTGTATCTCTATAGTAGACTTAGACATTTGGTATTTTGATAGTGGGAAACCAAACATATTACCTTGCAATGTAGTTTTTTAAGTTTAGTTCACCCTGCCCCTATAGGGAAAGCTATCAAATGCACTTACAAATCCTCTTATCTTGTAATAGGAGTTAGTAAGATCATTTTGACTACTATTGATGGTAGTTCTTTCACATTGTCAGATGCTTTGTTTATGCCGAGGTTTAAGAAAAGTCTATGGTTAGTTTTATCATTAGCCAAGATCTGGTTGGTTGTCAAATTTGTTGATGGTAGATGTACAATTCATGATATGTCAAATGGTGATGTTATATTCTTTGGCATTTTATGTCGTGGGTTGTATAAGCTCATAAACTATGCAAAATTTATGAATGATTCAACATGTGAAGTACAAGATTCTCAGGCTATCTCATATGCAAAGCTAGTTTGCTATGCCTATAGAAATTCAAAATGGTGTCCTCTCTGCCCAAACTTGAGGCACCTGGTAATCATGTCTTTGGAGGCTATATTTTGGGAAAAATGTAGCGTTCCTCATTCCCAAAAGGTGGTTCAAAATGAGCTACTCAGAAATCGCACCTTGTTTAGAGTAATGTCTATGGTCCTATGCAGACACCTTCTTTTGGGAACTACCTTTACTTGGTGAATTCCATTGATGATTTTTCTAGGCATGCATGGGTGTATCCATTGAAAGCAAAGTCCAAAGTGTTTATGTGCTTCAAGCAATTTTTGCTTTTGGCTGAAAATCTATCAACATGTAAAATGGGCACCCTCTGTTATAATCAATGGGGAGTACATGTCTTCTAATTTTAATGCATTTCTTTCTGAATGTCGGATAAAATATCAATGTACAATGCTATATAGACCTCAAAAGAATGGAGATGCTAAAAGAAAGAACATGTTTCTTATGGAGATGGCAAGGTGTATGGTCAAAAGTTAGACTTTACCACATAGCTTCTGGCTTGAAATTGTTATCTATGAATCATATGTACTTAACAGGTGTCCCACCAAAGCACTACAATCTATCACTCCATATATGCAAGCCATATGTTTCTCATTTGCATGTCTTTGGCTGTCATGCATATGCATTAGTGCTTGAACAAAAATGTTAAAAATCAGATGAAAAAGTAGTGAAATGTATTTTGGTTGGATACCATTCTAAAATCAAAGGCTACCATCTGTATTATCCGTAGAACAAACACATCTTGGTTAGCCGTAATGTTGTTTTTGTGGAAGATGCAATTCGTCAATTACTTTCATGTACTAAGGAGACATCAGTTAGCTCCAAGGATGTGTGTGACACTTTGTTTCCTTTTTTTATAGGTGGAGAGTCAAGTGTTGGTCCAAATGAGGTGATTTCTCATCCTTTACATGTTTCACATGATGATGCAAATCATTCCATTTTTTATGTACATTTACATGAAGCACTTATTGATGAGAGGGGTGATATAGAGGAGGCAAAAACTATGCCCAAATGATTGATGCAGGCTTTGGGAGATAACAAATCATATGTAGCTCCTGTTGGGGTTTGCAAAATCAACACATCACAAATAAACTTTCAAATTTATTAGATTATACACACTGGTCTTCGTTAAACAGAGAATCTTCCGTCAGCAAGCTTTCATTCTAGTACTCCGTCAAAAAATCCTTATCTTCATCATAACACTCTACATAATGAATAGAGATTCACGCAAAAGACTAAACTTATATGAGTTATGACTCCTGTCAACATTCTTTACGCATCAAACACATTCTTGTAAGAAACATTCGCTAGAAAAGACTTCAGATTACAGAGAATATATATATTATTTCGAATACAAGAAATCTACTTCCGAGTTTCATTCTTTCTAGAACACACATCTTGCTGTTTTTGACTTTATGAAGTGTTTCCTACTTCCTTCAACCACTTCTTGATTTCTCCACACACGTCAAGCGTAACGTCTTCCCGTTCTTATGACATCCATGCGAACTCCGATGTAACCATCTGCTAAAAATCTGATGCACCAAAAATAGACATTCGACTAAGTAATGTCTAAATTTAACAATCTTTCATAATTCAAATTAGCCATTTATCCTCCACATTTACCTATCCTAAACACCTGGCACAACCCGGTGGGGAATTTTGTCAAAAATTAGACTCGAATTTACAATCCCTTGATCATATAAAATTATTTCCTTTGATTGTTTAGAATTAGCCACCTCTTTTGCTCCAACCTCTTGATTCTGTATCACTTTCAGATCTTCCCCAATATCTTTCTGTTCCTCCTGGAATTTCATTGAACAAAATAATAATTATTGTTGCTCAACAATTGCATCCATCTTCTATTCCAAACCCTTTTGCAACAATTTCTCCTGCAACTCTTTAATTGATTGCTCATACTCCTTAATCTGCTTCTGATATTCATCAACTAGATACTGTAATTCCTTCTCATACCTCGAAACAAAACAATTCTGTACCTGCTCAATCTGAATTCTACACAAGGTTTGCCAACGACTTTGAATTACCTTCCATATTTCTTGAACATATTTCTGCACCTGCTACTTCAATACTCCAACATCCGACTCTGTCATTAAAACTGCATTAAATTCCACTTCCTCATTTTCCAATGTTTGCTTCTCTAATGACAACAATGCTTCCAACCGAGATCTAAGTACTACAGCTTCTGTCTGCAAATTTGCATTCAATGTAGAAAAACCATTCATCTCATTTTCAATTTTCTCCTATATGATGCTCTTCCACTCATCAAATTCTTGTAATGACCGCTTTACCTTCGACAACTCAATTACTTGCTGCACTTTACTTTGTTGTTTGTACTCCTCCAATGCCTGCACTTTCTTATTTACCTCTTCCTGAAGTAATTGTACTCGCTTCTGTAAGAACTGATAACTCTCTTTATCAGCAGAGTCCTTAGCTTGCTCAAACTTTTTCAATTGTTCCTCCTGCCAATCTAAAAAAACAAAAACCTCCTGCATTTTCTCCTTCATACTCGATGCATCAAAACCTTTTCGCAGTATTGATTGTTGCTTAACCTCTTCTTCCTTTTACTCTCCATTGCCGAGAACTGCACATCTAACTTTCTCTTTTTAGATAATATAAATGTCTTACCTATTATCTTTGTCTGCTCTGCACAATTCAGAATCTGCAACAACTCACATCATTTAGAATCTGTGCTTTATGATCAGTCTGAATCGTTTGCATTATCGATGCCAATTCTTTTGCCGTATATCTCGCCTTCAGCAAATCTTTACACATCTCATGCGCTCCTTCCAATTCTTTGCCGATTACCTGCACTTGACCCCTAATTCTTGATTCATCAGCTTGAACTTTGGTCTCCTTAGGACTTGACAGCCCTTGACTATCCGTTTGCTGCACAAACTGAAAGAGTGCTGCTAGATATGCTGACATACAATTGTTCACCAATGTTTTTCGCTTATCTACCATAAAAATTTTCTCATGCATGTGCTCATACAGCCAGTGAGCCCAACTTACACTACCATTCGATTCAGCATAAGCTAATGGTGCAAAATTTTCTCTTGACATGTAATCATATTTAATAATAAAACATAATCTTTCTAAGTACCACTTTAGTTGCTCCCTACATGCATACATTGCATTTTTCATCATATAGTATTGCATTCCTCCTTCCCTTTTGCCAAATTCCTTCCTCAATGACTCCTCTGAACACTTCAGAATAACTACATCCTTGTAAATTGGTAATTTAGACACCTCTACCACTAACTCAGGTGAAAACTCAAGCCAAAACTTTACCTGTAATGTCAACTGTCCCTTCATCTTCTTCAGAATCTCAAGCTGACTTTTGGCATAGTAATTGCATCGCCATTGTGCCCACGGCAACGTTGCAAACTGCAATAAACCTATTTTGTGGAGCCAAGCTAAATTAATAGGAGAATGCATATCAATTTCTACCTTAAAATCCGTAAACGGATCCATGACAGTCTGCATAAACTTCATTGTTGTGGATGGCGTTGAAGTCTCCTCCACCTCATCTTGAAGCTGGCTATCACTCTCCTCCGTTTTTGTGTCCTCCTTGCACGACACTAATTCTCTTCTTTTACACTGCGCCCTCATGACTTCTACCTCCTGAAATGATACACTAGAACTTGTGAGGAACATCACCTTTGGAGCCATAATATAGAACGCAACATGCAGGTACAAATAGTGCGAACTTTCAAATCGCCTTTGAGCTGCAAACTTTGCGTACTAGATCACGTGCCCACACACACAACTACATAATGTTTGAGTATAAGTTAGCTTAAAAATCATTAAGCTCATCCTTTCACACATTTCCATGCTATGAGTAAAAATCGTTCTACACATACAGTTAGTTGCATTAAAACTCATGCACCAATCGAGAATAATCAAGTGAACTCTCTTCCCATTCATATTGCATTTTTCGATCCATGTACATACAATTTCCCCCAAAACTTCGGATACATGATATTGCTGACTACCTGCTACCACCATTGTCCATGCATCATGAGTTACATCCCTTGCTGCATCTGAATATTCCTCTGCTAGTTTAGTCCAATTCACGAACACTTCCTTCTTCTTTGTATGCCGATAAACAACTTCTAACAAGATTGTGAACCTGTGATTATACCATATCCCCCAATGGATTCGTAAGAACGTGCTTAATGCCATTTTCGACCAAGTACAATCAAGGAAACATGTTACCAAGGACGAAAATGCAGATAAATAAGCCTTCTTGCTCCTGTGATCAGTCATGCTAATAGTATGTCTTTCAGAATTAACCGTTGCTTGCACTACATTAGAAGATAACCAATCCAAATGTGGCAGCTGCCCTTGAAATTTCATTAACCGAAATCCATTGATCGGTTTCTCAATTCTGGTGTCGAATACATCTGCCAATGGGAAAGTTCCTTGCCCTAAATCTTGCACAATCTGATATGGACCTTGATATCTCAATGTAAACTTTCCGGGATGTGGTCCAAGCTTAGAATTATACACCATTACCCAATCTCCTTCCTTAAATAACTTAAACTTCACATTCTGATTCACCCAAGCATGTCTTCGTCTTT
Organism: Ceratopteris richardii; assembly: GCA_020310875.1. Classification (NCBI taxonomy): domain Eukaryota; kingdom Viridiplantae; phylum Streptophyta; class Polypodiopsida; order Polypodiales; family Pteridaceae; genus Ceratopteris; species Ceratopteris richardii. Next base: position 137,435,227 of record CM035419.1, read on the forward strand.
GAATTACCTCAGTAATGTACACACTTACCAAACGATCTTCTTCCAACTGCAAAAGATATTTGTTTCTATGCTTAACTAATAAACTCGGAGACATCTTTTCCGTTGTGATTCACAAACTTGGAACCACAAATTCCATGGGTACTACTGCCTCCAATCCATATACCAATCAAAATGGAGTCATACATGTTGTCACTTTGAATGCTGTTCTAAATGACCACAAGGTTGAGTCAAGTAATAAATCCCAATTTTTTTGATTGTCATGCACAAGCTTCTTAAGAATACGCATTAATGTTTTATTTGTACTTTCAGCCTGACCATTCACCTATGGATGATATGCGGTAGACTTTTTATGCATAATCAAATGGGTTCGTTTTAATTCTGAAATTACTTCATTAAGGAAATGCACACCTCTATCACTCACTAACTCAATAGGACACCCAAATCTGGTCATAATATTATGATAAACAAATTTTGCCACACTTGCTGCCTTATTATCTTTCAATGCCACTGCTTCCACCCACTTTGTACAATAATCCGTAGCTACTAAAATATATCTGTTTCCACGCTGAGTAATTGGTTTGATAGGGCCCACAAAATCCATACCCCACTTTTGGAACGGATCCAATGGTAAAATCGGATGATCAGACATCCTATCTGTATTGCTAGGTTGGCCCATCTTCTAACAAATCACACATCTTTTTGCATACTCATGCGCATCCTTTAACACAGTAGGCCACCATAACCCTGCTTGTAATACTTTCTTTCCCATAATATCCCCCGACAAATGATCTCCTGCTAGACCTGAATGTGCCTCTTGTAACGTGGCTGGTTGTTCAAATTCTGGTACACACCTCCTAATAACCTGATCCACCCCTTTTTTATATAATTCACCGGCTATGATCAAGTAGGGCCTGCTTCTCAGTGCAAATCTACTTCTTTGATCAAGTGAAAAATGTTGTGGTAATGACCCATTCGTTAAAAATACCAATAATTGATCATACCAAGAATCTGGTTCAGCAACCTGTGCATTAAACAATTCTGCATCAGGGAATTCATCATTGACACCCGAAGGTGTCAATAGTCAGCCATTGCGTGCTCCTTGCCTAGAGTATGAACAATCACAAAATCAAACTCTTGCAATAAAAGCATCCACTTGGCTAATCTTCCTGTCAACAAAGGCTTCTTAATCAAATATATCAACGCCTGGTGATCTACATGAAAAACCACCTTATTGCCCAACAAATAATTTATTGAGAGAATATACCATTGCTAATGCTTCCCGTTCAGTCACCGGATAATTCCTTTCGGCTGAACACAATACCCTACTAGCATAATATACGGGTCTAAACCATCCTTTCTCTTTTTGCTGCATCAAAACTGCTCCAACTGCCACATCCTATGCATCAACAAATATGTGGAAGGGCAATGACCAGTCTGGTGGTTGCAAAATTGGTGCTACGGATACCATCTTCTTCAAGAGTTAAAACTGTTTTTCTTGAGCATCCGCCCATACAAATGGAACATCCTTTTTTGTCAAATGTGTAAGCGGTAAAGAAATATTAGCCAAATATTGTAAGTATTTGGAATGCCACTTAATATGACCCACAAACCGCATTACTTCCTTTACATTCATAGGTGCCTTTGTTGTCCTAATAGCTTCAATTTTCTTAACATCGATGGCCATGCGTTGTTCAGAAATGACATGTCCGAATAAAATACAACTTCTAACTGCAATTACACTTTTGAATGGATTTAACACCATCTTAAACTGTCGACATCTGTCAAAACATAATTTTAGATGCTGCAAATGCTGAACCATCTTACCAAAAACAAAAAAATCATCCACAAATACCTGCATAAACTCTTGTAGGTAAGGTTCGAACACTTTATGTGCCACATAATTAAATGATGGTGGTCCATTCTTCAACCCAAAACTCATAACTTTGAACACATAAGCACCAAACTCTATGATAAATGCCGTTTTATGCCGATCCTCTTCAACGACACTAATTTGATTGTACCCTGAAAACCCATCCAAAAAATTGTACATCTTGTGTCTTGCTACTGCATCCAATACGGCATCACAAAACGGCATAGGAAAAGGGTCAATAATTGTTGCCGCATTCAACTTTCCATAATCCACACAAATTCTGAGTTTCCCATTCTTTTTGGGGACTACAATTATAGGAGAAAGCCAAGTCACTTGATTAACAGGTTTAATAAATCCGACAGCCAATAGTTTATCACTTTCTTCTTTCACTTGCTTAGCAAAATTTGGATTCATCCTATACCGCTGCTGCGCAACCGGCACTGCATCCGTCTTCAAATTAATCTGATGTTGATGTAAATCTGGATCTATGCCCTTAACCTGAGAATAATCCCATGCAAATATGTCTACATAATCTTTCAACAAACAAACAAGATCTTCCATAAACCAACCATCAATGGCCTTACTAATTCTCACCATCTTAGGTTCAATTTCGGTTCCTATATTGACTACCTGAAGCTCTTCCACATTTACCCTTGCTTAACCTGCATACTTCTGGTCATATATCCGTTCAGCCAAACATATTACTTCTTTTTCCTGTTGTTCTAACTTTTGTTGCATTGGAGTCTCCATAGTTGGATTTGCTTGCAAATTTTTTTCCTCTTCGTCATCTTCTAACTCATCCGCCAAATTAATAGTCTGAGCCATCAGTGGTTTATCCTGCACCGACATATTCCTTCTTCCTCGCATAGGGATTATCACCTGATTTTTCCCTTTTTTGATCATTACTACATTCAAATCCCAATCTTGCTTAACTTGCAACCTTGAACCAAGGTCTTCCTAACAACATTTTGTATGGATAAGCTGACTCAGACATCCTAATGACCACAAAATTTACCATAAATGACATTCCGAAAATAATGATCTGTTGCTACTTCAGAATGCCCATAGGTTGAACTCGAGTTTGGTTCGCCATCTTCACTTGAAACGGTGCCGGAGCCGATGCCCCTTTCCCCATCTCTTTAAAAATGTGCTCAGGTAATATATTCACCCCTAAGCCCCCATCAAGCAACACCTCATCAAATCATCTTTGCCCAAACTGTACCTGAATTACTGGCACGACAAAATCTACATCCGCTGGATCAATATTATTGGCCGATGTTGAGGATACCGACCTAAGTATTGGCTCAGAATGCTGACCAATCAGCTTCTGCAATAATGTCTCCCGAAACTTTGGTACCAAAGATAATAACTGGTCTAAAGACAACTGTAATGGTGAGTTAATGATTACCTCAAACCAATCCTTATCTGCATCTTGCTTGGTTGCAATCTCGTTTTCAGTGGTTATTGATGGTACCATGCCCAAATCCTGGTCTTCTTTAGCAGGTTCTATAATTTTCACTTGTTTGTGCTATTCTTGCTAAACCTGTTTTTGCACTTTGTCCCTAACCTGTCGTTGTTCTTGCCAATTAATCGGACTTTTGTTTTTGGACCTTGTGAACGCCAACACTTCCACATCTTTTGCTTTCCCACATTGCTTACAATCACAACACCACTGAGAGTCATGCTTTGCATTTAGCATATCTGATGAACTGTGAGCTACCTCCTTTCCATACTGCGGTTCTGGTAACTCAATGACTATAGCATTGGCTTAAGCAGCTTGCTGTCCCTGTTGTAGTTGTTGTCCCTATTGATTAGGCTGATTATACCGAATTATTGGTATACCCCTTTCTTCTCGATCTCTTACCCATAATGGACAATTAGGTCCAATCCAATGATCACGCACTGAACAATACCCACACGACATCACTCTTTGTGGTCGCCCATGTCGATACCTTGCTGATTATATCCTTGTTGATTTCCCTGATCTCCCCATAAGGGTCTTGCTTGCTGCTGCCTCTGAAAATTTCCTCTCGCTTGCACCGGCATAGCCTGATTGGCTTCCACATCAGTATTATTTCTATTTTCTTGCCGTGAACTTTGCCCTCTATTCTTGGGGTTGTACCAACATTGGTTTGTTGTATGTCCACTTTATCACAAATATCACAAAATCTCCTTTCCTTTGGAGTTACAATGGAATATCCATGTCTTTTTAACTTACTAATCCATGCTTCCTCTTTACTTTGCTTAGCCTTATGCTTGCGATGGCTACTCCCTACTACTTCTTCATCTTGGGTATCCGAGTCAGAATCATTTGAACTTTTTTCTGACTCCAATTCTGAATTAGAGTCAGCCTCTGAATTAGAATCCGAATGTCTCTTTTTTGCTCATCCAAATCTTCTTTCCACACGTGCAGTTGCTAACACTAATACATCAAAGCCATTTGCAACACTTGCAACCGCATGTCTAATTGTGCTTCGTAATCCTTTCAGAAAATATCCTGCCAACATCTCATCAGTAGGTCTTTCCTTACCTTGCAATCATTCCATTAAAGTCCTGAACTTCTGAGCATAATCTTCCACTAACATGTTTTTTTGTTTGATAGCTCTCAACTTCCATAACACATCGGAAGGAGTCTTCTCTTTTCTAAATCATTGCAAAAATGCTATTTTTAATGCATCATATGTAGCAAAATGAGCAATACCATATTGACTGAACTAGCTCATAGCTCGCCCTTCCAACGTGGCAGCAAATTGCTGGAGCTTAATGTCATCCCCATAGATAGGTGGGTATCCATTAGCTGTCCATTTTATCTCAAATTGACCAATCGCCCCTGCAAGTGGGTCAAACTGGAGTCGTCTTCTTACTCCTACAGTTGCTTCTATTAGGATTAGCGCTCCAAGTATACTGCCCACTAACCTTACCTCTGTTGCACTTGTGTCCCTGTTCCTCTTCAGTTTCCAGATTTGCTTCCTCCTCGGCTTCGTACTAGTCTTGTAGCAGATTTCGAGACGCTTATATTAACAAACCAAAACTTGGATATATCTTTGGCACAAAAAGACAAAACAACATGCAGCACCTATGTGATAGTGCATTCAGAGGTCGAAAGGAGCTCAGATCGCGATTTTGGCACCACGTAGCAAAACTGTTTTGATCTACTAATCACCTTAATTAAGTATGCTCACCAAATTTTGTGCGATTCTAAGATTGTGAATGTACAAAGATGAGTAACCCGTTAGGGCTATAGCCGTATATCGAAGCTGGGGAAAAAACCTCTTGAAGAGAGAAAAAAGTGCCCCGAAGATCCTAGTGTGTTCACACACATCACTACCTACATATATCACCTTGTACAATAGTTAAGATACAAAGTGAATCGAGATGATATTTTGAAAAGCGTAGAAAGCTCCATGGTCTTTTAACGCATTATGTGATGTGGGTGAGTGCCTTAATATATAGATTCTAGGATGAAGTCCATCAAAAACGTCATTTTTGGGATAAATAATTCCAAATTCAAATAGGACATTTTTCATGGCTTTCACAACATGGCTGAAAAATGTGACACGCGTTGTTTATAAAGTCCCCAACAGGTCTTGAATGTGACATCTAATAGAAGATGACTTCCTTCCTGAAGCCCAATTAATCGTTTCTATAGAGATTAAGCTCTACCTGTTAATCAATAAAAGAACGAAGAAAATGAAATGAACTAGATCAAAATCCAGAAACACACACACACACACACACCCCAACACACACACATATATAACCTAGACAGTTCTGAACTTATAACAAGCATTAGCTTTTCAATATTCCCTCTGTACTGAAAAAACTAGACTCTATTGCATTACAGTGGAGTACATACAAAATTACTATCTAAACGGTGTATTACAAGAGAATGATGAATATAAACTGTTTATTACAAGAATTGCACTCTAGTTTATTGCAAAGGTGACTCGAAATGCTTGAGTGAGATATCTATAAAAGAGCTGACTCAAGAATAATAAACTAAGGTGACTCAAGAACAATAAACTAAGGCGACTCGAAATGCTTGAGTGAGATATCTATAAAAGAGCTGACTCAAGTGACAATGGACATAAGAGATATTAGGAAGCAGGTGTCCATAGGTATGGGAAAACGATTTTGGAGCTACAAGGTCTCTTTTCCTAGCCACATTTGTAAGGACAACATCAGAATATTGTCTAATACATCATGAGGGTGGGCCTAAAGAGATTATTACTTTAAGGTTGAAAATTGATCCGAGAAGCACATGCTATCGTTCTTGTCTAATGAGAACCCCACATAACCATCGAGAAGACTAAGGAACTGCTAAAACAAGTCCATCTATATTTTAGAACGCTCCATGACTATTCACAATGGAGAACTTCGGCCACTGTTCTGCTCTCTGTGTGAATAGTCTTTCCATTTTTTCTTTTTTTCTTTTTTAAATAAAAGGAAGTTCGGCTTTAGCCTACTCTCCCGGACTTGTATTAATTTAAAAAAGAAAAGTACAAGTGAAGGGGACTAGTGCCTACGAGACCTCCCAAATCCCATAGACCAAGGGTAGGTTTTACAGGATTTAGATGGCATTGCAAAGAAGGTTAATCACCTTCTCATCACCCTCGTGCGGGGCCTACTCATCAACAAGTCTTTCAATTTTCTTTTTTTTTTAAATAAAGGAAGTTCGGCCTTAGCCTATTCTCTTGGACTTGAATTAATTAAAAGAAGAGTACAAGAGAAGGGGACTAGTGCCCACGGAATCCCCCGAATCCCACAGAGCGGGGATAGCTTTTACAGAGTTTAGATGGCATTACACCGAAGGTAAATCATTCTCTCATCACCCACATGTGGGGCCCACATGCGTTTAAGCTTGTTGTTGATCAAAAGGAGCACTTGATGATGCATAAAAGGGGTTTCTTACAATTAACGATCCTTTTGCCAAGGAGGAATAGTGATTTCTCAATTGACCACTCTTTGAGGAAGTCACCAAAGTTATGAGTACATCTTTCTCGCCAGATCTTCCACAGGACCTTCCCTTTGATAGCATTCCAGAGAGCCGATCGCTTCTTCTAGCAGAGCTTGCTTCCAACTGATATGTTTCTAAAGTCCAATTTTCTTTCGGGCTTTCATGGAAGACCTTGCAAAGTTTACGTGAAGTTATAGAGGAGGTTGATAAACCTCGCATCCCCATCGTGTGGAGCCCACTTGATTTTAAGCTTATTGTTGATATATTGTAGCTGTTTGTGATGTATGAAGAGAGGGTTTTTCTTACAGTTACCAATTCTTTTGCAGAAAAAGAATAAAAACTTCTCGAGCGACCAGTCCTTAGGGATATTGCCAGTCTTTTAATTTTCTTGTTCCGGCTGGAAGTGTAACAATTTAACTCTAAGTTTCAGAGTCCCTATGTGAAATCAGCCATTATTTGCGCAGGTTCTCACATAGATTGACGCATGTATGTATGCATACCTGCACAGTGCACACATGCATATCGGGCTGACCCCTCGATCCGTACCTTCAATTCCGTTGCAGAGAGAGAGAGAGAGAGAGAGAGAGAGAGAGAGAGGGTCGCGCACATGTGCACGTGGAGGGAAGTTGCAAGCTGCAGCTTTTTGTTTGCTTTTAAGTTCATCTTCATGCTTTTCTGATTTTTCGGCTACGTAGGGTCTTTTGATCCCATGAAAAGAGACATTTATATAAAGAGACATTTATATAAAGAGGGAATATCCGCGGTCGAAAGTGAGAATGTATGTGCATGAGAAGACAACCATAGTTAGATGAGAGGTTACACGTATCAGATATGCGTTGAAAATAGAGGCTACATTTCTCATAATATTATCGATTTCTTGGGAATTACGACCAGGAAAATCTTGCACTTACGTTGATGGTGGCCTACTTTATTCAGAGATGCTTTTGGATTTATTAGAAAACATAGACTACATCAAAGAGATAGTGAACCTATGGACTAAAACCTACACCTTTGGATCGAATGCCACTGAAATAAAGCTTACCATTTGGCCCATTTATGAAGCGGGGATTGCATTTCATGGGAACAATACATCCACTTGTATGGAGTAAATACATTTTATTTGCCACTTATTATTGTACCAAATGGATGGAGGAATTAACATTGTAGATGATGTTTTACCAAATGCATGGATTAAATAACATTGTAGATGATAACGCTCAAAGTGTAGCACATTTTCTCTACAAAAAATTAATGATCAAGGAGTGCACTTTATGCACACTTTGTGAGGCATCAGGTTCCGAAATAGACCACTCGAAAAACCACTTTCAAGGTCATTATTGGGCATCCATCTCAAATTTTGGTCGATCATGGTTGTCAATTGATCTCCAGGGGACAAATCTTTTGTCTCTTAGATATTACAATGGGATTCAATGTTTTGATGGGTGAGTGATGGAGCTAAGCTCTTTCTAAGCTCGATAACAAGTTGGCATACTGAAATGGTATGAAGATCAACTTGGCAAGGCAACCTATGGTGGTTAACATGTTCCTTCTTTTTCTCTCTTGCTGGAGACCGAAGGACTAAGAGATTGTCAAATTGTAAATAATTTGTAGAAGCTTTCTCTAGATGGGAGACCTAACAGAAGAGGTGTCCCCAAAATTAAATAGGCTACTTGCATAAGGCAAAAAGATCAAGGTGGTTTGGGTATTCTAGATATTGAAGGAATGACCAATAAAATGGCAGCCAAATGGTCAATTAAAGCTTGGAGCAATAGGGATGCCTCTTCAGCCAAACTGGTTTTTAGAAACAAGAGTGCTCTTAGGCTCATGGGCCTTCTAGGGTGGAAGTTTCTGGATCTTCTCACTCTTTTGTTCTCCCCCTTTCAAATGACTCCTAGAGGCTTGAGCTTAGTTTGCTCCCTATGGAAGGGTTGGAAAAAGGTGAAACAATTTGTCAAGATCATTGAAGATTGGAAATGGGCTGGCAGTATTAGACAAATGGATTCAACCTCCTTCCCTATCAAGGGTATTAGAGGTGTTGAGTCTTGGAACCTCCAAAAAGCTAGAAAACTTTGGAATAAAGATTTTTGTTTGTGGAAACACCTCTAGAATCAATAAACATGCCAATGGCTTAGATTTGAGGACATTGATGCGATTAGGAGTGTGGACTATGAAGAATGGTGGCTGTTGTCGAGTAGATTCGATGCTTGGGAGTGCTCAAGGACTTGCCTCCTTAATGGGCATGACTCCCCTCTCCTTGAGGGTCTTAGATGGCCCAATGGCAAGAGTCTTGATAAAATTATGAGATTCAAGAAGAATGTGGACTTTAATGTCATGCTTAATAGGAGATGGTGTTTGTATTGGTCAAGTTCTAGGTGGGATTTCAAGTTCCGATCCCTTTGGCATCCCCTCATCAAGGTTTAAAAATCAATTCTTATGTGGCATATCCTCCACTAGGGAATTTGGAACAATGTAAAAGCTAACAAACTTTGCCGAGCCCCTCCATGGTGTAAGTGATGCCTTCATGGCAATGAGGGCATCTCTTCTTTTCATGCCCGAAGTCAATGTCGATCTAGTGGGCCATTGGGAGAATCATGTTGCTATAGGGACAAATCAACTGGAAGCAAGCATTATTGGGTGAAGTGATTGGTTGTTCCTAAGCATTGTGGAATGATATGAGAGATGAGACCTATAGAAGATCTGAAAAGAAAGATGTGTTGCAAACTTTGGTAGTCCTCCTAAAGAATGGTCAATCAAAAAATCTATTTTCCTTTTAGGCAAAATAATTTCCAATTGTAAGAAGCCCCCACCTTTTAGACATCATAGAGTGTTTTTTCTTGAGAGCAACAAGATTAAAAGCAAGTGCCCCCCCCATGAGAGGGACGAAAGGTTTATCAACCTTCTTTGTAATGTTTTCTAGAAAGTTTTAAGAAACTCCTACTTTATGGAATTCAGGGGTCCCATGGGTGCTAAGCCCATTCACTTGTATAATTGTTCCTTCTATTAACTAAAGTTTGGGAAAGTAGACTATTGCCGAACTTAAAAAAAAAAGAAAGAAGACTTAATTCAATTAATGTGGTGAGGGCCACATGGAGCTTACATGGAAGATGTAATACAAAAGAGAATCAACCAACTCAATGAGCTTCAGGATTTCAACTCGACATCGATATGCCCTTAAAAATTTTTCTCGAGTATCCCAATATCTACACCATAGTTGTTACAATGCACTTTATAGTATGCATGGCCACATTATAGTATTTTGCAAAAGAAGTCTTCTTGGAGAAAATCCATGCATTTTAGTTTACTCATTAATCACGAGAATTAACCAAACCATTGGCATATCATCAAGTATTATGATTTTCTGTTCTCTCAGTTTTTGTTTTCCTTCTTTGATCTGTTGACTCCGTTGTCCCACGACACACACACATGCACCTACACCCTTCAAAAAATTTATGAAAGTTCATCAACGTAGAAATTGATGCCATGCTCATCAATGTGACATCACATCTAAACAAGTCTCATATGAAGCAAAAGTAGGACCTCTTTCAAGTCCGTATTCTAAAGACTATTTCAATTAACCACGGAGCTCACCCACAAATCACACGTTTAGCAGATGGAATAATGTCTATTAAGTTGGACAAAAAGCAAGGAATAAGAGTTTTGTCCTTCTTAATGTAAGCTTTGCAAGGTCTTCCATGAAGGCTTGGAAAGAAAATTAGACTTCAAAAACATATCAGTTGGAAGCAAGCTCTGCTAGAAGAGGCGATCGGTTGCTTCGCGTCTCTTTGGAACGCCATTAGAGGGAAGGACCTATGTAACTTTGCAAGGTCTTCCATGAAGGCTTGGAAAGAAAATTAGACTTCAGAAACATATTAGTTGGAAGCAAGCTTTGCAAGGTCTTCCATGAAGGCTTGGAAGAAAATTAGACTTCAGAAACATATTAGTTGGAAGCAAACTCTGTTGGGAGAAGCGATGGGTTCCTTCGCGTCTCTCTGGAACGCCATTAGAGGGAAGGTCCTATGGAAGACCTGGTGGGAAACATGTGCTCATAACTTTGGTGACTCCCCCAAAGAGTAGTCGATTGAGAAATCAATGTTCCTCCTTAATTGTAAGAAACCCCCTTTAGGCATCATCTAGTGCTCCTTTTGATCAACAACAAGCTTAAAGCTATGTGGGTCCCGCATGCGGGTGATGGGAGGGTGATTTACCTTCTGTGTATTGCCATCTAAACTCTATAAAAGCTACCCCGCTCTATGGGATTTGGGGGATCCCATGGGCACTAGTCCCCTTCTCTTGTACTTTTCTTTTAATTAATTCAAGTCCGGGAGAGTACGCTAAGGCCAAACTTCCTTTATTTAAAAAAAAAAGGTAAGAATTGCACAAAGATTTCAAAGAATATGAAAAAGAGAGAAAGAAGGGCAGAAATAAGAATGCAACTAGGGAAAAGAGGATAAAAGGCAAGCATGGAGATTCGGACCTCAAGGGCCGTTAAAAGAGCTCTTTTGTATTTTGTCTTTTCACGGAAATAATCTCTCTTTCATAATATCCAAGAGTTCTTCAAGTCTTTGGAAAAGCTAAGTCTATTCTCAAAACTAGGTTGGTCATGTGAGTGTGACTAAGATCTCATGTAGTATAAAGGGAGAAATGGCCCTTCTTTTTTAAGGGATACCTTTTCCTTCTGGCAATCTCGCTTGAAGTATCTTGCACAAGATATTTCTTGATTTTTTGAAAATCTTTACTCTTCCTTGGATGAATGTGAGCGTGGATTGTGGCTTCTCATACCCCTAATAACTCATCACAATTGTAGATTTTTGTCTTTCTTTGTACTTATGTTCTCCGATAATGTGAATTTCAGTTCTATCCTCTCCATCTTCTTCGTGTTGATGTATTTGGGGTAGAGGTGTGTGTTGTTACTTCTCAGCAAATTCTCGCAAGAGATCCCTCAATATGAAGAATCAAAGATGGTTGCGTGCACAACTCACCTCCCATCTTTTATATCCTCTTCCACCCAAGATAGTAATGCTCTCGAATGCTCTAGTGTGGACATATGGCCATCATGCACACTCATTCTCATTACCCCTTAGGTACGTTAGGATACCCCCAGGCTAGGGACCTTGGCTAACCTTAGCCCTTGTCCCACACACACATATAGTGATCTCTATAAATTGATGTCTAACACTCTCTCCCCCTTTTAAGATCATTTTCCATACTCAACAATGGGTGAAAGCACTTGTGAACTAGAGATTCTGATTCCCAAGTAGAATTTATAAGGAGTAATCTTCTTTAGGCTGCTACATACTCATGGATGACACAATTTCTCAATAGTTTCTTTCTCATATCTAGTATTCTACTTAGGGAGTTATCTGTGTTGTCACTTTCCTACAAATAAACAATACATTATCCTTCCTTGAAATTCATTTTCTAAGTTTACATACATGAAACACTAGATGGAATCTACAATCTAGAGGAAGCTCTAATAGATATATATGCAACATAACCAAGCTTCTTAACTATCTTCCAAGGTCCACAAAACTTTCGTAAAATCTTAGTGCACTTCCCATGTGTATAATGAAGTTGATCTTGCTAGTACATGAAGAGAAACTCTGTCTCCCTTTTCAAAGACTCTAGGAGATCTCTTCCTATCTGCATATTCTTTTGCCCTATCAGCTCATTGTTGCATCTTAAATTTAGCTATTCCTAAATTTTCTTGGAGGTTTGCTAGGAACTTTGAAGCACTAGGACATTTCTTTGGCATTCCTATTATTGGGGGCAATATGATTCATGCTATAATTCATCTCGAAAGGAGACATTCTAGTGACTTTATAAGGTCTATTATTATAAGCAAACTCTACTACTGGAAAATAACTATCCCAATCTATCTGCCTTTTAGACACATATGCTTTCAACATGTCCTCTAGAATATGATTAACCCTCTTGTTCTCATCATCTATTTGTGGATGGTCACTACTATGCATTTTCAATGACACTTTTAGCTTGTCAAAGACAAACTTCCAGAACTTCCCCATGAATCTAATATCCCTATATGAAACTATGGATGTCGCTAGCCCATGCAATCTGAAGACATGATGGATAAAGAGCTCTGCTACCTGTGGAGCTTCTATTGTGTCATGTGTGGGTATAAAATGAGCCATCTTGCTCATTTTTTCTACGTCTACTAGGAGAGCATCCAGCTTCCTTTGGGTCCATGGTAGTGGGACCTCTTTCAAGTCCGTATTCTAAAGACTATTTCAATTAACCACGGAACTCACCCACAAATCACACGTTTAGCATATGTAATAATGCCTATTAAGAAGGACAAGAAGCAAAGGGTAAGAGTTGCTCTAAGATCTGAAAGAATATGAAAAAGAGAGAAAGAAGGTAGAAACAAGAATGCAAGCAGGGAAAAGAGGATAAAATGCAAGCATGGAGACTCGGACCTTAAGGGCCGTTGAAAACTCTCTTTTGTATTTTGTTTGTTTTCACAGAAATAATCTCTTTTTTATAATATCCAAGAGTTCTTCACATCTTTGGAAAACCTACGACTTTTCTCAAAACTAGGTTGGTCATATGAGTGTGACTAAGATCTGATGTAGTATAAAGGAAGAAATGGCCCTTCTTTTGTAAGGGAAATCTTTTCTTTCTTGGCAATCTCGCTTGAAGTATCTTTGCACAAGATATTTCTTGATTTTTTGAAAATTTTTACTCTTCCTTGCTTGAATGTGAGCGTGGATTGTGGCTTTTCATACCCCTTTTGTCTTTCTTTGCTCAAGATATGTTTTGTGGGAATGTGAATTTCACTTCCACCCTCTCCATGTTTTGAGTGTTGATGTATTTGGGTAGATATGTGTGTTGTTAATTCTCACTCAATTCTAGTAGGAGATCCCTCAATATGAAGACTCAAAGATGGTTATGTGCACAACTCACCTCCCATCCTTTATATCCTCTTCCACCCAAGATAGTTTTGCTCTCAAATTCTCTAGTTTGGACATGTGGCCATCATGCACACTCATTCCGATTACCCCTTAGGTACCTTAGGATATCCCCCAACTTAGTTAACCTTAGCCCTTCCCCCACACACAAATATAGTGGTCTCTATAAATTGATGTCTAACACTCTCTCCCCTTTTAAAGATCATTTTCCTTACTCAACAATGGGTGAAAGCACTTGCAAACTAGAGCTTCTGATTCCCAAGTAGAATTTGTAAGCAGTAATCTTCTCTAGGATACTAGATACTTCTGAATGACATGATTTCTCAACATTTTCTTTCTCACATCTAGTATTCTATTTGGAAAGTCATCTTTGTTGTCACTTTCCGACAAATAAACAATATCTTCTATTAGATTATCCTCCCTGGAAATTCATTTTCTAAGTTTACATACATGAAATACTCGATGGAGTCTACAATCTAGAGGAAGATCTAATAGATATGCAACATATCGAAGCTTCTTAACTTTCTTCCAAGGTCCACAAAACCTTCGTGAAATCTTAGTTCACTTCCCATGTGGATAGTGAAGTTGATCTTGCTAGTACATGAAGAGAAACTCTGTCTCCTTTGTCAAAGACTATAGGAGATCTCTTCCTATCTGCATATTCTTTTGCCCTATCATCTCATTGATCCATCTTTGCTTTAGCTATTTCTAAATTTTCTTGGAGATTTTCTAGTAGCTTTGAAGCACTAGGACATTTCTTTGGCATCCCTATTATTGGGAGCAGTAAGATTCATGCCATAATTCATCTCAAAAAGATACATTCCAGTCACTTTATAAGGTCAATTATTATAAGAAAACTATAATAATAGCAAATAAATATCCCAATCTGTTTGCCTCTCAGACACATATGCCTTCAACACGTCCTCAATTTGATTAACCCTGTCGCACTCAAAATCTTTTTGTGGATGGTCAATACTATGCATTTTCGATGACACTTTCAGCTTGTCAAAAACAAACTTCCAGAAGTGCCCCATGAATCTAATATTCCTATATGAACTATGGATGTCACTAACCCATGCAATCTAAAGACATGCTGGATAAATAGCTTCGCTACTTGTGGAGCTTCTATTGTCTCCTGTGTGGGTATAAAATGAGCCATCTTGCTCAATTTTTCTATGTCTACTGGGAGAGCATTCGACTTCCTTTGGGTATGCGGTAACCCCAAAATGAAGTCCATGGACACATTATCCCATTTGTGCTCTCGAATCTATAAACGGTGTAGAAGACCTAGCATTTTTACCCTTTCTTCCTTGTTGAACGGACACATAAAACATTGTTGAACATATTTGTGGACATCTCTGGCTACTCCAACACCCAAATTATCTTTTAACTAGCTAAATGGCACAAGATGCCCTACACAAGGAACTTCATGGTTATCATGCATGAATTTTCTTCTCAAATCATGGGAATCTAGTATGAAAACCTTTCATTTCCATTTAACTATTCCATACCCCATTTAAGAATTAGAATACAAACTTGACTTGTTTGCTTTACTAGGGGAAGAAGAAGATGGAACTATCCTATCTCCTATGATAAAGTCATAATTGATGGCTCTAATAATTTGTAATAAGTGTGGATCTTCCACCAATGCTTCCAAGATTGAGGGGTTATATTCCTAAGGTTCCAACTTAGAAAGTAGATTGAGGTATACATGATGGCCACATATCAAACTAGGGAACTCAAGAAGCACTCTAATCCAAGAGAAAGAGGATAAATAGGATGGGGATAGCTCATGCATTGCTATGGTTCCTAGTCCCATTCGTTATCCTAAGGTTCCACCTTAGAAAGCAGAGTGAGGGTACATGATGGCCACATGACACAATAGAGCACTCTAGAAGCTTTCTAATCTAGAAGCAAGAGGATGGGATGAGAACAACACACATGTAATTGAAATAATGTTAGATATAGATCCAAGCCAGACCATTCATCAATGTGTGTTGGAGCAAACACATGAGTCCCGTAGGTTCCTAGCTCTAGGTTTATCCTAAGATTTTGACATAGAAATCAGAGTGAACATGCATGTTGGACACATGCCACACTAGATACTCTAGAAGATTTCTAACCTAGGAGCAAGAGGATAAATAGGATGGGATGAGCGTAGCACAGACCATATATTGGCTGTTGAGGATAAGTTGGATGGTACCAACTACCCGTTATGGGCTTATATGATGCGACATGTATTGGTTGCAAAGGGACTGTGGAACATTATGCAGGGTGTTGAAAGATGTCTTGTTACACCTGTGAATACAGGTACTACAAATACAAGTGCTAGAGCTGATGGAGATGGTATCGAAGGTGATGATATTTTGCTGATTCCTGTTCGTGCTGTTGTTTCAGCTGCACCTACTGCAGAGCAAATTCGTTGGGATGGCAGAGATGCCCAAGCACATGCATTGATAGCTTTGTCTATCAAACGTGCCATTATTCCTCACATTTGCTCTTGCAAAACAGCTAAGGATGCTTGGGATACACTTACCACATTCTACCAGGCTAGGAATATGACTCATGTTTCTTACCTAGGAAAACAGTTGGAGACTAAGCACATGAATGAAGGTGATTCTATGGACAATTTTCTGACAAAGATCAAGGATTTGAAAGAATAGTTGATTTTTTCTCATGAAGTTATACTAGATAGCTCACTTGTGTAGAGCATTTTGAATGATCTTCTTGATTCATATCAGAGTTTTGCTTCTACTCTTTGTTTGATGACAAAAGGAAATCCAAATGCCTTATCATATGAGGAGTTAGTCTCAGTTCTGTTGCACGAAGATTAGTCTAGGCAGAACAGGTCCATCATGTGTGTTGCACATTCTTGGCTAGCTAGAAGGGCAAAGGTAAATGGAGCTCATCTACTAGTAAGCAAAAATCTGCAAATGCTTCACATTCAAAGAAGGAAGACAAAGATGAGAAGAAATCAGAAAAGCAGAAATTGTTTTGCAAAAACTGTAAAGCAAATGATCATGTCATTAAGAGCTGTCCAAAATTGGATGCTAAAGAGACAAAGAAGAAAGAGGCCAGAATGGTTGTTGCAGAGGCCTCTACACTGAAAACAAAGTCTGCTAATCTTGTGTAGGAAGAAGAATGGGCATTTACTATTGTTTGCAGTTTTGACCCATCTTCTCATGAGGAGTGCATGTCTACAGTAGACTCTGATGTTTGGTACTTTGATAGTGGGGTGATCAAACATATTACCTTGTAACACAATTTCTTCTCTTCACTTGAGCCTACCCCTACAGGGAATACTATTACATGCGCCAACAACTCCTCTTATCCTGTTATGGGAGTTGATAAGATAATTTTGACTATTGTTGATGGTAGTTATTTCCCTTTTTCAGATGCTTTGCTTGTGCCAGGGATCAAGAAAAATCTGTTATCAGTTTCTGCATTAGGCTAGATTGGCTTGGTTGTGAAATTTGTTGATGACAGATGTACAACTCATGATCTATCAAGTGGTGACATCATTATTGCTTCTGGCATTTTGTGTCATGGGTTGTATAAGCTCATAGACTATGAAAGATCTATAAACAATTCGGCATGTGCAATACATGATTCTCAGGCTATGTTAGATGCAAAGCTTTGGCATGCACACTTTGTTCATATGAATTTTCCTAGTTTGCTATGCGTGCATAAATCTGAAATGGTGTCCTCTTTGCCCAGATTTGAGGCACCCGGAAAACATGTTTGTGAAGGCTATATTTTGGGCAAAATGCAGTGTTCTTCCTTTCCAAAAGATGGTTCAGTTCGGGCTACTCAGAAATTGCAGGTTGTACACAGTGATGTCTGTGGTCCTATGCAGATACCTTCTTTTGGGAAGGATCTTTACTTCGTGACTTTCATCGATGATTTTTCCAGGCATGCATGGGTATATCCATTGAAGGCAAAGTCCGAAGTGTTTATCTGCTTCAAACAGTTTTTGGTTTTGGCTGAAACTTTGTCAGCATGTAAAATGGGCACCCTTTGTTCTGATCGAGGGGGGGAATATATGTCTTTTGACTTCAATGCATTTCTGGCTGAACGTGGGATAAAACATCAATGTACAGTGTCATATACACCTCAATAGAATGGAGGTGCTGAACAGAAGAACATGTCACTCATGGAGATGGCGAGGTGTATGGTCAAGAGTCAGGCTTTACCACATAGTTCCTGGCTTGAGGCTGTCAAGTGTGCACCATATGTACTTAACAGGTGCCCCACTAAAGCACTGCAGTCTATCACTCCATATGAGGCTTGGCATGGTCGCAAGCCATCTGTTTCTCATCTTCATGTTTTTGGTTTTCTGGCATATACATTAGTACCTAAACAATGTCACAGAAAATTGGACGACAAAGCAGTAAAATGGATTTTTGTTGGGTACAGTTCTGAAAGCAAAGGCTATCGTCTATATCATCCACAAACTAAACACATTTTGGTTAGTCGTGATGTTTTTCTTTTTGTTGAAGATGATATTCAGCCATTGCTTTCATGTACTAAGGAGACATGCATTAGCTCCAAAGACATGTATGATATTTTGCTGCCTCTTTTTACAGGTTGACAGTCTAGTGTTGGTCCTAATGAGGCAACTGAGAAGCCTTTGTAGGTTTCATGTGATGATGCAGATCATTCCATTTATGATACAGATTTACATGATGCACTTGTTGATGAGAGAGCTGATATTGAGCAGGCAAAAACTATGCCAAAATGGCTAGTGTAGACTTTGCGTGATAGCAAATTTGAAGCACCTTTATCATATCGTACTCCATGAGGCTCTCATAGTGCCTCTTTTGCATTAGATTGCTATGCTATGGCTGCCTCTAGTCTCAGTGATGATATTGGACTTGTTTCGTTTGATGAAGCACAAAATTCTGAACATTAGACGGCTGCAATGCAATCTGAATATGATGCTATCATGAACAGTGGTACCTAGTCTTTATGTGACTTGCCTCCTGGCAAGAAGGCCATTGCCACTAAGTGAGTATACAAGCTGAAGCGTAAAACTGATGGAATAGTTGACACATATAATGCTAGGCTTGTTGCAAAGGGTTATGCATAAGAAAGAGGTATTGATTTTGATGAGACCTTTGCTCCTACTTGCCGAATGACTATTGTTCCTAGCATCTGTGCACTTGCAGCTCATCATGGTTGGAATGTACATCAGTTGGATATTAAAACAACATTTCTGAATGGTGACTTGCATGAAGAAGTGTATGTTTTTCAGCCCCATGACTTTGTGCAGAAAGGGCATGAAAACTAGGTATACAGGTTAAAGAAGGCATTACCAGGTTTAAAGCAAGCACCACGTGCTTGGTATGAAAAGATACATGCCTATCTGATTGCACATGGTTTTGAGAACAGTCCAACTAAAAGCACCTTATATGTTAAGCGTGCTAATGATGTGCTTCTGATCATTGTGGTGTATGTTGATGACATGCTGCTCACTCGTCCTCATGATACACATATTGCTGATTTTAAGGCTAATTTGCATACCTCATTTGAGATGTCTGATTTGGGGCATTTGCATCACTATTTGGGCATTCAATTTATACAAGTTGATGGTGGAATGGCTTTGTGTCAAACAAAATATATTGACACATTATTGCAGCATTTTGGCATTGAAGATTGTAAGCCTATTACCACTCCTACGGAGACATGGTTATTGATTGAGTCTTCATGATGCTGGAGATGCATTTGATGCTGTTCTCTATCAGCAGGCTATTGGATGCTTGATTTACGTATGCATTACTCAGCCATATATTCAGTTTGCTATCTCACACATGAGCAGATTTATGCATTTCCTAGGTGTCAAGCATTGGCATGCGGTTAAGTGCATCTTTCACTACTTGAGTGGTACCCGGCTACTTGGGTTGTTTTATCCCAAGCAGGGATCACTACTAGATTTGCATGCTTTTTTTGGCAGTGATTGGGTTGGTTGCTATGACACTCGTGTGTCCACCAGTGGTTTTTGCTTCATGCTTGGTAGCTCATGTATATCTTGGTTGAGCAAGAAGCAGCCTACTATGGCCACTTCTAGTTGTGATGCTGAGTATAGGGAAACTTTCACAGCGACTATTGAGTGTGTGTGGCTTAGATTCCTTATGGTTGATTTGGGTGTTGGTCAGTCTTCTGCCACCACCATCTTCACTGATAGTCAGAGTGCATTGGCAGTTGCGAGGAACCCTGTGCTCCATGCTTGCACTAAGCACATTGAGGTGCATTACCATTATGTCAGGGAGATGTTCTCTGCTTGGGAGATCAGCTTGGCATATGTGCCCATGCAGGAGAACATTGCAGACCTTTTTATGAAGGCTCTACCTAGGGAGAAGTTTGAAGGTTTTGGCAAAGCTTTGGGCTTACTTCCTTTTGTGGATTGATTCCACATAGCTTGACACTTCCTTATACATGAGTGCTAGCTCTTTTTTCATCGCATCACTCCTAGGGGGGATTTGTTGATATATTTAGGTCGTGATGTGTGTGAACACTCTAGGACTGCCAGGGCATTTTTTCCCTCTTTAGGAGGTTTTTTCCCCGGCTTGTATATATGCCTATTGCCCTAATGGGCTACTTATCTTTGTATATTCTAGTGGTAATACATTCAGTATTGTGTGTTGTGCTCCAAGCTTCTTCTTCTTTCTTGTGCTATTTGCATGCTTCCGCAGACGTCTAACTCCAATAGATAATACCAAATGACTAACTATATATGTATGAAAATGTAAAGGTACTTGTGTTATGTTTGCATGTATGGCATTTCTTGAACTTATTGATGATTGTGACCTTGTCACACACTTGAATTATTTCAGGTTGGTTGGTTGCATATGTGTAGTGCTATGTAAAAGAGAATATGAGAGTAGGATTGCATGCATGCTTGAACTCAAGTGAAGGTGTGAAAATTATGTTATAGTGTGCATGTGTTGTAGGAGACATAACCTTTAACTCATAAATGAGAAAACCTTAAAAACATTTTCTCAAATGCCCTTGGCTTGGACCCCTAAACCCTTGTAAAAACAAAAACCTTTGTAAATAAAATGGGTGATTTTATAGTGAAATAAGAAAATTAAAAGGAAAAATAGAAATGAGAAAAATAAAAATCGAAATAGAATGGAAGAGTCTTATATCCAAAAGATCCCTATAAATTTTACATGTAATTTGGAAAGTTCTAAAAAAAGAGAAACCTTGGATCTCTATTTAAATGAGGGTGATCGATAAAATCTTTGATGTTTCTTTTTCAGGTACATATTTTTTTCCTTTCTTATTGCTTTCTTCATTTCTTCTTTAGATGCTCTATGAACTCTCTGTGTGTGTGTGTGTGTGTGTGAGAGAGAGAGAGAGAGAGAGAGAGAGAGAGAGAGAGAGAGAGAGAGAGAGAGAGAGAATATGAGAGATTCTTGATATCTCTCTCATCTCTCTTCTCAAAGCAATTCCTTCTACAAATATTGAGCAAGAGAAAGCGAGGGACCACTCTGTCTCTCTTTATTCTCTCTCTGCTCCATGTAGTAAATTGTTATAAAGAGTGAGAGAGATGGTACCCGATGCTACTGAGAAGTAGACGAAAGAGAGAGAAAATTGAGAGATCTTCTCCCTTACCGCCTTGCATGATTGCTGTGTTGTGCACTATACAATCGACATTGTAGTATGTGTGATTTCATGCTCAATACTTCGTTGTTGTGTAAGGATTAAAGTGTCTCTTCATTGGTTGCTACTTCCCCAGCTAATGCTATAGACGACATAGATGGACTGAAGCACACTTAGAGAGAAGAATTGGTCATAGCAGAGAGAGAGAGAGAGAGAGAGAGAGAGAGAGAGAGAGAGAGAGAGAGAGAGAGAGAGAACTTGGCACTTGACAACTCTACTAATGTATTCTTCCAAACTTTTAAGAGGATCTTGTTGACCCGCTATGCATGGTTTAGAGGAAAGGGATCATCTTTTGCACTTTGTCAAGATGCTTGAAGGAAAGAGTGATAAGCTCATTCACTAGAAAGACAACAAGAATATAATAAAAACTAGCATGCCATTTGCATGCTGAAGACTAATTATAAGAGTTTTTCCATGGCCTCCGCAAACTGTGCCCCATACCATCTTTGATTGTGGGTTCATGAGGATCATAAATGATTCATCAAAGGCTGGTCCATTCTTGAAGCTATTCGGTATTTGGGAGGGCCTAGAATAATGAGTTATCCGATAACCTTATCTTCCTGAAAATAGATTTTGATAAGGAATACGATAGACTAGAATGGAAATCCAATCTTAAATCTCTCAAGGATTTTGGGTTGTCGATCTAAATTCATCAAGATCATTTGCACTCTTCTAAGAAACATTATGACTCATATTAACATCAATGACTAACTCTCCCTGAATAGTATTCTCAAGTGCTTGATCAAACAGGGTTGCTATCGTATAACTACATGGACTAAGGGTAGAACCCTTGGGATTTATGATTTATTCAGCCTTTTTAGATGGGTCTTGAACCTTAGGGTTAATTCTCTAAGGTTTAATACCTTAGGCTTGATTGGAAGCTTCTCCTAGCCACTTGATTTGTACATGAGAGCTTGGAGAATTTGTTGGAGTTTGATGTTTGCAAAAGCATACTAACAACACAAGGAAGGAGAAGAATCTTGGAGCACAACACACAATATTGAATGTATTACCAAGTGAATGTACAAAGACAATTAACCCATTAGGGTTATAGATGTATATACAAGATGGGGGAAAACCTCCTAAAGAGGGAAAAAGTTGCCCCAACAATCCTAAATGTGTTCATACACATCACTAGTAACATATATCAGCAAATCTCCCCAAAGAGTGATGCAGTGAAAAAGGCATTTGTACTCATTTATAAGGAAGTTTCGAGCTATGTGGAAAGATATTAATCCAAAAAAGAAAGCCCAAAGCTTTGCAAAAAGCCTCAAACTTCTCCCTAGGCAGATCCTTTGTGAAACGGTCTACAATGTTATCCTATGTGGGTACATATGCCAAACTAATCTCTTCAACAGAGAACCTCTACCTGACATAATGTTAGGGCACCTCAATGTGCTTTGTGCAAGCATGGAACATAGGGTTCCTTGCATTTTCTAATGCACTCTAACTATCAGTGAAGATGGTGCTAGCAAAAGGCTAACCAACACCCAAATTGGCCAAAAGGCATCTTAGCCACACACACTCAATAGTCAAGGTGAAAGCTACCCTATACCCAGCTTCATAACTAGGCATGGCCATAGTAGGTTGCTTCTTGCTCAACCAAGACATGCATGAGCTACCAAGCATGAAGCAAAAACCACTAGTGGACACACGAGTGTCATAAGAACTAGCCCAATTAGAATAAAAAAAGCATGTAAATCTAGCGATGGTGATCCCCCCTTGGGATAAAACAATCCAAGTAGCCGGGTACCACTCAAGTAACTAAAGATACGCTTAACCGCCTGCCAATGCTTCACACCTAGTGTTGAGCCCTAACCGGTTGAAACTAACAAAGTCACGGTCACAGCTATGCATAGGCAAGAGTAAAGTATCAAATTCCCAGGGTCAAAGTGCACAGAAGTATTTTTTCTCTTAAGGTTCAAAGGGTGAATTTAAAGTCTTAGGTGCAAAAGTAAAGAATTAAAAGGAAAGGTGAAGGTATGGAAGCGGCCGTGTGTGCAAAGGTGGAAATAGGGCCGCCCAATCAAAATTTTGTTTTAAGTCAAAAGTCACTACAGGACGAAGTAGTGAGTCGTTGGTGGCCAGTTAAAAAGACAGTCTTGGGACATTGAAAGGACACCAAGATTGTATTACAGTTAGAGTGCACGGAACCGGCGCACTCAAAGAAAGAGAGACAAAGGCTATTCTTGGACACTGAAAGTAAGAAGCAAGAAGAGAAGTGAAGAGTCACTGGTGTGTGACGACCCCCGGAAGTGAAAGTGAAGAGTGCAAGAAGTGTGGCTAAGAAAGAGTGCAGGGAGTGCGAAGCGAGACACACCAATCACAAGGTCTCTCACCGCGATCAGGCCGAAAAGGTATTTGTCCCTCAGCTTGTGGAAGCTTGGTGCAAGGTGTGCACAAGGAGAAGCTGGAAGCAAGTGAAGGACTTTACAGAAGAGGCCGGCTGCTGGAAGACTCTGAGATAATTGATCTTTTATGATTGAGCATTCTCTGTAATTGTGCCCGAAGTATTAACTCGGATTGAATCAAACAGTGTAATCGTTCTACTGTAATAAAAAACTCAAGGTTCAAAGGTGTTTCTGCAGAAGCTTGTCTGAATTATTTCCTCTCTTGTTCTTCTTCTTTTTCTCCTACAAACCCTCAAACTCCTTCACGCCCAAGAAACCCCAACAAATTTGGCACACCCGGTGTGACCTACAAGGAGATTTGAGCTTAGGAGAAGATCTATTCCAGTGTCAACAGTAATACTCCAGTTGACTAAACGAGGTAAGTACTTATATCAAGTGTCTCATATCAAGTGAACTATGAACAGCATATGACCGCGACCCGGTCACAAACCTTGAGGGTCAAGTGCAAGCTGACAAGAAGAAAGGCGAACAGAAGATCATCAAGTCCACTTTCATCAACTTCATCGGTAGGAAGCATGGCAGGACAGGTGGACCTAGAAACCTTACTCTCCAGATTAAACGTAAAATTTCCCTCTTTCAGAGGTTTAGCCCATGAGGATCCCACATTGGAAGGTCTGGCAGACAAGTGGTTTAGCCAGTTTGCTGAAAACCACTTTACCTCTTGGGATTTGATGAAAGAGGCCTTCAAAAATCAGTTCCAGCATGGAAACACGGCGGAGATCATTATCGAAGAGTTAGAAAACTTGAGATTGGGTCCAGGAGAAAAGTTCCCAGAGTTTGTGACCAGGGCCAAAGCACTAATGGCTAAACTACCAGATCCACCGCATGATTTCTTTGTCAAGAAATGGTTAGCCAAACCCCTACCTGTGGTCACCCAATGCAAAATAAAAGAGTTAGTGCTACCTACTGCCTCTGTTGAGGAGTTCATCAATACGGCCACAGGCTTGGAGCAGATAAGGCACCAGTATGGTGCAACTTCTTCCCAACCAACCTATGGTACAGAACTGGAGGACCCAGTGATCCAGTTAAGAAGGGAGCTGGAGGGCTTGAAAAGGAATAAGCCCTACACAGAGGAGGAGACTGCTGCAGCTCAGCTGAGAAAAGAGATTGAAGCACTCAAGCTCCAAAAGGAAGAGGAGGCCCAAGCAGAAGAACTAGCTCAGCTGAGACAGGAATTGCAGGAACTCAAAGGAGGCGGCATTAAGAATGGACTCTGGTGCTCCATGTGCAGCAAGCAAGGGCACATAGTAAGTGAATGTCCTCTGCTAAACGTGACTTGTCAATTATGCAGGAAAATTGGGCATGAGGCCCATGAATGCCAAGTAAGGGGAATGCCTAGAACGACATACTGGACACAAGGAGGACTCTTGCCACCAGCAAATGTGATGGCAGCTGCAACAAACCAAGGTAACAACTATAATCCTAGACCAAGGAATAATTTTGCAAATGGGCCTAGAAGGCCCATCATTTGCTTCAGATGTGGAGAGTGCGGACACTACCAATCGAGGTGCACTCTCCCAGAAAATGCCCCTCCTTGCAGGAACTGTCCAGAGGCCAGGGATCACTACACAAACTGTTGTCCTAAGAATCAAGCCTCTACTTCCGGACCCCATCTCCAAATGATCTCTGTATTCAAGGAGGAAACATTACCTCAGGTGATTGAACCCTCACCATCTACCAGAGTGGTACAATTAGAAGAACTCGAATCTTTTGCAGTACAGACAAGAAGCAAGGGAACGGCAAAAGTGGTAGAAAATCAAGAATCAATAATTAGGGAATTGAACAAAAACAGAGTTGCATTTGAAGACAAAGCCACCACAAGTGCAGAGACAAACCAAAAGGAATATCTCATAGGCACCAGTGATGCCATTGGGCATGCCTTCAACAGGGCTCAAGAAGAGTTTGGCAAAGCAAATGAAGCTCATTCTCTTAAAGAGTCAGAGGCTTCAAAACTACTCAAGTCAATGAAGAAGGAGGTTAGTATTTTTGAATTAATAAAGATGGATGGGAAATTCAAGTCAGAATTATTGCAGATAATTGATGAGGCTTCTACTACAAGCTTAGTGGCAAAGACTGCTATTTTACATAAAGGGATAATTATGGGGGAAGCACCCCTTACGGATTATAAAAGTCCTCGGCTTACAATATCAATCAAGGGTCATGAATTTCAAGGTGTTATTGTGGATGGTGGTTCTGGCATTAACTTGATGCCTGAACATACCATGAAAAAGATTGGACTCCACCCTTCAAGACCTGCAAATTTCACGGTTACTTTGGCAGATCAGAGCAAAGTAAGGCCCTTGGGCATAATACCAAAAGTTCCACTTGAAGTACAAGGTAATTTATTCATTCTGGATTTTGTGGTTTTAAGATTGCCCCAGGTTGAAGGAGGATTTCCTCTCTTAATTGGAAGACCTTGGCTGAGGCATGCCAGTGTCATTCATGATTGGGGCAAGGACACTATGTGGGTACAAAAGAAAGGGCAGGAGCTGACACAAATTCATTTAGAAGAAGGCCCAGACAATCAAGGAAACACTAGTGTGATGCAAACAGTGAGCATTTGCATGGGAACAGAAGCGGAGGATCAACCCCAAATAGATTTTGAGGAAGAAGAGGATATTCTAAATTGGCTCCACGCAGGCAACTCTTCCACTTGTTTTGGAATTTTTCTTGATAATTCTTGCACGACTGAAAGTTATGATGAAGATAAGGAAAAGGTCCAGGTTGATGGATTGGGAGAGCCCATCACAAACCACAGAAGGGGCAGGAAGATACCCCTCAAATACAACTTGGAGGAGGATGTGTCAACCACAGATAAAGAAGTTTCTAAAGCTAAAAGCAAGGTAAAAAATTGTGAGGTTGAATGTTCTTTCCCAATTCAAGAAATCCCTGAAGGATGGATGCAGGACAAGGAGGAACACATTGAAGTCCAAAATACACCTGCTTATGAAGAAATGCACGAAAAGCTAGAAGAAGAAGACGAGGAAGCAGATGCACACGAAGATAATATGGTAGTGAGAAATCTTGTCCAAGAAATACACTTGAGCACTCAAGAGAATAATCAGCCAGTTCTGGTGGCCACTTGGTTGTGGAGCCACCCAGGGCTCCTTGAAAAGGTAAAATCATTCTTGACCCAGTATGTAGATGTTTTTGCCTGGCATTATAAAGACTTAGAAGGAGTGCCTGCAACTTATGGAGAGCACAGAATCCCTCTGGTTGATGGAGCCAAACCTATCAGAGGAAGGAGTTATAGACTTAATCCAAAATATGCCGAAGCAGTCTATGTGGAAATCCAAAAGATGGAGGATGCAGGAATCATCATTCCTGTTGAACACTCAGAGTGGCTCTGACCTATGGTTATAGTACCGAAGAAGAATACTAATAAAATCAGAATTTGTGTTGACTTTAGAGCTCTCAACAAGGTGACCATTCCAGATGGGTTCCCTATGCCGTTTGCAGAACAGGTCATTGAAGAAGTGGCTGGGCATGCATTATATAGCTTTATGGATGGATTCAGTGGCTATAATCAAATATCAATACATCCAGAGGATCGTGAAAAGACTGCTTTTATCACACCTTGGGGAACATATGTGTATGTAAAAATGCCATTTGGGCTCAGAAATGCTCCAGCCACCTTTAACAGAACGGTCAATCTCATTTTTGGCCCCCTATTGCTGGAATCACTTAGAATCTTCATGGATGACTTCTCTTCGTTTTCAGGATCTCACAAGGAAACTCATCTAGATTGTTTGGACCACCACTTGAGGCAGCTGCAGAATATTTTCCAAAGATGCAGAGAGACTAAGTTAAAGCTCAATCCAAACAAATGTCATTTCCTTGTGACAGAAGGAACTCTCTTAGGACATGTGGTGTCGGCTAAAGGTATGGCCCCAGATCCTGACAAAATCATTTCTATATTAAAGTTGCCTAAACCTAAATCCCCTAAAGAGATACAGAGTTTCTTGGGGCATACCGGTTACCATAGAAGGTTTATAAAAATGTATGCAGAGATAGCTAGACCTCTGACTAGACTTACAGGTAAGGAAATACCTTTTAAATGGGAAGAAGAGGAGGAAAAAGCATATCAAACATTAAGGTCAAGGTTGGGGTGTGCTCCTATCTTGGTCACACCTGAGTGGTCAAAAATCTTTCATATACATGTCGATGCTAGTGCCTATGCAGTGGGGGCAGTTTTGACCCAACCCAGTGAAGAATTTAAAGTGGACAGGCCAATTCAATATGCCAGTAGAATCTTGACCAAGGCAGAAAGGAATTACAGTACTACCGAAAGGGAAGCCTTAGCAATGGTCTTTGCTGTCCAAAAATTCCGTCATTACTTACTGGGGGTAAAATTTATTATTATAACAGATCACCAACCACTAAAATACCTACTCAACAAACCACAAGCCACTGGTAGAATATGGAGGTGGTTATTGTTGTTCCAAGAGTTTGATTTTTCTGTAGTCCATAAACCAGGAAAAGAAAATGTTATGGCCGATCACCTATCCAGAATAAATATGATGAATCAAACTAGTGGAATCAATGATGACTTTCCAGATGCTCATCTGTTTGCTGTAAAAGCTCAAGGTTGGTATTACGACATCAAAAATTTCATTAAAACTGGATTGTATCCAGAAAAGGCTAGTGCTGTACAAAAGAAGAGCCTGCTAATCAAGAGTAGACCATATACCTTCATTGAAGATAAATTGTATAGACAGGGCAAGGATGACCGGTTCAGGAAGTGTTTGGAAGAAGAAGTGAGGGAAGTCCTTCACTCTGCACATGAAGGAGCAGGTGGTGGGCACCTCCCAGGACATATTATGAGTCAGAGGATACTGGATGCTGGTCTATGGTGGCCTACACTATTTAGGGATGCAGATGAATGGGGAAAGGCATGTGACATTTGCCAGAGGTGTGGACCTAAGCCAACAAAGCAGAGACATAACCCCTTGGTTGTTTCCACTTCCTGGCAACCATTTGAGAAGTGGGGGCTAGATTTTGTAGGGCCCATCTACCCTGTCGCTTTTCCAAAAAGAGAAAAATATCTCTTGATAGCTACAGATTATGCGACAAAGTGGGCTGAAGCTATTGCCTCCCCCGATTGCACTGCCCAAACTGTTGCTGATTTCATTTATAGTAGCATCATTTGAAGGTTTGGTTGTCCACTTGAAATTTGCACTGATCAGGGTACCCATTTTGTCAATAAAGTCCTGCAAGAAATCTTCAACAGGTATAGAATTCTTCATAGGACCTCTTGTGCTTACTATCCACGAGCAAATGGACAGGCTGAATCGACAAATAAGGTTTTAATCTCAATGTTAAGAAAGAAGCGTATGTTGCAACCCACTTCATGGGGCATTGCTTACCAAGGTACACTTTGGGCATACAGGTTCGCCTACAAAGAGACCACCGGATATTCCCCATTCCAACTGGTTTATGGCATATTACCCATCGAGCCCTTTGAATTTTTACATGGATCGCCTAAGATAGCATTTATGCAAGGAAAGAAGGATTGTGATGTCTCTCAAAGGCTATGGGCACTACATAAAGTGGAGGAGATCTGTCTACTAGCGACCCAACAATTGATAGACACTCAGATGAAGAGGAAGGAGGCACATGATCGATATCTGTGGCACAACAACTTGAAGCCTGGTGATTTAGCTCTACTACATAGACCACATATTTTTACTCAAAACAAAGGAAAATGGATCTCTCACTGGGAAGGACCTTTTCGCATTTCGAAGATGTTGCAATGGGGTGCAGTGCAGTTAGAAACACTCAATGGCGAAACCCTACCATTAGTAAATATTTCCAGACTTAAAGCTTACAATAAAATGTCATAACACTATTTTCATAAATTTTGTTTCTCATCAAATTTTCATGATTTTTGTTTCCTCATTGCTTTTCATAAACCTTGTTGCCTAATCGTTCTAAGCTTTCTTTTAATAAGAACCAATAAATTAGCATCACCCTACATGCTAACGCATTTTTGGGGACTTGTTTTTTTTTAATAAATCATCATTTCAGAAATAAACACTCATGAAATTGCACGTCCAATTTTTTTCATGGCTCTTAATTATACTCAACATCTTTCAATGAGTGCCATTTCTTTGTTTTACTAGTGAATGAATGAGATTGAAGTTTGCTTCTCCTCTCTTTTGAGATTTCTTTTATGGTGAACCATTCCTTCCTGTGAGGTGTTCCCTCATTCCTCCTTGCTATATAATATGTCTTCTCCTTCATTCTTGCTCCCCTCAGCATCAGTACTGTGTTATCATCCTCAGCAATCTCTGATCGTGCACTTGATCTTAGCCACTCCCCTCGATATACTCCCCTCAATATCCAAACATCCGCTGTGAAGATACGTTGGAGCCAACCACCGGCGCCCCCCCTCCTGAGGATACGTCCTCCAATTTTCTTTCCCCTCTCCCTCCACCCACCGGCGGCCCCATCCCTCCACCGCCTACCACCTATACCCTCCCCTCCGCCACGCCACCATCCCTCCCTCTACATACCCCTCCCACCCACCCACCCGCCCACCCGCATCCCCTCCACGCCCCCTACCACCCACCCCCCCGCCCACCCGCCCTCCCGCATACCCTCCACACCCCCCTTCCACCCACCCACCCGCCCACCCGCTCACCCCTCCCACCCACCCTCCCGCCCACCCGCCCACACACCCCGCCCACCCGCCCTCCCGCATACCCTCCACAAACCCCTTCCACCCACCCACCCACCCACCCGCACCCCCCTCCCACCCACCCGCCCGTCCTTCCTTCCACCCACCGGCGGCTCCTCCTCCTCCTCCAAACCTCCTACCCGCCCTTCCTTCCACCCACCGGCGGCCCCATCCCTCCACCGCCTACCACCTATACCCTCCCCTCCAGCCATGCCACCATCCCTCCCTCTACATACCCCTCCCACCCACCCACCCGCCCACCCGCCACCCTCTCCCACCCTCCCACCCGCCCACCCGCATCCCCTCCACGCCCCCTAACACCCACCCCCCCGCCCACCCGCCCTCCCGCATACCCTCCACACCCCCCTTCCACCCACCCACCCACCCACCCGCTCACCCTCCCACCCTCCCACCCGCCCACCCGCATCCCCTCCACGCCCCTACCACCCACCCCCCGCCCATCCGCCCTCCCGCATACCCTCCACACCCCCCTCCACCCACCCACCCGCACACCCGCACTCCCCTCCCACCCACCCACCCGTCCTTCCTTCCACCCACCGGCGGCCCCCATCCCTCCCCCGCCTACCACCTATACCCTCCCCTCCCGCCACGCCACCATCCCTCCCTCTACATACCCCTCCCACCCACCCACCCGCCCACCCGCCACCCTCTCCCACCCTCCCACCCGCCCACCCGCTCACCCCTCCCGCCCGCCCACCCGCCCACCCGCCCGCCCACCCGCCCACACACCCGCCCACCCGCCTCCCCTCCACACCCCCTCCACATCCTCTCCCACCTGCCCAACTGCCCACCTAACAAACCCTCCAACCCTACCACCCGCCTCCCCTCCCTCTCATCCCACCCTCCCCCTCCACTCCACTCCCGCTTCCCCTCCACAACCCTCTCAAACTTCCCCGCCCACTAGAACCACCCTCCCCCACCCCCCTCAATCAATTCCCTTCCAAACTCCCCTCCTTTCCCTCTCCATCCTCCTCTATCTCTTCTGCATCCTTGCCTGCCGTTCACACGGGCAGCCTACCGGGTCCTTTCTACGCAGCACTCTATGGCCGATCCCACCGCACCGGAAGACATCTCGGACCTCACTCCTTTAGCACTGCCTACAACCAATCCAAATCACCCTCCCCCTGTGTCTACCACACCCACCACCGGCCTCCACTCCCAGTTCCCTACGTTGCCTGTTTCCACTGACCCACATAATGATGAATCGCCTTCCTCATTTCATCGTGCCATCCTACATATTCCCACTTATTCGGTTCAATCTGATTCAACCGATATATATTCTCCACCTCCACTCCCTCGACCTCCTTCTCCTTCTCCTTCAGCTTCCCAGTCCTCACAACCAAATTCGCCCTCAGGAGATTATATTCGCCTTTTTCGTCCGCCTGATTTAGATATGCAGATTCGTATCCATTTATCTCTCCCAACCATTGAACTCCGTCGCCTTTTCTCCGTGGAGAACCTTCAAGAGGCGGGTCTCTGGGGCTTGGCCAACGTTTTCCTGAATGATCCCTCCAGTTATAGTGATGTCTATGAAGCTATCCGCCTCTTTCCTAATTTTCGCACTGGTCCTCTCTCCATTTCCGCTCTTGCTGCCAGCCTCGGCTCCTGCCCCGTCGATTTCCGTACTCCTCCGTTCTTATATTCTGGATTGTTAGCCTCTGCCACAATTGCCTTTTGTAGAGATCGCTTCGACACTAATGCCCGATTTTCCATCCGCATGACATCCATTCTCAATGCATTCATTTTCTTCTTTTTGCTTCGTAGTCCCACATCTTCACTCCCATGGTCCGATATTCGTCTTGCTGATCCGCTTTTTTGCTTCCTAAATAGCCGCCCATACCCTTACGCGGCCCTCATCTATGGTTCCTTAAATTTGCGCTCTCGTCGCCTTCGTGAAGCAATCTCCAGAGGCTCTCGCACATTCTCCTTATATTCTGGTCCCTTCATAGCTTGGCTTTATCACATACCCTCGCGCTCTGACCCTAATTCCCCTCTCCTTCCGTCGCAGCCCAGCATACCTTCCACTTCCAATCCTTCCCCCTCCCCTCCACTCTCCATCGACTCGGCCTCCGTTTCCACACCGCTACCCGCTCCCCCTGATCTCACTTCCCCCCCTCTACACTCTTCTTCGCATCTCTTTTCCTCCTCTCCAGATATCGCGCCTATTCCTTCCCCTGATCCTGCCCCGGCACATGGCCCTTCTTCCACACCAGCCTTCCGGCCGCTCATTCAAACGCAGCTCAACCCCCGACACCCGACCTGTACACCACCTCGTCCTCCCCTTTCCGCCCCCACTCTGTCCCCTGCGGTTCCATTCAAGCGACCCAATCCGCCTGCATCTCCTTCCCATCATCCTGATCCACCTCCTCAACATCATCCTGATCCACCTGTTGCACCCTCCCCTCCATTTACATCTCCTCTCCATCATCCTGATCCACCTGTTGCACCCTCCCCTCCATTTACATCTCCTCTCCATCATCCTGATCCTCCTGTTGCACCCTCCCCTCCAATTGATCTCCCCTCTGCCCCTTCCTTTTTGCAATTGCTCCGCGATGCCAGTACAGTTGCTCTTGGCAGTGCTCAAGCCTTCCAGATTTCCTTGGATTCGGTATCGGCGGCAGCGTTGGTTCATCAACAGTATATCTCCACAATCGACAACATCAATCGCATGGCAACTTCTCAATGGCAATCGCTCCACGAAACGGCGCGATTGCTAAAAGAAGAGAGAGATCACTATCGAGATATGGCCGACTCTGCGTTGAAAGCCTTAGAAGATCTTCAAAATCGCTCTAACTTAGGGCTCCGTGCTAATCCTACATGCAGACGTATCCGACGGGACCGGGACAATCTTCGGCAATGCCTTAGTTCGCTACAACATCTGATTGAGCAAGCTTCTGCTCCCTTACCCCCCTCTCCACCAACCTCGGCTGAGAATCTCAATCACCCTTCACAATAATTTGCCGTCCACAGTCTCAATAAATTGCTCATCCCCTTCATTATCATTGCTCTTGGCTTCCATAATCGCCTTGTCAATAAATTTCTAATCTCTCTGATTTTGTCAATAATTCTTGTAGGGTGCCTTATGATTTTCTTACTTAAATAATACACGCACTCTTTATCTCTTTTATTGCCTCAGCTTCGTTCTTCTCCTGTCCTCTGTCTTTGAGTTCTACCTGTTTTGCATTGCTGTTGTCTCTCCGGGACGGAGAGAACTTTAGGTGGTGGGCATCTGTTGAGCCCTAACCGGTTGAAACTAACAAAGTCACGGTCACAGCTATGCATAGGCAAGAGTAAAGTATCAAATTTCCAGGGTCAAAGTGCACAGAAGTATTTTTTCTCTTAAGGTTCAAAGGGTGAATTTAAAGTCTTAGGTGCAAAAGTAAAGAATTAAAAGGAAAGGTGAAGGTATGGAAGCGGCCGTGTGCGCAAAGGTGGAACTAGGGCCGCCCAATCAAAATTTTGTTTTAAGTCAAAAGTCACTAAAGGACGAAGTAGTGAGTTGTTGGTGGCCAGTTAAAAAGACAGTCTTGGGACATTGAAAGGACACCAAGATTGTATTACAGTTAGAGTGCACGGAACCGGCGCACTCAAAGAAAGAGAGACAAAGGCTATTCTTGGACACTGAAAGTAAGAAGCAAGAAGAGAAGTGAAGAGTCACTGGTGTGTGACGACCCCCGGAAGTGAAAGTGAAGAGTGCAAGAAGTGTGGCTAAGGAAGAGTGCAGGGAGTGCGAAGCGAGACACACCAATCACAAGGTCTCTCACCGCGATCAGGCCGAAAAGGTATTTGTCCCTCAGCTTGTGGAAGCTTGGTGCAAGGTGTGCACAAGGAGAAGCTGGAAGCAAGTGAAGGACTTTACAGAAGAGGCCGGCTGCTGGAAGACTCTGAGATAATTGATCTTTTATGATTGAGCATTCTCTGTAATTGTGCCCGAAGTATTAACTCGGATTGAATCAAACAGTGTAATCGTTCTACTGTAATCAAAAACTCAAGGTTCAAAGGTGTTTCTGCAGAAGCTTGTCTGAATTATTTCCTCTCTTGTTCTTCTTCTTTTTCTCCTACAAACCCTCAAACTCCTTCACGCCCAAGAAACCCCAACACCTAGGCAATGCATAAACTTGCTCATCTTAGAGAGAACAAACTCAATATTAGATCGGGTTATGCATAAGTAAATGAACCATCCAATAGCTTACTGAAAGAGAACAACATCAAATGCATCTCCAACATCATGAAGACTCAATCGTAAACCTATTTCCATAGGAGTGGTAAAAGGTTTGAAATCTTCAAGGCCATGTCTCTACAAAAATGTGTCATTGTATACCTTGTTTGACACAAAGCTATTCCCACATCAACTTGCATAAATGAATTCCTAGAAAAATTTGACATCTCAAAAGAGGCATGCAAATCAGCCTTAAATTCAACAATATGCTTCTCATTAGGACCAATGAGTAGCACATCATCAACATAGACCACAATGATCAGAAGTACATCATCTACACGCTTAATATATAAGGTGATCTCAATGTGATTGTTCTCAAAACAAAGTGCAATAAAGTAGGCATGTATCTTTTCATACCAAGCACGGGGTGCTTGCTTCAAACGATTTAAAGTCTTTTTCAATATGCACACTTTGTTTTCATTCCCTTTCTTCACAAAACTAGGAGGATGAAATACATACACTTCTTCATGTAAGTCACCAATCAGAAATGCAATTTTAATGTCCAACTAATGTAAGTTCTAACATGATGAGCTACAAGTGCAAAAATGCTATGAACGCTGGTCATTCCACATGCAGGTACAAAGGTCTCATCAAAATCAATGCCTCTCTCTTGAGCATAACCTTTTGCTGTTGGAGTTTGAGGTCTGCAAAAGCACGCGCACAACACAAGGAAGAAGAATCTTGGAGCACAACACACAATATTGAATGTATTACCAAGAGGATTTACAAAGATATGTGACCCATTAGGGCTATAGGCATATATACAAGCCAATGGAAAAAAACCTCGTAAAGAGGGAAAAAAGTGCCTCGATGGTCCTAGTGTGTTCACACACATCACTACCTAAATATATCAACAAATCCCCCTTGGGATTGATGTGGTGAATGAGGAGCTAGCACTCATGTATAATGAAGTGCCAAGGTATGTGGAATCAATCCATAAAAGGAATTAAGCCCAAAGCTTTGCGAAAAGCTTCAAACTTCTCCCTAGGTAGAGCCTTTGTGAAAAGGTCTACAATATTCTCCTGTGTGGGCACATATGACAAACTCATCTCTCTTGCTGAGAACCTCTCCCTGACAACCTCAATGTACTTAGTGTGAGCATGGAACACAATGTTCCTTGCAACTACTAATGTGCTCTGATTTTTAGTGAAGATGATGGTGGCAGAAGACTGACCAACACCTGTTGGAATGAATGCCATATGGTCCAACAATAGACTTTCAACTCCTCTCAAAAAGGCATGTACAGTTGTACAATAGGCTAGTTTCATTATAAGATCCTTTAACGTGCGGACGTGATGGATAAAGCAAAGCGCTCTCATCCTCAAGACTAGTGTTCGGTTTTTGTTCCCAACACGGACGATAGCGCAAAGAAATCTTTTTAAGAAATCGTGGTTTGCTTTATTATGAACATCGGTAGCAAAGTTGTTTTTCAGAGATAAGTTTTTACTTAGCTTTTTAGGAAAGAAAGTTCTGCGCCCCTAGTCATACAAAGTAGTTTTGTTTTTTATCGTAGCTTTTTTATTGAAAAGCACTCATGGGTTCAAAAACTGTATAAAGAGGGCAAGGTTCATTGTGTAAATCACTCACTCAAGCTCTCAAGGAGATAAAGGAGGAAGAGTCTCACACTCTTGAGGAGGTGGAGATTTGGTGAAGGAGAGGCTACTCTCTTGGAGCAAGAAGTCTTCTACAACCTCACAACTAGAAGTGGCCATAGCCTCACAGCTAGAAGTGGCCACATTAGGCTGCTTCTTGCTCAACGGATATGCATGAGCTACCAAGCATGAAGCAAAAACCGCTAGTGGACATATGAGTGTCATAGAAATCACACTAGTCAAAGTAAAAAAAAGCATGTAAATCTGGCAGTAGTGATCTCCCCATGGGATAAAACAATCCAAGTAGTCGGGTACCACTCAAGTAGCAAAAGATGCGCTTAACCACCTACCTACCAATGCTTGACACTTGGGCAATGGATAAAACTACTCATCTGTGAGACAAAAAATTGAATATCTGGCTTTGTAATGCATAAGTAAATCAAGCATCCAATAGCTTGTTGATGAGAACAACATCAAATGCATCTCCAACATCATGAAGACTGAACTGTAAACCTATTTCCATAGGAGTGGCAATAGTTTTGCAGTCTTCAAGGCCAAATGCTACAATAATGTGTCAATATATATTTTTTTGACACAAAACTATTCGGCCATCAACTTTCATAAAATGAATGCCCAAATAATGATGCAAATGCCCCAAATTTGACATCTCAAATGAGGCATGCAAATCAACATTAAAATAAAAAATATGCTTCTCATGAGGACCAGCGAGCAACATGTCATCAACATAGACAAAAATGATCAGATGCACATCAGTTGCATGCTTAATATATAAAGTGATCTCAATTAGTCTATTCTCAAGACCATGTGCAATCAGCTAGGCATGTATCCTTTCATAGCAAGCATGTGATGCTTGCTTCAAACCATATAATGCCTTTTTCAATGTGGACACTTTGTTTTCATGCCCGTTTTGCACAAAACCATGGGGCTGAAAAACCATACACTTCTTCATGCAAATCACCATTTAGAAATGCAATTTTAATGTCCAACTGATGTATGTTCCAACCATGATGAGTTGCAAGTGCAAATCTGCTACGAATAGTAGTGATTCCGCATGTGGGAGCAAAGGTCTCATAAAAATCAATGCCTCTTTCTTGAGCATAACCCTTTACAACAAGCCTAGCCTTATATCTATCAATTGTTCCATCACGCTTACACTTCAGATTCTATACCCACTTAGTGCCAATGCCCTTCTTGCCAGGATGCAAGTCACATAAAGACTAGATACCATTTTTCATAATAACATCATATTTTGATTGCATAGCAGCCATCCAAGTTTTTGAATTTTGTACTTCATCAAACGAAACATGCTCATTGTCATAAAAAAGACTAGAGGCAGCCATAGCATAGTGATTTGATGCAAAAGGAGCACTATGAGAGCCTAAACGAGTACGATATGATAGAGGTGCATCTAATTTGCTGTCATGTAAAGTTTGCACCAGCCATTTTGGCATAGATTTTGCCTCTTCAATATCAACTCTCTCATGAACAAGTGTGTCATGTAAATTTGCATCAGAAATGGAATGATCTTGATCATCAGATGAAACCTCTAAAGGCTAAGAAATTGCCTCATTTGGACAAGCACTAGACTATCCACCTATAAAAAGAGGTAGCAAAGTTTCATGCATATCTTTGGAGCTTACTGATGTTTCCTTTGTACATGAAAGCAATGGATGAATAGCACCTTCCACAAAAAAAAACATCCCAACTAACCAAAAATCATTTAATCTATGGATGATACCGATGATAGCTTTTGCTTTCAGAACTGTACGCAACAAAAATACAATTATTGCTTTATCATCCAATTTTGTGCATTGTTGTTCACACACTAATGCATATGTCAAACAATGAAAGACACGTAGGTGAGCAAAAGATGGCTTGTGACCATGCCAAGCATCATATGGAGTGATAGATTGCAATGCTTTAGCGGGACACCTATTAAGTACATATGCTAGAGACATAACAACCTCAAGCCAAAAACTATGTGGTAAAGCCTGTCTCTTGACCGTACACCTCACCATCTCCATGAGTGATCTGTTGTTCCTTTCAGCAACTCCATTCTGTTGAGGTGTATATGGCATTGTACACTAGTGTTTTATCCCACGTTTAGCCTGAACTGCGTTAAAATAAGAAGACATATATCCCCCCTCCCCCGTGATCAAAATGGAGGGTGCCCATTTTACATGCTGGCAACTTTTCAACCAAAACCAAAAACTCTTTGAAGCACATAAACACTTTGCACTTTGCTTTCAGTGGATACACCCATACATGCTTGAAAAAATCATCAATAAAAGTCACAAAGTTAAGGTAGTTCCCAAAGGAGGGCATCAGCTTTTAACCACAAACATTACTATGAACAAGCTGAAATTTTTGAGTAGCTCAACCTTCACCATCTTTCAAGAATGAGGAATGCTACATGGTTACCTTCACTAAAATAGAAGTGTAAGCTAGATGGTACAAGACATCTAGACATACACTACCACTAAATGGGCTCAATGGTATGTGACATTGAATTTATGGGTAATACAAGCTTGAACTCTAGGACTTTTGTTCAATAACCTTAGAGGAAAGAAAGAAAAAAGCTTTGAATAGTTCTTTTAACTGAGGGAAATAATAAATATTGAAAGTAAAACTCTTTCAAACTCTTATAAAGAGCAATAGAGAGAGCCCGATTTTCCATAAAACCTCTGATGGTTTTCGAGGACGAAAACTCTTAAGGAATTAAGAATCCACTAGTATGGGATAGTGGGAACTGAATCCTCTTGAGTACTCTTTCTTGATGGCTAGACGAAAAAGGGACTCATGATCTAGTGCAATAAATTGAGAAGATATTTTATGGAAGTAAGCATCTTCTTCAAGTATCCTCTCAAAGGGAAGAAACATTCTTGTGACATAGTAGTGAAATTTCTCTCTTGATAAAATTCATGCATAGAGAGTTAGAAACAAAGAGAGGATCAACTTCTTGGAGTTTAGAGATAAATTCCAGAAGATTGGAGCTCCAAAAGCTTCATCCAAAAGTATGAATTCAAATTCAAGGAACATAAAGATGATCTTAGGCCAAGCTTCAAAGAAAGCTAAAAAAAGATCATGTTTTTGGATACTTGATACTTCAAGTCAACAAGAAGAATAAGAAAGATCTAGCTACATAAAACATCTTAAAACAAATCTAGAATATAAAAGGAGAGAATTCTAGAAGGATCAAGGAATGCCTTTAAGGTTTGAATCCAACTAGGATCCAGAAGGATTAAGTATTGAAGAAATGGTTGGAATTATCTATTTGTACTAGTGATCTTAAAGATAGCATTGACGATAAACTGAACTGAAGTAAGAGCTGAATAATATCCCTAAGTACAAAGTACCATGATCTATGAGTGAATCATGTATGTGGTAACATGGGGAAAAACCTCTAGCCAACACTATAGTCAAAAGTGCCCATGTATAGGGAAAAGCTACTTGAGAAACACATAAGTGTAACAAACCCCCCTGGAGTGAATGATGTGAACACATACAAGGAGTGATAGATCAGCCCCCACAAGGTAATAAGACTAAATCTTTGCGAAAAGCTTCAAACTTTTCCCATGGAAGAGCTTTGGTGAATATGTCTACCACATCGGATAGTTGGTCCCATCAAGCTTATCTTCAGCTTGAAGCATGCCAAACAAGTCATTGTTGCCTGCCATTTCACTAAAGAACAAGAATGTGACAAAATCTTTACTTCGACAAAAGATCAAATGAGTGCTTAAATTTCAACTCACAAACCATCACTCTGATGGCAATTTTGACTACATGAATGGCTTCAAAATGGGGGTAAAGCCTTAGTGAAGCTAGTGGAAATGTTTCTTGGCTGCTAAAATTCACTATTTCTATGCTTTAAAGTCAATTTTGACTATTAAAAGTGCACACGCACTGTGATGCAAAAAACCAAAACATGAGAAGGATTTGAACCTGCTCTGATACCATTGTTGGGTGTGTGTAGAATTGTGAGAGACACACGAGAAGCACACACAAGGAGCACAAATGCAGCAAGACACACAGAGAAGACGAATGGTTGGAATAGCTCTCTCTATTGACAATGAACTGAACTGAAGTAAGAGTTGAATAATATCCCTAAGTACAAAGAACCACCACATATGAGTGAATCATGTATGTGGTACTTCATGATATGTTTAAATTCTTCATGGTATGCTTACAAGCCATGTGAAAAATAGTCATTCAAATAGAGAGGGCTGCAAAAAGAGAAGAGTTGGGATATTTGAAATTCCATTCATGAGAGATTCATAGTTCATCCATTCTTATCTCTAAATCCTGTTAATGACCTTGTAGTTCTCTCCCAAACAAAGGGATATGGAAAAATTAAAACATGCTGAGGAAATTTGTGGAAAGGGTTTTTTAGCAAGCTAAAAAAATTATTTATCCATATATTTCTTTGAAGCTCTTTTACGGTCTGATAATGCATTCCCTATGCTACACATTTTGAAAATTTTCTTGGATCTCCTCGTAAAATAATAATAATATTTCTTAAGGAAATTCATGCTTCGAACTCAATGTATACCAAAATTTCTTTTTGACTATTCATGTAACATCTCTCTTCTAATCCTCCAAAATTGAGGTTTGGAAAGAGTTTTCACCTTTAAAGTTGGAAAGGATTTTCTGTTCTTCAAAATTCTTAACTTCTCATGGTAATCCATCCTCTTTAATTTATGTATGCACAATTTACCCGATTAAACTCCTCTAAAAATGTCTCCTTTCTTTCTCCCAAAGATGGAGGTTCCAAGTAAAACGTTTTCTATATGCTTGTAATAACTACAGAAAGGTGGCGAGGGGGTTTTGGAGGTAAAATTAGCCACTTATTGCTCTAAAGTCTTATGAGGATAATGATCCTAAGGGTAGTCCATGATTCACTCTCCATGTTCAAACTTTCATCATTCAAACCCGGAAACGGTGCCGAGCACGGGGCCCAAGTCTCCACAGCAAGGGGCGTCCCGCAAAGGAAAACAGCCCATGGAGTTACCCTGGAAAAGCCCCCACAAGAACAGATTTCTAAGTCGGGAACAGATCCCAGCGAAAAAGAAAGATGAAGCCAAGAGAAGAAAGGACAAAGCTCCCTCCCGCAAAGAGGGATCAATACAAAAATGATTGTCATCTCGCTAAATGCTAGAGGGCTAACCAACCCCTCAAGAGCGACCATCATTGGTCAATGGCTTCGCGACATCAGCTTAAACCCAGACTTTATATGCATTCAAGAGATTAAAATTGACGGAGAAGACCTCCAGAAACGGCTCAGGCAGGTCTCCTCGGCCCATGTGTGGATCCCAACGAAACACCCGCGGGGGTCTGGAGGAACAGCTATCGGTGTTAAACAACTCTGGTTTGAAAAGCTTGAGAACTTCATTGAAGATGTAAGTCACCGTTGGATCGCTGTTTCTTTTGGAGCTCCTCTTTGTGCTACTTTGGTTTCTTTGTACGCCCCTAACGGGGATTTGGAGAGACGGAACACTTGGGCCTCCTTAGACTCGCTTCCCCACAACGTGCTCATATGTGGTGATTTCAACATGGTGGAGGACCCTATGGACAGATGGATGGGCAAGGGCAGGGTCATCGACAGTCGGGAGAAAGAAACGTGGGACATGACCAAACTTCACTTGGATTTGGTTGAATTCAAAGACTCGAATGGCTTTTCTTGGTCGAATCTCCAAGCGGGCGAGGACCTGAGGAAAGCTAGACTCGACAGATGCTACATTTCTCAGAGTTTTACCCATCAGTGGGGCCATCCTACCATCACGCAACGCACTGACCTCACTATCTCTGATCACTACCCGATCGTTATCACTTTTCAACCTTCCAACAAGATCCGCAAGGCTCCGTGGTTCCATGCCGTCGCATCCACCTTCTCTCTCCCCTCCGTCCATCAAGAAATTGCCGATGTGTGGAAGGTGGCGTTCGCCTCTGGCCTGGCCCCAGCCAAGTGCTGGAGAAATGCGGTCGACAAGTCTCGTAAGATCATGATCAGAACTAAGAAGATGCTCGAGACTGTGCGGCGGGCTCGCAGGGTAGCTCTCTACCACAGACTCTGGCGGCTCGAGGAGGAAGTGAACAAAGGAAAACACCAAGCCCAGAAAGGTCTCCGAAAAATCAGAGCAGTGTTGAGATACGAGGAAGAAATACAAAGGAAAAACTTGCAAATCTTCTTCAAGGAGTGGTGGGCTGGCAAAGCCGACAAACCCACCAAAGAGATGTGCCGTATCCTTAAAAGGAAACACAACAGAGATTCGATCCCCCTACTGCTAGATCCTCTTGGCAATGTATGCAATTCGGAAGAAGATAATTTTGGCATCATCGAAGGGCACTTCACGAGACTCCTGGGAACCTCGAACCCCCTCTCCCACCATAGAAGGGACTGTATGGCTGCCATTTCTAGGGTTTCCCCCCAGAGGATTCCACCCAACCTCCACTCCCTGCTCCATGCTCCTATCTCTGAATCAGAAATCATTGAGGTCATTGATGCCCTCCCTCTTGGTAAAAGCCCGGGACCCGACGGACTCACTAACGAGTTCTTTAAATCCTTCAAGCTGGTGGTTGCCACCCCTCTCCGGATGGTTTGGCAAGAAGCGCTAAAGTTTGGTGCTCTTCCTTCTTGTCTAAATAATGGAATTATCAAGTTGATACACAAGAAGGGGGAAAAGAACAGAATCGAGAACTGGCGGCCTATTACAATGCTCCAAACAGGATACAAGATCATCGCCAAAGTCATCGCCAACAGACTCTCGTGCCACCTGAGATCTTGGCTTAGTGAGGACCAAAAAGGTTTCATCAAAGGCAGGTCTATCCTGGAAACCATTATGGATATTTGGGAAGGTATTCAATTTGCAAATGAGTCTAATCAAGATGTGGTCTTCCTCAAGATCGATTTTGACAAAGCCTACGACAGGCTAGAATGGGACTATATTCTACAGTCGCTCCAAGATCTCGGATGTAGTCAGAAATTCACCAAGATGATCGC
This sequence comes from Ceratopteris richardii, assembly GCA_020310875.1. Classification (NCBI taxonomy): domain Eukaryota; kingdom Viridiplantae; phylum Streptophyta; class Polypodiopsida; order Polypodiales; family Pteridaceae; genus Ceratopteris; species Ceratopteris richardii. Next base: position 137,478,585 of record CM035419.1, read on the forward strand.
GACCCTTCTCGGAAACGCAACGACCCAAATTAACGTTAACGGCAAACTTTCGAAGGCGATCCATCTTAAAAGGTCTATTAGACAAGGGTGCCCTCTGGCCCCCCTTCTTTTTGCCGTCGCCACTGAGGGCCTGAGCAGACTTGTGGCACATCATGTTGAGGCTGGCAATATCAAAGGCCTCCGGCTGCCTCAAGACCACGGTCATATCATCATGAGACTATTTGCTGATGATATGAACGCGTTCGTTCACAATGATAATACTAGCCTGGAGACTTTCTGGAGGTGTCTTGCTACCTTCTGTGATGCCTCTGGATCCAAAATCAACCACTCTAAGACCGCCTTCAGGGCTATTGTGGGACATCATCCTGGCCTTCTCATTGATCATGGTTGTCAAATCATTCCGCAGGGCCAAATCTTTCGACTTCTTGGAATCCCCTTGGGGTTTGGCGTCTCTATGGAGCAGCGATGGAACTGGGTGCTTGCCAAACTTGAAAACAAGCTTAACTATTGGAGAGGTATGCAAATCAATCTCGCTGGACGTGCGATGGTTATCAACACATTCCTCCTCTCTTCTACCATCTATTTCCTTTCTTGCTGGAGACCGAACGAGCAAGGCCTGTCCAAACTGAATAGTATTTGTAGAAACTTTCTTTGGACGGGCGATCATAACAGAAGGGGGGTGCCTAAAATCAAATGGGCCATCTGCACTAGCCCTACGGATAGCGGGGGGCTGGGTATCCTGGACATTGGGTGTATGGCCAACAAACTGGCAGCCAAATGGATGATTAAGGCTTGGTGCAATAGGGAGGCCTCGTGGGCCAAGCTGATCTTCAGAAACAAGCATGAGTTGGCCCTCATGGGGTGCCCGAACTGGAAGAATCTCGACATCATGACCCTGCTATTCTCCCCGATCCCCGTCTTCCCGAAAGGCTCCAATCTCGTGTGCTCCCTTTGGAAGGGCTGGAATAAAGTCAAAAGCTTCACAAGAATTAGTGAAGACTGGAAGTGGGCGGCCGGAATCAGACAAAACGACTCTATCTGGTTTCCGATACATGGCATCCGGAGTGTGGAGTCGTGGAACATTCAAAATGCCAAGAAGCTATGGAACAAAGGATTCAAAAAATGGAAACACCTCTGGAAACATGACACCAACAGCTGGATCAACTTCGAGGATATTGACCCTCGCATAAACATCTCCTACGAAGAATGGAACACTTTGCAAAGCAGATGCCTCGCCTGGGATCGTCACAAGACTCGCCTTCTCATGGGACACGACACACCGAACGCGCGTGGTCTCAAATGGCACAATGGAAATAGCCTACTCAAAATCCCGAACATCAAAGAAACGACTGACCTCCAGATCAGCCTCAACAAGAAGTGGTGCCTGTCTTGGACGCGGCTTCGGTGGGACATGAAATTCATGGGTATCTGGCACCCACTTATAGAGATTAAGAAGTCTGTCCTCTTATGGCAAATTCTTCATCGAGGAATTTGGACCAACCATAAGGCAAGCAAACTTTGTGGGTTCCCTCCTTGGTGCAAACGCTGCCACCGTGCTATTGAAGATGTCCCACACATCTTCCTTACCTGCCCCAACTCCTACAAAATCTGGCAGACGGTTGGAATGAAAATCAGACTTCAGAAACAGCTTAGTTGGAAACAAGTCCTTTTGGGAGAAGCGATTGGCTGCTCTGCGGCACTCTGGAACGCAATCAGAGGGGAAGTCCTGTGGAAAATTTGGCGAGAGAGGTGTGCTCTCAACTTCGGCGATCCCCCCAGGGAGTGGTCGATTGAGAAATCACTATTCCTCCTTGGCATAAGGATTGTCAACAGTAAGAAATCCCCCCCCTTCAGGCACCATCAAGTCCTCCTGTTGATCAACAACAAGCTCAAACCCAAGTGGGCCCCGCATGAGGGCGACGAGAGGGTGATCAACCTTCTTTGTAACGCAACTTAGGATTCAATCAAGCTTCCCCTGCTTTGTGGGATTTGGGGGGTCCCGTGGGCACTAGTCCCCTTCTTTTGTACCTTTGTTTCTTAATTTAATTCAAGTCTGGGAGAGTAGGCTATTGCCGAACTTCCTTTATATAAAAAAAAAAAAAAACCTTCTGAAATTTGAGATTTGTAACAATTTGATTTGTTCAAAATAATACCTCGCATGTGCCTGGAGTAGCTCTCTCAGTCCTCTATTTCTTAGAGGAGCACTAGATAGGTTGTATTAGTGCAATTGTCAAGCCACCTATGGTGAACCTCCTTGTCTTTGTTGCCCTGACCTTGATACCTATTGTTGTATGATAGAAGTACACACAGAGATCACCACAGATCTTTCCTCCCAACCATGTTTGAGGTGAGCCATTTCTCCTCATGAGTCATAATCTTGTGTATGAGACTAAACCTAGGCTTCTCTCTCTTCTGCACACCATAAGTAAATGCACTCTTTTGGTTCCATGAAATATCCATGCCAAAGTAATGTGAAAGTAGCCTTGTTCAATCCCTTACTATTCATCTTCTTCATTTTATAGGTGAGCTCTCTAAATATCTCTATATTTGTTTTTTTTTTCAAAAGGAAGTTTTGTAACAACCTACTCTCCCAAACTTTGATTAAGAGAAAGAAAAATTGTACAAGTGAACATGCTTAGCATGTGTGGGACCCTCTGAATCCCACAAAGCATTGGTTGGTTAAAAATTACTAGAAAACATTACACAAAAAGTTGATAATACTTTCATCTCCCTCATGGGGTCCCCACTTGCTTTTAATCTTGTTACTCTCAAGGAAAAACACTCTGATGTCTAAAAGGTGAGGGTTTTTTACAATAGGAAATTGTCTTTCCTAAAAGGAGAAGAGATTTTTTAATCGAACAGTCTTTAGGAGGGCTAACAAAGTTGGCTGTGCACTTCTCTTTCCACATCTTCAAGAGGGTCTCACCTCTTATAGCATTCCACAATGATGAGGAACATTTGATTGCTTCACCCAATAATGCTTGCTTCTAGTTGATTTGTCCCTACAGTAACATGATTCTCCCACGTTCCTTCCACACCGACATAGATTTGGGGCATGAGAAGAATAGGTGTCCCAAGTTCTTATTACCATCAAGGCACCATTTAAAACAAAGAGGAGATCCACAAATTCTTTTAGCTTTTATATTGGTCCAAATTCCCTAGTGGAGGATTTTCCACATAAGAATTGACTTTTCTATCTTGATGAGGGGATGCCGAAGGGATTGGAACTTAAAGTCTCACCTAAAATATGACCGATCTAGACATCATTTCCTATTAAGCATGACATGAAGGTCCATGTTCTTCTTGAATCTCGGAATTTTATCAATAGTATTGCCATTATGCCATCTAAGACCCATAAGGTGAGGGGAGTCATGCCCTATAAGGAGGCTAGTCCTTGATCATTCCCAAGCACTGATTCTTCTTCCCAACATGCACCATCCTTCATAGTCCACTCTCCTTGCCAAGTCAATGTCCTCAAATCTAATCTATTGGCATGTATCTTGATTCTAGAGGTGTTTCCATAATCAGAAAACCTTTGTTCCAAAGCTTCCTAGCTTTTGGGAGTTCAAAGACTCATTGGGAACCAGATCGAATCATTTTTTCTAATATTAGCTACCCATTTCCAATGTTCATTGATCTTAGCAAATTGTTTCACCTTGTTCCAACTCTTCCACAAGGAACAAACTAATATCGGACCTCTAGGAGTCACCTGATAGGGGGAGAACAAAATAGTGAGAAGATCAAGACCCTTCCACCCTAGAAGTCCTACAAGCATAAGAGCACTCTTGTTTCTAAAAATCCATTTGGCCCAAGAGGCATCCCTGTTTCCCCATGCTTTAACTAACCATTTGGCCACCAACTTATTGGCCATTCTTCAATGTCTAAAATTCCCAAACCACCTTGATATTTTGGTTTATGGAACTAGCCCATTTAATTTTGGGGAAATCCCTTCTATTAGGGTCTCGTATACAGAGAATTTTTTTGCAAATTCTTCCAATTTGACAATCTCTTCGTCCTTCCATCTCCAACAAGAGAGAAAGTAAATAATGGAAGAAAGAAGGAATGTGCTAACCACCATAGTGCATCTCGCTAGGTTGAGCTGCATACCTGTCCAATACACCAACTTGTTATCAAAATTAGAAAGAGCCCAATTCAATTGCTTTCCCATAGAAATCTCAAATGTGATCAAAATACCTAACATACAAAGGATTTGTCCCTTGTGGATCAAGTCATAGCCATGGTCAACCAAAATTTTAGGTGGATGCCCAATAACAACCTTGAAAGCGGTTTTTGAGTGGTTTATTTTGGAGCCCAATGCCTCACAAAATGTATTTAGGGAACACCAAAAGCTATCAATGCTAGCTGGATCATTATGCACAAAATCATTTGTGTAATCGACATAGAGTCTCATGATCATATGGTCTTGCTTGAGGGGAAGAAAGAGACCTTGAATAAGACCTAATCATACATGATGATTAACAAGGTAACCAAGAGCATCAGCAACAATACCAAAAAGAAGAGGCGCCAATGCGCATCCTTGCCTAATAGAATGTTTTAAATGAATAGCTAGAGAAAGCCAATAATTGATGTTTATATGAGTTGATGCAACTACAAAAAATGTTGAGATCATTTTGATGAACTTTTGGCTGCAATCCATGTCTTTCACAAATTGGAGAATGACCACTCAAGTCTTTCATAAGCTTTGTCAAAGTCAATCTTAAGAAAGAGGATGTCTTGAGAGGATTCTTCAATGAATGCAAGCCCCTCCCAAACATCAATGATAGCCACAAGGATGGATCCTCCCTTGATGAAACCTTCTACACCAGCTTCATAAAACAATGTGTAATCCAAAGTAGCACTCACATAACGTAGAGTGCACCTTAGAGCATCCAAATGTGGCTTCCTCAGAACCTACATAAATTAACTTTCAAGTCCAACAACATAGCTTAGATCATGCCTCGTAATTGTGAGATATATCAAACTTCGCACAATTTTCCTATACATAGCAGCATTTTGCAATGCTTCACCTGATGTAGTATCGAACCTCAAATTCTGATCTAATGGCATAGAAATTGGTTTACAACCAGCCATGCCATACTTTTGTAGCATATTCAAGGCATGTTGCCTTTGCGATGTCCATATACTTGTTTCTGTTTGTATAAACTCAATGCCCAAGAAATAGCGCAACACACCAAGATCTTTCATGTCGAATTCTTGCATAAGAATTTGCTTTACCTCTTTGATGTTTTCTTCATTATCACAAGCTACAATCAAGTCATCAACATAGATAGCCACACTTGTGGTGCCATCATCATCGTTCCTTGCATATAGTGAATGATCTGCATCACACATAGAAAATCCAATGGTGGTCAAGTAATCAGAATCCTTGCATGCCATGCATGAGGAGCTTGCTTCAGCCCATACAAAGCCCTTAGCAACCTGCAAACATATTCTGGATGCTTTGAATCTTCATATCCTTGTGGGTCCATGTATACTTCTTCCTGTAACTCACCATGTAAGAAAGCATTCCTCACATCCATCTGATGCAAAGTCCATCCTTTTGCTATAGCTAATGCAGCAAGTGTTTTGAATATTAGAGAGCTTCTAGAGTACCTTGATGAGGTTTCACCACAATTCATATTCTCAATTGAAGGTGCAGTGGTAGACATTAGATTAGAGAAAACATTATCTTGCATTACTTTCATGCCACCCAAAGTGATCAAGTTCCAACCTTAAAAAATGTAACCTCTCTTGCCCCTTTTTTTCCACCAAAAATGATAATATTTTATCTTGACTAAGAAAGAAATTGAGTGCTAAATATTTTTGCCAATTTTTTTATGTATGCTCTCTTCATATTCATATTGGCTTTTTTATGCTTTATCTTATTGGTCTCGAAAAGTCTCTATTGTTCAGAGATTTCCTCCCATAAAATAATTGGTAAAAACTAATGTATAAAGATGGATATATGAGGGATAAAGGTAAAGATGCAGAAATTATCCATTTTAGTGATTAACAAGATATATATAGAATTTAATGGAAGTAACATTACAAAATGGAAAAAAATGGAGCCACAAGACATGTCCAATTCAAGCAATAAGAGTCATAGGAGGTTCTGCGTCTGCCCTAATCACTTGAATTGGTCATGTCTTTTTGTTTAGAATATTTATGGACCATGTATGAAAACGCATGACCGATTCAAACAAATAGGGCCGTTAGAAGACCTCCGATGGCCCTTATCCCTTGAATTGTTTGTGGGGATTTTCTTTACAAAAATATTATTCATATGAGATAGATAATGTAGACATCATAATAATAAATCATGCATGTATTACAAGACATGACCAATTCAAGTGATTAAGGTCATCAAAAGTTTCCCGATTACTCTCTTTGCTTGAATCGACTGTGCCTTTTATCTTTTATAATATTAGTTATACAAGCCAAGGACTATAATCCAGAGATAAACAAATCAAGAAATAGCATTAAAGGGAAGAAATAAATTCTAAACCACTTATCATCTAAACTTATCTAGTAAAGTGATAGGCATACCACAAATCCTTCCTCTATTTGAGAGAAAAACATCACCAACATTTAGAAGTTGAAATAGTGATTTCTATTTAGAAACATGAATTACAAACATACTATCTTCCAGACAAAGATAGAAGGGCATCATTCCTCAATACATTGTTCTATGAATACAATGCTATGAAGGGTTCCTTCTGTACAAAATTGATATCTACATATAAAATAACTTAAACAAACACTTCAAAAAGCAAAGAAATGCATGTCTCACCTTGCACACCAAGAGACTTCAACAAACAATGAGCTAAGCTTATTTCTTGCGAAAGAGAGTTAAAAAAAATGTGATGAAGAATATAGGGAGTTCAAACTCTTTTTCCATGATATCACTTGCATCCATGCTTATGCCTAATACTAAGCTTAAATGATCCAACTGTAGTACATGGAATGATATTTTTAAAGCATCATTATACATAAGCTTACTGTATGATATAGTTGATGAAAAGAAGAACTTGACTTCAATATGAAAACGTAGCCAAATGTATCGAATGCGTGGAGCTTCAAACATGAAGAATCTTGAGAAAAATTGTTGCTTCATTAGAGAAAAAAAAATAACTTTATGGCAAAATTCCCTCGAATCATAGAGTTCCCTACAAAAACTATATTGAAACTGAGCTCCCCAACTCATCTTAGCACACCCTAGTTTTTCGTTGACCTCCTAATGCCCCTCTCTACCTATCTATGTAGACTTGTAAAAAAACACAAAATACTAGAGAAATAGAGAAAAAGAGAGCACAATTTCTCTATATGCAGCTTACAAAAGGAAGGCCTCAAATTTGTGGCTAATGAGTCCACTATATGTTTTACTAGAACATATACATAAAGATTCTCTTAGGAAAAGTTGGCCTTTGACATAGACACTAATGATAGGAAAGACCAATATGGTTGATATGGACAAGGGAAGAGAAATAAAGAATGAAAAATAATATCAGAATATGCGTATATGACCTATACCTCCCACTTGTTGGGCATGTGTATGAATCCAACAATGGATGTGTCAGCTCTATGTAAGCATAGACACATATCCTTAGTGCCTCTTGTAAAGATTAGACATATATCTCCTCATAAATCCCACTACAAATGCAGTCTAGTATGGTTTTTTCCATAACATACAAGAGAATACCAACAAAGATCGATAATGAATTTTGTTCATGAAACCCTTCTCATCACTAGATTTGAGACAATCATCATTTATCAACTTTATTTATGTACGAAATGGTGTACTTAATGCCTTTCCACCATGCATATTGGACATGCAAAATACTTTGGATATCTAGTAATTTCATGGAAAAGTGTGAATCAACTTCTCCTTCAAGAGACACAAGTCCCTTGCGGACTTCCGAGTGATCAACATAAAGTATCAAACATATCAAGCTACCATATAAATATCTCTTAGTGTAGAGACCATGATCCTTATCGTGTCTAGAATAACTAGGAATTCATTTCATCAAAATTTGGATACTACTATGTAGGTGCTTGCTTGAGTCCATATAAGCTTGAGCTTGCATACTAGAATGTTCTTGCCATAAATCGCCCAAACCTCTAGTTGTTCCATATAGATCTCATATGTAAGATCTCCATGGAAGAAAGAAATCTTCACATTAATTTTGACCGGCTCTAAGTCCTTTTTTGAAATTTATCCAAGAAAGATGCGTAACATAGTGATTTGATTATTAGCAAGAAAGATGCATAACATAGTCATTTGATCATAATCAAACCTTTGTTGTTGCTTAAGACCTTTTGTAACTAGTTGCGCTTTCTATTTTGTACAAGCATTATACATGAAAATATTATTAATTGACTATACAAAGTACAAAAAGGAAAACAAAACTTTAATTTTTTCTTCATCGATAAAGAAAGGAGAGGTAAATATTTTCTATATAGATTTGTTTTTTCTTGAAGACACCAAACTCATATATGAAGAAATCAAAGTCATATCTTAAGCTAGATTATACCATGGCGGATTATGATCCATACTATTACAAGATGCTAAAAACATATTTGGTTCAAGAAGCCAAATAAAAGTATAATACCTCATTAATTTACTTGAAAATCTTATGAAGTATTTTCCATGGTGGGCACAAAGATGTCTATAAACGTATGAAATGAAAATTGATTTTGTGAAATCCGAAAGGTCCTGTGTCACTAGTTTAATCTCTGAAATCCATAGTTTTAGTTTTATGTATGGATAATGAAACTTTTAATACTTTTTTTCATATCATTGTGACCTTGAATTTGATAACTCATGTGGATAGATGCTTCACGTTACCACTTTGTAATATTCAAATCAAACATTTGAAGTCTGTAAACCCAAATTAGCAGAAGAATTTCAAAGTGGATACGCTAAAATAAGAGAGAGAAAAAATGAACTAGAATATATTTTCGTAACCTATTTATTCCTTCCTACGAATTTTATTTAAATCTAAATGTAATGATTGTGATTATGTACATTATGAAAATGTATTTTTTGTTTAAATGGTCATGGATGTTTATGGTTATTGCACATGGCGTTTATGGTTAGGAAAAGTGATACTTAGCCGCACATTATATGTATATATAAGTATGCACATCATTAGAAAGTAAGCCTACTAGGTCATCATTATGTGTGTATGTGACAAGACCTATTCAGCTAATATGCTTAGCAATGGGCATATCCCAAGATTCTCACTTTATAAAGTAGAGTCAGTGTGCTTGATGCCCGCAGTACTAGAGGACTCTAGAAACCTTCTAATTTGGGAGGAACATGCTATATACGATGGAACGTTTATACAAACTTTTAATTTCTAAATTTTCATCCACATACACACACATCCATATATATATATATATATATATATATATATATATATATATATATATATATATATATATATATATATATATATATATATATATATGTGTGTGTGTGTGTGTGTGTGTGTATGTGGATGTTGTTGGAACATCAAGCTTACACTATGCTTGAGGTGGATTTGATCTACATCAAAACTATGGCTTGGATTATGTCGAAAGAATATCTGTTGGAGAGCTTTTTTTTAATGCTCATTTACTGTATTTTTAAAAAGATGTTTCATGGATCTTTTACCATTGTAAAAGCCTTGAGCTTTACACATGTAAAATTAGAAAGATAGAGCCCAAATCCCATGAATTTGTGGTTGTTGAGTTGCATTCAATCAAGCAATCAATCACCTAAAAGTAGATCAAACTAGGTCTTCACTTTTCCTCGATTGTAGGAACGTGAATTGATTCCCTCCAACAACCGTTCCCACCTTTATTTGAATTCAAAATACACTTGTAGAAGTAGTGGAGAACTTCCAGAGCCTATATAACGACTTGAAATCACTTGTACAATACATGGAAGCAATATTCATACACTTGTGACCATCATTGTCTTGCTCCTTCAATTCTCTGCATCATCTTCTTCGCCAACACCAATCATGCAGAGGCTTTTGCTCTCTCTATAGAGCTCCAAATTGGGTGCAACATGGCTCATTAGAAATTTATTAGTGTCTAGTTTATTCCTATAAATTTTCATAGAATTTGGTTAAGTATATTGGGAGAAATCTCAGTTTTCTGTCTCGGGGTCAATCTCTATGTATTCCTAAAAAATAGCAAGTACCACCATTGAGTGTTTGATCCATTCCTATAGCATATTTTTCTTATTCCTTTTAAGTTTGTGAATTCTATACACTCAAACCTATGTGTATCACTCCCATAAAAGGATTTTTTCTAATTGTAATCACGCTGGTCCCTATGAGCATTTGAAGTTCATTGTCTTCTCCATAGAGAGTAAGTTTTTTGAGATAGTCGATGTGCGAACCTATCTATTTTGTATCGAATCCTTCTCCTTGATGTTAAAAAGTACATAGTGCATTTCTTTGCACTTATCGCATGCCTATAGGGTCTATTTGAGTCTCCATAAGCTCAAGGGCTGGTCTTGTCCCGGTTGGTTGGACCAAACTTCGTCGCTTTGAAATGCACTTTTCTACCTCCTACAAGCTTCTCCAAGTTCTTTCAATGGTATCAGAGCTAGATCAAGATGGGTGATGGCTTTCCCTCAATGATCAAGAAGCTTGATTGACACAACTACCCGACTTGGCAAATGAGAATGGAGGCCTATTTGCAAGGTAGAAATCTTTATAGAATTGTAGTACATGATGAAGCTATGCCTATTCCAAGATCCAAAGGAGGACCTACACAAGAGGACACAGATAAGCTCACACTTTGGTGCGCAAGGGATGCTCAAGGAAGGCCATACATACTACACTCTATCTTTGAATTTTTATTACCACATATTAGAGGATGCAAGACATCTCAAGAGACTTGGGATGCCCTCGAGACTTTCTTTTCTACTAGTACCAAAGCAAGAAAGAATCATCTTTGGAACGAGTTCAACCAAATGAAGAAGACACCTAAATAAACCATCACAAAGTTTGTTACCAAGGTCAAGGAGGTTGCAGAAGAGTTGGAGAATTGATTGAGGAAGAGGCTATCATGAGGCGAATTCTCAATGGGATTCGAAGTGATAAGCAATGTCAATCCTTCACGATGGCTTATGATCTCATCATGAATGTGCAGACTCCCAACTTCAACATCTTTCTTGTACAACTCTTCAATCAAGAAGCCAAAAATAGCATAAAGGAAGGTAATTCCTATCATGGTAATTCAACTAGTGCTCTATATGTAGATAAGAAGGAAAAGAAGCTAAAAGGCAAGAAGAAAGAAGAAGATGAAGAAGAGACTTCCCAAGCCAACTTCGCAAGCAAGAGCAAGTGGAAAGAGAAGAAGAAAGGACCAAAGTAACACAAAGCCAAAGGTCAAAATGTTCAACCTTGTGCCATCTACGATAAGACCAACCACACCACTCAAAATTTTTGGTTCAATGGGAAGACCCTCAGAGAAAGTGGAAGAGGTGGATATGGCAACAATAGAGGTAGAGGTGGACACAACTTCAACAATAACAATATAGGCTATAATAGAAGGGACTTCAACAATTATTTAGAAGATCAACCACATGAAGAATCATTCCTTCTTATGAATCTAAGACACAAAGAAGTTAGAGAAGATGATCATTTGTTCTACATAGATTCAGGATGTTCAAATCATGTTGTAGGCAACATTGCTCTTCTATCTGATTTGGAAAGTCCAAAGCATAGATACGAAGTACAAACAAGTGATGATACAAAGCACAATGTGGAGAAGATTGGTAATGTCAAAGCTTCCAATGGCAGGACAAATGTTCTAAGTAAGGTTCTCTATGTACCCACTATCACTAAAAACCTAATAAGTGTAGGCCAAATAGTTAAAAAAGGCTTACAAGTTAGGTTCACCCAACATGGAGCTTTTGTGGAAGATCCATGTCAAAGCTTCAAGAAGATAGACAGAGGCGAGAAGCATGGTAGGCTCTTTACTTTTGAAGTAGGAAAAACTAGGAACATAGCTCCATTCAACTTTGGGTCTCAAACCCTAAGAGAGCTTGAAGTGTGGCATAAGAAACTTGCTCATGTGAATGAAAGAACCTTGAAGGATATATGAAGGGATCAAAGTGTTCTAGGACTGCCGAACATATCAAAGCAACACATGATCAATAGGTGTGATGCATGTCTGATTGGGATGGCACAAAGACAACCATTCAACCACAAAGGCTACATCCACAACAACTTATTGGACTTAGTACATACAGATGTGTGGGGACCAAGTCAAGAACCTTCATTGGCAAGATGAAGGTATTAGGCCTCATTTATTGATGACCATAGTAGATGAACTATTCTATACTTTATCAAGAGTAAGAATTAAGTGTTTGATTGCTTCAAAAAGTTTCTAGCACATGTGGACAATCATACAGATAGATCACTAAAGAAGATTAGATTTGATGGAGGGGGATAATACTTCTCCAAAGAGTTTGATGAGTTCTTGGAGGATAATGGTATCAAAAGGGAAGTGACTACCAGGTATTCTCCTCAACGAAATGGAATTGTAGAGAGGAGAAACAAGACATTGGTTGGATAAGCTAAAACAATGCTTGAAGAGAAAAACGTTTCCACATTATCTATGGGTAGAGTTTATTTCAACTACTGTGTATCTTTTCGATAGAATACCATCAAAATCACTTCAAGGTATGACTCCTTATGAAGCATGGCATGGAAGAAAACCTAGTCGTGGACATTGCAAGGTTTTTGGTTGTTTAGTTTATGTTCATGTACCATCATAAATAAGAGTTAAGCTAGATGAAAGGGCAACAAAGACAGTGTTTATTGGATAGATTCAACTTAGATGGGTTACAGGTTCTATAATCCTTCAACCAAGAAATTCACTACAAGTAGAGATGTTGTGTTTGAAGAACACATGTCTTGGTATGATGAAGAAAAACACAAGGTAACTCTACCATATGATCTTGATTCCGATTCTCATAAATTAGAAAGCAAGCATGATACACAGGTCCAAGATCTAAGAAGTGATATAGACAATGACCAAGATGAAAGGGAAAAGGATTACAAGCTATGCAAGTCAAGAGGCAAAACAAAGATGCAAGAGGTTGGAGAATGCTCCAAACAAGAACCTATAAGATCAACAAGAGAGAAGAAACAACCAGAAAGGTATGGATATGATTCCACATTTGTTATGAAGCATTCAATCTACTTGGCAAAAGACTCTATTTCAGAGGAACCCTCAACCTATGAAGAGGCAAAGGGAAACCCTAATTGGGAAAAGGCCATGAAAGAAGAAATAGATGCATTGAAGGAGATGGACACTTGGGATTTGGTTCCAATGTCATCGAATCAAAAGGTAATTGGTTGCAGATGGGTATATAAAGTTAAAAGAAATTCATATGGATCAGTTTGCAGGTACGAGGCAAGATTAGTTGCCAAAGGATCCTCTCAAACGCGTGGTATAGACTATGAGGAAACATTCTCACCAGTTGCAAAGATGACTACAATCAGAACATTGATAAGTGTAGTTGCTACAATGAATTGGAGACTCCTCCAACTTGATGTGAAAAATGCATTCTTAAATGGTTGGATAAGTGAAGAGGTATACATGTCACAACCACCAGGTTTTGAAAACCCTAATCATGCATCTTATGCTTGCAGACTTAAGAAAGCATTGTATGGATTGAAGCAAGCTTCTAGAGCTTGGAATTACAGGTTGGTTACATATCTTCAAGATCAAGGGTTCAAAGCTAGAAACTTAGATCCTTCTCTACTCATCAAAAGGGATCACAATGAGGTTATCTGTCTATGTGTATATGTAGATGATATTATTATGATAGGTGATGATCTAAATGGAATTTAGAGAATCAAAAGATACATGCAAGAGGAGTTCAAAATCAGTGACTTATATGAGCTCACATATTTCCTAGGTATGCAGGTGATATACATAGATGAAGGAATGTATTTGACTGAGAGAAGATACACTCAAGATCTACTTGTTAAGTTCAAAATGGAGAACACTAAACCTACACGTACACCTTTGGAGATGAATCATAAACTAAGTGTTTATGAAGGTGAGAAAATTGAAGACATTCATGAGTATCAAAGCTTGCTAGGTAGCTTGATATATATTGCTACTCATACAAGGGAAGACATCGCATATAGTGTTAGAGTGCTTAGTCAATTCATGCACTCACCAAGAAGACCACACATGGATGCCGCTAAAAGACTACTTAAGTATCTCAAAGGTACAATCAATGAAGGTATATTCTATCCTTACTCTTCAAATTTGGATATCAAAATCTATTCAGATGCAGGCTAGACAAGAGCGCATTTGCAAGTGCAAAGCTAGTGTCATGGAGTTCTAAGAAGCAACCAACAATTGCTTTATCCTGGACTGAAGCAGAGTACAAAGGTTTGACCATAGAGACTCAAGAGGCAATATGGTTAAAGGCATTGTATACAGATTTGGGACTTGTGAGTTCCAAACCTCACATATTTGGAGATAATGTAAGTTCCATGCATCTAACGGCAAACCCTATTTTCCATGAAAGAACCAAACACATAGAGGTGCATTAACACTTCATCAAGGAGAAGCTCATGGCAAAGGAGATTGAAATTTCTTTTGTTCCAACTGAAAAGCAAGTAGCAGATATGATGACAAAGGCACTTGATGGAATAAAGCTTTGTAGATTCAAAGCTATGGTAGGTATTTAGCCTATCAGAGAATGAAGACTCAAGCATACTTTAGCTTGAGGGTGAGCTATTCGAACATCAAGCTTACACTATGCTTGAGGTGGATTTGATCTATATCAAAAACTATGTCTTGGATTACATCGAAAGAATATCCTTTGGAGAGTTTTTTTTTTCTTATGCTCACTTATTGTTTTTTTTAAAAGATTTTTCATGGATCTTTTACCATTGTAAAAGCCTTGAGATTTATACATGTAAAAGTAGAAAGATAGATCCCAAATCTCATGAATTTGTGGTGGTTGAGTTGCATTCAATCAACCAGTCAATCACTTAAAAGTAGATCAAACTAGATCTTCACTTTTCCTAGATTGTAGGAAAGTGAATTGATTCCCTCCAACAACCATTCCCACCTTGATTTGAATTCAAAATCCTCTTTTAGAAGTTGTGGAGCACTTCTAGAGTCTATATAAAGACTTGAAATCACTTGTACAATACATGGAAGCAATATACATACACTTGTGACCATCATTGTCTTGCTCCTTCAATTATCTGCATCATCTTCTTCACCAACAATAATCTTGCAGGAGTTGTTGCTCTCTCTACAGAGCTCCAAATTGAGTGCAACATGGATCATAAAAACTGTATTATTTTCTAGTCTATGCTTATAAATTTTCATAGAATTTGGTTTAATAGATTGGGAGAAATCTCAGTTTTTCTGTCTCGGGGCCAATCTCTACATATTCCTGAAAAATAAGAAGTACCACCATTGAGTGTTTGATTCATTCCTATAGCATATTTTGCTTATTCCTTATACTTTTGTGCATTCTATACACTGGAACCTATGTGTATCACTACTATAACGGGACTTCTTCTAATTGTAATCATGCTGGTCGCTATGAGCATTTGAAGTTCATTGTCTCTTCCATAGATAGTAAGTTTTTTGAGCTAGTCGATGTGCGAGCCTATCTGTTTTGTATGGACTCCTTCTCTTTGATGTTCCAAAGTACATAGTGTGTTTCTTTGCACTTATCCCATGCGTATAAGGTCTATTTGAATCTCCATAAGCTCAAGGGTTGGTTTTGTGCCGATTGTCTCGACCAAACTTTGTCGCTTCCAAATGCACTTTTCTACCTTCTACAAGCTTGTCCAAGTTCTTTCATATATATATATATATATATATATATATATATATATATATATATATATATATATATATATATATATATATATATATATATATATATATATATATATATATATATATATATATATATATATGTGTGTGTGTGTGTGTATGTGTGTGTGTGTACGTGTCAGTATAATACACACACACATGTGTATATGTATATATATATGTGTGTGTATGTATGTATGCATGCATGTATGTATTTATCTCTCTCTCTATCCCTCTCTCTCTCTCTCTCTCTCTCTCTCTATATATATATATATATATATATATATATATATATATATATATATATATATATATATATATATATATATATATATATATATATATATATATATATATATATATATATATGTGTATGTATATATGTGTGTGTGTGTGCGTGTAATTGTATAATTGTATAATACTAAAATTATATCTATATATTTTTTAAATTAAGGAAGTTCGGCATTAGCCTACTCTCTAGGACTTGAATTAATTAAAGAAAAGTACAAGAGAAGGGGACTAGTGCCCACGAGACCCCCCGAATCCCACAAAGCAGGGGAAGCCTTTACAGAGTTTAGATGGCATTACAAAGAAGGTCAATCACCTCTCATTACCCTCATGTGGGGCTCACTTGGGTTTAAGCTTGTTATTGATCAAAAGATCACTTGATGATGCCTGAAGGGGGGGAATTTCTTATAGTTAACGATTCTTTTGCCAAGGAGGAACTACGATTTCTCAATTGACCACTCTTTGGGGGAGTTGCCAAAGTTAAAAGCACATCTTTCCTGCCAGATTTTCCATAGGACCTCCCCTCTGATGGCATTCCAGAGAGTCGCGGAGCAGCCGATGGCTTCTCCCAGCGGAGCTTGCTTCAAACTGAGATGTTTTTGAAGACTAATTTTCTTTCCAACGGTCTGCCAGAGTGTGCTGGAATTGGGACAGGTGAAGAAGATGTGAGAAACATCTTCGATAGACTGGTAGCAGCGTTTGCACCAGGGAGGCACCGATTGGTGTCTTGTTTCCAGAGATGTTTCCATTTTTTGAAGCCTTTGTTCCACAGCTTCTTGGCATTTTGAATGTTCCAAGATTCCATGCTCCGGATGCCATGGATTGGAAACCAGATAGAGTCGTTTTGTCTGATACCGGCCGCCCACTTCCAGTCTTCACTTATTCTTGTGTAGCTTTTGACTTTATTCCAACTCTTCCATAGGGAACACACAAGATTCAAGCCTTTCGGGAAGACGGGTGTCGGGGAAAACAACAAGGTCAAGATGTCAAGATTCTTCCAATTTGGGAATCCCATGAGAGCCAACTCATTCTTGTTTCTAAAGATCAACTTGGCCCACGAGGCCTCCCCATTGCACCAAGCCTTAATCATCCATTTTGCCGCAAGTTTGTTCGCCATGCACCCTATGTCCAAAATTCCAAGGCCCCCACTATCTCTTTGGCTTCACTAAAGTGTTCCATCTGCACTAAAATTATATTTTATTTTGTTAAGTCTATTCCAAATTAATGATCGATTTTGTTAGTGAGTTGTGATAACCACTAGTATCCGTGTAATTTCCTTCAAATTCTATAGGAAAGTGTGCTACAACAAAGGCAAGATTGGGATTGAATGTCTTCTCAAAGATGATGTAAAATCTAATGATGGAAAGAATGTCTCTAACGTGGAGGAAAAAGTTTATCTAAAGTCTCTGAAGTAATCAATAATGAACTTCAAAATGTACGTTTACTCCAAGATCAAAAGAAAGGTGCCCATTTGATTTGAATGACATATTCACATAGAGATATTGAAAGGATGGATATCATGAGCTGTGCATAATGCGTTTTGTTTCTGTTTTCACATTCAATTTAGATCAAAGATGCAAAGTTTGTACTTCATGTTTGATTTTACAAAAGATTAAAAAGCTTTAGAAGTCCATCTCTCGATAAAAGAGATCTAGAAATAGAAATGCATGATCCGCCAATAAAAAAAGAAACTATATCCTTTGGAGAGCAATGGAATTCGAAATAGATTTAGATTCATTTTATCATATCAATGGAGAGGTTATATTCACAAAGCGGAAGCTTCAATGACTACATAAAGTGAAATAAAGTGGATGAATTAAGATTTTAATTGTGAGGATGAACAGAAATGAAAGCCATTAACAACAGGATTGCATATGAGACTAAATTTAAAGAAGATGTTTAGGAAAGCATTAGAGAGAGAGAGAGAGTCATTAGGAAATGGCATAACACTTAGTGGGTTCTAATTTTGATTTTACAATTGAGACTATCTTTAAGAGCTTTTGAGAACAATGGCACATGAGTGACATTATAGAGCTATGAAACTCATCAAACTAACATTGAGTTCAATATGTAATCAATTTAATTCAAAAAGAAGGGCAAGTCCATCCTCAAGGATATGACCGATGTTTGTTGATACTCAATCATTGTGATTATACACTCGTCTTTTTGTACAGGGAATTTTATTTCTTCTTTTCTAGTTTTTCTCATCTACTATGTCATCTCCACAGTCTATGCTGTTTTTTGCTTCCCATCATGTTTCTATTTTGTGCTACTTCTTAAAGTTTCAATATTCAGCATAAGTTAATAATCTAGACCTTACAAAGCTTTGAAATCTACCGTAAAGAATGCACATTAGATTTTTAATAATCTAGACCTTACAAAACTTTGAACTCAGTACTCAAACGATGTGAGTTCTGTTTCTTTATTCAAAGGAGGTTACTTCCATTCAAAGGAGGTCATTGCAAGAGAATTCAAAGAGAATTATGTGATGAACAGTAGGCATTTCGTTTCCACAATTGCAATATAAATGTGCTGCCCTTCAGATCTCAAGTGGGTTATATGTTCCCATCCTGCTAAGTCTATATTTTCATCATGTTGTTTTGAGCAAATTAAATTTCTTTGCACGCAGATCATGTTGTTTGAGCTTGTGAGGAAAGGAATTGTGGTATAGCTTGTTGGGATTGTTTTTCGAAACCTTGAAAGATCTCTTACACAGTCTCATTTTTCTTCATGAAAATTGGTTCTCTTTGCATTCATGTTATACGGTAGCCGATGGTGATCAACAGTTGTATTGAGAAACTTTAGAGACCGCACATTTCTGTATAAGCATTTACTATGTCCGCTTTTGACAAGTGGAAAAAAATGTCCCGGTTCGCTAGCCTGGTGGTTGGGCCTCTCGCGTCTTGAGGCGGGGGCGAGTGTTCAACCCCTGGGAGTAACATGTAGGGACATTTGAATCCTGGAAACTGTTGTATGTGGCTGTTGGCCACCGTTTGACCATCCTCACGGTAGTTGTGACCGCCGTTTAACCCAGTCTTGTAAACCCCTGTTCTTGTGGGATAAAGGGGGTCCCATGGATACTATGCCCTTTCTTGAACAGTTGCAATTTCAAAGTTAAAGTCCAAGGGAGTAGGCCTCGGCCGAACCTCCATTTAAAAAAAATAAATAAAGTAAAAAATAAATAAATTGTCTAACTGCTGATGCTTATCGAAGGTGCCTTCAAGACCACCAAGACGCAATGAATTTAAAGATGGAATTATGGAAACACATTTTTCAGAAAGAATCGCCATGAACTTCAAACATGTGTGGCTCTGAAGATACTATGTGAAAAGATGAAATGCAATCTCTCTCAGACATTTATTGAGACCCTCTCTTGCGTCACACATTTATTGACTCTCTCTCTCTCTATCTACCTACCTACCTATCA
Source organism: Ceratopteris richardii (assembly GCA_020310875.1). Lineage (NCBI taxonomy): Eukaryota > Viridiplantae > Streptophyta > Polypodiopsida > Polypodiales > Pteridaceae > Ceratopteris > Ceratopteris richardii. The sequence continues at coordinate 137,498,170 of CM035419.1, forward strand.
ATCCATCTCTCTCTCTCTCTCTCTCTCTCTATATATATATATATATATATATATATATATATATATTCATATTCTATATATTCGGACTAGTAAGTACCTTTTGTGCAAAATATAGGTATGAGAATCTTCACTAGTCATAACTATCTCTACTTCCTATTGAATAACGAACTATCTTCATCCATACTTGCACAAACTTCAAGTCATCACTCGAGAATTAAAAAAGAAACCAAAAATACTAATGAAGGAAATAGTGGCACAATATATGTTCCAAAAAATAGTTCCACATTGATTAGAGGAGATTAGTCATAAAGTCGCCTTACAATGCACACAGTAGATATAGTATAATCCCCATACACAAGTTTTTTTCCTCTATATGTGTGTATTAGCTATAAGAAGTGCTATTGGTCACTTGATTTAGTTTCATGTTTAGATTTATTCAAGTAGAAATCATACCACATACACAATCTCCACTTTTCACATGCACTCATATATAGGATCCCTTTCTAAGTGAAGAGGTGAGTTTGAGCGATGATGACCATAATCCTTGTGATTGACAATGGGGCATGGAGGAATACCCCAAGATATGTATCTCCATACAATTCCAAGGAGTGGATTTGTTTAAAGGGTGAAGAATGTTGTAAAAGAAAGTGGGTTTGAAATCTTATATTTTGCATGTGTTCTAGGATTATTATTGGGTTTCTTTTATTAGAAGAATAAAACTTATCGAATGTGCATTGATTATAGAGTGCTTAACAAGATCACAATAAAGAACAGATACCCTATTCCTCGAATAGATGATCTTTTAGATAAATTACGAGGAGCTCATGTCTTTAGTAAAACTGGTCTAAAATCAGGTTACCATCAGATTCGTATGACAGAAAGTGATATTTTTAAGACTACATTTAGAACTCAAATTGGCCATTATGAATTGATGGTAATGCCTTTTTGGACTTACTAATGCCCCTGCTACATTTGCACAAATGATGAACAACATTTTTCTTGATTACCAAGCTTTTGTTCTTGTATTGTTCGATGATATACTTGTTTATAATAAGAATGGTAGTGAGCATGAGGAGCATCTTAAAATAGTTTTTCATTTGCTACGAGAGAACACACTTTATGCCAATCCTGAAAAGAGTTACTTCCTTCAACGTAGCTAGAATATTTAGGACTATTATTTCAAGTGAAGGTGTGCATGTGGATCCAAAAATGATTAAAGTGATAGTAGAACGACCTTCACCATAATCAGTCAATGATGTTCATTCTTTTCTTGGGTTGTCTAGTTTTTGTAGGAAGTTTGTTCCAAAATTTTCTTATTTAGCATTGCCTCTTACCTTGTTATTGAAAAAGAAAAGAAAATTTCCATGGGGACTTACCCAACAAAAATCTTTTGAAAAATGCAAACATGTATTTTCACATGCACCTGTTTTACAGTTACCTGATTTTTCACAACCCTTTCATGTTGTTACTGATGCTAATGTTTCAAGAATAGGTGCTATTTTAATGCTAAATGATCATCCTACTGCATTTGAGAGTAGGAAGCTTAAGCCCTCAGAAAAAAATTATAGTACATATGATAAAGAGTTATTAGCAGTTGTGCTTTCTTTGCAAATTTGGAAACACCATCTTATAGGCTTTGAGGTCTTAATCAAAACCAATCAACAAGATATTAAGCATTTATTAAATCAGCCCTTAATCTCTGATTGGCATCTTAAATGGGTTTCATTCATTCAAAATTTCCAACCCATGATCCAATATCAACCTAGTAAAGCTAATGTTGTAGTTGATGTTCTTGATCGTTTCCCTTCACATTCTGTTGTTTTGCATAATATTTCTACGATCCAAATTCATTGTTTTCAAGAAATGATTTCCACTTATGCATTTGATGTGTATTTTTCATGTGCATCGCATGACCAATGAGCAGCATGTCGTCAACATAGACAACAATGATCAGAAGCACATCATTAGCACGCTTAACATATAAGGTGCTTTCAGTTGGAGTGTTCTCGAAACCATGTGCAACCAGATAGGCATGTATCTTCTCATACCAAGCACGTGGTGCTTGCTTTAAACCATATAATGCCTTCTTTAACCTGCACACCTGGTTTTCATGCCCTTTCCACACAAAGCCACGGGGCTGAAAAACATACACTTCTTCATGCAAGTCACCATTCAGAAATGTTGTTTTAATGTCCAACTGATGTACATTCCAACCATGATGGGCTGCAAGTGCACAAATACTCCAAACAATAGTCATATGGCATGTAGGTGCAAAGGTCTCATCAAAATCAATGCCTCTTTCCTACGCATAACCCTTTGCAACAAGCCTAGCCTTATACCTGTCAACTATACCATCAGGTTTACGCTTCAGCTTGTATACCCACTTAGTGCCAATGGCCTTCTTGCCAGGAGGCAAGTCACATAAAGACCATGTACCATTCTTCATTATAGCATCATATTCAGATTGCATAGCAGCCATCCAATTTTTTGAATTCTGTGCTTCATCAAAAGAAACAAGCTCATTCTCATCATAGAGACTAGATGCAGCCATAACATAGCAATCTGATGCAAAGGAGGCACTATGAGAGCCTGAACGAGTACGATATGACAAAGGTGCATCTAATTTGCTGTCACGCAATGTCTGCACAAGCCATTTTGGCATAGTTTTTACCTGCTCAATATCAACTCTCTCATCAACAAGTGCATCATGTAAATCTGCATCAGAAATGGAATGATCTGCATCATCATATGAAACCTGCAAAGGCTGAGAAATTGCCTCATTAGGACCAACACTAGACTGTCCACCTGTAAAAAGAGGCATCAAAGTATCATACATGTCTTTGGAGCTAACAGATGTCTTCTTAGTACATGAAAGCAATGGCTGAATAGCATCTTCCACAAAGACAACATCACGGCTAACCAGAATGCGTTTAGTCTGTGGATGATACAGACAATAGCCTTTACTTTCAGAACTGTACCCAACAAAAATACATTTTACTGCCTTATCATCCAATTTTTTGCGATGTTGTTCAGGCACTAGTGCATATGCCAAACAACCAAAAACACGCAGATGAGCAACAGATGGCTTGCGGTCATGCCAAGCCTCATATGGAGTGATAGATTGCAGCGCTTTAGTGGGACACGTGTTCAGTACATATGCTGCACACATGATAGCCTCAAGCCAGAAACTATGAGGTAAAGCCTGACTCTTGACCATACACCTCGCCATCGCCATGAGAGAGCCGTTCTTCCGTTCAGCAACTCCATTCTGTTGAGGTGTATACGACACTGTACACTGGTGTTTTATCCCACGTTCAGCCAGAAATGCATTAAAATCAGAAGACATATATTCCCCCCCTCGATTAGAACAGAGGGTGCCCATTTTACATGCTGACAGATTTTCAGCCAAAACCAAAAAGTGTTTAAAGCACATGAACACTTCGGACTTTGCTTTGAGTGGATATACCCATGCATGCCTGGAAAAATCATCAATGAAAGTCAACGAAGTAAAGGTAATTTCCAAAAGACGGTGTCTGCATAGGACCACAGACATCACTATGTACAAGCTGCAATTTCTGTGTAGCCCGAACTGAACCATCTTTTGGAAAGGAGGAACGCTGCATTTTGCCCAAAATACAGCCTTCACAAACATGTTTTCTAGGTGCCTCAAGTTTGGGCAAAGAGGACACCATTTCAGATTTCTGGAGGTGTAGCAAACTAGCAAAATTCAGACGACCAAAGCGTGCATGCCAAAGCTTTGCATCTGACATAGCCTGAGAATCATTTACTGCACATGCCAAATCATTTTCAGATCTTTCATAGTCTATGAGCTTATACAGCCCATGACATAAAATGCTAGAAGCAATAATCACATCGCCATTTGACAGATCATGAACTATGCACCTGTCATCAACAAATTTCACAACCAAGCCAATCTTGGCTAATGTAGAAACTGATAACAGATTCTTCTTGATCCCTGGCACAAATAAAGCATCTGACAAAGTGAAAGTACTACCATCAGCAGTAGTCAAAATGATCTTACCAACTCCCATAACAGGATAAGAGGAGTTGTTGGCACATGTAATAGTATTCCCTGTAGGGGAAGGCTCAAGTGAAGAGAAGAAACTGCACTGCAAGGTAATATGTTTGGTCGACCCACTGTCAAAGTACCAAACATCTGAGTCTACTGCAGACATACACTACTCATGAGAAGATGGGTCAAAACTGCAAACAGTAGTGAACACCCATTCTTCTTCCTGCACAAGATTATCAGACTCCATTTTTGGTGTAGAGGCTTCTGAAACAACCATTCCAGCCTCTTTCTTCTTTGCCTCTTTTGTAGCCAGTTTTGGAAAGTTCTTTATGATATGATCATTCCCTTTACAGTACTTACAAAACAATTTCTGCTTTTCTGATTTCTTCTCATCTTTATCTTCCTTCTTTGAATATGCAAAATTAGCAGATTTCTGCTTACTAGTTGAAGAGCTCCATTTTCCTTTGCCCTTCTGACTAGCTAGGAAAGCTTGATTTGCAACTCACATAATGGACCTATTTTGCCTGGACTGATCTTCCTGCAATAGAACACAGACTAACTCCTCAAATGATAAGGCATTTGGATTGCCCTTCATCATCAACCGAAGAGTAGAAGCGAAACTCTGATATGAATCACGAAGACCATTCAGAACGGTCTGCACAAGTGAGCTATCTGGTATAACTTCATCAGCAGAAATCAACTGTTCCTTCAAGTCTTTGATCTTTGTTAGGAAACTGTCCATAGAATCACCTTCATTCATGTGCTCACTCTCCAACTGTTTTCGGAGGTAAGCAACACGAGCCTCATTCCTAGCTTGGTACAATGTAGTAAGTGTATCCCAAGCATCCTTAGCTGTTCTGCAAGAGCGAATATGAGGAATAATGGCACGTTTGACAGACGAAGCTATCAATGCATGTGCCTGGGCATCTCTGCCATCCAAGCAAATTTGCTCTGCAGTAGGTGCATTAGAAACAGCAGCACGAACAGGAATCTACAGAATATCATCTTTGACACCATCTTCATAAGCTCCGACACCTGTATTTATAGTACTTGTAGTCAGAGGTGTAACAAGACGTCTTTCAACACCCTGCACAATGTTCCACAATCCTTTTGCAACCAATACATGCCGCATCATATAAGCCCACAATGGGTAGTTGGTACCATCCAACTTATCCTCAACATCCAACATATGGAATACATCACTGCTTTCAGCCATGGCCGGTGACTAAAATACCTTGATGCAAAAAATTGACTGTATCTCAAAAAGTTGAATAGAACTGCCCAGACGATTTCTGCTAGACCTGTAGCAGACTTCGAGACGCTTAAACTGGTGAACAAAAATTGGTATATACCTTTGGCACAAAAAGAAAAAATAGCCTGCACAAGCGCTGCGATAGTGCGTTCGGAAGCCGAAACGAGCTCAGAGACTGCAAACGGAGGAGTGTCGACGGTGCCCTAGATGAAGCGACGACCTGCTCTGATACCAATTGTTGGAGTTAGACGTCTGCTGAAGCATGCGGACAGCACAAGGAAGAAGAAGAAGCTTGGAGCACAAACACACAATACTGAGTGTATTACTAGAGAATGTACAAAGATAAGTAGCCCATTAGGGCAATAGGCGTATATACAAGCTGGGGGGAAAAAACCTCCTAAAGAGGGAAAAAAGTGCCCCAGCGGTCCTAGTGTGTTCACACACATCACTACCTAAATATATCAGCAAAAGAATGCTCCATATACAATAACTTAAACAAACACTTCAAAAAGCAAAGAAATGCATGTCTCACCTTGCACACTAAGAGACTTCAACAAACAATGAGCTGAGCTTGTTTCTTGCAAAAGAGAGTAAAAAAAAAGTGATGAAGAATATAGGGAGTTGAGTAAGGCTAAAGAGAGCACAAGAAAAATGCCACAGATGAGGTGAGGAGCTTATATAGAGTCTCTAGGATTTGTTGACCATTGATGCCATGTGGTGTCTTTTGATTGGTTCACATCATCTGACCATTGCAAATCCCAATGTGCATTGTCACATGGCACATTTTTACTGGTCCACATCATTTGACCGTTGTGAATCTTGAGCTACAAGTTGCGATGTGTCAAAATTTCATTTGTCCATGTCATTTGACCATTGGGATTCTTGAGGCCTTTCCACATGGCATGCTCTTTTTCATCCACATGCATTCTCCAATGTCTCTTTTCCTGTATAAATATCAGGTCCCTTAGCTTTTGCTCATTTTCTACCTTGAAAAAGTTTTTGTATCAATAGTAAGCACTCCTATGCCTAAATTCTATACACAACTAATTCAAGCGATAGCACATGTTTGAACATCTTTGATTGCCTCCATTGGCTTGCATTGGTCGTCCCATGCATTTAGACTTAAAGCCCTCAAAGATATGAAAATGGAGGAGAAAAGTGAAATTCTCACGGTCTCTTCATATGAGAAACTACTTGATTTCATGATTCAAGAAGGTTTGGGACTGAATCAGTTTTGAGATGCAATGAAGATGTTCAACCTTGCCTTTGATTTTGATGCCCTTTTAGACAAAACTAAGCCATTTCTTAAGGATGAGTGGAATATTTTTTAGAGGATAGTCAATGGACAAGAAGTAGTAATCTCTTGCAAGAAATATATTCACCCAATAATATTTGGGAATGATCCTTTGGGTAGGGCCATAATTACTAGAAAGTGTAGAAAGGCTTCACCATTGCCTAGGGGGATGGATTTTTTCCCACACCATGAAAGTGGTTGTTGTTTACTTCCAGGGAATATGGGCTTTTTTATTTGGCTTGATCATTCATCTAGTGATAAAATTGAACAAAAGGAAGCTTTTGAGGACAAGGGAACAATAACAATTGATGCTGAAGAACTACTTTAGGATGAGGATGAGGTTAATGTATGTTCAAAGTCACTTCCCTTTCATTTGTGACTCATCTTGAGACATGAACAATTCAAGCGATTAGGCCCATCAAAGATTTTTTGATGAGCATATCGCTTGAATTGTTTGTGTCCTAGATTCATTCATATACTTGAGTTCTTTGGTTTTCTCCTTATGCAATCCCTTTATTCCTCATCATTAATAGATATTGACAAAAGTAATGGGAAAAATAACCTATACTTCTTATGATTTTGAGATATGACTGATTCAAACAATTAGGCCCATCAAAAGATCTTGGATGGGCCTAATCGCTTGAATCAGTCATGCCCTAGTTTCATTACAATACTTGAGATTTTTTTTTCTCCCTATGCAATCCCCTTGATGTCTTTGACATATAGGAAATCATATTGAACCTCATATTCCATGTGAAATTACGTATCTAATGATTGGCTCAGAGTTTTGAGAATTCAATACTACCATTGCATTTGGAATTTACCAAAACTCTAAGGTCAATTGTCTATTCTCATGATTCTGATACCAAGAGGTCTTGTTTGCAATAATGATAACCTTTCATGCATGATCGATTTCAATGATTAGGCCCATCTATTTCACATTTCACAAATTGTTGATGGAGAAACAAGAAAAACCAATTCAAGTCTTTAAATCCATTACAGAACCACATATGGTCCTAATCGCTTGAATCAATCATCTACATTGAAACCAATTTTTTAATGTATATTTTCTTTTTTTTTTAGTATTATGAATTATCAAAAAATACATATAGATGTATTTATAGTTTTTGAAACTATACAATTGATGTCATAAAAATGCATTAATCTTGTTTAAGTCTTTTGAATGAGCTTGACTTTGGTAAATCTAATTTGTATCTAAGATACTCTTTCCTCCTACATCCTGCAATACCTTTTACATCTCAGATGTCTACACCCAATGCATAGCTAGAATAATAAAGGAAGTAACCAACTCTTGAAGCATTTACCCCTAGGACATAACCAAATATCATGAATGTTGTTGTTCTCTTAAGAAGCAACAGCCTATATGCATTAAATGGAAATGAGGAGTAGCCCATATATTTTGATAGGTTCTTTCGATAGAACTTTGCAAAATCAAAGTCTTCACTACAAAGCTTATGTACAACACAAAATAAGTCGATTCAGTTTTGGAAGATAATGAATTATTAAATGTATATCCACTTTTGCTTTTCCTTTATTCTCTAATGCTTTCATTGTGCCCTTCCCTTTGCTTTGAAAATTTTCTTCATGTGACATAGATATCTAGAAAAAAGAAAGCAACAATAGTGAGATTCTATATGCAAAAGGAAATTGTATAAGAAAATGAAAAAAAAAAACTCAAGTTAAGATATGACTCAAGGACATAACCAATTTAAGCGATTAGGCTCATTGGAAGATCTTGGATGGGCCAAATCGCTTGAATTTATCGTTCCCTAGAATCATGAAAAATCAAAGATATTTGGCCTATTTCTTTTGCAAATACCTATGAATGATAAGGGACAAGGGAGTTGTATATGGGAAGAATGAAAAAATGCAATTTCTAACATGAATCTAAGGCATGACCAATTCGAGTGATTAGGATCATCAGGAAATCATTACGTAATCAAATGAAGAAACACTCCTTATAACAAGGAAAAGAAAATAAGCATCATATACTTGTTCTCTTTGGACATGAACAATTCATGCGATTAGTGCCATCCAAGCTTCTTTGATGCCCCTAATCACTTGAATTGGTCGTGTCCAAAGAAGTGTCATATTTTTAGCTATATGAATGAATGCTCCATATAGAACAACTTGAACAAACACTTAAAAAAGAAAAGAAATGCATATCTCACCTTGCACACCAAGAGGCTTCAACAAGCAATGAGTTGAGGTTATTTCTTGCAAAAGAGATTCAAAAGACAAATGTGACGAAGAATATAGACTAGAGAGAGCACAAGAAAAATAGCACAAATAAGTTGAGGAGCTTATATAGAGTCTCTAGAGTCTATTGATCATTGATTCCACATGGTGCCTTTTGATTGGTCCACATCATCAAATCATTGAAAGTTCCAATATACATGGCCACATGGCACATTCTCATTGGTCCATGTCATTTGATCATTGTGGATCTCGAGGTGCAAGTTGCCATGTGTTATAATTTCGTTTGTCCTTGTCATTTGACCATTGGGATTCTCGAGACCTTTCCACATGGCATGTTCTCATTGGTTCACATGGATTCTTTGATGTTCCTTTTCCCTTATAAATATTAGGTCCCTTGGCTTTTTCTCATTTTCTACCTTCAACAATTTTGCGTACCCATAGTCAGCACTTCTATGCCTAAATTCTATACATGACCAATTCAAGTGATAACATGTGTTTGACCATCTTTTGTTGCCTCTATTCACTTACATTGCTCATACCTTGCATCTAGACTTAAAGCTCCCATGGAAATGGAAGAGAAAAGTGCAATTCTCATAGTCTCTTCACTTGAGAAACTACTTGATTTCTTGGTTCAAGAGGGTTTTAGACTCAATAAGTTTCAAAATGCAATGAAAATGTTCAACCCCTCCTTTGATTTTGAAGCCCTTGTAGAAAAAAACTAAGCCATTTCTTAAGGATGAGTGGAATCGTTCTTTGAGCATAGTCAATGGATAGGAAGTGGTAAACTTTGGCAAGAAATATATTCACCCAAGGATCTTTGAGGAGGATCCTTTGGACAAGGCCATAATTAATAGAAAGTGTATAAAGGCTTCCCCCTTGCTTGGGAGGATGGATTTTTTCCCACACCATGAAAGTGATTGTTTTTGACTTCCACTAAATATGGGCTTTTTGATTTGGATTGATCATTCATCTAGTGAGAAAATTCATATAGCGAGAAAAGATATTGAGCACAAAGTAACAATATGAATGTTCAAAATCATTTCACTTTCATTCATGAATCATATTTGAGACACGTCCAACTCAAGCGATTAGGCCCATCCAAGATTTTTTGATGAGCCTAATCACTTGAATTGGTCATGTTCTAGATTCATTCATATACTTGAGTTCTTGGTTTTTCTCCTTATGCAATCCCCTTATTCCTCATCATTCTTTGATATTGAAGAAAGAAATGGGCAAATTAACCTCTATTTCGTATGATTTTGATGTAAAATTGATTCAAACGATTAGGACCATTGGAAGATCTTGGATGGGCCTAATTTCTTGAATGAATCGTTCCCTAGTTTCATTGCATTATTTCACATTTTTTGTTTTCTCCCTATGCATTCCATCTAATGTCTTTGACACATAGGAAATCATCATGCCAACCTCAAATTCTATGTGAATTTCTATATCTTATGATTGGTTTAGAATTTGGAGAAACCAATACTACTGTTGCATTTGAAACATGCAAAAATCCTAAGTGGACTATCTATTTGCATGATTCTGATAGCTAGAGGTCTTGTTTCCAATTAATGATAACTTTTTTGTAATGGTTTTCACACACAAATGATTCAAACAATTTGCTCAATTAAGATTTTCTAATGATCTTAATTGCTTGAATTGGTTGTTTCCTAGATTCATGTTCAAAATTACATTTTTTTCATTTTTTCCATATACAACTCCCTTATTACTTATCATTAATAGGTATTTGCAAAAGAAATAGGCCAAATATCTTTTGCTTTTTATGATTTTGAGGAATGAATGATTCAAATGATTAGGGTCATTCAAGATCTTCCAATGAGCCTAATCACTTGAATTGGTCATGTCCCTGAATTATATCTTAACTTGAGTTTGTTTTTTTCATTTTCTTATGAAAATTCCTTTTGCTTCATGATTCCCTTTCCCCATCACATATAAAATCTTGCTTTTTTTGCACATATCTATATCAAATGAAGACAATTTTCTTAGCATAGGGAAGGGCACAATGAAAGCTTTAGAGAATAAAGGAAAAGCAAAAGTGGATATAAATTCAATAATTCATTATCTTCCAAAATTGAATCTAGATTTATTCTATGTTGTACATAAGCTTTGTAGTGAAAATAGTGATTTTGTAATGTTCTATCTAAAGACCCTATCAAAATATATGGGTTAATCCTCATTTCCATTTAATGCATATAGGGTATTGCTTCTTGAGAGAATAACATCATGCAAGATATTTGGCTATGCCCAAGAGCTAAATGCTTCAAGCACTAGTTACTTCCTTTGTTATTCTTGATATGCACTGGGTGCAGTGGTCTCATATGTAAATGTATTGTTGGCTACAGGAGGAAAAAGTATCTTACATATAGAAGAGAGGTTCCAAAGTCAAGCTCATTCAACAGACTCAAAGAAGAATAATGCCTTTTTATGTCATCAATTGTATGGTTTCAAAAACTATAAACACATCCATATTTAGTTTTTGGTGAGAAAAATACCAGAAGATATTCCAAATCCTATTTGATACTATCTTTGTACCTTCAACTTCACATTAGAATGAGATTTCATTCTTCTTTTATTTAATCTAGCTTTGTCCTAAAAGCATTTTCCTTGTCACATTGATATTCTCAGTCTGTTGATAATTTTTGGTGTGTGTTCCTTTGTATTTGTCTTCTAAAGAACTAATAAAAAGCTCTTTGAATGTATTACTTTTTGTCCCTCCTCCCTTTCTTGTGCATTTGAAGAAGCTTCTTCTTGGTTGATAATGAGGCTTTTCCATCCCTTCAGTGTTCCATGGGGAAAGGGTTACTTTTCCTACAAAGAATAGACCATGCAAAAATAGGATATGTTGTAAAAACATAAAGATTAAGATCATGAGATGTTTATTTGAAAATGTAATATTAGACTAAATTATCTCTTTAAAGCTCACCAAATACTTAGTTAGGTCTTTGACAATCCAAGCCTTTGTTGGAATTTGGGGCCCCAGGATCGTTCCAATACTAAAACCTCTTGAGCATACACAACTTAATTGACAAGATGATAAGTGAGATAGAGAAAGAAAGAGATCTTCAGACAAGGATAGGGAACGTAAGCTGGATGCTTACTTCACTAAAAATAATAGATGTCCAAATTACAACATGGGAGTAATACTCAACCATATAAAGTGGTGCACTCACTAATGGAAGAATAAGAAGATGATGATACAAAATTTAGATTATGTTGAAATAATCTAAGTGTGTGTGAAGAGAATGAAGCAACAAAGCTAACAAAATAGTGTAACGAAATTGTAAATCAACCACAAGGTTAACTCACAAAAGATAGTTACCACCACCTCGTAGAAGACTTCCTGCTGCAATGAGAGTAGCCTCTCCTTCACCAAAACTTCACCTCCTTCAAGAGTGTGAGAACACTCTGTCTTCAAGAAGATCTCCAAGCTCTAGATCTTTGAGTGAGTGAGTTACACAATAAGCTTGGCCCTCATTATATAGTAGTTGAGTACTCATCTAAAAGCAAAAGCGATCAACGAAAAAACTACGATCGTAATTGAACGCGTACGAAAACTCCATAGCAGGTAGCGCAGCCGTCCGTGTGCTTTTTAATAAAGCAATTAATAAAAGAACAACTACTTCGCCGTTGCGTTCAGCGGAATTCGAACCCGGGAGGGGAGAGAACGATTTTAGATCATTTCAGCTAGACCAAGTACGCCCATCGGCTTCTCTTGTTCAAATATATGGAAATAATTATATACAGTGTAGACTGCGCTCGCCTGGAAGACTTGGAGTAGTTTATAAAACTGCTAAAAAACTGTTGAAGAACTAAGACTTGAAGTTGATGCTTAGTGAAGCTAATTGATAAGCCAATAAAGACATTGACTTCCAACAGCCTTTGTGATGGTTTCTATAAGCTCTATGATTTCCCTTTTGGAATCAATCCCATACATGTCAGATATAACATTCTACACTACTCTATACATTGAATTAAGCCAACATAGCTCTAGCTCATAACTTCCTATCTAGAGTTGTCTATATCTCCATTTAAGCTCTACCTTGAAAGAACAGATATGCACAATATTATCCTTTTACTTCCTATTAGTAGTTCATTTTTCTTTAATTCTAACATAATTGTTCTCTCCTCTACTACTTCATTTGTGCTTTCTTGGGTAACTATTTTCTTACATCCATGTATAGCCACACCAAAATATATGGCCCCCACTCTCCCAATAATTATGGTATCATGGGCATCAAGGTGCATGATAAGTTCTAGGGTTGCACCACATGCTACATCACTTGGGAGCATAGTACAAGTAGAAAGATGAATGGACACAAGATCACTTATTTATCAAGAAGATAAAGATATTATCTAGGCAATGTAGAGGCTTCCACTAGTGCAAAGAGTGAGATATTTAAAGAGTTCTTCCAAATACAAAGATCCATTGAGCCCTCCCTAACAAGAAGAACTATATAAGAGCAAGAGAAGATATATGTAACATGAGTCATGGCTACAATAGATAGAACAGTGCAACAAATAAATGAGTCAAGAGCAAAAAGTGCATCCATCAAAATATTTTATTTTTGAAGAGGAACTTTGGCTAAAACCTAATCTCCTTTGCTTGAATTGATTGAAAGAACAATTTTACAAGTGAAGGGGCATAATACCTCTTGAGCCCATAAAAGTCACATTGGTCAAAGTCACCTAGAGTCAAAGTCAAAGGGGTCAAAGTCAAAGGGTTCAAAGTCAAATGGATCAAAGTCAAAGGGGTCAAAGTCAACATGTTCAAGGTCAAGGTTAACATGGGCAAAGTCAAAGCATTCCGGTGCCAAAGTGCACATGTAATGCACAATTAATCGTTCACAAAGGCTATATGTTGCAAAAAGCTCGTTCTAGATTGCAGAGTGTCTTTCTGTAATTTCTCTAAGGTTCAAAGTGTTTTAAAGTGTTGGAATGTTCAGATGAACCCTCTCTTAGGTGCACAATTGAAGAATTAAAAGGAAAAAGGTGAAGGTATGAAATGGCAACGTATGGAGAAGTGAAACTATGGCCCCTATTTAAAATTTTGTATTGTCCTACCAAAGTCACAAAAGGACAAAAAAGGGATTCGTTGACTATTGGGCACACCTTGTAGATCATCTTGGGACATACAAAGGAGGGCCAAGATGCTATGGGAGTTAGGAGCATACATGAACCGATGCCCAAGGAAGGAGTATTCTTGGTTGGGCCAAGCTATTGTGTGATAAGGGAGAGCAAGAGAGAGAGGAGACATTCAGAAAGAGTAAGCATGACATAGAGGGCCATTGAAAATTTCAACAAGAGTGACTTAGATTGTATGCAGAGAAGGTGAAGCAAGGAATAGAAAGAAATAGCAAGAGTTCCAAAGTCCCATTGAAGGTGCACGCCAAGAGAAGGTGTCCATCCCTCCCCTTATTGGAAGCTTGGTGCAAGGTGTGCACAAGGGCAAGCTTGGAGAAGGTGGAGGTCTGGTATAGAGGTCAGCGAACGATTCTAAGTACTTTGTAATCTTGTTTCATGAGCATTATTTAGTCTTTGGCATATTTTTTAGAGCATTTGGCTTATGTACAAGCTTGCATTCTTCTCTTCCTAATGGATCAGAAGCTTTCAGTGTCATTAATTCTCTTGTTCTGACTTTCCATTCTCCTACAAACACTCAAGTCCCTTTCTCACAAGAATTCCTCTAACAATTCCCCCCTCCCCCCTCCCTCCACCCCACCTCCGCTCTGCCACCCGCCTTGCAATGCCACTTGCCCTGCAATGCCCTCTGCCCACACCGCACCCCGCTAGAACCCCGCCACCTCCCACCCCCTCCTTCCCCCCCTTCCCCCCTCCCCCCGCCCTCCCTCCTCCCTCTACCCTGCCATCCGCACCACAGCCCGCCCTGCACCCCACCGCCCTTTGCCTGCACCGCACCCTGCCACCTTCCGCCCCCCTCTTCCCCCACCCCACCCTCCCCCCTCCCCCCTGCCCTCCCTCTGCCTCGCTATCCGCACCGGAGCCCGCCCGGCACTGCCCTCTGCCTGCACCACACTGCACCTTGCCAGCACCCTGCCACCTCCCGTCCCCCCCTTCCCCCCCACCCGTCCCCCCCCTCCCCCCCTTCCCCCCCCCACCCCACCCCTCCCCCCCTCCCTCCCCCCTTCCCCCCTCGCCCTCCCTCTGCCCCGCCATCTGCATCGCAGCCTACCCGCACCTTCCCCGCACCACCCTCTGCCCGCACTACACCCCGCCACCTCCCATCCCGCCTCCTCCCCCCCTCCCCTCCTCTTTCGCCCCGTAATCTATATCGCAGCCCCCCCCGCACCACCCTCTACCCGCACCTCACCTCACCCCGCCCCCTCCCCACCCCCCGCCCCCCATCCCCACCCCTCCCCCCTCCTCCCACCCTCCTCCCCCCCTCCCCCCCGCCCTCCCTTCGCCCCGCCATCCGCACAACAGCGTGCCCCGCATCTGCCCTGCACCGCCCTCTGCCTGCACCGCACCCCACCACCACCCCGCCACCTCCCACCCCCCTTCCCCCCACCCCTCCCCCCCTTCCCCCCCCCCCCCCCCCCCCCCCCGGCCCTCCCTTCGGCCTCTGCCCTTCCATCCACTCTGCACCCGCCCCGCACTGCCCTCTGCCCATACTGCACCCTGCCACCTGCCACCCCCCCCCCCCTCGGAGGCTAGTACGCCGGGAGCACGATCATCTATGACGTTATAGAAGCATGGTCGCTGCTTGCACTAAGTAAGCAGCTATCATCCCCCCAACCTGGCCTGACATGACTCCACATCCTTGTTATGCTACTACCCCTATGGCGAGGTCTCATTTGCCACCAGTGCCCCAACCCGACCTCACTCCATAGTTGTCTTTTTCTACTTTCTCATCATCGCAGTTAGGGGCCCCTTTTTGACTATATTTACCTCATTTTGTTCATTGAGGCTTTGCATTCTCGAGTTACCTTCGTTTAGGTCGCTATGCTTGCCCTTCATTTCCTTTCTTACCATTCAGTGGCACTTTCATGTACTTCATGCCTTTTTCGAGCTCTCTTTAAATCTCTTTTTGGATATATATATATATATATATATATATATATATATATATATATATATATATATATATATATATATATATATATATATATATATATATATATATATATATGGGCTTTTGGGTTATTGGTTCCTTAAGGCATATTTTGTCTGATTGTTTGCTGAGTGTTTAGGTTTCATTGGCATCTATTGGATTTATTCATGTTCAATATAATGTTTTTTCTTTTACCCCAACCTCATACCCTTTTGAAACTAATACACCTTCATTACATTCTTGCCTTTACCCCTACCCTTGTTCCCAACCTTTCCCTACATATAACTTCATTCCCTTCCCCATTTCATTGTCCCAAGTACTTACCTTAAAACTCCCCCATCTAGTTTCCCCTCCCCTACCTTCCACAATTTCAACAAACACTCGATATGTACAGTCCCCCATCCTGCTCTTCACCGCTCAATGCCCAATCAGAGATTGCCTGCAGCTTTTAGTGGGCTCATCTTTTGGCACAGTACTTGCTGTGGACATATACTCGAATCGGCTGTTTGAGGTATTCTCCTTCTAGCATTTCATGGATTGTCTCTCGGGGATAGAGAGCCCATTTGGTGGTGGGCAACTATTGAGCCCATAAAAGTCATATTGGTCGAAGTCACCCACAATCAAATTCAAAGGGGTCAAAGTCAAAGCTGCCAAATTCAACATGTTCAAGGTCAAGGTTAACATGGACAAAGTCAAAGCGTTCAGGTGTCAAAGTGCACACGTAGTGCACAATTAATCGTTCACAAAGGTTATATGTTGCAAAAAGTTGGTTGCAGGTTGCAGAGTGTCTTTTTGAGATTTCTCTAAGGTTCAAAGTGTTTTAAAGTGTTGGAAGGTTCAGGTGAACCCTCTCTTAGGTGCACAATTGAAGAATTAAAAGGTAAAAGGTGAAGGTATGTGAAGCGGCAGTGTACATAGAAGTGAAAGTATGGCCCCCATTTAAAATTTTGTATTGTCCTACCAAAGTCACAAAAGGACAAAACAGGGATTCGTTGGCTGCTAGGCACACCTTGGAGACCATCTTGGGACATACAAAGGAGGGCCAAGATGCTATGGGAGTTAGGAGTGTACATGAACCAACACCCGAGGAAGGAGTATTCTTGGTTGGACCAAGCTATTGGGTGATAAGGGAGAGCAAGAGAGAGAGGAGAGACATTCACAAAGAGTACACACGACACAGAGAGCCATCACAAGGTGCAAGAAGAGTGACTTAGATTGTATGCAGAGAAGGTGAAGCAAGGAATAACAAGAAATATCAAGAGTTCCAAAGTCCCATTGAAGGTGCACGTTGACAGAAGGTGCCCATCCCTCCCCTTACTGGAAGATTGGTGCAAGGTGTCCACAAGGGCAAGCTTGGAGAAGGTGGAGGTCTAGTGTAGAGGTCAGCAGGAGATTCTAAGTACTTTGTAATCTTGTTTCATGAGCATTATTTAGTCTTTGGCATATTGCGCAGCGCATTTGGCTTATGTACAAGCTTGTATTCTTCTCTTCCTAATTGATCATAAGCTTTCGGTGTCATTAATTCTCTTGTTCTCACTCTTCATTATCCTACAAACACTCAAGTCTCTCTTTGCACAAGAATTCTTCCAACAATACCCATGGTATTCTCTGTATCCCACAAAGTAGGGGTTATATTTTTTTATATTTCTCAAAGGCAACACCAAGAAAGTACTACCAAAGGCAACATGTGGGACACTAGGTTAAATTGTTTGAAGGCATTACAATTGGCCTAGGGTCCATAGATGTTCTCCAACATAGGGAGGGGTTGAACCCCTTACCCTTGCCTCTAGAAGGGAAGTGTTGAGCCACCCATCCTAATGTGAGTGGATAGTGAGTGAAATATTGGATATTGGATTTATATCTTCTAAATCCAAGGAAGCATTGGAGTTAGAAGATATACAATATAAAGAAGGAAAACCACTGGTCTATCCCTCTCATCACAAATGAATTATAGCATCGTCATCACCCACTCCATCACGTAATCCAACCCCACTACCTTCATTCACCACAACACAAAGCTTTTGATTTTTATGATGCATCATTTGATGATGGCCATGATGCTACCACTTGCAGAAATCTCCCCATACATAGTACCACTAAAGGTTCCATTGTTTATATCAAAGCCTTCCCAACATCCATCCCCAATAGTCCACCCATTATACCAATCAACATAAATCCAACTACATCAAAAGTGGTATCTACTTGAATTTCACCCACTTGTATCCCACCTATTCCGCATATTCCACCCATCTTTGTTTTCATCATAGAAGGTAAAAGAGTAGTCAATGATTGTGTTTGTATAGAACACATTCCCACTACACACAGAGACAAACCATCATGCACTCACGACATCATCCCACCTCACCTAGACTTCACACAATCACAAGATTCAAACACCCCTTTTTTTTATTTTTCAAATCATCATTGAAATGCCATTTTGTATCATCATGTTCTTTCTTCAAACGAGAAACATTATGTGTTATATGAGAGTGTTAGTATGATCAAGAGATGTCCTTTATATAGATTGTTTTTTTCCACCATAGAATGTGACAAAAATACTGTGTCACGATACATTTTCTAGTGATGGTTTATTTATGCGTGCATGGAAGCTTCAATTTTCTCAGTAGCCCCTAAAATAGGTATATGAGTTATAAGCCCTTGGGTCAATAGCTTTTCAACTTTTAATATGATGCTATAATGTGACATAAGTGCAAAGTACTTTAAATGTTGGAAACTAGGACGTTCAAATTGAAGGCTTTTCATTAGTTTGCAAGTGTTATATATTCTTAAAAATCTCTCATTGAGTTCTTCAAGATTATATTCTTATTTTAGATATCATCTTGAACGTTTAACCATTTCTACGAAATGATTTGGCCAAATTAGATTTTAGAGTTCATAATGAAATTCTTTCTTGTTAGTTATACTCAATTCTCCATCTTTAACTGAACACAAATGACCCATAGTGCTCTAAGTTGTAAGGCTCCGTTATGAGAAGAAGCCATTGTTAGAGCCAGAACATTTTTGAAACCCTAGCTTCCAAGTTTGATGAGGTCTATAATATGTGACTATTGATGGTCATAGATGGTCTTTATGAGCCTAGACATGAGGTTAGTTAGGGCATAAATTTCTACACCATTGGGTTGGCATTTAAGGAGAAAATAAAGGTCTTGTGGTGTCGCACAATTTCCCCCCTAAAATCTTAATCGAGAGAACTATAGAGGGCTCACCCCCTTCTATGGGGTCTAGGGTTCTTATCCCCTTGTTCCATAAGGATGAGATGCTAGGACGTTTGGTATTGGAGAAATTTTCAGAAATTATATTTTTCTAACTATTGTGTTTCTCCCAACTATTTTTGCATATATTGACCACCTTTGTAGAATCTATATCGACATGCCCTCTACAAAGTTTTATATAGAACATTGTGCACTATAATGATTATCTTTGTGAAAGATATATATGCATGACATATGCAAATATTTTTACACACATTGCACACTAACAAGCCCTTCATCTAAGCTCCATTTTGGGAAATCATGGGTGGAAAACACCATCTTTAAAGTTGTATTTATGAGTTCTCTATCTACCACCCAACATCTCTCTGAGTTTGTGTTGTTCTTATCTTCATCTACTATATTCAGCTTTGCTATTTTTTCTTTCATGGTATTAAAGCTCAAGTGGCATAGAATAAGAAACATATAAGTTTCAATGATAAAGGAGATAACATGTCAAGCAGTGCGTCATCATGTGCATGAAGGTGGTTCTTCAATAGGAGTAGATGGAGCACAAAGAGAGTCAGCAATGATGTTCTTCATCCCAACCTTGTAGATATGACCACTAGCCTTCCAAAAATGTAAGCTTGATGGTACAAAGTACACCCTATGGAAGTTTAAAATCACTTTTATCCTCAATTCATATGAACTTGTAGACACTATTCTATTATACTTATGCGTCATTTGACTAGCTTCAATATGAAACATTTCCCTATACATGGGCACTTTTTACTCTAGTGCTAGCTAGAAATTGTTTCCCCATGTCACCACATGTAGGTTATATTCTCAGATGTGGTGGTACTTTGTACTTTGGGATTCACTTATAGCTCTCACATCATGCATTCTCATATTACTGATCATCTATGGACAAAGAACTCTTCCACCATCATGTTTCTATTTACTTTGATCTCCTTTTGCACTCGTGTGTACTTATAGTTGTGCTTTCTTCCTCAAAACACCCAACACTAGTATCAAAGCAATTTCACCTCCTTCTCAACATCTTTTTTGTTTGCGATGTCCCCACACAGACTTTTAACAATGCAAATGAGTTTTGCAGCATACAAATATGAAGCTCAACATTGATATCATTTTTCTAGGTGCATTGGGGTTTTCCCACTATACTAAATCCATTCATGCTATCAAATTTACCATTAAAGTAATGGTTTATGAGCTACATTTCAGTTTTGTTGAAGATCATATCTTGCTTCTTTTCAGTTCTTTTGTGAAATGGAAAGCAAAAATGACTTGTTTGGCATACTTCAAGTGGACGATAAGCTTGATGGTACCAAAACCCACCTATATGAGTCCACATTCAGATTGAATGTACTTAGTGTTTGAATATAGTAAAGAGACTCATTTTTGGCAAGGCCAAAAGTTTTTTCCCTTATCTAGACCATCCATTAATGTAGGAAAAGAAAAATCCTCAAGATTCTAGAGAGAGAAGACGAGAGAAGCTCTAGAAGTAAGCCTCATACACAACCTAGGAAGAGGAACCATAGAACAAGGTACAAGTAGACCACAGAGAGAGAGAGGGAGGGAGAGAGAGAGAGAGAGAGAGAGAGAGAGAGAGAGAGAGAGAGAGAGAGAGAGAGAGAGAGAGAGAGAGAGAGAGAGAGAGAGAGAGAGAGAGAGAGAGAGAGAGAGAGAGAGAGAGAGAGAGAGAGAGAGGACTAGAGGGCATATATTGAAAAGAGATGATGACAATTTCATGTTATCCAGATAGAGAGAACACTCGAGAAAATATCCTTGCAAATAGTTAAAACCACGAAGAAATACTTTGATTATAGAGGAGATCCTTTCAATTATGTATCCGAACTCATGCAAGTGTTGAGAGCAGAACAAGTAGAGGACTTATTCACTCAATACAAGGCTTTTGGGCTAAACTTAAAGGGTACATCCCAAGCATGGTTTCAATCCTTGTTGAAGAAACCTTCTATTTTTGGGATGTGAACGTCACAATAAAATGCTCACAGCTCACAAATATATATGTGTGTGTATGTATGTATGTATGTATGTATGTATGTATGCATGTATGTATGTATGTATGTATGTATGTATGTATGTATGTATAATGTGTGTGTGTGTGTTCGTATGTGTGTATATAAAAACATTGATTTCTAGTCCACTATGTTTTGTATGTATAGATATAAAGGATGCTGCTAGAGATCACAAAACAAAATTTACCCTCATAAAGAATCTTATGAGAGGAAAGGCTACACCTAAATCCTTAGGAGTAGTCATACACGAGAATGTAGACATGCTGACGAAAGAGGTAGACTACACTATCCATATGCTTAGTGAGCGACCATCGAAAGGATCATCTCTCAATCCATATGCAAAAGAAAGAGGGTGTTAAGACAAAGATATGTTTTCTTATTATAATTTATTATTTTTAATAAAAGTATAATATAAGTTTGTTTAACTATTTTAATTGCTTATTTTTAGGACACGTATACCATCTCGAGCTTCTAAGAACTCAGAAAAGGTACCAATGAGCACATGCATAGGTAGCTTAGTTCTAGAATGTGGTAGTGGATCAGATGGAAGCATAGCATATGTGAAAAATGCTCTAGAGTTCAAAAAGGGAATTAGAGCTTTCTATGATGCATACCTTGAGTTTGTTCATTTAATTTGTAAGTATAAATGTTTCATAAACATTGAATTATGTTCTTTATGTTTAACTTATATGATTGTTTTCTTGCAATTGATTTGATAAAAAAGATAAAATATATTTACGTATTTCATTGGACTCCAACTTTGGCATTGGTTCCTCTCACAAATGGTGCATTCCTAGGATGCCGATACTTATGTCACATTGTCATAAAACTACACAGTAAGCATAGTATATATATATTACAACACATTATATATATATATATATATATAATGTGTATAGTATATTAAAATCTAAAAAATAAGATTAAATGAAATAGGGTTCTCTCGCTCTCTCTCTCAGTCTATATATATATATATATATATATATATATATATATATATATATATATATATATATATATATATATATAATGTGTGTAGTATATTACCATCCAAAAAATAAGATTAAATGAAATCGGGTTCTCCCTCTCTTTATATATATATATATATATATATATATATATATATATATATATAT
The DNA here is from genome assembly GCA_020310875.1 of Ceratopteris richardii. Lineage (NCBI taxonomy): Eukaryota > Viridiplantae > Streptophyta > Polypodiopsida > Polypodiales > Pteridaceae > Ceratopteris > Ceratopteris richardii. Next base: position 137,520,461 of record CM035419.1, read on the forward strand.
ATATATATATATATATATATATATATATATATATATATATATATGTGTACATATTCATACATACATACTTAAAAATGTGCCTAAGTGTTTCTCTCTCTTTATCGCTCTCTCTCTCTCTCTCTCTATCTATATATATATATATATATATATATATATATATATATATATATATATATATATATATATATATATATATATATATATATAATGTGTGTGTATATCTATGTATGAATGTTTATATGTATGTATGTATATATATATATATATATATATATATATATATATATATATATATATATATATATATATATATATATATATATGCATATACATATATATATATATATATACATACAAACAGGCCGACACACACATACATAGGTACATACATACACACACACAAACACACAAGCGCGCACGCACACACACACACAGATATATATATATATATATATATCATAATCTTAATGACATGTAACCTTAATGCTAACAATATAAAATTTTATGTCAGGATTAAATATCATTAGGATCTAAGAGATTTCAACCCCTCCAATTTCAAATATGACATACATACATGCACACATACTACATACATACATACATTTTTGAGAAATTAAGTTTCGAGAAATTACCTTGAATCTCCCATTAATATTGACTCTACAAGTAGATCTAGTTATGTATTTTTTATTTTCACAATTGTTAAGATAAAACATCATCATAGTCTCATCTTCATTGTTGTTGGTGCAAATGAATCCAAGTCTACATACTTGCCCAATCACATATAGTCAGAGATGACTACTCCCTTGTAAAAGCCAATTACTTTTATCCTTGTAAAAATGCATAAGTTAATCACATTGATCCCATGAGGAGTTAGGAGGAATCAAATCTTGAATTCTTGGTAGTTGATAGACAAGAAATTAAAGCCTAAATTTTAGGAATCACTTTATGGTGAGAGTTAGAATTTGAATCCAAAACTTGGCTCGAACTCTAGCTAGAAAAGTGAATCAAAATATCGCATGCATCAGAGCCCGATTTGAAGATCAATTGAGAGGGGTTTCCTGTGATTAGAGAGCTCACTTCATAGGTCTATCACTAATCTCACATTGTGCAATCATACATTGCAAATGTGATTGTATGTCTATGTGATCTAGTACATACACATTGATCATACCTCTACTTCTCTTCTGTGCTATGGTGATCTCAGAATAGTGAACTTCTCAAAGCTTGTTCTCAGAGCATAGTTGATCATTTGATGTGATTTAAAGTGCTATAGATTCAACACAGTGTCTGTTTCATATTACAAAGTTTTTTTATTATTGCTATTCTCAATCTCGAGATATCTTCACATTACTGCTCACTTGTTTGCATACTATAGCACCCCGAAAATGTCGAGATAGTCCTTCAACTTGCTAAGCTTCATTCTCAGTGTATAGTTGATCTGTTTTATTGAATTAACTCATGATTGGTAGAAATCTAAGTTAATTAGATTCTTCCAAAAGAAAATTATTCAATTGTTAACAAGTTGAGAGCATTGTTCATTTTACTAAACATGTGCAGAGACCAAAATAGCAAGTCTTAGCTCTTGGTTGAACTTTCTATTCATCTGTTTTGATCCATTGATTAGAGGATCATGTTTCAAAGCACATAGGTGATTATTTATGACTGTTGGGAAGCTCAAGGGGTCTACTATAATCTCCACAACTTTTTCTTGGCTGATGGGAAGCAAGATTTTGTAGTACCACTTCATCTCTCAATGTTAATGTAGTGTCATGGTTGTATAATGCACTTACTCTTTAATATGATCAGTAATGATCACTTCTCGGCATAATTATATTGCAGCACATGTTTCCATTATTGTTTTACGAGTTTTTTGTTCAGTTCTGACTTTGCTAAGAAATGCATTAACATCAAACGATGGAAGGGTGTTTGATGTGCCGAATGATTTCCATGGTGTTAAAAACTTTGAAGCTACACGGGACTTTCTTATGCTATAAAATGAGGAACATTTCTTCAGGTTCATAGGAAGTGAAAAAAATGAAAGATTCATTTTAAAAGAAAAGCGACGTTGCTAAGTTATGAACAACATATGGGAAGAATCCCACGTAACTGCATTAATAACCTATGGAGAAATTGGATATGGGCTTAGATGATGATGCTTGAATCACACTTTAGAATTTTAAACCCATATCTTGATATTACAACGAAAACGTGAGTAACCCGTCTTCATTACTAATGCTATGAAGTTCATCTTGTAAGCAAACTGATCAATAAAAATCACATCCATGGAAATTTAGTGACAATCGTTGAGTGAAGCATGAAGATTAAAGGTGACACATTGTAGAATTAAGGTGAAGCTTTTGTCCTTAGCCTTCGATGTCAACTATAGGTTGAGTATGACTTTATTTAATTAATGACTCAAGCTAAGGAGAAATTGACATTTGAAGCCTCCATGATACATATCTTTTCCATCAATTTCTCTTAGTTTTTGAATAAGCTTGGATTTCTCCGACTTGATATCTTATTAAAAATTCTCCTCCCTTGTTATGAAACTTTGTGACAACGTTCAGCTAGAAATGCATTAAAATCAAAAGACATGTATTCCCTTCCTTGATTAGAATGGAGGGTTCTCATTTTAAATGCTCACTGATTTTCAACCTAAATTAGAACTTGTTTCAAGCACATGAACACTTCCAATTTTGCTTTCAATGTGGATACACCCATGCACGCTTGGAAAAATCATCGATGAAAGTCAGGAAGTAAAGGTAGTTCCCAAAATAAGGTGTCTATATAGAAGCACATAAATCACTCAGAACAAACTACAATTTCTGAGTAACTCTAATTGAACCATCTTTTGGGAAGGAGAGATGTCACATTTTGCCCAAAATACAACCTTCCAAGACATGTTTACTGAGTGGCTCAATTTTGGGTTGAGAAAAACTAGCAAAATTTAGATGACCAAAGCATGCATACCAAAGCTTTGCATATGAGATAGCCTGAGAACCTTGTACTAAATGATTCACAAATTTTGCATAGTATATTAGATTATATAGCCCATGACATAAAATGCCAAAAGCAATAATAACATCGTCATTTGAAAGGTCATGAACTATACATCTGTCATCAACAAATTTGACAACTAAGAAGATCTTGGCTAATGTTGAAACTAACCAAAGACTTTTCTTGATACCTGGCATGAAACTACCATCAACAATAGTCAGAATGATCTTACCAACTTGCATCACAGGATAAATGGAGTTGTTGGTGCATGTGACAGTACTCTCTATAGGGGCAAGTTCGAGTGAAGTGAAGAAATTGTGTTGCAAGGTAGTATGTTTGGTTGCCCCTATCAAAGTACCAAACATGTGAGTCTACTGCAGACATACGTTGTTCATGAGAAGATGGATCATAACTGCAAACAATGTTAAATGCCCATTCTTCATTCTACAAAAGATTAGCAGACTTTGTTTTGGGAGTAGAGGTCTCTTTAACAACCATTCTAGCCTCTTTTCTCCTTACCTCTTTAGCAGCCAGTTTTGGACAAAGCTTACTAGTAGAAGAGCTCCATTTATCTTTGCCCTTCTGACTAGCTAGGAAAGCTTGATCTGCAACACACATAATGGACATGTTCTGCCTAGACTCATCTTCTTGCAACAAAAGAGAGATTAACTCCTCAAATGTCAAGGCATTTGGCTTGCCTTTCATCATCAAATGAAGAGTAGATACAAAACTCTGATATGAATCGGGAAGACCATTAAGAAGAGTTTGCATAAGTGAACTATCAGATAATACTTCATTAGTAGAAATCAACTGTTCCTTCAGATCTTTGATCTTTGTCAGAAAACTATCCATGGAATCTCCTTCATTCATGTGCTCACTCTCCAACTATTTTCGGAGGTAAGCAACACGAGCCTCATTCCTTGCCTAGTTTAAAGTGGTAAGTGTATCCCACAAATCCTTAGCTATTCTGCAAGAGCAAATGTGAGGAATAATGGCACGTTTGATAGACAAGGCTATCAATGCATGTGCTTGAGCATCTCTTCCATCCCAACTAATTTTCTCTACAGTAGGTGCAACAAGAATCGTAGCATGAATAGGAATCTGAAGAATATAACCATTTTCAATGCCATTTGCATCACCTTCAACAACTCTGTTTGTAGATGTAATAGGATGTTTTTCAACACCCTACACAATATTCTGAAGTCCTTTTGCAACCAATACATGATGCATAATATAAGCCCATAATGGGTAATTGGTACCATCCAAGTTACCCTCAATAGCCAATATATGAAATACATCACTGCTTTCAGCCATGGCCACTGACTAAAACACCCTGATATAAAAAAGTGACTTGATCTCAAAATGTTGAATAGAACTACCGTGTCAAGCTTTACTAAGCCTGTAGCAGACTTTGAGATGCTTATACTGGCGAACCGAAACTTGTATATATCTTTGGCACAAAAAATTGCCTACAAATGCACTGTGGTAGTGCATTCAGAGGCCAAAATGAACTCAGATCGTAATTTCGGCACCAAACACCAAAGTTGTTTTCATCTCTTAATCAACCTGAGTATGCTCACCAAATTTTGTGTGCTTCTGAGATTATGACTAAAGGGATGTCAATGATGCCCTAGATGAAGTGATGATCTGCTCTGATACCAGTTGTTGGAGTTTGAGGTCTATGGAGGCACACAAACAACACAAGGAAGAAGATGAAGCTTGGAGCACAACACACAATATTGAATTTATTACCACTAGAATGTACAAAGATAAGTGACCCATTAGGGTTATAGGTGTATATATAAGCTGGAGGAAAAAAACCTCTTAAAGAGGGAAATAAGTGCCTCGGCAATCCTAATGAGTTCACACACATCACTACCTAAATATATCAACAACAATAATCAGCCATATGTTTCGATTGGTGAACTTCTTTGATAAGTTGAAATAAGACAGAGAGAGAGAGAGAAACAAAAACAAAGAGAGAGAGAGAGAAATAGAAACATAGAGAGTGATAGAGAGAGAGATCATTTTTGCAAATATGAACATTTGTTCGCTCTTTGATCAGATGCATGTAGAATGAGTGATTGAAGAGCGATTTGCTTCTTTTTTATTTTCATTAATAGAATAATTGTTGCATAAGCAATGTTCAAGCTCATATAAATTACTTCAATAGAGCATTGTATAAATGTTGATTTCTAGTGTTGCATATGTGATACAATCAAAAGCATCACATATGCAACTTGGTCACATGTGCGACAATCTTGTAGTATCACATATGTAGTGCTTTTTTTACGTCTATTATAGCATTGTTTTGATTGTAGATAGGAGGCTTGTATAATTGATGATCCACACGTGATGCTCTATACGATGAAGTGAGCAACCAAATAGCAATGAAATTGTGTCATGTTAGTAGTCACTATAGAGGCTCACTTCTTATAGTGATGATACTTGCAATAGTTCTAAGATACTTGACCATAACCCTCATGTCCTTTTACAACCTTTATGTCTTCCAAATAGGTCATGGCCTTGATTATCTATGGATCTCATTATAGATCTACAAAAGTCCGATTGGTCTGATGTCATGCTTTTTATAGTGGATAGATTTACAAAGATCTCACACTTCATTCCAACTACCAAGGCAATCACAAATGCAATCATTGATAGAATTTTCTGAGGTACATCTTTAGGCTTCATGGATTGCATGATGATATTTTCAGCAATCGAGGTTTTTATATCCACTTTCTGAGCTTCTTGGTGTTCAAGTTAAATTGTCTACAACCAGTCATCCACATATTGATGAACAAACAAAACAACTGAATCAAGTCCTAGAATATTAGCTCCCTTGCACCATGAACTATCATGAGAATGATTGGTTTGATGTTTTACCCTTTGCAAAGTTTTCCTATAACAATAGTGTTCACATATCCACCAAGTAGACCCCTTCTTCGTAAACTATGGGCAACACCCAAGGATGGATGCATGACTCCCAAACCATGTGAAAAACCTGCCTATTAGAGATAAGGATCAATACCTCAAAGATATTCACCGAGGGCTCAAGCATGAGATCCATAGAGATCAAGAACAATATAAGTATTATGTTGATCAACTCCATGTTCAAAATCCATCTTATTATGTTGGGGATAAAGTGTACTTAATAAAAAGTAAGTTGCAAACTTGAAGGGGAAATGATGTCATGTACACAAAGAAAACCATCTTGAATCAAAGATTTCATGTGACTTTTTGTATCTCAGGACCAGCTCAAAATTTTGAAGAGTAATGCCACCATCTCATCAGGAACATGCAAGCACCCTAAGATTGAATGTCTAGTTGCTTGATTTTGACATTCAAATGTCCTATTTTGATTTGCTAACATCATTGATGATATCATCAATTTGTAACCTCCCTTGAACACCTATATAAGAAAGGCTTGGCTGCATACATCTTGAATCTTGCCAATACAAGTCTTAGGATCTCAAGGGAGTTGCTATCCCCAAGTACTTTCCAAATTCGAGTTCCAGTTCTATTCTAGTATATTGGATATCTTATCTTGTCCTCTCGTAATCTTATAGTACAAGATCCTATCTAGTTATTTTTTGTACCCAGTCCACCTCCCTGAAAGGAGTTCTTGTAATTCAGATATCCTATTTCATATCTAGGATCCCAAAGTGTGGGATCTCTTGTATCATGTCTAGTCCAATTATTCATGCCTATGACTCCCAAGTTGTGGGACTTCTTGTAACAATTCTATTCTTGTATTATTTCCCCTTTGTGGGTGATCTTGTAATCAAAAGAATATTTCTGAAATCTTGTTCAAGTCTACTCAAAGAGCACAATCTAGTGCTCCCTTGACTCCTACATTCAATGCATGTGATAATGTGAAAGGTTCCCATTATTAGTATAAAGGAGATTCTTGCAGAATTCTATAGTAATCCTTTCACATCAACCCAATTGGTTGGGCCCTTTTCCTATCGAAATCTGCTCATATATAAAATATTTGGTTGCACCACTCTCCCAATACCGAACATCTCAATCCATGGTCACGGCATGATAGATCATAAATAAATTGTAAAAGAAAATCCGATCCTCTATTCTAGAAGGAATAAGTAGACTCAATTTTGGAGGTGTGGATATCCATAGCAATCATTCTAGTATCTTTCTTGCTTTTCTCCTCAGCACTTGGTTTGGGAGAATTCTTAATAACATGATTATCAGTCCTAGAGAGTTTGCATAATTGTTTTGTTCATCTTTATCTTCTTTCTTTAGTTATGTAACATTGATTGATTTTCTTTCATTATGTATAGAATAATAAAGCTTTTCTCTTGCCCTTTTGCCTAGTGGCAAGAACTAAACGTGCATAAGGAACCTAGTTTGCCTAGGTTTATCCTCTTCCAACAACACAAAGACATAAGGGTTCATTTTAATCATCGAATAATGATTATACGAAAACCTTCGTTAAGAATTTTATAGCCCATTATAAACAACTTTTACTTATGCGCGATCTACCAAAGTTTTATCTACATCAATCGATTGTTCTTGTAATCTCCTGAACTTTATCTAGAAATTGTTCATACGATAACCATCTCATATGCTTACTTATTTAACATTTCCAAAGGAAGAGAAAACGAGCCTTATTTCTTGTTTGATGTAATGTAGCCCGAGTTTTTAAGCATCCTTACCTATTTTATAGGAATATTAATGTGGATAATACCATTGTTTAACAAACAAAGCAATCAAGATATATATGTTTTCACCTCTTCCATCTCATCAAAGTTTCTCTGCAATGGGAACCTTCTAATGGTGCTGTTCACATTTTCTGAATAGGAATATAGCAAAACTAAAGCTTGCAACATTTTCAAGACCACCAATGTGAGATACATTCCTGGTATTTGTACTTGCAACATCACATAAGCTCTTTGCTATGGACCCAGCATATCATACACGGCCATTATCGGTAGCTGGAACCGTTCAAGCTTTTCTGGACAATTGACATACAAAGTACATCATTGTTATCAGCCATGTTGACCTGTGGCCATAACAGCATGATAGGAACAAATTTTCTCCAAGAAAATTTGTGTAGAAAATACATCTTGACTTGAAAAACAGTTCAGTAAAGATTTAGAGGAAGCCTCGGAATTGCATACACAGTCAAAGGTTTCTTCATGTGGACAGCCAATCCAAACTTTTCTGACATATCAACGGTTTGCTGGATTGTTTGTGAGACTGAGGCTAATGAGGTGGACCACGTATAGCCCTGCACCAATGTCGCCAACATGATATGCACATTCAGTAAACCCATTGACCATCCTGGACATCCTCTTCTGCCTGATCCAAAGGGAAGCAATTCAAATTGCTTTCCGCGAAGATCTAAATTGTTCCCGTCAAATCTCTCTGGCCAGAAATCTAGAGGACGTTCCCATACTGATGGATCCCTTCCTATGGCCCATGTGTTCACATATGCCCTAGTTTTAGCAGGGATTTTGTAGTCACCAATTTGACAAGCTTCCACAGACTCATGAGGAATCAGAAGGGGAACTGAAGGATGCAATCGCATGCTCTCCTTCAGAATGCAACTTAGGTATGGTAAGTTCTCTATGTCGCTTTCTGTGACGAGTCTACACTTTCCCACAACGGTGTCAAGCTCTGCCTGTAATTTCACCATAGCTTTTTGATTATTAATAAGATCTGCCAGTGCCCACTCCACGGTTGCGGAAGAGGTGTCCGACCCTCCGGCGAACAGATCCTGATGACCAACAAGAAATCAACTTATCAAATACTCATAACACATTGCTGTTTCTGATAGGTATTTGACGATAAAAGTGTTTGATATGAATCTTTTTTAAACTTTTGTTTGAGATTAAGGTGTAGTAATATGATGAATTGACAAATTCATTCGTTTATGTACAATGTATTGTCACAAGAGGCCTGAAATTGTCGCCAGATTTTCCTGCCAAGGGCTTTTGCCGTGTCAAAACAAGCATTATATAAAACCTTCTATCAAATCACAGGTCCGAATTGAAAGATTTCCTATCATCCTTTATATGTTTGCGTGTATAATGTTTACATACACAATATAAAATGTCAAATGAGGAAATTTAATATATGTCCTGTCGGAAGAAAATTTACCTTATCCGTCAAATTTATGCCCTTTCAATGTTTGCATCACAATCCATAGCCTCATTGCAGAGTTCAGCACCGGGGTTTGCTTGCCTAAAGTAAAGTCCCAAAGTACTGACATCATTTATCACTTAGTATAGCCATTCATACTACCAAATTCTGTTCTTTTTCATTTCGCAGGAAGAAGAGGTACTGTCTTCACTCTATGCTTCTAACATGTTGACTCAGGAGATGTGTTATGTTCCTGCACCATGGATACAGTTTAATCCTTGTGCATCATATCTGTATAGATACATTTTCACGTTTTGAATCATATCTGTATAGATACATTTTCACGTTTTGTGCTTTAGTACCTATGAGTAGAGTGTATTCATTTTCCATCGAGGGTCTTATCCATATACACTGTATAAGGATGGAGATGAATAAGTACTACCATACAGTGGTGCAATATCCTGATGCTGGTTCATCAAAAGGATTCTATTCAGTCTGATAAGGGCAGGCTTTCATTTGCTATGGCAAGGGCAGATCTCGTTGCCATATCATAAGCGTTTTCTGCTTAAGTTACGAGATTTAGTTTCTGCACGTTATGTTTATCCCAACCTTGATTCTGATGTAACGTTGAGTCACATTGAAAATCAGGGAAACCTCATGAGTTGTATTTCCTCACTCGGTATGCTAAGCGCGACACCTACTTTATGGTTACTCATGATTGATCGTTATTCTCTGAAATAAAGGACTTCCGCAGACTGATAAGACGATATGGATCTTGGGCATCCCTCAGCTACGGCATAGCTACGATCTGCTTTTGCACGAATGCGCATATAGCTTGCCGTTAGTCATGCTACATCCGCTTCCGGACTTATCAATGAAGAAAAGAGACACACTCATAGCAATGAAGAAAAGAGACACACTCAGAAGCTCAACCACTCTGAAAGATAGCTGGATTTACCAGGATCAGCCCCATTATATTCTCATCCGAGACACGAAGTTTGGCATTGGGATCGTCTGCGGCAGCGATCATGACATCAAGCATGTCCTCGGGACCAGAATGTTGGGCTGCGCGTCCTTTCATTTCTTGGCGACGGTGGTCGATGATTTCCTGCATGAAAGATCGAGCTTTTCTGCCAGTAGCCTTCATGCTCCTCAGGTTCCCATACGGATCGAGCCACCATAGCCAGGGTATGAAGTCACCAATATAGAAAACTGCAAGCAAGCGCCTGAGCTCTTCGACCAAGCTCAGCAGATCTTGTCTCTGATCAGCCTCAGATCCCTTCGTGGTCGAGGAGATTTCTCCGAGCTTCTTGCCCATGCACATCCTACATGCTATGTTATTAGACGCCGCAAGAAGTATCGGCCGCAATTCGACAGGTTCCTTTCCATTGTTTCCAATTTCAAGGACCGCTCGCGATGCGCCTCGTGCCTCCTCCTCACGGACATTCCGAAGGGATGACAAACGCTTCGTATTGAACAGTTCCGTCGCGCAAAGCTGGCGCATAAACTTCCACATGGGACCGTAGGGAGCGAACGCCATGTCTGCACAGTTGAAACACATCTGCACGGCGGCCGCGAAGCGAGGCCGATGTGAAAATACTACGTCGTTAGTCTGTAGAATCTCCTTCGCCATGAGAGGTGAAGAAGCAACGACCGTCGGGATTCCTCCCAGGCGAAGACCCAGAAGCGGTCCGTATCTCTCGGCTTTGCAAGGGATTGATGAGGAAGCTCACCTAGGAGATGCAGATGTCCAAGGATAGGGACAGCCGGAGGACCAGGAGGCCATTCCGATTCCTGTCTGCGGTTCCACCTGAATCTCAACCAGATAACGACAAATATTGTCGTTCCTGTTATGAGAAGCTGGAAAAGTGTAACCTCGTACCCCAACACTGCCAACAGTACTCGACTTGGAAACTCCATAGCTTCGAAAACGACCTCGCACTGTTACACAGTCCTCCGTTCTCGATTCTCTGAATTCTGACATGCAAATTCTTAATATAAAGACGACATGAACGTGTTGCACGCTGGTCGGTGGCACCTGAGAGAAATTCTCTGTAAGTCCGTAGGTGTTTATCCTGAGAGAAATATCAAAGGTGCGTTTGGGCAATCTTTACATGGCCATGGTTCAAGTCCCACTCGGGTGTAGTGTAGGGATAAGCCTTGGAGACCATGGGGCTTCAGGTTTCACTCCAGTGTGGTGTATGGATAAGCCTTGAACATCATGGAGCAGAGTGCCTGGGTTCAAGTCTCAACATCATGGAGCAGAGTGCCTGGGTTCAAGTCTCATTCAATGGCTATGTTTAACCTGGGTTCAAGTCTCATTCAATGGTGCTTCAGGGATAAGCCTTGGAGACCATGGGGCTTCAGGTTTCACTCCAGTGTGGTGTATGGATAAGCCTTGAACATCATGGAGCAGAGTGCCTGGGTTCAAGTCTCATTCAATGGCTATGTTTAACCTGGGTTCAAGTCTCATTCAATGGTCAAATGTATGTGCATCTTTATCTTAGATGACCAATATTAGAATTTTCCTTTCCCACTTTTACCCTAGTGGGCTTTTGGGCTCTTTGGACCTTTGTGGATAGGTGTCTAACCCCTGCTTTGTGGAATACGGAGGTCTCGTGATTACTAAGCCCCTTTCATTTGTATTTTCAATTAATTCAAGGTAATCAAGATAGATTAGACCTCAAGCCAAACTTCTTCTAAAAAAAAGGGAGACAAGATATCGATAAGCCACTTCCCTAGCACATATGGAACAAGAGGGCATAGATGCATCTTTCGACAAGTACAAACCTGAGCACGAGAAAGATCCACAACATACACATCATTGGAAGCTACCTCTACCTCTACATCAAAAGAGCGAAAAATTACCATTGAATAATCTTTAATTATAGAAATCAAAGCCAGTTATGTACATTAGTGTATAAAAACTATATCAAGTAAATATCAATTTTATGTAATCATGTTGATATTTATTTCATATCAACGAAATGAATCATATCCATGTTTAAATATAAATGCAAGGGAGTTTACTCAATGACCATTTGGGGACCTATAGTGTATTGTCGTGGCATTATTTTATGGTACACATGGACAAATATGCATGAAGATTTATTAATACATAATGCAACTATTGGTACAAATGGATAGATATGCATGAAGATTTTATAACACATTTCTTTTTTGTAATATTAAAACCTCACATATACTTAGCTACTAGAATATCCACAAGATCTCATACATTGGTACTATAAGGTTAGCAATGGTGAATCCATGGTATAAAAGTACATCAAATCCATACCAATGGGACAATCATACCTACTTCGGGTTTTTTGACCGCATATTTTATTGGTCTAATTCTTGTTCTTTTAAACATTAAATAGACTAACTATTTTTTCCAAAATGCTTTAAAAAATAGCCTTTGAACTATAAATAGACCCTAAGTGTCTACTAGGGTGGAATCGGCGAACCATGTATTTACCTTTTGGTTAAATGTGTGAAGTAGAGGGCCCACAATACCTGTCTCTTTGATAAGTAAGTCCTATCTCTTGCGTGAAAGAAGAGGAGGATGCCTGATGAAATAGATTTTTAGCACAGTTTAGCAAGGAGATTGGGTAAAATTTAAGCTTTTCCCTTGTTATCTCAAAGGGAAAGGGAAGGGAAGTGCTTGAATTAACAAAAGGGAAGGGACTGAACCCCACAGATGCCATACACCAGTTCATGAAATTGTACGCTTAATGAGACAAGGTGGTTGAAATCTTCCTATGCCCCTCTACAAACGATAATCTTAAGTTGATGAGCCATGTGATGGGTGATCATTTCACATGGTTTGTGCAACACTTGATTTTGTAAGGCCTAACCCTGTGGTACATAAAATTGGTAAAATGAAAGGGGCTCGATGAAGTTACTTATGATCTATTATCTAATAGTTTGACTATAGCTAGTTATGCTAATTGTGGTGATATTTGTGAGTAGCTTACTTTATGATCTCTATCCTATTTCATATATCTTGAAGGATCTGCATAGCCCATAATTCATGTGTTAATGTAATATAAATCCATTTAATTATTTCCAAGATGGAAAGGACTAGGTGGTGTTTCATATTGTCGCTCAGTTTTGCATGAGAGCTGGCTATGCTTGTCAATTGAGTAGCTGCTTTTCAAAAAAATCTCAAAATTACATATAAAAAGCTCTAGAGGAAGGAGCAAACGTTAACAAAACATGATGAATGAATTTAAACGAAAATGACTTACGTAAGATGCTCTATGAGCATGAACGATCCATGAGGAGAGTAAGGGCACTCTTGCCAAGAGCTTGAGTGAATTACCTTGTGAAGAGTGAAGGGATGCCTTGCTTATATGGACCTTGAAGAATTCCCTTGCATGTGGGATAAATGAGCTTGCATGAGAATGAATGTAGACTTGGACAAAAGGGTGGAGCATGGATCTCTCAACAATTAGGAAGGACTAATAATGTTCTTTAACCTATACAAGAATATGATATTCGCTACTCAAAAGACAACTGTAAGAAGGAATTCAATTGAAGGGAACAATACTAAATGTATTACGAAGTGGATGCACCAAGATAAGTGACCTGTTTAGGTTATATGCATATATACAAGCCGGGAGAAAAAACCTCCCAAAGAGAGAAAAAAGTACCTCAACAACCGTAAGTCTGTTCACACACATCACTTCCAAAATATATCAACAAATCCCCCTTAGGACTGATGTGGTGAAAAAGGCACTCATGTATAAGGAAGTGCTAAGCTATGTGGAATCAATCCACAAAAGCAAGTAAGCCAAAAGCTTTCCAAAAAGCTTAAAACTTCTTTCTAGGCAGAGCCTTTGTGAAAAAGTCTGCAACGTTCTCTTGTGTGGGCACATATGCCAAACTAATCTTGCCAGCAGAGAACCTCTCCCTGACATAATGGTAGTGCACCTCAATGTGCTTAGTGGGAGCATGGAACACAAGTTTCCGTGCAATCACCAATGTGCTTTTATTGTTAGTGAAGATGGTGGTGGCAGAAGACTGACCAACACCCAAATCAACCAAAAGGCCTTTAAGCCACACACACACTAAGCTGCCTTATACTCAACCTCACAACTAGCAGAGGCTAGAGTAGGTAAGTTGTTTCTCAACCAAGATATGCATGATCTTCCAGGCAATCTAGTAAGCTCAATGAAGTATCCCTGACATATAATGATGGCATGAGTACTATACATGTCAGAGAAATGTAAAACCAATATGTGTCATCCTAGATCATCACATGTTGAGCTTGATATCTCAACACTCCCCCTCAAGCTCAATGTCATATCCTCTAATCTAAGCATCTTCTCAAACTTCTTCAGCTTTTCTGCTCCAAGTTCTTTAGTGAAAATATCAGCAACCTGCTCATCTATTCTCACATACACAAGATCAATATCACGTGCTAATACCTTCTCTCTGATGAAGTGATAATGTACCTTAATATGCTTTGTTCTAGCATGGAAAATAGGATTCCGTGCTAACTATATGTTATTGAGATTATCATGATAGATGGTGATAGGCTTTTGCACTTCCACACCTAAATCTTCAAGTAGCATCTCTAGCCATGATGCCATTGCAGCACCTCTATACTCAGCCTTTATACTCGACAAAGAAATAGTGGGTTGCTTCTTACTACTCCATCTAATAGCTGCACTCCCAAGTGAGAATAGAAAACCACTAGTAGTCTATCTAGAATGCTACCAACTCAATCTGCATCGGTATATCCCTGAACTTGGAAATCTACACCAACTTCATAAAACAATGCATAATACAAAGTAGCACTCACATAACATAGAGTGCACCTCAAAGTTTCCAAATGTGGCTTCTTGGGAGCCTGCATAAGTTGACTTTCAAGTCCAATAGTGTAGCTTAGATCAGGCCTTGTAGTTGTGAGATATATCAAGCTTCCCACAATTTTCCTATACATAGTAGCATTTTCCAATGCTTCATGTGATGTAGGATCCAACTTCAAATTTTTGATCTAATGGCATCAAAATTGGCTTACAATCAGTCATACCATACTTTTGAAGCATATTCAAGGCATATTTCCTTTGTGACATCCATATACCTATTTCTGTATGTATAAACTCAATGCCCAAGAAGTAACGTAGCACATCAAGATCTTTCATGTCAAATTCTTGCATAAGGAGTTGTTTTACCTCTTTAATGCTTGCTTCATTGTCGCCTCCTATAATCAAGTCATCAACATAAATATCCACAATTGTGATGCCAGTGAGCTGGCAAGAAACAAATGCGCCATCACTCTCGGTAGATAAATCTAGTAAGCTCAATGAATTATCCCTCACATATATAGATGTGACCAATATACCTCTCAGAGAAATGAAAAATTGATACATGTCATCCTGGATCATCACATGTTTAGCTTGATATCTCAACATCCTTGTGTGGTATAAAGTGGTAAGTGTTATCAATGCATCTCCTGAGCACCTTTGTCATCCCATTAAAGTTTCTCTATAGTAGGTGTAGTAGGAACTGCAACACGAACAGGAACCTGAAGATCATCATCTTCAAGACCATCTACATCACCTTCAATAATTGTATTTTTCAAGTGGAGTAGGTTGTTTTTTCAACACCCTACACAATGTTCCATAGTCCCTTTGAGACCAATACATGATGCATCATATATGCCCATAATGGGTAATTGGTACCATCGAGCTTGCCAAATTCATCTCCCCAGTAGATAACCTCTCCCTCACATACTGATAATGCATCTCAATGTGCTTTGTGCAAGAATGGAACACAGGGTTTCTCGCAACTTCAAATGCACTTTGACTATCAATGAAGATTAGTGGTGGAAAAAGGTTGAACAACACTGAAATCAACCAAAAGGCATATGAACCACACACACTCAACGGTCATTGTGAAACTTGCCTTATACTCAGCCTTAAGAAGTGGACTTCTTCAGGTATGGGTGAATCAGAGTCGAATTACAGTTGAGTTAGATAATGGAGCACTCAAGGAACTAGAAAAGGCACAGACTCCTGGTCCTTCCAGGGGTACACATGAAGTTGACCATGCTGTTCTTGTCCAAAGCTATGTGATGCAGAGGAATGGAGATCTCAATAAAGAAGTCAAGGCCTCGACGGAACTCCCTTCTTTTCCAAAGGCCAGAGGGAGGCAGCAACCAAAGGCAGATCAGTTACTGAAGACTACCTATGCGGGAGACCAAAAGAACGTGCGAAGTAGAATGACTCTGCCATTGAAACAATTGTGGGTGCGAAAAGACGAGCTGCTTACTGCAGTCAAGTCATGACAACTGCCTCAACTTCCTATTAGTAATCAACGACATGATACTAATAAGAGGACTTCCAAAACTTCTTTTGAGAACGTGAAGACTATCTGGGTACCCAAGAAGTCGATGAAGGCTAGCCCACAATCAAGACAAATTTGGGTGCCTAAGGCTTGCTTGCGGGCTCAACTAGTCCCGCACGAATCACATCATACACGACAGGGTTCACTCACTCAAGGAGCCGTTACCCACTCTTGCTTAATACGCACGAACACACAGTCACCCAGAAGCACGCGTAGACTCACTTGTAAATGGGTCCCAAAAACGCATCATCCCCAAGCAGAATTACTCATAAAACCCTCCAGAGTCTCCACAAAACCAAAACCGAAAGCCATCCATTGTGTTTGGCAACCTAAGACTTGTAATAAACCCCCCGACCCCCATTTGTAAATTCACCTCCACTTGCTAACTACATCACTCATACACTGCATCTTTCCATCTAGCTCCTAGGACTATCCATTCATTAACTACACACACAGTCATCGAGCACTCACTGACCCACTAACCCATTACTCACCTCATGATAATGTTGTAACGGGGACAAAAAGTGCTCTATCTTGTCCATTACAATATTAACGCATGATCTATATTCTCACAGAACCAGCAAGCAAGCAATAACAATGGCAGAAGCAGGAGGCACCAGTTCCCAGGCAGGGTCTAGCACACAGATTGTGGACATTGAAACCCTCCTCTTGGAACCACCACTCACTGAAAGACCTCAAGAACTTCAAGCTGTGCATGTTCTCTCGATTCAGGATCCTCCTCAGGGACACACTTCTCAAGTGGGGAAACATGCTCATTGGTTTAGTGATGTCGCAGGGCCATTGGGTGATGGCACCTATTTCTGGGAGGCAGAAATTGAATTCAATGGCAAATGGGACGTTATCATTTTTTCACTCGCGAATTTGAAAACTATCAGAATGCAGAAGTAATGCGATCGGTTTGGACCAAAGCGGGATTGGATAGCTACTTCAGAGCACATTTGCCTAAGCTAGATTTTCTTCGCTGCTCCTACTTTATCAGTACCATCACTCCTAGCAGGGCCAAGGGAGGCGATAGTACTTTTGTGCTACCCTTACTATTGCCAGGCCACGAACTCAAGAGATTCAAACTGACCCTCAATTTGGTAAGAGCAGCATTGAACATGCAAGGAATGCATATTCCCACTGAGAAAGAAACGATGGTTCCAGGCAGGATGAAGCATAAGGATCTCAACAACCTGAAGGACATGGTCGCAATGACACCTACCATTGCTCTACACCTACGAACTATCATGCAACATTTTGCTTTTCCCGCCCAAGAACGATTTACTATGGCACCAAAAAAGATATGGTTCAGCTTGTACTTGGCGGAGACAGAGAATCTCACCATCAACATACCGCACTGGATCATCGATCAAATACACCTAGCCCATCAACGGTGGAATAAGAAACAGAAAAATGTACTTCATGGATGCTGTGCTCTCACAAGAATAATTTACAGGTGCTTAGCGTACGACGTGCCCATCCAAAGAGCACTAGTATGGTCCAGGGCTCAAGAGTTCCAAAGACGGCTATCAACAGTGGGTCCTCCACCGAAGAAGATGAGAGGGGGAGTTCAATTACCATGCGCTCAACCAAGGGGAGCCACTACCACACCCGAGGTGACTCCTCCCCAAACGAGGTGTGTCCAACCATTCACCATTCGTCTACCCAGACCAAGTGCAGAAGGACCCAACCTGGTGTTTCCTCCTATTCCAGTAGACTTGGAATTCCCTCAAGGTTACACCCTTGCTGATCTAACAGATGAAGAAATTGCCCGTTTGATCAATGAATCTAACCTGGAGACAGAAGCAGAGCAGACCCAAGGACAACAACCCACGACTACAACTTCAGCCCCGACCCAACCGGGAGTAGTAGAAGTAGAAGACGATGAAGAAGAGACAGAAGAACAAGAGGCACACGAAGAGTATGATCAAGAATATGAAGAACTTTCAGAACTAGCAAGTGCCCCGGCATACTCGGCCCAAATAAAAAGATTATACGAAACCATGAAGCGGGTCCAAGAGCAACACAAACTGTCGCTCGAAACAGGAAAGATGATCATGAGCCAAATGTTAGCTGAGGAAGGTGTGGATGACATGTTCGAAAACAACAACAACCCATGAAGATCGAGTGGCAATTCAAATCCAATCAATGGCAAAGTTAGAAGACACCATCATAAAGTTAGAATATTTCCGCAGCATGTCTCATCATAGATGGATCGGCACCAACGACGATCAATATGTGCGATATTGTGTACTCCTTGCAGATTACAACGCAGAGATTCAACGCAGATGTGGCAAACCTCCAACTTTCGCCACACAATTTGGGCCCGATGATATCCCAGAAAGTGCTAAGAAAGGATCTATTCATCAACCCACCTGGAGGATCCATCTTCTTGAGACCTACCCAAAGATGGTTTGTACTTGGACTAACATGCCACTTTTTATTAAATACAATCCTTGTTATGTTCCAGTCTTCCGCAGGCGCACCTGGCCAACGTTTACAATTGCTGTCAAGAACATCAAAGGTTGCGCAAAGTGGTTAAACTATGTTTATCTAGCACCTGCTCAAGGACCTCCCACTGTGAATTACATGATTTATACCGTCCGTCACTGGAGCATTCGACTACGGAATACCCCCGATGTGATGGCCCAAATGTGCATGAAAATCTTTGAACTAATGCTAATCACATTCAGGACATTCAAGAATATTAAAGACCCCCACTTCTCAGGTGTCAGATTTCTTACAGGAAACCAAGATGTGGTATACGACATGAGCACCACCCCATCAATAGAGGTAATATATGCTTGGCACGCCAGAATAAAGTACCTCCCAGCTTGCTTTAAACAGACATTCGAGGAGATGTTCGTAACAGGATTCTGGGAATATCACTCAGAAATATTTGTACCCAGGCCCTCACATCTCCTCCACTTATTTGCTATGGAGAGAACCATCCATTCAGAACAACTGCGAGTGCCACATTCGGACGTACCAGGACCAGTGAATTGGGATGCATTGCTAACAGATCTAGCAAGGGAGCTCAGATTAGAAGAACACCACCTCGCTGCCGATGTCGTCCAATATTATGTCCAACGCACAGCTAGACAAGGGTCTGTCAGAGACGATAGACGCGAGAGGGGGGGGGGTGTTGGCAGTAGTCAAGGAACTGAAGGAGTTGCAAGACAAGAAAGCCTACGAAGGGAGTCGGAACGAAGAGAAAGCACAGGCAGACACAGTAGTCAAAGAAGATCTAGCAAGTAGGCCATTTCAATTTTTCAGGCATCATAGAGTTGGGCACATAAGAAGAAGGAGCAAGTAGGGAGCTCCAGGAAATGTATGTCAAAATGTTAGAAGAAATCCCTACAAAAATAGTGATTTTCATCACTAACAATCATTGTAAATACCATTTCTTATTTTTGTAGCTCCATTTTGTGCAAGCCAAGGAGTCCTTGAGCTTGAGGAGCTTTAGAAGTATCTATCTGTCAGATTTCACATTTTTTAGACTTCGTTTGAACCTCCAAATAGGCTAGAGAACCTAATTTTTAACTAGGCCGGACACTAGGTCTCGACAAGGCCAAAACCTAGTCAAAAACTATAAAAAGAGCTAGAGAGCTCATTTTTGAGGTTAGCTTGTAATTGATATGAACTTGTAAGAGCTTTTTGAAAGTAATCTAAGAACTCCATTGCTTCTCACTCTTTGTCTTACCTTGTGTGCGTGTGTGTGTGAGCATGTTAGTGTGCTTCTCACCCACGCACTTGTGCCTGCACTTGCTCGAGGTCTTCATACCATCCTCACGTCTTCCCAGATTGACATTAAAGGAGGTGCTACTCATCACTGAGCTACATATACCTATTAAGGTTTGTTTCAAAATGGATAAGTACCTTATTATAGATAGTGATGGATGTTAGAAATTCATCAAAGCACATATTCTTGATTGTAAAAAGATATTTCAAAGATTATAAAAGTGGGTTTGATATTTTTCATTGAAAAATCTAGTTTTGGGATGAAGCAGGTGCTAATAGTTTGATATCAATGTGGCTTTTATCGTCGAAAATCATATCCTCTAAAAGTGGAAGCTGTTGGAGATAGACGTCTGCGGAAGCACGCAAACAGCACAAGGAAGAAGAAGAAGCTTGGAGCACAACACACAAGACTGAATGTATTACTAGAGAATGTACAAAGATAAGTAGCCCATTAGGGCAATAGGCGTATATACAAGCCAGGGGAAAAAAACCTCCTAAAGAGGGAAAAAAGTGCCCCGGCGGTCCTAGAGTGTTCACACACATCACTACCTAAATATATCAACAAATCCCCCCTGGGAGTGATGCGGTGAACAAGGAGCTGGCACTCATGTATAAGGAAGTGCCAAGCTATGTGGAAATCACTCCACAAAAGGAAGTAAGCCCAAAGCTTTGCGGAAAGCTTCAAATTTCTCCCTATCCAGAGCCTTCGTGAAAAGGTCTGCAATGTTCTCCTGCGTGGGCACATATGCCAAGCTGATCTCCCCAACAGAGAACCTCTCCCTGACATAGTGATAATGCACCTCAATGTGCTTAGTGCGAGCATGGAACACAGGGTTCCTCGCAACTGCCAATGCGCTCTGACTGTCAGTGAAGATGGTAGTGGCAGAAGACTGGCCAACACCCAAATCAGCCATAAGGCGTCTGAGCCACACACACTCAACAGTCGCTGTGAAAGCTGCCCTATACTCAGCCTCACAACTGGAAGTGGCCACAGTAGGCTGCTTCTTGCTCAACCAAGATATACATGAGCTACCAAGCATGAAGGAAAAACCACTGGTGGACACACGAGTGTCATAGCAACCAGCCCAATCTGAGTCAGAAAAAGCATGCAAATCTGGCGGTAGTGATCCCCCCTTGGGATAAAACAACCCAAGTAGCCGAGTACCACTCAAGTAGCGAAAGATGCGCTTAACCGCTTTCCAATGCGTGACTCCTGGGCAATGCATAAACCTTCTCATCTGTGAGACAGCAAACTGAATATCTGGCCGAGTAATGCATAAGTAAATCAAGCATCCAACAGCCTCCTGATAGAGAACAACATCAAATGCATCTCCAGCATCATGAAGACTCAATCGTAAACCTGTCTCCATAGGAGTGGCAATAGGCTTACAGTCTTCAAGGCCAAAACACTGCAATAATGTGTCAATATATTTCGTTTGACACAAAGCCATTCCACCATCAACATGCATAAACTGAATGCCCAAATAGTGATGCAAATGCCCCAAATCAGACATCTCAAATGAGGCATGCAAATCAGCCTTAAAATCAGCAATATGTGTCTCAATAGGACCAGTGAGCAGCATGTCATCAACATAGACAACAATGATCAGAAGCACATCATTAGCACGCTTAACATATAAGGTGCTTTCAGTTGGACTATTCTCAAAACCATGTGCAATCAGATAGGCATGTATCTTCTCATACCAAGCACGTGGTGCTTGCTTTAAACCATATAATGCCTTCTTTAACCTGCAAACCTGGTTTTCATGCCCTTTCTGCACAAAGCCACGGGGCTGAAAAACATACATTTCTTCATGCAAGTCACCATTCAGAAATGCTGTTTTAATGTCCAACTGATGTACATTCCAACCATGATGGGCTGCAAGTGCACAAATGCTGCGAACAGTAGTCATACGGCATGTAGGTGCAAAGGTCTCATCAAAATCAATGCCTCTTCCCTGTGCATAACCCTTTGCAACAAGCCTAGCCTTATATCTATCAACTGTACCATTAGGTTTACGCTTCAGCTTGTATACTCACTTAGTGCCAATGGCCTTCTTGCCAGGAGGCAAGTCACATAAAGACCATGTACCATTCTTCATTATAGCATCATATTCAGATTGCATAGCAGCCATCCAATTTTCTGAATTTTGTGCTTCATCAAAAGAAACAGGCTCATTCTCATCACAGAGACTAGATTCAGCCATAGCATAGCAATCTGATGCAAAGGAGGCACTATGAGAGCCTGAACGAGTACGATATGACAAGGTGCATCTAATTTGCTGTCACGCAAAGTCTACACCAGCCATTTTGGCATAGTTTTTGCCTGCTCAATATCAGCTCTCTCATCAACAAGTGCATCATGTAAATCTGCATCAGAAATGGAATGATCTGCATCATCATATGAAACCTGCAAAGGCTGAGAAGTTGCCTCATTAGGACTAGCACTAGTTTGTCCACCTGTAAAAAGAGGCATCAAAGTATCATACATGTCTTTGGAGCTAACAGATGTCTTCTTAGTACATGAAAGCAATGGCTTAATAGCATCTTCCACAAAGACAACATCACGGCTAACCAAAATGTGTTTAGTCTGTGGATGATACAGACGATAGCCTTTACTTTCAGAACTGTACCCAACAAAAATACATTTTACTGCCTTATCATCCAATTTTTTGCGATGTTGTTCAGGCACTAATGCATATGCCAAACAACCAAAAACACGCAGATGAGCAACAGATGGCTTGCGGTCATGCCAAGCCTCATATGGAGTGATAGACTACAACGCTTTAGTGGGACACCTGTTCAGTACATATGCTGCACACATGACAGCCTCAAGCCAGAAACTATGTGGTAAAGCCTGAGTTTTGACCATGCACCTCGCCATCTCCATGAGTGACTTGTTCTTTCGTTCAGCAACTCCATTCTGTTGAGGTGTATACGGCACTGTACACTGGTGTTTTATCCCACGTTCAGCCAGAAATGCATTAAAATCTGAAGACATATATTCCCCCCCTCGATTAGAACGGAGGGTGCCCATTTTACATGCTGACAGATTTTCAGCCAAAACCAAAAACTGTTTGAAGCACATGAACACTTCAGACTTTGCTTTGAGTGGATATACCCATGCATGCCTGGAAAAATCATCAATGAAAGTCACGAAGTAAAGGTAATTTCCAAAAGAGGGTGTCTGCATAGGACCACAGACATCACTATGTACAAGCTGCAATTTCTGTGTAGCCCGAACTGAACCATCTTTTGGAAATGAAGAACGCTGCATTTTGCCCAAAATACAGCCTTCACAAACATGTTTTCCAGGTGCCTCAAGTTTGGGCAAAGAGGACACCATTTCAGATTTCTGCAGGTGTAACAAACTAGCAAAATTCAGATGACCAAAGCGTGCATGCCAAAGCTTTGCATCTGACATAGCCTGAGAATCATGAACTGCACGTGCCGAATCATTCACAGATCTTTCATAGTCTATGAGCTTATACAACCCACGACATAAAATGCCAGAAGCAATAATCACATCACCATTTGAGAGATCATTAACTGTATACCTGTCATCAACGAATTTCATAACCAAGCCAATCTTGGCTAATGCAGAAACTGATAACAGGTTCTTTTTGATCCCTGGCACAAATAAAGCATCTGACAAAGTGAAAGAACTACCATCAGCAGTAGTCAGAATGATCTTACCAACTCCCATAACAGGATAAGAGGAGTTATTGGCGCATGTGACAGTATTCCCTGTAGGGGCAGGCTCGAGTGAAGAGAAGAAACTGTGCTACGAGGTAATATGTTTGGTCGCCCCACTGTCAAAGTACCAAACATCTGAATCTACTGCAGACATGCACTGATCATGAGAAGATGGGTCAAAACTGCAGACAATAGTAAACGCCCATTCTTCTTCCTGCACAAGATTTGCAGACTCTGTTTTTGGTGTAGAGGCCTCTGCAACAACCATTCCAGCCTCTTTCTTCTTTGCCTCTTTAGTAGCCAGTTTTGGATAGTTCTTTATAATATGATCATTTCCTTTACAGTACTTGCAGAACAATTTCTGCTTTTCTGATTTCTTTTCATCTTTATCCTGGTTCTTCGATTGTGCAGCATTTGCAGATTTTTGCTTACTAGTAGAAGAGCTCCATTTTCCTTTGCCCTTCTGACTAGCCAGGAAAGCTTGATCTGCAACACGCATAATGGACCTGTTCTACCTGGACTGATCTTCCTGCAACAGAACATAGACTAATTCCTCAAATGACAAGGCATTCGGATTGCCTTTCATCATCAACCGAAGAGTAGAGGCAAAACTCTGATATGAATCAGGAAGACCATTCAGAACGGTCTGCACAAGTGAGCTATCTGGTATAACCTCATCAGCAGAAATCAATTGTTCCTTCAGGTCTTTGATCTTTGTAAGAAAATTGTCCATAGAATCACCTTCATTCATGTGCTCACTCTCCAACTGTTTTCGGAGGTAAGCAACATGAGCCTCATTCCTAGCCTAGTACAAAGTGGTAAGTGTATCCCAAGCATCCTTTGCTGTTCTGCAAGAGCGAATGTGAGGAATAATGGCATGTTTGACAGACAAGGCTATCAATGCATGTGCCTGGGCATCTCTGCCATCCCAACGAATCTGCTCTGCAGTAGGTGCAACAGAAACAGCAGCACGAACAGGAATCTGCGGAATATCATCTTCGACACCATCTTCATCAGCTCCAACACCTGTATTTGTAGTACCTGTCGTTATAGGTGTAACAGGACGTCTTTCAACACCCTGCACAATGTTCCACAATCCTTTTGCAATCAGTACATGTCGCATCATATAAGCCCATAATGGGTAGTTGGTACCATCCAACTTATCCTCAACAGCCAACATACGGAATACATCACTGCTTTCAGCCATGGCCGGTGACTAAAATACCTTGATGCAGAAAATTGATTGTATCTTAAAAAGTTGAGCAGAACTGCCCAGATGAGTTCTGCTAGACCTGTAGCAGACTTCGAGACGCTTAAATTGGCGAATAGAAACTGGTATAAACCTTTGGCACAAAAGGACGAAATAGCCTGCACAAGCGCTATGATAGTGCGTTTGGAGGCCGAAACGAGCTTAGATCGTGATTTCGGCACCACAGAGCGAAGCCGTTTTGATTTCGGAAACACCCTGAGTATGCTCACCAAATTTCATGCGAATTTGAGACTGCAAACGGAGGAGTGTCGACGGCGCCCTAGAAGAAGCGACGACCTGCTCTGATACCAATTGTTGGAGATAGACGTCTACGGAAGCACGCGAACAGCACAAGGAAGAAGAAGAAGCTTGGAGCATAACACACAAGACTGAATGTATTACTAGAGAATGTACAAAGATAAGTAGCCCATTAGGGCAATAGGCGTATATACAAGCCGGGGGAAAAAAACCTCCTAAAGAGGGAAAAAAGTGCCCTGGCGGTCCTAGAGTGTTAACACACATCACTACCTAAATATATCAACAGAAGCAATTAGCAAAATGGAAAATATATGCAAGTTATTGAGTGAAATGAGATAGTTCGTAGGAGCATGTTTCTACTTTGTATAGGTCCCTCACTTTACACACGTAGAAGATGATTAAGGGAGATATGGAGGTAGAGATGGTATCACTTTAGAAATGAGAGGTAGGTTGTTGATAGTCAAGGTCACACACAAGCAGCAAAGTGCATCAATGAAGTGGACACACAAGAAGAAGGAGCATGTAAGGAGCTCCAAGAAGCACATGCCAAATTTTCAGAAGAAATCCCTATAAATATAGTGACTTTTGTCACTAAAAACCATTGTAAATACCATTTTCCATTTTTACAACTCCATTTTGTTCAATCGGAGGAGTCCTCAAGCTTGAGGAGTATTAGAAGTATCATCCTACCAATTTTCATAATTTTTAGATTCCGTTTGAGTCCCCAAATAAGCTTTGGAACCTAATTTTTAACTAGGCCGGACACTAGGTCTGGACAGGGCCAAAACCACTCAAAAACTATAAAAGGGCTGGAGAGCTCATTTTTCGGTTAGGTTTTTGTAGATTTCAGCTTTGTAAGAGAGTTCTATTGCAATCGAAGATCTTCCATTGTTCCACTCTTTGGTCTTACCGTGTGCGTGTGTGTGTATGTGTGTGCATGCTTGTGTGCTTTCACTCATGCACTTCACTTGCTCTTGGTCTTCATACCAGTCATCACGTCTCCACGGATTGATATTTATGAGGTGAAGCTCCTCACTTTGGTACTTGCCATTGTGCTAGAGTGACACCAAATTTGGTGTTGTTGCCGGGGAGAGAGCTTGGAGGACGAGTGTGTGACGGTAAGACGTAGAGTAGCGACGTTGGATGGTAAAAAAATCACCATTTTGAGTTCAGTTTTTGAGTTTTTCTTCTCCTTCATCTTCATCATCATCACCATGTCCACCCACCTTCATCTTCTCAGTTTTTTCCAATTTTTAGAGTACATTCACCTCGTTTTTTACTTGTGGTTGTGAGAAAGAGCCTTAGAGAGGGTGCAAAATGGAAACGCAGAAGAAATACGCTTCAATATACCCAAAAATTGAGTGAACAGCCCTGAACGTGACGTGACCTGTGCCAAGTATCGTGAGTGCAATATTGCGGGTTTGAAGGGAGATTTTGCATCTACAGACACATAGGAGTGACAAGGAGGACACAAGGTACTCATATTTGCAAAACTTTTTGAAGTTGGACTCCAAAAAATCCAAGTATCGTGTTGTCCCGCGGTCGAGTATCGCGATATCTCGATATCGTGAACTCCTGTGGTTGAGTATCGTGATACTTAGGCTTGTGAGATATTGAGTATCATTGAGGTTTTTTTCACGATACTTGTTTAATATCGTATATCATGAAAATTCTCTCGCGATACTTGTCTGACATCGTGTATCGAGAGTTTGTCCCCAGCGATATCTGTCAAGTATCGAGTATCGTGGAATTCCTTTTGTGTCGAATATCATGTATCGTCGAGTGTTGCTCGCAATACCCGTAAGATATCGTGTTTCATTGAGTTTTGCTCGCGATACCTGGCACCTGTCGGATATCGTGGTGTAGTCTTGTGACATCTGTCTGATATCGAGTATCGTGAGGTTCTTTTCGCGATACTTGTTGCATATCGGGTATCGTGACTTTTCCAATGTGTTAAATATTGAGTATCGTTGAGGAAGTTCTCACGATACTTGTATGATATCGTGTATTGCTTAATTTTTCACGATACTTGAGAGATATCGAGTACCGTTGAGGTTGCTCTCACGATACTTGTGCCATATCGGGTATCGTTGAATCTTACTCGCGACACCTAGCACATATCATGTATCCTGAGATTCTTCTCGATCTGTCGGATATCGAGTATCGTGGACCTACTCCTGTGTCAAGTATCGTGTATCGTTTAGTTCAGATATTGTGTATCGTGGAATTCCAAGTATCGTGGGCCATCTACTCCAAGTATCACGATACTTACTAAGTGTCGTGTATCGCCTGTTTTGAAGCAATCCCAGAGAGGTCCTGTTTCCCTATTTTGACCCCCAAAACCCTGAACTGGCATAACTTTCTCATACGAAATCCGTTTGTTGTGATTTTGGGTTTGTTGGAAAGCTCGTGGGGAGTATTATAGTAAAATTAATACCAGGATTATTAGATAGGGTATTTTGAAGTTGACCCTTAGGTGGGACTAGGAAGCAAGGGGTTCCACAAGATTTTTAACAGTTCAAAGGACAATTTAGGACTTGTAGACAAAGCTTATGAACCAAAGCTCAAGTTGATACTTAGGAAGAGATAGATAAAGTACCAAATCATGTGAACCTAGCGCCAACCACACAGCCAAGTCGGGGACTCACAACTCAGTGGTTAGCACTACATGTTGAGTCCATAGACGGGGGAGTCAGAAATGTCCTTTAACTGGGAGAGACTCTTGGCTTCTGAAGACATGCATAGTCCAGTACCTAGGGAAGATTTTATGTCTATAGTGGAATGGGAATATCGGACGTCTCTTCAATATATATCCACCAACTCGCAAGGAATACCCATCTACTTTGATGGTGTACACAGGTTAGTAGCAAGAATGTTAAACACTATATAATCTGAGATAGTTCCAAGACCAGTTGTCAAGTACGAAGGTGGAGTTTACATGGACAAGATGGGCCAGATCTATGTAGTAACCAAAAACTCTGATCAAATTAAGGATAGAGGAGAATTAGAGGGACAAGGAACTGCCGGAAAATCTAACCAAGAAGAACTGGTGACTACCCCAAGGGGCAAGTCTGTGGTGACTCAAGTCTTGAGAGGGGATTTGATACTTCAAGATGATTACCTGTTAGACATATACCTGATCCATGGGTCTGACCTAGTCCTCCAAACTGATTCACTAACACAAGGAGAAAGCATCAGCCCAAAAACTATATACGACTTAAGAGATCCGGAAAATCCATCTAGAGTTACATACTTAGACCAAAGTCACAGAAGATATTGGCCGATAGATGAAGTGAATGGATCGAGATTAAAGAACATGGGTTTTCCTATATTCCATCCTCAAGATCACGTAACTACCTCACAAAACCCATTTGAGACCCAACAAAGAATGGAAAATGTGATGTCAGGACAAACGAGCCAATGTAGTAGGCCAAACAGACCTCAGGTGCAATCCACGATCCTAGGAATTAACTCCCACAACCAAACTAGCCAGGGAATAGGAAATATGAATAGAACCACCCTTAGGTCAGAACCACCCCAAGGTGTAGGAGCTAGAATACATCCAGTAAAACCTGCTTTTCCCATCATAAGTCGACCCCCAGAGCCCGAAAAAATATTGAGACCAATCCAATCGGCCAAATGTATGTGAAATCGTTACGATGGCACAAGAGAGCCGTATGACCACATTGCAGAGTTCAAGCAGGTGTTGCGAGCAGAGCAAGCGGATGACTTTTTCGGGCAATATGAATCCTTTGGGCTAACCCTCATAGGAATAGCCTTGACTTGGTTTCAATCCTTGGATCCAAATTGCTTCCAACATATTGAACAATTCTTCCAAGAACTTAGTTGGGAATTCACTTAGCAAGGGATCAAGCACAATTCGTCATCCTTAATACATAGTTTCAAACAAGCTCCTAATGAGACAATAAAAAATGCAGCACGAAGATTTAATCAATATGTAACCCGATGCCCTGTGACAGAGAGACCTTCTCAGCAAAAAATAATATCCCTATTTTTAGAAGGTCTAACCAATGGAACATTGAGAATCTTAATATACGTAAAACGACTACAAACCCTAAGTGAGTGTCTTCAGGAGTGCATAGATTTGGAAGACAACTTAGCTGAGGATCTCAAAACCACACAAGATTCTACCAAATCAGAGGAAACAAGGAGCAATGAAACTTCTAGTTCGAGTTATGTGGAGGAAGTGGCAGAGTTAGTGGCCAAGAAATTAGGGGTACAAGGACAAGGGAACTACCAGAACTCTTCCTTGAGAGTACCAATGTTAGGAAGTTGCACACTTTGTGGTGGAGATCATCCATCTCATGTTTGCACCAAAGAAGGATTAGGGTTATCACAACCTTACCCATACAATAGACCATCAACTCAGGAACCTAACATGTACTCTCATAGTGAGCAGAAGTACAGCAACTGCCACACCAAAAACTATCCAATGAATAGAGAGCCACTATCGTTTATACCACCCCAATATAGACTATGACAAACTCTTTTCTTCAGCTAGTTATGGGCTGTTACTTCATCGTCGGCTCTTCCTTGTGAGCTTCCATACGTCTTCGCGAGTGCACAGAGAGTTATTCATGCGGTTCACCTCCCAACCACCGAGCTCCTCTTTTATGAGACCTTCTCTTATCTCTTCTACCAAGTGGTATAAATACCCGTGTAATGAATATCATATGACATTTCCTTCCCCTTGAAAGCATTTTCTTCCTCCAGAATGTAAATGAAATGTCCGTAATGGTAGAAGAAAGTGCTCGGACTCCCCTGAACCCCATGTACTCAATGTACATGGTCATCTCTGTGTGTTGTTTCCCCATATCCTTCCCCTTGAGAAGCCTCATATGAGATCATCTAAAAGGTGGGAAACCGTCTAAGTGGTGTTTACTATCTCCCATGTACACTCTACTTCCAAACTATCACTCCCATAACATACAACATCATCCAAAATGACCTAAGTCCATATGATGTATCCTCTATGGAGTAATAGTATAAAAAGCAAGTGTAAAGTGCCAAACTTACAAGTTTGACCGTATCATAATGGAGATAATAAACCATAGAATCTTCTGAAGTATAGAACAGAGTCCCATAAAAGTGACTTCAAACCCATCTAGGAGTACATGATAGATTGCCCTCATACCACTCTAGGTCTTGCTAACCTTGAGTGTGGTCACAACTAATAGTATTTTCTAAACTACCTTGTGACTATGCAATTCCATCATCTAGCTCATATATAAGAATTTCTTGGTAGTGGAATGGAATCTCTATATTCCACCAACCAAGAAGTCCGTGGTTTGTTATCCTTTACCATTGGACTAAGTTCTATTGGAAGAGCATCTATTGGCACTTGTGCAAACTCTAATATTTCTCTTCCCTGTAGTTTGCCATATGAATGCAAAAAGCATTCCCTTTGAGATTCAGATAATCCCTAAGCACCCATCCTCCTAACTGATGTTTACTCATCATACTCATGATGTAACACCAACTAAGAGTTTGGTACCCTAATAGGTTAGATATATCTCTATCTCCTATAGAGCATAAAGAGAAGAGTCATATCTTTACTCCAAGTCTCACTAATGTCAATAACTAGATCATCTCATCTAGTCAAGGACCGTCACTGGAGATAAACATAACTACTTCTCTCTAGAGTCTACAAGTGAGACTCAATCTAACAGTATGATTACCTGATCTCTCTCTTTTCTTTGGTAGAAGAGTGCCACTTCTATCTAGACAACCCTAAAGTGAGAAAGTGAAACTCTCTCTCTCTCTCTCTATTCAATCTCTTTTAAGGAAAAAAACTCTAGTAGTGGAACCTATTCCACTTTCCCTTTCCCTTTGAAAGAGATTCTGTTGAATCCGTTAGCTCTACTCATCCATGACTGAGAACATGCACATAAGTTCTCCATGTTTTTCCTTCCAAAATAGTGGAGAATCATACTCCCACATGAAGGAAATTATATTGACAAGTAGAGTAAACAAATTCCTTATGAAATATAAACTAAGAGATGTTTTCTAAACACCTCTTCTGTCTAAAGGAAAATATGCTCTATTCTTCTCCTATGAAGAAATCATATTTTCCTTTCCTTTTCTTTCTCTCTCAAAGAGCAGGAGCTAAAGTGAGACCACTGAACTAAAGCGAGACCTCTCATGGATCTCTGAACTGATTCTCACTTTCTCCTTTCCTTAAAAGAGAAACTCATGAATTTATTTAGTCCTCTCTTCCATAACTAATGCATAATCCCTCATTACACACATTGCTATGAAGATGGAGAACTTATCTCCCATAACTAATGAAGGTGTATGTAGTGAAGAGTGGAGAAAATAAATTCCTAATAAGGGTCAAAGCCCTCTACTAAAATGGTCAGCAATGATGTGACATGATACCGTAAACACAGGTGTATCCATAATAAAGAACTATCTCTGCCAACCATTCTCTATTCATGGATCTATACGATCCCAACAACTAATGGAATTATCCTTCTTGAAAAACACAACATGAGTATGTGATATCCATGGTGATAAAATCACCTACCACATTCTCTACTGGAAGAATAAATCTTCCCTAGACTATGAAAGATAACTCCCAATCCTAGTAGGAGATGTCTCCTAAGATCTCTTGTCTCATCTAGTGAGACATGACGCCATGAATGATGAGTCCTTTTCTTCCTGGCCATAGAAGAAGATTGCTCAAAGGGAAGTCATTTCCACCGTCCCATACCAGTGAAAACTTCTTCCAATTCACGGTGTCATAGCTACACCAAACCAAATATATATTCCATATATATGTAATGGTATATACAGGTGGAAACTAATGAATCCCATATCCTAAAATCATATCAGTGGACTCAAATGAGTCCCATGTCCTCAAACTAGTTAGTTTGGTTCTAGTCAACAATGTGACAATGGATATCCCCTTCTGTTCCAAACCAACTTGTTCCTAGGTACCAAGACTAGGTCTAAGTACCTCTCTATAGATCCTGATATACATATATATGTATTGGGTACCCCAGCTAGTCCTTATTTAGGGATCTATGCTCTATACAATAGAGCTAGTGCCATATCTCTGGCCTTTCTAACCATCACTCGAATCACATAAGCACCCGTCGATGCTGTCTCATGAAACCCATCTCTGTGATCCCATCTAATTGGTTTCCTTAGTAGTGTAGCAGAAATGCTTCACTACTTGCTCAAGTGATGTACATGAGTGAAACTAGTCACTCTTTGGGTATTCCTAATAATACCCATAGTCTCCTGATCACACTGTGAGACTCTTGTGAAGATAAATAAATCCTCACCTCTTTGGAGAATATCATATATGTATCTCCCGTACCTGTATGCAACTTCCTATAACTTATAGGATTGCTTGTGCACATTATTATTGGTGAAGGTGTAGCTCCTTCCTTTAGCAATCCTATAGTCTAATTCCAAAAGGATTATATGTAGGGATCCTGTTGCTACTGAAGTTGCCTTATGTATAATACTATGATGGTACTAAGTCCATCAAATACATGCTTAAAAGCATGCCTACATTTTATTGAAGTTTGCAGAAAGGGCATGTTATCATGCCACGACATTCTTACCAAAAGGCAAGTGCGTATATAACACCATGAGGTGGGAAATTTTTTGACAGCATTTCCTCAGGAAATGGAATCCCAAAAAATTTTACCATAAGCTCAGTGGCACATAGGCCACCTAATAGCATAGGGCTTGACACGCCCATGGCATGCACACCATAAAGTGATATATGAATTCCATAACCTGCAAAAACATAAAAGCAATTGCTAGCAACCATTCTCTGTGTTGCATAGCCATATGGTTTCTGCAATCCTCTTTCCTGCAAACAATCAAAAAGTATACTTCTTGCCTGTCGATCCATACTTTAAGAATTTCAACAATGATCAACATTCGATGTATGCAATCCAATTTATGCATGTACATATAGAACATGCCATAACATAAAGTAAAATGCCTGAAGCATAAAGCATACGTCCCTGAATAGTTTTTGTTTTGGAATTGCATGCATCCAATCGTTTTCGATGAGCTTCAAGACCTCTGCACCTTCCTCCTCAGGTCCTAACATAAACTTTGAAGTGTCCGAAAACATCAGAGCACTCCCCAAAACATAAAGCATGGTCAGGTGATTACAAAAATAATGCAAATTTAGTCAAAGAATGCATTAGTAATTCTTCTTTAGACTTGCAAAAATCACTTTAGGACCTACAAATGTTCATAAATTGAAATATATAACATGTGAAAAGAGCTCGAAGTGAAATTACTCAAATCGTCTTCCCGGTTTGTAAGATATGGCTCCCGGAAGGTAGTCGCCAAAAATTGTTCAGACTTTGCAGAGATGTTCAGACCTGCAAAAATACTTGTTTTCCAAAATTTCTTTTCATAAACTGAAATTAGACCTTGTGCTCTTCGAAATGAGCCATAGCACGTCCAATTTGGAGTTTTCTAACCCAAGATATGGCCATTCCAAGCGGGACATGCCTAACTAGTGGACTGTTGGAGGGGTTGGAAAAAGTGTAAAAATATGATTTTTTGAGTGCCCAAAAGTATTCTTCCATCATGCAAATTCTAAAATTCTCTCCATAATCTCAGAGAGAAACATATGAAGAGGCTTGGTCCTATTTTCACTTTTCCAAATCCACCCTTAGTGCATGCTAATTCGCTCCCCAAAAGAGGCCTAAATCAAGATTTTTGCTTTTATGCAAAAACTTAAATGGGAGCTTGGCAAGCTTATAATCCACTCTAAATGTGGATTTCTCTTGGATTTTATACAATAATCCATGGGAAGCCTCTTAAATGATCTCTTTTCTTACTCCCCAAAGTGGAGTTTGGCAAAAATTAACATCTGAATTTTTTCCAAAAAGTGCGGGAAGGGGAGATTTGAGGAAGTAAAATTCCTCCTTAATTTATCATTTTGATGAATCTAATGATTCTCCTAAGAATTCCAAACACCATACTCTCAGTATATATACTTTTTCCCATCCATCCATAACTATTGCACCTCTTTTTCCCTCTTCCCAAATGGGAATTTCTTAGATTTAGGTGCTGAAATTTTTATCAAACTATGATGGAAGGGGGTTTTGTGGAGCTTCAAACTCCCATCAAAATGAGGTATCTTTTGGATTACTTGATCTCATATGGAATTCAATGCACTATACTATATGTATGCATGATTTTTTCCATGAATCCATGAAAACTCCCGCTTCATTTCCCCTTCCCAAAATGGCTACTTATCAAAAATAGCCCCTGAAATTTATGTAAAAATCATAAAAATAGGCTACTTTGGAGGTGCCTAAAGCTTACCCTTTCTTGTAATTTGAGGGAATTCTTGACTAAAGATGAGAGTTTATATGCCATACTCTCCATACATGTAATTTTCCTCCAAGAACTTGGCCCTCTAGCCCTTCCTTATCCCTGTCAAAAATAGAAATTCTTATAGAAATTAAAAAACACCCAAACTTGGAATTTGAAGACAAACTTTTTTCTTTTATTATTGGAGCTTCAAGGATGGGAGCAAAGAGCAATCCTTCTAGGTGTCCAATTATGTCTTCCATCAGCTTTGGGTATATTGATCCTTCCTCTTTCACCTTCCAAAAAAGAGTTTCGTTGAATTGATTTCCTTTGGTCACCTTGAACTCCCATGTCTTCAAAAAGCTCAAACCATCCATCCTCTCTTTTCTTCAAAATTGCCTCTCCTCTGGCAAGTATGGACAATAACATAAGGGGAAAAGGTGAAGGTGATCCTATCTCTCTTCACCTCGTCTGCAATTGAACGTGTAGGCAATCATCACATTAAGTTTATATTCTAATTGCGATAAAATTTGACACCGAAAATGAATGGGCGCCTTGGATATGCCATGGAGCTCTCATGCCAGGGGAGACGGTTCAATTCCCCTGCAACGCATCTACGTGGTCGCCGTCCCCTACAACTGAAACCACTATGTTAAACTCTTTTCTTCAGCTAGTTATGGGCTGTTACTTCGTCGTCGGCTCTTCCTTGTGAGCTTCCATACGTCTTCGCGAGTGCACACAGAGTTATTCATGCGGTTCACCTCCAGCCGCCGAGCTCCTCTTTTATGAGACCTTCTCTTATCTCTTCTACCAAGTGGTATAAATACCCGTGTAATGAATATCATATGACATAGACCATATGGGCACCCTCCTAGAGAACAAGACAGAGAAGCTCCTAGGTATAACCCATGTCCAGGACCACGAGGAGCAACTAGACCGTATGAACCTCGAGGATATAGCCAACCTCAACCTATACCAGGACAACAACCACCCCACCCAATAGCTCCAAAACAAGGGTAGAGCATCACAATACAAGTCGTTTGTCTCGAGTGTGGCAAAGAACAGCTCCTGAGAGATTGTCTCGGACATCCCTCTAGTGCACCAAAGGTTACACCCGTTAATGTAGTTGGCTTAGTAGGGGATTCAAGTTCCAGTAGTGATAATGTGGCTCCTATACATGCAGTTACCAGGCCACAAGCCTTACAAAAAGCTAAACTAGTTGAGCAATCAGAGCCAAGTGAATTAGGAGAGCCTAGTAAGAGGAAAACAAGAACTTGGAAAGATACTAGAGAGAAGGCCAATCATAAGTGGACCAAAAATTTATCCAAACTAGAAGAAAGCCTGAAAGATGCAAAAATAAAAATAGAAGATATTGCCTCTCAAAGCCCCTCGTAGGTCAAGACTCCATCCACACCACCTCATCCCCACCCACCAACCATTGTAACTGGACCACCACAATCAGGGTCTGTTCTTGCAGATCAAACCCTAGAAGACTTGGACATGATGTTCAAGGCATACCAGGCTTGACTTCAAGAAGGGCCAACACCTACAAATCTAGACAAGAGCTACCCTAGAGCAGATGTAGAGATTGAACGGATAAAAATGTGCATAAAAATGGTGGAACTAGCTCAAGCTATGTTCAAGGCCAATCAATCATTCAATCAGAAGAATGCAATTACACCGGGTTTGCACTTCCAAGGCTTACTAGATAGATTAGAGCAATTGGTAAATAAACCACAAGTCTCTTTACCTCCACAAGCTCAACCAACTATTGAAAGAGAAAGCTCATCACCAAAGAAAGTTTATGTCCGTGACTCCATAGACGATGGAGAACCTCTTTCACTTCAACATCACACTCAAAAGTTCTTGCGGGAAATACAAGAACAGAAATGGGCCAAGGAGAAGGATGTTCCCCCTCCTATTCTTGAGATTGATGACCTTCATGATCAATTTCCACAAGACATTCCATCTATTTATGGAGACCAAACAGAGCAACAAGAAGGTGAATGATTAGATTTTGAATCTAATTCTTTACAAGAGTTGCCACAGTTCACAAGCCCATGGGACTCTGAATCTCTCCAGATCAGAGCTCCCACAATATTGATCAGAAATGAAGACTCGGTGATTCCAAGAAACACTGACATAGTGAAGAACACTAAGGTTCAGTGTCATCTCACGGTAGAGGAGCTGCTCAAAGCAAAACCCGAGCTATGGAATCACGTGAAGGATCAGGTTCCCAAACTTGATTCCAAAATGCCAAAAGCAGGCTCTAAAGAGAAAGTTCCAGAGATACCTCTTGATAAAATAGGGGACATGAGTGAAGGTGAAGAAGGTAATACTTATCTTCCAATCACCTACCAAGGTTACACAACCAAAGCGATCATAGATTCAGGTGCTGGTGTTGCTATCGCAACCACCTCCTGTGGAAGCAATGAGGCAAGCCCACATTAAGACCAAGTAGAATGAAGCTTCAGATGGCTGACAGCCATGTGGAAAAACCTCTAGGATTTCTCAAAGGGATAACTCTAACCACTTGTGGTGTAGAGTTTGAACACACATTTGCTATATGCGACTTTGAAAAAAATAATTTCTACAAAATGATCCTAGGAAGACCCTTCCTGCGACAACTGCAAATAGTACAGGATTGGGGAACCAACTCCTTATACTTGCAATGCTTAGGGGTTACAACCAAGGTCAATTTGAAGGATTACACCTTTAGAGATGTACCACCCCTACAGTGGAATCCTATCCTCAAGGAGCAAGAAGATTCAGTCTCTCTGCATTCTAAAAGTTCATTTGATACATCCTGGATGCATGAAGATACTCATTTGTGGATGTGCAAGGTCGCAAAGGAAGAGGAAAAACACTTAAAGGCAAGAGAAAAAGGAACTTCTCAAGGAGATAGACCAGTTCGAGACCCAGCCTATACGCCGATGATATTTCCAGATGAGGAATTTGAGCCTCATGGTTGGGCAGAAATCTTAGCTACCATGGACATTGCTGTGAATGAAGAACAATGGACACCTCATTGTGATGAGGAGGGTTATGATATTTCAGTGTTCATGTGTCAACCCTTGCTAGAAGATGGTGACTCTAATGACTTCATAGAAGAAGAAGAGAACGATGATGATCTAGAGTCCATTGTGATGGATAGTTGCTTTATTTCAGAGGAGCACTATCTAGAAGACATAGGAGTATTTACACAAAAAGAAGAAGAACCTCTCACAAAGCATCAAAATGGTAAATTCAAAGGATGGGAGTGAAGCTAGTAAAAAGAAAAAGAAAAGAAAAGTAGTGAAACAGTACAAGGAGGAACCATTGTTTGAAGTAATAGAAAATTTCAAAAAATATGAAGTTGAGGACCGAAAAATTTTGGTACGAATGCCTAAGAGAGAGGCCATCACCGGAGAAGCGTATGATAACAAAGAAAAAACCAAAAAAATCGTAGTCACCATTGAAGAGAATGAAGAGAGATGTACATACATAGGAGATGACCTAAGTAAAGAAGAGGAAGCAGAGTTGGTAGCCTTGTTAAGGGAATATAGGGACGTGTTTGCATGGCACTATAGAGACTTGAAGGGAGTCGATCTGAAGGTTTGTTCTCATACGATCCCCATGATAGCAGATGCCAAGCCCACCAAACAGACGCCCTACACATATAATGACACCTATGCAGCCAAAATAAAAGAGGAAATCGATAGATTGATTGAAGCCAGATTCATCTATGAGATTGAGCATATTGAATGGGTGTCCCTCGTTGTAGTGGTGCCCAAGAAGAACGGGAACTTACGTGTGTGTATTAGCCTTAAAAAAGTTAATGCCGCCACGGTTAGAGATAGTTATCTACTTCCAATCACTGACCATTTATTGGAGTGTGTTGCAGGCAAGGAAGTTTATAGCTTCCTTGATGGATTTTCAGGTTACAATCAAGTAGCCATTGCCTTAGAAGATCAACACAAAATAGCTTTTGCCACAGAATGGGGAGCCTTTGCATTTTGTGTGATGCCATTTGGACTCACCAATGCACCTGCAACATTCCAAAGACTCATGTGTCATGTCTTCAAAGAGTTCTTGTGAAAGAGCTTAGAAGTATATGTGGACGATTTATGTGCTCATTCCCAAGAAAGGAGATGTCACATCCCTGAGCTCAGACAGATCTTCAACAAGTGTAGAGAATATCGAGTGTTTCTGAACCCAGAAACGTGTGTATTCATGGTACGTCAAGGTAAAATCTTAGGTCATATTGTTTCCAAGAATGGAATATCCACAGATGAGGACAAAGTAAGAGCCATAGCAGAGTTGCCGAGACCAAGGAATGTTAAAGAGGTACAAGCTTTTATGGGCCATTGTGGATTTTACCGTAGGTTTATTCACATGTATGCAATCATAGCTAAACCTCTTTATTCCTTGCTGAGCAATTTTGAGTGGAACGATGAATGTGAAAAATCCTTCAATGAGCTAAAAAGACGTTTGCGCACAACACCAATACTGACAACTCCTGATTGGAATAAGCCATTCCATGTACATGTGGATGCATCCAATTATGCAATAGGATGTGTGTTGTCACAACCCACAAGTGAAGGCAATTTAGATTTGCCTATAGCCTATGCTAGTAGGCAATTGAACATTTCTCAACAAAACTACACCACAAGCGAAAGAGAAGGTTTAGGCATGGTATATGCTGTGAAGAAGTTTAGACACTATCTATTGGCCAACAAGTTTAAGTTTTTCACTGATCATCAAGCCTTATTATATTTAGTCAATAAACCTTGCAACACCAGACGATTAGTAAGATGGTTCCTCTTACTAATGGAATATGACTTTGAAGTGGTTGTCAGGAAAGGTAAGACTCACCTCAGAGCGGATCACCTTTCTCGCATCACTTCAGGAGAGTCACCACAAGGAGTGTCTGATGAATTGCCCGACGCTTATCTGTTCAATCTAGAAGTTGTTCCTAAATGGGCAAATAAATTGGTACCAGTCCTAACCTTTGGACCTGCCAATAAGAATGTGAAGACGAACAAGGATGACATTGTACGATCACAAAACTATCAAATATTGGCAGGAAGCATGTACAAACAAGACATGGAGGGTGTATTAGCTTGTTGTGTCGAGGACGATGAACATAGTAGTTGGTTGCAACAAGCCCATGAAGGATTTCTAGGGAATCACTATTCTAAACTATGAACACTGCAAATCTGAAATGTTTAGGAGTGTATTGGCCTAGTATGGACAAAGAAATTCATGAGTGGATCAAGAATTTCCAAGTGTGCTAAAAGAAACCACCTGTGGAGCATTGGACTCTTTATCATGTATCATTAATTCCAGATTGGAGTGCTCCATTGGTAGAGTTTATGAGATCAGGAACATTCCCTAGTGAGGCTAGTCTAGCAAGAAGACAAAGCATGGAGCATGAGGCTAAAGACTATGCCTTAGTAGGCGATAACCTATATCGAAGAGGCAAGGATGGATACTTAAGACTGTGCATTCACGAATCAGATTATTTGAAAGTCTTAGAAACTACCCATAGTAGTGTTGCAGGCAGACATTTTGGTCCTAACCGAGTAATTAAGACTATTCTATTCTCAGGAATTTGGTGGCCCACTCTTCATATGGATGCCCATACCTATGTGAAGAAATGTGACACATGCCAACGTGCCCAGTACCCGATTAGAAAAGATGAGATGCCTTTGAGGGCAATGATAGGAGGACGTGCATTCTCGAAGTGGGGCATAGACTTTGTACATCCTATAACCCCCCAGCTAGAAACTCCCATGCTGAGTACATTATTGTAGCCACCGACTACCTTACAAAGTGGGTAGAAGTCATAGCCACAACAAAGAATGATGCTCAAACAACAGCAAAGTTCTTATTTGAGAATGTGTTCACGAGATACGGATTACCAATAGAGTTAGTAAGTGATAGAGGCACACACTTCTTGAATGAAGTTATTGAAAACCTTCTCCAAGAATTCTTGGTGATACATAAGAAATCTGCCCCTTATCATCCACAGGCTAATGGACAAGCCGAGAGCACAAACAAGATTTTATGTAATGTACTGACAAAATTAGTAAATAACAAATGCTCTGATTGGGACAAACAACTTCATCATGCTGTTTGGGCTTACCGAGTTGCGTACAAAACGGTACTCAATGCCACCCCATTTCAGATGGTCTTCGGACAAAATGTTGTGCTACCATTGGACTACCTAATCCCAGCCTTAAAAGTAGCACAAGAGCATGATTGGAATGGACATGAATTGTCCTCTAGGATCTTTGATCTAGAACGCTTAGGTGAGACAAGGCTACGAGCAGCAGCAAGCATCTATGCTGCAAAGAGAAGACAAAAGGCATACTTTGATGCACACATCAAAGATAAAGGATTGAAAGAGGGAGACCTAGTGCTCCTTTATACGCTAAAACAACATGCCCAAAAATTGGAGAAACGAGGATATGGACCCATGATCATTAATAGAATTTCCACAAGCGGTGCAGTTCAATTGGCCACACTAGAAGGTGATATCTTGCCAAACTATATCAGTGGTTGTCGAGTCAAGCTATATCAAGAACCTCTTACAGAGGATATGCTAAGGAGACTCCACATTGCTAAGAAGCGAAAGGAAGAAGAGTTACGGGTTAGAGAAGAAGCACAGGCAGAGGCTAGAGAATGCATTAGGAGAAATAAGTTAAGACGCCTAGGCCTAGATATCAATCTTGAGGCCCCAAGATACCACATGGCCATGTTTCAAACATCAAGTGCACTTGCTTCTCAAATAATTGATTGACATCCCTTTGTGACCATAGCGGTAGGACAAGGGAAGAATGCAAGGATGGTGAGAGCATTGATTGATTCGGTGCAGCAACTAGTGTAGTTAGACTTTCATGCTTCCAAGACTTGCAATTGAACATCAAGCCCATAGAGGCCTATCTCATAGGATTGGGAGGTGTGAAAACCCCTTGTTTGGGTGAGGTGGAACTTCCCATCTATCTTCAAGATGTTCCAATGAGAGTCAAAATGCTCGTGTGTGAAGAGGAGGACCTTATGGAACCACTTGTCCTGGGTCAAGATTGGATCTATGACCATGCGGTCAACTTAAACCTTAAAAGCCAACTTCTTCAAGTTTGGGTACAGGAACAATGAATTACATTAGAATTAGACAATTGCATGCTCACAAATCCAGAGGCCACACATTCTCTTAGTTCTTCCAAAACTAATCTTCGCAAAGAAAATGTTGTGCATGTTAATAGACCTATGAAGCAAAAGGACTCAATCATGGAAGCACATGCTCAAAGGCCAACAAACCTCTCTTCTCCTTCACATACTAATGCAAGCATAACTCGACCAAAGAGGCAAGCAAAACATACATATGCTATATCAAATAGTCAGACAGAATTCAAGAAGAAAGAAGCTCAGGGCATGAAGCAAATTTGGGTACGAAAAGGAGAACAACCACCAGCTTTGCCACAACCATTCCCATTGAGGCATGCCAACCATGCTAAAAACGGCACCAAGAAACGAGGACAAGCTCAATCCCAAGGTCTCCGACAAATTTGGATACCAAAGCAATCAATGAAGGACGACCATAACAACATACAAATTTGGGTGCCAAAGAAATTAGCTACAACTCAACAAGGGCGATTACAAATGTGGGCAACCAAGGCACTCTTACATGCACAAAACAATATGATATCCTTTACGAGCAAAATCTTAGCAAAGAAACCACGGCGAAGCAAGAGTCGAAACCATGGACCACGACCAAAAGAAGATAAATTCATCTCCTCATCGGTAATAAAAAGACAATCATCAAGGATATGGGTTTGGAAGCCAAAAGTATCAACAACTTCCACAAAATCAAAGAGCCAACCATGCTGGATACCAAATTTTAGAAACTGTTCAAAGAGGAAGGGGCTAGAAGTGATCTCCACAAGGCCACATACCATTATCAAATGGATCCCTATAAGGAAGATTACATCATTGCAAGATTCAATCCACACCTCCACACAAAGATTTCATCAAGTCTAGAAATAATATAAAAAAGCCTCGACCAGCAACAACCATGTGCCTTTGGCATAACCATGTCTTTTGCACCATTTAGGTCATGCGTTTCCAAAAGTATGCATTAATATAGGGCCACATTACACGGCCGTGCATACACACTATTAAGCAATCCCAAGCACATGAGATACACTCGACATATGTAAAATATTTTATTGATACTAACATCTTTCTTCTTGTTTTGTGAATTTGTTCCAAAAAAAAAAGAGAGAAGAAGAAAAAAAAGGAAGAAGACGAGAGAAAGAACAGGATTGTGCGTTTGAAGAATCCCCAAGGCGAACCATCAACAAGGACATCCATCAACAACAGAAGACAAGCTGATGGTCAATCACCATAATGGAAATACAACACGAAGAGTTGAAGATCGACGGAACTTTCACCATGGTAAGAATTGTATGCTTCAACAACAACGTAACCATGATCGATCAGGAAACCTCTTCGTCGGCATACCCTTGAGCACTTAGCTAAAGACCCAACTTCTTGCACCATAATTCTTGCAATGCATTTCCCAAGTATGCATGCATAGGGCTACATTACAAGGCCGTGCACAAGGCACATTCTTCTTCCAACCCATGCACTAATGCACTTACCCATCAATCTTTATGGGTCACGAGTACTTGGTATGGAAACTAGGGAAGCCATCTTTGGAAGAACCAGAAGACATCATAGTGACAACAACAAGAGCCAAGAAGCAATCCACCATGAGAGTTACTCATAACCAAAATAACCAACATTGAAAATCTCTTTTGAGTAGCTCACAATTTTTGAAAGCTTACAAAGACACCATCAAGCCAGAATACAAGGAAGAAGTCCATACAAAGGTAGCAATGACGGAATGAGAAACCAGACAACTAGAGCTACAATTGAAGATGGACCACTCTTGTGGATACATGATGGACACTATCCCTCCACACACTACATGGAACAACCACTACAATAAGGGTCTGTCTGGGACGACAGACTCTAGAGGGGGGGAGTGTTGATAGTCAAGGTCACACACAAGCAGCAAAGCACATCAATGAAGTGGACACACAAGAAGAAGGAGCATGTAGGGAGCTCCAAGAAGCACATGTTAAATTTTCAGAAGAAATCCCTATAAATATAGTGACTTTTGTCACTAAAAACCATTGTAAATACCATTTTGCATTTTTACAACTCCGTTTTGTTCAAGACAAGGAGTCCTCAAGCTTGAGGAGTATTAGAAGTATCATCCTACCAATTTTCATAATTTTTAGATTTCGTTTGAGTCCCCAAATAAGCCTTGGAACCTAATTTTTAACTAGGTCGGACACTAGGTGTGGACAGGGCCAAAACCACTCAAAAACTATAAAAAGGGCTGGAGAGCTCATTTTTGGGTTAGGTTGTTGTAGATTTCAGCTTTGTAAGAGAGTTCTATTGCAATCAAAGATCTTTCATTGTTCCACTCTTTGGTCTTACCGTGTAAGCGTGTGTGTGTGTACGTGTGTGCATGCTTGTGTGCTTTCACTCATGCACTTGTGCACTTCACTTGCTCTTGGTCTTCATACGAGTCCTCACATCTCCACGGATTGACATTTATGACGTGAAGCTCCTCACTTTGGTACTTGTCATTGTGCTAGAGTGACATAGGTAATATGGAAGGGGAGAGAGAGAGAGAGAGAGAGAGTTATGCAAGGGATTGTGCAATAGATTGGTGATGGGAGACGGCTTCATAGGGGGAGAGAGAGAGAGAGAGAGAGAGAGAGAGAGAGAGAGAGAGAGAGAGAGAGAGAGAGAGAGAGAGAGAGAGAGAGAGAGAGAGAGAGAGAGAGAGAGAGAGAGAGAGAGAGAGAGAGAAAACATAGGGAGAGACAGAGAGAGAGGAGAGAACTTTATTTTTTTATTTTTGAATTCAGTCTTAAATAGTTCTATAATTGATTGGTTTTTTTG
Organism: Ceratopteris richardii; assembly: GCA_020310875.1. Lineage (NCBI taxonomy): Eukaryota > Viridiplantae > Streptophyta > Polypodiopsida > Polypodiales > Pteridaceae > Ceratopteris > Ceratopteris richardii. The sequence continues at coordinate 137,565,147 of CM035419.1, forward strand.
CATCAATTTTTTATTTGTTTCTTCTTAGTTATTTACTAAAATATAGTTGATATAAATAAAATAAGATACATATATTAATCGGTTTATTTTAATTAATTAATTTAGTTATTATATACTATTTATTTGTTAGCTTTCTTATTTATACATAATTAAAACTATAAAATAGAATTAGTTAAATAATTAACTTAAATTAGGAAATAGGGAAAATAAAAGAACAATCATTTGCATAATTGCATGTTATGTTTATTATAGTTGTTTTCATTTTTATATTTCACTTAGAAGCATAAAATCAGTGTCAAGTTTTCACATCACATACTTGCATCTAACACTATCCAAATGTTATCAGCAACCCTCCATTTTTATTCTATATTTGTTTGCATTCCAACAAGAATTGACCGATTACTACACTCGTACACAAAATAAGTGAGTGATGTGTACAAAACAACAAACAAAAATGGAAGATATAGTTCAAACCATAGACGAAGAATCTTGTTTCAATGAATCTAAGAACCATAGCCAAAAGAGTTTCATTAAACATTGCACACATGCCAAAGAATCATATGGGAACTAATTGATTGAAGAGAAGTTTAGACGAATCGAAGAGTGGTTTGAAGAAATGGACATCAGAGCCAATGAATGTATACAAAAAAGTGGAATCATCTTAACTTTAATGCAAACCATAATAGAACCTCTAAAACTATGCAAATAATGGTTATTAACTTTAAAAAGTTGAAAGAGGCAATGGATCCTAAAAATTAAGATTTGAAAAAATAGGTTTGAACTTTTGACCAATCAAATGAAAGAACTATGGTCATCTAAATATAATCGTGAACATGAGGTAAGATTCCAAGGTCTGGATACATATACTTCTAGTAAAAAGCATTCATTTGACCTTAGAAGATCCACCCCCTAGAGTTACACCTAGAAAATCATGGAGGTTTGTTTGTGGTGCGATCAATATTGTCATATGTTTTGAGATTGTAAGGCATATTTTGAAGATGCTTTTACATTTGAATGTAGGAAGAGGTGAGATGAAGGAATACTTAGAACACACAAAAACAAAACCAAAAGGATATAAACAAATTCAAAAAATCATGTAAACCAAAAAGATATGACAACAAGAAATTTGATGGATAAAAGAGTATGCTACCAATTAAAAATCAAGATAAACTTATTGAAGAAAACAAAAGTGGAAAAATAAAAGTAGAAAATAAAAAAAATAAACAAACTTTAGAATAACAGAAGGTTGGAGATAAAATTGGATCTGATAAAGACATTCAAGTGAAATAAAAGAAACATCAAGGATTCTATGTTTCAATTGATCCAAAGCTTCTAGCTAATGAGAAATTATTTGATCAAGAGAAAATTAAAAAAATTATAAATTCAATTGACGTTGATATAAAGAATCAAGGAAATAGTCAAATCCAACAAGAAAAGAGCAAACAAAGAACTCATGAAAATACAAACTATGAAAAACAAGTTAAAGAAACAAAGGAACAATCGCTTAATGATATTATCAAGCAACTTTAGAGAAATATGACAACTACTTCAAAACCCTCTAGACCTTTGAAATCAAGAACGAGAAATAAGAATCTATCTTTTTGGAATGTAGAAGCCTTGTTTAACATATATTGAAGAACGAAGACATGATTGGGGATGAACCATTATGACCATGTGATTTTTGTTTCTTTATTATGAACTGCATATTTTTGCATTATTTTTCAAAAACAATATGAAAACCCTAGCTAATGATGATATCAAATTCATAAGTACAAACTATTTGACTTGAATAGCAATATACGTATTTGTAGTTGTGTTTAAAATCATTATGAATGCCGTGAAAGCATGATAGGACAATTAGAATTTGAAGCTTAAGTAAGAAGATTGATTCATTACATAAAAATAGGTGTACGTTTGTGCATGATAAACATATCTATTGATATATTTAGGTAGTGATGTGTGTGAACACACTAGGACCGCCGGGGCACTTTTTCCCCCACGATTGTATATACGCCTATCGCCCTAATGGGCTACTTTACTTTGTACATCCTCTAGTAATACATTCAGTATTGTGTGTTGTGCTCCAAGCTTCTTCTTCATCCTTGTGTTGTTCGCGTGCTTCCGCAGACGTCAAACTCCAACAATTGGTATCACGGCACGTCATCACTTCATCTAGGGAACCGTCGACACTCCTTCGGTTGCAGTCTTAGAATTGCACCAATTTTGGCCTCCGAATGCACTATCACAGTGCTTGTGTAGGCTATTTTGTCTTTTTGTGGCAAAGGTATATACCAGTTTCTGTTCACCAGTATAAGCATCTCAAAGTCTGCTACAGGTCTAGTGAAATTTGTCTGGCCAGTTCTGTTCAACTTTTTGAGATACAGTCAATTTTCTACATCACCATGGCTGAAAGTAGTGATGTATTCCGTATGTTGGCTATTGAGGATAAGTTGGATGGTACCAACTACCCGTTATGGGCTTATATGATGCGACATGTGTTGGTTGCAAAAGTACTGTGGAACATTGTGCAGGGTGTCGAAAAATGTCCTATCACACCTACAACTGTTACAACTGTAGGTATTGAAGCTGATGTAGAAGGTGTCGAAGATGATGATATTCTGCATATTCCTGTTTGTGTTGTAGTTTCTGCTGCACCTACTGTGGAGAAGATTTGATGGGATGGTAGAGATGCCCAAGCACATGTATTGATAGCTTTGTCTGTCAAACGTGCCATTATTCCTCACATTCACTCTTGCAAAATAGCTAAGGATGCTTGGGATACACTTAACACATTGTACCACGCTAGGAATGAGGCTCGTGTTGCTTACCTCTGAAAACTGTTGGAGAGTGAGCACATGAATGAAGGTGATTCTATGGACAGTTTCCTAACAAAGATCAAAGGCTTGAAGGAACAATTGATTTTTGCTGATGAGGTTATACCAGATAGCTCACTTGTGCAGACCCTTCTGAATGGTCTTCCTGATTCATATCAGAGTTTTGCTTCTACTCTTTGGTTGATGATGAAAGGCAATCCAAATGCCTTATCATTTGAGGAGTTAATCTCTGTTTTGTTGCAGGAAGTTCAGTCCAAGCAAAACAGGTCCATTATGCGAGTTGCAGATCAAGCTTTCTTGGCTAGTCAGAAGGCAAAGAAAAATGGGAGCTCTTCAACTAGTAAGCAGAAATCTGCTAATTTTTCATATTCGAAGAAGGAAAATAAAGATGAGAAGAAATCAAAAAAGCAGAAATTGTTTTGTAAGTACTCTAAAGGGAATGATCATATCATAAAGAACTCTCCAAAGCTGGCTGCTAAAGAGGCAAAGAAGAAAGAGGCTGGAATGGTTGTTGCAGAGGCTGGAATGGTTGTTGCAGAGGCCTCTACACCAAAAATAGAGTATGCTTTTGGTTATTTTTAGACACCGTTTACCCCTTCAAATACCACTTAGGACCTATTTTTTAACTATGCCGGTCACTAGATGTGAAACCGGTCAAAACTAGTCTAGAATCTATAAAAAGAGCTAGAGAGCTCATTTTTGGGGTTACTTAGTGTTAGCTTGTTGAGTAGAGAAGAGCTTAGAGCTACTTTGAGTTGTAAGAGTGTTCTTGAGCAATAGAGTTGATTTCTCACCTTCCATTGTGTCTTGCTTGTCTCTTTGTAGTGTGTGTGTATGTGTGTGTGCATCTCTATGCTTCTCACCTTCACTCTCTGTTCATCTCACATTCACGATCTTCATATCACTCATATCTCTTCCGCGGATTGACATTAAGGAGGTGGAGCTTCTTAATGTGGTTCTCACCATTGTACTAGAGCAACACCAAATTTGGCGCCGTTGCCGGGGATCGAGTTTAGGAAGAATGTGTGATGGTAAGAGTATAGCAAGAAGTGGCATTGGAAGGTAAAAATTTCAGTTTTTGTTGTTGTTTTTAGTTAGTTTTTAGTGTTTTTCACCTCCCCCACACTCCATCTTCATCACCGCATCATCATCTCCAACTCCAAAAAAATCAGAAAACTCACCATATCCACCCATTCTCCTCATTTCCCCTCATTTGTGCATGTGCAAAAGAGAGAGAGAGCTTTTGTGCTTGTGTGTACTTGTGTGTTTTTGAGTTTTCTTGCAGATACAGAGCTCCAGTGATCAGGAAAGGTTGGAAAAGGTAAAAATTCACTTTCTGTCAGGGATCTGCCCTAGGTGTCAGACCATCGCGATGGTCTGCCAACTTCGGTATTTTTGGTAAGCGAGTTCATAACCGTGTAGGCGACCCTTGCGTGTGTAGGAATCCATTGTTGCATTTGCAAAATTCACACTTTGGTGGACCATCACGATTGGCTCAAACCATCGCGATTGTGTCACACCATCGCGATGTAAGAAAATAACAGCACAGCGGAATAGACATGTAGACAGAGTTGAGAGAAAAACGCAGACAAAGATAGACGCAGACTGAGAGGTAGAGAACTCAAATTCTCAGATTGCAAAGCATAATGCAGTTACAATGATGGTGCTGTCCACCCGTGCGCTCCCACTGTGGAGCTTAGATGGCGATCTAGACAGACTCTAGATGAAGGGCTTACTAGTGCGCAATGCTATATAAAGCTCAACCTGGGCTGTGCTTATATAGCTTTTACAAGGCGGTTCGGTATAGATAAACGTAGTCGGGAGATACAAATTAGTCGGTAAAATATATGATCCGACAATATCTCCACGACCAGAAGTCCTACCGTCTCGGCCCTACGGGCCGGGGGGATAGGCCCCCCGGACCCCGCAGAAGGGGGCAAGCCCCCCTCTGCACTCCCCCCATTAAGGTTCTATGGGGAAACCGCGCGACGCCACAGGGCCTTTATTTTCACCTTAAATGATAACCCAATGGCATGGAAGTTTATGCCCTACCTAACCTGACGGCTAGGCTCACAAAGATCATCTATAACCATCAACGGTCACAAATAGACCTCATCTAACTTGGAAGTTAGGGTTCCACAAATGTCCGGGCTCTCATAATGGCTTCTCCTCATAATGGGGGCCTTACAACTTAGAGCACCATGGATCATTTGTGGTCACATGAGGGTGGAGTATTGAGCATATCTAACACCCCCCCTCAATGTCCACCCAATGGTGAACTACCTCCTTGGTCCAATCCCAAGCTTTGGAAAGTGTCGAAGAAGTTGCTCTCTCCCAAGAGCCTTGGTGAAGATGTCTGCTCCATTTTCTTCAGTAGGGCAATAGGTTATCTCCACGACCCCGTCCTCAATCAACTCACGCACATAGTGATACTGGATTTCTATGTGCTTCGTACGTGCATGGAAAACAGGATTTTTGGCGATGGCCATGCAACTTTGGTTGTCACACTTCAACTCTGTAGCCTCTTGTCCTTGTATTCCTATGTGCCATAGGATCCTCCTCAACCATACTGCTTCACATGCTGCAACGCATGCAGCTTTGTACTCAGCTTCAGTAGAAGATAATGCTACAGTCGGTTGCTTCTTACTGATCCAAGAGAAAATCCCTGATCCTAAAGAAAAGCAATATCCAGAAACTGATTTTCTGGTATCAATATCTCCTGCCCAATCTGAGTCACAGTATCCGGCAAGAGATGATCCTTCTTCATAAAGAATACCATAATCAGTGGTTCCTTTCACATACCTGAGTATCCGCATGCTTGCCTTCCAATGAGTTTGGCAAGGTTTATTAGAGAACCTGCTTACTACTCCAACAACATAAGAGATGTCTGGTCTGCTATTGTACAAGTAGATGAGACTTCCAACCAATTTCCTGTATCTTCCAATATCCACTGGAGGTGAAGTATCTTCAATAGATAATTTTGTGTTGACCTCCATGGGTGTAGAAATTTCCTTGCAATCCTCCATGTCGAATGCCTTCAATATCTGCCTTGCATACTTTTGTTGAGAGATGAAAATCTTCCCTGGTTCCTGCCAAACTTCAAGACCTAAGCAATAATGCATTAAGCCCAAGTCTGTCATTTCAAATTCTGAACTCAGGGCATCTTTTGTTTGTTGAAGAAGAGCATCATCATTTCCTGTAATCACAAGGTCATCTACATAGAGTACAAGCACAATTGTCTTCCCTCCTTTCTTTAGAACATACAAGTTAGCATCAGAAGCACATCTTTTGAACCCTAGATTCAAGAGATACTTATCTATCCGTTGGTACCATGCTCTAGGGGCTTGTTTTAGCCCATATAATGCCTTCTTCAGCTTACATACCTTGTTCTGTGAATGGGGAGCCTCAAACCCTGGTGGCTGAGACACATATACCTCCTCCTTGAGGTCTCCATTCAGGAACGCTGATTTAACATCCATGTGATAGACTGGCCAACGCTTATGTGCAGCCACAGCTAGTACTACTCGGATAGTAGTCATTCTTGCAGTCGGGGCAAATGATTCACAAAAGTCAATGCCTTCAACTTGTGAGTAGCCCTGTGCAACAAGTCTTGCTTTATATTTTTCTAGAGTACCATCAGCCTTGTACTTTAGCTTCCAAACCCACTTGGTGCCAATGACTTTACGCTTAGGGGGTCGATCCACTAGCTCCCAAGTTCCATTCTTCATGATATTGTTGTATTCTATTTGCATGGCAGCCCTCCAATTCGGATCATGGAGTGCCTCTTCCACATTGCTTGGTTCCTTCGCTTCTTCTTGAATGAGATCAGCCATCAAGGCTGTGTTTACAATATGGGTGCTTGCCCGTCTCTGTTCCTCTATTCTCTGTGATCGCCTCGGTCCATCTGCAACCTGTTCTAGTGACTGTGGGATGGGGTTTGCAGAATCATAGAGCTGCCTCACCCAACATGGCAATGGCTTTTCCACTTGGGTGTCGGCAGGTTGGTGACTTTTAGACTCATCATCTGAAGATGATGCTTCCTTCTCTTGTGTAGAAGGGATAGCTCTTGGGCCAGGTTCATAGTGGATTGCCCCTTCGCTTGATGATAAAGTGGAAGCTCTCTTATCCTCCTCCACTGCATGTGGCTGCTCCTCCTTGAACACCACATCACGACTCGCCGTGATCTTCTTAGCCTCAGGGTCATAAAGCTTATAAGCCTTCTTATCTTCGCTATACCCCAGGAAGATACATTTGATGCTTTTTGGTTGAAGCTTGTTTCTCTCCCTATCTGGAACATGTACATAACATTCACTTCCAAATACTTTGAAATGGGAAACAGAAGGCTTTTTACCCGTGTAGGCTTCTTGTGGAGTCTTTCCATCAAGTGCCTTGGTGTAGCTTCGATTCAAGATGTAGACAGCAGTGTTGACAGCCTCTGCCCAAAACTGATTAGGCAAACCCTTTCCTTTCAACATGCACCTTGCCATCTCCATGATGGTTCGATTCCGGCGTTCTGCAACACCGTTCTGTTGAGGACTATGTGCCACTGTGAGTTGATGCTTGATTCCCTTACTCTTGCAGAAATCTTCAAACTCTATTGATGTGAACTCACCACCACCGTCTGTCCTGAATTTCTTCATCTTCTTCCCTGTTTCAATTTCAACAAGCTGAAGCCATTCTTTAAACTTACCAAAAGCTTGAGCCTTATCGCGAAGGAAGTACACCCACATCTTCCTGCTATAGTCGTCGACAAGTAACATGAAGTAGGAAGATCCGCCCAAGGCCTGTGTAGGCATTTTTCCGCACAAGTCAGCATGCACCAACTCTAGAGGATAGCTTGCCCTGTTCTTGCTTTCTTGTGGAAATGCCTTCCTCTGTTGCTTGCCCATCATGCAAGCTTCACATGGTTCCTTCATTTCTGCAATCGATGGTAGGTGTGCAACCATACCTCTGCGATGCATCTCCTTCAGTACAGGGTATCCAATGTGGCCGAATCTCTCATGCCATAGCTTACTTGTGCCCACATTTGTAGTGGCTGTAAGAACACACAACTCATATAGGTTGTTCCTCCTTATGCCAGTCCCAACAATGTTGTTGTTACCGTCCATAATCTTAGCTCTTGTCTTACTGAAAGATACTTGATGACCTTGATCAGTTATAGAAGCTACTGAAAGTAGATTTCGTTTTATTTGTGGAACATATAGCACATTTGAAAGCTTTCTGATATCGCCATTAGAGTTAATGAAAGAAACCGTACCTTCGCCCTCTGCAGGACATCTTGCATTGTTTCCTACCTTTACTGTGATGGGTTCCTTTAGAGGCTGTAAGGAACTGTAAAGGTCTTTTCTACTCGTCATGTGACGAGATGCACCGCTGTCCAACACCCATGAGTCATCTGTTCCTGAATCTTCAGCCGAGGAGCACACCTCCTCTATCGTAACAAATAACTCAAGCTCTGTTTCTGCTGTGTTGGCAGACTCCTTGCCCTTGCCACCTTTTGAAGAGCCACTCTTCTCTTCTGCCTTCTTGATGCGACAGTCTTGGATTCTGTGTCCCTTCTTCTTGCAGTGGAAACACTCTCCCTTGAACTTCTTTTTGTCGTTCTTCTTTTTGTCTCCATCTTTTGAAGAGTCTGTTTTGCCTCCTTTGGCATTTGCTGTGAATGCAGCATCTCCTTTGCTACCACCACTCCTTGCCTTGAGCCGCAACTCCTCCTCCATGAGTAAGGCACTGAATTCTTCAAAAGTTAGTGGTTGAGGTCTGATTTGAGTGTTAAGAGCAGTTACCAGACCATCAAACTTAGGTGGACAAATTCGAAGACAACGTCGAGCTAGCTCTTCACTTGACTTTTGAACACCTGCTCCCGCCATTTGATCTCGTAGATTCTTTATGCAAGTGATAAACACCTCTGCAGTCTCCCCATCAGCAAACCGTTCTGCTGCAAGCTGATTCTCCAAGTTCTGAATCCGTGTCTGATTACGAGTTTCATATTGATTTCTCAATATGTTCCATGCTTCACATGCCTTCGTAGTATGCTGAATGAGAGTCAGAACACTATCAGAAGTACTTGTAACAAGAGCACAGAGTGCATCTGCATTTCTACGTTTCCAAGCACGTAGAAGATCAGCATCAGGAGGAATCATTCGACCAGGAGTATTTGGATCAGGTCTTTCTTGGGGCTCATGATCAGTCCCAAGAACAGTCTCCAAAAGCTCATATGAATCAAGAATAGAAGTGATTTTGAACTTCCACAGGGTGTAGTTCGTACCATCAAGTTTACCTTCTGTGAAGGCTTGTGGCCGTATCCGCAATGTTGGGATGATCGGCATCATTGCTGCTCCTGCTTGTGCGCCACCTACTCCTGTTGATGAACCACCTTGGCCCCCAGTCGTAGATGATGACGCACCACTTGACATCTTCTCTCTTTTGTTGTTCAGAACTCTGCAACCTCTGCGTTTCTGCTTCTGCACCACTCAGAGCCTCCTGAGCTCTGATACCATGTAAGAAAATAACAGCACAGCGGAATAGACCTGTAGACAGAGTTGAGAGAAAAACGCAGACAAAGATAGACGCAGACTGAGAGGTAGAGAACTCAAATTCTCAGATTGCAAAGCATAATGCAGTTACAATGATGGTGCTGTCCACCCGTGCGCTCCCACTGTGGAGCTTAGATGGCGATCTAGACAGACTCTAGATGAAGGGCTTACTAGTGCACAATGCTATATAAAGCTCAACCTGGGCTGTGCTTATATAGCTTTTACAAGGCGGTTCGGTATAGATAAACGTAGTCGGGAGATACAAATTAGTCGGTAAAATATATGATCCGACAATATCTCCACGACCAGAAGTCCTACCGTCTCGGCCCTACGGGCCGGGGGGATAGGTCCCCCGGACCCCGCAGAAGGGGGCAAGCCCCCCTCTGCACTCCCCCCATTAAGGTTCTATGGGGAAACCGCGCGACACCACAGGGCCTTTATTTTCACCTTAAATGATAACCCAATGGCATGGAAGTTTATGCCCTACCTAACCTGACGGCTAGGCTCACAAAGATCATCTATAACCATCAACGGTCACAAATAGACCTCATCTAACTTGGAAGTTAGGGTTCCACAAATGTCCGGGCTCTCATAATGGCTTCTCCTCATAATGGGGGCCTTACAACTTAGAGCACCATGGATCATTTGTGGTCACATGAGGGTGGAGTATTGAGCATATCTAACACGCGATTGGCTCACGCCATCGCGACGGCTCGGCCGGACCATCACAACGGTCTCGCACCATCGCGACGGCTCGCTTGAGCCATCGCGACGGTTCACTTGGACCATCTTGATGATCCCGTCAACCCCACGCCATCGCGATTGATCCATGCCATCGCCTCGATAGTGCCACGTGTCAAATTAGACTATCGCGATTGCTCACTAGCCACACCATCGCGACGAGACCCTTACACCATCGCGACAGCTCAAAATTTGGACCATCGCGATTGGCTCACGCCATCGCATCTGTGACCATCGCGACGGTTCATTTCGGACCATCGTGACGGTTCACGTTGACCGTTGACTGACGCCATCATGATTGTTCACTCAATCGGACCATCGCGACACCTCACCCCAACCATCGCGATTGCTCACATTTAGACCATCGCGACCGTGCACTTCAGACCATCGCAACGGTTCGCACACACGCCATCGCGACGGTTCGCCTGGACCATCGCGACAGTCCCAGACCATCGCGATCATCTCAGACCATTGCGATTGCTCACCCAAACGCAAAATTTTAGGGTTTGATGTTTTGACCAATTTTGGGGTTATTTTTTGAAGATTTTTGGATCATTGCACTCATAGGAGGCCCCTTAGCTCATACTTGAGGAAAAACCTGATTGTCAGTTTTTACCCCCCAGGGCCTGAACGGTCATATCTTGTTCATCCGAAGTCTGTTTTTTGAGCTTTATAGCTCGTTAGAAAGCTCTCTACGAGTACTAGGTGAGCTAGTTTGAGGTTGACCTATTTTGGCACTAGAAAGCCAAGGGGCATTGAACAAAATTTGGGCAAAAGGGAAAGGACTTTTAAAAGTATTTATATCCAAGTGCTTGATCATCCATTGTGATATTGGTCTAATAGTGGATTTTTCCAGGTCTTGTAAAGGCAATCAAGGGCAGTCAAGGCAACGCAGTGAAGGGCATAAAGCTTGGGAAGCGCGGCTTCTTGGGCATCAGAGCAACCAAAAAAGCTGACTCGAGGTTGGAAGATTACTCAACCCCCTCAGTCAATTATTAGCTTAGGCTAAACGGTAGCTTTGTGGATTAACGACGATAGGAATGCCTCAAGTTCAAGACATTAATTTATCAAGTCTAAGACTAAAGACAAAGTTGTGTGATACAAAAACCTAAGGGAAAGAACATAAGTCTGACGAAATGAGAACTCAAAGTACCACGAAAAGTCGAATTCCTGACGCATACATCAAAACAAGAATCTAAAGAAACTTAAAAAGAATCAAGCAAGATCAAAGAATCATTGACGATCTGAGCGTGTACTGAGTGTGCAAGGAAGTAAATTCATGAACCTTAGATCGGGTAAACACATACGTAAGTCTGACCGACGAAGCCTTAGATCATCAGAAGCAAGTGTAGGCACTACTGCTCGATCGTGGGCTCAACAATTGAATAGTAATTATCCCTACGAGAGCTCAGATACAAGTGATTCGGAAATGGCTTTTAGCACGGAAAGACCAGAAGGAGGGTCAAACGTAGCATATTTAGAAAGACCTGAAGGACCCTATAGAACGCAATTAGAGTTTCTCCGAACCAATCGCTTAGGTGCTCGCATCTATGAGGATGGTTTGAGAAGACAAGTGGTGCAAATGCACAACCTTGATCAACCCATTGGATTGGAACGTCCAGTGGTGAACTTCGAAAGAGACGCATACATAGACAAAGAAGGAACGATGTACATCTTAAGTGACCCGGATACACCTGGAAAGGTTGTATACCTGGATGAAACTTCAGAAAGAGTATTTGTGATGCCAGACCACGCTAGAAATACATACACATGGAGAGATGAATTGATATTCCCTCCATCACGAACAAACGTAAACGTGAACCAACAAGGGGCAGGAACATCCTCAGCCCATCGCATGCAAAGAGAGAAAAACAAAGATAGACCCGAAGTAAGCTTCAATCATCCCATAGGGAGAGATAGAATAACCACGGACACTAATAGAGCGGATAGACAAAGGGAACATGGAATACTAGGTGGTAGAGATGATTTTCCTCTACCTAGACCACATGAACACGCAAGAATACTAAGACCCACTCAACTAGTGAAATCCATGAAAAATTGTTTTGATGGGACTGGAGATCCCTACGACCATGTTGCAGAATTTAAGCAAGTGCTAAGAGCAGAGCAAGTAGAAGACATGTTCACGCAATATAACGCGTTTGGACTAACATTAAAGAATACCGCTTTAACTTGGTTCCAACCATTGCAACAAAGGCAATTTAGAGATATCCATCACTTTTTAGAGTCATTCATCACTAAATTCTCTAAAAGTGGGATCAGACATGACATGTCTTCGTTGATTCATAGCTTCAAACAGCCCCTCAGGAAACAGTTAGACTCGCAGGACGTGGGTTTAGACAATATGTTGAAAGACGTCCAATGCAAGAGCTACCCTCACAAGCCAAACAAGTGTCGTTGTTTTTAGATGGCTTGTTGAGCTCTAAACTACGCTCCTATGTATACTTGAAGGAACCCACAACGCTAGAGCAGTGTGTAAGAATTTTCATAGACATTGAGGACAACTTAGAAGATGAGTTGGAACTCTCAAAGGTCTATAAGGACTCAGACTGTTCATCTCTAGCATCCACAAAATTGTCTAGCTCAATAGAGGACCTAGCAGAAAAAGTGGCCCAGAAACTAGGAGTTTCTAGTAAACAGATGCCTAGGGTAACAACAAACAAGCGCTGTTACACTTGTGGTGGCGATCACATGGCAAATGTGTGTCACAATGCAACACAACCACAAGCCAACCCTAGTGGCCAATACTGTACAATTGAGAGAAGATACACAAATCACACGGCTCAAGACTGCCCATACAACAAACAAGCAGTAAGACAGAACTACCCGCAAGTATACGCACAGCCAGGTAGGTATCAAGGCCAATACAATGCTCAGCCTTATTACTATAGGCCTCCTCAAAATTATCCATATCAGGCTCAACAAAGACCTCAACCTGTCTTAGCTCAGCAGCCACCCCCACTAGCGAATGTCATCTCAGTGAAATACGCTGCTGCAGAAGAGAATCTCAATAGAGCTTTAGTTCCCGTTTCACCCCTAATTACTGATAGTGATCCAAACTCAAACAATTTTGACTCCACTCATGTAGATAGTCCACCCGCTTATTACACGGAGTCACCAGAACATGTAGAGACATATCAATATGATAGTCCACCAGTGGAACCTAGTTGAGAGCCCGAATATGCTAACGTGATGTACACGAATCCGAATCCGCAGCCCCAATTGAGACAGCAAAGACCACAGGGCCCTAGAGGACCATGCTTTAGGTGCCAAGGAGATCATTTCATAAAAGATTTTCCACATCCTCCAATATCAGGACAATCACAATACTATAACATACAAGGCTTTTGTGCCGATTGTGGTAAAGAGCACATAATCAAAGATTGTCCTAAGAACCCTGCTCATGCTTCAAATGTGACACCGATCAACGTGATAGGTATTGTGAACAATGTAGATGGATCCAACCCTACATATGTGCCTATCCAAGCTATAACAAGAGCCCAAGCGCTCTTACAGAATCAACAGCTTAATCAGGAGAAAATAACTGAAAGTAGTGAAATTGGAGAATCTAGTAGTAAAAAGACAAAATCTTGGAAAGATTCTAGAGAAAGAATTAAGAGAAAGTGGAGTAAAAAGATAACTGAGTTGGAAGGAATTCTCAAGGAATCGAGAGCCAAAATCCTAGAATTGACTTCACAAGAATTAAATTAAGAGAACCCAGCTCAGAAATCAGGATCAGTTTTAGCGGAACCCATACCAGAAAACTTAGACATGATGTTTCGTGCATATCAGGCTAGGATAAAGGAAGGACCTCAAGTAGCTGAAATGAGTAAGGACTATCCTTGAGCAGACTTAGAAATAGAGAGGACTAAGCTTTGCATGAAGATGGTAGAATTAGCACAAGCTTTGTTCGAAGCCTCAAGATATCCTAATTAGAATAACATGGCAAAACCGGAACTACACTTTCAAGGTCTAATGGAGAGGCTAGAATACTTGATAGAAAGCAAAGAGAAAAGGGATCAGCATAGGAATCTTAGTGTCCCAGAGACACAAGAAAGGAATGAACCATCCCAGTCTCAAGTGCCCAACACAGAAGGGGAAGACAACCTGTCTTCTATACATAGATATTCACATGAATTTTTGAGAGAAATACAAGAAGAGAAGTGGAGAAAAGAACAAGGAACCCATCCTCCTATTCAAGAAATAGACGACTTGCAAGAGCAATTTCCCCAAGACATCCCCTCTATTTATGATGATGTAGAGGAAGAACAATTGAGTGAACACATAGGTTTTGAATCTAACTCTTTGCATGAATTACCTCAGTTCATAGGACCTTGGGAAGACAAGTCTATTAGTATGAGAGCACCCACAATAATAGTGAGGAATGAAGAATCAGTGATCCCAAGACACACTGAAGTGATAAAGAATACCAAAGTACAATGTAATCTCACCCTGGAGGAGTTGTTAAAGGTAAAACCAGAACTGTGGAAACATGTAGCAAATCAATTCCCTGAGCTTGCTACAACTTCCTCTCAGATAGGATCACATAAGAAGGTACAAGAGATACCCGTAGAAAAGATTGGAGATGTAAGCGAGGGAGAGGAAGGTAACACTTATCTTCCAATAACCCATCAGGGCTACACCACGAAAGCCATCTTAGATTCAGGAGCCGGAGTAGCCATCGCTACCACCGCTTTATGGAAACGTTGGGGTAAGCCAGCACTCAGACCTACCAGGATGAAACTACAAATGGCTGAAGGACACATAGAAAAACCATTAGGCTTACTAGAAGGCATATCTCTCACCACTTGTGGTGTGGAGTTTGAGCATACCTTCGCCATTTGTGACTTGGCAAAAAATCACGCTTATGAGATGATATTGGGAGGACCATTCATGCGTCAGTTGCAAATTGTACAAGATTGGGGAACTAATTCTTTGTACTTGCAACATTTAGGAGTGACTACTAAAGTCAATCTTAAAGACTATTCACATCGAGATGTACCCCCAATACAATGGAATACCATCCATAAGACACCAGTAGAAACAGAATCAATACACTTTTTGGAGTCAGACCCCTCATGGTTACACAAGGACACTCACTTATGGATGTGTAAAGTAGCAAAACAAGAGGAAGAATGGTTAGAAGCCAGGACCTTAGGTGCATAATAAAATCCACGAACTCTTCAAGACCCAGCTTACGCCCCGATAGTATTTCCAGATGAAGAATTTGAACCCCATGGTTGGGCAGAAATCCTAGCAACCATGGATGTAGCCATCAATGAAGAACAATGGACACCCCACTACGACGAGGATGGCTATGACATTTCAGTTTTCACGATAGAGCCAATCATGTGTGATTCCGTTTTAGAAGAGTGTGAACCTACCACTGATGCATTTGAGGATGCAAGTGACTTCGATTTAGAGTCAATTATTATGGACCCACCCTTTGCATCAGAAGAAGAATACTTCTACGCAGTAGAAACTCATCCCCAAACACATGAAGAAATTATGAATGATGTGAGAATAGCTACACAAGTGACTAGCAAAAGTGAAAGCAAAAAAAGAAAGAAGAAAGAATCCATGTCAGAAGAAGAAGAATCTTTGTTTGAGGTTCCCGAGAACTTCAAGAAATATGAAATAGAAGATAGACGAATCATGGTACGAATGCCTAACAGAAAAGTTGAAGTGGAAGAAGTATATGATAACCAAGAGAAAACGAAAAAAATCATAGTTGCCATAGAAGGAGAAGAAGAGAAATGTACATGCATTGGGAATGATTTGACGAAAGAAGAAGAAGAAGAATTAGTTGCCCTATTGCGCGAATATAGAGATGTGTTTGCTTGGAGTTACAAAGATTTGAAAGGAGTAGACCCGGATATATGTTCTCATAGAATCCCTATGACTCCAGATGCAAAACCCACGAAACAGAAACCATACACGTACAATGATAATTACGCTGCGAAGATTAAAGAGGAGATAGATCGTTTGATAGAAGCAGGATTTATTTACAAAATTGATCATACCGAATGGGTATCCCCCATTGTGGTTGTGCCTAAGAAAAATGGAAAATTGCGTGTGTGTATTAATCTTAAAAAAGTTAATGCCTCCACAATTAGAGACAGTTATCCTCTTCCTATCACAGAACACTTAAAAGTTTACAGCTTTCTTGATGGATTCTCAGGCTATAATCAAGTAGCCATTGCTCCAGAAGATCAACACAAGACGGCTTTTGCCACTGAATGGGGCATATTTGCATTTTGTGTGATGCCATTTGGCTTAACAAATGCACCTACTACTTTCCAGCGACTCATGTGTCATGTTTTTAAGGAATTCTTACGCAAGAATTTGGAAGTTTATGTCGATGACTTATGTGCTCATTCAAATATACGACAGACACATATCCCTGAGTTAAAACAAGTATTTGACAAATGTCGAGAATATCAGGTTTGTTTGAACCCAGAAAAGTGCGTTTTCATGGTCAGACAACGCAAAATTCTAGGACACATTGTGTCAAAGAATGGAATTTCTACAGATGAAGAAAAGGTGAAAGTGATTGCAGAATTACCTAGACCAACTAACATAAAAGAGGTACAGGCATTTATGGGCCATTGTGGTTATTATAGACGATTCATACACATGTATGCAATCATAGCCAAGCCATTGTACTCTCTTTTGACCAATTTTGAATGGACAAAGGAATGTGAGAATTCATTCAATGAACTCAAACGACGTTTGTGCTCAGCACCTATATTGACCACCCCGGATTGGAGCAAGCCATTCCATGTACATGTGGATGCATCCAATTACGCCATAGGATGTGTGTTAGCACAACCCACGAATGAAGGTAATATAGATCTCCCCATATCTTACGCGAGCAGACACTTGAACGCAGCAGAAAGAAATTACACCACTACGGAACGAGAAGGATTAGGGATGATCTACGCGGTAAAGAAATTTAGACATTATTTTTTTACAAACAAGTTCAAGTTCTTTACAGATCATCAAGCCCTATTGTACTTAGTCAACAAGCCATGTAACACAGGACGGTTAATACGTTGGTTTCTATTACTCATGGAGTACGATTTTGAAGTGGTAGTCAGGAAAGGAAAGACACATCTTAGAGCTGACCACCTTTCAAGATTAACCACAGGAGAAGCTCCTCAAGGAATAGTGGATGAATTACGAGATGCATATTTGTTTAACCTTGAGATAGCACCTGAATGGGCTAAATTGATAGTCCCTATTCTCACATATGGACCCAAGAATCCTAGGATAATGATCAAAGAAGGAGAGATTACCAAGTCTCAAAGATATCAAATCATAGCAGGAAGTATATATAAACAAGACAATCAAAAGATTCTTGCTTGTTGTGTAGATGAATCGGAACATGCAAATTGGTTGCAATTAGCACACATAGGTGCATTAAAGCAACATCATTTGAAACATCGTACGTTGCAGACTCTGCATAGACTAGGAGTATATTGGCCTTCGATGGAAGCAGATGTCTACAAATTGTTGTGAAAGAGCACCAGTAGAGCATGCTACATTATATCACGTGTCTCTTACACCAGACTGGAGTGAACGTTTAGTGGCATACTTGAGGATGAACACATTCCCTCAAGGAATGACTTTAGCACGACAACGAAGTCTAGAGCAGGAAGCTCAAGACTATTCACTTATTGGCGATAACCTATACAAACGAGGACGAGACGGATACCTAAGACAATGTGTTCATGAAATCGATTATTTGCACGTACTAGAGACTGCACACCAAGGTGTTGCAGGAGGTCACTTTGGACCGGATAGGATAATTAAAGCCATCCTCTTTACAAGATTATGGTGGCCCACTCTTCACATGGATGCACATACCTATGTAAAGAGATGTGATGTATATGTGCTTAGCATATGACCTGCCGATTGAGCGAGCATTGACAAGAGAGGAGCTGAAAGCATTTAAAGGAACATCGAAGAAAGCTAGGAAGCCTAGCAAAGGAAGATCAGGAAAGCGAATGAGAGGAACTATCCCCTGCCTTCAGGTGCTAGAATCACCCTCACCACAACCCTCTCCTGAACAATCTCCTACTGAACCCCCTGTACAACCCATTCGCATAAGGTTATCGAGACCAGTTACAACGGAGGGCACTACCATCACAGTCACTACTCAAGCAGCCACAGTCCCTGGACTTACCACCACTACAGCAGAAGTTCCCACCACTCTTGGTGCGAAAGCTTTCTCTTTTCTGATACCCCATTTAGAAGCAGAACAAGCAGACACCACATTTGATTTTGAGATGCATGATGTATTTTCAAATGAATTTCAGTTTTCAGAAGGCCATATCTTCTCTCAGGAATATGAAAGGCCTAGCTACCCTACCACACCGCGAGATCAACCACAAGGACAAGTAGTGTCTAGTTCCGAGGAAGAAAGAACAGAAACCGACGAAGATGAAGGCGATGACGAAGCCAGTCAGGGAACTCATGAATCCCAAGAACATGTGTAAATAGACGAACAAGGACAACAAACCAACACCCAAGGTGACACGAGCACACACAAAGAAGAAACCTTCGAAGCAGCAGCTTATACACTAGCCATCAAAAAGTTATACCGTACTATGGAAAAGGTTTGGGCGCATAAGAAGTTGACTGACGAAGAGAGCCAAACACTCATAGAACAAGAGCTTGTCTCGGGCGGGTTCGAAGAAGTATACATCAGAGGTTTCAGAGAGCTTGTCAAATCAGTTGGACCCACTGAAGCCTTAAGATATTTGCAGATAAAACCGCTACCGCAGTATGATCCTCGCAGAATCCGCCTACTAACCAAACCGGGTGAATACATTCGGGTACCCACTGGCGGTCAGTCTTCAGAACAGGCTAGGGAAGCACATCTCGTCGCTGAAAGCTCATTGGCAGAGGACACCATTATCGTCGACTCCCCACCCCGTACTACTGTTGTACATACTACCACAGTTACCAAAGTACCGACTACCCCAACCGCTCCTCCTTCACCTCCCATCCATCCAGTCTCCTCCACACACCCCCCTTCTCCCACAAAAACATCCTCCTTCTCGGGTGGAGTAGCAGAAGTCGTCCTTACACCCATTCATCCCACAATTCCCGCACCCACTCAACCTAGTCTACCCCCTAACACATCCACCTTTCTATCCAACCCATTTCTCCATCCATCTTTTCCATCCTTCCCCACACCTCCAAGATCCCTCTTCCCATTCCCACCTCCATTAACATTCTCCCCAGTCTCACTTCCCCGACCCACCGTAACCCCTCTTTCCCCTTTCCACCAAGCCGTCCAAGACAACCCCTCTGTAAATTACTCCTCAACCTTTGTAAATCCTGTATTTACACCCACACACTTACCCACGATCACACCACTATTCACAGTCACCGCACTCGACACCACATCGAGCGATATGGATATATCACCCCCCACTGCACCTCCACTCACTTCATTTGTGGCACCACAATATTTAAGCACACCACAATTTTCCACAATCACCACAGCATCCACTTTCCCACCCTCATTCCCCGTTCCCTTTGCATCTACACCCACTGCATCTTCACTTAGCACACCATTAATATTATCACTCACCATAGACACATCATTTCAATAGATGTTCATGTGTATGATGCAACTAAGAGATGAGTTCACATCTCTTGGAAATAATTATAAGCAGTTGCAGAGGACAACCAATGACTTACAGTCGCAGCTTAATTCATTGTCGATTGAGAATGCCTCATTGAATACTCGATACCAAGAATTATGCGAGGCATACCACAAATTGGAAGTAGAAAGTGAAGAGAAAGCCAAAGAGGCCACTGCTGATCTTGACAATTTGTTAAGGGCCCAGACAGTTCGCAATGCGACGCTGACTTGGAACATGGGCTTACTCAGACGACATCTAGCAGAAGCAAAGGAAGAGAACCAACGGCTACAAGAGCAGAACAGAGAAAATTTAGAAGCTGCTCTCGATCATCCAGAACAACCATTAAGTCCTAGCCGGTTCAAAGCAGTGCCCTCCAAATCACTGAAAATGCTACTCGATGATCACATCAGATTGCTCGATGAATACGGTCGAATGAAGGAAGAATATCATAAGCTAAAAGAAGATCATAAGCTACTCCAGCTCAAAGCACCTGTAACACAAGGACTACCAGCTCCTTCGGACCCATCTCCTGACATCCTAGAGGGACTCATTGCACTACGGGCCCAAGTATCAACTCTTGAATCAAGGATAGCTATATATGAAGCACCACCAAGGCTAGATTCCCCACCAGAGCTCCGAGCTGATGAAGAAAATGTAACCATTCCGGTGGAGGAAACCTTTGAAGAAGCCTACGAGCCCCAACCCATCCCAAGCGGACGAGTCACGGCTGAAGGCCAGACGACTTACGAACTTCCTACTCCTGCATGGATGAAGACAATCGAAGAGCTTGGAACCACCCACTCTGCGCGAGTAGAGGCGTAGTTGCACGCCATGGCAATGATTAAAGAAAGAATTTTACAGTCGCCCTACTTTGCTCATTTGGCCTCGTGCAGATACATATCCGGGCATGAGTTACAGTACAAACCGTATTTCATGTTAATGGCCGAATATCAGTTGTCCATAGAGAAAGAAACAGGCAAGAAACCATCTCACGCTACTCAATTTGAACCTGAGGATTTGCCACTGGATGCGCATCAAGGCGAGATCTATCAACCAGATTGGCGTAAAGATCTTTTACAAGAATATCCTGAGATGATGAGTACTTGGGTTAAGGCACCACTACACTTAAAATACAACCCATGTTGGGGACCAGTGCCACGTTGCCGTTCCTGGAAGGCATTTGCAATTAAGATACAAAACAACAAGCAATGCTAGGATTGGCTAAACTACCCATACTTCAGGCCACCTACAGGACCACCCACAATTGGATACATGATGGCCACGATTCACCATTGGATCCCTCGCTTGAAATACATGGACGATATAGCAGCGCACATGACTGTCAAGATATTTGACATGATGCAAATGGTTTTTAA
Organism: Ceratopteris richardii; assembly: GCA_020310875.1. Classification (NCBI taxonomy): domain Eukaryota; kingdom Viridiplantae; phylum Streptophyta; class Polypodiopsida; order Polypodiales; family Pteridaceae; genus Ceratopteris; species Ceratopteris richardii. The sequence continues at coordinate 137,586,311 of CM035419.1, forward strand.
AGTCTTCAGACGCGTCAAGGCACCACATGTAAACACCCCGGGCTTCGAGCATGGCAATCTAGATCTTGCATATGACATGAGTACAACGCCATCGCTACGGGTGTGTTACGCCTGGCATTGTAGAATCAAATACTTACCGGCGTGCTACAAGCAGACCTTCGAAGGAATGTTCACAACCGTATTCTGGGAATACCATTCAGAAGTGTTGATCAGTAGGCCCACACATTTGCTTCAATTATTCGCCTGTGAACAGATGGTTTATTTCACACATTATCGACTCCCACCACCTGATGAACCGCAACCAATTGATTGGGAGAAACTCGAGGCAGATCTGGCCCGAGGCATTCGGATATCAGAGCACACCCTCGCTCAGGAACTACTACAGAACTACATCCGACAGACCGCACAACAAGGTTCTATCGAGGACGACAGAAGCAAGAGGGAGGGGGGTGTTGGCAGTAGCCAGAGGCATAGAAGACGCAGAAGCATGTAAAGATAGAGCAGGGAGCCAGTCAAATCAAGTTTTTCAAAGATTTATGTTTGATATATACTTTTCAAAACCTCTAACAGTGATTTTCATCACTATTGTAACATATGTAACATAGAAAAGACCCCTTTTGTAATCCATAGCTCCATTTTGTGCAAACCGAGGAGCCCTCAAGCTTAAGGAGCTTAGGGAGAATGAGCATATCAATTTTGGTTATTTTTAGACACCGTTTACCCCTTCAAATAGCACTTAGGACCTATTTTTTAACTATGCCGGTCACTAGATGTGAAACCGGTCAAAACTAGTCTAGAATCTATAAAAAGAGCTAGCGAGCTCATTTTTGGGGTTACTTAGTGTTAGCTTGTTGAGTAGAGAAGAGTTTAGAGCTACTTTGAGTTGTAAGAGTGTTCTTGAGCAATAGAGTTGATTTCTCACCTTCCATTGTGTCTTGCTTGTCTCTCCGTAGTGTGTGTGTATGTGTGTGTGCATCTCTATGCTTCTCACCTTCACTCTCTCTTCATCTCACATTCACGATCTTCATATCACTCCTATCTCTTCCGCGGATTGACATTAAGGAGGTGGAGCTTCTTAACGTGGTTCTCACCATTGTACTAGAGCAACAGCATGCACGCTTTGGTCATCTGAATTTTGCTAGTTTGCTATGCCTGTAGAAATTTGAAATGGTGTCCTCTTTGCCCAAACTTGAGGCACCTCGAAAACATGTTTGTGAAGGCTATATTTTGGGCAAACTGCAATGTTCGTCCTTTCCAAAAGATGGTTCATTTCGGGCTACTAAAAAATTGCAGCTTGTACATAGTAATGTCTGTGGTCCTATGCAGACACCTTCTTTTGGGAATTATCTTTACTTCGTGACTTTCATCAATGATTTTTCCATGCATGCATGGGTATATCCATTGAAGGCAAAGTCCGAAATGCTCATGTGCTTCAAACAGTTTTTGGTTTTGGCTGAAAATTTGTCAGCATGTGAAATGCGCACCCTCCATTCTGATCGAGGGGGGGAATATATGTCTTCTGATTTTAATGCATTTCTGGCTGAATGTGGGATAAAATACCAGTGTACAGTGCCGTATACACCTCAATAGAATGGAGTTGCTGAACAAAAGAACAGGTCACTCATGGAGATGGCGAGGTGTATGGTCAAGAGTCAGGCTTTACCACATAGTTTCTGGCTTGAGGCTATCATGTGTGCAACATATGTACTGAGCAGGTATCCTACTAAAGCACTACAGTCTATCACTCCATATGAGGCTTGGCATGATCGCAAGCCATGTGTTGCTCATCTGCATGTTTTTGGTTGTTTGGCATATGCATTACTACCTGAACAACATCGCAGAAAATTGGATGATAAAGCAATAAAATGTATTTTTGTTGGGTACAGTTCTGAAAGTAAAGGCTATCATCTATATCATCCACAGACTAAACACATTCTCGTTAGTCGAGATGTTGTTTTTGTGGAAGATTCTATTCAGCCATTGCTCTCATGTACTAAGGAGACATCTGTTAGCTCCAAAGACATGTATGATACTTTGCTGCCTCTTTTTACAGGTGGACAGTTTAGTGCTGGCCCTAATGAGGCAACTTCTCAGCCTTTGCAGGTTTCATGTGATGATGCAGATAATTCCATTTCTGATGCAGATATACATGATGCACTTATTGATGAGAGTTTTGATATTGAGCAGGCAAGAACTATGACAAAATGGCTGGTGTAGACCTTGTGTGATAGCAAATTAGATGCATCTCTGTCATATCGTACTCCTTGAGGCTCTCATAGTGACTCTTTTGCATCAGATTGCTATGCTATGCCTGCATCTAGACTTTGTGATGAGAATGAGCCTGTTTCATTTGATGAAGCACAAAATTCAAAAAATTGGATGGCTGCTATGCAATCTGAATATGATGCTATAATGAAGAATGGTACTTGGTCTTTATGTGACTTGTCTCCTGGCAAGAAGGCCATTGGCACTAAGTGGGTATACAAGCTAAAGCGTAAACGGGATGGTACAGTTGACAGGTATAAGGCTAGGCTTGTTGCAAAGGGTTATGCTCAGGAAAGAGGCATTGATTTTGATGAGACCTTTGCACCTAGATGCCGTATGACTACTGTTCAGAGCATCTGTGCACTTGCAGCTCATCATGGTTTGAATGTACATCAGTTGGACATTAAAACAACATTTTTGAATGGTGACTTGCATGAAGAAGTGTATGTTCTTCAGCCCCGTGGCTTTGTGTAGAAAGGGCATGAAAACCAGGTTTGCAGGTTAAAGAAGTCATCATATGGTTTAAAGCAAGCACCACATGCTTGGTATGAGAAGATACATGCCTATTTGATTGCACATGGTTTGAGAACAGTCCAACTGAAAGCACCTTATATGTTAAGCGTGCTAATGATGTGCTTCTGATCATTGTTGTCTATGTTGATGACATGCTGCTCACTAGTCCTATTGAGAAGCATATTGCTGATTTTAAGGCTGATTTGCATGTCTCATTTGAGATTTCTGATTTGGGACATTCGCATCACTATTTGGGCATTTATTTTATGCAAGTTGATGGTGGAATGGCTTTGTGTCAAATGAAATATATTGATACATTATTGTAGAATTTTGGCCTTGAAGACTGTAAGCCTATTGCCACTCCTATGGAGATAGGTTTACAATTGAGTCTTCATGATGCTCGAGATGTATTTGATGTTGTTCTCTATCAGCAAGCTCTTGGATGCTTGATTTACTTATGCATTACTCGGCCAGATATTCAGTTTGCTGTCTCACAGATGAGTAGGTTTACGCATTTCCCAGGAGTCAAGCATTGGCAGGCAGTTAAGCACATCTTTCGCTATTTGAGTGGTACTCAACAACTTGGGTTGTTTTATCCCAAGGGGGGATCACTACTGCCAGATTTGCATGTTTTTCTGACTCTGATTGGGCTGGTTGCTATGACACTCGTGTTTCCATGAGTGGCTTTTGCTTCATGCTTGGTAGCTCATGTATATCTTGGTTGAGTAAGAAGTAGCCTACTGTGGCCACTTCCAGTTGTGAGGGTGAGTATAGGGAAGCTTTCATAGCAATTGTTGAGTGTGTGTGGCTCAGACGCCTTATGGCTGATTTGGGTTCCATGCTTGCACTAAGCACATTGAGGTGCATTATCACTATGTTTGGCAGAGGTTCTCTATTGGGGAGATCAACTTGGCATATGTGCCCACGCAGGAGAGCAAAACGTTTCACGAAGGCTCTGCCTAGGGAGAAGTTTGAAGATTTCCACAAAGCTTTGGGCTTACTTCCTTTTGTGGAGTGATTTCCACATAGCTTGGCACTTCCTTATACATGAGTGCCAGCTCCTTGTTCACTGCATCACTCCCAAGGGGGATTTGTTGATATATTTAGGTAGTGATGTGTGTGAACACACTAGGACCACCGAGGCACTTTTTTCCCTCTTTAGGAGGTTTTTTCCCCCGGCTTGTATGTACGCCTATTTCCCTAATGGGCTACTTATCTTTGTACATTCTCTAGTAATACATTCAATATTGTGTGTTGTGCTCCAAGATTCTTCTTCTTCCTTGTGCTGTTCGCGTGCTTTCGCAGACGTCTAACTCCAACAATATCTAATAGAGATCCTAGTTCTTGCCTATGGATTCCTCTAGATCCTTTGCCTGGAATAGGGATAAAGCCTTTTCTCTAAAAAAACAAAAATTCTGCAAATTTATACAATTGATAAATGGAAATTTATAATTTCTTACAAGGAAAAAAGAAAATCTCATAGGTACCAGTGATCCCATTGGACAGGCATTATGCAGGGCTCATGAGGAAGTTGATAAGCCCATTGGGGCCCATGCTGTTAAGGAATCAAAAGTTTCACGCCTACTCAAGTCCATGAAAAAGGAGGTTAGATTTTTTTATTTAATAAAGATGGATTGGAAATTTAGGTCAGAACTCTTGCAAATAATTGGTGAGGCTTCTACAACAAGTTTAGTGGCAAAGGCTGTTGTTATGCATAAAGATAAAATTATAGGGGAAGCACCCCTCAGAGATTACAAGAGCCTGTTGGTGTAATTTACAAGCCTACACATTTGGCTCAAAGGATGCATTAAAGTCTACACATACATGAAGAAGCATAGGAACATATGCTAGTGGTTAATTACCACTTTACCTCATTGTAAAGGTCAAATTGACTTGGAATCTTTTGTAATCACCTACCAAAGTGAGTCGTGGAAAAAGTAGCTCATTTGATTGAAGGAATATCTCCAAGCATTTAGGAGCTTGATCATAGGGAGCCAAAATTTGAATTTGAATTCAAATCTTCACTCAATTCATATAAAAGTGAACATGAAAAGTCGCGGGTAAGAGAGATCATTCCCGAGCCTCATTCTACTGATTTTGAGTGTGTGTGAGGACTATACTATAGCCTACACCTCTCTACACCATTAGGCAATGTTATTCATGCCAATGGTATTGTATACAAGTGTTCATTAATAGATACATTTATATCATTCATCTCTGAGTTCTCTGTTAGTCTACTCAAAAGTTTGTCAACTTGTCAAGGGCATATCTCGGTCAATTCTTCACCAAATCAAGTGATTCAAAGCTTGTTGGATTCAGCTCAAAGTCATCTACATGCGTCAAAGTTTGAAGTGATTCTATTCAGCCATTTCAAAGAAATCTGCATCGAGGTGAACTCTGGTCATTTTTTGCTATAGTCCTAAAAAGTCGGGGGTATAGGTAAACTTGCTAAATTGATTTCTCTTAGCATAGTTTATCTTTTTACATCATTCCACTTGCAAATGGTAGCTTACTAAGCTAATTAAATACCCCTAGAAGGAATTTTATCAATTTCTACTGTGTTGGTCACACTGAGCAAAACATTCAGCAGCTGTCAAGACATAAATAGAAGGTTTTCTTGAGTTTGTGAACTTCAAAGTTATCTGTTTTGGTTCAATCATTACACCCATCACTTCCAAAGTACATAGGCTATTTTTTGGTGTTATTGGAAAGCTAAGAAGGTCTACTTATCAACTCTGAAGCAAAAGAGGGCTAGTACAAAGCAGGTTTAGCAGTACCTGCTCAATGTCTTGGAGCATCCATCCATCTATCCCAACAATGGTATCAGAGCAATAGAGGTATAATGGGAGATGGTTTTCCTTCATTTATTGATAAATTGGACAGGAACAACTATCAAGCTTGGTCTCTAAGGATGAATACCTACCTACAAGGAAGGAATTTCTATGGATACATCTCAGGAGATGAGGAATTGCCCTCATTCAAAGCAAGAGGATTGCCAACCAAGGAAGAACAAGAAAAACTCAACACATGGTGTGCTAAGGATGCATTGGCAAGGTCATATTTACTCAACTCTATCTCTGAGTTTCTTTTGCCACATATCAGAAATTGTAAGACATCCCAAGAAACTTGGGAAACTTTGTCATCATATTTTTCCTCCAATACAAGGGCTAGGAAAAATCAGTTGTGGATTGAATTCACAACACTAAGGAAGCAACCTAAGCAAGCTATTTCAGAATTTGTGACCAAGATCAAAGATGTTGCAGATCAGTTAGGAAGCATAGGAGAAGAAATTGAAGAAGAACAAATTGTAAGGCAAGTGATCAATGGAATCAAGGCTGATGACAAATGGGAGAGCTTCACCACTGCAATGGATCTCTACATGGACACGCACACTCCTGATCTTATAACTCTCATGGGACAACTATTTACACATGAAGCAAAGCTCACAAAAAATGGAGATACATCCAAAGGTAATAACTCTTCTGCCCTATACACTGATAAGAAGTCTAAGGATAAAGGCAAGAGCAAAAAAATGGAAGATGAAGGCTCTACCTCCCAAGCCAACTATGCAAGGAGAGGTAGATCTTCAAGAGGAAGGGGCAGAGGAGGTAAGCAAGGTAGGGGGAGACCCTATAACTCATCACCATGCAGCATTTGTGGTTTATCAAATCATACTACATATGAGTGTTTCAAGAATTACAAAAATCAGAGAGGAAGAGGCTACCAAAGAGGTGGATACTCACAGTCAAGAGGAAGGTTCAACCATCACCAAGGCCACAACAACAATTACAACAACAATTACCAAGGAGGATTCAAAACTAGAAAGGACTACAACAACTACACACAGGAGCAGGATGACTCTCTTCTGATCATGAACATGACTTCAAAGTCAGGTACAAATGATGACCACCTATTCTACATTGACTCAGGGTGCTCAAATCATGTGGTTGGCAATGTGGCATTACTCTCTGATCTTGAGGAACCAAAAGGTAAACATCAAGTCCAAATAGGTGATGATACAAAGCATTCAGTAGTTAAAGTTGGAAATGTTAAGACTTGTGATGGTAATCAGAATTTGTTGAGCAGGGTACTCTATGTACCAACCATTACCAAAAATTTGATGAGTGTTGGTCAGATTGTGGAGAAAGGTTTGCAGGTTAGATTTAATCAATATGGAGCATATGTGGAGGACCCAAGACATGGGTTCAAGAGGATTGCTAAAGGAGAAAAAATTAGGTAGACTTTTCACTTTTGAGTTGGAAGATACAAAGAATATTGCACTATACAGTTATAAAGATCAAACACTTTCACAACTTGAGATTTGGCACAAAAGATTAGGGCACATAGGAGAAAGAACCTTGAAACAAATATGCAGGGACCAATGTGTGCTTGGGATACCTAATATATCCAAGCAACATATGATTTACAAGTGTGGTGCTTGTCAATTTGGTAAGTCTCACAGGTTACCCTTCTCCAAGAAAGGATATATGCATGAAGACTACCTAGAGCTTGTACACACAGATGTATGGGGACCTAGCAAAGACCCCTCAGTCTCAGGATCAAGGTACTATGTGTCTTTCATTGATGATTATAGCAGATGGACTGAATTATACTTCATGAAGCACAAGGATGAGGTATTTAATTGTTTTAAGAAATATCTTGCATTAGTTGAAAACTAGACAGGAAGGAAGTTGAAGGGGCTAAGGTCAGATGGAGGAGGTGAGTACTTCTCCAATGAATTTGAAGACTTCTTGCAGGACAGAGGCATCAAAAGAGAGATAACCAGAAGGTATTCTCCTGAACAGAATGGGGTAGCTGAGAGAAGAAATAGGTTAATTGTTGAGACAGCTAGATCTATGCTTAATGAGAAGAAGTTACCTAAATATCTATGGGCAGAGAGTGTTTCCACTGCCACTTACCTCATAAACAGGTTACCATCTAAGTCACTTGATGGTATGACAGCCTATGAAGCATGGCATGGTAAGAGACCATCATAAGATCACTGTAAAATATTTGGATATGTAGCATATGTGCACATTCCTTCTCAGATAAGAGGTAAGCTAGACCCAAAGGCTGAAAAATGCATTTTCATTGGGTATGATTTAAATAAAAAAGGTTACAGGTTTTAATATCCTACCAATAAGGGATTTATGGTAAGCAGAGATGTGATCTTTGATGGAAATGATTCTTGGTATGAGAATGAATGCAGGAAGGTTAAAATACCCTATGACTTCGAAGAGGAATTTCCAAAACTTGCAAAGGAGGAACATACTCAGAATGAAGATTCAAGTTCAGATGATGAAGACACTATCAACCTTGAAGAATTCAAGGCATGGAAGTCCAAGGGCAAAATGAAGATGAAGAAGCTTGAAGACATACCTGAATCTTCAACTCAATCAATCAGAAGCTCTCAAAGAGAAAGCAAGAAACCTATCAGATATGGGTATGATACATCTCTTGTTACTAAACATTCAGTTTATCTTGCCAAAGATTTGTCAAATGAAGAACCAGGTTCATATGAAGAAGCAATAACCAAATCAGAATGGAAAGGAGCTATGGATGAGGAGATTGAAGCACTCAAGGAGAGTGACACATGGGAGTTAGTACCCAAGAAGGATTCTATGAAGGTAATAGGATCCAGATGGATCTATAAGTTGAAAAGAAACTCTGATGGAACAATTAATAGGTACAAAGCCAGATTGGTAGCCAAGGGTTTTGCACAAACCCAAGGCATTGACTATGAAGAGACATTTTCTCCTGTGGCCAAGATGCCAACAATCAGAGTGTTGGTAAGTGTGGCTACATCAAAGAATTGGAACATGTACCAATTGGATGTCAAGAATGCTTTCTTGAATGGATGGATTTCAGAGGAAGTTTATATGTCACAACCTCCTGGCTATGAGGACCCTAAGAAGGTAACTTATGTTTGCAAATTAAAAAAGGCATTATATGGATTGAAGGAGGCACCTAGGGCATGGAATTACAGGTTAACTACATACCTCCAAGACCAAGGTTTTGTCATGAGCAAGGCTGACACTTCTCTGTTCATTAAGAGAAGTAATTCAAAGGTAATATATCGCTGTGTTTATGTTGATGATATCATCATTACAGGTAATGATGTCAATAGAATCAAGTATATCAAAATCCAGATGATGAAGGAGTTCAAGATCAATGATCTTGGTTTATTGAAGTATTTTCTAGGACTTGAATTAGTCTACACTAATTCAGGGATATACATTACTCAAAAAAAGTATGTACAGGATATGTTGAAGAAGTTTCACTTGCAGGATGCTAAAGTAGCAAGCACTCCAATGGAGGTAAACCTAAAGCTAAGTGCCCATGAAGGTGATGAAGTCAAAAACATTACATGTTATCAAAGTATGGTGGGTAGCTTGAACTATGCTACTCTTACAAGAATTGATATTGCATATGGAGTAAGTGTGCTAAGTCAATTTATGCACAAGCCAAGGATACCTCACTTAGAGGCTGCCAAGAGAATCTTGAAGTATCTCAAGGGTACACAGAACCATGGTTTGTATTTCCCTTACACTTCAGATATTGATATCAAAATTTATTCAGATGCAGATTGGGCAGGATGCAAGGATGATAGCAGGAGCACTTCTGGATATATTTCTTTTGCAGGTGACAAACCAATTTCATGGTCTTCAAAGAAGCAACCTATTGGCATCATATGGGAAGACGCGTAGTACGAGCATGTATGCAGATCTAGCACTGAGGCAACCCATCAATTTTTTCCAATCCTTACACATTTTAAAAGTGATTCTCATCACTAAAAACCATTGTAAATACCATTTTCCTTTTTTGTAGCTCCATTTTGTACAAGCCGAGGAGTCCTCGAGCTTGAGGAGCCTTAGAAGTAGTTGCCTACCAATTTTCTTATTTTTTAGATCTCGTTTGAACACTCAAATAAGCTCTGGAACCTAATTTTTAACTAGGTCGGACACTAGGTCTGGACAGGGCCAAAGCTAGTCAAAAACTATAAATAGAGCTAGAGAGCTCATTTTTGGGAGAGCTTCTTGTAGTTTTGAGCTTGTATGAGAACTTGGTTATAATAGAAGTGACTCCATTGTCTTACTCTCTTTGTTCTTGTCGTGTGTGCACGTGTGTGTATGTGTGTGCATGTTTGTGTGCTTCTCACTCACACATTTGTGCCTTCACTTGCTTGAGGTCTTCATACCATCCTCATGTCTTCCCGGATTGACATTAAAGGAGGTGCTACTCATCACTGAGCTACACCAAATTTTGGCACCGTTGCCGGGGATTCGAGCTTTGAGGACGAGCGTGTGATGGTAAGACGTAGAGAGGACGCGTTGGAATGGTAAGTAGTAGGTAAATCTCTTGTTTTTTCTCCATCTCCATCTCCATCTTCATCTCCATCTTCATCTCCATCTTCATCTCCTTCACCACCTTATATTCCCACTTCTAAATCATTTCCCTCATTTGTTTTGTGCGAGTTTGAGAGAGAGCGAGTGTGTATTCTTGTTTTTGTGTGCTTTTGTCAGGATTCAGCTCCATCATCATCTCCAGCAAGCTCAGCAGGTACGGAATCTCTCTACGCAAGCCCCGAGGCGTCCAGCTCGAGCTATCGCGACACACCGAAAAGTTGCCCCAATCACGATTCTGAGTGCACCACGACACTGCGCAGCCCTAGAGCTCCTAGGATCACTAGGCAGAAGGGAAAAATTCACCATATCCTGACCTATCGCGACACCTCGAGGTATCGTGACACTCCCAGGTATCGCGACACTCCCAAGTATCGCGACACCTCGACCTATCGCGACACTCCCAGGTATCGCGACACTCCCAAGTATCGCGACACCTCAACCTATCTGGACACTCCCAGGTATCGCGACACTCCCAAGTATCGCGACACCTCGACCTATCGCGACACTCCCAAGTATCGTGACACTCCCAAGTATCGCGACACCTCGACCTATCGCGACACTCCCAAGTATCGCGACACCTCGACCTATCACGACACTCCCAAGTATCGCGACACCTCGACCCGACCTATCGTGATACATGGGCTTAACGCATAAAATTTCAGAGTGAATTAATTGAGTGAATTGAGGTATATTTGGGCTTAATTTTGGACACATTTGGATAAGATTAGAGCCTTAGGAGTGGGAAAAAGACCTAGAAACCAGGGAGGAATTTCTTGAACCCTGAGAGCTTGTTTTGACCCCTAGGTGTTTGAATGGTCATAACTTCACCATACGAACTCCGATTGATGAGATTTTGGTCTCGTTGGAAAGCTTGTTGAGAACATGTATTTTTAAGTTTTAGAACATGTATTTTTAAGTTGGCCATTCGGTAGAATTAGGTGGTCATAAGATTTTGGGGGTACAGTGAGTTACTGCAAGGGGGGCCTGTAATTGTTGATGTGTGTCAGTCAATCCATTGTGGTAAAGGAGCTATATTAACTTAAGAACTTTTGCAGGAACATTGTGTGCAAGCAAGGCATTCCAAGGCAAGCTAGCGAGGGTGTGTACCAAGCGTGGGAGAAGGCTTCTTGGGCTTGTGCAGTAGTCTGAGCAACCAGAGGATTGAGGTTGGAAGTTCTCTCAACCCTCCTTTGTCAAGTCCTAGCCTAGGCTAAGTACGACTTAGGTGTGGTAATTAATTAGGGCAACGTCAGGCACGAATTAAGTCCAAGAGAACTAATCAACCAAGTGCAAGCATTCAGTAGGTCTTAAGTGCGAAAACCCTAAGGGACAAAAGTAAACTTGAATCGATCACTTATCAAGTGTGAAATTCACTTAAGTATTCCTGAACGTGATATCAAACAAGATCATAAACATAATAATCAACTAAAAAGAACAAAGTGATTGGTGTCAGTTAACCTGCAACGAGAGCGTACTTGGGACCAAGGGGGTAGAGAAATCAGGCATATGAACCTTAGGTCAGGCAGACACTTAGGCCGAGACAGACAAAGCCTCAGATCTTCTGAAGCTAGTGTCAATCACACTGCTAGGTCTTGGGCCCAGCAGTTGAGTGATTACCCATACACTCCTCGATCAGAAACAAGTGATTCTGAAATGTCCTATAACATGGAGAGACCAGTAGGTAGTTCAGGGGTGGCGTACCTAGAAAAGCCAGAAGGACCTTACAAGACTCAATTGGAATACATCAGGACTAATCATCTAGGTGCTCGCATCTACGAAGACGGCCTGAGAAGATCTATGGTCCAGATTAAGAACCCTGATCAACCTCATGGATTAGAACACCCGGTAGTCAAGTTCAAAAATGGAGCATACCTAGATAAAGAGGGGACTATTTATGTAGTCACCACTCTTCCTGATAGAACAGACGAGTTTGGAAAAGTGATTGTGGAGACCGACATAGGTGATATAGAGCAAGGGAACTTAGAGAGAGAGCCAAGAACTCCCCGTGGTAAATCCATCTTGACCAGAATCATGACTCCAGAGTGGATTCCACAGGATAATAAAAGCATAGATTTGCTTTTAAACCGAGAAACCGATGAGGCTTTTTGGAGATATAAACTTGCCCAACCTCAGGAAGTAAGTGCTCTCACAATCTATGAGTTTAAAGACCTTGATAGCCCAGGCAAAGTAACCTACCTAGACAATACATCAGAGAGGATCTTCATGGTCACCGAGCATGGCAGACATGCCTATACATGGAAGGGTGAATTTGTTTTTCCCCAACCTCGGTCTAATGTGTCCTACAGTCACCAAGGAGCTGGGACCTCCCAAGGTCATGGAGCTCAAAGAGATAGGAATGGAGACAGACCTCAGAGGTAAGCTTTGCCAACTCCCTAGGAAGAGAAAGGATGAGAACAGGGACAGATAGGGAAGAAACCGAGAGACCTAGAGCCCCAAGGAACCAGAGAAATGCTGATGAATTCCCTTTGCCAAGGCCTAGAGAACACACTAGGGCTCTGAGACCAACACAACTGGTGAAGTCCATGAAGAATTACTTTGATGGCACTGGAGACCCTTATGACCATGTGGCAGAATTTAGACAAGTCTTGAAAGCTGAACAGGTAGAGGACCTATTCACATAATATAATGCTTTTGGTCTAACCCTTAGGAACACTACCCTTACGTGGTTTCAACCACTGAACGAGAGGCATTTTAGAAACATAGACCAGCTCCTAGAGGCATTTAACATTGAGTTTTCTAAGAGTGGCATAAGGCACAACACTTCCTCACTAATTCATAGCTTCAAGCAAACACCTCAAGAGACGGTCAGACTAGCAGGAAGACGGTTTAGGCAATACCTAGAGAGGTGCCCAATGCCTGAGTTACCCACACCAGCCAAGCAAGTGGCTTTGTTCTTAGATGGATTGTTGAGCACCAAGCTCAGGTCATATGTGTATCTGAAGGACCCTAGAACTATAGAAGAGTGCGTGCGCATGTGCATAGACATTGAGGATAATCTAGGCGAGGAGTTAGAACTATCAAAAATCTATAAGGATTTGGATAGCTCTAGTAGCCTCACATCTGGTCAATCCACATCCATTGAGGAACTTGCAGAGAAGGTAGCTCAAAAATTAGGTGTCTCTAGCAAACAAATTCCAAGATTTTCCCTAGTCAAGAGGTGCTATACTTGTGGAGGTGACCATATGGCAAGTGTTTGTCCTATTATGGCCCAACCCCAAGTGAATCCTAGTAGCCAGTACTGCACCATAGAGCAAAGGTACACCAACCACACCGCACAAGACTGCCCTTATAACAAACAAACTATCAGGCAAAATTACCCTCAGGCATATCCACAACAGGGTAGATACCAAAATCAATACCCACCACAACAATATGGCAGACCACAACAATATGGCAGACCACAACAATCTTATCAGCCACCTTATCAAGGGCAACAGAGACCTCAACCAGTCCTAACGCAGCAACCCCCTGCTCCAACCAATGTGATCCTAGTGAAATATGCATGTGCTGAAGAAAATCTGAATAGAGCCATAGTCCCAGTCACACCGTTGCTATCAGACAGTGATCCAAGTGACCATAGTTTTGACTCCACACATATTGATAGCCCACAGGCTTACTACATGCAGTCACCTGAGCATAACGAGTCATACTATTATGAAGACCCAAGTGAAAATAGTGGGGAGCCTGAGTATGCTAATGTCATGTACACAAACCCCAACTCTAGACCTCAACCTAGGCAGGTACGGCCCCCATTTCCTAGAGGACCATGCTTTAGATGCCAGGGAGATCACCTTATACATGATTGCCCACTGTCTGCCCCTACACAACCTCAACCGTGACAATTCAGGGTTTCTGTCAAGACTGCGGAAAAGAGCATCTCTTACGAGATTGCCCAAAAAACCCTAATAACATGCCTAAAATCACTCCTATCAATGTCATTGGGTTAGTGGTAGACTCTAAGGGAAGTATAACTTCCACCGCCCCCGTGCATGTGGTCACTAGAGCTCAAGCCTTGTAGCACACTCAAGGAGTAGGGTAGGAGAAGAGTTCTGAGTGTCACATGCGTTCAATTTAATTCTAAGCTAGCCCTCGTTTTGATGATAGCGGTTTTCATATTTTATCCATATAAAAAGGAATCCACAAAGTTTTTATCTGTATATTCATTCATGATAATTGAACGGCAACAACGTCTATATGCTTAAAATATCTAAACTTGTGTGGATCTCTGCCTAGGAAGCAATCAAACCACTAAATATGCAGCTTGACTGACAATATGATGTTTACTGTTTATGAAAATGAAAACTTCTCATAATACATTCATCAGATCTTTAAAAAATGTGCAGTTTAAAGTTCATAGAGCAATCAAACACAAGACATTGCCATATTCAAAGGACCACCTATTTAGATCACGTATATAGGCTTTGCAATTATCAATTCCGGAAGCAAGAGGTGGTACCAGTAATTGTAAGATTTCAGTAAAAGACTTAAAGCTATTTTCAAGTTTATAGGAAGCCTGTTTGGATGACACCCATTTCTATCTCTCCATTTGAATTAAGAACTAAAACAGTATAGTTTTTGAAGTTCTGTCCTAACAAACATCTTCTTCATGATTTTGAATAAAAACTTAATAATCTACAGCTTAAAGATTTACTCTGAGTTAAAGCTGCACGATCAAATCATCAAGAAGTTCCAGTCTTAGGAAAGATTTATGCATTCAAGGAACATAATATATATTTATGTGGCAAGTAATCGAAACTCTAAATAGGAAAGCATATCTATCAAATGTAACAGGGTTCAAATAAACTAAGTATTAAACTAAATTTACTAACTCCCACTCAGAAATCTCCTAATGATGCATTCTATCTTGCCTCCTTCACATGAGTGGTTGGTCTTTTCTGGAGCGACCCTTTCCCTGACAAGCTTTGCTAGAATTTAGATAACTCTTGTGCACATTGACTTTCTACGAAATTCTGAGCTTCAGATCCTAAAGATCATTGCCTCCTCCATGCACATCCGACCTAGCTCTTCTACAAAGTCAAGCCTAAAGCAACAACTGTCCATTGAAGATAATGACATGATCCATATGAGCTCTGCCTTAACAGTCTACGGTCATATTATTCTCACAGAGCCACTTTCCATTTAATCACAGATTCTTCCGCAGGAACAAAATGCGATCGACAACCATAGTTCAAGCCATTTATGGAAAAGACAGACAAAACCTGATCATCGAAGCTTCTTCACCAGCCACATAAAATGCACAGAACATATCATTTTCCCAACAAATGATGGTTTCGCATGCTGGCTCTTTTAATGCGATCATCAAGCACCTCTACTTGTAACTGAAGCTCTTATTAATCCCTTGAACTGTAGTAAAAAATTTACGCCTTTTATGTTGTTGCACCCGAACGTGAACAACACCATTGGATTCAACTCCCGGAGTGAATTCTTTAGTATTATCAACTTCCTTGAATGGATGAGCAATGAGCAAAAATCAGTAGCAGCAATGAGCAATGGATTCAACTCCCATCATCAACGGACGTCTTCTCCCCTCCATAACCTGCACAGCAGCTCCCTTCTGATTCCCAAAACTAAGCGACCATATGAACATGCCTTCCTTTCGTTCATCATGTGTGGCTGCCCATCCTTCTCACGCAGCCCATTTTTAATTGCTTTCAACTGAATCCTCCTTAAGAGACCTTGGTTGTTGTCCTCTCTGAAGCTCCTTTCCTCCCATAAGGATCCAGAGATTCTGAATTAGTAAACTTCCCTATCTTCACCGAGAAGGTTTCAGCATATATCTCATTCCCCAGTGGCCTTTCCATGTTCGTACTCTTCCATCCAGGCCATTCCCAATTGCAGCCGCCGTTCCCTCCCTTTTCCCTGTTAACAATTGTTGCTTTCTAATTATACATAGTCATACACACCTATGCATGTTCATCATATGGAAAGTTCCACTTTTTCACGCCTTCTTTCCTAGAAAGATCGCATGCATACATAAATGCGTTTATTTATGCACATGCATATACATCTCTTATATGCCATTCAAAATCCTATTCACAGTTCATGCATGCGCTCATAATTATTAATGTAATTGAACCATGAATGTGTATGCACTCGAATGCATACAATATAATAGAAACATAAGTGCACTGTATTCTAACATCTTATGTGGTAAACATGCAAGTTGGAGTCATGATGTTCAACAACAAAGAAATGGGGAATGAAATGGTTGAGGCACTCGTATGCAATCAGATTCACAAATAAGGATAGATTTCACCAATATTAGATGTGTTGATGATGTCCATTTCAAACGACACACTCGTAGGAGTCATCTTTTTTAAGGCTTTGAGTTGGTACTTGTAATTTGATTTCTAAGACTTTGCTTCGAATCACCACCACATCCACCCCCTTTGAACTTGTGCATCCTCTGGATGTGCCAATCTACATACATGTCAATAAACACAAACGAGCATCAAGTAGTCATGGCAGATAAACAAAACTTAAAGAAAATTTAACTAGATGCATGAAACACGAAAATGCATTAAACTTGGCATAAATTAAGAGAAGAAGGTAGACACAAGAGTCGCATACAATATATCAAGATACATTAATGCATTCAGCTAGAAATCACATGAGTGAATCAAAAACTTTTTAGTTCTTCTGTTAACTTAACCTGGTTAGATTTAGTAGCCCATCCTCAGCATATGTATATACCAGTCCTTACTAACTTGATTCATGAAACTACAATTTTGCTTCCCTATTGATCTCCCACCATCCAAACCCCCATCATACTTTCTCTTGTTTTTCTTTTTACTTTTATTTTATTTTTCTTTGCTTTAATTGTTCACACCCAGCTCAGTCTTTTTACTTTTGTTTTTGTTTTTATGAATTTTATTCTTTATTTACCCATGTCGGCCTATGCCAAAATCAGGTGCGACTCGTGGACCTGTCCACCCGGCTAGGTTTAGCCCACCCATCTACCGACCTGACATAGCGCACACCACACAATGTCAACCTCATACAAAATCAACATCAACTCGTGACTCTAACCAACCCGGTCAGAGTGACTCCACCCACCTATCGAGCCGTATGAGCACATGATAACATGTAGGGCAGACCATACGACACAACTAGCATCAGGTCATGGCCCCGATCACCCGACCATGGTAGTTCCACCCACCTGCTAGCTCATCCCAAAGCCTAATAGCATATACACATACACATAGATAACTGCCTTGTGTATGAAGGCCTTTTCTAAAATATAATATGTTTGAAGGTCGAATCAGACGAGTTTCCCTTCACCTTCCTAGGTCTTGCTCTTGAAACTTCTAGTCCCATTTCTAATCCTACTTGCATAATCCCGGTCCTTATATATCACATGTAATCTCAATGGTTGTATGAGGTCTTTGGTCTACTTAATTTTCTTATTTAAGTATTTCTTTATGTGTCATATGCCCAAGTCATGCACTCTTTTTATATAGACATATATACACATATACACATATATAAAAGAAAAAGAAAAACTGAAGCAGTAACATCTCACCAGTATAAGGTCAGAAGCCACTTGAACTTAACACCTCCAATCACCTCTTCTTCCTTCATTCGGAGTCGCTATCTTTCATTTATCGATATGATTCCTGTTTCTTCTGAAAAACTCAATGAAAACTATTAGACACTTTATTCCATTATGTACAACTTACTTTCTTTGCTCAATTCTCTTACTTGATTCTCAGAGCTGAATGTTGAAACAAAACATGATCATGAAACACACATATGTACACACCTCAGATCACAAGTTTTGAAGACATCATTCACCTTTATTTATGTACAATAGAAAACTTTGAATCCTAACTCATAATCCTTTGGTCTTATTCAATTTAACTCTTATGGACGCCTATGTATCAAGGCTCTTGTTTGATCCAACGATTCGAAAAATAAGTAATCAAGAATATAGGCATCAATCTCTTCTTCGCTTAATGGATCATCTTCACTTTGTTCTCGAACCATTTCACGATATATTCTTGCTAGAACTCTGTCTTCTTCTTCTTGAATATGTGCAGACATAGGGAACAGATAGGTTGACAAGAAAACGTAGTACGTGGATGGGTCTAAAGGCACACTCCTTGCTTGAGCGAGTTCTTTATCTCTGGCCTGATCCATAGGTCTAGCCCTAGACCGAGTTGGATGTGTATCCCTGATTCGGTTTGAAGCTATTCTAGTTGATGGTCCTTCCTCAATCACTATTTTGTGTGCTAAGGGATTTATTGGCTCGGGGAGTAGGTGCTCAAAAATAAAGGCATCGTTCGAAGATTGTATTAAAGATGTATTTCTAATTTGAGTCGAAGCTCCATTTCTAGCTAAATTTAAATTTGCATTCCTAGCTCGATCTGAATTCCATTGAGACGATGTCTCTGTCTCATCAGAAAAGTTCCTTTCCATGGTTGAATCACAATTCTTTATCTATAACTACAATTGCACCTGTAAGAACTCCTCATCTTCTTCATCTTCTTCTTCCCCTTCATCTATCACAGTTTCATAATCCTCATTCTCTCTCTTTTTAAATAGATTAAATCTTTTCCCAACAATCAATTCCTTTAACTTGGTTCCATTCAGTTCCCTGAGCGAGTATGTACCATTGTCGAACACTTTACATATCACATAGGGACCAAACCATCTCTTCACCAATTTTTTTCGGGTTTCGTATTGTGTATCTAGTGAGCTATCATAGATAGGTACCCAATCTCCTTCATTCAACCTTTTGGGTCTTAACCTATGGGAATTGTCGAATGCAATCTTATTTCTCTCTCTAGATGCTCCGAGCTTAAGTGTAGCTTCCTCTACCAGATTTCTTCCTTTTGCCAATTGAAGAATCCGCACTACTAGAAGATCTTCTCTTGACATCTCATCCTCCTAAGGCAAAGAAGTCCATGCTAGAGCATGTGACTTCGTCGACAACATAGGTTTCTGAAAATACATTAATTATGCTGACATGTATCCAGTAGTCCTAGTGCATATCATCCTATCTGCCCATAGGGCAAAGGGAAGGTATTTTGGCTAGTCCTTTATCTTTCCCTCACAAGCCTTAGCCAAAGCTTTAATAATCAGAGGATGCCCGTGCTCAATTTACCCGTTGGCTTCAAGATTGTAAGTAGTGGTGAGTGATAGCCGAATTGCATATTTTTTAAAGAAGTCTTTGGCTTCCTATGCGTCAAGCTCACCTCTATTAGCGACTTGTTTCTCAACATAGCCAAATCTACTAAACATGTCTTCTAGTAGAAACCTACATACATTGGTTGTAGTTTTCATCCTCAAATCTCTTCCTTCAACATGATTTGTTAGGTCCTCTCTTGCCAGCACAAAATATCTCATCTGTTGCACCCCTAATGGCATTGTAATCAGATCGACAACCCACTTATAGTGGATACTAAGAGGATATGTTGGATGCAACTAATCCCTGTGTCTAACATTCGAGTACACGTGGAAAGGTTTACAAGTGGCAACATATTTCTAGACATCTACATACATCTCGGGCCACCAATATCTTTCCTTTATCTTTTCATAAGTCCCTTGAAAGCCCTTGTGTCCGGCCCATAGTGAGCTATGCATTTCACACATAATCTTGTCTCTCATTTCATTGCAACCTACAACTCGCTGAGGTATCTTACCTATTCCAATCCTTTGCTTCCAAAGTAATCCATCCTTTAAAAAATAATTGCATGACTTTCTTTGAATGGTACGAAACTTTTCTTTGCTCCAACTAGGATCAAGAGACTTTATGCTTAAGTATCTTCTGATTTCTTTCCACTCATTTTCATATTCATCTTCATTGAATCTTTTTGTTATTCCTATTTGAACTTCGTAAGGTTTCTCTTCTTTTATCCTATTTCCTTTCCCGCTTCCTAAGCTCTTTCGAATTCCTTCTCTTGAAGACTCAGCTTTTCAATCCGATGAGTAGGCTCTTTTCCATTCAGTCCTGTGGATGCTTCGTCTAAGCTCGAAGTATGTACATGTGAAGCATAAAAGTCCAAACCTATCTCTTCATCATTAGAAATCATCAAGTCTTCATTTTCATATATAGCTAGTGATAGCATATCGGCTACCACATTATTCCTCCCGGTTATATGAACAAACTTGGGGTTTAACGAATTGATGTATGCTATCCATCTTAACATGGAAATGTCTGCAATGGAAGAGTTCACGATCATTCCCAATAATGGTAAGCAGTCTATTTCCACCACCACATTCGCCCCGATTAGGTATTCTTTATCATTCTTCAATGCAGTCACTATTCCCTAGAGCTCTCGCTTAATCTGAGGGTAACCTCTCTGGCAAACATTTAGTACTTTAGCTGCGAATCAAATCGCATACCTTTTTCCCTCATTATCTTCTTGGCCAATGGCCCAACCTATACCCATCGGACTCATATCTATGGTAATGTAGATTTGTTTATTGTCACTATAATCAGCTTTTCTAAGTAGTGGTGCTTTTGCAAGTGCCTTCTTTAATTTCCTCATAGCTTGCGTGTGGATTTCTTTCCATTGAAATCTTTGCCCTTTTCTAAGTAATTGATAGAGTGGACCTGCAACATAAGAAAAATGAGGAATCCGCACAACGTAGAAAACACATGCTCCAAGGAATCTCCTCACCTCTGTGATCAAGGAGCAGACCTCTTTCATGTGTTGAATGGCATCTACTTTCTTCGGGCATGGCTTCCTTCCTTTAGGACCGCACAGGCTCCTCCCTACAATCATAACCTCTTGTACTCCAAATATTTATTTCTCTACAGATAATGTGAAATGAACCTCTTCTAACTCACTAAGAATGGATTCACAGTCATTTATGTGATTTTTGACAAACTTGCAAGATCCATCCTCCTCAAGAGTCTCATCTTTATCTTTTTTCCTCCAACCATTGATAGGGACATCATCAATGAATGGCATGGTCATATGTGGAATAAAATCCCTAAGCACCTTATGCATACCATTCATCATATGAGCCACCAAGTTCCTGGTGCCTTGTGGCAAAGTGCACATGCGCACGAGCCCAATGTTGAAGATAAATGTACAAGCTCATTTTCACATGAGCTATGCTTAGATACATTTACCAAATATAAAGATAAAGGAAAAGAAGAGAAAAGAAAAAAAGAAAAGAAAAGAAGTCTAGTCAAAATTCATGATGAGTAAAAGATACAATACCTGCCTTGTAGTTAGTGGCATGTAGTGGGCAAAGTGGTGAGTTAAGGAGGCACAAACTTCTTTAGATGCTCATTGATTATAAAAAAGGATTTGGAGCATGTTCTAAAAAAGGAGAGAAAAAGGCAAGAGCTCCCAATAGTCGGATCTGGTCATATTGTCATTTTGTCTTTCCATAGACTCCTTCCAGTCGCACATCATTTTGTACATAGCTCTGTTGTGAAGCTCATATCTCAATGTATATGTAACCATTTCTTGTGTTTAAACACTCATTGGAAATCTTATATTGTGTACTTTCTCTATCTCAAATATTGCCTTCAAAGCTTATATATTCTGTGAGATATCAGTTAAAGAGTGAAGTCCAATTTTTTATCATACCTATGTAAATAGGTAGTCTACTTTGGTCAGTTACATTTCTCAACAAAACATATCGAAATTGATTGATTTTTTGGCTTCTTGGAAAGCTCTTTGCATGTACTTTTTCTATCTCGAATATCTCATTCAAAGGATTTATATTCTGTGAGATATCTATCAGAGAGTGAAGTCCAATTTTTCAGTATACTTGTATGCTCAGGTGGTTTAAAGTTTCCTGATAAAAAATCATCAAAATTACTTGATTTTTAGTTTGTTGAAAAGCTATTTTTTTGTGTGTATTTTACTTATCCCAATATCTTCCTCAAAGGATATATATTTAGGGAGTTATGAGTCCGAGAGTGAAGTTCAATTCTTCAACATACTTGTGTGGACAGGTAGTTGATCTTTGTTAGTTGCATTTACTAGTCAAAACTTATCCAAATTAAGTTATTTATAGCTTGTTAGAAAGCTCTCTTTGTCTAATTTGATTGACTAAAGGCACAAGTCCATCTGAGTTTTGTCTTGAGAGCAGAAACCTATCTAATGTGCAGCTATTTGTCCAAGTGCTGGACATACAAGCATTCACTACACATTTTCATTGCACATAGGAGAACTCATTCTCCACAGTTTGTATCAAAGAAAACTTGGTGTTGAAGCTTCATCAACAAAACTATAGTTAAAGCAAAGTAGAAGAGGAGCTACAAAACAAGGAGGAGCTTCACAAATGCAAGAGCAAAGGAAAATATAACTATTCAAGGTAGCTCTCAAAGTTTTTGATAGTCTTCAATGGCTGACTTGGGTCAACAAGTAGAGAAATTGGATAAGGATAACTATCCCGTGTGGAAGTTTAGAATGACCAACTACCTGATGGGCAAAGGCTTATGGGGTATTGTGAGCGGTGATGATGCTCAAGCTCAAATAAATCAAGCTATGGCCACTGAAGTCCAAAGGAGGCAAGCAAAAGAATGGGAAGAGAGGAATAGGAGAGTCATGTTTCTCGTTTCACAAGTCATTACTAATGCCATGGTAGGGCATATTCAACATCTAGAGAAAGCTAAGGATGCTTGGGAAGCTCTTGAAAGGATGTATTCAATAAATACCAAAGCTAGGAAACTTCAACTTAAGAATGAGTTGAACATAATCAAGAAAAGTTTAGGTCAATCCATAGCTAAATATACTTTGAAGATTAAGGATCTAAGTGATGCTTTAGCTTCTATTGGCACAACAGTTGAAGACAAAGATCATGTGTGTTATACTCTCAATGGATTGAGAGAAGATGAAAGATGGAAGCCTTTTATAGCTTCCATTAACTTGAAAGATGCATATCTAGGTTTTGAACAACTAATCCCTCATCTTGTCACAAAAGAGCTTAGCTTTGGTGGCCCCAAAGGAAAAGATAGCCACAACCAAATGTTATATGCAGGTCGAGGTAAAGGAAGGAACTCAAGAGGAGGCTCAAGAGGAAAAGGAAGAGGTCACAACAACTCCAACTACAATCAAGACAATTCAGAAGACAACAAGGATGCATCAAATGGCACGACACAATGAAGAGGTGGAGGTAGAAGTAGAGGAAGAGGCCAAGGCTCCTAAAATTCTCATAAAGGTATAACATGCTATCATTGTGGTAAAGTAGGACACTACACTAGTGATTGTTGGTGGAAGAATGAAAGACCAAATGGAGGAAATCAAAGGAGCCAAAGAAACTATGCAAGCACCTCAAGTGAAGGAAGCAAAGACACACTACTTGCAATGAGACATGAGTATAGAAGCTCTTGTGAAGATGACAAAAAATAGTACATTGTTTCAGGTTGTAGTAACCATATCTCATGCCAAGGAAGTTTGTTCACTAATCTACAAGTACCCAGTGGAAAAGGATGTGTTGAAATAGGTGATGATACTCAATAAATGATTGAACAATATTGGAGATATAAGGCATGGCGATACAAGTAGTGCAAAGGTACTATCTAATGTTCTTCATGTTCCTACAATTTCAAAGAACTTGATTTCAGTAGGGAAAATGGTAGAGAAGGGTTATCATGTCAACATGACGATTAGAAATATGGGAATTGGGCCCATCACGGATGAGTATGCAGAAGCCTTTGCAAGGAGATCTATTTATTCGATGGGGGGCTTGCACTCTGGGTATGACCAATCACAACTAGCCCTCAAGAGTCCCGACTTGATGACTATGAGGGCACCACTTAGGTGTGGAGAATGAGTTCTCCTATGCACAACAAAAATGTGTAGTGAATCCTTGTATGTCCAACACTTGGACAAACAAATGCACCTTAGATAGCTTGCTACTCTCAACATAAAACTCAAATGGACTTGTGCCTTTATTCAACCAAATTAGACAAAGAGATATTTCTAAGAAGATATAAATATTTTAATTTAGACAAGTTTTTTTACTAGGAAACGCAACTAACAAAGATCAACTACCTGCCCACACAAGTATGCTAAAGAACTAAACCTCACTCTCAGATTGATGACTTCCTAGATATATATCCTTTGAGAAAGATATTTGGGATAGAGAAAGTACACACAAATAGATTTCCAACAAACTAAAAATCAAGTAATTTGGATAAATTTTGGTCAGGAAACTCAACTAACCAAAATAGACCACCTGAGCATACAAGTATACTGAAAAACTAGACTTCACTCTCTAATAGATATCTCCCAAAATATAAATCCTTTGAATAAGCTATTTATGAGAAAAAAAAGTACATATAGAAGATTTCCAACAATGCAAAAATCAAGCAATTCGAATATGTTTTGGTTGGAAAAGTTAACCGGACAAAATGGACTACCTGTTTACACAGTTATGTTGAAAAACTATACTTCACTCTTTAATTGATATCTTGCACACTCTTCATGTCTGCCTTCTCCACGAGCTCTCTACAACCACACTGGCTGTGATACCATATCACGAGGAAGGAGATAAGGAAGAGATCTCACACACACTTTCACAATCAAAGAGGATCACACACACAGATTGAGTCAAGGAAGAATGATCTTCTTCTTCTACTTATATTACGTAAAAGGAATGTAAAAGAAAATGACCTAATACAACAATACATCTAGTGCAATATATGAAGAACAGCTCATAAAGAAAATCCTAATGTTCATGAATGAGTCAGCTAGCAAGAAAAAAAATGTGCCATCACTCTTGGTAGGTAAATCTAGTAAAGCTCAATGATGTATCCCTAACATATACCAACGTGACCACTAATGTCAGTAAAAAGAAAAGTGATACGTGTCATCCTTGATCATCACATGTTGAGTTTGATATGTGAACAGGTAGTATCCAAAGCAAAAACTGAGGGCATCCACATCTGCACCATATTGCATATAACCAATGATCCTCTACAAAGAAATCACTCGAATTGGCCAAACTTTGTTGTTATTACATTTCAATGTAGGTGGCTTGAGGAACCTTACCGGCCACTCCATATACGTAACTATTTTGGTTCCTTATGTTAGACAAAACTTGACTGGGCATTTCCTTCATCAAATCTAATGCTTCTTCAAAGCATCAGGCCTTGTATACATGTTCAAAAATTCTTTTTCTTAGCTTATCCATCCTCAAAACTCCTCATTGTAATGTAAGTGTTTCAAATTTGGATCCTTCTCATATCTCCTAGATTGCAGTATGCTTCATAGATGTAATGGAATTTGGTTTTACAAAAACTATCCCTAGAAAGGCATTCACGTACTTATAGAATCAATGCTAGCTTTCATATATCCACCCATCATAAGTTCCAGACAACCATACCGTGATCCTCCAGCTTATCAAATACAGAATCTGCCTCTTAGCATTCCACATTTAACATGCAAGTCCAATACATTGCTAAAAATGAAAAAAAAACCAACATGAGATCCTTCACTATCTGTTCCGAAGTCCTATGTTGGAGTAAAAACCCTGCATACATCAGAGGGTGAGCATAGGAGAATAAAAGATCATAAAGATAAGAGAAGTGGACATACGCATAAATAAACAGCTTTCCTCTTAGCTTCAAATACACGAGAAATTGATTTGATACAAGGAAAACATGGCTTACAACCGTAGTGAAGTTCAAATGAATCAGAGGTTCATGCACAAATCGTTGGAGTAATACAAATAAAATAGAGCTTTGTACGCTACTTTTACTTATTTTTACCCATGCATATATTTTTCTAGCAATATATGTATAAAAAAAATTAAACCATTTTACTTTTCATTGTAGTAAAATTTTGACAAAAATTTTGTATTATGCATGGCCATATAAGCACTGTTATGCGATTTTGTAGATATTTTCCAAAACATGTGCTTGCATGTGAACTTTTATACATCTTAGTGTTTTGAGTTGTTTGTGGCTTTCTAACAGTTTATTACGTACCAATCATAATCAGTTTTTGGGCTTTGCCGAGATTGAGAAAACCCCTTACAAGCAATTGTGAAAAAAAATCATCACTGTTCTTTCCTCAATGCTAAGACTTCTTGATGCCAAGGACATGTAAAAATTACTTTTTGGTGATCTTCCTAGATCTTATGTGTACATGAGTATGTGTGTGCATGTGTGTGTATGTGTATGTTTGTGTTTGTTATGTATCTGTGTGTATGTGTATTTATGTGCATGCATGTATGCATGTGGATATGTGTATGTGTATGTGTATGTGCATGTATGTATGCATGTGTATGTATGTGTATGTATGTGTATGTGAATATGTGTATGTATATATGTGTATGTGTATGTATGCATGTATGCATGTGGATATGTGTATGTATGTATGTATGTATGCGATTCTAGAGATGGTCAAACTTTTGGACTTCTCTTTCTTTTTGTCAGATCTTAATTTGTAACTCGTAAACATTCTTGTAAAACTTTAAAAGTTATACAGGGCATACTTTACGGTCTCTTTCAAATAATAATGTTTCATAATTTTCTCTCTGAAAGAGAGAATTCCTTAACATATTATTATGGTGGTAGTCCGAGCCTGCATAGCCTAATGGTTGATGCTTTGAATCTCAAGGAGGAAGTCTTGAGTTCAAATCCTGGCTGGACATATTCATGAGTTCCCAAAGATGAGCATCCATGAGTTTCCCAAGATGGGTGCCTCTACCTTACGAGGTTGGGTGTGTGTCTCTTTCTAATTCATTGTACTCTCAAAAAACAAAACTGTGTAATAAAATCTTAACAAAATTCAAGATATCAATAAATAATTTATTGACGTAGATAATGAAAGATGATGGATACTTGATGAATATTACTTTTCATTCTTGATTAGTTTGTTATTTACGATTTTTTATATCATTCATGCTTTTTATTGGAGGAAATGGACAAGCTTTAACTTTTACAAATGCTACATGGATTGTAGGCTAGACCTAGGTTTCCCTTGATTTGAGCCAGTCAAAACAACCAAAATGTGGGGACAAACATGGTATTTTGTGCCTTAGTGGTTTTATAGACCACGAAAGTCAAATTTTTCCATCCGAATTTGATTTGGGCCATTCGGTATAGAGGAGATCCAATGGTGGATGTTGAAAGAAAGAGAGAAAGGTGCCTTTAATTGTCCATCGTTAGATGGGGAAATCGATCTAAAGCTTGTAATTCTCCTTGTTGAGGATTGAGAATCTTTGAATCCTATCCTTTGGATCAACTAAAGATCCAACAGTTCATATCGCACCCAGCCATGCAATAGCGTCTTTTGATTTTACCCATTGGATTAAAATGCATCTCACGGGTGACGTTCATTTCAGTCCCATTTTAGGTACTCTCTCTCTTTCCTTGTCCCATGACTCATGACTGATGTGATTGCTATTTTTTCTTATTCTGCCAGAAACTCGGACCTAAATCATCGCCATCCATTATCCGAATCCAAGAGTACTCCATGCCCACGAGTTAATACTCTATCTCTTCCTTTCTCCCATCACTTACAAGTGCAAATGATGGACTGTTCTATTTTGTCTTCTTTTGCCAGACATAAAATCTTGAATCGTGTCCATTCATGAAGAGCATCTAACAGCTCTAAATAGCCATGAACCCAAGAACACTGAG
Organism: Ceratopteris richardii; assembly: GCA_020310875.1. Classification (NCBI taxonomy): domain Eukaryota; kingdom Viridiplantae; phylum Streptophyta; class Polypodiopsida; order Polypodiales; family Pteridaceae; genus Ceratopteris; species Ceratopteris richardii. The sequence goes on from CM035419.1 coordinate 137,614,097, forward strand.
AAGTCTATTTTCTCATTTTTTGTCAGACACACCCTTTTTAATCCAAACCATTCATGAAAAACATCGAAGGGCTCTGAATAGCCACAAATCCATTCAAATAGATCACTCAAATCTAGCTCTTTAGAAATAATATTTTTATATTAAAAACCACTAGTGCTTTTATTTTCTTCATGAATATTAAACATGATTAATTTTAATCCCTAAAAATTAGGGATCCTTACATGCAAGGTTCACTTTTTCTCCTAATGTATTAGCATACAAATATGAAATATGCATTCTTGATAAGATGCACTAAATGTTCATAATTATTATCTAGTTAAGATTGCAAAACATTTAATACTCATACTCTTCAACGTTTTTAAGTTTATAAGAACAAAGTGTATATTGGGATGTATCTAACTTTTGATCACTCCTATGGAATCATTGTGGTTTCTAGTTTTAAAGAAAGACCAAGTGTAATCTTTTTTTTAATATTGTAATTTCACTTGAAATTGAAAGAAATTCCAACTTTGAAACACGAGATACACGTTGAGAGGATTATGTATATAAAGAATTTGGATACTCGTTCTTCCAAAAAGATATAAATAACAAATAGAATGGTGGTGTAGAAGGGAACTAAGCATTAACATCTTCCTCCTAATTAGAATTTAAGATGTCAACCTTCTGATATCTTAATTGATATCTTGCATAACGAAGCTAATGCTTGTTGACCACCATGGACTTATTTATAGTTGTATATTCTCTTTAGGATTAATATTCATTTTTCTCATGTTCAAAGAACTTCTACAAATGTATCAAAAACAGTCTCTCTTATGAGGCATATCATTACAAGAAACCAAGTTTGCTTTTGTTAACTGGCTTGAAAACAATTCATGGTTAGTATCCTTCCCTAAATTTTAATTATCCCTTTTACCCTTTCCGTCTGAAAATCTATTAACAACCATACTGCCCTATTTCACTATGCCTTCATGCACACAAATTAAAGGAGTGTTCTATTGCATCCCAAGTAAATTGGTTGCCATTGTGGAGTGTGAAGTCAGCCGCCATTGTGGAGTGTGAAAGCGAGCAACAACCAAAGCCTTCTTGCTCTTTGCTTTATAGTAATTATTTACTCGACTCTTGAAAGATTAATGATTGAATCTTGAGTATTGGAAGAAATTCGATCGCAGACACACACAAATACACACATACACACACAAAGATGCACACACATGTGTGCACACAAAAACACACACACATAAGCACATGCATGCAAACACACATGCTTTATGTGTGTGTGGTGCATGTGTTCATAGTATGTATGTATGATGCATGTATGTATGCATATATATATATATATATATATATATATATATATATATATATATATATATATATATATATATATATATATATATATATATATATATATATATATCTATATATATATATATATATATATATGTGTGTGTGTGTGTGTGTGTATGTATGTATGTATGTATGTATGTATGTGTGTGTATGCATGTATGCATGCATGCATGCATGTGTATATGAATCTATTTATGGATGCATGCATGTATGTATGCATGTATTTATATATGTATGTATTTATACATGCTTGTATGTATGTATGTGTGTATGCATGCATGTATGTATGTATGTATGTATGTATGTATATATGTGTGTATGTATGTATGGATGGATGAATGAATTTATGTATATGTGGATATGTATTGGTGGATGTGTATATGTATGTATATATGTATGTTGCATGTATTCATGTATGTATGAGTGGATAGATGTATGTATGTGTGTATGTATGCATGCATGCATGTATGTATGTATGTATTTATTTGTGTATGTATGTATTTATGTGTGTATGTATGCATGCATGCATGTATGTATGTATGTATGTATGTATGTATGTATGTATGTGTGTATGTATGTATGTGTGTATGCATGTACATACATACATATGTATGTATGCATGTATTTATGTATGTATGTATGCATGTACGTATGTATGTAATATATAAGAAGATGGCCAATCAAATGTGTGTGTGTGTATAACTCACCTCCAGTCCTTTCTATCCTCTGTTGAGGGATTCTTGTGCAAAAAGGGATTTGAGTGTTTGTAGGAGAAAAGGGAAAGATAAGAGGAAAGATACACACTCGAAGCCTCTGTCGATTGATTATAAGAAGACAAATACAATGGTGATTGCTGATACAATCCAAAGCTTCTGTGCAAAATCCCACAGAGTGCACAATCACAAAATACAAAATACCCAAGGGTCTTGTGCTACCCGCCTTCTCTGCACCAGTCCTCCACCTTCTCCAAGCCTGCACTTGTGCACACCTTGCACCAAGCTTCCAATAAGGGGGAGGGATAGACACCTTTTGTGGGCATGCGCACAGCTTCAATGGGACCTTGGGATCTTTGGTTGTAAGCTTAACACTTCTCTGCACACTTCTTAGTCACTCTTCATGCACACCTTGCACTTCACTTCTCTGTGTCGCACACTGTGTGTCTCCTGCACTTCTCTCTCTTGCTTAGTCTAGACTATGCTCACCTTGCTTGGTCCCTCAAGAATAGTCCTTGCCTTGATTTGAGTGTCGGTTCCCGTATGCTCCTAACTGCTAGAGTATCTTGGTGCTCACTTTGATGTACCAAGATTGTCTCCAAAAGTGTGGAGCCAACGAATCCCTGTTTTGCCCTGTAGTGACTTTAGACTAAACAAAAATTTTAATTGGGGGGCCATACTTTCACTTCTGCATACGCTGCTGCTTCACGTACCTTCACATTTTGCCTTTTATAATTTCTCAAATGTGCACCTAAGAGAGGGTTAACTTGAACCTTCCAAACACTTTAAAAACTCTTTGAACCTTAGAGCAATTACAAAAATACCTTTGCAACCTGCAACCAACTTTCTGCAATTTTACCCTTTGTGGACAATTAATTGTGCACTACCTATGCACCTTGACACCTAAACTTTGAACACTTTGACTTCACCTATGTTGACCTTTAACCTTGAACATGTTGACGTTGACAAATTTGACTTTGACCTTTTCACTTTAATTGTAGTTGACTTTGACCAATATGACTTTTATGGGCTCAACAGATGCCCACCACCTAATGTGACATCCGTCTCGGAGAGCTATTGCCAAAACTCAGGGTAGATATGACACCATGATTCTTGTGCTGCAAAATCTTCAAAAGGACACTCGAGCAGCTACCAAGTCCACCATGAGCGTGAGAGAACAACCACGAGAGAAGAACCAGCAGTGCAAATATTGCAGAGAAGAGCAAGGGAGGGCAAAGGGATGGTAGGAAGGAGGGGGAAGGGAGGGTTGAGGGTGCGGAGAGGGATAGGCAGGAAGGTAAAGATGGGGCTGGGTCGAAGGTTAAAGGTAGGGTTATGGAGTTGGGGGAATGTCGAGAGCAGATAAGTGGAATAGGTTTGAAGGAAGATGAGGGAGGGTGGGGGAAGGGACCATGTGAAGAATTGGGGAAGGGAGAAGTGGAGAGAAGAGGGTAATGGCGTAGTATTGTGAAATGTTGGGGTCGGGCAAAAGTGAAAATAGACAACAACACAGAGTACGTTACAGGAATAACCAATACACATGCCAACGGAACAGAATAAACATGAAACAACCATATAAGTCACAAATAACAAAGAACCAAAATCTCATATATAAGAGCAAAAAAATACAATGAAGGTTGTGACTATGTAGTAAGTACATGAAGTGCCAATGAATGGCATATAATCCAAGAAGAGAACTAAGGGCTATCCTGGGATGGGGAGCTTCTACAAACAAAATGAGGCAAGTGGAGACAAAAGGTGTCTACAGGCAACAACACCGAGATCCTAGGGGAAAGATACTAGGGAGCGGGGTCTGGCTAGTCCGCCGTCGGAGAATGAGACCTCGCCACAGATGGAGCATCACTGTGATGCGGAGGCAAGTCTGGGGACGTGGGTGGAATGATAGATGCCTCCTCAGTCCAAGCAGCAATCCGGCTCCTATACCTACATAAGTGATCGGGCTCCCGTCGGACCAGCCCACACGCATTGGCAATTACTAATATGAGGAAGAAGGAAGTCAGAGATAGAGTTAAGTAGATATGACCTAACTAAAGCATCTTTGGCACACCATGAGTTGAGTCTTTCTTGCTCCTCTCTTGTAGGTTGATCTTTGCTTCTAAATGTGGGCATCTCCTCATCTCTTGATATGTATCTGTTAGTATATGATCAATGTCTACCCCTCATGATTGTATGCACATTTTGTAAGACCACCATTATGAGGAGAAGCCAAGCATGCATTACCCAATTGATGGGAATCCCAACTTGCATGTTGGATGAAGGTCATATTGGACCATGTAAGGTATTGTAAGGAAAGGGAGTTATCAGGTCCCCGATTGTGGGGTCCAGGGCAGCAGAGACCAGCCCTAGCTAGGGGGTCCAAGGGGGCCAGTGGGCCCCTTGGTTGGGGGGTCCCAAGGGGCTAGCGGGCCCCCTAGTGGGGGTTCGGGGGGCAGCACCCCCGGCACAACGGTAAAGGGAATATTCCATGGAATATTCCCTTTCAAAGTCAGAAATCATTTATATTTGTTAAGTTGGTTCAAACGGCCTGATCCGTGTATGGTAATTACGCGGGCAGTGGCCGCCCACGCTCTACCACCCATGTATAGCCATCCATGGAAGGCCACCCATGATCCTATATATACATGACTTTTGCACTACCGGAGACATCGAATTGAGCCAAGATAGCTCTACCTTGTATCTCCCTATCTAGAGTTGTCTAGGTCACCATTTAAGGTCTACCTTGAGAGCGCACGGGTGGACAACACCATCATCTTTGTACTTGCTATTAGTAGAAAATTGTTGAGATTCTCCTATATCTGTTATCTTCTCGGCTACTGTGCCTGTGCTATATTGCGTAACGATTGTCTTACATGATATCAGAGCCATAAGGATCGAATAGCTTAAGAAGTATCACTATTTTAGCCTAATAGTAGACTAGAATATCAGTAGATTATTCAAGTGATTACATGATGGCTTCATCGTCGAACACTGGTCTTGGTGCTTCAACTAATGTTAATGTTGCACCTATTCGAATTCGCCCACCTACATTCACTAAAGGAAGTTGGATGGAACCAACTATACACTCTGGAAGTTCAAAATTTTTGCAGTTTTGGACTCCTATGAATTGTCATTAGTGTAAGTGATTCTGTGCTTACTTTAGTTCAACATACTACTAAAGCACATGAGGCTTGGGGCATATTGGATCGTCAATATGAGACCAAGAACCACACTAGGATACAGAATTTAGAAAATCAGTTGGCAAATGAAAAGCATTCTAATTCTGAAAAGGCTAAAGATTTTATCAAACAGATAAAACATCTTCAAGATCAATTAGCTGCAGTTGGTGTTGTTATAACACCAAAAGAGCTGGCTCGAAGATGTGTACGTGTTCTTCCATCAAAGTATGATGGATTAGTAACAACCCTTAACACTCAGGTAAGACCAAGCTATGATTTTAGAAGAAGAGATGCGGTTGAAAACTCGCCAAACTACAAGTGATGCTGCATTCTTAGCAAATGCAAAAGGTAAAGGCTCTTCTAATGGATCAAAGAAGAAGCCAAAGAAGAAAAAGTTCACAGGAAGTTGCTTCTATTGTGAAAAGAAAGGCCATCCCATCAAGGATTGCATAAAGAAGCAAGCTGATGAGCAGAATGGGACTGTAAAATCATCGTGGAAGAACAAAGAGTCTGCAAACAACACAGAGCTAGAACTATGGGTAGATATTGAAGAGGTATGCTCATCTGCTCAAGCTCGTGTTGATGAACCATGGATTTTAGATAGTGGAGCTTCTCGCCATATAACCAGTAAAAAGGATTGGTATAGTTCCCTAGTGCCTCTGTGGGAATCCGTCAATGTAGTGGTGGGAAATGACTCCAAGGGTCCAACGGAAGGAACTGGAACCATCTCTTTTATCACTTCTCTAGGTGTTGAGAAAAAGTTATCCGATGTTCTTTATGTACTTAAAAGAAATTTGTTGTTAATTTCTGCAATAACAGATCGTGGACTCAAAGTTCACTTCAATAAGAGTGGTGCAAAAATCATGGATTCATCAGGTAATGTAGTAGGTAAAGGCATAAGACGTGATAACTTGTATGAGTTAAGTGCCTTGACTGCTACAGAAGATAAAGATGTAAGCAGGTTATGGCACCAACGATTTGGGCATCTCAGATTTGTAGTTTTGAAGGAGATGCAAAGAACAGGGATGATTGCTCATTTGCCTGCATTTTCAGAGTTGTAGGAACTTTGTGAAGCTTGTATGATGGGCAAGCAACAACGAAAGGCATTTCCAAGAGAAACTAGCAATCGATCTCAAGCTCCTCTAGAGTTGGTACATGCTGATCTTTGTGGTAAAATGTCTACACCTGCTTTAGGAGGATCTTTCTACTTTTTGCTATTAGTCGACGATTATAGTAGAAAGATGTGGGTTTATTTCATTTGAAGGCTAATGCTTTTGAAAAATTTAAAATGTGGCATAAGTATGTGGAAAATGAATCAAGAAGGAAACTGAAGAAATTCAGAACAGATAGAGGAGGTGAATTCTTGTCAACAAAATTCAATAATTATTGTAAGGAGCATGGTGTGAAAAGGCAACTTACCATAGCTCATACACCTCAACAAAATGGCGTTGTTGAGCGTAGGAATAGGACAGTGGTTGACATGGCTCGTTGTATGTTAAAGGCTCACGACATGCCTGATTCATTCTGGGCAAAAGCAATCAATACAACAGTCTACATCCTCAATCAAAGCTACACAAAAGCACAGAAGGGGATGACACCTCAAGAAGCATATTCTAGTAAAAATCCTTCAGTTTTGCATTTCAAATTTTTTGGTTGTTTCTGTTATGCAGATATTCCTGATTCAACAAGATCAAAGTTGGATTCAAAAAGCAAAAAGTGTGTCTTCCTAGGATATAGTGAAGAGTCTAAAGCATACATGTTGTGGGATCCTGAGGCAAGGAAGATTTTTGTCAACCGAGATGTGGTGTTTGATGAATGACCACATTTAGTAGAAGATAAAGGTAAATCTGCTATCTCATCAAATAGAGAAATATCTCACCTTGTGCCTATCAAAAGACAGGTTAAAGTTGAGGAGGAGAAAATATCTGATGGAGAAATTTCCTCAATAAAAAGCCAACCAGTTGTAGCTACATAGTGTAAGCCACTACCAAAGTGGGCACAACAACTCTTTGATGATCACAATCCACATGTAGATGTACTAGAATCATCCTCAGATGGATTATGAAGATAAAAGAGAATAGAGGAGCAAAGAAGAGCTTTAGAACACATTGTAAACATGGATCTAATGGCAGATATCATGGGCTCGATAAAGGAACCTACCACCATTGAAGAAGCCCTTGATGATCCAGGTTACAGAGCGGCAATGCAGTCTGAGTATGATAGTATACTCAAAAATGATACATGGGATCTAGTCGACTTGCCGCCAAAGAAGAAGGTAATAGGTACTAAATGGATTTGGAAAGCTGAGTATAAAGCAGATGGAACATTAGAAAAGTATAAGGCAAGATTAGTTGCACAGGGTTTTTCCCCCAGATTGAAGGATTTGATGTTCAAAAAACTTTTGCACCAATAGCACACATGACAACTACTTGGACAATACTTGCACTAGCTACACAAAAGGCCTAGCCTATTTTCCAGATGGATGTCAAATCTGCATTTTTGAATGGTCACCTCAAGGAGGAGGTATATGTATCTCAACCACCAGGTTTTGAGATGCCCAATTCAAAAAATAAAATTTGCAGGTTGAAGAAAGCTTTGTATGGACTTAACCAAGCTCCATGGGCTTGGTACCAATGGATAGATAATTTTTTTTAAAATATGGGTTTTGAAAGAAGTACTTTTGATGCTAAATTGTATGTAACAAAAAGGGATAGCAAGCTAGTTGTTGTCATTGTATATGTAGATGATTTGATCATTATAGGAGATCATCAGGAACTCATCAATCAAACTCGTTTCCAGCTTGGGAACTGAGTTTGAAATGACAGACTTAGGAACTCTTTGATGTTTCCCCAGGCATGGCTTTAGTCTCTCCATTTTTGTATGGGAATTGAAGTATGGCAAAGGAAGGATGGCATTTTCATCTCACAACAAAAATATGCCAAAGAAATTCTCAAGGCATTTGGAATGATGGACTGCAAATCAACTAGCACACCTATGTAGGTAAATCATAAACTATCTATGGATGGTAACATGTCTGATGTAGATGTTAAGAAGTATAGGAAGCTCGTTGGAAGTCTTATTTTTTTATGCAACACTAGACCACACATTTGCTATGCTATTGGAGTGTTAAGCAGGTTTTCCAACAAACCTAAGGAAAGTCATTGGAATGTTGGAATGCAAATTCTAAGGTACATTGCAGGAACCTTGGATTTTGGTATTTTTTATACCACAGGTGATACACTCCAAGGATATTGTGATTTAGATTGGGTTGGAGATTGTGATTCTAGAGAATCAATTTCTCGATATTGTTTCTCACATGGTTCATGAATATTTTCTTGGGTAAGTAGAAAGCAACCAACTCTCGCACTCTCCTCCACTAAAGTAGAGTACAAAGCAGCTTGTTTTGCTTCTTGTGAGGCAGTCTGGTTAAGGAGAATTCTTGCAGATCTAGGCTTTCCATCAAATATGGTGACTGTACTTAAGTGTGATAATCAAAGTTGTATGGCTATTGTCAAAGAACCTAGTATTTCATGCTCACACCAAGCACATAGAAGTACAGTACCATTGCATTCATGAGCTAATTGAAGATGAAATTGTGGAGCTAGAATATTGCCGAACAGAGGCAAATTGTGCTGACATATTCACTAAAGCACTTGGAAGAGAGCAGCTCAACAGGCATCTTCAACAGATGGGCATAGGACTGAAACCTACTTGATTTTTCATCGATAAACATTGAGGGGGGTGTTAGTATATGATCAATGTCTACCCCTCATGATTGTATGCACATTTTGTAAGGCCCCCATTATGAGGAGAAGCCAAGCATGCATTACCCAATTGTTGGGAATCCCAACTTGCATATTGAACGAAGGTCATATTGGACCGTGTAAGGTATTGTAAGGAAAGGGAATTACCAGGTCCCCAATTGTGGGGTCCGGGGTAGCAGGGAGCAGCCTCGGTTGGGGGTTCCAAGGGGGCCAGTGGGCCCATTGGCTGGATGATAAAAGGAATATTCTATGGAATATTCCCTTTCAAAGTCAGAAATCATTTATGATTGTTAAGTTGGTTCAACCGGCCTAAGCCATGTATGGCAATTACATGGGCGGTGGCCGCCCATGCTCTACCGCCCATGTATAGCCGCCCATGGAAGGCTACCCATGATCCTATATGTACATGACTTCTGCACTACCTGAGACATCGAATTGAGCCAGCATACCTCTACCTTGTATCTCCCTATCTAGAGTTGTCTAGATCACCATTTAAGCTCTACCTTGAGAGTGCAGGGGTGGACAATGCCATCATCTTTGTACTTGCTGTTAGTAGAAAATTGTTGAGATTCTCCTATATCTGTTATCTTCTTTGTTACTGCTCCTGTGCTATATTGCATAGCAATTGTCTTACAGTATCCATAGAGACTTCTTCCTTGTAGATAGGTCTTCATCCTCAAGGACCATGCTCGATAATTATTCCTATCCAATTTCTCAATGAAAGAAGGAAAACCATCTCCCATTTTACCTCAACTTGCTCTAATACCACTGTTGAGAGAGATGGATGGATACCTCTTGGAAGTGAGGTGGTACTACCAAAACCTGCTTTGTACGAGCCCTGATACACTTCAGAGTTATAAAGTAGGCCCTTTTAACTTAAAAATGACACCAAGAAAGTACCTATGTACTTTGGATTTCATGCTTGAAACAATTAATCCAAAATAGACTAGTTCAAGAATAGCTAGTGTTGAAAAACTTGCTATTTTAGTCCATACATATGCTGGCTTTTTTACTTAGAGCTCAAAGTACAGTAACAATTGACAAAATTCCTTTTGAGGGAATTCAATTAGCTTACATAGCTAGTGATTGCAAGTGGAATCATTTAAAATGATCACTATGCTTTGAGAAATAGCTTTAGCAAATTAGATCTTACCCCCGATGTTTTGGGGAACAACCAATAGATGACCACTAAGAGCTTCGAAGACAATTTCTCCCTAATGCCTGAACCAAATGCCTTGAAATTTTTACAGCATAAAATAGACTTCAAGTTGGTTCCAACAAGCCAAATATTATTAAAATGGTTGAGTATTCACTGGGATATGAACAGAAGAAGTTGATTATTTTGCGTAGTCATAGTAGAGAAGTAGACAGAGATGCTCAATGAGCTATATGTATTATAGAACATGATTGTACAAAGTAATTGGCATTATAACTTAGCTCAATGATGATGAACTAAGTGAGCTATGGTGTGAGCTACTCGAGCTCTACAAATGATTAAGGAATGAGCCCAGAATGAGGCACACTACACCGCAAGATTTTACAAAGACTTTTATATATGTTTCTTCTAAGTTTGAATTTTGAATTCAAACTTTGCTCCAATTAAAACGTAACTCCACCAATTTAGGACAGATTCCTTCAATTTGGAGTCGTAGCTAATATTCTTCCTAACTCCACGAGATATAAGCTTTTACAAGATTCTCCAAGGAATTAATCTTTTACAATGGTAAATGATCAAGTAATTACAAGCTATAGTTCACATGAATCATCAAGTGCTAGTTCCACACATTTTCTTCCATGCTAAGCCAAATGTGTAGGCTTGATCATTTGCACCAACAGAATTGTGGTCTCGATTGTAGGCAAGGCGACTAACATTCCCTTGGTGAGGATTTTCATCTGTGATCCCACATATTTTGAGTTTTGTTTACTTCCAGGAGGATCATTGATTCAAAGGGTCGAGTACTTGGGCCTTCTGAATCAGTTCTTTGCTTATTGCAAGGTTGGTCACCTTGTGAAGGAGTGCCCCTTGCAGACCAGGAGGTGGATGAGGAAACCCTTGGGGTAGGTGGCTCCATACACACACCTACATATATACACACATACACACACATACGCACATATACATACACATGCATACACATGCATACACACATATGCATACATACATACATACGTACACATACACACACATATACATGCACACATAGATACACATAGACTCAGATGCATACATACGCACACATGCATACATACATGCACACACGCATACACACACATGCATATGCACACATACACATACACACACATATGCATATACACACATACATACACATGCATACATGCACACACATACACTCACATACAAACATATACATACACATGCATACACACCCTTACACATACACACACATATACATACATACATACACATACATACATACACATATACACATATATACATACACACACATAGACACACACACACATACACATATACACACATGCATACATACATAGATGCATACATACACACATGCATATGCATACATACATACAACACATGCACATACACACACATACACATATGCACAGATATATATACACATACATACACACACATATATGTTGAAATCAAGTCTCAATATGAAGTATTTCGATAGTGATGCACCACAGTGCGTTCTCCTTCTCGAGAGCTCCACAAAGATATCCTCGGAGTAGAAAACTGAGCTCCTAGGGCCGCACATAGTACTCCACACAGAGGTTGCAGAATATGCAGAAAAACACACTACACAGAGAGCACGAAGACAGACTTCTTAGGTCTCACAAATTCAGTCAAACTTATAGTTTGTGGCTGACCATGCCACTATATGTTTTATTAAAGAACATATACAAAGAAGTGTCCCGTGGCCATTTGGCCTTTCACATGGACACTAATGGTAACAACCTCCCACCAAAGGTCAATATGGCCAAAGTAACTATGGGAGAAAAATAAAGAGTGATAAATAATACCTGAGTGTAAGTATACAAACTATACCTCCCACCTGATGGGCATGTTACACAATATACAAGTGACTCTGTAAGATCATGAATCAAGTGACAACAGTGTTGAAAGCTATCTTGTGGTAGAGCTTTAGTCAAAGCATCTGCAACATTATCTCGAGTGTGAACCTTCTCAATAATAATGCGCGGAGTGGCTAAGCAATCTCTAATGAAGTGATACCTTGTGTACTTGAGTCAAGAAGACTCAACGACTCGTGCCAATGAGACTGTACCTCTATTGCAACACAAGTGCATATAGTGGGAAGTTAACACACATTTAAATGTCAATCCAATCAAATGACCTAACCAAGTGTATGAGGACATGTGCACACATGATGGAACATGAAGTGGTTCAGCTGCTAAGAATGAGAAAAGACTAAACCACCTCTCAAGCTCATTGAGAAACTGAAAGTGTCTGCCGCGATACCTCTTATAGCAGTTTTCAGAAAATCAAGGATTTCTCCCAGCTCCGAACTCCGAATATAGTCAATAGGGTACTCGTTTCGAAGCTCTCAACAAGACGCATCTATTGGAAGTGGTTTCACTCTTCTGACAACTCTCTTTCAAGTTATGACCAAAATAGTGAATGGCGGGAAGCACCCACACTCACGCCACAACTCCTACAAGCTCACACACACACTACAGTAGCTCAAAAACAGTGGAGAGGGGTAGACAACAGTCTTACACACACATTCCAAGCATCACACACACATACAAGATCAAAGAGAAGATGGAAATCTGCAAGAAAGAGGCAAATTCGAAATTTTGGAGAGCTCCTTCTTCACAATGGCAAGAAAGTCTCTACAAAGAGTCACCAAGTGACTTATATACATGTGCCCTAAAACTGGTCCTTTCACACAAGAGACCGGCACTTTATTCACTAAAAGACTAATTTCTGACTAATTTACATGGGTAAGCTTCTAATCTTCTGTGGGGATGCATCTAGAGGACTCCTCTAGTGCATTTACATCAGAAAATATATTACAAGAATGGTTATAATACAAAAATAAGGTATCCAAATCGGAAAAATTTTGGGCCTGTCTTTTTCTCTGCCTTGTGCTCTCTTTGCTCTGCAACACTCTCCCCCTCTTCGTCTCTGTCGTCCCTTGACAGGCTTTATCTTCTCATTGGCTGTTTGTTTAAGTCTTTTGGGTGCACGCATCCAGTGGTTGAAGAAGCAATAAGGACCGTCAGACAATTGGTTATCTTATCCGAGGTTTGTCCTTTGCTTCTGTGTTCGGCTTGCTTTAAGAGGTCTGAATACATGCACCCAGTGGTCGGAGAAGCAATAAGGACCGTCAGAGAATTTTTTATTTTATCTGATATATGTCCTTTGCTTCTGTTTTGCCCCTTGGTATTCCGTATATCACATATCTGGGTTGCTGTATTCAGTTGGGCTGCCACACACGCCACTAGTGACCTATGTCTTGCTTGTGGTACTCTGATTTGTCCTGGTTGCACACATGTGACCCTGTTGTATTGCTTTGAGCTTGTTTACTTTCTTTTCACCGCACGCTGTCATCGGAAGGATTACTACCTGCCAATTATTGTCTTGCACTTCTTCATGTATAGTTCCTAGCCTTGGTCCGTCCTTCCCATAAAATTTCCTGGTTCTGATTGATCTTTAATTCCACTTCTCAGGACCTAGGTGATTCGCGTTGTTGCCTGATGCGTGCCCCTGCGGGGCTTTGGGCAGAGGGTGGTTCTTCTATATTATGATCTTCATTCTTTATTGAGTTGTTTTTTACTTTGATCTTCTTCTTCTTCTTTTCTTGCTTGATTCCCCTTCCACACGTCCCTCCTCCTGAACTCTGTCGTCCCCGACAGGATTTTTGTGGCGGCGTGTGTAAGTCTGTATTGCTGCTTGCTCTCTTTGGTTTAGTAGATTAGCGTGACATATCATAAATTCCTTCCATTGTGCCTTTACCCCATCCTCTGGTGCTTGCTGATGATCCGCAAAAAAGCTCGTCTCATAAGCGACCAAGCGTGCATTAAGGTTCGAAGTCATTTTTACAAAAATTTCTGAATCTATTTCGAAGAAGCCGATGAAAAATGCTTCTTCAAAAGTTTGCATATACGTTGATGGCAAAAACATAATTCGAGAATAATATGCCATAAGTGTTAAGCGGCTTGGAATAGTAGATAGATAAAAAATTAGTGCTTCGGATCCTTGCGTAATGCCGATGAAATTCAAAAAAGTATATTTTGCATGCTGGAAAACCTTGATTACTGTTAGTAGCATACTGAATATTTTATTGGTCATTTTAACTGTTAAATCCGAAACTGTAGCATATCTTGCAATCCAAAACTCCATAGTTTTTACCATATATTCCTCAGTCGGTAAGTAATTGTGTGGAGGACTAGGTAACAACGGATAGTTGAGCCACTGATTATTGATATTTCCCTGGCGCTGACCCTCCCAAAATTGCATCCAGGCTCTTCGACGGGGTACTGGGCAAAAAGATGGGTTTACCTGAAGCACATAAGGTGATGCTTCCCATTGTACCCGCAGTGTAGGGTTCTTTTCCAAAAGCTTTCTTCTCCATATAGGATCCGCCTTCTCAAACTCTTCTTGGGTATACTTGAATGTATCATGTCTGAAGTAGAGATTGTAGTCCGGATCTTTATTTGTCGTAGTCTTTATATATTGTCTCGTTTGTTCTTTCAGCAGGCCATATGGTACACAAAAAGGCTTCAAAATCTGCTCCAAGTTTTTGCTTTCTATCTTAGCTTCCTTCATTACTTGGATGATTTGATCTTCAAATTCAGTCGTAAGCTGAGACACCAGTAGTGCCCTTTCCAGTCGGCTTAATTTTTCAATTTCCCGAGTGTTATGTTCAATGTGAACCTCCTGTTCCACCCGTATCGGTGAATGATGTGAGGGGGAGAGAGAGGACGTACCTCATTCTCCACAGTAGCCTCTGCAGATTTCGGAACTACTGGTGTCCCCTCCATTGTTTTCTGCTCTAACTGCTCTTGAAGTTGTTTAATCAATGCGTCTTTCTTCTTTATTTCCTCAATAGCCTGTGCAATGGTGTCCTTGTGTTTGAGAAGTTCTTGAGCAACGATGTCTAAATGATCGGTGTCTTCTTTACATTGCAGGAGATAACGATTTTCAGCTTTCTTCCATTTAGTTTGTAGGGCAGCTGTGTCATCCATATACCTTTTTTCCCATTCGGAAATGGTGAGTTGCTCCTTTCTGAGCTGATCTTCATACTTAGCTATCTTTGTCTCCAATTCTTTGATATCTTGTTCTGGTTTTTCTTGAACCTCTATTGGCTAGTCACTGAGAAGGGCGGTCATGAGTTCTTTATTTCGATTCCTTAAGTTCTCTGCTTCCTCCATGTATACTTTGATCTGTGATTCCAGTATTTTGCTCCGGGCAGCAATTCGCACCTTCTCAATCTCGCTAGCTTTGTATTTTGTCTGTACTTCTTGTAGTTGTGCTTTTAATCTCTCGTTTTTGGTCAGTAACTCATTGCACTGCTTTTTGGCTTCTTGGGCTTCTTTCTCTTTGTTTCTTAGGTGCTCTCTTTCTAAGTTCAATTCTGCTGAAAGATTCTTACTCTTTTCTTGAAGCTCGTGCTTGTCTTGCATTGCTTGATCATAGTCTTCATCAGCCTCAAGCATCAATTGTTGTGTGTCTAGTGCGGTTCTGATCATATCTTGTACGACTGGCTTGAGCTGAGCTATGTCAACATTTAACCACGTCCTAGGTATGCTTGGAGCTTCGCTTGAATGCACATCTTTTCCCCGCTCCACGTGGATGGTTTCCTTGTGTGGTTGTCTAATTTGTAATTGTATGTTTTGGATCTTTTCCTGGTCCTCCAGATCAACAGCTTTTGTGGCACTCCCTTGAAATGTGACATCCATGGGGGAAGGTTCTACCACGACCCTTATTGGGGTGAAGGGTTCTTCGTCTTCTATTTTCTCTTCATTAGGCTCCTTTTTTGGTATCTTTATGGACATGTCGCGAGGTGGTGTGGCCTCCTTGATACGAATAGTGGAAGTCTCATTAAGTTTTATCGCATGCGTACCTTCTTGGTCTGCTTCCTGATTTGTGGTGTTCTTATTAGGATGCATCATGTGGTCATCCGTCTTTATGCCTTCTGCTTCTTCATTGTAGTTAACTTCATTCAACTCTGCCCATTGTCCATCATCCTTTGACTCACTTTGAATATCCACATTTAATAGTGAGTTGTCTGTCTCTTCTTGTGCATCCGAGTAGGAGCTTGAATTGTCCAGCCCTATTTCCCGGTACCGATGGACTTTGGTGAGCTTTCTTTTCGCTTCCATTTCTTGTCGGGTCTGTTGATAATGGTGGCCTTGCACCGGTAAATTGACTTGGCCTTCTGTATATTGGTGCGTCTCTTCCAGGGCCCTAGTTAAGTCTTCCTCGGTAATCGGCCTTTGCTCTTCAATAGTTGTTTTCGGTAGTACATGTGTCCTTTTCGTGGCTGGAGTTTCCTCTTCCACTTGCTTGAGTTCCCTTAGTCTCTTTGTGCCTCTCGTTCTGGGTTGAGAGCTAGTTTCAGCTTCTTCTACAATCTTGACTCCTCTTTTCTTTTTAGGAACTGTGGCAACTTTGGCATACTTTGCCAGGGCCATTGATGATGGCATTTCTTGCAGGTGCTCTCGAATGCCTAAAGCATGATAGATCAAGATAGTTAGAGCCACACTGCCGTTGAGGAACTTTTTATTATTCCATTTCTTTTTTGCTTCAAATAATCTTTTTTGGATGTACGGAGTCAGATTAATTTGATTTCCAATCTGCTTGATGGCATGTGAGAGTAATTGAACGATAATCTTTTGAGGGGCCGTGTACCAATGCATATTTGGGAAGCATAAATGTTGGTGGATTAGTCGGACTTCCTCCTCTATGTCTACTCGGTTGATGTCTGTAAATGTTCTGGTCTTTGCACCTCGGCTTTCTTCTTTTACCACGGTAGTCCTATCCTTTTCCCAGCCAAAGGCTTCCTTAATCAAGTCATGTGTGAATTGAATGACAACCCATTCACCTACTTTATCCATCACTCGAGCCTCTGGCACCAAGGGATCATGCAACGCTGGCTGTAAGGTATTCATGACATGTGTGCATCTTTGAAAGTCGGGCTTATAGATTGGCAGCTCAAAATATTTATGTATGCCCGCTTTCTTCATAGTGTCTACGATAGATGGGAGTTCATGTAGTACTCGAAAATCTTGGGACATGATTAGAAATTGATGATCTGTATCCATAATTTTGATCGTTGCCAGGAAGAGGTACTCCCCAGCTGGTTGATCTTCTCGAAACCAGTGTCCCTTTGCCTTTGTGATACTCTGGAGTGGGAATTCCAACACTTCCTCTTGTACTGTTGCTTCCGAATCTTCAGAAGCCATTTGCACTTGTAAGGAAAAGTGCATTAGCTTCAAAAGAAAGCATGCAGCTGTGTAGTGCATTGTAGTGAATATTGTCGTTCCATCACTCCGTCTCCCATGGTTCTATGAGTGAGATCTCTTACCACATCTTTTTTATTTCTTATCCTGAAAGAAAACAAGCATTAGTATAGCCGAAGCATTTATTTATGTACATAGTATGTCCATTCCTAAGAGAGTTGAAGCTAAGATCTAATCTCTCTTGGAGATTGTGCACCACAAATTTTATCGGGTATCTCATGTGCCGAATGCGTGGCCTTGTAATGTGGCCCTATTATGCATACTTTAGGTGCAATTGACACTTCATGAGTGCAATTGGAATCTTTGTCATCTCGATGGTCCACTCTTTGCAGTCGCTTGGGTTTCCAAATCCATTTTATTGTTATGATGTTTCGATTCTTCTCTCTGGTTTTTTGCTCTTTTTGTTGTTCGTTTGTATCTTTTGGTAGCTGAGCACTAGAATTGTTGCTTTTCCTGATTTTTGCATGAGTCTGTCTATGCTTTGTCGTTCGACTGTTATGATGTAGTGTATCCTCCCACTTGCATATCTCTTGCTTGGCGGTCTGCCTGGCCTGCTTGGGGATCCATATCTGATGTCGTGCTCTCTGAGCTTCAATCAAAGGCTTGGGAAGCCATACTTGCAAGAGTCTTTTTGGGTTGGACTTTGATGAAGCTGACTTCTTCATTTCTATTTTCTCCTTAAGAGTTGATGTTGACGTCTGCTCTTCCTTCTTCTGATCTTTACGTACCCATTGGTATTTGGCCGTTCTTTGCCGTAAGTATCTGAGTGTCGGATTCCATATTGCTTGTCCTTTGTCTGGGTGAGAAGCAACTTGGGAGTAGGCTTCCTTAGTGTCGTGCTGCTCTTCAACTAAAGGGAGTGATTTTCCTTCTTCTTTGGAGATTCGAGGGTTTGAACTTGCTACTTCTTCTAGCTTGGTTTCTGAAATGGTTGGACTAGGATCATGTTTGAGTAGCCCTTCCGTGCATTTCCTTGAACTCTCGATGGTGGTGGATCGGGATAAGGGTTTATCTCCTAAAAGACTACAAATTTCTTTGTGCCCTATCTTGGCTGAAATATATCCTTGAGCTAGGTTGATACTGACTTCATTCTCAATGATCCAATCTTGTCATAGGATCAAATCCTCTATTAAATCTTCATCTCTGCACACTAATACTCTTTGTTCCATGGAAGAATTTCCTAGGTGGAGAGACACTATTGATGTTCCAATGCATTCTAGGGTTTGACCTCCAATTCCTCTCAATTGGGCTTTGGTGGGACTCATGATCATTTGTAGATCTTTTATGACCATATTACCTATGCAACTAAGTCCTTCTCCCGAGTCTATCAATGCATCTATCAATGTGTATTCTATCTTGCCGATCCCTAGGTTCAGGTAAGGTTGTGACATGTACGACTTCGTCGTGTCAGAGTCACGAACTTGGTATTTGGCCATAGGGATAGGCTCTTCTCCTTGGAGATAACGTTCATCTCGTTGTCTGATCCACTCTTTTCGTTTCTTAATGCGTTCTAGGGCTTCTTGTTGGGCCTCCTCTCTAATCCGT
Organism: Ceratopteris richardii; assembly: GCA_020310875.1. NCBI lineage: Eukaryota > Viridiplantae > Streptophyta > Polypodiopsida > Polypodiales > Pteridaceae > Ceratopteris > Ceratopteris richardii. The sequence continues at coordinate 137,633,114 of CM035419.1, forward strand.
TCTTCCTCTTTCTTCCTATTTTGAGCACCTACTAAATGCGCTAGCATTGGATCCGTCAATGGCTCCATAAACCGTTTGACTCTGCATCCACTTATGTAGTTAGGAAGAATATCTCCATCTAGAGTGGCTAGGTTAACCGCTCCACTAGTAGAGATTCTATTGATGATCAGAGGTCCATAGCCGCATTTTTGTAACTTCTTGGCATGTTGTTTTAAAGTTTACACCAAGACTAAGTCTCCCTCTTTAAGTCCTTTGTCTTTTATATGTGCATCATAATATGCTTTTTGTCTTCTCTTAGCTGCGTAGATTCCTACCACTGCTTGTAACCTAGTTTCATGTAACTTCTCGATTTGGTTGAGTTGTTGGGATAACTCATGTCCGTTCCATTCATACTGTTGGGCTACTCTCAAGGTTGGGATTAAAAAATCAATCGGCAAAATAGCGTTCTGCCCATACACTAAATTGAATGGGGTAGTTCCAATGGCAGTCTTGTATGCTACTCGAAAGGCCCAAATTCCATGATGCAATTGTTTGTCCCAATCCGACCTCCCATTATTGACAATCTTTGTCAATACAGTACATAACACCTTGTTGGAACTTTCCGCTTGACCATTGGCTTGGGGATGGTATGGGGCTGATTTTTTGTGAATCATTAAAAACTCATTCATTAGGGATTCTATTACTTTGTTAAGGAAGTGCGTTCCTCGGTCACTCACAATCTCAATTGATAATCCGAAACGAGTGAATATATTCTCAAAAAGGAATTTAGCAGTGGTTTGAGCATCGTTTTTTCTCGTAGCTTTTGCTTCTACCCATTTGGTTAAATAATCTGTGGCTACTATGATGTACTCAGCATGTGATCCTTTGGCTGGTGGGTTGATGGGTCCTATGAAGTCAATACCCCATTTGGAAAATGCTCTTGCACACACCGTAGGTCTTAAGGGCATGTCATCTCTCCGAATTGGATATTTAGCCCTTTGGCATGTTTCACAGCTTCGTACATAAGTCTCCGCATCCATATGTAGAGTTGGCCACCACAAGCCGGCGAAGAGGATCATTTTGACAGTTCTCTCAGCTGAAAAATGACCTCCCGTGGCACCTGCGTGTGCCATCTCTAATATGGGTAGATACTCTCCTTCATGCACACATAATCGTAATTGGTTATCCTTTCCTCTCTTAAACAATTGTTTTCCCATAAGAACGTAACCTTGCTCATTTCTTCTAGGGATCGTCTTCTAGTTAAACTTATTCCTTCCTCATGTTCTCTGTTCTTGAGAAATTTAACTAATGTTTTACTCCAATTGGGTGCTATGGTTGAAAATGGTATGGACATATGATCCTCCGGGATTGTCTCCTGGCATTCTGCACAATTACTCACGTAGTCATGGACATCCTTGGGCATGTCAGGCCAGTACACTCCTAATCTTTTTAACTCCCGAATGGTTCCATAAGTTCCTTGGTGTGTTCTCCATTTGTTCACATGTGCTTGCTCAATTAGTTTTTTTTGTTCATCCTCCTCGACACATCTTAGCAACACTCCATTGGGTTCCTTATAGTACACACTTCCAGCAATAATGTGCAAATTTCTTGATTGAAGAATTTCCTTTTTGCTATTCTTATTGATTGAGTCTTGTGGGCCATGGGTGAGTATAGGAATTAATTTCTCTGCCCACTTTGGACATACTTCCAGATTGAACAAGTAAGTATCTGGAAGATCATCGGGTACTCCACTTGGCGGTTCTCCGTGGGTTAACCTAGAAAGGTGGTCTGCTCTTACATGCGTGTTTCCCTTTTTTACTACCATTTTGAAGTCGAACTCCATTAATAGTAAGAACCATCTTACTAATCTTCCCGTATTACAAGGTTTATTGACTAAGTACAGTAGGGCCTGATGGTCTATGAAGAACTTAAATTTATTGGCTAACAGATAGTGTCTGAATTTCTTAACTGCATAGACCATTCCTAATCCTTCTCGCTCGGTTGTTGTATAATTCCTTTCAGCTTGATTCAGTTGTCTACTGGCATAGGCAATTGGATGATCTAGCTTTCCCTCATCAGCCGGTTGGGCTAAGATACATCCGATTGCATAATTAGAAGCATCAACATGAATATGAAAAGGCTTGCTCCAATTGGGCGTTTTCAAAATTGGGGCTATGCTAAGTCTCTTTTTTAACTCATTGAATGCTTTCTCGCACTCCTCAGTTCAAGTGAATTGAGTTAAGCGACCATATAGGGGTTTGGCTATTATGGCATACATGTGAATGAACCGACGGTAATATCCACAATGTCCCATAAAGGCTTGTACCTCTTTCGCATTCTTTGGTCTAGGAAGCTCTAAAATGACCTTGATCTTGTCCTCATCCGTGGATATTCCATTTCTTGAGACTATGTGTCCTAAGATCTTCGCTTGTCTCACCATGAAGACACACTTTTCTAGGTTTAGGCAGACTCGATACTGACGGCATTTATTAAATATTTTTCTTAATTCGGGAATGTGATCTCGTCTTTGATTCGAGTATGTACATAGATCATCTACATACACTTCCATGCTTTTTTTCAGGAATTCCTTGAAAACATGACACATCAATTGTTGGAATGTAAGCAGGTGCGTTAGTGAGTCCAAAAGGCATCACTCTGAAAGCATAGACTCCCCATTTGGTTGCAAATGCAGTCTTATGTTGATCCTCAGTAGCAATGGCTACTTGGTTGTATCCGGAGAATCCATCTAAGAAGCTATAGACTTCCTTTCCTGCTACCCTTTCCAATAGATGGTCTGTGATGGGTAATGGATAGCTATCGCGTATGGTGGCTGCATTGACCTTTTTCAAGTTAATGCACACCCTCAATTTTCCATTTTTCTTAGGCACCACTACTAAAGGTGATACCCACTCGGTGTGTTCTATCTCATATATGAATCCTGCAACTAGTAGCTTGTCAATTTCTTCCTTAATTTTCGCTGCATACACCTCATTATACGTATAAGGGCATTGTTTAGATGGTTTTGCATCTGCAGTCATTGGTATTCGATGAGAACAAATATTGGGATCTACACCCTTAAGATCCTTATATGTCCATGCGAACACATCTCGATATTCTTGGATCAGCTATATGAGTTCTTCTTCCTTCTCCTCTGATACATCTTTGCCTATGTAGGTGCATCGCTCTTCTCCGTCTTCCACTGTTACTATAATTTTTTTTTGTTTGTTCTTTGTTGTCGTATGCTTCTCCATCTCTAGCCTCTCGTTTAGGCATCTAAACGGCTACATTTACCTCTTCTACTTCATATCTTTTAAAATGTTCAGGAACTTCAAACGAATCTTGATCAGGTCCTATTTTACTCGTGTCTTCTGCTTGCTTTGGTATCATGGGAGTAGCTTCGATTGCTAAGATCTTGGTAGGTTCCTGTTTCTCTCTGTTTCGAATGGTGTCCAGGTAGCTTTCTTCGGAATCGAATTCTGGCTCCATTTCTATACTCTCATATTCCTCTTTCCATTCTTTTTCCACGATTTCCCCTTCATCTACCTCTTGAAGGACAACCATATAAAGATTTACACCATAACCTTCCTCATCTATGCACTCGTTCATTGTCAAAACTTCCTCATTCACACACACATCTAAGGTCGCTAGAATTTCCATCCATCCATGCGGTTCAAAGGTCTCATCTGGAAAGATTTGAGGCATGTACCCTGGGTCCTTCACTGGTCGGTAGTTAGGATGTCCTACCGGCCACATTTGCCTTTTACTCTCCTCCTTCTTGGCCTCTTTGCACATCCATAACTGAGCATCCTCGTGCATCCAAGATTGATCGCTCGATCCAGCACTATGCATGGATAGGTCGTCTTCCTCCTTGTGTATGGGATTCCATTGTAGTGGAGGGACACCTCAATAATCAAATGTATGAAAGTTTATCTTGGTTGTATTTCCTTGATGTTGTAGGTACAATGAATCTCTTCCCTAGTCTTGCACTACCCGCATTTGTCTCATAAAGGGTCGCCCCAATATCATTTCGTAGTTGTTAGCTTTTTCAAACTTACAAATGGCTAGTGTGTGTTTGAATTCTACTCCACAGGTGGTTAATTTGATTCTCTCCAATATTCCTAAGGGTTTCTCCACATGTCCGTCTGCTAATTGGAGCTTCATGTGTGTGGGTCGTAAGGCAGGCTTCCCCCATTTCTCCCAAATTTCCTTGGTAGTGATTCCTACCCCGGCTCCCGTGTCTAGTATTGCCTTGGTCATGTACCCATTGTAAGTGACAGGCAGACAGGTATTGCCTTCGTCACCTTCACTAAACTCTCCCACTTTATCCACTGGGATTTGTCTTGTAGATGTGTTCTCTCTTTCCTTTCCTTTCTTTTCTTGCCCTAATTCTTATTGGCTAGCTAATTGTCTCCATAATTGTGGCTTAAGTTGAAGTAATTCTTCCATGGTCAACTTGCATTGTACTTTCTTTTTCTTGAGTTCCGTTAGATTGTGTGAACTTTTTTCTGAGTTTCCTTTTCCTTTTCCATGTACTGTGGGTGCTCGTATTATTATAGACTCCTTTTCGTATTCTCCCATGTAATTTGGTAAGGTGGAAATGCTCAGGGTTTCCTCCCTCCTCCTATCGAGTCTTGATACTTCCTCATATACTTCCTCCAGGTTGGTATTTGGTTGATAAACTTTACATCTATTTCCTCGAAAGGAGGTTTCGATACTCCATTTTTCTTCCATTGTTCTTCTCGAAGTCTATTCCATAATTCCTTCGGCCATTTTGCCTCTAAGTCCGGTATTATTGACACAGGTTCATCTTGAGTTTCCATTCGCTCATCTATGTTTTCCTTCCCTTTGAGTTCTTTACCTTTGGATTGGACACATTCTTTGTATTGATCATTTGTTACCCTTGTCTTTGGCAGAGCGGGGATAGTCTTTTCTAGGGTTGCTTGTGCTACCTCTATAAGTTTCCTACATATCGCTAGTTTTTCCTTTTCCAGCTCCCCTTGTGGGTAAAGTCTTTCATGTTGCTCTATATTTGGCCCAGTCTTAATTCTAGCTTGGTAAGCTTTCAGCCACATGTCTAAGTCGTCTGGCTTTGAGTCAGCTAGAATTGATCCTGGTTTCTCTTTCCCTTGATTAAGTGGTGGCATTGGAATCTCCTCCCGAATCCTTTGTTCTTTATGTTCCCTTTTGTTTCGGGTTTGTTTCTTACTTTTTTGACTCTCATCTTTCGCCCATTTATATTTGAGTTTTTCTCTTCTTTCCTTCCATTTTTGTACCTTGGTGTTCTGGGTACTCTGGCCTGGATCCTCAGAATCTTCCACTACCTGAACTTTAGGGCTTACGGCTTTATCGCTCTCTTGTTCCTGTTCTGGTTGTTTCCCTTTTTGTTGCCTTATCTGAGCTCTAGTAATGGCTTTCAATGGCACATTATATTCCTTATCACTTCCAGATCCTTCTATTACTTCAATTACATTGATAGGTGCAGTGTCCAGGACTTTGGTTGGATTCTTAGGGCAGTCCCTGAAAAGATGTTCCTTTCCGCAATCGTTGCAATACCCTTCCCAAGTCCTAGGTGGTGGTGGATTGTAAGGTCGAGGGCACTCTCTAATAAAATGGTCTCCTCCGCACCTATAACAAGGTCCTATTGGTACAGGTGGTCTAATGGTTGGCCTCATGGGTGGTTGTGCTTTAGGAGCGGTATACATTAGAGTTGTGACCTCAGTGCCATAGTTTGGGTCATAGTTTCCATATCCATAATAAGCCGGATCATAGGTTGGTTCGTAATCTAACATATTGGCTTCATATGGGTCGTAATCTCCTGGTGGCAGCTCATATCCAAGGTTCGCTGATTCCTCATTGATTGTAGATGATGCTGGCACTCTGGCTCTCTCTCCAAATTCTCTTCGGGTTGGGCATATTTCACCGGTACTACCTGTTGAGGTTGAGACAATTGTGGCCCTAGCACTGGTTGTGGTGGTGGATATGGTGCCTGTTCATATGGTCTTGATACTCCTGCTGGTGTTGGATAGGGATTGTATCTGGGCATCTCCCTGCCTTGCTCTCTAGGTGGATATCCATATGGTCGATACTGTGGTGGTTGGAATGGTCGTGCCTGTCTATTGAATGGACAATTCTCAGTGATGTGGTTAGTGTACTTTTGTTCTATGTGGTAGTACAAAGCATTTCGTGGTTGCTGTTGTCTGTTGTACGGGTATGTTTGATGTGCACCGGTCCCTCCTCGCACACACATGTGTGTAGGGTGATCTCCTCCACATAGACTACACGTAGCATAGGCACTCTTTGGGCTGGGTGTTGGTAAGTTCTTTGTCCTTGGACTCCTAGTTTCTTTGCTAATAATTCCGCCAATTCCTCCATATTACTAGAGTTGGAAGTAATGGTACTTCGTGAGTCTTCTGATTTAGTGGGGTTGGGCATGCTCTTGAGGTCCTCAGCTAGGTTATCTTCCGGGTCAATGCATTCCTGAAGACATTCACTTAGGGTTTGTAACCTCTTCACGTAAACTAAGGTTCTTAGGGTTCCATTCGTGATTCCATCCAAAAATAATGAAATCATTTTTTGTTGAGTGGGTCTCTCTGCAACCGGGCATCTATCCACATACTGATTGAATCTTCGGGCTGTTGTTTTCACTGTTTCATTAGGGTTCTATTTAAAACCATGGATTAAAGACGCGGAATTGTGTTTGATCCCTCTCTTTGTGAATTCCCCAATGAATTCTTGAAAGAATTGCTCCATGTTTCCAAGATTAGGGTCTAATGGCTGGAACCAAGTTAGAGCCGTTCCTGTGAGGGTGAGTCCAAAAGACTCATACTGCACAAAGAAGTCGTCTACTTGTTCTGCCCTTAGAACTTGTTTAAATTCAGCAATGTGATTGTAGGGTTCTCCCAATCCATCATAATGATTTCTTACACACTTGGCCACCTAGATAGGTCTCAGTCTTCTCATTGGTTCAGGCGGTCTCGACATTACAGGGAAGACAGGGACTGCTGGTCTAACTGGGGGCATTCCTGGCTGCCCTCTTACTGGTGGTCGTGGTCTTATGGGTGGTCAGTACTGATTACCTACCCCTGCGTGGGCCTGATTGTGTGTTTGCACTCCTGGAGTTGCAAATTGCACATGAGTACGGTTTGGCACACTTCGTTGGCTGGTTTGTCCTGACGTGGTGTGTTCTGTCTCTTGCTGATTTACAAAAGGGTTCTGCGAGGTAGTTGCTTGATCTCTCTGAGGGAATACAGGCACACCCATTTATCTCAGCCGAGCCCTATCTAAGGCACTCACTGGCCAATATCTCCTCTGATTTTTGTCCAAGTATGAGTCTAGTTTCATCTTTTGGATCCTTCAGCTCATAAAATGTCATGGGGCTTTCTTCTCTCCCTGGAGCCGGTAAGTCTGTTTGAAGCAATAAGTCTGACCCATGGATCATATAGACTTCCAATAAGTAGTCGTTTTGAGGTATCAAGTCTCCTCTCAAGACTTGAGTTACTTGGGATCTCCCTCTAGGGCTAGTCACTAGCTCTTCAGGGTTTGTTCTTCCGGAGTTTTCTGGTTCCACCAATTCTCCCTTTCATTGATCATCTCAGGAAATTGAGTCACGATGTAGATGTGACCAATTTTATCCACGTATGCTCCTCCCTCGTACTTGACAGCAGGTCGGGGCACGATCGTGGCATTCATGGAAGTTACCATCCTAGCCACAGATCTATTTAAGCCATCTAGGTAGATGGGGATCTCCTGGGCATTGGTAGACACATACTGCAAGGAAGTATGGTAATCTCCCTCCACAGTAGTCATGAAATTTCTATCTGGTGTTGGACCCTGCATGTCTTCCAAAGCCATGGGTATTTCTTCCTCGGAATCACTAGAGGTATCTGAATAGGCAGAGTGGTGACTAACCTGGGTTGCACTTCCCACAGAAGATATGACACTTCTTCGGCTACTTAGCACTCTCCCTGACCTCAAGTTCATTCACCCTCTTAAGACTCTCTAAGTCTCCGAGACTCTCCTTGAGTGGCTCTTCCAATGCCTCAAGTTACCTGACAAAATACTTCAACCACTCTGGCCGATACCACTTCCAGGCGATATTGCAGTGGGCGATACTGAGCTGGCCACGATACAATACTTGGAATCTACACGATACGATACTTGTTGTAGCAGGCGATACGATACTGAACTATTGCCACAATACGATACCAACAATCCTTGTGATACGATACTTGAGCACCGAGACGATACGATACTGAATTTGGTCACGATACAATACCACCTCTTTTACACGATACGATACTGGAAACCCTGCGATACGATACATGATTGCTCAAGCGATACGATACTAGAACATACACCGATACGATATCAACTTGGTATCGCGATACGACTCCCGACAATGAGACGATACGATACCAAGACAAGTGGCGATACGATACCACCAACTTGTACGATATGATACTAGTTATGGTATCGCGATACTACACTAGGAAGTGGGCGATATGATACTTCTGGGATTAACGATATGATACCACGATCAGGGACGATACGATACCAAGGTCCTCGCGATACGATACCTGAGAGCCAAGGCGATATGATACTGAAGATGGTATCGCGATACAAATCAGGCAAGTGGACGATACGATACCACAGTAGGTAACGATACAATACTACTGGGTAAAGTGAGATCGCGATACCAACTTGGCGACACGATACCAGATTGGTATCGCGATACCAAGACTGGTACCCAATGATACGATACCTTGGCGAGTATTGCGATACAAGGGAATTTTGGTATTGCAATACCAAAACTCAACCGATCGCGATACTCAAGCCAAAATGTCTCACAAGTCAAAAAATTTAGCACCCCCTTGCTCTTCTCACACACCTCTTCACTCCTAACCCACTGTCCCTCTCACTGAAGCTCCAAAATCAATTGTCTTCTTCCCCGCGACCGCGCATGCATTTAATCACGTGTTTGTGCACTTTTAGTGTGTTTTTGTTCAAAATACTTTGTGGAATCTTACCTTAGTACTGTCTAGCTTGCACCTTGAGCTCAAGTTCTAGTTTTAAAGGCCTGAATAGCACGATACTTCCCACGCGATACCGATCGCTGCTCGCAGGCGATACCAGAACACTATGAAGTGTGAAATGAGTCAAATTTTTTGGTTTTTATACTTTTTGTGACAAAAACTGAACACTACTAATTTTGGGCAAATTTTTTGGCCTTTTTTAGTGGTCTTGGCCTACTCCTACTTCACCTCTCTTCACTTCTCCTCTCCTTCTCACCTAACCCTAACTCCTCCTTCTCTCCCTTCCTACTAACCCTAAACCTAAAAACTCATTACACACACCTAGGGGATGTGAAGTAACAAGTGCTGAAGTGATTGACTACTTGCCACGGAAGAGTTCACTTCTACAAGTACGATTCCACCACACTCGATCTATAACCATGACGAAGGCACCTTGGGTGAGTGCTCCCCGGCAACGGTGCCAAAAACATGTGTACTTGAGTCAAGAAGACTCAAGGACTTGTGCCAATGAGACTGTACCTCTATTGCAATACAAGTGCATATAGTGGGAAGTTAAGACACATTTAAATGTCAATCCGATCAAATGACCTAACCAAGTGTATGAGGACATGTGCACACATCATGGAACATGAAGTGGTTCAGCTGCTAAGAATGAGAAAAGACTAATCCACCTCTCAAGCTCACTGAGAAACTGAAAGTGTCTGTCGTGATACCTCTTACAGCAATTTTCAGACAATCAAGGATTTCTCCCAGCTCCAAACTCCAAATATAGTCAATAGGTACTCGTTGCAAAGCTCTCGACAAGACGCATCTATTGGAAGTGGTTTCACTTGATTCTGACAACTTTGCTTCAAGTTATGACCAAAATAGTGAATGGCGGGAAGCACCCACACTCACGCCACAACTCCTACAAGCTCACACACACACACTACAGTAGCTCAAAAACAGTGGGGAGGGGTAGACAACAGTCTTACACACACATTCCAAGCATCACACACACATACAAGATCAAAGAGAAGATGGAAATCTGCAAGAAAGAGGCAAATTCGAAATTTTGGAGAGCTCCTTCTTCACAATGGCAAAAAAGTCTCTACAAAGAGTCACCAAGTGACTTATATACATGTGCCTTAGAACTGGTCCTTTCACACAAGAGACCGGCACTTTATTCACTAAAAGACTAATTTCTGACTAATTTACATGGGTAAGCTTCTAATCTTCTGTGGGGATGCATCTAGAGGACTCCTCTAGTGCATTTACATCGGAAAATATATTACAAGAATGGTTATAATACAAAAATAAGGTGTCCAAATCAGAAAAATTTTGGGGCCCGTCTTTTTCTCTGCCTTGTGCTCTCTTTGCTCTGCAATATACCTTACCTCAACATGCTTGGTCTTTGCATGATAGACCGGATTCTTAGCCAAAGCAGTGGCACTCTGTCTGTCACTTAGCAAACGAGGTACATGTTGAGGTAAACCCATATCACAAGCAAGACGAGAAAGCCACAATGCTTCCTTACAGGCCTCACTTGCTGCAACATACTCTGCTTCTGTGGTGGAAACAACTGTATATTCTTGAAGATGAGATCTTCAAAAGATAGCACCTCCAACAACAATGAAAAATGTACCATGATATAGACTTACGATTGTCTACACAACTAGCATAGTCATAATATATGTAACCAATAATGGATGTTTTCCCTCTACCTAAGCATAGACACTTTTCCTTAAAGCCCCTCAGATATCTCAAAATCATCTTGACCGCTTCCCAATGTTTCTTGCCAGGATTATACATATATTTGCTCACAACTCCCACTGCAAATGCAATGTCCGGTGTCGTAGCTACCAATAGTAGAATGATAGGGAATTTTTGTTTTGAATTCCTTTTCCTTATCTCATTTGGGGCAATCATCCTTGCTCAATTTAACATATGTGGGTAAAGGTGTACTCAATGCCTTTCCACCCAACATATTGAACTTATGAAGTACTTTGGATATGTACTCACTTTGAGACAAGTATATGCATCTTTTACTCCTATCACGAGTAATGTGCATGCCAAGAATATGTTTGGCATCCCCCAAATCCTTCATATTAAATGTCTGACTCAACTTCCTTTTGAGAATTGACAAGTCATAAGAGGACGTCCCAGCAATCAACATATCATCGACATAAAGTATCAAGCATATCAAGCTTCCGTCTGAGCATCTCTTTGTGTAGAGATAATGATCCTCATTTCTTCAATAGCCTTGGCACTTCATAAAAGCATCAAACTTTTGGTACCATTGTCCAGGGGACTATTTAAATCCATACAAGCTCTTCTTGAGCTTACAAACTGGACTTTCCTTGCCAAGAACTACATAACCCTCTGGTTGTTCCATATAGATCTCATATGTAAGATCTCCATGCAAGAAATTAGTTTTCACATCCATTTTGACTAGCTCTAAGTCCTCCATTGCGACAAATCCAAGCAACATGCACAGGGTAGTCATCTTGTCCACTGGAGAGAAGATTTTCTCGAAATCAACACCATGTTGTTGCTTAAAACCCTTTGCAACAAGTGGTGCTTTATACCATTTTCATTGTTTCCATTTCGGTTTCGCTTTCATAGATATCTATCTTCTCTTCCCTTTTGGCCCTCCCCTCTTGTGAGCAAGCTCCCATAGTATTGCAGACTATAATATTTGCCTCTGTCTTTTGAGCACTTGCTGGCAGAGCACGTTATTGCCCTTCATCCATGGCTTCTACAAATCCCCAACAGGTTTCATCCATGGCCACCGAGGTATACTAGGAGCTTCCCCCTTTGGATTTGGATTTAGCCACCATCCCTACTGAGGTAGGCCTTGCCCTTCCTGTAACCCTGACCCACACCACCTGTGTGGCCCCCACCCCCACCTTCCCTTTTGCCCCCATCCACCCCACACATATGGCCCCCCACCTTCTGTCATCGCAGCCACCATCCCTTTCGTTCCTCATGCCACGTTCCTACACCCTCATCCTCTTTCAGCCCCTCACCACATCTAGGGAAGCCACCCCTTCGCGGCATCCGTTCCCTGTTTATCCGTCTTTGGATCCTCTCTGTATAACCAGGGCGCTCTCCCGTCGGCCCTCCACCTTCCCACTGCAACTCTGATACACTCCGCTGGTTCCAGTGGTCATCCCGTGTGCAGCTTGGATAGCCATTCCACTTCTCCCGTTCCACGCCCACCATCGTCATCTATTGTTGATCATCGAGATTCGTCTTCGTCCCTATCCATCCACCTCCACTTAGCCTTGCCACCTATATCACTTATTGACATACTCCCAAAGGGTTGCCTTCATCAGGTTGGACTTTGGCATCTAGCCTCCCTCTTATTATCCAAGGTAGAGGGTGTTGATATTCATGCAGCACTTCTCACATTCCCACGCTTTCCATCCGGTTCACTGACACCTGCAGCCATCGATGTGGCATCGGTTCCAACATCTCTTCATATCATGCCCCACCTTTCCTCTACTCTAGGTTGTCTCAGGAGGAGACCATCGCCTATTGTATCCAGCTATATGGCATGGATGCCATGCCTACCATGTACCAGCTAGCCATCCTACATTCCTTCATTTTCTACTTCTTATTTTGTAGCCCATCCTTTGATATTCCGTTACATGATATACATATTGTAGACCCCCTTTTTTGCTTTCTGCATGGTCGCCCTTATCCATATAGCTCCCTTATGTTTCAGTCCTTTCTCCTTCGTTGTCATAGATTCCATGATGCCCTCCACGGTGGGACGTGTTCATTCTCCGTGTATTCTGCCCCAGTCTTGGCATGGCTCTTTCATCTTCCTAGTACGTAGTCCATTGCACCCAGCCCTGGCATTGCCCCATCCCACCCCTCACACTCTATAGCCCATTCCCCTCGTCCACATCCCCCACCAGCCATCATATTTCCCACATCCCCTAGTTCCTTTCCTCATGAGTCCTCTCCCATCGCTGCCTCCACTCCACCACCTGCACGGCGAGTACGTGTATGTTTGATGGATTCTTTTATGATTAGTAGCTTACAGTCTCCTTCCCCTATACCTCCTCTGCCCCTATAATCACCCCGCCGACTGATGCCGCTCTGTCTCTTACATCTCCAACCATCTCCATTGAGTCTGCCTCCACCTCCCTTCTCGCCGCACCACTCCTGCTTCTCCCACTTACCCCCAGCCTACCCCCCACTAGCCTCACCCCCTTCCATCCCTGATAGCCTCACTGACAATGCCCCCTCCCTAGGTCTTCTTCGCAATGCGAGCTTCGTCGGGAGCGATGGAGCAGATGTTGCACGCCTATCCCTTGACTCAGTCTCTATGACAACCACACTCCACCAGCAATGTGCATTGATGATCGAGTGCATTCGTGCTTCAATGGTCGCACAGTGGCAGACGTCTCAGGCTGCATTGTGGGCCCTTCAGCAGGAGAGAGACATGTTCCGGGAGTAGGGTAATGTTGCGACTCAAGCTCTTTTGGAGATATGACAGTGCGCGTCATTGGGTATCTGTGATAAGACTTAGGATACTCTATCTTCATACATTTCTTCCAATACAAGAGCTAGGAAAAATCAATTGTTGATGGAGTTTACTACTCAAAAGAAGCAACCTAAGCAGAATGTTTCAGAGTATGTGACCAAGGTGAAGGATATGGCTGATCACTTGGCAAGCATAGGAGAGGAGATTGAAGAGGATCAAATAGTGAGACAAATAATCAATGGCATCAAGGCAGACGATAAGCGGGAATCCTTCACAACTGCAATGGATCTTTATATGGATATGCAAATCCCTGATCTTACCATCTCAAATCAGAGGTAAGTTAGACCCTAAGGTAGAGAAATGCATCTTCATAGGTATGATATAAATCAAAAGAGGTACAGGCTTTATAATCCATCCAACAAAGGATTTATGGTCAATAGAGATGTGTTTGATGAGAATGACTCTTGGTTTGAAGGTGAATACAGGAAGGTCAAATTGCCATATGACTTGGAAGAAGAATTTCCAAGCCTCACCAAGGAGGAGCTGAGCACAATTGAAGACATCAAATCAGAAGATGAGGACACCATCAACTTGGAAGAATTTAGAGCATGGAAATCAAAAGGCAAGGTCAAGGTGAAGAGGTTGGAAGACATACCTGAGTCATCCAACCAAGCCTTAAGGAGATCACAAAGAGAGAGTAAGAAGCCAATTAGATATGGGTATGATACTTCATTAGTCACTAAGCATTCTATTTATCTTGCTAAGGATTCATCACTTGAAGAACCTTCTTCATATGAAGAAGCAAGTACCAAAGCAGAATGGAAGGAGGCCATGGATGAAGAAATAGAAGCACTCCAAGAAAATGACACTAAGAAAGCATCAATGAAGGTAATCGGTTCTAGGTTGATTTACAAAATCAAAACGAGCTCAGATGGATCCATAAACAGGTACAAATCTAGGCTTATGGCTAAGGGTTTTGCCCAAACCCATGGAATAGACTATGAAGAAACATTTTCACCAGTGGCTAAGATGCCAACCATCAGAGTATTGGTACGTGTAGTTGCATCTAGAAATTGGAATACGTATCAACTAGATGTGAAAAATGATTTTCTCAATGGGTGGATTTTAGAGGAGGTTTACATGGCTCAACCTCCTACCTATGAAGATCCAAGCAAGGTAAATCATGTATGCAAATTAAAAAAGGCTCTTTATGGTTTGAAGTAGGCACCTAGGGCATGGAACCATAGGCTAACAACCTATCTTCAAGACCAAGGATTCATGATGAGCAAGGCAAAGTCTTCTCTGTTTATCAAGAGGAGTAATTAAGAAATAATATAGTTTTGTGTATATGTGGATGACATCATTCTTACATGTAGTGATGCCAATGTCATCAAAAAAATCAAAATCCAGATGATGCAAGAGTTTAAGATCAGTGACCTAGGGTTTCTGAAATATTTTCTTAGACTTGGGTTGGTATACACTAACTCTAGAATCTACATCACTCAAAGGAAATATGTGCAGGACATGTTGAAGAAGTTCACTTGGAGGATGCAACAGTAGCTAGCACCCCTATGAAGGTAAATGATAAAATTGAGTGCTCATGAAGGTGATTTTCTTGAAGACATTGGAGGTTATCAAAGCATAGTTGGGAGTCTAAAGTATGCAACATTAACAAGGATTGACATATGTTATGGAGTAAGTGTTCTGAGCCAATTCATGCATAAACCTAGAGCACCTCACTTGGAAGCTACTAAAAGAGTTTTGAAGTACCTCAAAGGTACTCAAAATCAAGGTCTTTAATTCCCATACACATCAGATTTGGACATAAAGTTGTACTCAAATGCAGATTGGGCAGGATGTAAGGATGATAGAAGAAGTACTTTTGTCTATTTATCTTTTGTAGCTGATAAACCCATCTCAAGGTCTTCTAAGAAGCAACCAAATGTTGCTATATCTTCAACAGAGGCTGAATATAGGGGATTAGCAAATGCTACAGAAGAAGTTATTTGGATTAGGTTGCTCTACTCAGATTTGGGACTTCACACTCATTCACCAATGATCTTTGGTGATAACACTAGTTCTTTGCATCTTGCAGCCAACCCCATTTATAATGCAAGAATTAAGCATATAGAAGTGCACTATACTATATTAGAGAGAAACTCTTGAGCAAAGAGATTCAACTAGCATATGCATCTACAAATATGCAGTGTGCTAATTTGTTAACCAAAGCACTTGATGGTACTAAGCTTTGCAGGTTTAAAACCATGATTGGATTGCAGCGTATTCAAGAAGATTGATGAAGCAATACAAGCCAAGATGTTTGGAATTGAGGGGGAGTTGTTGGTGCAAATGATCAAGCCTACACATTTGTCTTAGCATGGAAGACAATGTGTGGAACTAGCACTTGATGATTCATGTGAACTAAAGCTTGTAATTACTTGATCATTTACCATTCTAAAAGATTAATTCCTTGGAGAATCTCATAAAAGCTTATATCTCATGGAGTTAGGAAGAATATTAGCTATGACTCTAAATTGAAGGAATCTCTCCTAAATTAGTGGAGTTACTTTTTAATTGGAGCTAAGATTGAATTCAAAATTCAAACTTAGAAGAAACATATATAAAAGACTTTGTAAAGTTGCATGGCACTGTTGAGTGTGTGTGGCTCAGACGCCTTATGGCTGATTTGGGTGTTGGTCAGTCTTTTGCCACCACCATCTTCAGTGACAGTCAGAGCGCATTGGCAGTTGCAAGAAACCTTGTGTTCCATGCTCGCACTAAGCACATTGAGGTGCATTATCATTATGTCAGGGAGAGGTTCTCCACTGGGGAGATCAGCTTGGCATATGTGCCCATGCAAGAGAACATTGCAGACCTTTTCACAAAGGCTCTGCCTAGGAAGAAGTTTGAAGCTTTCTGCAAAGCTTTGGGCTTACTTCCTTTTGTGGATTGATTCCACATAGCTTGGCACTTTCTTATACATGAGTGCCAGCTCCTTGTTCACCGCATCACTCCTAGGGGGTATTTGTTGATATATTTAGGTAGTGATGTGTGTGAACACACTAGGACTGCTGGGGCACTTTTTTCCCTCTTTAGGAGGTTTTTTTCCCCCCGCTTGTATATACACCTATTGCCCTAATGGGCTACTTATCTTTGTACATTCTCTAGTAATACATTCAGTATTGTGTGTTGTGCTCCAAGCTTCTTCTTCTTCCTTGTGTTGTTTGCGTGCTTCTACAAACGTCTAACTCCAACAAAATCATCTTCGAAGTGCTTATTGGTCATCTACTGGTTGTTCCCTAAAACGTTGGGGGTAAGATCTAATTTGCTAAAGCTATTTCTCATAGCATAGCTGATCATTTTAAATGATTCCACTTGCAATCATTAGCTATCTAAGCTAATTGAATTCCCTCAAAAGGAATTTTGTCAATTGTTATTGTACTTTGAGGTCTGAGTAAAAAAGCCAGTAGGGGTATGGACTAAAATAGCAAGTTTTTCAACACTAGCTATTCTTGAACTAGTTTGTTTTGGATTAATTATTTCAAGCATCAACTGCAAAGTACATGGGTACTTTCTTGGTGTCATTTGCAAGTTAAAAGGGCCTACTTTATAACTCTGAAGTGTATCACGGCTAGTACAAAGTAGGTTTTAGCAGTACCACCTCACTTCCTTGAGGTATCCATCCATCTCTCTCAACAAATCCTAGGGACCTCAAGGAAGGTGTCAAGAGACCTACCAATCTATGGGGGCAATGGGAGATACGTCAAAGGCTGGGGAAACAAGCCATCATAGGAAATCCCTATGCTTTGTCGAGAAGAAAAGCTGAGAAAGAGGTAGTAGAAGGATCAAATCCATGGGGTAGAAGTAGGCATGGCATGCCCAAACCACAATAGTCAATAGTGCAATCATCCGAGTGACTGCCTCCAAGGACTCAAGCTCCATCTAGTAGAAGCTGCAACCTAGGGGCTAGATACTAAGCATGACAACCTCAAGAACCAAGCTGCTTAGAAGAAGGTCCCTGAATTTACAATGACTGGGATGAAATTTGATGATTTTGTTGATCACTGATGAAGCTAGAAGCCATTCAACTTTAGATGTGAAGTTTGCTCTATCCTCATTGGTAAAGGAGAGTTAAATGGGTGATAGAATGGAGTTGGACAAGGGAGCTTCACAAAAGTCCCTTTGAGGGGTTCCATGTCCATCCACGTTTGATGCACACAAGGAAAAGGGGAATGAGGAGGTCAAAGAAAACGTAAAATGTTGAGAGTAGAGTGAAGCCAAGACAAATAATTCCAGTCCAATTTTAGCAATGCCACAAGATTGAGGGGGAGGGGGGCTAGGCAACCCAAAAGGGGAGGAGGGAGGGGCAAGAGGGAGGCGACATGCTTAGGCTAAGGGAGAGGAAAAAAAGGAGGCAGGGGCAAAAGGCAAAGGGGGGGAGGAGAGGGGAGGGGATTGAAGGGGGGTAGGGGCATGAGGAGGGTAGATGTTGGGAGGGAAGGAGCAAGGTAGTAGGGGTGCAAGGTGGGGCAATGAGGGGGGGCAAGGATGGAAGGGTAGAGTAGCAAAGGGGAGTGAGGGGTGGGAGGAGGGGGGGAGGGGAGTGCTAGGCAGCGAGGAGGGAAAGTGTTGGGTAGATCATGTAGGCGCAAGGGGGAGGGAGAGCATAGTGCATGCTAGCATCGTACATCTTTTCACATGCACCTCTTTTTGAGTAATCACCTTTGCTTCAATGATGATCTAGACAACACTAGGTGGCAAAATACCTTCTTGGGCTCCAACCATAGGTCATTAGACTAGCCTCTTGGGTTCCCATAACAGGTCCGTAAATAGGCCATGAACTACCCTCTTGGGCTCCAACAACAGTTCCTTAAATAGGCCATGAAATACCCCCTTGGGCTCCAAGAACAGGTCCTTAAATAGGCCATGAGCAACACTCATGGACTCCAACAATAGGTCCTTAAATAGGCCATGAGCAGAGAAGACCTTCTGTAGGAAACCAAGCATGGGAGGTTTTATGTGGGCATCCACCACCCTATGAATGGGACCATCACCCATACATAGCCTCCATGCCTCCATGCAAGGTCTCTTGACCTAAGGAAAAGCCTGTTTTATGAACCAAAATCACAAATCAAAAAAGACAACAAAAAGATCCCTATTGAGATAGGTCCACATTTGAGCTCATATTAAGAATTTGAGGTCATCCAAAACGTGAAGCAGGGCCCACAAGTTAAATCATCCAAAGCTTTAACTTGTGTTGCATACAAAACTAGATAATATTCCACTTGATCATATACCAAGTCTACCTAAGCCATTTATTTACCATCAATGGTCCAAAGTGACTATCTTCTAGTGTTTAAGCTAGGGTTCCCACCAAAGGGGTAATGTGCAATTGGCTTCTCCTCATAATGGGGGTCTTACATGTGTGCAACAAGATACAATCATGGGAGGTAGACATTGTTCATATACTAGCACCCCCTCAATGTTTACTTCATGTTGAGTTATGTAAGTCTAGGACCAATGCCCTTCTATTGGAGGTTTCGAGTGAGTTGACCCTTCCCAAGTACTTTGGTGAACATATCTATGTTGGAGTTTGAGGTCTATACAAGCACTCGAACAACACAAGGAAGAAGAAGAAGCTTGTAGCACAACACACAATATTGAATGTATTACCAAGTGAACGTACAAAGATAAGTAACTCATTAGGGCTATAGGCATATATACAAGCCAAGGGAAAAAACCTTCAAAAGAGGGAAAAAAGTGGCCCAAGGTCCCAAGTGTGTTCACACACATGACTACCAAAACATATCAACAAATCTTCCCTAGGAGTGATGCGGTGAACAAGGAGCTGGCACTCATGTATATGGAAGTTCCAAGCTATGTGGAAAGAGATCAATCCATAAAAGGAAGTAAGCACAAAGCTTTGTGGAAATCTTAAAACTTCTCCCTAGGCAGAGCCTTTGTGAAAAGGTCTACAACGTTCTCCTATGTGGGCCCATATGCCAAATTGATCTCTCCAACAGAGTACTTCTCCCTCGCATAATGATAGTGCACCTCAATTTTCTGAGTGTGAGCATGGAACATAGGATTCCTCACAATTGCCAATGCACTCTGACTATCAGTAAAGATGGTGTTGGTAGAAGATTGATCAACACCCAAATTTATGAGAAAAAAAGCTGAGAAAGAGGTAGTAGAAGGATCAAATCCATGGGGTAGAAGTAGGCATGGCATGCCCAAACCACAATAGTCAATAGTGTAATCATCCGACAAGCATGGGAGGTTTAATTTGGGCATCCACCACCCTATGAATGGGACCATCACCCATACATAGCCTCCATGCCTCCATGCAAGGTCTGTTGACCTAAGGAAAAGCCTGTTTTATGAACCAAAATCACAAATCAAAAAAGACAACAAAAAGATCCCTATTGAGATAAGTCCACATTTGAGCTCATATTAAGAATTTGAGGTCATCCAAAACGTGAAGCAGGGCCCACAAGTTAAATCATACAAAGCTTTAACTTGTGTTGCATACAAAAGTAGATAATATTCCACTTGATCATATACCAAGTCTACCTAAGCCATTTATTTACCATCAATGGTCCAAAGTGACTATCTTCTAGTGTTTAAGCTAGGGTTCCCACCAAAAAAAGGGGTAATGCGCAATTGGCTTCTCCTCATAATGGGGGTCTTACATGTGTGCAACAAGATACAATCATGGGAGGTAGACATTGTTCATAAACTAGCACCCCGTCAATGTTTACTTCATGTTGAGTTATGTAAGTCTAGGACCAATGCCCTTCTATTGGAGGTGTCGAGTGAGTTGACCCTTCCCAAGTACTTTGGTGAACATATCTATGTTGGAGTTTGAGGTCTATACAAGCACTCAAACAACACAAGGAAGAAGAAGAAGCTTGTAGCACAACACACAATATTGAATGTATTACCAAGTGAACGTACAAAGATAAGTAACTCAGTAGGGCTATAGGCATATATACAAGCCAGGGGAAAAAAACCTTCAAAAGAGGGAAAAAAGTGGCCCAAGGTCCTAAGTGTGTTCACACACATGACTACCAAAATATATCAACAAATCTTCCCTAGGAGTGATGCAGTGAACAAGGAGCTGGCACTCATGTATATGGAAGTTCCAAGCTATGTGGAAAGAGATCAATCCATAAAACGAAGTAAGCACAAAGCTTTGTGGAAAGCTTAAAACTTCTCCCTAGGAAGAGCCTTTGTGAAAAGGTCTACAATGTTCTCCTATGTGGGCCCATATGCCAAATTGATCTCTCCAACAGAGTACTTCTCCCTCACATAATGATAGTGCACCTCAATTTTCTTAGTGTGAGCATGGAACATAGGATTCCTCACAATTGCCAATGCACTCTGACTATCAGTAAAGATGGTGTTGGTAGAAGATTGATCAACACCCAAATCAGCCAAAATTTTATGAGCCTGTAAACATCTTAGGAAATACTTTGAAAATACCCTCTTCCTTATTCCCCTTTTCATCACACTTAGAAAATATTTCTAAGCCCAAAACCTCCTAAAAAGAGTGCAAAAGTTTATTATGCCACAATCTATTATGAGTCTGGAAATTTTGATGCATAAATTTGCTTACAATGTTCAACCCCAAAATGATTTAAACATTACATTAATCAGACACCAAAAGCTCAAGTTATGGATTTTGAAATTTTTGAGCTTAGGTAGTCCACTCAATTTTGCAAGGAGGTAGTGACGGCACTAGAAGACAAATTTGGACCAAGTTTTATAACGAGAAAAAGGTCTCCTCCACATGTCCGCATTTGTACATGTCTTGATGTGCTTGCAAAAAATGGAAATGCATCCTCGTCTTTTACTCTCCTTCTTCCCTCTCCTCCTCTTCCTCCTCACTTTCTCAATTAATCCATTGCATTGTCATGTGTTTGCATAATTGTCATATGAAGTAATCAGACACCAAAAGCTCAAGTTATGGATTTGGACATTTATGAGCTTAGGTAGTCCACTCAATTTTTCAAGGAGGTAGTGATGGCACTAGAAGAAAAAGTTGGACCAAGTTTTATAACGAAAAAAAGGTCTCCTCCACATGTCCTCATTTGTACATGTCTTCATGTGCTTGCAAAAAATGGAAATGCATCCTCCTCTTTTACTCTCCTTCTTCCCTCTCCTCCTCTTCCTCCTCACTTTCTCAATTAATCCATTGCATTGTCATGTGTTTGCATAATTGTATGTAAAAAAGTAAAATTATTCAAAACTGTATAAAATATAGTCGAAATTGATAATTTGGCTTATCATTTTTGGGGTTTTTAGGCCTACATGATGCACATAAATGGATGGTTTGTCCAAATTCTTTATGCTTTGTGAAATGCAAAATTTATTTACCAATAAGTTATGGTATATACGTCAATGGTACTCAATTGAAGCGGAAGGTAAGATTGGAGAGCATACCCAACATCTCAGCTCCCATAAGATGGGTTGGCCTCAAGCACGCAAGGTCTAACTCACGATAGAAACCCAAATAGTTGAAGGAGAAATCTATAAAGTTAGCCAGACACATGAAGTATTCCCTTTTGAAGATATAGATGTATGCTTATGCACACTCGTAGACTCATCTACCTTGAAGTGCACATGAAGAGAGAGTGAAAGGAATGCAAAAAACGACCTGTGGAGATGATCAAGTGACTGAGCAATAGCTAGAGAGTGCATGGGGTTAGCAAGGCCTATTGAGGTGAAAGTTCGGAGTGGTGCTTGGTAATCCAACTCTTTAGTACATGAGAAAAAGTTGATGTTGCAATATAGGAAGTTATTCTACTCCTCATTTCCATTGATGATCCTTATTCTCTATTGGTTTCCATGTTCCTTTTATATTTTTTTCCACTCTATTACATGATATATGCACATGTAGCATGCTGTTTCTGTTGATATATTTAGGTAGTGATGTGTGTGAACACACTAGGACCGCCGGGGCACTTTTTTCCCTCTTTAGGAGGTTTTCTTCCCCCGGCTTGTATATACGCCTATTGCCCTAATGGGCTAGTTATCTTTGTACATTCTCTAGTAATACATTCAGTATTGTGTGTTTGTGCTACAAGCTTCTTCTTCTTCCTTGTGCTGTTTGCGTGCTCTTGCAGACGTCTAACTCCAACAATTGGTATCAGAGCAGGTCGTCGCTTCATCTAGGGTGCCGTCGACACTCCTCCGTTTGCAGTCTCAGAATCGCACGAATTTTGGTGAGCATACTCAGCATGTTTCCGAGATCAAAACGGCTTCGCTTTGTGGTGCCAAAATCGCGATCTGAGCTCGTTTCGGCCTCCGAACGCACTATCACAGTGCTTGTGCAGGCTATTTCATCTTTTTGTGCCAAAGGTATATACCAGTTTCTGTTCGCCAGTTTAAGCGTCTCGAAGTCTGCTACAGGTCTAGCAAAACTCGTCTGGGCAGTTCTGTTCAACTTTTTGAGATACAGTCAATTTTTTGCATCAAGGTATTTTAGTCACCGGCCATGGCTGAAAGCAGTGATGTATTCCGTATGTTGGTTGTTGAGAATAAGTTGGATGGTACCAACTACCCATTATGGGCTTATATGATGCGGCATGTTTTGGTTGCAAAAGGATTGTGGAACATTGTGCAGGGTGTTGAAAGATGTCCTGTTACACCTCTAACGACAGGTACTACAAATACAGGTGTTGGAGCTGATGAAGATGGTGTCGAAGATGATATTCCGCAGATTCCTGTTCATGCTGCTGTTTCTATTGCACCTACTGCAGAGCAAATTCGTTGGGATGGCAGAGATGCCCAGGCACATGCATTGATAGCTTTGTCTGTCAAGCGTTCCATTATTCCTCATATTCGCTCTTGCAGAATAGCTAGGGATGCTTGGGATACACTTACCACACTGTACCAAGCTAGGAATGAGGCTCGTGTTGCTTACCTCCGAAAACAGTTGGAGAGTGAGCACATGAATGAAGGTGATTCTATGGACAGTTTCCTAACGAAGATCGAAGATTTGAAGGAACAGTTGATTTCTGTTGATGAGGTTATACCAGATAGCTCACTTGTGCAGACCGTTCTGAATGGTCTTCCCGATTCATATCAGAGTTTTGCTTCTACTCTTCGGTTGATGATGAAAGGCAATCCGAATGCCTTATCATTTGAGGAGTTAGCCTCTCTTCTGTTGCAGGAAGATCAGTCCAGGCAGAACAAGTCCATTATGCGTGTTGCAGATCAAGCCTTCCTGGCTAGTCAGAAGGGCAAAGGAAAATGGAGCTCTTCTACAAGTAAGCTAAAATGTGCAAATGCTGCACATTCGAAGAACCAAGATAAAGATGAGAAGAAATCAGAAAAGTAGAAATTGTTTTGCAAGTACTGTAAAGGGAATGATCATATCATAAAGAACTGTCCAAAACTGGCTGCAAAAGAGGCAAAGAAAAAGGAGGCTGGAATGGTTGTTGCAGAAGCCTCTACACCAAAAACAGAGTCGGCTAATCTTGTGCACGAAGAAGAATGGGCGTTTACTACTGTTTGCAGTTTTGACCCATCTTCTCATGAGCAGTGCATGTCTGCAGTGGACTCAGATGTTTGGTACTTTGACAGTGGGGCGACCAAACATATTACCTCGCAGCGCAGTTTCTTCTCTTCACTCGAGCCTGCCCCTACAGGGAATACTGTCACATGCGCCAACAACTCCTCTTATCCTATTATGGGAGTTGGTAAGATCATTCTGACCACTGCTGATGGTAGTTCTTTCACCTTGTCAGATGTGTTATTTGTGCCAGGGATCAAGAAGAATCTGTTATCAGTTTCTGCATTAGCCAAGATTGGCTTGGTTGTGAAATTCATTGATGACAGGTGTACAGTTCATGATCTATCAAATGGCGATGTGATTATTGCTTCTGGCATTTTATGTCGTGGGCTGTATAAGCTCATAGACTATGAAAGATCTGTGAATGATTCGGCATGTGCAGTTCATGATTCTCAGGCTATGTTAGATGCAAAGCTTTGGCATGCACGCTTTGGTCATCTGAATTTCGCTAGTTTGCTACGCCTGCAGAAATCTGATATGGTGTCTTCTTTGCCCAAGCTTGAGGCACCTGGAAAACATGTATGTGAAGGCTGTATTTTGGGCAAAATGAAGCGTTCCTCCTTTCCAAAAGATGGTTAAGTTCGGGCTACGCAAAAATTGCAGCTTGTACATAGTGATGTCTGTGGTCCTATGCAAACACCCTCTTTTGGGAATTACCTTTACTTCGTGACTTTCATTGATGATTTTTCCAGGCATGCATGGGTATATCCACTCAAAGCAAAGTCCGAAGTGTTCATGTGCTTTAAACAATTTTTGGTTTTGGCTGAAAATCTGTCAGCATGTAAAATGGGCACCCTTCGTTCTGATCAAGGGGGGGAATATATGTCTTCTGATTTTAATGCATTTCTGGCTGAACGTGGGATAAAACACCAGTGTACTGTGTCGTATACACCTCAACAGAATGGAGTTGCTGAACGAAAGAACAGGTCACTCATGGAGATGGCGAGGTGCATGGTCAAGAGTCAGGCTTTACCACATAGTTTTTGGCTTGAGGCTGTCATGTGTGCAGCATATGTACTGAACAGGTGTCCCACTAAAGCGCTGGAGTCTATCACTCCATATGAGGCTTGGCATGACCGCAAGCCATCTATTGCTCATCTGCGTGTTTTTTGTTGTTTGGCATATGCATTAGTGCCTGAACAACATCGTAGAAAATTGGATGATAAGGTAGTAAAATGTATTTTTGTTGGGTACAGTTCTGAAAGTAAAGGCTATAGTCTGTATCATCCACAGACTAAACGCATTCTGGTTAGCCCTGATGTTGTCTTTGTGGAAGATGCTATTCAGCCATTGCTTTCATGTACTAAGGAGACATCTGTTAGCTCCAAAGACATGTATGATACGTTGATGCCTCTTTTTACAGGTGGACAGTCTAGTGTTGGTCCTAATGAGGCAACTTCTCAACCTTTGCAGGTTTCATATGATGATGCAGATTTACATGATGCACTTGTTGATGAGAGAGTTGATATTGAGCAGGCAAAAACTATGCCAAAATGGCTGGTGCAGACTTTGCGTGACAGCAAATTAGATGCACCTTTGTCATATCGTACTCGTTCAGGCTCTCATAGTGCCTCCTTTGCATCATATTGCTATGTTATGGCTGTGTCTAGTCTCTGTGATGAGAATGAGCCTGTTTCTTTTGATGAAGCACAAAATTCAAAAAATTGGATGGCTGCCATGGAATCTGAATATGATGCTATAATGAAGAATCGTACATGGTCTTTATGTGACTTGCCTCCTGGCAAGAAGGCCATTGGCACTAAGTGGGTATACAAGCTGAAGCGTAAACCTGATGGTACAGTTGACAGGTATAAGGCTAGGCTTGTTGCAAAGGGTTATGCGCAGGAAAGAGGCATTGATTTTTATGAGACCTTTGCACCTACATGCCGTATGACTACTGCTCGGAGCATTTGTGCACTTGCAGCCCATCATGGTTGGAATGTACATCAGTTGGACATTAAAACAACATTTCTGAATTGTGACTTGCATGAAGAAGTGTATGTTTTTCAGCCCCGTGGCTTTGTGTAGAAAGGGCATGAAAACCAGGTGTGCAGGTTAAAGAAGGCATTATATGGTTTAAAGCAAGCACCACGTGCTTGGTATGAGAAGATACATGCCTATCTGGTTGCACATGGTTTTGTGAACATTCCAACTGAAAGCACCTTACATGTTAAGCGTGCTAATGATGTGCTTCTGATCATTGTTGTCTATGTTGATGACATGCTGCTCACTGGTCCTATTGAGAAGCATATTGCTGATTTCAAGGCTGATTTGCATGCCTCATTTGAGATGTCTGATTTGGGGCATTTGCATCACTATTTGGGCATTCAGTTTATGCAAGTTGATGGTGGAATGGCTTTGTGTCAAACGAAATATATTGACACATTATTGCAGCGTTTTGGCCTTGAAGATTGTAAGCCTATTGCAACTCCTATGGAGACAGGTTTA
Organism: Ceratopteris richardii; assembly: GCA_020310875.1. Classification (NCBI taxonomy): domain Eukaryota; kingdom Viridiplantae; phylum Streptophyta; class Polypodiopsida; order Polypodiales; family Pteridaceae; genus Ceratopteris; species Ceratopteris richardii. The sequence goes on from CM035419.1 coordinate 137,659,629, forward strand.
CGATTGAGTCTTCATGATGCTAGAGATGCATTTGATGTTGTTCTCTATCAGCAGGCTGTTGGATGTTTGATTTACTTATGCATTACTCGGCAAGATATTCAGTTTGATGTCTCACAGATGAGCAGGTTTATGCATTGCCCAGGAGTCACGCATTGGAAGGCAGTTAAGCGCATCTTTCGCTACTTGAGTGGTACTCGACTACTTGGGTTTTTTTATCCTAAGGGGGGATCACTACCGCCAGATTTGCATGCTTTTTCTGACTCAGATTGGGCTGGTTGCTATGACACTCATGTGTCCACCAGTGGTTTTTGCTTCATGCTTGGTAGCTCATGTATATCTTGGTTGAGCAAGAAGCAGCCTACTGTAGCCACTTCCAGTTGTGAGGCTGAGTATAGGGCAGCTTTCACAGCGACTGTTGAGTGTGTGTGGCTCAGACGCCTTATGACTGATTTGGGTGTTGGCCAGTCTTCTGCCACTACCATCTTCATTGACAGTCAGAGCGCATTGGCAGTTGCGAGGAACCCTGTGTTCCATGCTCGCACTAAGCACATTGAGGTGCATTATCACTATGTCAGGGAGAGGTTCTCTGCTGGGGAGATCAGCTTGGCATATGTGCCCACGCAGGAGAACATTGCAGACCTTTTCACGAAGGCTCTGCCTAGGGAGAAGTTTGAAGCTTTCTGCAAAGCTTTGGGCTTACTTCCTTTTGTGGAGTGATTTCCACATAGCATGGCACTTCCTTATACATGAGTGCCAGCTCCTTGTTCACCGCATCACTCCCAGGGGGCATTTGTTGATATATTTAGGTAGTGATGTGTGTGAACACACTAGGACCGCCGGGGCACTTTTTTCCCTCTTTAGGAGGTTTTTTTCCCCCGACTTGTATATACGTCTATTTCCCTAATGGGCTATTAACACCTATTCAAGAAATTTGGGAATTATTCAAGTCCCATTTATATTACTTACTATGTTAACTTCTTAACTTTAAGCACAAGCTTGATAATCCATTTATAATATAATTATGCTTAGTGTTCAAGTGTTAATTTATATAATCGAATCAAGAGATAAAAACATGTTCTAGTGTGGGAATGAGTCAAAAAGTAAAACATTGGGACACAAAAAATTGTCTCAAAATCTTGTGTAATTCCCATTTTTCTTGAATAGTCCTTTATTTATCTTTGTACATTCTCTAGTAATACATTCAGTATTGTGTGTTTGTGCTACAAGCTTCTTCTTCTTCCTTGTGCTGTTCGCGTGCTCTTGCAGACGTCTAACTCCAACAGTTTCTAGATCGTCTTTGCACTTCTTGAAACACATATAGGTTTAGGATACTTACAAATTAAGTATACAGTGCAATTTTATGGTTGGTTACCATAAGTTTATAGCTACCATAAGTTTATAGCTACCATAAGTTTATAGCTACCATAAGTTTACGGTTATATTTTCTTTATGAGATGAATTTGGGGATCTACTTGAAGTCAAAATAGCATAGAATCTTTTGATATGTTAGCTATATGATAGTTGTGAGTTCTAGTTTCACACCTTTACGTATATAAAACAAAAGATTTCAATCCACAAGAAGTAGAGACTTTTGACTTGTGGACTAATGGCAAATCAAATTTTTATTCACATGCCATAGAAGAAAAATTCAAAAATGAGAGAGAGAAGACATGTAAGAACTTCAAAGTTAGAAGTTGAGACATGGACTTCAGATCCACTATCTTTATAAAGAATCATGTTTAGATATTAAAATGGTTTAACATAGGTGGATCTATCTCTTTCTCCAACAAAGAATGAAGAATAGAAAAAGATGTAGTAGGTTATGGCATGAACGATTTGGACATCTTCGATTTGTAGTTTTGAAGGAGATGCAAAGAACTGGGATATTGGTCGCTCATTTGCCTACATTTTTAGAGTTTCATGAACATTGTGAAGCTTGCATGATGGGCAAGCAACAATCAAAGGAATTTCTATGAGAAATTAGTAATTCAGCTCATGCTCCTCTAGAGTTGGTACATGCTGATCTCTACAATAAAATTTCTAGACCTCCTTTAGGAGGATCTTTCTACTTTCTGTTGTTAGTCAACAATTATAGTAGAAAGAAAGAAGATCATCATTTACAATTGGAGAGTGAGCATATGAATAAAGGAGATTCTATGGAATTTTTTTGACAAAGATCAAAGATTTGAAGGAACAATTGATTTTTGTTGATGAAGTCTTGCTAGACAGTTCACTTGTGTAGACTCTTTTGAATGGTTTTCTGGATTCATATCTGAGTTTTAATTCTACTCTTCAGTTGATGGTGAAAGACAATCCAAATGCCTTAACATTTGAGGAGTTAGTCTCTATTTTCTTGTAGGAAGATTAGTCAAGGTAGAATTGGTCCATTATGCATATAACAGATCAAGCTTTCTTAGCTATTAAGAAGGGCAAAGGTAAAGGGAGCTCATCTACTAGTAAGGAAAAATTTGCTAATTAATCAGAGTCAAAAAAGGAAGACGAAGATGAGAAGAAATAAAAAAAAGAGAAATTGTTTTGCAAATACAGTAAAGGAAATGATCATGTCATAAAGAGTTGTCCAAAACTGGTTGCAAAAGAGGCTAAGAAAAAAGAGGTTGGAATGGTTGTTGTAGAGGCCTCTACACCCAAAATAGAGTATGTTAATCTTGTGCAAAATGAAGAATAGGCATTTACTACTATTTGCAATTATGACACATCTTCTCATGAACAATGTATATCTTCAATAGACTCAGATGTTTGGTACTTTGACAGTGGGGCAACCAAACATATTGCCTCGTAGTGCAGTTTCTTCACCTCATTTGAGCCTGCTCCTACAGGGAATACTATATCATGTGCTAACAACTCCTCTTATCATGTAATGGGAGTTGGTAAGATCATTATGAAAATTGGATGATAAAGTAGTGAAATCTATTTTTGTTGGGTGCACTTTTGAAACCAAATGCTATCATCTGTATCATCCACAAACTAAATGCATTTTGGTTAGCCGTGATGTTGTTTTTGTGGAAGATGCAATTCATCCATTACTTTCATGTACCAGGGAGACATCAATTAGGTCTAGAGATGTGTGTGACACTTGGTTGCCTCTTTTTACAGGTGGACAGTCACGTGCTGGTCCAAATGAGGCAATTTCTCAACCTTTATAGGTTCCACATGATGATGATGCATATCATTCCATTTTTTATGCACATTTGCATGATGCACTTGTTGATGATAGGGCTGATATAGAGGAGGCAAAAACTATGCCTAAATGGTTGGTGCAGACTTTGTGAGATAGCAAATATTAGATGCACCTTTCACATATCATACTCGTTTAGGATCTCATAGTGCTATGTAATGGCTACCTCTAGTCTTTGTGATGACATTGAGCCTCTTTCTTTTGATGAAGCACAAAATAAAAAAAAAGTGGATGGCTACTATGCAATTAGAATATGATGCTATTAGGAAGAATGGTACCTGCTCTTTATGTGATTTGCCTCCTTGCAAGAAGGCCGTTGGTACTAAGTGGGTATACAAGTTGAAGCATAATCATAATGGAATAGTTGACATGTATAAGATTAGGCTTGTTGCAAAAGGTTATCCTCAAGAAAGAGGCATCGATTTTGATGAGACATTTGCTCCCACATGCCGAATGACTATTGTTCGTAGCATTTGTGCACTTGCAGCTCATCATGGTTGAAATGTATATCAATTGGACATTAAAATAACATTTGTTAGTGGTGACTTACATGAAGAAGTGTATGTGTTTCAACCCCTAGTTTTGTGCAAAAAGGGCATGAAAACAAAGCGTGTAGATTGAAGAAGGCATTATATGGTTCCAAGCAAGCACTGTATGCTTTGGTATGAAAAGATACATGCCTAACTAATTGCACATGGTTATGAGAACATACCAACTCAGAGAACCTTATATGTTAAGCATGGAGATGATGTACTTCTGATCATTGTTGTGTATGTGGAGAAATTCTCCTCATTATTCCTAATGAGAAGCATATTGTTGATTTTAAGATTGATTTGCATGTCTCTTTTGAGATATTAGATTTAGAGCATTTGCATCATTAGTTCATGCAAGTTGATGGAGGAATAGCTTTGTGTCAATCAAAATATATTGAAACATTATTGCAGCATGGCCTTGATGACTACATACCTATTGCCACTCCTATGGAGATAGGTTTACAATTGAGTCTTCATGATGCTGACGATGCATTTGATCAGACACAATAATCCCCCACTTCAAAACTACGTGCATTGTCTTGGTGCATTGAAGGAAGATAGGAATCTTCGCGAAACACAAATTCTTTCACACCACTTGAATTTAGAGCTACATGGTTACAAATTCCACTACACAGTAAAACACATCACATCAAAGAAGAACTTTAGGCACATCATATCTTTAAAGCTACTACTATTACATACCTTCATACCACTTCAACATACCACATCAAAGAATAACTTAAAGAAAACACAATCAAGGAAGAAATCCACACTACACAAATTTAGTGCTACCAACAATTCAAATTTTCATGGACTCTAGAGCCTTTAAAGACTTCAGACAGATTACATTGTCATATTGTTCTCATTTACAACCACTCTAACATCTTCAAACCATCAGAAGCTGCATCGTTTCCCACTTTCAAAAAGAGGGAAACAATAGGATTTTTTTTGCATCAACATCTTTAAACTTTACAAACAAAACTCCTCTATCAAGATTTAGAAAGAGGAAAACATCTTCAACTCTAGAGAGATTTCTCTCGCCATCTTTGCATAGCTTTACCACAAGCATCAGTGCAAAAGGGTTTTTCATTTTAAGGAAAATTGAGAGCCTTGATCTAGCCTTAGATTTGCACCTTGATCTAGCCTTAGATTTGCACCTAGAATACCCTCAAAGGACTTGAATTGCTCAAAAAAAGAATGAAGAGGGAGGCATTGATGTATACTTGGATATGGAACTTGACATAGGTGGTTATCATTTAAAAAAGGACATCTTGGATGGGGGTAAAGTTGTTGATCATACATGAGTATCCTTTTCATGTTGATGCCATACTAGTGCAAAAGCATATTCAACGAGCTTGAAGAAAAACATACAAGCAATCAAAGTGATGATAATGATGCAGACAAAGGTGAGTCAAGATTCAATTGAACATTCAAATAAACTATAATTGTAGATAAATTCTATAGCTCTCCACTTGAATTCTCTTGCATCGATGTCTCTAATTTATAATGATCCAATTTTTGAAAATCATGTCTTCATTGAAGGAAAAAAATCAAATTATGAGATATACCAGTGGACCAATGTTTGAAGAGCATCTAAATTCATCAAATCTATTAGAAAGCTCCACTAACCAAAAAATACAAATTCAAATCCATTAGTGACCAAAAATGTACATACACTAATTGGTGGTTGGCTTCTTAGATAATAGAAAAAGTAATATTTCTAGTTAAACATCAAAGCATCTCATGTGCACATGCTCATGGGTGTATTGCATTGTATTACTTCATTTCTTTGTGTACTCAACCACAACATGCAGGATCCCTATTTATTTATCTATTTTCATCTCAACTTTCGAAACCTCTATCTATGTGTATATGTAGACAATCTTCTATCAAAGAGGCTTTGTTTATAGAGAAAATTTTGTACTCTCATTGTATTCAATTTCATCAAATGTAAGAATCATTAGAATTCTTGTATAGTTTCCTATAGTTTTCCAAAGTCTCAAGCTTTTATGTCTCTATGAATTGTGAGAAATTCTACTTTGTGACCTATACCTTTGCACATAGGGAAAGGGAGCTGCATAGAGAAAGCCTATCATGGAGTGGATGGTTCTCTATTGTAGAGCATTCAAATTCTAACATGTATAGTAGATCATAAGGTCTAATGTTCATTCTATAGTTATTTTCAAAGAAAGTTTGAAAAAAAAAGATCATATATCTCTCAGTAGGGATGTAGTGGAGGGTAGCCAACTACCGAAGCTATGTTGGGCTGCTTGTTTCATCCCCCATTAGTAATACCATAACATTTCAAAGATTGGAGAAATCAAAGAAGTTTGCAAAAATGGTTTGGTGAGGTTAAAAATATTCAAGGAGTAAAAATCACATCCTCCCTCCTTGTATGTTATATATCTTTAAATATGGAAGAAAGTTCATTCATATATATGAGGTGATTCATAACATAACCAATTTAAGTGTATGAATCAAGTATACTTGTTTTGCAAAGCATATGAATCCACCCGTGTTGTTGCCCTACAAGCCTAGTTGATTGCCTAGTCTTGTGAAATAGGTTTGTACCCCAAATGGATTTTGAAATGTTTAATTTACAAAGATATAGGATATTAAACTTCTTGATTGTTATCTTGAATACCTTCTAACTAAAAACTATCCACAAAAGAACCTGGAGTAGATATCTCAAAACAAATAGCATGGGAAATTAGATAATAAAAGACATGGTATTTGTTATCAATAGTTCAATCATTCATATTAATGAGAATAAGCCTTAAAAAATTACATGATTCATGGATTGATGTTAGTGTAGTTCTTGTTTTCTGCATAAAATAGTTTTTGCAAACGCAAAATTTAACTCACAGTAGCATTCTTATACTTTGGACCATACAACTTGTATCATCTTCTCTATGAATTATATTAAAGAAAAAAAATGCGCATGATGGTGTTATTCTCTATTTTACATATGACCTCTTGTGGTATACAATAAAGCTATGAAAATGAGCCAACGACTTTGAAGTGACTTACATAAAGTTTCTTATCAAACCGTGAAGCTTTGGACCATGAGCATTTGAAATGTACGAGTTGTTTTGAATTGCATGCTTTGAAAAAACCACAACATATATGAGCATTTGAAATTGAAAACCATGTTTTTATTCAAAGAAAAGAAACATTCATCCATCAATAAAAATAATAGGAATCAAATTAATTCTTACCACTATACGCAGCATGTTTATGCATTTCTCCTAAAAGAAGTTTAAAATTCTATCTTAAATTTTTACCTCCAATGGTCATAACAAAATAATTGTTCTATCACTTTTCTCCTTGTAAATATATTCATGGCATTCACGAGTAAAATTATTTTATAAGTGCACTTCAAACAATTATAAGAAGGAATATTAGAGCTGATTTGATTAAACTATGACCTCTACATTGCGTTTTACTCCTCTCCTTGACTTTGCATTTGGTTTGGAGAACATGGTGACATCAAATCTTGAATAAATGACTAGATTTTGCTAGGTTAGCTCTTATGAAAACAATCCTTCTAAGATTGTGAAGTTCAACGAAAGTGAGTTCCTTTGTCATAGAAAGTGTAAATGATATCGCAAATGAGATATATAAATCCAATAGAGAATCTAGAGTAACAATGAACATATTAAAATTTTTAGCAAGATTATCAACATCATGATACGTTTTTGCCACATGCCATGAGAATGTCTGAGATCTTTCTAACCTTTCGTCATGTGAATTCTAAAAAGCTCTCGTTTAACAAATATGAGCGACATTGTGAGTTTGAAATAATCCTTTCAACACAACCCATGAGAACTAGTTTGGTTATCGACCTAGTCTTCCATTTAGGCTTGAATTAGAAGTGAACATCTCAAGCACCCTAGCAACCCCACTTATTTCCCCACTTTCCAAGGAATTCACAAAGACCACACTTTGGCTTTTGAACCCTGAACCTCATAGTCCAAGGTCCAATGTGTTTAAAACTAGATCAAATATGCCAAATCTTAGAATTGCCTTGAGAATGCTACCACTTGATTGCCAAAACCGTGAGATATCCTACCTCAAGACCATATACAGAACCATCAATTTCGCTCCAATGTTGCCAATGATGGTTTTTGTGTAGCTCATTTGGCTCCTTCTATTGTGGATGGTAGACCAAGAGTAGATGAATCCCATCTTTGAGATGTCTTGAGTATAGCAAGACTATCCAAGATTTCCAAAAACACAATCACAAAGGCCCTTGATCATAAGAATATTTTGCATCAAAGAAAAGTTGGATTTTAATTTCTTCATAGCTAAGAGGCCCCAAAAAATATAATTTAAGTTCTTTCCATTGGTAATGGCTAATATACGAGGAAGGAAAAGTAATTTAAGAAAATAAAATATGAAAAAAAAAAACAAAAGTTATCCCTAGGGTTTTTTAATAATCAACCATCAAATGTACAAGAAATGATGATTAAAATCCCCGCTTTATATAATGAAATGAAAGCATGACAATAAAAGATTTGTTAAAGTGAGATAACCAAAATTTCACTTTTTTTTCTTTTCAAAAACACATGAAGGGAAGATTCTATAATATCAAGTGTTATGGAATGCCAAATTAAGGACTATTGTCTATGATAAAGTAGATTAAGTAGAATTTCTATATAACAAAAGATTTCAAAGAAGATGATGTTAAGTATCTAGAAATATGATAAATTAGGAGCACATACTAGCAATATCAAAACAGAAGGGTGATATACAAGCCAATATCCAAAAATATAAAAGTGTGCACAATAGAAAATTAGCAATACAAAAGCATATAAAATAGCACATTCTTCAAGAAGATCAAAGGAGAACACATGTAGAAAGAGCAAGATGAGACCCAAAATTAAGGAAGAAAAGTGCATCCTCAAAAAAGCTTGGAGTGCAAAGAATGTCTAGTTCACTTAGGATAATGAAATGGAATTACATTTTTCCTTGCAAAAGACTTCAAATGTATTGAAATCAAGATTGTCCCATGCAAAAGCCAAAAATGCCCATGTAGGTTAAGTAGTCTAAGGATGCTCTCCTCACCTTTGGTTTCAAGTATTCGAAGTTCTTCAAATCTATTACCTATTAGGAAAAGTTCTGTTGGGTCTCCAAAATTGGGTTGCTTTTACAACTCCCCAATTCAATTTTCACTTTCAAAGATACACACATTCGTTGGTAGCCAAATGGCTCATTTCTAATTGCATTGAGTGTTTGGTCTAACACCCAACCGGTTCTCCCAAGAATTAGTCCATGAGAAGTGCTATCCATAGAAGAATACAAAAACAACACAATTATCAACTCAGTATGCTAGCAAAGCAGATTCACGCATAGTTTTACGTCTAAGAGGGAGAGGGAAGTGATAAAAAATAGATAAAACTCAAGAGCATAGTTTTTGCATACGGGAACCATATGTCAAACACATACGGGTACAAAAGTATGAAAAAAGTATGGATTTTTTTCAAAAATATCATACGTGATATTATAATGTTTAGCACAAAAAATATTGAGAATATCAAATATTGTATATACAAATATAATATTAAACATCAAAATTTTGTTGGCTACTAGAGCTTAGGGTGTAGTATCTATGTATGTTTATAATGGAAGAGAGTATCTGAGAATAAAATTGCATAAAACTAACATGAAATTGCTATGGATTTGTCCTCAGCTGGAATATATGATAGAAGAGAAAAATTTGAGGCACGAAAAATTCCATACTGCAACCATACCCATATGTTTTCATACTTACAGTATTTTTTCCATACGAATCCGAAAATAACTATCCTCCAAGAAAAATCACAAGAGAGCTTAAGGGAGGTACAAAGCAGATGGATGATTTATTTCTTCCTCTTCATGCGAGATCCACTCATGCGAGATCCACTTGCTTTTAAACTTGTTGTTTTCAAAAACAAACACATTCGCGTATCTGAAATCACCCTTGCTTCACTGCGTCTTTAGTCTCTTTAAAGTACCTCAGTTTTTACTCATTTTCCTCAATGTTCGCATCAGTCAGATGCTCCCCTCATGACATATGTACTCTCCTTGTTTACTCCCAAAGGATGTTTATTTGTTTCATCAATGTGCATGTTTCAAATGGGTTCGCTGAGAACTCGAGCTAAGTTTCGCTATGATATTTGAATGATTCTCTTTGTTCTGGAGGGCAATGAAAATATTTTGATATTTAGAAGAGAGATTATTGGTCATGAGTTGTCCTGGCCACAGGTGTTGAATTAACCTGTGCGTCCTTCAAATCATTCTGTGTTAGGGCCATTCGGTGCTTGCTGCAATTTTTTGTGCTTTTCTAGTTATATCAAAATCTAAGAATGTTGTCCAAGTGCGCATAGCCTAGTGGTTTGACGCTTTGAGTCTCTAGGAGGAAGTCCTAAGTTCAAATCTTGGCTGGACATATCTATGAGTTTCTCAAAGATGAGTGCCTCTACCTTAGGAATTCGGGTGTGCGAGTGTGTTTTCAATTTTTTGTACTCTCAATGAAAAAAAAAAAGTAAGAATCTCTTCATTTACAAATGGACATAAGTGGCTAAAAAAGGGTGAATACAGTGGTCGATTATACTCAGTAACGCTAACCACAATCACTGGAACTGTAAACATGTAAGCACAATCACTGGAACTGTAAACATGTAACCACAATTACTGGAACTATAATCTGTAAGTTGTGAAGTAAAAAAGGGATGTTATTCACATCAGCCATTGAAGTTGGACAAGGACTTTCTCTTCAGTTCATCTAGTATAAATATCGAAGAGACCCATGCCCCACCAAATGCATTACCTTAAATCTATGCTCTTACTCTGAGCAAGTATTTCAGAGAGCTGCTTAGTCATGTCCGCAGTTTCAAGAAGAACACTCTACCGACAACCTCGTTGAAATAAAGAAGATGCACAAAGAAGTTATGAAACACGAAAGTCATATTTGTCCATATGTTGGTGATTCATCCCGTATGCCGTTTCCTAATAGCGACCCACATGGCCAATATCAGTGAAGATGCTAAATTAGATTTAATTGAGCTCAACGTAAGATACACACTTAGTCATGTACCTGATTCGGGAAAGGACATCATCATGCTGCTTATAATTATCTTGCATCTGAACACTCTCTTACACATAATGCTTCTTTGCTGCAGGTATAACGCATGAGAATCTACATACGGATGTCATTGGTTCACAAAACCTTTTTGAATGGCCATGTGCAGTAGAGCAGCTTCACTGCTCAATAAAATTGAAAACAAGTGTGCCCTTTCTACTTGTAGCTTGAGTATACATGAACTGCATGTGGGTGCACTCTGCTGCAAGGTCATTATGTGCATATAGTGTAGCATGGTGGCCCTTCAATACTGAGAAAAACTCAGAAGTATTCATGCCTGACTATCCATTCCAAGCTTTCAATGATGGAAAGCTTCAATCTCTTTCAGAAATTCCACCACCTGCAGCATGGTAGGTCGTCGCAAGGGATCCTCAGAAGTGCACAGAGTTGCCACGTGAAGGGCCTGCAACATTTTGACACTCACACTGCTATCAAAGATGTGAGAGTCAAGAATGTCACAAACTTTGCCCTTCTTTATCATCTGCCTCACCCACCCCACCAGATTACCCCCTTCAACCTCCTTGAAATCACCACCTGTTGGCTCTTTCCCGGTTAACAACTCAAGCAAGATCACTCCATAGCTATAGACATCTCCTTTTGTCGTGGATCTCCAGCTCTGTCCATATTCAGGAGGTATATATCCAAAGGTCCCTGCTATGTCAGTGCTTATATGTGTCTCGCAGGCACTAATGAGGCGGGCAAGCCCAAAGTCTGCCACTTTCGGCTCAAAATCTGCATCTAGAAGTATATTGCTTGCCTTGATATCCCTATGTATGATGTGTGGGATAAAGCCATGATGCAAAAAAGCAAGGCCTTTTGCTGAACCTAGAGCAATTTTGAATCTCTTGGCCCAATCCAGCACTTCCAATGCATCTGCTCTGTTTCTCAGCCATACATCAAGGCTACCATGGATCATGTAGTCATAGACGAGAAGTTTCTCATCACCAAAAGAACAATACCCTAGAAGAGGTACTAGATTTCTATGCTTTACCTTGCCAAGGGTCTCCATTTCAGCAAGAAATTCTCGGTTTCCCTGCATGCCAGCTGGACCAAGCTTTTTGATTGCAACTGTTCTGCCATCTGGAAGCACAGCCTTATAAACTGTGCCAAATCCCCCATTACCAATAATGTTTGCCTTGCAAAAATTGTCAGTAACGCGCAAAATATCAGCCAATGTGAGCCTCAACAATGGTCTTTCAAACATAGCCACATTGATACTGAGGGGCTCTTTGTGCATCCTGCTTGCAAGCATGTGCATGTTAGGCTCGAATGGTCGGTTCAGCATTCTCTTTTTATCTAACAGATCTGATTCCCCCTGTACCTGCTGACTTATCCTCCATTTCAACAATACAAACATCAAACAGATGATAGCGATAGCACTGCCAATTGTAATCCCTAGGATAACACCAGGTCTGAGCAAAGAAGCACTTTCATCGTAGCATTCTATGTGTATGATTGTGCCACATAGGGCCTTATTAGCTGACCATGACCCAGCCTTGAAACGGGTGCAGCTACCAGTGAAGGGGATTTCCCCTGCTAGATTGTTACTGGAAACGTTGAAATCATTCAAGTTTTTGAGGTCACATATCTCCATGGGGACAGAACCTTGCAACAAATTTTCTGACAAGTCCAGAGTTAGAAGCTGAGAAAGGAGCCCGAGCTCAGAAGGGATTACACCACTGAAAGCATTATCGTGTAGATCAAGATAGCTTAAGACACTCAAATTCCCTATCTCTTCGGGAATTCGACCATTAAAACGGTTATGACTCAAGTTGAGCAAACTCATCTCTTGCCACATAGCAACTCCCCTATGAAAAACATCAAGCCTTCCATTTAGGTTATTTTCATGTAAAAAGAGGCCTATGAGACTGCTCATTTGCCCCCATTCCTTTGGAATGTTTCCATTTACTGTGTTCTGGCTGAGATCAAGATGCTGAAGGGATCCGAGCTGTCCTAATGCAGCAGGCAAAGGGCCAGTCAATCTGTTGCACGTGAGATTCAGATTCACCAGACTTTGTAAGTTGCCAAAAGCAGAGGGCACTCTTCCTGCCAGTTGATTGTAGGCTAAATTGAGCCCTTGAAGAGAAGGTAGGTTCCCTAACTCCTCTGGAATATGACCACTGAGTAGATTGTTGGACAAGTCTATATTCGTTACATTTTTCATACGTGCTAAGGTGCTTGGAATACCTCCACTGAGCTGGTTTTCATTCAGGTACAGCTCCACGATGACAGTGCAGTCTCCGAGCATTTCTGGTATATTTCCAGACAGCGAATTCCATGAGAGATCAAAGTAACCATGGTGCTGCACATAGCTTGATGCAGGAATAGTGGTCTGCTGGAAGCCATGGCATATTTCTGATGGAATAGAGCCAGATAGGTTATTGTGTGAAAGGACTAGGCACTCAAGATTAATGAGATTTCCAATCTTATCTGGGATGGGGCCTGAAAGCTGATTCGTTCCAAGGTCCAGGGTTGTCAATTGAGTACAAAGGAAGAGCTCCTGAGGGATGGTACCATTTAGCCTGTTCCCTCTCAAGATCAGCACTTGCAAATTGACAAGTTTTCCTATCTCCTTGGGAATGATGCCTTCCAGATTGTTGTCATGAAGTGCTAGATGTTGTAGGGTTAGGAGCTTTCCAATGAAAGGTGACAAGCCTCCCTTGAGGTAGTTGTTGCTAGCATCAAATCCAAGCAGAGTGGTAGAGCTCCAGAGCTCATCTGGCAAGAAGCCAGTAAAATTATTGGAAGCAAGCTCTATGGTGATTAAAGGAAGCTGCCCCAGGTAGCCAGGGATGCTCCCATGGAGGAGATTATTGTCTAGATGCAGTTCAGTCAAGTTTGTGCAACTCCTGAATGTGTCATCAATGGTCCCCATAAAGCTATTGCCATTCAAGAACAGATAAGAAAGTCCCCCGGCATTGCAAAGCTCTGGTGGAATGGTCCCTTCGAGATAATTATCCTCTAATGAGAGTGAAGCTAAGCTCGTACAGTTTCCAAGCTCAGGGATAAGCCCTCCAGATAAGTTGTTGGAACCCAGCAGAATATTGCTAACTGACTTCCAAGTCCCCAACCATGTGGGAAGGGGTCCAGTAAGCTCGTTCTTCTCGGCTGAGAATGCCACTAAAGACCGAAGATTCCTCAAGGAGTCGGGTATTGGACCTGAGAGGTCATTGAAAGAGAGCATGAGGGTAGCTAAGTTGGAGCAGTTTCCAAGACTATTGGGGATGGAACCATTCAAGTAGTTGTTGCCCAGAGAAAGGACCCTCAGGGCCTTGAGGTTTCCGATGCTTTCGGGCAACGGAGATTGTATGTTGTTGATCGAAAGGTCTATCTTTTCCAGATTGTGAAGCTCACCAAGCTCATCAGGCAGAGACCCACACAGCTTATTCTGAGAAGCAGCAAGGCTCACCAAGTTCTTCAATTCGCCAATCTCTACCGGCAAGGGTCCAGTGAACTTATTAAGGTTGAGAGTCAAAATCTTCAGGCTCTTCATCTTGCCAATCTCCAAAGGTATCGAGCCACCAATGGAGTTGTTGGTCAGGTCCATGCTCTGCAAGTTCGTCAGGTTTCCCAGCTCAGGATGAAAGTTGGATGAGATGACATTGTTGCTCATGTCAAGGTAAACAAGGTTGACAATTTGGCCGATCTCAGAAGGCATGAAGGTAAATCCATTATTACTCAAATCAAGATGTCGAAGCTTCCTAAGAGATCCAAGCTCGCTAGGTATGGGGCCCGTGAATGAGTTTTGCCCTAGATCAAGACTCTCTAATCGCTCCAATAGGTGTAGTTGAGGGGGAAGGCTGCCGCTCAGAGAATTGGAACCTAGAGCTAATTCCTTCAAATTTATGAGAAGGCCTATTTGAGGAGAAAGTTTTCCAGACAGCGAGTTCTGACTAAGGTCCAGATATTCTAGATTGATCAAATCGTAAATTGAAGCGGGTATTTCACTGGAAAGTTCGTTGAAGCTGAGGTTCAGCGCTTGTAGCCCCTGAAGATTGCCAATCTGAGGGGCGATTGTCCCCTTGAGCTGCATTCCATGAAGTTGGAGAGAAATCACTCTAGAATGCAAGCACAAAACTCCCGTCCAACCACATGGATCTGTTGAGCTATGCACCCAATCAGCGAGCGCCTCTGCGTCCAGGAGATGTTCTTTGAACGACAAAAGAGCTTCGCTCTCTGAGAATTCTGCCGCAGCGAAAAGACACACAGGACTTGTGGTGAAGAGAATCAATGAGACGCCTACAAAACAATGCAGCATCAAGCCCATTCTCTGTCTTGAAGGATGAGGATCATCAGACATCGTTCTCCTGCAAATGATATAAACACGACGCTTGTAAGAAACATGGGACTTGGATGAAAACGGAAGATGCCTTTTGCATCCTTCTAAGGCTCCAAGAAGCTCACATGCACTTCGCCATTCCTCTCTTTAATCTGTCCGAGATATGTCTCCCAAAGGTAGTCCTAGTCCCTTCCACCAAAAGATGCAGGTAGCTGGTTCATGAGCGTGTTGCCTTTCAAGCAAACAGCACCTTCGGCTTCCTTACAACAGGCCAGAGGGGTCAATTTTGAGTCTTGCCTCGTTACGTTTCAACGAAAACAATACCTATAAAAGATGGCTAACCTTTCCTGCTCTCTATAGATGTTGTCCATTAGAATTAGGGTGAGGCATGATCAGCACTAGCTATGTTCGCATTCTAAGAGCATTGCATCGTTGAGGTGTTAATCCACTTACCACGTTCAGCCGAAAGGAACAGAACTACCGAAACAGACAAGCCACTCGGGCAAGGCGAGAGCTATGAACAGCTTTGACACCAGCCCAGAAGGAAGTGCGGACGGCCAACGACTACACAGAGAGCATGTATTTCCTCTGCAAGCACAATGCGAAATTCGGAAGGACTCTCTACAAGAAGGGTATAAATCCGCAGGAGATAACTAAGGAGGGATGGCGGGGAGGCAAATCAATTCTCCTGCCTGATGAGAGCGCGGCTATCTAAAGGAATAAGCAAGAGCTGAAGTTTCAGTTCGGTTGGGGGGGCTGCTGCACCAAGGAGATGGAAATGATCCCCCCGCAACGTGGTTGATGATATAGAGCTCTCTCTCTTTCTCTTTTGTAGTAGGAGGCTGGAGCCACAGCGGGAGCTATCTTTGCTTTCATGTGTTCAATTATCGTCCCTGCCTGTCAATTGTTGCAGGCCAAATCGACACCGGTGGGAGAAACCTCAGCCTCGATGACGACAAGCGGTCAATACTCCAAGACAAGGAACTGAGGCGCATCCAGGCACCCGGGCAATTCTTTACAGGCACCGGGTTGTCACTTTTTTCGGATATTAGAGAAGAGCGCTTAGTCGCCTTCGGAAGGACAGTATATGCTTTTTTTTCTTTTTTTTGCTTTTTGTTTAACGCTTTTGGCTGACTTGAAATTACAAGAAATGGGCATAGTTACGTGTGGCACTGGGAGCCCACAAAGCAATTTGAGAGAGATACTCCACTTCTATATAGCTTCATGTTTTTCTTCGATTACTAAAGCTTAAAGAGAGTACTTACATGATAACTTTTGGTAACAATGTTCGAATCCACGTAGTCTAGTGGCTTACGCCTTGAAGCTGTGGGAGGAACTCCAGTTCAAGTCTTGATTGGACATGTCCATGAATCTCTCATGCTGGGTACCTCTTCCTTAAGAGGTTGGGTTTGTGAGTGTGTATTTCCAATTTATTGTACTCTCCAAAAAAAAAACTTTCCGTATCAAGATGCATACTATAGATGTGATATATACAATGACGACAATTTTGATTTTTAATGTTTTTATTTTTAATGAAGGTTTAGCTGAAGCCTACTCCCTCAAGGTTTAACTTTGAAATTATAACTGTATATGGTGAAGGTTTGGGCATAGTACCCACGGGACCCCTTTTATCCTACAAGAATATGGGTTTACACTGGTTTCAACTGGTTACACTAGCCTTAGGCTCACAAGTTGTCTTCCTATAGGGAGGGGTTGAACCCTCACCCTTGCATCGAAAGGCGAAAGGCCCAACTTTCTTACATGAACTTGGTTGTATAATCTTGATAACCACTTTGGCCAATAAGAATCATGAAATTAGAATCCAAACCTACAATGAAGAGGCACCTAGGATCAGATTGGGGCAACTATAATGGTAATGCTACTACAGAATTGAATTGAGGTTGGCAACTTCCAAGAACAGAAGCTCCAACAATCGAGATGAACTTTAGGGACAACTTGTATATGTATTTTATTGATGACCTAATGCTATTGCGTTGCAAGTACAAGGTGAAGAGCATAGCACTTACAGACCCCTTGTCTCTTGTCTCCATCAAGTAAGGGCATATGATAGCTAGAAGGCTTGAGGCAAACTCCTTGTCTCCATCAAACAAGGGCATATAATAGCTAGAAGGTTAAAGGTCTAAAGGCCAACTAGGCTACGGCCTGATGTCCGATTGTTCTTCCTTGGAAGGCACACTAGCCCGATAACCAATTGGTCTTGGTCTTGCTCAATTAACAATGGTCTGCTAGCCCATCAAGAATGTAGCCTCTCAACCTCTTACAATTGTATATGGCACAATGGCCGTAGAATTGGGAGGCTTTAATGTCTAAAATGAGTCTGTGGCCGACAGGGCTTTGAACCCAAGATCCACTTCTACATGTAAAAATCGCTCTTAGAGGGACATAAATGTTGTGTGTGTGTGTGAGAGAGAGATGGATTTTTTTTACCTTGAGTGTGTCTCTAAAGGAGAGAAACACAACCGTATGTGAGTCTACTCACGTCACTCTAGTATATAGCCATATAGGAGACGGTAAAGATTGTACGTTGGATGACTTGCTGATGGAGGCCCCAATTTCAAGGTTTCCACTCCCAAAGTGACCTTAATCCGTGTGCCTATATGATGGATGTTCTATGTTGTCCTCGGAGCTAAACCCCATATTGGTTTAGAGTAATTTTACCACATTTCACTTCATAGAGGTAGGTCTATGCCTTCACTTGGGCTCCCATTGTCAAGGAAATGAGGTTCTTTTTCAAGGTGTTTTGATATCAAAGCACACTAGTCTCTTTGAGAGACTAAATAATCTTGATAGACTTTTTATTGCTATGACAAGTGATGTCCTCCTTGAAGATTGGTCCTTTTGCTACACTGAACATCATGTGGGGCATCCAAATTTGGTACACTCAGCGGGGCATCCAAATTTGGTACACTCAGCACCATGTGTTGAATCCAAATGGAGAGATAGTCTCGTGAAAACGTACTCCCATAAGAGATGTTACTCCATCATGCCATTATGGCCTTGTAATGTTCCGTGTAGCTGTCTTCCATTTAGTTTCTTATAAAAGGTACCTCATCTTTACTCTATGAGGTCTTGTATTCTCTAATTTTCTTGTGTTTTGCCGAAAACTTGTAAGCAAATTGGTCGGGCACTCACCTCTTGAGGTAGAGGTTATGTGTTCAATCCATGTGGACTACTAGACATGCTTGGCCAATGTGGTCAATTTATTTGAGTAATGCTTTCAGGCCGTTGAAACTAGTTGCCTTTGGGAATCCCTTTCCATATAATACTTTCGCAGTCTGACTTCTGTTTTGTGAAATACAGAGGATCTTATGGATACTATGAGCATCACTTCTACACTTGTTCTTTCAATACATTCAAACCCACGAAAATTAAGCTTCGGCTAAACTTTCTTTGAATGTCAAAAAAATAAATCTTGTTTTACTATAAATTTTTTTCTGTAAAAGAAAACAAATTTATGACATGGACATGACGTAGCAAGAACCCCTTTACTTAAAGAAAGAGACATAAGACAACCGGTCCATCCATCATCATATGTGTAGACGCCATTGGCAATCGTGGATTGGGGAGTGCATGCTCCTCCCGCCAAGCTACTTCCCAAGTTCCCAACATTCTCTCGAATATGATGATGTTTTCTACCTTATTTATTGCTAGATGCTCATTTACTATAAGGATTCATGGATGCCACTTTTCCTTGAGAGCTTCATGATGGTGAAAGTGAGAATGTTTTTAAGGCTATATACTATACCCACACTACAACATATGAGGGGCATACTGATGTTGTCCATACCAACGATCATACTTCGGCGTTGGTATGACCGTTGAAAATGCTTGAAAAACCACGGATGCAAAGTTAAAGATTGAGGGAGTAGGCTTCGGCTGAACCTCCATTTATAAAAAAGTTACACATACTACACACACATGTTGCTAGAAAGATGAAGATTAATAAGTTGTAATTTATCTTTAAATTTCATTAAAAAGCATTTTAGTGTCCAAATGGTTTAAGGAGTTTCCCGATGATCTCCTCATGGTCTACCCAAGAATCTAGACCATCTTCAGTCTATTATCGATTATCATGGACATTTCTATTTCTGAAGCTTGAAGCTTGGCTCTATAGAGATCATCAACAATTAGAGAATAATGAGCATAATTTCCTTCACTCAAGACTATTAAATGGGTAAGAGAAAGAGAATGTGTGAAATTTCTACCTTTCCTCTCTTATATTTTAAGTAGCACCGGCCACCTAGACCTCTCTTTTATGTACTAAAGTTCTTCCCTATTCCTAGATGGACAATTAGTTCATGAAGAATGGTTTTTCTCTAATAGTAGTTGTTATAGAATTTGCAAATTGAGGTTCCACCAAATCTACACCCAATTAAGATGTAATGCATGTTAAAACTATTCAAGAACGGCTATCTTGGATGAAGCCTCGGAATTCCAATCACATTAATTTTGTTGAAGGATTGATGGTACGTTGTCTTATCATGCTTCTCATTATATCCATGTGTATATGACTTAATCCTCCCTTTGTAGCCCTTTTCTTTGTTACATCCAAAAACCTTGACATGTACCTAATTTTTCATATGTTCTTCTTTCAACAACATTTATCGAAATCCCTTGTATGTTGTGAAGTCTTTCTACGAATATACATAAGGAAGCTCTCACTTCACATTTTCTCATATCATGGCACACACACTTTATAGACTTTTTCTAACACCATGACTGTAGCTCAGTGATGAGTAGCACCTCCTTTAATGTCAATCCGGGAAGACGTGAGGATGGTATGAAGACCTCGAACAAGTGGCAGCACAAGTGCGTGAGTGAGAAGCACACTAGGATGCACACACATACACACACACATGCACACACGGCAAGACAAAGAGTGAGAATCAATGGAGTTCTTAGATTACTTTTCAAGAAGCTCTTAAAAGTTTGTTTCAATTACAATATAACCTCAGAAATGAGCTCTCTAGCTCCTTTTATAGTTTTTGACTAGCTTTGGCCCTGTTCAGACCTAGTGTCCGGCCTAGTTAAAAATTAGGTTCCAGGGCTTATTTGAGGGCTCAAACGAGATCTAAAAATTACGAAAATTGGCAGGTAGATACTTCTAAAGCTCCTCAAGCTCAAGGACTCCTTGGCTTGCACAAAATGGAGCTACAAAAATATGAAATGGTATTTACAATGGTGTTTAGTGATGAGAATCACTTTTAATTGGTGTAAGGGTTTTTGAAAAGTTAAAGGGTTGCCTAAGTGCTAGATTTGCGTGAATGCTCATACTTGCTTCTTCATGAGGAAAATTATTGGCCTATTTGCCAGATCTTCTTTGACTGCCATGTCTGCCTATGCTGTCCCTTCGCTCTGACTCTCTTCGTCTTGTGGCTCCTTCGGTTCCCTGACTGCTGCCAACACCCCCCCCACTCTCGCGTCTATCGCCCCTGACAGACCCTTGTCTAGAGGATTTTTTAACATAGTACTGGACGACATCGGAGGCTAGGTGGTGTTCTTCGAGTCGCAAGTCGCGTGCTAGATCTGTGAGCAATTCTTCCCAATTCACAGGTCCGGGAACATCTGGATGAGGTACCCTCAATTGTTCTGAGTAAATAGTTCTCTCCACAGCAAATAATTGGAGGAGATGTGATGGTCTGGGTATGAAGATTTCGGAGTGATATTCCCAGAATCCGGTGATGAACATCTCCTCAAATGTTTGTTTGAAGCAGGCTGGGAGGTATTTGATTCTGGCGTGCCAAGCATATATTACTTCAATTGACGGGGTGGTACTCATATCGTACACTAGATCCTGGTTTCCTGTCACAAAGCCTGCACCTGAGAAGTGAGGATCCTTAATGTTCTTAAACGTCCTGAAAGTGATCAGCATTAATTCAAATATTTTCATACACATCTGGGCCATCACATCAGGATTATTGCGTAGCCGAGTACTCCAGTGTCGGATTGTAGAAATCATGTAGTTGACCGTGGGGGGTCCTCGTGGAGGTGCTAGGTAAACATAATTCAACCATTTTGCACAGGCTTTAATGTCTCTGACGGCAATAGTGAATTCAGGCCAGGTGCGTCGTCGAAGAACTGGAATGTAACAAGGATTATATTTAATAAACAACGGCATATTATTCCAGGTTCGGACCATTTCAGGATACGTTTCCAAAATCCTGATTCTCCATGTGGGTTGATGGATGGACCCACGCTGAGCACTTTCCGGTATATCGTCTGGACCAAATTGTGTAGCAAATGTGGGAGGCTTGCCACACTGTCGTTGAATCTCCGCGTTGTAATCGGCCAGAAGTATACAGAATGGCACATATTGGTCATTATTGGTACCGATCCATCTATGATGAGACATGCTTCTGAAGTATTCAGACTTTATGACAGTTTCTTCTAAGTTCGCTAGTGATTGGATCTGAATGGCCACCCGTTCTTCATGAGTGTTCGCTGTCCTTTCCAGTATCTGAAGCCACTCAGGTGCTTCCACTTCCAATGTGTCTAGTCCCTCTGAAGTTCGTCGCCCGCCTGGCATTGGCATAGGAACTTACGGTTCCTCGTAAGAATCATCTACCTCAATAGGGACTAGCTCTTCTTGCTCTGGTTCTACCACTGGAGATGGCTGCCTCTCATATGTCAGTAACCTCTGTTGTAACTCTGCTACCTGCTCAGTTAAGGCCTTTACTTCGTCTGAGGTGGAGGTTGATGGGACACTCTTCGGTTGTTCTTCCTGTTCCTTAAGCCTGCTCTGAAGTGTGTCACGCTCTCTTTCCAAGTCATCATGGGCTTCCAGGAGATCTGCATAGCTTTCCAAAATGGTTTTCATCGTCTCCGTGGGAACTGCTTTGAACTGCTCTGGATCTATCTCGTGAGGGGAGCCTTCCATTGCCGCTTCCAGATTCTCTTCATTTTGTTTTTGCAGTCTCTTGTTCTCCTCCAGTGCTGTGGCCATATGTTTCCGTAGTAGCGCCAAGTTGCGTCTGACTCGTAGGTTATCGGCCTGGTATACTTCAAGCAAAGCTTCTAGTTGTTTGACACCTGATTCTGTCGATGGTTGGGGTGCCTCCAATAGTGTTTGGTGAGCCTGCTCAAGCGTTGTATAGCGTTGATTCACTTCTGCATTTTCCTTTTGTAGAATGTGAAATTGCCTTTGTAGGTTCTGATGGTGTGTTGTCAGTTGTTGATACCGGCCGTCCAGAGCTCTGTACTCGTTCTGGAGCTGATATACACATTGATTTAATGCTAAAAATATGCTATTTACATTAAATAATGTTGGGAGGGGTGAAGATGCAGGGGGAATGGGGGCGGGGATGGGAGTTGTGAATGATGTGGATGCAAGTGGAGATGTGGGTGGAGGGGGTATGGGAGATGAAGGTGGCATGGGGGGAGGGAGCGGTGCTGTGGAAGGAGATGTTTCCATAGTGTCAATTGTTTGAGTGACAGTGTAGATGGGGATCGTGGGTGGAGTGGATGTGACGTCAGTGAACAGAGTGTTGAAAGTGGGCATGGTGACTCCCCCGAATTGGATTCCCGGAGAGAGTGGGATTCCCATGACAATGGTGGTGGTAGTGGACATGGTGGTGCTAGTGTCATGTGGTGGAGTGAATTGTGTAGTGCGAGGTGGGGATGGTGGTGACAGTGGTGCTTCCTGATATTCGTCTGCTTGCGTTGTCTCTCCTGGTGCTGATACATTTATATGAATTTGTTTCTCGGACCTCCTGGGACGAACGGGAACCCTCTTCTCAAATCTGTGAATGTAAGCCATTGCCTCATGGATGGCCTCATCCACTCCTACTGCGTCGGCATGAAGGTTTATGGACTCAATGAACAACTCGTCCACACCTTCCTCAGCTAGCAACTGGTTCATGAGTTTCTTGCCCGATTCCAGTGACATCTTATGCTGTTCTTGAACTAGTTGCATGGTTCGATATAGTCTTTTGATTTGTGCCGAATACGCAGGGGCACTTGCCAGCTCTGAAAGCTCGTCATATTCTTGTTCCTCGTAGGCTTCTTCCTCTTGTTCTGCCTCTTGTTCCTCTACGTGGACTTCTACCTCTTCTGGTCGGGTGGGGGCTGCTGTGGTTGTCTGGGGTTGTGGTTCCTGAGTACGTTCTGTTTCCGTCTCGAGATTAGAATCATAGATCAATCGGGCTACTTCTTCATCCATGAGATCATTTAGAGTAAAACCCTGTGGGAATTCCAGATCTGATGGGACGGGTGGGAATACAAGATTAGGCCCATCTGTGCTTGGTCTTGGTAGCCGGATTGTGAATGGCCTAACGCATCGTGTCTGGGGAGGGGTAATTTCTGGTGTAGTGGTGGCTCCCCTTGGTTGAGCACAGGGTAATTGTACTCCCCCCTCATCTTCTTTGATGGGGGACCTGCTGCTGATAGTCTTCTTTGGAATTCCTGGGCGCGGGGCCATATGAGTGCCCTCTGAATAGGCACGTCATAGGCCAGACATCTGTAGATTATCTTGGTTAGAGCGCAACATCCATGAAGCACATTTTTCTGCTTCTTGTTCCACCTTTGATGGGCTAGGTGGATCTGATCTATGATCCACTGTGGCACATTGATGGGAAGGCCTTCCGTCTCTGCCAGATACAAGCTGAACCATATTTTCTTCGGGGGCATTGTGAATCGTTCTTGGGCGGGGAAAGCAAAATGTTGCATGATGGTCCGCAGGTGAAGCGCAATGGTAGGTGTCATCGCTACCATATCCTTCAGCTTATTAAGATCTTTGTGTTTCATTCGACCTGGAACCATGGTTTCCTTTTCCGTGGGGATGTGCATGCCATACATGCCCAACGCTTCCCGTACCAGATTAAGGGTCAACTTGAATCTTTTAAGCTCATGACCCGGCAGCAGTGATGGCAACACAAAGGTGTTGTCGCCTCCTTTGGCCCTGCTTGGTGTGATGGTACTGATAAGATATGAACATCGTAAGAAATCCGGCTTTGGTAAGTGGACCCTGAAATAACTGTCCACACCCGCTTTGATCCAAACTGATCGCATGACTTCGGCGTTTTGATAGCTTTCAAACTTGCGTGTGAAAAAGTGGTATCGACCCCATTTGCCATTAAATTCCAATTCTGCTTCCCAGAAATAGGTTCCATCGCCCAATGGTCCAGCGACATCACTGAACCAATGCGCGTGCTTACCTACTTGAGAAGTGTGCCCTTGAGGAGGATCCTGAATGGGGAGCACATGCACGGCTTGAAGTTCTTGCGGCCTTGCGGTGAGATGTGGCTCGAGGAGGAGTGTTTCTATGTCCACAATCTGTGCACCAGATCCGGCTTGAGAACTGGTACCTCCTGCTTCTGCCATGGCCCTGCTTGCTGGTTGGTTCTGTGAGAATATAGAACCACGTGTTAACATCGTAATGGACAGAATAAATCCGTTGTTGTCCCCATTACAACATTAACATGAGGTAGATGGTGAGTTAGTGGTTAGTAAGTGCACGAAGACAGTGTGTGTAGTTAATGCTTGGGTAGTCCTAGGAAACTAATGCAGTTAGTAAGTGGGGATGAATTTACAAATTGGGGTCAGGGGGTTTATTACAAGTCTTAGGCTGCCAAATGCAGTGGATGGGCTTTGTTCTTGGTTTCGTAGAGACTCTAGGGAGCTTTATAGGTGTATCGACTTGAAAATGAGGCTTTTTAGGGACCCATTTACAAGCGATTCTGTTTGTGCTCATGGGCCTTGGTGTGTTCCTGAGTGTTGAAAACGAGTGAATGCTGGCTGTGCGAATGAATGGGTTACGCTGTATATGTTGTGGCCTCGGCGTAGCTATTTGCGCCCGCAAGCAAGCCTTAGGCACCCAAATTTGTCTTGATTGTGGGCTAGCCTTCAATCGACTTCTTGGGCACCCAAATAGATTTCACGTTAGCAGGAGAATTTCTGAAAGACTTCTTATTAGTGTCGTGTTGTTGGTTACTAATAAGAGGCTTTGCCCGTGTGGTTGGCGGGAGTGCAACCGGGTGTTCGCCTTTCCGCACCCATACTTGGTTTACTTGCTGAGATATTTTGCTGCGCAGGTACTTTTGATTTCCGGCATGGGTAGTACTCTACTTCTTCTGCCTTTGATCCACCTTTGGTTGCTTCCTCCGTCTAGCCTTTGGAAAAGAAGGGAGTTCCGTTTCATCCCTGACTCCTTTTTTGAGAATATCATTCCTCTGCAACACATAGTTTTGGACAAGAACAGCATGGTCATCTTCATGTGTACCCCTGGAGGGACCAGGAGTCTGTGCCTTTCCTAGTTCTTTGAGTGCTCCATTACCTAACTCTACTGTGATTCGACTATGATTGACCCATACCTGAAGAAGTCCACTTCTTAGGTTTAAGTTGACTGCTTGGTCATAGATCCAGTCTTGACCCAAGACAAGGGGTTCCGTGAGGTCCTCATCTTGACACACTAGTACTTTAACTGTCATTGCCTCATCATGAATGTAGAGAGGAAGTTCCACCTCGCCCATGCAAGGGGTTTCCACGCCTCCCAATCCTATGAGATATGCTTCCACAGGATTGACAGTTAACTGCAACTCTTGACAGTAAGACAATTTAACGGCACTAGTGGCTGCACCTGAGTCAATCAAGGCTCTTACGGTCCTTGCACTCTCTCCTTGTCCTATATCTAAGGTTATGAAAGGACGTCGATCAGTTATCCTATGTTCCTTCGACTTCACACATTGCCATATGATATCCTTGATCTGCATAGTCATTTGTTCTAGGTTGATCTCTACCTTGCCTTCGTAATTTCATCCTTCTGATGCGTTCTAAAGCTTCTGCTTGAGCTTCTTCTCGAATTCGCTTTTCTTCCTCTTTGCGTTTCTTAGCAGTGTTGAGTCGGCTAAGCATTTCCTCTGTGAGGGGTTCCTGATACAACTTGACTCTGCAACCGCTAATATAGTTTGGGAGAACATCACCCTCTAACGTGGCTAGTTGTACTGCTCCACTCGTGGAGATCCTATTGATGATCATAGGTCCGTAGCCTCTCTTTTCTAGCTTCCTCGTGTGTTGTTTCAGTGTGTAGACTAAAACTAGATCTCCTGCTTTCAAACCCTTATCCTTCACATGGGCATCAAAGTATGCCTTCTGTCTCTTCTTGGCTGCATATATTCCTGCAGCGGCTCTCAGTCTTGTTTCCCCTAATCGTTCAAGGTCAAAGATCCTAGAGGAGAGCTCATGACCTGTCCATTCGTGCTCTTGTGCTACTCTCAATGTAGGAATCAAGAAGTCCAAGGGTAGCACAGCGTTTTGGCCGAATACCATCTGAAAGGGGGTGGCTTGGAGTACCGTTTTGTAGGCAACTCGGTATGCCCAAACAGCATGGTGTAGCTGTTTGTCCCAATCAGAACGTTTAGTGTTCACTAATTTCGTCAGTACATTGCATAAGATCTTATTAGTGCTCTCAGCTTGTCCATTAGCTTGAGGGTGATAGGGGGCAGACTTCTTGTGTATTACCAAGAATTCTTGGAGTAAATTTTCAATCACTTCGTTCAAGAAATGAGTGCCTCTATCACTGACAAGCTCTATAGGTAGCCCATATCTTGTGAACACATTCTCAAACAAGAATTTAGCAGTTGTTTGAGCATCGTTCTTTGTCGTAGCCTTTACCTCTACCCACTTAGTTAGATAGTCTGTTGCAACAATGATGTATTCCGCATGAGAACCCTTAGCTGGGGGATTAATAGGACCTACGAAGTCTATTCCCCACTTAGAGAACGCACGTCCACCCATCATAGGTTTCAGTGGCATCTCATCTTTGCGTATAGGATACTGAGTCCTCTGACAGACATCACACCGTTTCACATAGGTATGTGCATCCATGTGAAGGGTAGGCCACCAGAAGCCCGCAAATAGTATTGCCTTGATCACCCGATCCGGTCCAAAGTGTCCTCCTGCTACGCCTTGGTGAGCAGTTTCCAAGATGTTAAGATATTCACTTTCATGGACACATAGCCTCAGGTAACCATCTTTACCATGCTTATATAGATTATCACCAATGAGTGAGTAATCCAGGGCTTCTTGTTCTAAACTCCTTTTCCTAGCCAGAGTCATGTCTGGAGGGAATGTGTTTGTCCTCAGGAAGGATACTAGAGGTTCACTCCAATCTGGCACAATGGATACTTGATAAAGAGTGGCGTGTTCCACAGGTGGTTTAGTGCAACAGATTGGGCATTCCTTGCACAACTTTTGGACATCCGCTTCCATAGTCGGCCAATGCACTCCGAGTCTCTTTAGAGTCTGTAAAGTTCGTTGCTTTGAGTAGTGTTGCTCCAACGCACCTACATGTGCTAATTGCAGCCATTTAGCGTACTCATCCTCTTCTATGCAACAAGCCAAGATCCCTTGATCTGTGTGCTTGTACATACTTCCTGCCATGATGTGGTACTTTTGGGCTTTTACAACCTCTCTATTCCGTGTGTTTACCACTGGATGGTTAGGCCCGTATGTCAATATTGGTACCAATGGCTTAGCCCACTGTGGCACCACTTCCAAATTAAACAAGTAAGCGTCAGGAAGGTCATCTGATACTCCTTGTGGGGCTTCTCCAGATGTGAGCCTAGAGAGATGATCTGCTCTTAAATGAGTCCTCCCTTTCCTTACCACAACCTCAAAATCATATTCCATTAGCAAGAGAAACCATCTCACTAATCTTCCTGTATTGCATGGCTTGTTTACGAGGTATAGCAATGTTTGATGATCCGTAAAAAATTTAAACTTGTTTGCAAGCAAATAGTGTCTAAATTTCTTAACTGCATATACCATGCCTAATCCTTCTCGCTCTGTAGTGGTGTAATTCCGTTCAGCCGCATTCAATTGTCTACTGGCATAGGCAATTGGAAGATCCATATTACCTTCACCAGTAGGTTGTGCGAGCACACATCCAATGGCATAATTGGATGCATCCACATGAACGTGGAATGGCTTATTCCAATCTGGTGTGGTCAAGATTGGTGCTGAACATAATCTTCGTTTAAGCTCCTGGAAGGAATTCTCACATTCATCCGTCCACTCAAAGTTCGTCAGAAGTCCGTACATGGGCTTTGCAATGACAGCATACATGTGTATAAATCGTCGGTAATAACCACAATGCCCCATGAAAGCTTGTACTTCCTTGACATTTTTTGGCCTAGGTAGCTCTGCTATAGCTCTCACTTTCTCTTCGTCAGTAGATATGCCATTCTTTGACACTATGTGTCCTAGAATCTTGCCTTGCCTGACCATAAAAACGCACTTTTCTGGGTTCACGCAGACTTGATATTCTCTACATTTGTCAAAGATTTGTCTGAGTTCAGGGATATGGGTTTGTCTAATGTTGGAATGAGCACAAAGATCATCAACATAGACTTCTAAGTTTTTCCTCAGGAACTCTTTAAATACATGGCACATCAGCCTTTGGAAGGTAGCTGGTGCATTGGTAAGCCCAAATGGCATTACTCTAAAGGCAAAAATGCCCCATTCTGTGGCAAAGGCTGTCTTATGCTGATCCTCTGGAGCTATGGCTACTTGATTGTAACCCGAAAATCCATCAAGGAAGCTGTAGACTTCCTTGCCTGCCACTCTTTCTAAGAGATGTTCTGTGATGGGAAGCGGATAGTTATCTCGAATCGTGGCTGCATTAACCTTTTTCAAGTTAATACACACACGCAGCTTGCCATTCTTCTTGGGCACCACTACGATGGGGGATACCCATTCAGTGTGCTCAATTTCATAGATAAATCCAGCTTCGATCAGTCTATCTATCTCCTCTTTGATCTTAGCAGCGTAATTATCGTTATATGTATAGGGCTTTTGCTTAGAGGGTTTAGCATCTGAGGTCATGGGAATGGTGTGTGAGCATATGTCAGGGTCAACACCTTTCAAATCCTTGTAACTCCAAGCGAATACATCTCTGTATTCTCTTAGCAAGGCAATTAATGCATGCTCTTCTTCCTCTGTTAGGTCATGGCCTATGTACGTGCATCTCTCCTCTCCTTCTTCTAGGGCCACTACTATTTTCTTGGTGGTTTCTTTGTTATCATAGGCCTCTCCTGATTGTGCCTCTCGTTTAGGCATTCTTATCATGACTCTCCTGTCATCTATCTCATACTTCTTAAAATTTTCCGGGACCTCAAACAAAGATTCTTCCTCTTCTGGTGAGACTTCTCTCTTCTTTCGTTTCTTCCCTTCTTCCTTCGGGGTCACATGTGTGGCTAATCTTACATCGTTTGTGAGCTCTCCATGTCTCTGGGGTTGACATTCTATTTCATGGAAGTATTCTTCATCTGATGCAAATGGTGGGTCCATAATGATTGACTCTAGATCGGAGTCACTTGCATCCTCAAATGCATCAGGGCTCGGTTCGCATTCTTCTAGAACTGCCTCTCCCATGATTGGCTCTATGGAGAATATTGAAATGTCATAGCCATCCTCATCACAGTGAGGTGTCCATTGTTCCTCATTGATGGCTACATCCATTGTTGCTAGGATTTCTGCCCAGCCATGGGGTTCAAATTCCTCATCAGGAAAGACTACAGGTGCATAGGCTGGGTCTTGGATTGATCTATGGGTTTCTTTCGCACCTACCTCTCTGGCCTTCTCTCTCTTCTCTTCTTCTACTGCTGCCTTGCACATCCATAAGTGGGTGTCTTCATGCATCCATGAGGATCCTGATCCTATGGAATGCACCGATTCCGTATCATCTTTGGCTCTATGGATGGGATTCCATTGGATAGGAGGTACATCTCTATGGGAGTAATCTTTGAGATTTACTTTGGTTGTAACACCTAGGTGTTGCAAATACAAGGAGTTGGTTCCCCAATCCTGTACCACTTGCAACTGTCGCATGAATGGTCTTCCCAAAATCATCTCATAGGCATGATTTTTGCTAAAGTCACATATAGCAAATGTATGCTCAAACTCGACACCACAAGTGGTGAGAGTTATTCCTTCTAGCAATCCTAAGGGTCTCTCAATATGACCATCTGCCATCTGCAATTTCATTCTCGTTGGTCTGAGTGCTGGCTTGCCCCAACGCTTCCATAGGGAAGTAGTGGCAATTGCAACTCCTGCACCTGAGTCCAAAATTGCCTTGGTGGTGTACTCCTGGTAGGTGATGGGAAGATAGGTGTTCCCTTCTTCACCTTCACACATATCTCCTATCTTATCCAAGGGAATTTCTGGCACTGTCCTATGGGATCCTACCTGGGAACGAGGTTTGGCTACTTCTGGTACTTGTTTGGCAACATGTTTCCATACTTCAGGTCTAACCTTGAGTAGCTCTTCTAACTTGAGATCGCACTGCACGTTAGTGTTCTTCACTACTTCTGTGTTCCTAGGTATGACTGAATCTTCGTTTCTTACCATGACTGTAGGTGCCCTCATGCAGGTGGACCTTGCTTCCCATGGGCCTGTGAAATGGGGTAGTTCCTGTAAAGAATTAGACTCGAAGTCTAATCTTTCTTGAGATTGGGTGCTCTCCTGCTCTCCATAAATGGATGGGATGTCTTGTGGGAATTGGTCATGTGCATCATCCACAAGTTCAATAGGAGGAGGGACTTCACTCTCTTTAGCCCATTTGTCTTCTTGAATCTCTCGTAGGAATTCTGGTGTGAACCGATTCATAGAAGATGATGCGTCTGGCTCCGTAGAGTTAGGCACATAGGCTTCTTGAGCAGGAATGCTTACTCTTTCACTTGCCTTGCCCTTGTGTTGAGAGGCTGGTTCCTTTTGTGATTGTGCCATTAGATTCTCTACTCCTTCTAGGGAGGGGGAATTGTCGGGTTCAATGGAATTTGGCACATAAGCTTTCGGTGGGAGATGGGTCCTATTTTTGCTTGCTTCCTCCCTTCCTTGATTTTCTTCTTCCTTGGCAGATCTTGCAATTATGCCCTCTAACTTCTCTAGAAGTCCATCCAAGTGTAATTGCGTCTTGGCTGAGCCTGAGTAATTGAAAAGGCGACTGGCTTCAAACATAGTCTGAGCCAATGCGACCATTTTCGCGCAAAGCTTGGTTCTTTCTATCTCTAGGTCAGCTCTAGGGTAACACTTGTCATGATCCGTGACATTTGGCCCTTCTTGGATTCTGGCCTGATATGCTTTAAGCATCATGTCTATATCTTCAGGAGTGGGATCAGCTAATACGGATCCTACTCTAGGGGGTGGTGGAATCATATGAGGTGGGTTGGAAGGTGGCGGGTCGGATGGCGATGGGAATGGTGGTGGTGGGTTAGTGTGAGAGGGGGTTTGAGAGGTGATTTCAGTTATCCTAGCTTTGGTTTCTCTTATGCTTTCCTCGAGTTCACTCATCTTTTTAGCCCATTGTCTTTTCATTCTTTCCCGACCATCTTTCCACGCTCTAGTCCTTTTCTTTGTTATGCTCTCGGTTTCACTAGCCTCTGGGTTCTTATCCTGGTTTACCCCTTGATTCTGCTGTAATGCTTGAGCTCTAGTGACTACCTATACGGGAGTAGTGGAAGTGACACTTCCGCTGGAATCTACCACTAACCCAATAACATTGATAGGCGTGATTTTTGGCATATTATTGGGGTTCTTTGGGCAATCTCGTAAGAGATGTTCCTTTCCACAATCTTGGCAAAAGCCTTGGATCGTCACTGACTGAGTTTGTGGAGGTGGAGGTAAGGGACAATCACGAATGAGGTGATCTCCTTGGCATCTGTAGCACGGTCCTCTTGGAAATGGAGGTCTTACTTGCCTAGGTTGAGGCCTAGGGTTGGGGTTTGCATACATGACGTTTGTGTAATCTGACTCCCAACTAGGTTCATTTGGCTCTTCGCTGTAATAGGACTCACCATGTTCTGGAGACTGCATGTAGTACGCCTGGGGACTATCAACATGTGTAGAATCAAAGCTATGGTCACTCGGGTCACTTTCAGAAAGCAAGGGTGTTACAGGGACTATAGCTCTATTCAGGTTTTCTTCTGCAACAGCATACTTTACCGGAATCACATTACCTGGGGCAGGGGGTTGTTGAGCTAACAATGGCTGAGGCCTTTGTTGGTTTTGGTAGGGTTGCTGATACGGTTGTTATGGCCTGCCATATGGTTGTGGAGGGTACGGGTTCTGGTATCTTCCTTGCTGCGAGTATGGCTGAGGGTAGGGTTGCCTAACTGCCTGCTTGTTGTATGGGCAATCTTATGCGGTGTGATTGGTGTATCTCCGTTCTATGGTGCAGTACTGGCTACTAGGATTAACTTGGGGTTGAGCCATAATGGGGCAGACATTCGCCATGTGGTCACCACCACACGTATAGCACCTTTTCATAGGGGAAAACCTTGGGATTTGTTTGCTAGTTACACCTAATTTCTGAGCTACTTTCTCTGCCAGTTCCTCAATTGATGTGGATTGCGTGGAAGAGAGGTTAGAGGCACTATCCGCGTCTTTGTATATCTTGGAAAGCTCTAACTCCTCCCCTAGGTTGTCCTCAATGTCAATACACATGCGTACACACTCTTCTATGGTCCTAGGGTCCTTCAAGTACACATAAGATCTCAATTTAGTACTTAGCAATCCATCCAGGAATAAAGCCACTTGTTTAGCTGGTGTGGGTAGCTCCGAGACAGGGCATCTTTCTACGTATTGCCTAAATCTTCTTCCTGCAAGTCTCACGGTTTCTTGAGGGGTTTGCTTGAAGCTGTGAATCAGCGAGGAGGTATTATGCCTTATGCCACTCTTAGAGAATTCAAAAATGAAAGCCTCTAGGAGTTGGTCAATGCTCCTGAACTGCCTCTCATTTAGTGGCTGAAACCATGTCAGGGCAGTGTTCCTAAGGGTCAGACCAAAGGCATTGTATTGCGTGAATATATCCTCCACTTGTTCAGCTCTCAAAACTTGCCTAAACTCAGCCACGTGATCGTATGGATCTCCAGTGCCATCGAAGTAGTTCTTCATGGACTTAACTAGCTGAGTCGGTCTCAAAGTCCTTGTGTGCTCTCTAGGTCGTGGTAGAGGGAACTCATCCGCGTTTCTTTGATTCCTGTGAGCTCTAAGTATCTCAGGTTCTACTCTATTTGTTTCCGTCCTCGTTCTCTCTCTTCCCACTGGGTTGGCAAAGCTTACTTCTGGTCTATCTCTACTTCTGTCTCTTTGCATTCCATGAGCTTGGGATGTTCCAGCTCCAGGGTGACCATAGGATACATTCGATCTTGGTTGGGGGAAAACAAATTCACCTTTCCAAGTGTAAGCATGCCTATCATTTTGTGTCAGTTTCTCGATTGAGGAGCAAATCTATGCTCTTGTTGTCTTGGGGAACCCACTCAGGTGTGATAATCCTAGTGAGAACAGATTTGCCTCGGGGTGTTCTAGGTTCTATTCCCATGTTTCCTTGTTCCAAATCACCTAAGTCCGCTTCTGAGATTACATTTCCAAATTCATCTGTCCTATCTGGGTGACTGGTGACTACGTATATGGTTCCTTCTTTGTCTAGGTATGCACCGTTTTCAAACTTGACAGCTGGGTGCTCTAGTCCTATGGATTGGTCAGGGTTTTTAATCTGTACCACAGATCTTCCTAGGCCATCCTCATAGATGCTAGCACCTAATCGGTTGGTCCTAAAGTATTCCAACTGCGTTTTGTAAGGGCCTTCTACCCTGTACAAGTATGGCACACCTGAACTACCTGTAGGTCTGTCCATGCCTTGAGACATCTCTGATTCACTGGTATCAGAGCTAGGGTAGTACGAGTGGTGGCTCAACTGCTGGGCCCAAGACCTAGCAGTGTGGTTAACACTAGCCTCAGAAGACCTAAGGCTTTGTCTCTCTCTTACTAGGTGGCGTCCTGATCTAAGGTTCATATGCCTAACTGATTAACCCAATTTTTCCCAGGTACAACCATGTTTCTGAGTCCTTTTGTATCTGTCACTTGGTTCTTTTTATGTTGATTATCGTGTTTATACTCTTGTCTGATATCACGTCGTCAGGAATACTTGAGTTTAATTTCGCACTTTAGTTTGGTTGTTTCACGTTAGGTTTTTTTCCTTTAAAGTTGTCGTTCACACACACACAGGTTATCTCTTAACTTGCACTTGATTTTCTTAGATAGTCTTTGATTTATCTCGTGCCTATCGTTGCCTGGAATTACTTCTAACACTACCCGCACTTAGCCTAAACTAAGAATTGACAGAGGGTGTTGCGGGTTTTCCAACCTTGAGTTCCTTTCCTTGTATTGTTGCCCTGGTGTGCCCAGGATGCGTATTCCCAAGCCTGCACTTACTCTTGCTTTGTGTACCCTTCGCTGCTCTCAAAGGACCTGTAAATGGCCCACTGTTAGCTCAAGACTTAAATTCAAAAGACAGAACCAATCATTTTTATTCATGTAACACTTCACCAATTGGCACTATGATTTTTGGACACAACTCTAGAGATCCCTAAACTTTGTTCCCCCTGGGTATGGTCAACTTCAAAATACCCTAGCAAATATTCCTGATCTTAATTTAACTATAACCAGTCGATGTTTTTGTTGTACTCCCTGTGAGCTTTCCAACAAAACAAAAATCACGGCAAACGGATTTCGTATGAGAAAGTTATGCCGGTTCAGGGTTTTGGGGCTAAAACAGGATTGAGCTAGGTTAACAGGCAAACAGGAATTCTAGAGTTACTTGGGTCGTGCCCTCGTAATGCAATGCTACACCCTAATGTTTGTCCCACACTTGGCCAAAATTTAGACCACTATTTTTACCTTAAAAATTTGACCTAAATTGCCCTTCTAACGTGTTCGCAAAGTCTGTCGGTCGCGATTGACAGGTCAGTCGCGATCGACGTGTCGATCGCGATTGACAGGTCCGTCGTGGCTGTCAGTCGCGATTGACTGGTCAGTCGTGATTGACAGGGGTTACGAAAAGTCAATCGGTCGTGGTCAAAGGGTCGTTGACTCTGTCGGTCACGATTGATGGGTCGATCGCGATTGACAGGTCGGTCGCGAGGGTCTGTCGGTCGTGGTCAAACAATCGTTGACTGTGTCGGTCACGATTGACAGAGCCGTCGTGGTCTGTCCGTCGTGGTCAAACAGTCGTTGACTGTGTCGGTCGCGATTGATGAGTCGATCGTGATTGATGACTCGATCGCGATTGACACGTGTCACGCGTATGGCCCGTCGGTCGCGGTCAATCGGTCGTTGACTCTGTCGGTCGCGATTGACAGAGCCGTCGTGGGCTGTCGATCGCGATTGACAGGTCTGTCCGTCGTGGTTTGTCGGTCGCGATTGACAGAGCGATCGCGATTGATAGAAATCTGAGGAGTTTCAAAATTCTAAGCACATTTTTAGGAAGCTCTAGGCCTGTAGATCATGGTTTTGCACTTTGTTTGGTAATTTGAGCATTTTTTCTGTCGGTCGCGATTGACAGAAGTCGGCGACACACAGACAGTTACTTCGAATTCCGTACCTGCGCAGAGTGCTGGGGACGATGATGTGACCTGTACCTGCAAGACAGCTCAAGAAACATGCAAAAACAGCACATGCAATTTCGCTCTCTCGCTCTCTCTCACAAGTGAAATGAGGGAAATGAGGTGGAGATGGTGATATACTCAAAAACTGAAATTTCCGCGATGATGGAAATGGAGGTGGAAGATGGTGATGATGATGATGGTGATGAGGATGGTGAAGAAAAAAACAAGAAAATAGATAAAAGTGAAGAAAATACCTACAACTCCAATGCGTCAACTCTACGTCTTACCATCACACGCTCGTCCTCAAAGCTCGATCCCCGGCAACGGCGCCAAAATTTGGTGTAGCTCAGTGATGAGTAGCACCTCCTTTAATGTCAATCCGGGAAGACGTGAGGATGGTATGAAGACCTCGAACAAGTGGCAGCACAAGTGCGTGAGTGAGAAGCACACTAGCATGCACACACATACACACACACACGGCAAGACAAAGAGTGAGAATCAATGGAGTTCTTAGATTACTTTTCAAGAAGCTCTTACAAGTTTGTTTCAATTACAATCTAACCTCAGAAATGAGCTCTCTAGCTCCTTTTATAGTTTTTGACTAGCTTTGGCCCTGTTCAGACCTAGTGTCCGGCCTAGTTAAAAATTAGGTTCCAGGGCTTATTTGAGGGCTCAAACGAGATCTAAAAATTACGAAAATTGGCAGGTAGATACTTCTAAAGCTCCTCAAGCTCAAGGACTCCTTGGCTTGCACAAAATGGAGCTACAAAAATATGAAATGGTATTTACAATGGTGTTTAGTGATGAGAATCACTTTTAATTGGTGTAAGGGTTTTTGAAAAGTTAAAGGGTTGCCTAAGTGCTAGATTTGCGTGAATGCTCATACTTGCTTCTTCATGAGGAAAATTATTGGCCTATTTGCCAGATCTTCTTTGATTGCCATGTCTGCCTATGCTGTCCCTTCGCTTTGACTCTCTTCGTCTTGTGGCTCCTTCGGTTCCCTGATTGCTGCCAACAATGACACACTATGGTTGGTGAAATCTTCATGCTGTACTAATTCTAACACCATCACACACTATAGTTGGTGAGATCTTCATGATGAACTAAGCTCACTCTTATCTACATGTGAAATTTTCCTTTTCCAAGATCTCTCATTTTTGTGTATATATTATACTTTCCTTTTTTTTAAGGAAGTTAGGCCGAAGCCTAATCTCCTTTGACTTGAATGTATTGAAAGAGAAAGTGTACAAATGAAGTGCATAGTACCCATGGGACCTCTCATATCCCACAAAGCAAGGGTTAAACTGCTGAACCATTACAAGGAAAGGACTCCATGAAGGCATCTAGATTCGACGACACGAAGGCATTATGCTTTCTTTGTGTGTGTACTTCATTTCAATCTTGCATGTTCACTCATTAAATAGTATTAGAGTTTTCTTAATGGTGTCAGTAATCATGATGTTAATGGCTTCTAGTCATGTTAATGGTGCATGTGATGGCATTCGTTTGGTCGTGAGGCACATTCTTCAACTTGGAAGAGTCTTTAGTCATCATCTTTATCCTCATAAAGCATTTTTGAATGCCATTTTCTCACTTTTCTATCCTTCCAACCACGCCTCTCCACCCCAATTCCCCACCATCCACCTCGGTCTTGACAATGCATGGTAGTTTTTCTGCTCGGTGCAATTTTGATGCATTGTTTGGTGGGTTTGAATTTCTTTTGAAGTTCTTATAAGCATTTTGGTGATGATTCATGGCTGTTCATAGTGATTCTTGGTCGATCTTGCTCCCTTTGTGATGAATTTTCAATTTTGAAGTGCAAAATTCAACATCTCTTTTAGAAGCCTTTTGGTGTGCATTCCACTAGCTTTTCGCAAATTCTTTGTGGTTGAATCTTTGCTCTATACCCTATGTGAACCGGTCTCTAAAACATAATGACTATCTCTAATAAAATATTGGTGAAATTTTTGAATTTTCTCTACGTTCTACTTTTTGAAATATATGCATTGTACATTATTTTTAGAATTTCAAAATAAGGAAATTTCAAATAGTCAAGCTAGGCTACTTAAAAGAGCTTCAAATGATAAGCAAGACACTCTCAGCTCATCCTTCAAACTTGTATAACTTTTCTGAAGGAAATCACAAAACCCAACTTTGATCAAACAAAAGAACACTTTTTTGCTTCTTCTGCTTCCTCGTAGCCACACAAATGCATTTTGTTGCACATTGCATGTGAGGGTTAGCTGATAAATAGGGTGTAGGATTCAGATAAGTGCTAAAGTAGGGCGTAGGATTCACATAAGTGTTAAAATATTATATAGCGTGGTATTAATTATTAGTTTATATATGAATGCATTCATAACAATTTATGATTTCTATTTTATGTAGAAAAATATTAATCTTATGTACGTTATGGTTCATATAATACGTCTCTTGTTTAAATATAATTTAGGATTATGTTTTATCTAATAAGTATGCATGTTATGATTCCCAAAATCATTTTCCACTTGCATGATAGAGATTAAGATTTGATTGAGTGCATGGATTTTATATATGATGTGGATACGTTTTTGTTTCATAAAGTCTCTTACTTACACATACCTCTTGGACTCACAAATCATTCATATTTGTTGGGTTGGTGGACTCACCTAAGTCTCTTATGGGGATTATGCAAGTGATGGCTGCCCTAATTCTATCACCAATGTTTTGCCATCTGTTCATAACATCAAATCAAACCACCATGCCTCACCTTCTAACTCCCTATCTAGATCTTTCTAGATCACCATTTAAGCTCTACTTTGAGAGGGAATGTGCGGAAAATGCAATCATCTTTGTACTTGGTGTTAGTAGTGAATTTCTTGAATTTCTATTATGTTTTTTCTCTTCTCTATTATTGATCCTATGTTTTCTTCCATAACTACTTTCTTATAATTCAACATGTGAAATTCATGATTCTCAAGGTATCTCACATGCAAAGCTTTGGCATGCACACTTTCATTATCTAAGTTTGCTAGTTTGCTTCACCTATAGAAGTCTAAAATGGTGTCCTCTCTACCCAATCTTGAGGCACCTTCTAAACATGTCTATGAAGGCTGTATTTTTTATAAAATACAACATTCTTCCTTCCCAAGAGATGGTTTAGTTAGAGTTGCACATAAAAGCTTGTTCATAGTGATGTATGTGGTCCTATGTAGACATCTTCATTTTAGAATTACGTTATACTTTGTGAGTTTCATTGATGATTTTTTTAGGCATGCATGGGTTTATCCATTGAAAGAAAAGTCTGAGGTATTTATGTGCTTGAAAGAGTTCCTCATTATGGCTCCAAATCTGAGAACATATAAAATGGGCAGTTTCCATTCTGATGGATGGGGGAATATATGTCTATTAAGGAAGGGTATTTCTTGGTAACACTTGAGCACACTAAGCTGGAGTTATTCAAGATAAAAACAATGTGAGATTCAAAAGGAAAGAGGGGTTGTATCATAATTTAAAACACAATCTAGGAAAAATCACATGCTAGACAACACATATCCCTTTTGCTAAAAGCCCATAGCTTGTTTTAAAACACATGTGGTAAAATGCTGCCTATATCTTTTTTCAGAACATATGTTGTAAATTTCAATATGGATTCTCCATTAGAAGGAAGAGAGGTTTTCTCACACTAAAAGGGAAAAAGAATTGGCAAAATAACATGCGTTTCAAAAGCCTGAAATTTCCTTCCAAACTAGTTCTGATTATAGAATTATGCCTATGTTACATAGGCTGCAAAATTTTGGACAATTTTGTAGAAGAAAAACTTCCCAAATACCAAGTGGAAACTTGATCTTTTGACTAGCAAAAAATTCAAATTAGACTCTATACATATGAACCTTGAATAGATAAATGATTTTCGAATCATTGTTGCAATGATATGCAGCTTGTCACCAGTTCAATATTCAATTGCTTTATAAAAAGTATAGTAGTTATGGATACAAGTGTGCTTATCACATTTCATGTGTAGTTATATATGTGAATCTATGGATATTATGTAGATAGTTGTATTAGGTTATAGGAAGAGTTAGTCCGGTCATTAGTCATGTCAATTGATGTAGTTAGAAGTTTTATTATGCATGCAAAATTTGAATGGACAAAGCTATGATTATGAAATGATTATCACAA
Organism: Ceratopteris richardii; assembly: GCA_020310875.1. Classification (NCBI taxonomy): domain Eukaryota; kingdom Viridiplantae; phylum Streptophyta; class Polypodiopsida; order Polypodiales; family Pteridaceae; genus Ceratopteris; species Ceratopteris richardii. The sequence goes on from CM035419.1 coordinate 137,699,320, forward strand.
TAATATGTAGCTTTTAACCAACTCAATATTTTGTTATTCTAAGAAATGTATAAGGAGGTTTTCTTATTTTTGAATTCACGTGAATAATATCTTATTTCTTTGTACCTTCATGAATATTATAATTTATTAAGCCTCTATGGCAAAGAAAAAGTTATTTTTCTCAACTTTTTGAATTTATATAAACTCCCAAATTTCCTCCAACATAACGTTTCCTTATTACCATTGAGTGGCTTTTTTGTTTCAATCTTAAAAGGCCCCAAAAAAAAACGAGTTCTAAATTTTCCTAATTCATCTCTATATTTGATATCACTAGAAATTCAATAAACAATACTAGTCACCCATGCACTAATGATCTTTTTGAGTTTGCATACATAAGTCGGGTAATTAGGGTTTTCAAAACATAGGGGTTGTGACATGTATACCTCTTCACTGATCCACCCATTGAGAAAATAATTATTCACATGAAGTTGAAGTGGCTTCCGATTTCTTGCAACTACTACACTAAGCAATGTCCTAATAGTGGTCATCTTGGCGAGTGGTGAGAAAGTTTCTTCATAGTCTATGCCCTGAGTTTAAGCACATCCTTTAGCAACAAATTTGGCTTTGTACCTGCAAATTGATCCATTTGAATTCCTTTTCAATCGATGCACCCATATGCAACCTATTACTTTTGATTGGTTTGCATTGGAACTAACTCCCATGTGTCCATTTCCTTTAAGGCTTCTATATCCTCTTTCATGGCTTTCTCCCAATTAGGGTTAAACTTTGCTTCTTCATATGTTGAAGGTTCCCATAAAAAAAAATTCTTTGACCAAATAAATAAAATGGTTTGTTACAAAGGTAGAGTCATGTCCATACCTTTTGGGTTTGTAGGGATGGTTCTGCACTTAGAGAGAAAGAGAGAGAGAAACCTAACCACACTCCTCCTCAATTCGCAGCCATTGCCATGCATGTTGTTGGTGCATTTTGCCCAAGCCTACATGCTTGATATGCTTGATATTATCCTCATTTGTAAGTCACATGAGTAGTCATGTGAACACCTCTTGTAAAAGAGTACATTTTATCTCTTGTAAATGGAAAAAGAAAAAAGTAAAAGGATGGCTTACCTCATCCATGATGTAAAAGCAAATTCGTGGCTCCAACTACCAAAATCACGAATTTTTGAGCTGAGGGAATCTCTCCTAACTTTGGGGATCACTTTTAGGTGGAGCCATTCGAATTCGAATTCAAAACTCCCTCCAAGAATAGCTATAAAAGGAGCAAGAAGGAAGAGGCGATTAGCAAGCCTTGTACGTGACCACTTGATGTCATTTTGTAGAGATTGAAGAGCTTACTCCATATCTCTATCATTCTACTCCCATTGTGCAAAGATTCATTGCCAATGTGGTTGTAATCATATGTGAATCTATACATTTATTATCATCTACCTCTCTGTTTTGTTCTCTGCTATACTCACTCAGAGCAGTAACTTCAGAAGGTCATATCTCGAGTTTTACTGAACCTTTTTCAGTGTTTTAAAGTGCGTTGGATAGCTCTCACTGTCTAGTTTCTACATATAAATTTTCAAGGTCATTGGATTTATACTTTTGGAGATATCTGCATTTTACTGCTTACTGGTCTATCTCTGCAGAGCCCCGAGAATTATGGGAATGTTCCAGAACTTGATGAAACTTGTTCTCAGTGCTCAGTCCATCATTTGAAGTGTTTTAACTTGGAATAGGAAGCTTGCTAAGTCTATTTGCTATGCCCAAAAGGAATTTTTCTAATTCCTTCCAGGTTGAGAGCACTGTTCATTTTTTCCAGCAGGTGTATGTTCAAAAATAGCAAGTTTTGGGAGCTAGTCATTTCGCAACTAGCCTGTCTTGACTTAAACTTTTGGGATACATGTTCCAAAGTACTTGGCTGATATTTTGGTGGATTTAGGAAGCTCAAAGGGTCTACTAATCAACTCTGAAGTCTCAGTTGGCTGGTGTGAAGCTGGTTGTAGCGGCACCTACTCATCTTTGGATTGCATCCACCATCTCTCTTCACACATGTGAATGTGATTTAGCATGCAAATCAAGGAAAGAAGTTAGTTAGAGAGGGACATGTTGGAGAATTTCTCTCCTATTTGCAGCGGAAAGTGTTGAAGACCTTCTCAGGATCAAGACTTTTGCCAACAGCTGAACCTTCAAATGAAAATTGGTACCAACTGAAAATTCCAATGAACGTGAAAGTTTGGTCACTCAAACAAGACAAATTATAGCTTTCAAATGAGCTATCAAACACTCAATTTAGAGTAGTTTTGAGTTGGCAACTCTTTGCCTCAAAATAGGCTACATGTCCACTCAGTTAAGCTAAAACCTGGACTTCACTAAAAACTGAATAACTCACAGAGCATAAAGAATTTGATAAAACTGTTCTAGATAGAGGAAAAATCGAGATAAGATTTCCAAGGAATTTTTAAACTCTAAAATTGGATACATATATTGAGAGATATGACTCTCACAAGTAGACTACCCAGAAATGGGTATGCAGCTGGACATAGTTTATGAGAGTGGAGAGAACGAAATGACTCAAACCAAATGAACTAGCTACAAGGGGACTTCCATACCTTCTTCCTCTGTTCTTGAGTGTCCTCCCTTGCCTCTTTGATAGCCAAGTGACCAAAAACTCTCATGATGAATTTGAGAGCTCTTTTCCATAACTTCTCCACTAGTTTGGACAACCACTCCTCTTACAGTTCAGTTTTTGGATTTAATTCTCTTTTGATTGATTCTCCTTTGGCCTCCACTAGTTTTTGAAGTAAATGCTTCTATTTTTCATTTTTGCATTTTCCTTCTATTTGAAGAAAATCCTTTTTGCAAAAATATATACGACCTCACTTCTTTATTTTTAACACTCCCCCTCAAGCTCACATGTGAGCTTGCACCTTCAGCCATATCCTGCAAGTTGATGTCATCCTTGAACCTCTTTAGCTTAGAAGCATCTAAGGACTTTGTAAACATATCTGAAACCTGGTCATTAGTTCCAATGAACTTTATATCCACATCCTTGCTCAAAACTTTTTCTTGAACATAATGATAATGTACTTCTATGTGCTTGCTTCGTGCATGACACATTGGATTGTTTGTCAAGTGAATGCTTGACATGTTGTCACCATAAATTGGAATGGTCTCCACCTGCACATCAAGATCAACTAAGAGCTTCTTAATCCACATAGCTTCACAAGTTGCAAAGGCTAATCCTCTATATTCAGCTTCTATAGATGATAGTGCAACAGTAGGTTGCTTCTTCGAGCTCCATGTGATAGGTTTGCTACCTATCATGAACACATAACCTGAAGTGGATCTTCTATCTTCCTTTGAACCAGCCCAATCTGCATCACTGAAGCCCTTTACCTGCAATTCTTCATCATATCTATAAAACAAGGCATGATTGACTATGTGCTTCACATATCTTAGCACTCGTTTGGCTAAATTTAAATGTTCACTTGTAGGAGTTTGCATAAATTGAGAAAGAACTCCAACAATATAACACAAATCTAGTCTTGTGATCGTAGCATAGATCAATGAACCTATAATACTCATGTATGTAGTTACATCATGTAACTTCTCTCCATCATTTGAGCATAGCTTCACATTTGTGTCCTTAGTTTGAGTGAGTGGTTTGCATTCACGCATTCCAAATCTGAAAAGAACATCCAAAAAGTACTTTCTTTGCATCAAGTAGATGACATCTTTCCCATAGACTATCTCAATTCCTAAAAAGTATTTCAGCTCAACAAGATCTGAAATTTTAAATTCCTTACCGAGTTTTCTTTTTATCTCTTGTATTCGTGCAACATTACTTCCTATTATGATGAGATCATCAACATATATTCAAATATATACCTGCTTGCCTCCTTCTTTCTTTATGTAGAGAGAGGGATCTGCATTACTTGGACTATACCCACACCTTGTGAGGTACTCGGCCAATCTTTGATTCCAAGCACGTGGTGCTTGCTTCAGCCCATACAAAGCTTTCTTCAATCTACAAACAAAATCTAGATGCTTTCTATCTTCAAATCCAATCTGTTGACTCAGGTATACCTCTTCTTGAAGTTCACCATTGAGAAAAGCATTTTTTATGTCAAGTTGGTACAATGGCCATCTCCTTGTTGCACTCACTGCAATCAAGTTCCTAATTGTTCCCATCTTTGCAACCGGGCTGAAAGTCTCTTCATAGTCGATGCCGTGAGTTTGCTTGAATCCTTTTGCTACTAGTCTAGCTTTATGCCTAGCTAGAGAACCATTAGCATTTCTCTTTATTTTAAACACCCATATATTTGGAACAATCTTCATACCTTCAGCCTTTGGAACTAGCTCCCATGTGTGATTGTCCTTGAGAGCTTTTATCTCTTCTTGCATAGCTTCTTGCCATTATTTTTGTGTACATGCATCCGGTTCTTTTTGTTTCACCACCTGTGTCATATATGCAAAATGCTTTGCAATAAAACTATCATAGGTCAGCCTTTGAATTGGATACCTTGCTCTCGAAGACCTCCTTTCATTTCCTTTTGAATATTGCTTCTTCAACCGGTTCAGCTTTACCTTTGGTGTAATCACCTCTTCATACTCTTCTTCACTTGCATTTGAATCACTATTTTGGGCAGCACTTTCAGCTTCAAATCTTTCATAACCTGATGTTGGTGATGAGGAATGACTCCTTAGTCTCCCCTTCCATGTTGAGCTTTCTCCAAGTTCATAATTTGGATTCACTTAAGTCTTATGGATCCATCAAGGTTCTTCAATAGAATGATTTTCATATTTTACATAATATATATCATATTGAGTACCTATACGTGTAGTGGTTATGTCATGATCAACTATCTTCTCATGAATCCAAATTTTTTATTCTCTGTCAAGCAAAGGAGGATCATCAAGAATAGGAGTGAGTGGTAGAGTGCCTTTAAATGATTAAAATAAACTAATATGAAAATATTTATGTATATTCAAATTCAATTGTATGTCCAATCTAAAAGAATTTTCATTGATCTTTTGAAGAATGCAAAATGTTCCATGATAGCATGGTGCAAGTTTAACTTTAGGATGTTGTAGAATATTTTTCAAATTTCATTTAATGATACGTATTCATACTAAATCATTTTCATAATATTCTTTTTCTAGTCATTTCTCTTTCTGACCTCCTTGCTCTTGTCTTTGCTCTTGAACTTGGCCTCTTCCTTGTCTTCCTCTGTCGCTATTTTTTCCTCTTCATTTTCCCCTACCTTTACCTACATAAAACACTTGGGCCTCATTGCCATTTGAGTTGCTACCTCCAATGTTCATCTCTTCTATGACCATCAAAGACACAAGTTGCTCAAAATCTAGTATGTTTTCTCTTACATAAACCAAAGTGGTGAATGCTTTCCATTTTTCATCATCCCTCAATCCATTGAGGGTATAAGCTATTAGGTCATCATCATTAATATGAAAAATAGTGGAACCTAATGCATCACTTAAATTCTTTACCTTAAAAAATCAATGAAATCATTGATGTTGCTGCTTGTTGAATTCCTGAAATTGTTATCTTTCATCAATTTTACCTTCCTATATTTCTTGGATGTGGAGTAAAGTTTCTCCAAGATTTCCCACACCTTCATCAAGGTATCTAAAATATTGTATGTGTCCAATCATTACATTAATAATGTTCTATGAGAGAATAAAGAGTACTCTCTTGTCCCTTCATTCCAGTCTCTAAATGCCTTCAACTGAACATTGATGGTTTTATCTCCCAATCTAAGCCTTGGATCTTATCCATTTATCAATCCCCACAAGCCTTTTCCCATAAGACAGTTTTGGAATGCTCTCTAAGTGACCTTCAAAGTGATCTGAGCGATTAAAGTATTGAAGCTTTACCTTTGGTCTCTAATAACTTCAAATAAAAATGATGTAACCATGTCATGTCTTCAAAAAGACCCTTGATGGTTGAACTTGAGAAATGTTGAGATGTAGCTTACTTCTTGCTCTAGAAGCTACAAAACCTCCTCTTCCTTCCCTTAGATCCCTATTTATGGTCCTGGTGCTCTGATACAACTGATGGGGGATGTACCTCAACCCCTATGTAAAGAGGAAGCACAAACGACCTCCACCAATACAAATATTTGCACCTCTGCAACCCAAAATGCATCTTTTTTAGAGTTTTTACAAAGAATTCCAATGAGCTTTTGCACACTTAACATAGAATAATGAGTTTTTCCCCAAAAGAAAAACTAATTTCACACAAAATGGTTGCCTACACTAAGAGAAATATTCTTGCAACCTACACTAGTTGATTATATGCAGAAGCTAGTCACATAGTAACCACACTTCACTCAAGTAAGATTTCCTCCAAAAATAACCAGAGAATGAAACTCAAAATTTACCCAACTTTAGAAATGGTAATGGCTACCCAATGAAACCAAAGTCATAAAAAATGGATAACTACGAAAGTAGAACTAGTGCTTACATATTAGAGCTCGATAAGTCTACTAAAGCCTTCACATAGAGAGATATAGGAATCATTATAGTTCACTATTTTGTAGATTTATCAGATATTCCTCACAAAAAGAACCCAAGAGTTGGTGAGACCAAATTAGAATATATTATCTATGCAATGACGTAAAGACTACATGAAATGTAGTTCTAATGAAGGAGAAACAATGTTGAAAACTCACAGGTAGAGAGTTCCAACACTACATGTACACACAAAGATATGCCTACTCATAACCAACAGAAGAGTAAGCAAGGGGCTTTCATTCTAACAATGAAAAACACTAACGGGGACTTATTCAAGCTAGAAACCACACAAGATTACCCACTTTGAACGGAAATGATATTTAAAACAAGTGCAAAAGTAAGATGCTCTTTTTCTAAAAATCGAGGATCACACCTAATTGGATTGGAAATAGATAAGCTGAAGGAGGATGGTTTCAATTTGGTGAAGGGATCTTATGGAATTCCTTGTATTTTAGTTCTCCTATTGTGGCCAATAAGATTTAGCGAAGGCTCTCTACTTATAGCCAATGAAATTACACGAAAGTGCCACAAAAGTTAGAGCTTGATTCTCAACATGATTTAATGTGAATGTTCATATACTAATACTAATAAGTTAACTTAATTACACATAGGTATGTGTGTATGCATGTATGTGTGTGTATGTACGTACATAAGAATGCATGCATATATGTATGTATGCATATATCTTTTATGAATTATAAGCTAGATACGATTTCCAATTCAGACCCAGGAAAATATACATGATTTTAACCATTACATAATTTCAATGGTTAAGATCTAAAATTTCAGCAAGATTGTTATATCTTTAAGCTTTGAAAGTAGAATATCACAACTAAGTAGGATTAAAGGAAAAAAATAACTTTATTTGAATAGATAAAGTTTTTTGTTCCGTTTGTATTTATTGCATTTTCAACAGTTTTTGTCGAGTTTAAGTTATAATTTATAGTCTAAAACATCAAGTAGCTGTCAATAGTTTCACTAAAAATCAACCTTTGTCAGAGAAATGCTAGCAATGGCGGAGAGAGAGAGAGAGAGAGGAAATTTTACACAGGTAGAAGAAACTTAGCTATTGATGTGTGTGGAATTGCTCCGTTGGCTTGCGGTATGGACACATGATCATCGATACCGTTTTATCTCTAGACATCCGAGAAATCTCAATAGTGCACACATGTCACACAGGCTCAAACGTCTGTTTGTGAGAATGTGTGATACTGACATGCACATTGCAGATTTTGAGATGATGATAGCGCTCACAACACACACTCTCCCAAGCGGCAACTGTATGATGATTAGGATGGAGTACTTCGAGCATAAAAGAGCAAGGGAAAAAACACTAAATTATGTGGGTTGCCATTTACGTACGCTAGCTGAAATCATCCCTTCTTTTCTTGATCGTGTTACATCTCACACAGACAACAGAGGAGCGCCTCTGCTTCCTCCATGATTGCCACCACACGGCGCATTCCTTCATGATGCACAGAGAGAGAGAGGCTGATAAAGCGGAAGACCAACATGGTCATGCAGAGCAGTACCACCATAGAAGCTAGAGTATAGACTCTCTGTACATGGAGTTGCGCTCTACGTAGCCTACTTGGTACTTCCCCACAGCAAAGTAATGGTGGTGTTCACTATTCGGTTGCAGGCTGAATAATTTTGTGTATCTCACGCAGAGTTCGGACAATAATGTTGATGAGATGTGGCTATCCAACTCTATAACTTCTGTGCGTGTATGTGTATGAGAGAGAGAGAGAGAGCGAAACGTGGGTACCTGTGAAAGATCTTAGATATCGAGAGAGAGAGAGAGAGAAAGGTTCGGACAGTAACGCTGATAATATGTGGCTAATAGGCTATCCGACTCCATAGCTTTTGCGTGGCCGCATGTTTATGTGTGTATGTAAGAGAGACAGAGAATCTGTGGCCTTTTAGCTCGAAGGCCCACAACCCAAGGGTTCTAAGCTTTTTGACTATTTGAATGATTCTTCGAAGCTGGGTCCTATCAAGGGGTCCCTACAGGCTAGAGCTTCAATGCCGATTCCCCCCTTGCATCCGAGCGGTAGGCCTGCCACCTCCATTACATGCCATTGCTTGTTTCAACATCAATCCATTTTCATATCTACGAGAAAAGGACAATCTCCTGTGTATATCCCTTAAGAATAAAAGAGTGCAATAAACACAAGAACAGCGATTGATTAAATCAAAATACATTGAATATTCATTGTTAAAGAGTTGTGAGTTCAAATCTCATCTTGTAGGGTTATGATATGAGTTCTGAACCAGGAACGATAAAATTAATGGACTCTCGGACTTTCCATCCATCACTAAATGGATCCATGAGGTGAAGGATCTTTGGATTGCAAATAAGTAGCCTTTTGGGTTGCATATGAGTGGCCTTTACAGGTGAAAATTCACCATTAGATTGCAAACCTATTAAAAGTTTGAGCTCCTTGTCTCTCTTTTATGAGATATGGAGGATGTGAATCAATTAGCTTCTAGGACGTAAATCAATTACCTTCTACGTTGTTGTATGTATCTCCTTCATGAACTATAGAATCTAGTGTTATACTATACTCATTCACCAATGTAGTGTTCAAGATCAACCATTTTATTCGAACACACAAGAAACAAAGAGCTGAACTTCCTTCATAAAAAAGGAAGCTAACACTCTTTCATGTCACAAAGGAATGGACCTTCAAATTACAACCGACTAGATTTATGAGTCATTAAATCTCCGAACCAGAAATCAATGAAAGTTCTAGTCCTTAGCCAAACCACATCCAAGGCACTGAACCCTTGGGCTACTCGATGTCCTATCTTTATGAGATAGGAAAAGTACTACTAGAATACCCATTCACCGTTATGTTGAATTGAATATCTCAAATTTTAAAAATGTACTCATGGCCAACATGGTCTTTAAAGTTGCCCTCATTAATAACCTCCTTGAAATATGTGATTTGGCACTTGAGAAACAATCTATAAACATTGAAAATTCGAATTACTCCAAGTCGTAACAATTTGCAAAACTGTCACCCTCCTCTTTATCCTTGCTATTCCATATTCTTCTTCATTTTTCTCCTTTTCTTTTCCTTTTCTATTTAAATTTAACATTAGAGAATCGATTTATATCTATTTGAAAAAGTGGTGCAATTGGTAAGCTCCAGTCCAAAGATAAGGAGTGGGCTACTTTTTTGACATGCATTGTTCATTGCCTATTTCAAGGTGCACTTGATCAAAGTTACTAAATACAACAAAAACAATCACCGCGATCATCAAGGATTATACAAGGTAGTTGCAACACTAGAATTGGCATCAATAGATCGCCTTGGAAGATAATCATAGTGGATATAGAGATTAAAAAGGGTGACATACATACTCTATGAATGGAATGATATAAAAAATGAGATTGTAACATCTTTGGAGGGAGAAGATGTTAAGGAGACATAGCAATCATTCTTTGCTTGGAACTACTAAGGAGGATCCATTATGTTGATAAGGAAGATCTATTGCATGGTTGTGGCATAGGTCCCCTGGACCCTACAAAAGGAGGCAAGCCCCCCTCTGCACTCCCCCCATTAAGGTTCTAGGAGAAACCGTACAACACCACAAGGCCTCTATTTTCATCTTGAATGGGAAACCAATGGCATAAAAGTTTATGCCCTACCTAACCTAATGGCTAGATGCATAAATATCATCTATTACCATCATCGTTCACGCATAGACCTCATCTAACTTGGAAGTCATGGTTCCACAAATGTCTGAGCACTCACAATGGCTTCTCATCATAATGGGCACCTTACAATTTAGAGCACCATGGATCATTTGTGGTCACTTGAGGGTGGAGTATTAAGTATATTTAAAAGAATCTTGAGAGGGAGTGTTGAAAATCAAGCTCCAACTTTAGGAGCACTTTGGAGTAATTCCATTGGCTAAAAGTGGATAGCTTTGCTTAAATCTCATTTGCCACAAATGGAGAAATGAAGGATAGGAATTCCATGGGATTGCTTCACCAAGAAGTTTTTGAAAACCCCTTATTCAAATCTCATCTATTTTCAATCACAAACGTGTGATTTCTAATTTTTTGGAAAAGAGTATCTCACTTTTCCATATATATACACACACACACACACACACACACACACACATATATATATATATATATATATATATATATATATATATATATATATATATATATATATATATATATATATATATATATATATATATATATATATATATATATATATATATATTGATCTTTTGTTGGTTTTGAGTAGGCACACCTCTATCTCTGTGCAATTAGTGTTGACATTCTCTTCCCCTGACTTTCAACGTTGTTTCTCTTTCATTGCAAATCCATTTCATGTATCTTTGAGTCATGGGATAGCTAATACTATAATTTGTACTCACCAAGTATCACGTTCTTTCTCTAAATAATCTTTGCAAAACTTGCAAAATAGTGAAGTGTGATGATTCATATCTCTTTCTATGTGAAGGATTTAGTAGATCTATCTAGCTCAGAGTTGTAAGCTATGGTTCCACGTCTATAGTTATCCTTTTTTTATGCTTGTGTAACCATTATAGTTCTTTAAACTTGGGTCAAGTTTGAGTTTCATCCTATAGTTATTCTTGGAGAAAATCTTACTGGAGTGATGTGGTCACTCTATGACTAGCTCATGCATACAATCAACTAGCCTATTTTGTAGAGATTGTTTCTTTTATCATAGGGAATCATTTTGTGTGGAATTTATTTTATTCGAAAGCTCCATTAGTCTATGTGAAGTGTGCCAAAGCTCACTAGATTTCTCTAAAAAAACTTTGAGAAAGTGGCATTTTGGGTTGTAGAGGTCAAGAGAAGTTTACATGTGGAGGTCATTGGCACTTCATCATTGCATAGGGGTTGAGTTACATCCCCCATTAGATCTTAGACACATACATATATGCTTATTAAGGCATAAAGATTTTGGTATGACATGAATAAAAGTGATCAAACTATGTAACATTCTTTTGTCTAGTAAATGTGTAAGTTAATAAGGCATCAAAAAGGAAGATAATTGAAGCTTGTTCTATCCCCTATGACCTTCAAGGTTGTGTGTATGCCTTCAAAGTTCCCCGTTGTACTATTATGTAGATTTTTTTATGAATAATATTAAATGTAATTCTTCTCGACAATGTTATGGAGCCATATGTATGAACCCTATTGAAAACCTTATTTTGGACTAATTTGTGCTTTGATAATTCTTGAGCATGAGCTCAAAATGTATTGACAATCAATCGAATCATAGATGCTTACCAGTAATGTATTTTTAATGCTTTCTTTGTCCATATTACCTAACAAATATTGTACATCTAGGCTTGCCAATGGGAAAAAATATTTTTTTCTAAGGCCAAATTATATTAAATGAGAATAAGGAGAGATACATTCCTCACTTACTTGGGGAGGGACACTGAAAAGGAGACCTCAACAAAAAGGAATAGAGTAGCACTAGATGAACCACCAATATGGCCCAAAAAGATACAAACAATGGGGTAGACCATGAGGTACATAGAAATAGTAGTCAATACAGACAAAAATTATATATGAAAGAGAAACAAGGTGGTAACTGATGGGGGTTACATGAGTAACTAAACAAGGACCAAAGAAGCATAGGGGGAAACTAGAAGGGGGGCGAGAGGGGCATCAGATGCAAACCAAGGTGAACAGGTGTAGACCCAAGCAAGCACAATTATTTTTTCTCCATCTTCATATTGTTGTAGTCATAGGCTTGGGAGATGTCATCAACATAATCAGAGTTAGGAGCATTATTCTCAATGGCACTTTCCAAGTTGATGGGGTAGAAGTTGCTAAATACCATGTAATCCTTCGATATAGATTCATGAAACCTTTTAAACCAAAAGTAGAGCATAACAAAAAAAATCTTCTTATTCTTCGGGACCTTGAATTACTTTGGGAATAAGGTATCTACAATCATCGTATCTTTATAATTCATCTTTAGCTTATACATGAGAGCATGGCCTCTCTATCCATCCAACAATGCTTTATAGACCATCTGTTTCTTTTCTTCCAAGGGAGACCTTTGATGGCCTTGTTGTAATCTTTGGATGAGATCATTCATTAAATCAGACTCTTTTACCCACAAAAGGGAATTCTTGGTTAAATCTTTAGACTCTTTTACCCACAAAAGGGAATTCTTGGTTAAATCTTTAAGGGACAGTGACAAAAATTTTTTTCACTATTGAAAAGAAGATAGTTTCTCTCTCTCTCTCTCTCTCTCTCTCCTCCCATAGGATAAACATGATCCTAGTCCTAATTGTATTCCATAGATATATCTATGAATGTGTTTACTCCCAATAATATCTCATACCATTGAAATGATTTTTTTTCTTTTCATGGAAGCCATATAGAGTGGATCCCAAGCTAATATTTCTTGGTGTGATGGTAGTCAACCAACATGTGGATGAGGGATTCTTCTTGTTTATAGAATTCGTAAACAATTCGGGTGTGATGTATTAGGTTGAGCCTATTTCAATACCAAGTACCCTAATGGAGCATGAGCCAAGAAAAGGCTGAATCTTTGTCATGAAAGGAAAGAAACCAAAGAACTTTGTATTTCCACTATTGCTAGGACTAGTTGATATGCTGATTTCTATCATCTAAGTAGTAACAGTTGATCTTTAGGCACTTGGGCAAAGGAAATGAGTCTCGATAGTCAAAAGCCAAGTTGGTAGTGATTTGGATGAGGCCTTCCTGTGACAAAGTGTCACATAAGATCTTCTAGGCTCTCTATGGGATATTACTAACATCTAGAAGAGATTAGGCTCATAGAGATGATGATCTTCATCCCAAATATATTTATAAAAGCAATTCCTCTAAGAGTGAGCTTATGTCACATTTTGAAAAATGTTATATCAAGGGGAGGATGATGGGAATTAAACAAAATATTGGTGTCTTGAGAATTCCCCAAAGTGCATTTAAGGAATCAAGCCTTCTATTCAAGGCTTTGCTAGGACCAAAGCCAATCTAGGTAGGGTAGCCTGTGCGGAAGCTCTTCGAGTAGGAAGTGCTTGAACAAAGAAGAATAAAAATAATTCGATTTCATTATCCTTTAGATCCATTTAACAACAACCATTTTTCCAAACTTCTCAAAATCGAGCAGATCAAGACTTTGTTCCTCTTTAGGACGACAATAGGTAGAGTATTTTACTCTTGGGAGGTTATTTTGTTATTTCAAGGAGCCTATTGAGTAGGATAGATTTAATATGTTGAAACTAAGACCTAGTAAGATTATAACCTAAAAGGTGTAAGATAATGGTAGGGGAAACATCATCATTGTGTAGAAAGATTTTGTAGGCAACATTGGAATGGAGCTTACTCCATTTCAAGACTTTGGATTTTTTTTGTATCCAAAATCCACTCCCACCTAGTATTAGTAGACACATTAAATTTTAAATATTGGTCATCTACCTACAAGAAAAAGGTTTTATGGTGAGCAAGGTAGATCCTTCCTTGTTATCAAAAAGATCATGGAGAATTCATATACATGTGCGTATATGTAGATGATATATCATTGTAACAAGTAATGATGCTAAAGGCATAAGGAGAATCAAGCATCAAATGAAGGAAAATTAGTTCAAGATAAATGATTCAGTGTAGCTAAGATACTTCCTTGGATTTGAAGTCATATATATAAAGCATGGTATGCATTTGACTTAAAGAAAGTACATCAAAGATAGGCTTATAACATGATATCAAAGCCTAGTTGGAAGTCTTAATTATGCTTCTCTCACAAGAGTAGATATAAACTATAGTGTGAGAGTTTTGAGTCAATTTTTGCACTCATCTAGGAAGTCGCACATGAAGGTAGCCAAAAGGATACTCAATTATCACAAAGGAACAATCAATAAAAGAATATTGGATTCTTATAACTCTAATAGAGATATCAAGTTCTTTTCTAATGCAGATTGGACAATGCAAGAGATGATAAGAGAAGTACATCTAGATATCTTTAATTTGCAGGATCTAAACTTATTTCTTGGTCATAAAATAGGCAAAGTACTATTGCTCTCTCATCTACAAAAGATGATTACAAAGGATTAGCCAATGCTACTCTAGAAACTATGTGGATTAAATCACTATATGTTGATTTAGGAATAAAGAATTCATCTCCTCATATTTGGTGATAATATGAGTTCTTTACATCTTGCAACAAATCCCATTTACCATGCAAGGAAGAAACATATTGAGGTCCACTACCACTTTGTTAGGGAGAATATTAGAAGCAAAGAGATTGAGCTTTCATATATCTCAACTCAGGAACAATGTGTGGACATGATGACCAAAGATATATTTGGATGGAGTAAAGCTGAGCAAGTTCAAATCAATGATTGGACTTCAGGAGATTGCAAAATAACGAAGACTCAAGCATCTTAGACTTGAGGGGGATGTATTGGAAACAAGAAAATTTATTCCTAGTTAATCTTTCAGAGAACATTTCATTTAACTTAATCCTTGTATAAAGGTTTTAGATCCTAAATTCAAGACTCAATATAAACTATAGGGAGCCAAAACTCACAAGTTCTATTCGAATTCAAAATTCAAATAGTTATTTGAAAAGATAATTGGAATATTTAGAAGAATATTAGAAAAATTTTATATATACTTTAGTGAAGAAGTCATGGACATAGACTGAGCTATCACACACTTGAAGAGTGCCTATTCTTATTTTGTCATAGCCATAGGAGTCCTCCAAAACCCCGAAGCATTGTGTTTTACATATCAATACATATACTTGAAGTTTCATCATCATCTTCAACTATTGTGTACTTTTGTCTATCTACTTTTCATGTCTCCTGACTTCTCAGAGTCATTGAAGTGAATCTATGGTCTTAATCTCTCAACCAATGCATGGATCATGAAGTTAATATCCTTTTGAAATTTTTTATGCAAGGATTTGATCATTAAAAGTTATATATACTTCAGTGAAGAAGCCATGGACATAGACTCAGCTATCACACACTTCATGAGTGCCTATTCTTATTTTTTCACAGCCATAGCAGTCCTTTAACACCTCAAAGCATTGTGCTTTACATATCAGTACATATACTTGAAGTTTCATCATCATCTTGAGATATTGTGTACTATTGTCTGTCTACTTTTCATGTCTGTTGATTTCTCAGAGTGATTGAAGTGAATCTATGGTCTCAATCTCTTAACCAATGCATGGAACATGAATTTAATATCCTTTTGAAATTTTTTATGCAAGGATCTTTATGACAATGTATATGCATTATCTTCTTCCTAAAATGTCACAATCACACCTATGACTTCTTAAGTATATGTCTCACATTATAGGAACTCTAAAATCAATATATAACTTGGAGTAGCTCAGTTACCTTCATATTAGAAGTTATGCAAAAGTATTTTTGCCCAATCCATAGGAAGTTAAGAGCAATAAGCATTTTTTCTAAGTGCTTTCTTCCATAAATATAATTTTTTCTCTTCATGCTCATTCTCTACAAATAGTATGTCTTGATGCAAACTTTTGAGTTACATTGATCTAAAGTACTATGGTCATGTTTATGCATCATTATCAAGTCTAGAAACTCTAGTAATGTTTCCAAGCAAGAAATAGGTAGGTTTAGATTTGGTTTTTTCAAAGACCCTATCATCTTTATACTCCATCATCATCTCGTCATAGTATGAGTGAGTGGTCATAATGATTTAGCCCAAAAAAAATTGTGATGCATCCCATGACTTCTTGTTGCTTATATTGATTGAGACCTCCTTCCATTTACATTTACTTGAAATGGTCCATATAAATAAAAATTTAGGGTAATGTAGTGAGAATGGTTTCTCACTACGACCTATGTAAATTATTTTTTCCCCCGTTCCTCTCTTAGTACATCTAAATTATTCATCCAAAATCTCTCTTATTCTGTGCCATTCACTCTTCCTAGGGCTTTTGAACTCTCACTATTGATGTTAATGATCCTTCTTCCCTCTAAATAGTGAGAAGTTGGTCCACATAATGTATTACATAAGAAAGTCCAAGAATTTTTGTTGGTAATCTTTTAGTATATATGAGCATAGTCCCCTTATACCACTGCCACTGATAGCTAATATGTTGTGTTTGCTCTTGCATGAACACTTACTAACCTTGTCAAATCTCTAATCAACCTTGTCAAAACTCTTACTAACCTTGTCAATTGCACTAATACCCCACTCATATCATGTAAATTCCTCCTCTTTGCTTAGTTCCCCTTGTTGAGATATCAAGCTCAACATGTGATGATCGAGGATGACACATATCACATTTTTATTTTCTGACATGTATAGTGGTCATGCCAATATATGTCAGGGGTACTTCATTGAGCTTTACTAGATTTACCTACTAAGAGTGATGGCACATTTTCTTCTTGCCAGGTCACTCATTTGCAAACATTAGGATTTTCCTTATGTTTTGTTATTATATATTGCATTAGATGTATTGTTGTATTAGGTCATTCTTGTACATTTCTTTTATGCAATAGAAGAAAAAGAAGAAGATTATTCTTCCTTGCCTCAATCTGTGTGTGCTCCTCTTTGAGTGTAAGAGTGTGCGAGTGAGCTCTCTTCCTTATCTCCTTCCTCTTGATATGGTATCAGAGACAAGGTGGCTATAGAGAGATCATGCAGAATGTCAACAGTGAAGAGTATGCGAAAAGGCATGGAGAAAGCATGATTCAAAAATGACCTCAGATTGATATGAAAATTGGCATAATGGAGCCATTCCAACCTTCGTTTTGAGCCGACAAGGTGGGGCCCATAAATAAATCAGGTCAATTTGTAAAATTGTAACTTGCATCCTGTTTGTCAGCACTCATATATTCCAGATGGAGAACTTCAAGAAATTCCATATACTATTTATACAAAAAAACTATGTTTTTTTGAGATTGAATTGGCATGTCATAGTGCAATAACATTCAAGCAGAATTACTCTAGTGTTTTTGCAATGTTGTGAAGTGCTACAAAAATGGCGATCGCAGATGGAATGAGTCAACTTATGAGCAATAAGTTGGACAAGAACAACTTCCATGCTTGGAGATTCAAAATGAAGAATTTCTTCATGGTAAAAGGCTATTGGAAGTACATCAAAGGAGAGAACAAATACGCTCCGCAATTACTAGAGAGGAATCGTACTGCGAACCAGTTAAGAGTGTATGAAAACTAGAATCAAGGAGCATGAAATGTAATGTATTGGCTATCTATCAACATACAAGATAGCATGACTGGGCACATATAGGATGCGAAGACTCCAAAAGAGGCTTGGAATAGTTTGTTCATATTGTATGAGACCAATACAAAGGCATGGAAATTGCAACTCAAGAATGAGCTGCATACATTAGAGAAAAAGGGCATGTCGATAAGTGACTACATCGTGAAAACTAAAAGCATACATGAGTGACTTGCATCTATTGGCATGAATGTAGATGATTATGATAAGGTGGAAGTGTGCCTTCATGGTTTAGAAACTCCATATAAGTATTTCAAAACTTCTATACATACTAGGGAAAATATTGTGAACTTTGTTGATCTAGTATCCATGGTGATTATTGAAGAAAATAATCTTGGTGAGGATACAAAATCCCAAGGAAAACCTAGTTTTGAGCACGTATTCTACTATGGTAGAGGAAGAGGTAGAGATAGAGGCTTTGGAAGTGGAATAGGACACAATAACCAAGACGAAGGTCAACAACACAATCATGCAGGACGTAGAGGACAGTTTCGAGGCAGGGGGAGCCAAAGAGGCCATAGAAGTTCCAAAAGAAATGATTCAGGTAATAACACTAAAGGATGTTGGAATTGTGGTAAACCTAGACACTTTGAACATGATTGTAGGTTGAATAATCAAAATAATAGAAGGCAGCAAGAAAAAGATGCATCCACAAGTGCAGATGATTCTAAGAAATTGTTCATGGTCCAACATCATATGATGAATACGATGTCTACTGATGTTTCAAAATCAAATGGTAATGTCTGATATATCGATTAGTTGCTTCAAATCACATGACTAGTCATGCAAAATGGTTTAGTAGTTTGCAAAAATTGCCAATTCCTCGACATGTTGAAACAGGTGATGACATATCACATCCTATTGAGCATACATGAAACATAGCAATGTCTATGGAGGACGGGAAGGTAAAAATCTTGTGGATGTGCTACATGTTCCAAACATAACAAAGAATCTAGTTTCTGTTAGACAAATGGTTGACCACGACCTACAAGTTAGGTTCAATGCTAATGGGTTTTATGTAGAAGAGTACAAACAAGATGGAAGATTGATTACCAAAGGAAACAAATTGGCTAGGATGTTCATCTTAAATGTGAAAATCCTAAAATGAATGCATCCATGCTTGCAAAAGGTATAGGAGTTATCGCTGATATAGAGATTTCGCACAAACGAATTGGAAATGCAAGTTCGCAGAGGCTGAAATTGATGCAGTCAAAGGAGATTGTCAATGGACTACCAAATTTCAAGGTTACAGAGATGCAAAAGGTATGTGCAAAATGTCAATTTGGCAAACACTCAAGATCATTGTTTCTGCATGACAAACACGTTAGTGAGAATGTGTTGGAAATATTACATACAGATGTTTGGGGTCCTGCAAAAACCACATCTATGGGCGGTTACAGGTTTTAAGTTACTTTCATTGATGATCATACACATAAAGTATGGGTATATAACATGTGAAGATTGAAGATGCTACACAAAGCATATTGATTTATATTACATTGTATGATTCACTCTTAAGGAGTCAAATTCATATTTTGTATCCTATGAGATGGATTTTGATGTATCTCAAAATGTATTCATACATGATGTATTTCACCCTTTACAAAGATTGTATATGATGAGGAGAAATCACCCAACCACTTTTTACATTCTCATATAGAAGAATATTTTGGGAAGGGCGGCTTGTTATATATATGAGGAGTATATTGCATATCTTGGCATACTCCCAGGCACTGTACTTTGCCCGTCATATATGTAATTTTTCTGAAAATGTATGGGCATTATTTTACCTTCCATACCATGGATTTGGGCCATGCACTTTTGTTGGTAGATGATGTTTCATAGGGTAGAAGCATTTAGAAAGCCTAGGATTGGTATGTCATGTGTGGGTTCAGATTCAGCATGCATGCCAGTGTTAGGAGGCATGTGCATTGCACTCTATGAGTGGATATGGGTTGATTGAATCCCTATCATAAGGATGTAATTGAAGGGTAAGGAGATGTGAAGGTGTATGAATTCTTCCCTAGAAGTCTTATATATGTATGTCACTTTGTTAATGAAAATATTGTCCAACTATTCGTATTCTCCAACTTTAGGCCTTGGCATGTGTGTCCTATTAAAAATAAAGAAGTAAGGTCGTATATATTTTTGCAAAAAGGATTTTCTTCAAATAGAAGGAAAATACAAAAATGAAAAATGGAAGCATTTACTTTAGCAAGTAGTGGAGGCCAAAAGAGAATCAATCAAAAGAAAATCAAATCCAAAAACTGAACTGTAAGAGGAGTGGCTGTCCAAAGTAGTGGAGAAGTTATGGAGAAGAGCTCTCATACTCATCATGAGAGTTTTTGGTCACTTGGCTATAAAAGAGGCAAGGGAGGACACTCAAGAACAAAGGAAGAAGGCCTGGAAGTCCCCTTGTATCTAGTTCATTTGGTTTGAGTCATTTCATTCTCTTCACTCTCATAGACTATGTCCAGCCGCATACCCATTTCTGGGTAGTATACTTGTGAGACTCATATCTCTCAATATATGTATCCAATTTTAGACTTTAAACATTGATTGGAAAGATTATCTCAAGCACTTCCTCTATCTAGAAGAACTTTACCAAACTCTTTATTCTCTTTGAGTTTTTCAGTTTTTAGTGAAGTCCAGTTTTTAGCTTAATTGAGTGGACAGGTACACTATTTTGATGCAAACAGTTGCCAAATTAAAACTACTCCAAATTGAGTTTTTGATAGCTCATTTGAAAGTTTTAATTGTCTAGTTTGAGTGATCAAAGTTTCAAGTTCATTAGATTTTTCAGTTGGTATCAGTTTTCATTTGAAGGTTCAGCTGTTGGCAAAAATCTTGATCCTGAGAAGGTCTTGTACACTTTCCACTGTAGGAGAGGAATTCTCAGAGCATTGGAGTTTGAAGAGGCAAAGCATTGGAACTGGAGTGAAGCAAAGAAGAAGCTACAAATCAAAGGGGAGCTTCTTAAAGTCAAGGAAGAGCGCCACAACATACTTGAGGTAAACTTCAATCTTAGAAGTTTTCAGCTGATTTAGGACAACAAGTTGAGAAGTTAGACAAAGATAATTTTCAGTCTTGGAGGTATAGAATGACAAATTACCTTACAGGTAAAGGTTTATGGAGTCTAGTTACTAGAGATGATCCACAACCGGTGGACCTTCAAGATCCCAACATTAGTCCGACACAAAGGAGACAATTTGCTCATTGGGAAGAAAGGAATCGAAGGGTGATGTTCCTCATCTCACAAGTTATTTTAACACTATGATTGGTCATGTGCAGAGCTTAGAAACAGCCAAGGAAGTTTGGGAAGCATTGAAGGTGTATGCTACCTCAACAAGGTCTGGGAGGATGCAACTCAAGAATGAGCTCAACAACATGAGGAAAAGCTCAAACCAAAGCATTAGTGAGTATACATTGAGGATCAAGGAGCTTCGACATCAACTAGCATCAGTTGGATGCAAGATAGAAGAGGAAGACATCGTCCAAACAGCCCTCAATGGTTTGAGGAGTGAAGAAAAGTGGAAGCCCCTCATCACAAACATTCTTTATAGAGATCCTCTCCCAACATTCGATGAGATTATACCAAATCTTGTGGCTGAAGAGGTTGCTCAACAAGGAGAAGGCAACAAAGGTAAGGATAGCCATAGTCAAATGTTATATGCAGGAGGAGCTAGAGGAAGGAACTCAAGAGGAGGCTTGAGAGGAAGAGGAAAAAGCTACAACAACACAAATTCCAACCAACACAACTCAGAGGACAACAAGGACAACTCAAATGACAACACACATGGAAGAGGTCGAGGAAGAAATAGAGGAAGAGGTCGAGGTTCATACAATCCTCATAAAGCTATAACATGTTATCATTGTGGTAAACTAGGACATTATCCAAATGATTGTTGGCAAAAGAATGGAAGGCTGAATGGAGGCAACCAAAGGAGCCAAAATAACTATGCGAGTACATCAAGTGAAGGAGACAAGCAAACCATGCTTGCCATGAAGCATGACTACAACAACTCGAGAAGTGATGATAAAAAATGGTTCATAGATTCAGGTTGCAGCAAACATATGACATGACAAGGATATTTATTCACAAAGCTACACGCTCCAAGTGGAAAAGGATGTGTGGAGACCGGCGATGAAACTCAACATGCAATTGAGCATGTTGGAGATATCAATCTTGGAGACAAGAAGGTATTGGCTGATGTTCTTCATGTTCCTACTATTGGAAAGAATTTGATTTCAGTAGGACAAATGGTATAGAAAGGATATCATGTTATCTTCAATGAAAAAGGTTGCTTTATAAAGAATCCAAAAGAAGAATTCAAGGTCATTGCTCAAGGAAGGAAAGAAGGTAGGATGTTCACTTCATTCAACAACCACATGGAAAGGTGATGTATATTCAGTTTGGAAACAAGAGGATTGCTGAAATCCATTTGTGGCACAAAAGGTTTGGACATATCAACATTCCCAAGCTCAAGGACATGAGCCACCATGAAGTGGTAAGAGGTGTTCCAAGATTCAATGATGTTGGACTACATGAGTTTTGTGAAGCATGCCAACTAGGAAAGCAAACTCAACAACCATTCAAGAAGAGCAACTATGTGGCAAGGAATGTCCTCGACTTGATACACACCGATGTATGAGGACCATCACAACAACCATCGATGGCTGGTAATAGATATTTTGTCACTTTTATCGATGAACATTCAAGAAAAGTATGGATGTTTTGCATAAAACAAAAATCAGATGTGTTCTCCATGTTCAAGAGATTTAAATCACAGGTAGAAAAGGAAACAGGACGTTACATAAAGACCTTGAGATCTGATGGATGAGGAGAATATTTATCCAAAGAATTTTCAGATTTTCTTCATGAAAATGGCATCAAGCGACAATTTACATGTAGGTACACACCTCAACAAAATGGAATAGCTGAAAGGAAAAATTGACATATCACAGAAGTTGCAAGATGCATGCTCAACGAGATGAAGGTGTCACTAAACTATTGGGCTGAACCAATTAGTACGGTTGTTTATTTGATAAAAAAGTGTACAATGGTTGGAGTGCATAATCTAACTCTCGAGGAGCTTTATTCCGGTAAGAAACCTGACCTTACACATCTCAAAGTTTTTGGATGTGTGTGTTATGTTCACATCCCTCAAGAACTAAGGACAAAGATGGAGGCAAAGTCAGACAAATGTATTTTCATTGGATATTCATCGGAGCAAAAGGGATACAGGTGCTACAATCCGGTGACAAAGGAGCTATGAGTCTCACGAGATGTGGTATTTCATGATCTAAGACCATGGTTTGGAGACAAAGGGAAAGAGAAGATTCTTGAAGAAGATTGCGAAGATGATGGAGGTGCTGTGCAAGAACAATTTCAACAAACGAGCACTCAAATGTTAGGTCCAGAAGCTTCTACATCATCCATGTCTATTTTCTTTCTTATCAATTGAGATCATTTCACTACAACATAGGAGGGGCATACCAATGTTGTCCATACAGATGGTTATGCCTCGGCATCGGTATGAGTGTTGAAAATGCTTAAAAAACCACAGATGCAATCCCGACAATCATTTAGCCATCGATATACTCGTTGAAAATCCATAGTCGGTATGCGCGTTGCAAATTGTCAGCGTCGGTATAATCACAGGTATACACATCCATAATTTACTGGAAAGTACCGGTGCTTATACCAACTCTCATACCAACGCCTATACTGGTGCAATGTTTTAACCAGACCCAAGAGCAAAAATTCAACATTTACTCGTGTTTTGAACCAAAGTCTGCTATTGTCCAGTTTGCACGTGTGAACTACATTATGAGGATATTGTGTACACACATATCTCTTTTTGTCTCTCTCTCTCTCTCTCTCTCTATTTCTCTCTTTTTTTCTACACACACCTCTCTATTTCTCTCGATTTGAAATTTTGGTGAGTATCGCACATATTGTAGCACCCTTTTCTCTTTCTTTGTGTTTTCCCTTTTCTAATTTCTCTTCTCTTTAGTTTTGCATGAGCTTTTTGGTGTCATATCCATCTTGCTATATATGGCCTTAATACCACTGATTGCTCACTCCACATATTGACACTCTATCATGTGAAGATGTGTGTGTGTGTGTGTACACCGAATACACTTTTGGCACCATTGCCCAAGATATTCTTGTTGAACACATCATTTGATCGTAAGTTTCTATATGAGGTAGGTGTTCTTGGTGTACTCTATCTCATGTTTTGGGTGAATATCCATCATGCTTTTCATTTAATCTAGTTAGATCGGTAGTTGTATAGGTGAAAGTAGATGTTTCCTCATTTTTAGGATTAGGAACTTTTAGGTTCCCATTGAAAGTCAAACTTTCCTCTTCATTCTCATCATTTTCCCTCCTTCTCATCTTTGTTATCGATTTCTTTCATCTAGCCTTTGTGAGGGCATGTTGGGATGTGCCTTAGAGGTTGTATTTGTAAGCGTATGTGTAGAAAGGAATGGGGATCCAAATGTTTATTCAAACGAGTTTCATCTTTATCTTGAAATGTAAGGTACAACAATCATTGTCTTTTGCCTTTTCTCTTGAGGAGAGCCTTGTAGAATGGTCAAATCACCTAAAAAAAGCATTCAATAATTCTTCCACAAGTTATATAATTAGATTCCTCCTTGTTTATTTCTTTTGAATTAAAGAGAGTAGGAGCATAAAGGTGCTAGATCAGCTATGCTTATATATGGAAGAGTCTTAAAGGACTTCATGGAAGATCATTAAAGGACTTCAGAGTAGCTACCTATGAGTGCATAGAGACTCAAAGTGCATACCATAGCCAACGATATTGGACTCACGGGTAACATTAGTATCTTGGTGAGAGGTGAGGGATATCATTCCATATGAGTCTTGGCATGGTTGCAAGCCATCTTTTACTCATCTACATGTCTTTGGTTGTCTTGCATATGCATTAGTGCCTGAATAACAACATAAGAAACTGGATGATAAAGCACTAAAATGTATTTTTGTTGGGTATACGTCTCAAAGGAAAGGCTATCCTCTATATCAACCACAGACTAAATGCATTTTGGTTAGTGGTGATGTTGTTTTTGTTGAAGATGCAATTCACCCATTACTTTCATATACTAAGGAGACTTCAATTAGCTCTAAAGATGTGTATGACACCTTGCTATCACTTTTTACAGGTGGATAGGCGATTGTTGGTCCAAATGAGGTGATTTATCTACCATTAGAGTTCCACATGGTGAGGAAGGTCATTCCATTTCTGATGCAGGTTTATGTGATGCACTTGTTGATGAGAGGGTTGACATAAAAGAGATTAAAAATATGCTGAAATATCTAGTGTAGACTTTGAGAGATAGTAAATTAGTTGCACCTTTGTCATATTGTACCCATTCACGCTCTCATAGTGATTCCTTTGCATCTAGTTGCTATGCAATGTCTTCCTCTAGTCTTTATGATGAGAATGAGCTTGTCTCTTTTGATGAACTGCAAAATTCAAAAAATTGAATTGCAATTATGCAATAAGGATATGATGCTATCATGAAGAATGGTAGTTGTTTGTTATGTGATTTTCCTCCATGAAGAAAAGGCCATTGGCATTAAATGGTTATATAAGTTGAAATGAAATCTTGATGGAACAATTGATAGGTATAAGGTTAGGCTTGTTGGCAAAGGTTACACTGCAGAGAGAGGCATTCATTTTGATGAGCATTATTCTCCCACACGCGGAATGACCATTGTTCATATCATTTGTGCACTCGAAGCACATCATGGTTGGCATGAGCATTAGTTGGACATTAAAAATGCATTTTTGAATGGTGGCTTACATGAAGAATTGTATGTATTTCAGCTATGTGGTTTTGTGAAGAAAGGGCATGAAAACAAAGTGTGCACATTGAAAAAGGCATTATCAGGTTTGAAGCAAGCACCAACTGCTTGGTATGAAAATTACATGCCTACTTTATTGAACATGCTTTTGCAAACAATCCAACTGAGAGCACCTTATATGCTAAACATGCAGATGATGTAATTCTGATCATTTTTGTATATCTTGATGACATGCTGCTCATTGGTCTAAATGAGAAGCATATTTTTGAATTTAAGGCTGACTTGCATGCCTCTTTTGAGATGTCAGATTTGTGGCATTTGTGTCATTATTTGGGCATTCAACTTATGCAATTTGATGAGGTAATAACTTCGTGTCAAACAAAATATATTGACGCATTATTGTAGTGTTTTGATGTTGAATATAAACCTAAAGTATTTCAATGGCGATGGACCATAGTGCACTCTCCTTCTTGAGAGCTCCATGACGATATACTCGGAGTAGAAAACTAATGAGAATTCTTGGGTGATATGAATGTAGTTGAACTTACAATCTATGGTTGGCCAAGCCACTATATGTTCTATTAAGGAACATATGCAAAAGTGTTTGATTGGCCATTTGGCCTTTCACATGGACAATAAGGATAAGAATCTCCCAGTAAAGGCTAATATTGCCAAAATAACTATGGGAGAAAAATGAGGAATCATAAAGAATAACTGAGTGTAAGTATACAAGATATACCTCCCACCTAATGGACATGTTACACAATACGCAAGTGATTGTGTAAGATCATGAATCAAGTAACCCCCATCAAGTGACAACAGTGTCGAAAGCTATCCTCTAGTAGAGCTTTATTCAAAGCATCTGCAGTGTTATCTTGAGTATGGAACTTATCAAGAATAATGTGCTCAGTGGCTAAGCAAGCTCTAATGAAGTGATCCCTCACCTCAATGTGCTTGCTCTTTGCATGATAGACCGGATTCTTAGCCAAAGCAATGGCACTCTGACTATCATTAGGCAAACGAGGTACACGCTCAGGTAGACCCATATCAAAAGTAGACGACAAGCCGTAGTGCTTCCTTACATGCATCACTTGTTGAAACATACTCTGCTTCTGTGGTGGAAATAGTTGTACATTCTTAAAGACGAGATTTCCAAGAGATAGCACCTCCAACAAAATGAAAAATGTACCCTAATGTAGACTTACGATTGTCTATGCATCCAACATAGTCAAAATCTATGTAACCAATAATGGATGCATTTCCTCTACCTAAGCATAGACACTTGTCCTTATTGCCACTCAAAATATTGAGTCAAAATCATCTTGAACACTTTCCAATGTTGCTTGCCAGGATTAGACATATATTTTCTCACAACTCCCACTGCAAATGCAATGTCTGGACTCGTAGCTACCATAGCATACATGGGACAACCAACAGTAGATTGATAAGAAATTTTGGCCATGAATTCCTTTTCCTCATCTGATTTGGGGCAATCATCTTTGCTCAATTTCACATATATGGGTAAAGGTATACTCAGTATCTTTCCACCCCACATATTGAACCACTTTGAGACAATTATATGCATCTTCTACTCCTATCACAAGTAATGCACATGCCAAGAATATGTTTGGCATCCCCCAAATCCTTCATATCAAATGTCTATCACATAAGAGGACTTCCCAGAAATCAACATACCATCGACATAAAGTATCAAGCATATCAAACTGCCATTTGAGCATCTCTTTGTGTAGAGAAAATGATCATCATTGCTTCGAGAATATCCTTGGGACTTCATAAAAGCATCAAACTTTTGGTACCATTGTCTAGGGGACTGTTTAAGTCCATATAGGCTCTTCTTGAGCTTACAAACTAGACTTTCTTTGCCAAGAACTACATAACCCTCTAGTTGTTCCATATAGATCTCATCTATAAGATCTCCATGCAAGAAAGTAGTTTTCACATCCATTTAGACTAGCTCTAAGTCCTCCATTGCAAAGAATCCAAGCAACATGTGCAAGGTAGTCATCTTGACCACTCAAGAGAAGATTTCCTCGAAAAAAACACCATGTTGTTGCTTAAAACCCTTTGCAACAAGTCGTGCTTTATACTTTGGAGAAGCACTATCTATTGTGAATTTCAACTCATATACCCATTTACATGGTAAAGCTTTCCTGCCCTTTGGCAAGGGTACTAAATCCCAAGTACCATTCTTGTGAATAGAATCCAACTCACTCTTCATGGCACGCTCCCACTTGACATGATCTATTGTTTGCATAGCCTCATTGTAGCAAGAAGGCTCACTAGCATCTATTAGCATAACAGAATCCAAACCTGGAACATATCTATCAAGTGGATGCAAAACACGTGGAGCATCTCAATGATTGCTGAACAAGAACATTTGCAGACTCATCTGATCAGACATTCTCCTGAACAACTCTATGTGCAACATTTTTATGCATGCTAATTAGAGGACTAGTATCCTCAAAAACCACTTTTCTCACTTCAACCTCCTTAATGGGCTGTTTATGCATCTTAGACTCATTGAAAATGACATGATCATGTTTCAGGATCCCATAAGTGATATACAAATTTTCCTTCTCAACCATATCCAAGAAAAATGCATTTCTTTGACTTATGATCCAACTTTTGTCTAAGATTCTTGGGTATATGAACATATGCTGCACACCCAAAAACTCAAAGAGGATCATAATATGCTGGCTTTCCTGTCCATGACTCTTGTGCCACTTTCAGACCTTTGGTAATACTAGTTGAAAGGTTAATCACATATACTACAGTCAATATTGCTTCTACCCAAAAGCCTTGTGAAAGGTTTGCATGATCCAACATAAAAACTAATCTATCCTTAATAGTTTTATTAATCCTTTCAGCTACACCATTGTGTATTGGAGTATAAGGAGCTAAATACTCTCTACGAATTCCTCTAGACTGACAAAAAAAGGCTAAATTCATGTGAGGTATACACACTCCCATTATTTGAATGTAAAGCTTAAGCTTAGTTCCTTTTTTAGTTTCAATTGACGCAAGCAATTTTTGAAAGTAGGGAATACCTTCCTTTGCTTTGACAGGAAGTACACAGACTTTTCTAGTAGCATCATCTATGAAACTGAAAAAATAAAGAAAACCACCTAATGACCTTGTGGGCATAGGACCACACACATTTGTATGAACAAGATCTAAAGGCTGAATTGAAGAGTCAATGTGCATCTTGTGCACATTCCTAGTTTGATTTCCATATTGACAATGCTCACAAAATAAAAAATCAGAGAAAGATAACATAGGTAAATAGCCAAAACGAAAGAGATTTTCCATTCCACTATGTGATATATGGCCCAAACCACCATGCCAAGTACAAGCCATAGGCTGTTCAATAACAGCTAACAAGTGTTCTTTCTCTGATACAAATGAAGAATAAAGTGAGCCAACTTTGCTTCCTTTTGCAATAATGATATTGCCCTTTGATATGCAAAAGGACTTAGCATACAAGACCACCTTGTAACCAAGGTCATACAGTTGACCAACGTACATCAAAATGCATGATAACTGAGGTACATGGTGTACATTATGCATAGTAAACTTTGAACCATCAATGAACTTCACAACCACATCATCGATCCTAACATCATGACATTAGTAAGAGTCAGCAAGTCTCATGGGACCAAGAGACTCTATTGCATAATTAGAGAACAATTCTCTATGTGGTATCACATGGAAAGAAGCACAAGAATCTAGCAGCCATGTGTGGGAAAGAGAATCAGCCATACGAGCCTCACTTGGCACACTGCTATTAAGTCTCTGCACATTAGCATCATCAAAAATAGCATTAATTTATTCAATCTTCATAGTCGAAGTAGATGGTGTAGGTAGTTGTTTAACATGCCCATCAATATTGTGTCCTTTACCTTTAGCATTCTTTAATGCATAATATTCTTTCTTCATGTGTCCTTTCTTATGACAATAATGATATTCCATATCCCTCTTCCTTGATTTACTTCTACTCTTATTCCATTGACCATTCTTTTCCTTATTCCTGCACCTGCCACATTGCTGATTCTTTCCTTGGTAAGAATCACGAACATTATATGCATCTCCACTCCGAGTGCCAACCATAGATTCTCTACGAATCTCCTCACTCAAGGCTGCTCCACTTATGTCATCATATACAAGTTTACCAATAGGTACACTATTGCTAATAGCTGTGCAAAATGTATCCCACGATGATGGAAAGCTGCACAAGAACAAGATTGCTTTCATTTCATTATCCATATCCATTTTTTGAGACTATAACTGGGAGAATATAGCATCACACTTTAGATGAGCAGTAACATTATCTATGTCTTTCATGTGAAGGTCATATAATTTTCTCATCAGATACACTTCATTTGATGTCGATTCTTTTTCATATGTATTGCACTACTTCTCCCAAAACTCCTCTGTACTTTCATAGTCTAATATTGTAAAGTGAACATTATCAGTCAAGTGCAATTGAATAGTAGACCTGGCCATTTCATCTAACTCATCCCAATCATCTTCATCCATGTCAGCATGCTTCTTTGAGACTCCATTTACTGGCTTCCATTGCCTCCTTCGAATCAGCACATCTTTAATCCGATTTTTCCTTAGAGCAAAGTTTGTGCTATCAAATTTTTGGATCTCAAAATGTTCTTTGCCCTACAAGTTATAGCTCCTCCTTGGAGCACTAGCACTAGAATCAGGAACCTCTGTCTTCCTTGATTGTTGAGGTCCTCCCTCGTGCTAGACAATGACCCAAATGGTGACTTTGGTGACTCGGATGACAAGGTATGCCAAGGTTTATGCCTTGTTCACCGCCTTAGTCATAAGCCTTGGAGAACGCCTTGGGTGGTTGG
Source organism: Ceratopteris richardii (assembly GCA_020310875.1). Taxonomy (NCBI): domain Eukaryota; kingdom Viridiplantae; phylum Streptophyta; class Polypodiopsida; order Polypodiales; family Pteridaceae; genus Ceratopteris; species Ceratopteris richardii. The sequence continues at coordinate 137,729,825 of CM035419.1, forward strand.
GTGCTCACTTTGCTTGCACATGCACCATAGTTGCTCTCCTTCCCGAGAGATCCACGAAGATATACTCGGAGTAGAAAACTGAGCTCCTAATACAACACACTATACCCCACATAGAGGCTATAGAATATGCAGAAGAACACAGTACACAAGGAGCACGAACAGAGACTTCTTAGGTGTTACAAATGCAATCAAACTTATAATTTGTGGCTCACCAAGCCAATATATGTTTTGTTAAAGAACATATACAAAAGTTCCCAGTGCCATTTGGCCTTTCACATGGACACTATCGATAAGCAAAAACCATTGCCACTCCTATGGAAACAGGTTTACAATTGCATTCTCATGATGATGGAGATGCATTTGATGTTGTTCTCTATTACTAGGCTATTGGATGCTTGATTTCCTTATGCATAACTCAACCTGATATTAAGTTTGTCATCTCTCAGATGAGAAGGTTTATGCATTGCTGAAGTGTCAAGCATTGGTAGGTGGGGACATCTTTTGCTACTTGAGTGGCACGTGGCTAGTTGGATTGTTTTATCCCAAGGGTGGATCATTGCTACTAGAGTTACATGTTTTTCCTACTCTAACTAGACTAGTTGCTTTGATATTCATGTGTTCACTAGTGGTTTTTTCTTCATGCTTGCTAGATCCTGCATATCTTGGTTGAGAAAAAAGCATCCTATTGTGGCCAGTTTTAGTTCTGTGGCTGAGTATTGGGCTACCTTCACAATGAGTGTTGAGTATGTGTGGCTCAGATGCTTTTGGTTGATTTGGATGTTGATGAATCTTCTACCACCACCATTTTTGCTGATAGTCAAAGAGCATTGGCATTCGTGAGGAACCTTGTGTTTCATGCTCACACAAAACATTCAGGTGCAATATCATTATGTTAGGGAGAGGTTCTCTATTTGAGAGATACGTTTGGCTAATGTGCCCACGCAAGATACTGTTATTGACCATTTCATAAAGGTTCTATCTAGGGAGAAGTTTGAAGCTTAATTCCTTTTGTGGATTGATCTCTTTCCACATAGCTTGGCACTTCCTTATACATGAGTGCAATACTTATGCATAACTCGACCTAATATTTAGTTTGTTGTCTCTAGATGAGCAGGTTTATGCATTGCCTAGGTGTCAAGTATTGGTAGGTGATTAAGCACATCTTTCATTACTTGAGTGATACCTGGCTACATGAATTGTTTTATCCCAAGGGGGGATTGCTACTACAAGATTTACATGATTTTTTAAACTCTGAATGGGCTCGTTTCTATGCAGCTCATCCATATCTTGGTTGAGCAAGAAGCAGCCTACTATGGCCACTTCTAGTTGTGAGGCTGAGTATAGATCACCTTTCAGAGCAATTGTTGAGTGTGTGGCCCAAACACCTTTTGGCTAATCGGGTGTTGGTCAGTCTTATGTCACCACCATCTTTAGTGACAATCAGAGCGCATTGGCAGTTGTGAGGGAACCTATGTTCTATGCTCGCACAAAGCAAATTAAGATGCACTGTCATTATGTCAAGGGGAGGTTCTCTATTGGGGAGATTTAGTTTGTCTTATGTGCCCACATAGGATAACATTGCAGATTTTTTCATAGAGACTCTACCTTGGGAGAAGTTTGAAGCTTTTTGAAAAGCTTTGGGTTTACTTCCTTTTGTGGATTGACTTCTTTCCACATAGCTTAGCACTTCCTTATACATGAGTGCTAGCTCCTTTCTCACCACATCACTCAATGGGGGGATTTGTTGATATATTTCGGTAGTGATGTGTGTGAACATAGTAGGACTATCGAGTCACTTTTTTCCCTCTTTAGGAGGTTTTCCCCCAGCTTGTATATACCCCTATAACCCTAATGGGTCACTTATCTTTGTACATTATACATTCAGTATTGTGTGTTATGCTCTAAGATTCTTCTTCTTCTTGTGCTATTTGTGTGCTTTCGTAGACCTCAAACTCCAACAATATGCTTAAATATACCAACTCTTAGAGAAAGACTGTCTCTATCTCCTAAGGGTTAGAGTTGTCGCTACACTATTAAATAATTTTATGGGGCTTTTTGTGGGTTAGCCTTTGTAATTTGGCCTAACTTAAGTTTTCCTTCTATTCCTCACTTATGGCAAGGGCTATTTCCTCCAAATGAAAAGGATATAAGCTCAAAATTATCCCTATTAGGACATTGTTGACTTGGCCCTTAAATTGGGGTTTTATAACTCTTGAGTTAGATCCTTAATAATGAGCCTCATAGGTGTGTCCAACCTTGTTAGTCCCCTTGACTCTTACCTAGACCCCTATAGGATCGAGATCTGTAGAACACACAAACAACACAAGGAAGAAGAAGAAGCTCGCAACACAACACAATACATCTATCAACAAGTGAATGTATAAAGATAAGTGACCCATTAGGGTTATAGGCATATATAAAAGCCAAGGAAAACCCTCCTAAAGAGGAAAACCCTCCTAAAGAGGGGAAAAAATGCCTCCGTGGTCATAAGTGTGTTCACACAAATCACTAACAAAATATATCAACAAATCACCCCTGGGAGTCATGCACTGAACACGGATCAACAAGCATCCAATAGCGTGCTGATAGAGAACAACATTAAATGCATCTCCAACATCATGAAGACTCAACCGTGAACATGTTTCCATAGAAGTGGCAATAGGTTTGCAATCTTCAAGGCCAAAGTGCTGCATTAATGTGTCAAAATATTTTCTTTGAGAGAGATCTATTCCACCATCAACTTGCATAAATTGAATGCCCAAATAATGATGCAAACACCCAAAACCTTACATCTCAAAAGAGGCATGCAAATGAGTCTTAAAATCAGCAATATGCTTCTCATTAGGACCAATGAGAAGCATGTCATCAATATAGACAACAATGATCAAAAGCACATCATTTGCATGCTTAACATATAAGGTGCTCTCAGTTTGACTGTTCTCAAAAAAATGTGCAATCAAGTAGGCATGTATCTTTTCATATCAAGCATTTGGTCCTTGCTACAAACCATATAATTCCTTTTTCAACATGCAAACTTTATTTTCATGACCTTTTCGCACAAAACCACTTGGATGAAATATATAAAATTCTTCATGTAAGTTTTTATTCAAAAATGTAGTTTAATGTCCAACTAATGTACATTCCAACCATGATGAGTTGCAAGTGCATAGATGCAACAAACAGTGGTCATTTAGCATGTGGGTGTAAAGATATCATCAAAGTCAATGCCTCTCTCTTGAGCATAACCTTTTGCAAGAAGCCTAGCCTTATACCTATCAATTGTTCCATTAGGTTTAGGTTTCAGCTTGTATACCCATTCAGTGCCAATGGCCTTTTTGCAAGGAGGAAAATCGAATAAAGACCAGGTACCATTCTTTATAATAGCATCATATTTTGATTGCATAGCAATCATACAATTTTTTTAATTTTGTGCTTCATGAAAAGAAACAAGCTCATTCTCATCACAAAGACTAGAGGCACCCATAACATAGAAATGTGATGCAAGACAAGCACTATGAGAGCATGAACGAGTATGATATGACAAAGGTGGATCTAATTTGATATCTTGCAAATTTTGGACCAGCCATTAAGGCATAGTTTGTGCCTTCTCTATATTAGCCCTCTCATAAAAAAGTGCATCATGTAAATGTGCACAGAAATGGATTGATCTGCATCATCACGTGAAACCTATAAAGGTGAAGAAATTGCCTCATTTGAACCAGAACTTGATTGTCTACATGTAAAAGGAGGTAGAAAAATGTCATACACATCTTTGGAGCTAACTAATGTCTCCTTGGTATATGAAAGTAATGACTAAATTGCATCTTCCATAAACACAATGTCACAATGAACCAAAGTGCATTTAGTCTATCAATGATACAAATGATACCTTTGCTTTTAGAACCATACCCAACAAAAATACATTTTACTACTTTATCATCCAATTTTTTGCATTGTTCAGGCACTAATGCATATGCAAGACAAGTAAAGACACACAGATGAGCAATAGATGTCTTGCAATCATGCCAAGACTCATATGCAGTGATAGAGTGAAGTGCTTAATCAAGTTAAAGAAGAGTGAAATCAAGTCAAGGAAAGGAAGAGATCAAAGCTAAACATAAAGTAGTTGAAGAGTAGCTAAAGTCAGATTAAAAGAAATAAAAAGAAATGAAGTAATCGATTATGAGGACCTAGATAGGACACTCTAACTTGAAGCTTGTAGTAAAAAGATGGAGTTATTTTATATGAGTAGGCTATGTGAAGTTTTGAAAACACTTAGGAAGTGAAATCCCAACTCCTTCTACTACATATCTCTAGCTCTGATTAGGGGTTATCACTTTCCCCTTTAACAAAAAAGTTATGAAGAAAAAGAAATAAATGCAAAAATAGTACACTAATGGTTGCTATGAAGAGAAAAAGAAAGAGAAAAAGAAAAAGAAAGAGAAAAAGAAAAAGAAAAAGATAAATGAAAGAAAAATACAAAAATATTTTCATGACTTAGATGTGATCTCGAAACCACATCTGAGATTTGTATGAGGGCTATACAAGGCAGATATGCAATAGTGGAGGTAGTTGAACTTCTTTTTTTTTTTTTTTAAATGGAGGTTCAGCCAAAGCCTACTCCCTCGGACTTTAACTTTGAAATTGCAACTGTACAAGTGAATGGGCATAGCACCCGCGGGACCCCCCGTATCCCACAAAGCAGGGGTTATACAAGGTTACAACTGAAGGAGACATGGTTACAACTGGGTTTAACTGGCCTAAGCCATAACATGTCCAGCCTGGGACTTGAACCCTGGACCTCCGCCTGTCCTACAGGAGGTGGACTGCTAGTTGAACTTCTTGATAGGTGTACAACAATCAAACATGAGAACATTTATATAAAATGATGACTGACATCAAAACGAGTTGATAGCAAAAATTGTTATTAGAAAGTCTAAGTAATTTCTATAGGTGTAATTTGACTTATTTTCAAAGGTAGTATGCTAATTGAACAGGTTTTATGATCATGACTTACGTACTTTAAAATCATTGTTATCTTGCTGGGACTAGCATATGCATAAAAAGATCATGTTTCAATATTTGAAAAAGAAAACATAGAAACCAAAAAGATTTTTAAATGAACATATGCTTCTATTGGATTTTGCAAGTTGGCTTATCAAGACAATGTGCAGGTTTGGTGGGGGGATGTTTGGGGATGAAATCCCTTGACGATTATGTGCCAAGAATTTTTTTCAAAAATTGTTTCTTTGCTTTTCTGATAGAGAATTGATGTTTGATTATAGAAAGATGAAAAGAGTCGTGTTTGTTCAAGTATTTGTGCTATAAATACATGCCCAATGCTCATTTGGTTTTTCCCATGATCTTTTTTAGATTACTTGAAGCTCTTGAGTTAAAGTGAAGTCTTGGAAGTAAAGTGAAGAGTGAAGAGGTGGTCTTTTCTGCACTGTGGCCTAGTCGACTGTTCCAACTTTTTGTTTACCTGATCCACATTATAGCAGAGCACTTGATTGACATAGTTGTATCATCCGTTTTTGGCAACGTATACTTTGTATTTAGATTTCTGATCAATCTTGTTACCATCATATTTGATCTATTAGTCGATTAGAAGGAAAACCAATTTGATTGTAATCATTGGACCTAGTATTGAAGAGCATGTGTTTCACTTTGAGTTACTATACTTTCATTCCACATTTTTGTGCATCTTCCGTGACTACAACCTGCTTTTTCTACTCCACATCCTAAACTTGTGAAATGTTTAATTATTTTCTCTCTCCCGACCTATGGTGAGCCCTTAAGTCTTACCCTTCATCGAGATAAGGTGCCAAGCAAGCCAAACCTGCCTATCGGGCAGGAGCAATGCAATGCACCCACACACCGGGGCCTAATCCAACCTTTGCTTGAGTTTGTGTACAAGGTAGAAAGAACATTGATAGCATGAGGGCTTGTAGTTACTGGTACCAGAGGATACATGTTTGTAAAAACTGTATGGTTGAAAGGTAAAATGGTCAACTCTTCTCCAGATTTTTTGTGGAAAAATTTCTTGTATTAAATAATGATTTAATGCAATTATTTCTTGTATTAAATAGAGATTTGGGTGTTTGTGAAAGTTTGTGCAATTATTTCTTGTGTTAAGCAGAGATTTGGCAGCCAGAGGACTTTCTTCCTTTCCATATAGAAAACTTGCTTAGAAAAAAGAGTTTCCGGATGGACATATGAGGGCAAATGAAGGTTCATTTCGACTCTACAAACTTATTTAAATAAATACTTTAGATGTCAAACATACTTGTTTTCTTTCCTTTTCTGAAGATTGATTTATAAAACAAATATTTGAACGACCTTTAGAATCATGCATGTGAATCTTTGGAAATGAAATTTGAATGCGATCAGACTGCTTTCAACGTTTGCATCTTTCTGTTTACAAAACTTAATAAAAGAAAACTTGTGATGTCTTGTACTTAAGTATTATGTTGAGAGAGAATTCAATCAAAGAAACTGCAAAATTTTATCTTCTTAAAGTTTTTCTTATCAATATATGATGAGTATATTTGCGTTAGACAAAAAGAAACGTGATTGAATGAGAGAGAAAGAAAGGGAAAGAGAAGAACGAGAAAGTGTGTGAGAGACAGAGAGAGAGAAAGAATGAGACGAGGTTTTAATTGATCCTCGGTTTTGGATTATTCTTGTGACTTATTGTGTCCCCCATTGAAGGGTGGATAGGAAGAGGAGATAAATGTCCTTCTTGAGGCGAGTACTCAGAATAATCATCAAGTATGACTTCCTTCGAAATGGTAATGGAATGATTATCCTTATCATAAAGTCCGTAGGCCTTTATTTGGTCACTATAACCAATGAAAATATGCTTATTTGACTTAGAAGCAAGCTTGTGCATTTCATCCTTAACACTAGTTTGGTATCAAAACAGGACACTTAAGTGTCCCTTTTTGACAATTTTCCAAAAAATCACACACCTTCTACAAAGAGAATTTGAGAAAATCCTTTAACACACATATTACATATAAATCAAAGGTTAATGCAAAATTATAAAACACAATAAATCATGTTTCGTGTTCATGTAAATAGCCTCTCAACATGCTATGGTAGTGAACAAGATGAAAATTCTTGATCAAATGTATTTTTATCAAAAGAAAAAAAATCATCATATGAAAGAAAAAATTATACACATTCCTTGAAACATATATTACATAGTATGAGCCTCAAACTCACTTAGAAAAATCATTTCAATTCAAATAAAATCATTTATTTCGACTTTGTACACCAAAAACAACAACTAGTTCTAATTATGGTTCAAACAAACTTATGGGAATCCATAGAATTGTACAAATGTGCCAACAATCAAACAAGTTATGAAGACAACAACCAAGGTATACACATATAAACTCAACTCATATGACTATAGTCACCAAACATAGACAACTAAAGCCTACATATATGACTCAAAAGAATTTATGGACATCATTCAAGCTGTACACATTCAAGTTACCAAGTAGAAAATGTGTGACATAACAAACCAAAGCTTACATATACGAGGCTAAATAATTTATTCAAATCCATCAAAATTTTCACATCTTTGGACACAACAAAGAATCTTTTGTTGTGCGGGCATCAACCAAATTGTATAGATACAATCATGAAAAGTTTATGGACACATACTCAAAATTCTTTGATATAATCTTTGATATCATAAAATGATAAGGATCATTTGAAAACATTTCATCATTTCCATCATGGATGCCATCTTCTTTCTGTCAAATGAAATATATATGCCAATTATTGCCATTCTTATCACAATCACCATTGCGGATCACATATTATTTGAGGAGATTAAGAATGAAACATGGCATGAAAGCATTTTTTGGAAGGTTTAATACTTAGAATACCATTTAAATAATTATTATTTTTCATCATAATTTTTTATTCCACCTTTGGAGCCATGTTCTTTTTGTGAACATAGAAATATATGCTTTGCCAATTCAGCATGAAAGTCAGCACCAAATGGAATGGCTACTACTTAAAAGCGAAGGCCTTCTAACTTTGAATATATATATGCATTCAATAAGTATGAAGTTTATCCATTGATAACTTGTCAATTCTCTGCAATCTCAATTACACACAAGTTATAGTGAGCCATTCTTTAAAAGGTGCGATAAATGGCAGTGCTCTACAGAAAACAAGTTTTGAGTCCATGATTATCACTTATGTAAGTGTTCAACCTTCTCCAGAGATCCCCAGACACTTGCTTTACACTACCAAAGTCCACAAATAGCTTTCCATTTCCTAAGACATATCCAATTTGTCAAAATGTTTGAATTGTGTTATTTTTTCAGTTATGCTAAACGTTGAGTTTTCAAAAATCCCCATTTTCTTCTTCATTTAATAACCCATGTGAAGTTGTAAGTTTCTCTAAAAGTACATGATGTGGGCTATCAAATAACTGAGTATGCCATCAAAGCCTCAAGGGTCTCATCAATAAAAATGAATCAATTTGGTGTGAAAGCAGGACACTTAAGTGTCCCTGGACACTCAAGTGTCCTAGTATAGAACTAGTGTTAAGCAAGCAATACTCCCAAATACTAAAAAAACTCACATTAGTCCACCTTCCATAATAAACCCCAAAAGCAGTTAGATTGTTGAGTGCACTTGTAAAACATCGATTGGGAATGTGCATAAAAGTGTGAAGTGCTTTAGTGCAACATTTGTATAGGATTTCCTTATTGTGAAATATTATTTGCTCCATCTTCCTAATACTTCTAATCTTGCCTTCTAGAACTCCGTTCTGAGATGGAGTATGGGATCGAGAGACTTGGCTCTTGATTCCTTTTTTCTAGAGGAAGTTGTCAAAGTCATGACTTAGAACTTCATCATCTCCGTTTGATATGATTATCTTTAATTTACTCGATGATGATTCTCCACTTGAAAAAGCCATTATCTAAACTCAAAGAAAGTATTTGACATCGACTTCAGGAAATACTCACATGAAACTTGTGTGATCATCAAACAGTACATAGAACTTATGTGTTCCACTTAACAAGATGTATTCATTGCTCCACATAGATCGATATGAATTAAAGTGAGTGAAGAATCAAATCTAGTAGAGGCTTCTAGTAGTGTTCTAGATTGCATTCCTTGAGTACAAGCCTTACCAATGTTCTTACTTGGGATTATTTTGGTAAAACTTTGACTAATTTTGAAGTTTAAATCTTTGATAGGTAGGAGGTTTGCCCGATTCTTGCATGCCATAGTTCTAAAATTGATTCCTTGGAGAAGAAGTAGAAAAACTTGTATGAACTTCTATCTTCCACACCTTGAGAAATGACTTCCTGTGAGCTAGGATTCAAGACTTTGTATCCATCCCACATACACACACACATCTTGTTTTTATTTCTTGGTTACAATAGATAATGGGACTTCGTGCCAAAAGTGCCAAATGAAATTGAGTGGCACTTATGGATGGAAAGTTCATTGAATAATGTGAATACAAAATATATAGTCTTGGTCCAAATAATACAAATATATCCTCCAGAAGAGTATAGAAATTGATGCAAAGAATAGAGTAGGATACACCCAACCCCAACTGAGACAAAGGATGGTAGGTGCAACTGTTGCAAGTGACCTTTCTTTGTTTTGCACAAAGAAGAGGGTTTGTTAGCAAATGAATAAGTGACCATTGTTGATTATAATTGTTGTCAATTTTTTCAATCCCATAACCTTTGAAGTCAATAGCTGGACATTGTTGGCAAGAAATAACTGAGGCTCACCAAAAAATTTGCTACAACCTTTTTGAACACATTAGAATTAGTTATAAAGGGGTTTTGGGATGTATTACAAAGAAAATGGTTTTTACAAAGATAAATAGATGGAAATATAAAATCAAGAATTTTATAAAATAAATACAAGTCTTTGCTAGCACCCTAACACTTGTAGACTCTAGTGGATCGAACGAGATAGCTAGGTTTTCCTTCTTCTTCATCCATCGGTTCATCTACTAGCATCAAGTTGTTTCCCATTTACTCCAACTAAGTATTCCTCATACATTCCTTTAATTTTTCTTTTAAGTTTTTAATACCTTATAAACAATGGTGAGATCCATTATTGTGCCTTATTGGTGTGCTGAGGGCACTTGTGCCACATCATGTAACACCACAATCCCACCTGTAATAGAAATATGTTTAGGTTATTCTATGAGAATCTGGAGATTATATTTCATTGATTGATGCACCTACATGTTTAAGTCCTTGACTTCCTTGTCCTTTGCTTTAGAAACCTCATTCAAGTTCTACATATGCTCTTGCAGATTCAGTTCTTTAGCTATGATATCATGCAATCTTCTATCTCTTTCTACAATGGTGTTCTACAGATCCGAGATTGTTCATTCAATTGTTCCGATTACACCTTGCATTGCTGCTACTTGATTTTCAATAGTATCTGTTTGAATTGTAAATCATGGTTTTCATTTTGGAGTGTATTTAATCATTGGTGTAATGATCTATATTCAAATTCATTTTCTCTTAGCTTCAACTTTGAGAGTTCTAGTGATAGGCCACAATTTTTAGTTCATCTTGAAGTTATGCTAGAATTTGTTGTGCATTTAGAAATTGTTGTTGACATTGAGTTGAGTTTTTGTTTTGTTGTTGCGTTGCTTGTATCATCTCTTTTATCCATTGATTTTCTTCCCAAACCTCATATAATTTTTCATGGTCATTGGTTTGTGTGAAATGAGCTTGATTAGCTTTGAGCTGACTCTTCTCCCAATCAAGTACCTCTATTCATAGCTCGGGCCTAATTTTATAGTGCTTATTCTTTGTTTCGATTACATACTTGTAACTGGGTCATGTGATGCAAAACTTGAGATCCATATGGTTGATTTGTAGCATACTTTTGATGTCACTTATCTTAGTCTTTTGAATTACTATCTTGGCATCCAGTTTGTATTTGTTGAGGGGGAATTTTTATGCATCAAGCAAAGTATGTTGAAAAACTACTTCAGTGCTTTGACTTTGTGGATTCCGAGCTGGTTTCCACACCAATTGAAGATAGAATTTAGGTTCTCAGTTGAGGATTCCAATGATGCATTTGACACTTCTCTTTATCAGCAAGCCCTAGAAGTAAGCATTGGCAAGCAGTGAAATGTGTGTTTAGATATCTCAAAGGCATGTTTAGGTCTCCTTTATGGTAGAGATATTCAGTCACTTTTGCATGCTTTTATAGTTAATGATTGGGCTAGTTGTTATGATACTCGCATGTCCGCTAGTGGTAATATCTTTTCCTTTCAGAATCATGCATATCTTGGTTGAGTAAGGGGCAACCTATAGTGGAAACATCGAGTTGTGAAGTTGAGTACATGGTAGTTTTCATAGCCACAATGGAGTATATATGGCGGAGATGCCTATTGATGGATCTTTGGATGGAGACTAATGTTGTTATGGATATTCTCAATGATAGTGAGAGTGCACCGGTTTTTACATGAAATCCAGTGTTTTATGCATGGAGCAAACATATTGAGGTGCATTATCACTATGTGAGAGAGTGCCTTCATGCTGGAGATGGTATATGTGCCTACACAAGATAATGTGGTAGACATAATCACCAAATAATAGGAAAATTTGAAGCTTTTCACAAAGCTTTAGGCTTATTGACTACTACGGGTTGATCTGTACCTCCATGTATGTGTATACATCATTTACTCTAGATGAACTTGTTATACTTATGTGTTCCTCGAGTAGTTTTGATGTGAATATTTTCCCTATACATGGGCACCTTTTACTCTACTACTGGCTAGAGGTTTTTTCCCCATATTACCATGTACATGATACTCTCAAATGTGGTGGTACTTTTTTACTTAGGAATATTATTTAGCTCTTACTTCAATTCAGTTCATTGTCAATGGACAGAGTTATTCTGGCCATCCATCTTCTTTGTGTGTCTTGCCATGTTTGTGCTCCTCATGTGTGCTTCTTTTGTGTCTCACACACTTCTACATGCACCCAACATAAAGCACTCGCTCTGGGCCATATAGATCACTTGTTGAATAGAAGTAAGGGGGAGGATTGAGGTCTTCTTCTTTTTTTCACTCGTGTTCTTGTTTCTTTTCTAAATCTACTTGCAATTTGGCTTCTTCATATATTTTCTACCATATTGGTGGCAAGTTACACCACCTTTGCCTTTGCTTTTGCTTCTATTCCTCTATGTATTTCTAGCTTTATGCTTTGGTATACCTCTAGCCATAATCGTTGCACCACTTCCCTCTCTACTTGCTTTCCTTCTAATCTCTTAATTGACAATAGGACCCCTTACACCATCAAAGGTCAAGTTGGGGCTATCATATATTGAAACAACTAATGTTTCCTAGGAGTCAAGCAATGGCATAAGCCACAAAATAACTGTTTTCTTTTCTTCAAAAGCTCTTAGACCTGAATCTTGTAATTCAGAGAGAGTACCTGTGAATAATGATAAGTTTCTTGCTACACTTTTTGACTCATCTAGTTCCTTGCTAATAATTTTCCTCATCAAATGTACTTGATTTAAAGGAGTTTTGTTCTCATAAGTGGCCTTGACCTTCTCTCATATTTCATAAGTAGTAGTCGAGCCCTTTACATAAACAAGGATTTCATTAGTGACAAACATTTTAATGTATGTAATGACTTTTATATTGAAATTGTTTCATGCATCATCTTCCATGTTCCGACTTCACGTGCACAAGGGCATCTTCAAAATCCTTGACAAAAAGAATGCTCTCCACATGGTCTCTCAAAAAACCAAAGCTTGTACCCTCAAAGATATTTTTTACCTCTAAGGAGGATGAAGCCACCCTTGAATTTTGAGGATGTCAAATGAAAAAAATGGAAAAATTTTATATTTATTTCAAAAAGTAATAAAAATATTTAAATTTATTTCAAAAAGATATAATTTCTAAAATTTTGGCAAAATTAATGCTAAATTCAAAATTTCTTTGACAACTGGTTGTTCAGTGACTTAGAAAGCTTTTAGGTGAAGTTTGAGGAAAAATGACCCAAAAAAGTGGCCGCACATGATGCTCTACACAGAGACTGCAAAACAGGTAGAAAACACAGTACATAGGGAGCACGAAGATAGACTTCTTAGGTCTTACAAATGCGGTCGAACTTACAGTCTGTGACTGACCAGATCACTATATGTTTTATTAAAGAACATATACAAGGAAGTGTCCGGTGGCCATTTGGCCTTTCACATCGACACTAACAATAACAATATCCCACTAAAGGCCAACATGGCCAAAGTAACTCTGGGAGAAAAATAAAGAATGATAAATAATACCTGAGTGTAAGTATACAAACTTTACCTCCCACCTGATGGGCATGTTACACAGTATACAAGTGATAGTGTATGATCAAGAATCAAGTAACCCCCATCAAGTGACAATAGTTTCGAAAGCTATCCTGTGGTAGAGCTTTAGTCAAATCATCTACAACATTATCTTGAGTGTGAACCTTCTCAAGAATAATGCGCTTAGTGGCTAAGCAATCTCTAATAAAGTGATACCTCACCTCAATGTGCTTGGACTTTGCATGATAGACAGGATTCTTAGCTTAAGCAATGGCATTCTGACTATCACTAAGCAAGCAAGGTACATGTTAAGCTAAACCCATATCACAAGCAAGATGAGAAAACCACAATGCTTCCTTACATGCCTCACTTGCTGCAACATACTCTACTTCTGTGGTGGAAATAGGTGTACATTCTTGAAGACGAGATCTCCAAGAGATAGCACCTCCAGCAAAATGAAAAATGTACCCTGATGTAGACTTATGATTGTCTACACAACCAGCATAATCAGAATCTGTGTAACCAATAATGGATGTTTTCCCTCTACCTAAGCATAGACACTTGCCCTTAGTGCCACTCAGATATCTCAAAATCATCTTGAACACTTCCCAATGTTTCTTGCCAGGATTAGACATATATCTGCCCACAACTCCCACTACAAATGCAATGTCGGGTCTCGTAGCTACCATAGCATACATGAGACTAGCAACAATAGACTAGTAGGGAATTTTGGTCATGAATCCCTTTTCCTCATCTGATTTGGGGCAATCATCCTTGCTCAATTTCACATATGTGGGTAAAGGTGTACTCAATGCCTTTCCACCCTGCATATTGAGCCGGTGAAGTACTTTGGATATGTACTCACTTTGAGACAAGTATATGCATCTTTTACTCCTATCATGAGTAATGTGCATGCCAAGAATATGTTTGGCATCCCCCAAATCCTTCATATCAAATGTTTGACTCAATTTCTCTTTGAGAGCTGACAAATCATAAGAGGACTTCCCAGCAAACATATCATCGACATAATGTATCAAGCATATCAAGATGCCATCTGAGCATCTCTTTGTGTAGAGACAATGATCCTCATCGCTTCGAGAATAGCCTTGATGTATACCCTTTGGATTCTCTTGGATCTTACCCTTAAAGGTTATTTCATAAAAGAATCAAACTTTTGGTACCATTGTCTAGGAGACTGTTTAAGTCCATATAAGCTCTTCTTAAGCTTACCAAAATAGACTTTCCTTGCCAGGAACTACATAACCCTCTAGTTGTTCCATATAGATCTCATCTGTAAGATCTCCATGCAAGAAAGTAGTTTTCACATCCATTTGGACTAACTCTAAGTCCTCCATTGCAACGAATCCAGGCAACATGCATAGAGTAGTCATCTTGACCATTGGAGAGAAGATTTCCTCGAAATCAACACCATGTTGTTGCTTAAAACCTTTGCAACGAGTCGTGCTTTATATTTTGGAGCAGCACTATCTGATGTGAATTTCAGCTTATATTCCCATTTAGATGGTAAAGCTTTCTTGCCCTTTGGCAAAGTTACTAAATCCCAAGTATCATTCTTGTGAATAGAATATCGAACTCACTCTTCATGACACGCTCCCACTTGACATGATCCTCTATCTGCATAGCCTCTTTGTAGCAAGAAGGCTCACCGGAATCTATTTGCATCGAACATATCTATCAGGTGGATGTGAGACACGTGTAGAATGTCTCAATGTTTGCTGAACAGGAACATGTGCAGACTGATCTGAATGGACATTCTCTTGAACATCCCTATGTGCAGCATTTTTATGCATGCTAACTAGAGGAGTAGTATCCTCAAACACCACTCTTCTCAGGTCAAGCTTCTTAATGGGTTGTTTATGCATTTTAGACTCATTAAAAATGACATCACTACTTCTAATCACTTACCCTATTTCAGGATCCCATAAGCGATATCCAAATTATCCTTCTTGACCATATCCAAGAAAAATGCATTTCTTTGACTTATGGTCCAACTTTTGTCTAAGATTCTTGGGTATATGAACATATGCTTCACACCCAAAAACTCAAAGATGATCATAATATGGTGGCTTCCCTATCCATAACTCTTGTGCCACTTTCAGACCTTTGGCAAAACTAGGTGAAAGGTTAATCACATGAACTGCAGTCAATACTGCTTCTACCCCAAAACCTTGTGAGAGGTTTGCATGATGCAAAATAGAGACTACTCTATCTTGAATAGTTCTATTCATCCTCTCAGCTACACCATTCTATATTGGGGTATAAGGAGTTGTAAACTCTCTACGAATCCCTCTAGACTGACACAAAATTATGTGAGCTATACTCACCGCCATTATCTGAATGTAAAGCCTTAAGCTTAGTTCCTTTTTCAGTCTCAACTGAAGCAAGCCATTTTTTGAAAGTAGGGAATACCTCATCCTTCGATTTGATAGGATATACTCAGACTTTTCTAGTAGCATCATCTATGAAAGTGACAAAGTAAAGAGAACAACCTAAGGATCTAGTGGGCATAGGACCACACACATCTATATGAATGAGATCTAAAGGCTGAATTGAAGAGTCAATGTGTGTTCTATGTAATTTCTGGTTTGCTTTCCATATTGACAGTGCTCACAAAATGAAAAATCGAAGAAAGATAACATAGGTAAGTAGCCAGAACGAGAAAGATTCTCCATTCTACTATGAGATATATGGCCAAAAGGACCATGTCAAATACAAGCCATAGGCTGTTCAATAATAGCTAACAAGTGTTCTTTCTATGATACAAATAAAGGATAAAGTGAGCCAACTTTGCTTCCTTTTGCAATAACCATATTGCCCTTTGATATGTGAAAGGACTGAGCATAGAAGACCACCTTGTAACCAAGGTCATCAAGTTGACCAATTGACATCAAACTGTGTGATAACTGAGGTACATGGCGTACATTATGCATAGCAAATTTTGAACCATCAATGAACTGTAGAACCACATCTCCAATCCCCACAACATCACACCTGTAAGATTCACCAAGTCTCATGGTACCAAGAGACTTTGTTGCATAATTAGAGAACCATTCTTTATGTGGTGTCACATGGAAAGAAGCACCAGAATCTAGTAGCCAGGTGTGGGAAAGAGAATCAGCCATAAGTGCCTCAATTGGCACAATACTGCCAAGTGTCAACACATCAACATCATCAGAAATAGCATTAATTTCATCAATCTTCACAGTCGAAGTAGATGGTGTAGGTAACTATTTAACATGCCCATCAACATTCTGTCCTTTACCTTTAGCATTCGTTAATGCATAACAATCTTTTTTCATGTGTCCTTTCTTATGAAAATAATGGCATTCGATATCCCTCTTCCTTGATTTACTTCTACTCTTATTCCGTTGACCATTCTTTTCCTTATTCTTGCTCCTACCACATTGCTGATTCTTTCCTTGGTAAGAATCATGAACATTATATGCATATCCAATCTGAGTGTCAACCATAGATTTTCTACGAATCTCCTCAATTAAGAGTGCTCCACATATGTCATCATAGATGAGTTTACCACCAGGTGCACTGTTGCGAATAGCTGTGCAAAACGTATCCCATGATGATGGCAGGATGCATAACAGCAATACTGCTTTCATTTCATTATCCATATCCATTTTTTGAGCCTGTAACTGGGAGAATATAGCATCAAACTCATTCAGATGAGCAACAACACTATATGTGTCCTTCATACGAAGGTCATATAATGTTCTCATCAGATACACTTTATTTGATGCCGTCTCTTTTTCATATGTATTGCATAACTTCTTCCAAAGCTTCTCTACACTTTCACAGTCTAATACTCTAAAGTAAACATTATCTGCCAGGTGCAAACAAATGGTAGACCTGGCCATTTCAACTAACTCATCCCAATCATCTTCATCCATGTCAGCAGGCTTCTTTGAAATCCCATTTACTGGCTTCCATTGCCTCCTTTGAATCAGCACATCTCTAATCTGATTCTTCCATAGAGTAAAGTTTGTGCCATCAAATTTTCGGATCTCAAAATGATCTTTGCCTTGCAAGTTATAGCTCCTCCTCAGAACACTAGCACTAGACCCTGATCCACCGGATGTGCCTGAGACCTCTGATGCCATGATGGTAGAGAACTGAATAGAATGATAATGGAGCTAGAAGAGTCAGAACACCAACAAAGAAGTTTATCAAGGAGTAAATTGACCACTGTATAGTTGACAAAAACAAAAATCTAGAAACAATTTTGCCAGAGTATCCTCTTCAAAATGAGCATATGACCAATGTCAAAATATCATAAAACAGCAAGTACTTACATGTTTTCCTGCATAGTGAATCACTGACTCCACTGCATATAATCAGTTACCCAATAGAAGCCAACTAGGCTTATCGAGCACCTATGAACAGCTATCATACATCTCCTATGGCGAGGCTGGGTAAGTCTTCCACCTGCATCACCGAAGAGACCTCGAGATCTAGGTGTCTCCCAATTAAGAAAACCTCACCACAACCCTGTTTTTCAAACGTAGAAGGCTTTATGCAAAAAACATAACCGCTATATCAATGACCACATGGACGTACATAAGCGATATCCACAGAAGCATACATGGTGTGTATGTGCTCAGTATATGTAGTAAAATGACACTAAAAGGCCGAATGCATAGCCCAAAAGCTAGCCAACAACACTTGCAAGTGTCTATCAACTCTGATGATTTAGGCTCAAAAACTTGCATAAATTTGCAACCTCCATAAATTTGCAAACCTCTCGAGAAACCTGTAGTTTTACGAGTGTGGCTGAAAAAACAGCCCCAAAGATTAATATTTATTGTTGGATAAGTACAAAGAACACTCTTCTTGATGTTCTTGGACCTTTGTGAAGAGACTATGTGCGAAAGTACTCCAAAATGGCTCCAAAAAGACACCAAAAATGCTTCAAAAATAGGCTTTGAAAGCAAAGAATGAAGCTTTGAGGGACCAAAAAATGTTCAAGGTAATGTCAAACTTAGTCTTTCCCCTTCTTCAGACACCACAAGAGTGTGGCTTAGTGGCAAGAGATTTCCACCATTAAGCGAGCTCAGGGGGAACAATACTAGGATGGGTGACCTCCCGCAAAGTACCGGGAACCTCTATATTCCTTGATCATTGAGGTCCTCCCTCGTGCACAACCAATGGTGCCAATGGTGACTTCGGTGACTCGGATGACAAGGTATGCCAAGGTCTATGCCTTGGTCGCTTCGCTCGCACAAAAGGAACAAAGCTTTTGCCTCGAAATGCTCTAATACCAGTGAAGTGATTCAACGACGATGCACCACAGTGGGCTCTCCTTCTCATGAGCTCCACGACGATATCCTCGGAGTAGAAGACCGAGCTCCTAAGGCCGCACACGATGCTCTACACAGAGACTGCAAAACACGCAGAAAACACAGTACACAGGGAGCACGAAGATAGACTTCTTAGGTCTTACAAATGCAGTCACATTTACAGTCTGTGACTGACCAGGCCACTATATGTTTTATTAAAGAACATATACAAGGAAGTGTGTGGTGGCCATTTGGCCTTTTGCATGGACACTAATGGTAACAAAAAGTGAGAGCTTTTAAAATCTGATTGTTTTAAAAAAAAATAAAAAATCAACATGGTTCAAAAGAACAAAAAGTACTTGTTGTTTTACCACATTAATCATGCATATCACAAATGGAAAGTGGGTATGGTTATTTTCAAACAAAGACCCAATTTGTAAGAGCAAAAGACTTGAAATTTTCTCAAATAAATCCAAAAGACATGTGTAATAAAAATTATATCCTGTGCTTTTCCACAAACGTAATACATGACGTCCCACTTGAAGGGAGAGCAATCTCTCCCGTTAACGACCTGTAAATGAAAAACTAGTAATGACAATGTTGGAAATTATCTAAGGGAATAAAAAGGAGAAAAATATAAGGATCTCTTCGTATTTGTAATGGACTCAAGAAATCCTTCAAATGTAACATTTCTATCACAAAAAATGAGGGATTTTTGTGATGAAAATCTCCATAATTCCATAAACTGACTTCAATATAGCATAGATTTAGGTAGAAACGAGTTTTTATCAACTTGTTTGTAGTTAAATAGCTCAAGCATTTGATACTAATTGAAAGAGACCACAAAGACCTAGAAAATGTATGCTTGGTTGCCCCAAACACTAAAGGAGGGAGCTAGTGCATGAGGAGAGAGAAACTTGCACAAACATTTGGAGAAGAATATGGAGAAACTGAAGTTGTAGAAGTCCCATTCAAGTTATGTCACTTTGGGACGAAGTTTTATTGATAAGTAATGCTTAGGTCATTTGGGTATCTTCACACATGGATAAGGACCAAAAGTAATAAAAATAATGTAAATGCATATAATCCCATATTTAGGGTCCAAAAGATATAACAAAAATATGTCTCGAAGGCTCTTAAAGATAGCTATGACTAAGAAGGCTCAAAATGTACAAAAGAAGATTCCTTGAGGCTTTATCCCCAACAACATTCCCCTAAAGGGTGGAGACAATCTCTCTAAATATGCTTATGAGTGCCAAGTCTTAAAGTTATTAAATAATGAGATGCATATCCACTATGTTGATGCTTTTTCAAAATCAACCTTAAGGAATATGAAATATTTGTAGAAGTATCTGGAATATTCAATCCCTGTCCATATTTCCACAATTGCTTCTAGAATAGATTTACCATCGATGAATCCTTTTTGTTCTTTATTAGGCCATTATTGAAGAGAATTAGTGATTTTTTTGGCTAGGGATGTGACAATATTCTACACGTTTTGGAGGATGGTAGTAGATATATAGTTCCTAATGATGTTTTATTTATCTTTCTTGTGCATTAGCTTTATCACTCACTCAATGAGACACTTTTCAAGAGTGTCAAATATTAAGGCTTCTTGCTAGAATAAGGAACGGACCTCCACCATGAACTCTTTGAAAGTAATAAAGAACTTATAGATCATCTCATGTAGGCTAGGAAGTTTTCCCTCAATAAGGGATTCAATAAACTAAACTAATTTAAACCCGTTATTTGGTTTTCCTAAAAACTTCACCATATTTGATGGAAACTCGAGCTCCTTGATCCAAAAAATGGTGGGCATGCATTCAGGTCAGCCATCAGTCAAGGAATGGGTGCACAAACTATCTTCAAAATACTTTAGCATGAAACATGGTTATCTCTCTCTAGGAAGTATGTTCTATAGCATCTTCCTTATTCATCATGAGGATAAGTTCTTAGATCAACTTCTTCAACAAAGTATTACACATCACTTTGGTTTTCCTATTTACTTTCCCCAACCATCACTCGTTGAAGAAGAAATGCATATTTCATCACTTCATCTTGTCTTTACATTTTAGATTATTTATGTTGTTAGTGACTTTGGCTTATATCTCAGTTTTCAACTTTTTCACCTCCTTCCCGAGATGAGTGATCATGGTGAAAATTTATTCTCTCTTTTATTCTATAATACTTTTGATTTCCTTTTTAGTGTTCATGAGAGTAGTCTAGTTGG
The DNA here is from genome assembly GCA_020310875.1 of Ceratopteris richardii. Taxonomy (NCBI): domain Eukaryota; kingdom Viridiplantae; phylum Streptophyta; class Polypodiopsida; order Polypodiales; family Pteridaceae; genus Ceratopteris; species Ceratopteris richardii. The sequence continues at coordinate 137,750,687 of CM035419.1, forward strand.
CTTTCACATCTTGAATCCAACATCACATCAAGGAGACCTCTAGCCAAAATACATAGCTCCATATGACCTCGATGCCACTTTGAGAAAAGGGCATATATAGGGTTGATAGGTAAACATTCAACCAAGGAGAACATCCAATCCTACTAGACATATCAAAAAGAAATTAGGATCGGAGAGGAAACTTAGATACTCCAAAGTACTTAGAAATTATTAATGATGCATATATTTTTTCAACATCTTTGATAATTTCATGTTCTCAATTTAAGATTTTTCACATTAGAAAAAAGTGATCATTATTCTAATTGACAAGATTGAGTTCAAGCTTCAACATATCTCACTTGGACTTCTTTATCCAACCAATGACTTAACCTTTCTTCTCCCCGTGATTGATATTGTTTCCATTATGCTGAAGTCACATATGAGAACCATAAGGAAATGAAGGGTCTTTAGGAGCACCAATACTCCACTCATTTTATTGTAGATTTGAGTGCAAATAAATGTGATGGAAAATGTGTGAGGGTCTTTGAAATTAGACGTCACCCACTGTTTCCTAGGTTCAAAGATCATCTGGCTTGGGAGAGGATTAGATATTGAGTTCATTCTAATCCTCCCCCAATGCCTCTCATATGATTCATAGAGAGCCACGTGTGGCACAAAGGGACTTTCTTGAGTTTTTTCATTTTATCTTCTTCATTATATTCAACTCTCATAGAAAAATAAAACCGAAGGTTTCACTCATGTCTCCCAAATTTTGATTGACAATAATGGCCCTACTCAAATATACTAGAGTCCAAATGTTGCAAGAGATCAATTTTATTTCTATTTAGGGGTGTGGTTATATTTCTTCTTGTAGTCATTTTCCTGTTCTTTCTTCTTTTGGCTATGTTGCAGATCTTGCACTCACTACATAGAGATGATAAAAATTTGAAACAAAAAAAAAATGATTACTAGAATACAAATTATTGAGTATAATCTCTCCCCAGACACTCTATTAGATGAGTCTCCATATTGCATTATTTATAAATTTTGATTAGTCCAAAGACAGAAGTTACAATGAGGGTGTGTTCTTTGAAAAGAAAGTATGTGAATAAAAAGCTTCTCACTTTTACTCTGAGCCATAGCTTTTATTTACATGAGTTACATTCTATAGCAATCCTTATTTCAACCACTATTTTTATAACTTTCTAGAAACAACCCTCTACATGGGTCTCTTATTTACATATTATATGGAAAATATGATTTCTCTATGTCTTTCTAGATGCAACTAAATTAGTCCACACCTATCCACCTCCTCACAAACCTGCATCTGCCAGATCAAAGCACAAATCACGTTAAAGTATCAATAAAATAATATCCAATAATTCAACATTCCATAAGTGATAACATGCCCCATAGTTGTAAAATCAAACACTACAACATATCAAGGTTATATTGAGGTGCATACGAAGGAAATTGAAGGGGCACGTTTCTGCCCCGATGTTAGTGTATAGGTCGGTATAGTTTTCATAAGCAAAGCACCGGTATAGGCATTGGTATAGTCATCGGTATGAGCATTGGTATTTTTGATGCCCATACCAATGCCTATACTGGTGACCTACTGGGTGTACCATCACGTATATCGACATCCTGCTCGGAATACCGACGATCATATGTGTAGAATTTTTTTTGGGCAGAGTGTGTTGTCTCTTGTTGTAGCAACATGACCATGATGTTGCGTAGCAAAAGACAATGCACTCTGCCCAAAGAAAACCGAGTACATGTGATGTGTACTCTAATGGCAACCAGAACATGATTTCATATAGCAAAATACTGTCGGAGACAAAAGAGATGAGCAAAATGAACCATGAATCATGTACAAAAAAGGTATACATTCCATAAATGAAGCATGTACAAGAGTGTGGCAAACCACTGCCATATATGAGCCAAATACAAAATGTGGTGAAGCACTTCCATATAGGAACCGAATACAAAATTATGGTGCACCATTGCCACATATGAGTGTAATACAAAATTGTGGCAAAGCACTACCATACATATGCTCAAGAGAATCAAAACCTTTACACCTACAGTCTTGCAACAAAGCATATGGATAAAATGAGACAAATTGAAATGATATTTGTAAACAACAACTAAAAATACCAAACTAAGCTATAAGTTTACCTCATCATAGATTCTCCCATGAAATGATCACACCTCATCCCTCTAAGTCCTGTAATAGTGCAGCCAATCCATGACAATATCCATAAGCTTCTTCAATTCACGTCAGAGGACAACCCACTGCCAACTCCTATAATAAATATGCAAAATGTTAGATCAACATACATGATGTTCTTAACACAAACAAATTCAATAATTAAAATGATACTTGCAAATTGGTAATGCATACTATCGTATCCGTTGCTACCCAAATGTGATGTTCGAACCGTATCTAAACGTGTGGTCGCCGTGTCTCAGTGTTGATGATATTGATCACGAGTATGTTGCTGCTCATCGTTAATCGATTCCCACTCCTCAACATCTAACCATACAAGCTTCGGTAAGCCTGCTCTGAAAGCATCACGAGCCTCGAACTGTCGATGAGACATCACCTTTCGCGTCGTGTGTTGAATCCACTACGAGCTCACAAAAGGATGCCCAGGTGCTGGCTAGTACTCTTCATATATCGACTGTGTGATATAATTTTCAGAATCTTTATCCTGTTCGCTCTATTTTAACATGACAGGTTCATGATCAATGGAAGAGTAGAAGAAAAACTCTGATATGAGTCTATAAGATCATTAAGAATAGTCTACACAAGTGAATTATCTAGCAAGACTTCATTAGCAAAAATCAAGTGCTCCTTCAAATGTTTGATCTTTTCAAAACATTGTCCACAAAAACTCCTTCATTCATATGCTCACTCTCTAACTATTTTCTTAGGTAAGCAACACAAGCCTCATTTCTTGGTTGATATAAAGTTGTAGCTATATACCAATGATCATTTATTGTCTTGCAAGATCAAGTGAGGAGTAATGGAACTTTTGGCAAACAAAGCTATCAGTGCATCTATCTGAGCATCTTTTCCATCCCAACAAAGTTGCTCTATAGTAGCTGCAATAGGAAGTGGAAAATGAATAGGAATTTAAAGGTCATCATCTTCAATGCCATCTATATCACCTTCAATAACTCTAGTTTTAGGTGTAATAGGATGTTTTTCAACACCCTACATAATATTCCACAACCCTTTTGCTAAAAATACATGACACATCATACATTTCCACAATGGGTAATTAGTACCATCCAAATTATCCTCAATAGCCAACATATAGAATACACCATTGATTTCAACTATAGCCAGTGAATAAATACCGTGATGCAAAAAAATGATTATATCTCAAAAAGTGGAATAGAAACACCCTACCTCTACTAAACTATTGGCAAACCAAAACCTAAAACACTGAGTCACAACAAAGGAGAACAAAGACATGTTCTCTTTTTCTTTTTACCTAAATACAATTATATGAAGCAAAAAAGTGGGCATTTTACAATATCTAGAAAGCATCACGAGTCTTGCTTGTAAATATTGTCTTTAGAAGCTTGATCTCATATCCCAAGTAGTCAAGATAGATATACTAAAATTCTTGCTGCCATGAAAACTAGTTGTTGAGCATGACCAAGAATCCCACATCATGATCTTGGACAATAGATTAGAGTTGAAAAGGTACAAGTAAGAATTCGCGAAGCTCCTTCATTACATCTATAACCTCAACAAGCACAGATGATAGCTAATTAAAAGTTACTCAAAAATTAGAGTACATGTGTTGCAAAAATCAGAGCATTTTAACAAGGCAATTAAGATCATCCCCTTTGTATGGTTAAGATCCCCATTGAATGCCTGGCCATATTAACAGAATATGAAATACACTTCACAAAAGCATTCCCAAGAGAAGATAATATTCAACAAAATTATACTAAGAAACATTCACACATGATCACAGAAATGCTCAAGATAAATCAAGCTGAACACCAAGTGGAAGCAGAACTCCAAATTATATTTCCATTAAAATGATCTTTTACATTTCATGTGTTTTACAAGAGTTATGTGAATCTACAATAGAAGCTGATCATAGCTTTCCTCAGGCTCAAGGGTATTGGTATCCTCTGGCACATTAGAACACCTATCTTGCCTCTCTTGCTCCAAGATTGGCTCTTCAAGGTCAGCCATGTCCCCAGGTTCATCTGCAAGTGGGGGAACAGGCTCCCTTGAAGCTGGTTGGAATCTCTCCGTATCTGCAATGTGCTTCCTTCCAACCTCTTGGTCTTCATCTGGGCATTCATTCAGCCCATTGATTCTCATTCTAATGAAGCTCACTTGAGCATCATCCTTCTCCACAGCTATGCAGTGCCTGAACATCTTTAAGGAGCAAGCCAGAGTCGTTCCTAAAACAGCAGAAAACCACTTAGAGGCTTCAATCAACCATGACTAATGAAAATTGTGAAAATTGAAATTACCTGTGCCCGAAAAAAGGTCTAGGACCCAGTCATCATCATTGGAAAATAGCTGAAGCAATCTCATTATGAGTTTTTGTGGCTTCTGATAAGGGTTAACCAATGTCATGTCCCCAGCTACATGACGAAGTTTCTTGGTAACGGCTGGGAACATGAGCACATTTGAGATCCCATTCTCATTGCAATGCTCCCTGACTCTCCTTTTGCTTACTTCATCATAATAGCCAACTGTAATGCATTCAGTGGCGCTCACAAACCAATGCAAAGGAGTGTGATTTACGTTTGTCTTCACCCTGCAAAAAAGAACTATGAGTCACAGAGGGCATCATTAAAGCCATGGAGATAGAAAGAAGATTACTTACCAAGTGAGGCACTCCACAGCATGACATCTTGCCTTCAGAGCAGTTGAAACAGAGAAAGACTGGTCTCTGCTATGGAAAATTACTATCCTCCAAAGAGGAGACATAGTCAACTCTGCAAAATCAGTGACCATCTTCCGAATCTGAGGGTGTTTGAAGGGTTCATCATCATTAACTGATCCTAACATCCTAAATCCATAGGGTATGTCCGCTATAAGAAGGGAGAAATGTTTTCTAGGCACAACAGAACAAATATTATTTACATCACTACAGAACACATTGTAATATACAGGCCTAAGGGGGTCTAGGGGATTGGAGAAACATTTAAGATCAGGTTCATCATCAAAATCCATCTCCTTCGCTTTCAGTCTAGATTTCTCATGCCTTGCTCTTTGAATGTGAGCAAGGAATGCAGGGGGGCAATCATCTAGTACCTCTGTAGACTTACTTTTCCTTGGTTTCTGCAGAACAAATTGGAAAGACAATTCAAAGAGCTCTTCAGTACAGCAAATAGAACATAAAGAACGGATGTATGGCATCGATTTCTTGTTGGGGTAGATGCTAGGCATCGACCTTCTACTGAAAATCGATGCTTGGCATCGACCTTGGGACCTAAGTCGATGCCTGGCATCGACTTTTGCCACGAGGTCGATGCCAGGCATTGACTTTTGTTGCAGGTCGATGCCAGGCATCGACTTATGCTGCAAGTCGATGCCAGGCATCGACTTATGCCCCCAAGTCGATGCCAGGCATCGACTTATGCTGCAAGTCGATGCCAGGCATCGACTTATGCCCCCAAGTCGATGCCAGGCATCGACTTATGCCCCCAAGTCGATGCCATGCAATGCATCAAATTGGTTAGGATGAAATATTCTGATAAGAGAACCTACCCAATCACGAAACAGGATGAAATATTCTGATAAGGCTTTGTAGGATGATGTGGTTGGATAGTCTGCTTGGACCTCTGTCCAAGAAAAGCAACCCAGCCTCTTCATCATCACCTCCTGAATCTTCATGTACACTTTATGACTACAGACACATAAATATAAAAGAGACTAGGTTAGACAAGAAGCATGGGAGGAGGGAAAAAGGATCTGAGAATAACATACACACTTATTGAGCTCAGTCACCATCTCCTCGAGGCTTAACTCCTTCGAGATTACCCTTGACAAAGTTGATATGATCAATGTATCATCCTTGATTCCTTGAAGGGCCCTCCATGGGGTCAGCTTCATGTCCTCAGGAGCCTCTTCAATTGAAAGGTCAACTTTCCTTCCCTTTCCCTTCAGATCAACTTGTGGGTCTGGCCTCGACTTTCGTTGCTTCTGGCCCTTGACCTCCTTGTGCTCCCACATTGTGAAAATTCTATCCTGTAGATCCCAGATCTCACCTGATCTGAATGCCAGTTGAAACCATGGATCATATTTCCTCAAAGCATCTGACTTTCTATTCTCATCCAATGCAATTCCAACCTCAATAAGGCATTGCTTTCGTAGATTGGGATGTATTCTTCCAGCTTCCTTCACAAGACAATCTTCATATTCATGGTGGAAGAACCGAATTCTCTCTATGGAGGACATTTTCTGCCTGTAGTCATTGTCGTTGTTGTGATCCCAAGCAAGAAGCTTGGCTTCCTCAGTTGTAAGACCAGCATATATCTTACACTCTGCATACCTAAAGAAAAATGTAGTAGGGTGCTCCTTCACTAACTGTCTACGAGCCTCTGCAGAGTGTGAACCTCCAATCACATAATAAGTGTAATCCTCAAACAAACCCTCATTGAAATCCTCCACACAGCTGCACTCATTCGGATCCACCATGACAAGGAATGGCACAATAGTAGCATGAGGATTTATTTTCATTTTCTTCTTAAGATTCTGGACGTGCAAATTATGTGGCTCCCTGATCTCAAGGGGCCTCCTCCCTGTGACTGGATCTACGAGTGGCCTGTGGATAATATTAATCGGCAGGTGGAACAACTGCCCCTTCTTCACAACTTTTCTTCTAGCTATGTCCTCCCTCATCTTATTCTGCTCAGTGCCAAGCACACCAGATGCAAGCTCTCCACCAGGTGCAACAATTATGTCCCCAGAGCTAGAGCTTGAGTCAGAAAACTCCTCTTCTGAAATTATCTTCTTTTTCTTTTGGGGCTTTTTCTGCACACTCTGCTTACCCCTTGCCTTTACAGGGGTCGTCTTCTTCTGCTGTGTTGGCATGATATTGCCCTGGATCCATGGCATCAGGTCCTTGATGAAATTCACTGAGTCTCTGCATATCTGAGCTAGCCCTTCTGGAACACAACACTCTGGGCACAAGAAATCCATCTTGCATATGACATTTCTTAATCCTTTTGATGTCTCCACCAAGAAAAGCAGGTTGTCAGAATCTTCATCTTCATAATCCAGTTTGTAAACAAGTCCATATTGAAAACCTTGTGTTGTCGTGATCTTTCCTCTGCCATAGGCCCCTGCGAACACAAGGAGGACTGCATTCTTCTCTTCAACGTACTGAAGGCACCACTCGAGATTTGTCATGTCCCGAAGTGGACGATCTGTCCTCATGACCTCGGTCTCCCTAGACCTTTCCTTCATATTTGGATCCTCCACAGGAATTTTTATGCTACTCTGTCCACCTGAGGATATTCCTAGTGGGTTGCTGGCCTTCTCAGAGGATAATGGTGCAATAATTTTCTTTGGCTTTGCTTGGTGACCACTGCCTTTGTCACGTTGCTGGTCACCTGAGCCCATGGTGACTCTGAGCTTCTTGATGGGCCTTTCATCCTTGTACTCCGCATCCCTAAAGGCACTTGGAAATATCAGATCAAACGTAAATGTGGTTTCAAAGGCCCAAGTCCATGCAAGGCATCGATTTTGAGCTTCAGGTCGATGCCAGGCATCGATGTTTAAGTGCATGTCGATGCCAGGCATCGACTTTGTGTGCAAGTCGATGCCAGGCATCGACTTGAGGGTGAAAGTCGATGCCAGGCATCGACTTGGGGGTGCAAGAGTCGATGCTTGGCATCGCCTTTTGGGCCCAAGTCGATGCTTGGCATCGACTTTTGGGCCAAGTCGATGCCTGGCATCGACTTTTACCCTCAAGTCGATGCCTGGCATTGACTTGCACACAAAGTCGATGCCTGGCATCGACTTGGGCCCAAAAGTCGATGCCAAGCATCGACTTGGGCCCAAAAGCCGATGCCAAGCATCGACTTGGGCCCAAAAGCCGATGCCAAGCATCGACTTTGCACCCGAAAGTCGATGCCTGGCATCGACTTTTCAGTGCATGTTGATGCCGGCAAGTCGATGCTTGGCATCGACTTTTGGGCCCAAGTCGATGCCAGGCATCAACTTGCAGGTGCAAGTCGATGCCAGGCATCGACTTGTTGGTGCAAGTCGATGCCTGGCATCGACTTGCACCTGCAAGTCGATGCCTGGCATCGACTTGCAATCCTAAGTCGATGCCTGGCATCGACTTACACCTTAAAGTCGATGCCAGGCATCGAGCTGTACATGCTTTGGATCCATATTTCTAGAGGTAAGAAAAATAAATACCTAGAAATCAGATATTTACACAGACATACAGAGGGAATCTTTTTGGAATCTTTATTTATGTTATGATTTTGTCTACCTCTTGGTACTTTTGCCAACATTCTTCTTCTCCATCAGACTTGGCTTGCTGGTATGCTGACCTCTGTGCTCCATGGCTGTCTGTGCTCTACTGCTCTCTCTTGCTCGTGGATTTTGAAAATGCGAATGATCTCCTCCTCTGGTATTTATAGGCAATTGGGTAACTTGAACCAGAGACTAACTGGATCTAACTGAATGAGTCCAGTTGCTAACTAAATCTGTCAACTTATCTAACCAGGGAATAGCACCCACACAAATAGGTTGTTTCAGAGCCACTTTAATGAAATATTCATAGACCCTTGCAACTATTTATATACATTTGCATAGAAATTACATTTCAATGGCAAGAGTATGGTATGTCCATGAGGATGTCTAAACTCATGTAGAGATTTGTTTCTAAGAATCTCTTTCTTGGGAGAAAATCAAGTCAAAGTTGTGTTAAATGTGGGAGACTAATGACATCTTTATAGTATTACCCTCCTCACTTTAGTTCATATTCACATTTATCTTGTAACTCACTGTTGAAATGGAAAATCACTATGAATAAACATTCTAGTACATAACCTTGCAACTATTTATATACATTTGCATGGAAATTAAACTTCAATGGCAACAGTATGGTATGTACATGAGGATTTCTAATCTCATGTAGAAGTTTTTTCTTAGAGTCTGTTGCTTGGGAGAAAATTAGGTCTAAGTTGTGAGATTAATGACATCTTTATAGTGTTATCCTCCACACTTTAGTTCATATTCACATTTATCTTGTAACACATTGTTGAAATGGAAAATCAATGTATGAATATACTTTCTGTGTGCCTCTTTTACACATAATTCTTTTTCAATATACTTTCATCTACCTCTTTGATATCTAGCCAAGACCACAATAAAACCTAATCCTTGAAATCTTAACCAAATGTAAAATTTCTCCAAACAATTTTATTATATATTCCTGTTGGAACTCAACTTGGATATATTTTGATTCATTCACAATGCTTAGACTCAATGACTCATATGTAGTTAGAAATCAACTGTGTTTCTCATTTGAATCAAAAGTGAATCGAATCTTTGGTTCCCTTATTAGTGTATATTTGAGTAATTAAGTGATTTGATGTAATTTGATGTTTGATGTTATTTAATGTACTTTAATAAGCTTTTGATTTCATATCTTCTTGATGTGACATTTGATGTGACATCTTCACTTGATCTCGGATTTCTACTTATTTAAAAAGGTCATTCATCTTCAGTCTTCTGTGAACTCAGTGAAGATGAGCTCAATCTTTTCAGTGGATGCTTGGGCATCAGCTTCCTCTCCTCATATTGATTCATTGTTCTCAGTTGAACCTTTCCAGAGAAGTGATGATCCCTATGATTTAGAACGTGCTGATGATTCCATGTTTTCTGTTGAGTCATTTAAGTTATCCAATTCACAGTGCAATGCTGCTCAACCAAATGCACCTCTTGATCTCCCATCTGATCCAACCATTGATCTCCCTTCTGACTCAAGTGCATGTGGAGCAACGAAAAAGCAAAGCAAGCTCAATCTACGATTTAAAAGAAGGTCTCGTGAAGTAAGTCGAAAAAGATTTAAATTTCTTACTTTAGATAGACAGATTGCATTGGATATTATGAAGCATTGTTGTGGTTTGAAATGTTTGTATAATTTAGGGATGAAGAAACTAAAGCACATAAGAGAAAAATTCCTCCATTTAGATAGTGAAACGCAAGATATATACCTTGTTTCTTGCATGCAAATGATTGAGGATAACATGTCAGTAACGCGTGTTGGTTTTGAATATTTCTTTACTCAAGGGATGCCATGCTGTAGGGCTGCATTTAAAATTGCAATGGGTGTAGGAAATTTTAGAATACATAGGGTTCAACAAGGGTTTTTGAATGGGGATCTCATTTTGGATACGTTCCATGTTGGGACCAAAGGATCTGTTGGGCGTCATGCAATGAATTGGATGATGAACTATTTTAGCTTGCATTGTGAAGCTATGCCTACAACTGGAAGGTTGCACTTGTCAGATAACTTTACTCGTCGAGAGGTATTTCAAATATATAGAGAAGACATGGAAAATAGAAATGAGAAGTATGTGTTGTATCGTCACTTTACTCGATTATGGAAGGAAGAGTTTAACAATGTTTCTATTCCTCGTAAAGTTAGAATGGGTGAATGTTCAGTTTGCGCCACTTTGAAAAACATGGCAAAAGGGGCTACAACACCACAGGAAAAGCATAATTTTAAAAACCTTCTTAACAACCATCGTGACAGTCAAGCATTAGAGAGAAAGAAAGCAATTCATCATCGAAGTAAGGCACTCAGAAATCCGGAGCGTTATATGTGTTTGTTGATCGATGGTATGGATAAAAAAAAAACTTGTTTGCCACATTTTTATCGCATCCCTAAGGACATTGGAGATGAAGTCCTTGTGCAAATGCATTTGGTTGGCGCTTTGGTATACAATGGAACTGTAATGTCCAAGGTTTTCTTCACATATCCGAATGTGCATAATGATCCAAACCTTACAGTTACTGTCATTCATCGTGTTTTGCAATCATGGAAGGGTCTTTTGCCACCAACTCTATATTTGCAACTAGATAATACTCCAAGAGAGAATAAAAATTCTACAGTCTTTGGATATTTAAGCATGCTTGTTGAAAAACAGGTATTTCAGAAGGTTAAGGTAAATTTTCTTCTGGTTGGCCACACTCATGATCACATTGATCAAATGTTCAGTACTTTCTCTAAGAAGTTGGCACGTAACAATGCTTTTACTCTTCCGATTTTATCTGAGCTGATTTCAGAAGCATATACTCCAAAACCAGAAGTTCAACACCTCACACAGATTTATGACTTTAAGCACTTTTGCTCAATGGGCCTTGATAACAGTGCTAAGGTTTTGGCTCCATTGCACAATATTAGTTTCAACCATGTATTCTTGATGAGGAGGGTTGATGAAATAACCCTTTTATTTGCAAAGCAGTATTCATCTTCTCTTGGGTGGGAGCCTTAAGATGGATGCAGATTCTTATTGCAGGTGCCTAATTTGTCTACTGTAACAGTGTATGGTGCAGAACAATCACCATATGAAGATAAAAACAATACAGAAAGATGTGGAAGTGTGGTTGATCAAAGTAAAAGCTGGATGCATGCACTCATTGAAAAGAAGAGACATATTGAGCGTGCAAAAAAATATGCTGGAGATCAAGATGTATCTTGGTGGGAGGACTTTTTCAATCATCAAGAAGAGATTATACAGTATACAATTGCAGGTCACTGGCCAGTTGATGTTCCATTCACATGGGATTTTTGTACACAAAGATCCGTGAATGTGGCCCAAGCATGTAATGCAGATGCACTTCAAAGTTTTATACATCCACCAGAAAGAAATATTTATGTAGGCCCAAGGATGACAAAACAGGCAGAAGCAAGATGGCAAGGAAATTTAATAGAGATAAATGTTGGAACGCTTATTGCAGTACTTGCTGATGGTGATGAGGCTACGAGACCATTTTGGATTGCAAAGGTTTTAGAGATAACTAAAGATATTGATCAGAGAAGAATAGAGGCTTTGGTGGTGCATTGGTATTACACTAAAAGTAGTAATGCATTCACAGGTAAATATAACTTAGAAATGGTGTGTGATACTAAACGAACAGGTTCAAACGGAAAAAGAATATTCGAAGCACATCCACTCTTAAAATGGATGATGTAGATATTCTTGTTTATGATTTTTCCTTGACAAAAACTGGTCACTTGAGGAAAGCAACCATCAACATGATAAAACAAAAGCTTCGAGATGTATGTGGTACAGGAAATCATAGGAAAACAAGAAGAGTTGTGCATGATCCTGCAGAATTTGGTATGTACGTGGATGAAGATAGAGCTCTTGTGGATATAGAAGAAGAAGAAGAGAGCTCTCAACAGTATGAGACTGAATCAAGTGCATCAGATGATGAGGGTGTAGACATAGATCGACAAAGTTGTGAGTTGCATTGAAGCTCTCAGACATTTTTAGTGCTTATGTAAATGCCTCAAAGTAGTTTGGTTAATGAAACCATGTTTTGTAGCAATTTTGAATAACAATCAGATATCCACCCATTAAAGATATGTCTAAAATGTTATTTTTGTGTAAAAACTATTGATTTCTACATTCTTATATATATTTTAGACATGTCAATGTCTTATCATATAGATTTTGGACATGTCAATGTCTTATCATATACATTTTGGGACACGTCAATGCCTAATATAGTGAAATTTTGACTACATTTTGAGCTCATTTTTTTTGAGAAAATGACAAAAAATGTCAAAAATTACTTGTTTTCACCTCATTTTTGTAATATATGTATACTGGTGTAAAGGAATTCCAAAAATGAGGTGAAAACATGTAATTTTTGACGAGAGTGTTCTCTTTTTACGACATAGTTCTCGTTTGTTACGACTCGCTGTTTAAATATATGTTTGGAAATAAAGCACAAACTTGTCTACATAATCGTGGTGATAGTGGAGTCAAAGGTCAAAACAAGCTCAAGTTCTAAGACTATGATTCAAGTGGTGTTGATGAATCCCTAGACGAAGTGAAGACCTACTCTGATACCAATTCTTTGAGATCGAGATCTGTAGAGGACACAAGCAACAAAAGGAAGAAGAAGAAATTTGAAGAAAAACACAATAAAGAATTATTACCAAGTGAATGTTTAAAGATAAGTGACTTTCTAGGGTTATAGGTGTACATAGAAGCTGGTGGAAAAAAACCTCGTAAAGAGGGACAAAAATGCCCCCTGCTCCTAATTGTGTCACACACATAACTACCAAAATTTATCAAAACCCCCTTAATTCAACTGAACAATGTCTATGTGTGAAGGTGATGTCCCTATTAGAGATGTCATTAGTTTTCTTGGATGGTTTCTTTGTCAATTGACCAAGGGGTTTCCCATTTGAATGTAGTGTGAGGTTAGCGACTTATGACTAATATAAGGTTGAGGACTTGCCTCACTCAAGGATAGGCATCTAAACTGAGTGATATCTCTATAGGACATCAGGAATTGTGGATGTACCCTTTTCTCAAGCGTATGGCCAATCCGCCTTGAGGTCTACCTCACCAAATGTATATGGTGCTTTTAACATTTACTCTTGGCTCAATGGGTAGATGTTATCCCTAAGGAATCACTATGATACCAAATTTATCCAACAAAACATCCTTATGAACTTTATCCTCTTAATGGATGGAATATTATAATTTTCTTGAACTCTTGGGTAATTCTTAATTTGGACTTAAAATATAATCCTTTAACATTCCTAACGCTTGTTTTAGTATCCCCTCACACATGTCAAGTGTATTGGCTAATGATAGCGCTATTGACAAAGGATGATGTCAAGGCCATCACTTACCTCCCATGTTTTTAATCACTACTATAGCCTCCCAAGGATTTAGTTTGGTCTAGCTCCCCATACATGTGTTTCATTTTACCTTTCTTTTGGGTTCTCCAGCCCCAATGTGCTTGCTCCTCTTGATCCATGCCCCTAACTTCATATTTTTGGGGAATGCTTGTCTATACATGAATTCTTTTGTAATCTCTTTTGGGGATATTTGATATAAGTGTGAACTTGATACCTTGTCATTTATCTTATCATTAGGGGAAAAAATGAACCCTACATGAGCCTTTTAGATTAGAGAGTGATTAGTGATCAACCAATGAGAAGAGGGTGGTGGCCACAATCTAGGCTCTTAATCAACTAGGCTAGGTATAGGCTTCCCTTGGTTTGGGCTAGTCAAAACCACATAAACAAGCTAAAATTCATGGTTTTGTTCCTCAGGTCGTTTTTGAAAGACATGGGATTCAAACTCAACCCTTGGATGCCCTTCAAGATTCAATGACTAAGATTATCTCTTAAGAAATGGGCCACTTTAAATTATAGCCCTTAGATGTTTCTTACATCTAATGGATGTGGGTGCTCCCAGAAGAAAAAAAGGAGCATTCAATTTGGGCCATTATATCTTGAGAAAAATGAATGGATGGCATTTGATCCTTACATGGATCACATCCTATTCAATCCACACCATCCATATCCTCTCACATCCAATGGTCAAAAAGCTATGCGGACCCCGAAGTTCTTTCTCTCTCTTCCTATGAATTTTCGTGGTTTTGTCTTTTAGTGATAGTGTATGGAGCTATTTTGTCTTTTAGTGACAATAGATTGGCTCTCAATCTCCACAAAAATCGAACACAATCGGAGGGTCGGCAGTAGACAAAATCATGATAATATCTTCTCTCTCTTCACGTGGGAGTTTGTTATTTTGTCGTTTTTTGATAGAGACTGTGGTCTAATTTTGTCTTCTAGTGCGTTCTTTTTTCCCATTTGATTGTGTCCATACAATAAACAAATCGAATGGCTTAAAATGCACACGAATTCTTTGTTTAAAGATTCTTCTTTTTTATTCTTTATTTTAATTGACAATACCACTAGTGGTATTTCCAAACCTCTTAATCACCTTGATTAGCGATTTTAATTCCTTAAAATTAGGAATCCTTACAAGGCCCATGCAGGGCTCACTTTTCCCCCTAATGTCTTGTTTGTGTCTTAGGACCTTACTTCTTGTGGATAATCTAATAATCATACAATATTACTTTCATCCCTCACTATATAGAGCAATGTTTGTGAGGTGTTTAATGACATCTTTGCAAGATCATTGTATGTGAATCCTCTATGTCTACCCCTCCTCTCTCAATGGATAATGCAAGGTATTGCCTTTCCTTCGTGTGCCTCTGCCAAACCCACGTGGTCTTTGTGAGGTCTCTTGAATATCAATGGACCCCTCACCTCTCACCAAGATACTAATGTTACTCGTGAGTCCAATATCGTTGGCTACGGTATGCACTTTGAGTCTCTATGCACTCATAGGTAGGTACTCTGAAGTCCTTTAAGGCTCTTCAATGAAGTCCTTTAAGAGTCTTCCATGTATTAGCATAGTTGATCTAGCACCTTTATGCTCCTACCCTCTTTAATTGAAACGAAATAGACAAGGCAAAAGCCAATGATTGTTGTACCTTACATGTAAAGATGAAAGTGAAACTCATTTTGAATAAAGATTTGGATCCCCATTCCTTTCTACACATATGCTTGCAAATACAACCTATAAGACACATTCCAACGGTGCCCTCACAACGGCTAGATGTAAAAAATTGATAACAAAGATCAGAAGAAGGAGGGAAAATGATGAGGATGAAGAGGAAAGTTTGACAGAAACTGCGGTCTACAACGACCATTATTCTAACCATTACTTTTCTAACAATAGAACCTTCTACGCAGGTTTATTTACAAGCTAAATAATAATTATTCGGATTATTGATGTCCGTCCTTTCACGCCTTGCACGCTCCTCACGAACCTTCAGCTGCTATATCAAAAACATCAAAAACATGTTAATACATTAATAATTTAACATTTTAACAATGCCTTGTTCAATAATATACAACAAGTTATGTGAATTGCCAAAAGGAAAGAATGCCATTGGTACAAAGTGGGTTTAGAAGATTAAGAGAAAGTCTATTGGTAGCATTCATTAGGAAAAAAGGTGAACCCTGCATGGGCCTTGTAAGGATTCCTAATTTTTAGGGATTAAGCCTAATTCTGTTGTTGTCTAAGGGGACAAAGTGCATTTAATAGGGCACTTTTTAGTAGGCTTTTTTTAAGGCTTACTAGGCTCCTCTCTCTCTTCTATTAGAGAGAGAGAAAGGGAATCTACTTTCCACATCATCAAACTCGAGCATGTATGGGAACAAAAAAATGAATTTTTTCTTTAAGTCTCAATTTCATTGTTTATTTACTTGAAAGGGCTCATTTTTTAATATATATGTCAGAAATGACTTTTTTTTAGTTTAGTTTTTAATCTTCCTTTTGAAAAAGTATTATTTTTAAAATCCCTCCAAAAGTAGAGTGCCACATCATCAAATCCGTTACTACTCTTCACCCAAAAAATGACTTTTTCAAAATTTCAACATTTTTGGCTATTCTCAGTGGAAAACACACTGTGACCCATCCACATCCAAGAAAACAAACTTTTCTTGAGAAAATCATGCTGTAGCATATCTTCCAAACAAATTTTTGGTCTCTTTCTTAGTATTGTTTAATTGTTGGAAAAGATGGTGTTGACACCTATTACAAACCTTACATTAGGACGTCCTCATGCCCCAGCATCAACAAGTATCCATGTTCGTGTGCCCAGAGAGTTTGCTCCAAATACACAGTGCAACAATGATGTGAACTCTCAAAATGAGCGTCGTGAAGCTGGAGAAAAGAATATTGATCTTTGGACTCATGGTTCATTATACCCTCCTGATCCAATGTCTTCTTACCATCCAACATTCCATAACCTCTCAACTTTACTTCAGTTCATCGATGCTGGTAAAGCTGGGCTCTTAGGTTATTGTCAACGATTATCTACACATTCAACTGTCATTACTAAGTATTGGATTCAACAATATCAACTAAATCATACAAGGTTGGTCACTTTTGAAAGCACAATCATATCTTTACAAGAAAAACTTGCAGAGCTTGAAAAGCATATGGAAGAAAAGGAGAGAACAATTGAGAAATTAAAAAACAATGTCCAACACTTGAGAGAGACTCCACTTGGGATGCGACATAGGAGACGATCATTAACATCCTTTGACTCTCTTTCAATTGGTGGTGGAGCACGAAAACAACGAGTTTTTGTGATAATGTTTGGCTTGTATTTGTTTCTCTTTTTGAAAGACTTATATATATATATATATATATATATATATATATATATATATATATATATATATATATATATATATATATATATATATATATATATATATTCTTGTTATGTAGGTCATTCGTTGAAGATGTTAGTGCGTCATCAACAACAGAGGATCAATTCAAGTTATTAAATTCTTGTTTGACCAACAAGCAGGTGGTTAGTATTTTGGAGTCACGGATAGGAAACCTTATCAAGAAGTAAGTGATTAAAGATTTCACAAAAGTGATTAAAAATGACCGTCACTTGTTTCAAGTTACATTAATGGAGTTTGCAAAGTGTTTCATCCTATCTTGGGGAGAGAGCAATATTACACATTACATTGTAAGTTTTCTTATTTTTTCAATTTTCTTGTTGATAAGATTGTGTTATATGTACTTATATCATTTCAGCATATTTTATTTGCACATGGAGCATTTTTTATGCATCGATATGGTTCATTGGAGATTTTTAGTACACAAGGAATGGAGAAGTCACATTACAAGGCTAGAGGTGTTTACTTCAAGAACACATGACATGGTGTTGGTGCAATGCAATCAAACTATATGGAAGAGATGTTTAATTGGTTTTATCGTACTGCATTTTCAAGGACATATGCAATGGAATGAGCGAAGGAGTCGAAAGTTGCAAAACTTGCAAGATTTAATCAACACAACTTAGCTAGTGAAAAATGGAAGTCATCATTGGGACCTTTACGTCATGCTCAATGGCGGGCTACAAGAACACGACAGGGTTCATCATGGAAGTGAAGTCATTTAATACATTCATGGCATTTTCTGAATAATTCATAAGGTTTGCTACACACTAATCTCTTGTTTGCAATTTTTTAAGGTAATTTTTAATTTTTAAACTATTTTTTGTCCATTCAGATGTGAACAGAACCTTTTTAAGTGAAACATTATAAAAGGAGACTCATTGTCTCATTTCAACATTCTAGCACTATAGAGGATGGCACGAACAAAGCAAACTGCAAGGAAGGATCCCATTAACTTTCCTACCTATGTGCAAGGCACTGAGAACCCACCATGGATGAATCATCACAAACGGCGACGTAGTGTCTCGCGCTCTGCATCCCATCACGAAACAAGTGGTGGCCATACCTCTGGGAGTGAACAGTTGCATGAACAAGTGGAACATGGGCAATCCAGGGAAGAGGCCGTAAATCAACCCCAATCACCATCATCATCATATGATGAGCCTCCATCACCAAAGAGACCAACAAAGACAAGGGTGAAGGAGCATGCTCATAGACAGGTAGTTTCTGATGATGATTTTGATGAATCGCATGAGGATGTGTCTCAACAATGTTCACAATCAAGTGATGAGAGTCAAACATTGCCACCATGGGGTAACGAAGAAATACCTACAAATCATAGGGTTACTGTAGCGAGAAAGACACTACCATCAAATCAAGGGGTCATACCCAATGATCAAGAGAGGGAGCAAAGCCAACAACAACATCCTGAACAAGGAGAAAGCTCAAGACGCGTGCAACGGAAGAAGAAAGTCTTTCAACCTCGTCGTAGACCACCCCAACCAAGACCACAAGAAAATGTCCAACGAAGACCACCACCACCACAAGCTAGAGCACCACAATGAAGAAGAAGATATACGAAGGCATTTGCAGAGATAAGGCACTATGAAAAGACAGCTGAGCTTCTCATACCTAGAAGACCCTTTGCAAGGGTGGTCAAAGAAGAGTTACAAAGGTATTGTGCAGGGCTAAGGATCCAAGCTCTAGCTTTAGAAGCTTTACAAGAGGCAGCTGAAGCATTTTTGATATCAATGCTAGAGGATTCCAACCTGTGCGCCATCCATGCTAAGCGAGTCACTATACAACCGAAGGACATACATTTAGCTAGGAGAATTAGGGGTGATCGTAGCTAAGTTTTGTAACTGATCTCTACGGACAAGAGATTTTTTGTAAATATTGCCATTTTCAATGAAACATTGGCACTTTTCCTCTATTCCCTTTATAATCTCATTATTTAGAATGAAACATGAGCAG
Organism: Ceratopteris richardii; assembly: GCA_020310875.1. NCBI lineage: Eukaryota > Viridiplantae > Streptophyta > Polypodiopsida > Polypodiales > Pteridaceae > Ceratopteris > Ceratopteris richardii. The sequence goes on from CM035419.1 coordinate 137,769,961, forward strand.
TCATTTTACATTTCCATGTAATTTCTTGTGATAATCTCTCATATATCAGTGATTGTTTTCTTATCTTGTCATTTTGATCTAGGGATAATATCCATCTAGTGAAATTTCTTTATAATTTAAGGTCATGTAGGGCATGTGCAACATTGGGAGGCCAAATAAAGCCCTGCCACAGAAACGCGGGAGAAGGCCCTGCAAAACGTCTGCAGGGCCTTCTCCCGCGTTTCTGTGCAGGGCTTTATTTGGCCTCCCAATGCCCTACAAGACCTTTGAAATATGAAAGAAGGATCATGAGTAGTAAAGCTAGTTCATGAGTAGTTAATATGAACAAATTTTGACCTCCAAATACCTTTGAAACATATGAGCAGAGCATTTTGAAACTTAGAACATTTGCATTCTTGATGTAAGGTCTTGATGGGAAGTTTCAGTCTCATGTAAGGTCACCTAGGGCATTTACATTCTTGATAATATCCATCTAGTGAAATGTCCCTCATTTAAGGTCATGTAGGGCTAGATTGGTTGCCAAAGGATATGCGCAACAATATGGCATTGACTATGAGGAGACTTCTGCACCTACTTCATGAATGACTACCATTCGTACCATGGCTACATTGGCTACCCATCGAGGTTGGAAAGTACATCCATTGTAAAGATAGCTTTCTTGAATGGTGATTTTCAAGGAGAGGTTTATGTGAAACAACCTCCTAGATTTGCCATGAAAGGGAAAGAGCATATTGTTTGTCACTTGCATAAAGCCTTGTATGGCCTCAAGCAAGCTCCACGTGCATGGTATGACAAAATCCATAAGCACTTGATTGCTCTTGGCTTCACATGTAGTCCAATTGAAAGCACACTCTATGTATGCAAATATGGGGCTGATCTTATAGTGTGTGTTCTATATGTCAATGACATACTCTTGAATGGGTCATGTGATGCAAAACTTGACATTCTTATGGCTGATTTACAACATACTTTTGATGTCACTTATCTTAGTCTTTTGAGCCACTATTTTGGAATCCAATTTGTATCCGTTGAGGGGGGAATTTTTATGCATCAAGCAAAGTATGTTGAAAAACTACTTGAGTGTTTTGACTTTGAGGATTGCAAACCAGTTTCCACACTAGTTGAGAAAGGATTTAGATTCTCAATTGAGGATTCCAATGATGCATTTGATACTTCTCTTTATCAGCAAGCTATGGGATGTCTTATATATGCATGCAACACAAGGCCAGATATATAGTATGCAGTTTCCCAGTTGAGTCGATTCATGCATAGCCCTGGCACTAAGCATTTGCAAGTGGTGAAATGTGTGTGTAGATATCTCAGAGGAACTTTGAGCTTAGGTCTCTTTTATGGCAGAGATATTTAGCCATGCTTGCATGCTTTTATAGATAGTGATTGGGCTGGTTTTTATGATACTCACATGTCCACTAATGGTAATTGCTTTTTCCCTAGAGACTCATGCATATCTTGGTTGAGTAAGAAGCAACCTACAGTGGTGACATCAAGTTGTGAAGTTAAGTACAGGGCAGTTTTCACAACCATAGTGGAGTGTATATGGCTAAAACACCTATTGATGCATCTTTGCATGGAGATTGATACTACTAGGCATATTCTCATTGATCATCAGAGTGCTTTGGCTGTTGCACGAAACCTAGTGTTTCATGCACGGACCAAACATATTGAGGTGCATTATCACTATGTGACAGAGCACCTTCATGCAGGAGATATTGATTTGGTATATGTTCCTACACAAGATAATGTGGGAGACATATTCACCAAAGCTCTTCCACGGGAAAAGCTTGAAGATTTTTGCAAAGCTTTAGGTTTATTACCTTGTGGGGGTTAATCTGTCACTCCCTATATGTGTTTACATCATTCACTCCTCGGGGGTTTTTTACACTTATCTATTCCTCGATAGCTTTGATGTGAACCTTTTCCCTATACATGGGCACTTTTTTACTCTAATGCTGGCTAGAGGCTTTTTCCCCGTGCTACCACATACCTGATACACTCATATGTTGTGGTACTTTGTACGTAGGAATATCATTCAGCTCTTACTTCAGTTCAATTCATCATCAATAGAGAGAGCTATTCCAGCCATCCATCTTCTTCATGTGTTTTGCTATGTTTGTGCTCCTTGTGTGTGCTGCTCATGTGTTTCTCACACTTCTACACACATCCAAAATAACTATAAAAGTAGTGAAGAAGATGGTAGAGATAAAATAGGCAAAGAAGCTAGAAGCTTAATTGCGGTCCCTTATAGGGTACCAAGAGTAGGAACTAGAGGAGCTCAATCAAATGGAAAAGACTACAATCAAATGGGAGTACAAGTATATGAGTGAAGGAAAAAGGGATCTAGCTAATTTTCCCATCTGAAATACTTCCTTAAAATAGTTTCTTTCCATAACTATGCCCAAATTACTTGTTAAGATGCTTATTTTTGGCATCAAATGCTTATTTCCTTGATAATCAAGATGAGCTTGTAAACATTTAGTATTTGGTCTACTTGAGCATGAATGGTATCTACATGTCAATTTCGTACTTTTCTTGTATCATTTTGACCTCTAACTAGCCTCTAGATATCATTCTTAAAGATAGACAAACACTACAGTGTGGGCATACCTCTTCTAAACACTATAAAAGTGAAAGAGCTCTCATTTATCAGGGTGAACTTGATGAATCTAGAAGTTTTGCATTCAAATCTTGAGCAATAGCTAGCTTCTTGCACTACTTGACTCTTGGCTACTTTTGAGTATGTGCATGTGCACAAATGTTTCTTCTTGCTTTCCCTCTTGTTGTAGGTACATGTACATCCATCTTGCTATATATGGTCTTAATACCATTGATTGGTCACTCCACATATTGAAGCTCTATCATGCGAAGATGTGTGTGTGTCTGTGTGTACAACGAATACACATTCGGCACCATTGCCCGAGATATTCTTGTTGAAAACATCATTTGATGGTAACTTTCTATATGAGGTAAGAGCTCTTGGTGCACTCTATCTCATGTTTTCGGTGCATATCCATCGTGCATTTCATTTCATTTAGTTAGATAGGTGAAAGTAGATGTTTCCTCATTTTTAGGATTAGGGGTTTTTAGGTTTCCATTGAAAGATTATTAGAAGCAATGGCTTTCTGTAAAAGTTACCAACTTTTAGTTTCACGCCTGCTTTTTGAAGCCGCCCTCATGTAACCACTATTTTCGACGTAATCAAAAGTCCTATAAATACATGCACTCTGTGGACTGTCGAAACAGAGTGCATGGGGGGAGATTGCACCCAATCTGCATACTTTTTCGTCTCTTGTTGCGTTTATTCTTCGGTGTGTTTTTCTGCGTTCGTAACCTCTGTTTGAGCATGAGCAAGATCCTGACAACAGTGGTATCAGAGCTCTGCACGCTTCAATACAGAGGGTTCTGTTCTCTGTTCGTGATTCTGAATTCCATCTCCATCTCCATCTCCATCTGCGTCTTCAGTTTCGGTTTCGGTTTCAGTTTCTGTTTCTGTTTCTGTTTCTGATCCAGAACCAGAACCTACGTTTTCACCTACGTTTTCACCTAAGCCAATACATTGGCGTCGACTAAGGCAAAGAACTTAGGCAATAACTTAGGCAATACAAAGCCAATACATTGGCGTCGACTAAGGCAAAGAACTTAGGCAATACATTGGCAGCATTGGCACCCAAGGCTCCCTTGGCGACCGTTGGCTACACGCGAGGCAATTTTAATTTTTGAGTGGTAATAGAGAGGTTTAGAGTCCCTAAGGTAGGAGGATTTGAACCCACAACCTCCTACTTTTAAGGGAAGTACTTTGACCACTCCACCATATCTTGGAGTTGTACTCAAGTTCTCTCTCTTTATTACTTGTGGAAGGCACGCGCGTCGATTTCAAGATTGGACCTAAGAAAGAATCAAGTGTATCTCTCACTCCGTAGGTCGGATTAAGGCGTGTAATATACCGTTGGAAAGCTCTCAGAACGAAATTTCCAATGAGCAAGCTTGGAAGTGTGAATTCCTTCAAAATCCTTGGGTGGCACTTGATTGAGTGTTCAAGATACCAAGCAAGGTTGAGAACACGAGATCGAGACACCAAGGTTGCAAACAAGAAGGTTCAATACACCAAGGTTGAGAGCAAGGGTCCAAGAGCACCATGGAGGATTACAGTAATTCACCTCTACCTGCGGCAACACTTGAACAACAACTAGAGCTCTTGCGGCATGAGCTTCAAGGAGCTCAGAACGAGATCCGACAACGTGATAAAATCCTCCAAAAGATGCAAGCTGAGGAAGACAACCTTACGAGAGTAGTAAAAGCTATTGTGTCTACCCAATTTGATGTTACTCATTCAAAGATTGGTAACAGAAACTACCAGTTTCTACGATTTGATGGCCGAAAGGATGGGCCTTTAGTACTTTCTTGGTTGTCACAGTTTGATGATTTTTATACCAATGAAATGTATGCTGAAAGTGAAAAAGTTAAATTTGCCACTAACTATTTAGTAGGTAAAGCTCAACTTTGGTGGAATGTCCTGTGACACAGTACGGAGCGTCCAACAACTTGGAAGGCTTTTCAAGAAAACGTGAAGGATTCATTTCTTCCTCCTCAATACCATTTGCATGTTCGACGTGCATGGACGACCCTTACATGGAAGGAGGGTGATACGGTTACTACCTACACAGAGCGGTTCTGGCAAAATTTACTACTTGTACGAATGCTTGAAGATGTATCAGAGGATATCTTGCAGCAGAAATACGAAGATGGTTTGGAAGTGGGTATCCAAGCTAAGCTTCACACCCTACGACCTACAACCCTCAACGAGGCTATATCTTTTGCTTATGATGCAGAAAAAGAATTCCAGTCCATAACCAAGTCACTCCGTCTACAACAACCACGTCCACGACCATTTCCTGTTAAACCTTCATTTCCTATGAAGCATAATTTTAATGCCCCATCTTATCCTAGTTTTCCTCGACCTCTACAATCCAATTACTCAACTTCACCCGTTGCTTCATCTCTCCAACCAACCAAACCACCTACCCTTCAAACTTCAGCAGTGAATGCCCAACAGAAGCGACCACGAATCACTTGCTGGAATTGTGGTAAACCTGGACATACAAAAATAAGGTGCAGATTGCAACCTCTTCATATAAAACCGGCTACAGCTCGATTGCATAACATGGAGGTCTATAATGAAGAAATTCCTCCTGTTTGGACAGAGGAATCACTAGAGAAGGACTTAAGTACCTTGGTAACGATATCTCTCTACACTCTCTTCTTTGCATGCAGGGTACAATAAATAACAAACTAGTAAAAATTCTACATGACGATGGTAGTTCACATGACTTCATTTCACATTTATTAGTACAAGAACTTAAATTACAAACGTTTCCTTCTTTGTATAAAGTGAAAGCTGCATTTCAAGGTAGTCGTTATAATGTAACACGAGAAGTGCAAGATGTTGCGATTCGCATAGGCCCTTATGTTGATTCACGAACATTTTTAATTGCACCTTTGCAATGTTATGATGTTATACTAGGTATGCCTTTTCGTCACCATTATAACCCACGTATTGACTACCATACTCATACCTTTAAGTTTGTTTTCAAAGGTCAACTGATTACTTTGTCTGCACGGCATGATTTCCAGCCATTTCCATTGATTAGTCACACTCAAGTAAAGCGTGCATTTAGGAAAGGATTCAACTCATGCATTGTTTTTGTCAATGTCATCAATGATTATAGTCATACACTTTCAGATGCATATAAACCTTTCATGAGTACTTATAAGGATTGTTTTATGCCTGAATATCCCTCTGAACTACCACCATCTCGAGGATCCTTTGACCATAGCATAGACTTGGTCCCTGGTAGTTCTCCTCCTCATAAAGCACCTTATAGACATGGCCCACTACATCAAAAGGAAATAGAAAATCAAGTAAAAGACCTACTACAAAAAGGACTTATAAGGCCTAGTTCTTCCCCATTTGGAGCACGAGTTCTCTTAGTAGAGAAGAAGAATAAAACTTATCGAATGTGCATTGATTATAGAGCCCTTAACAAGATCACGATCAAGAATAGATATCCTATTCCTCGAATAGATGATCTCTTAGATAAGTTACGAGGAGCTCGTGTCTTTAGTAAAATTGATCTTAAATCGGGTTACCATCAAATTCGTATGACACAAAGTGATATTTTTAAGACTGCATTTAGAACTCAAAATGGCCATTATGAATTTATGGTAATGCCGTTTGGACTTACTAATGCCCCTGCTACATTTGCGCGAATGATGAACAATATTTTTCTTGATTACCAAGCTTTTGTTCTTGTATTCTTTGATGACATACTTGTTTACAGTAAGAATGATAGTGAACATGAAAAGCATCTTGAAACAATTTTTCATTTGTTACGAGAGAACACACTTTATGCTAATCCTGAAAAGAGTTATTTCTTTCAGCGTAAGCTAAAATATTTAGGACATATTATTTCAAGTGAAGGTGTGCATGTGGATCCGAAAAAGATTAGAGTTATCATAGAATGGCCTACACCACAATCAGTCCATGATGTTCGTTCTTTTCTTGGGTTGGCTAGTTTCTATAGGAAGTTTGTTTGAAATTTTTCTTATTTAGCATTGCCTCTTACTTTGTTGTTGAAAAAGAAAATAAAATTTGCATGGGGATTTACCCAACAACAGTCCTTTGACAAACTTAAACATGCACTTTCACATGCACCTGTTTTACAATTACCTGATTTCTCACAACCCTTTCATGTTGTTACTGATGCTAGCGGTTCAGGAATAGGTGCTGTTCTGATGCAAAATGACCATCCCATTGCATTTGAGAGTAGAAAGCTTAAACCCTCAGAACAGAATTATAGTATGTATGATAAAGAATTGTTAGCAGTTTTGCATGCTTTGCGAATTTGGAAACACTATCTTATGGGCTCTGAGGTCTTAATCAAAACCGATCAACAGGCTATTAAGCATTTATTAAGTCCGCCCTTAATCTCTGATAGGCATCTTAAATGGGCATCATTCATTCAAAATTTCCAACCCATGATACAATATCAGCCAGGTAAAGCTAATGTCGTAGCTGATGCTCTTAGCCGTTTTCCTTCGAATTCCGTTGTTTTGAATAATATTTGTGCCATTCAAATTCATTCTTTTCAAGACATGGTTTCCACTTATGCATCTGATTTGTATTTTTCACGTGCATGGCATGACTCCAATAATGGTGCATCTTTATCTGATGAACATTATACATTTCATAATGGTTTTCTTTATTTTCAACATAGATTGTAAATAACCCAAGCTTTTAAAGATTTTGTCCTTAAAGAAATGCATGAACCATCTTACATGGGTCATAGAGGCATACAAAGCACTATTTCTGCTTGCAAAGATTTCTTCTTTTGGCCACATATGGAAAAAGACATTGCACATTATGTTTCTCAATGCATTGTATGTCAGCGTGTCAAACGTCATCATGGTAAACCATTTGGATTATTAATGCCCCTTCCTATTCCAAATGAACCATGGGAACAAATCTCTATGGATTTTATCACAGGTCTTCCTACCACTTCATCACATAATGATATGATTTGGACAATAGTTGATAGGTTTAGTAAATATGCATATTTCATTCCATGTAGAAAAACTTTGACTGCACCTCAAGCTGCAAAATTATTCATTAAATGCATTTTTCCACATCACCATCCATGTGTCAGGCATGTAACTACATGTGCATCAAGTGTCCTAGTCAACTCGAGTTAACTCAAGTGGATGCTTCTAGAAGGCTCTGGAGCTCTTTGGGCAAAATACTCTCCCCATGTACCCCATGGGGATTGAACCCAAGACCTCCTCCTTCACACCCTTGAGACTTAACCACGAGGCTAAGTGGATCACTTGCTTACAAGAGTAAATGACCTACCAGTAAGTCTAGACTCGAGATCTTTGGTCACACATATGGATGATCAAACGGTGTCCGATTCCAGATCCATCTGAATCGGCCAGACCCCTAGATCATAGACTTACTTTATTACATTCTTCCCCCCTTGGAAAATATTTTTGTCCTAAAAAATAGAGCTATAGATCTGTTGTAGGCAACCCCCTCGCCTCATGTTCTAAAATTGGAAGAACATGGTCATGTTCTAGAACTGGAAGAACATGTCTCATCTCTGTTGTGGCATCCCTGCCCAAATGATTCAAAACACTGTCTCACTTTGCAGTTTGATAAACTGGTCAAAGTACAAGGTAGTGAATGAATAATAAGGGTGGATCTAGAAACATCGTTGATCAATTCATAGTTTTTTACTAGGTGCGATTTGGGCACAAACATGTGAACTGGGTGGATTCAAATTACTAGTCGATTTCTGGGCATGACTAGTGCATGGACATAGTACCAAAGGTGGGATTCTTATCCCTCACAAGACTTTGAGAACTCTTGATTCACTTGAATTTGATTTGGAGCACTTAACGTTTGGTTGTCTCAAACATCTAACTTGGATGTTTAGTCAATGGTTTACTCTTATCCAATAGTTACTTGATTTTTTCACCTGACTAGAGGACTACTTCGTCCAAATGGATTAAAAAATCCTATGTAAACTATAGGAGATAGTTTACCATTTACTTTGAGTCAACCATACTATAACTTGACCAATTAAAATTCAAAATGAAATTGTCCAACTTAGGACACTTTTCTCAAAGAGTTGAGTTGGAAGTTCTTGGGAACTATCAATTTGATGAGCAATTCCTAACTTCTCTATTCTAGAGTATACCAGACTCTAGAAAATCATTTATGCTGTAACGTGAAGCAAACTCAAATGAGTAAGTCCACTTAGACTTATTATCTTTTGAACATTGAAAAGGTTCTTGTATAGAACATCTATCTAGGATGTTCAATTTAGTTATCTAGTTCTAATCGGCTAACCGTGGTCTTTTGCAAAAGGAATCAGATACCATATCTGAGCCAATTCCAAAAGATTTGGAAAGTAGAAAGAAATAACTGAAACTTTGTATAAGTTCTTGTGTTCCATCAATCAAACCACTCCTATTCACTCTAGAATGCTCTTCTTGCAAAGGAAGAGACACAACCTCATCAAATGCATACATATTGGGATTCCTTTTTGCAACCAAATGGAGTGTAGTGGCAAAGATTTGAAAAGATTTTGGTAATCCTTTCAACAATGTAGAGATGAGTGATGCATCGAGAATAATCTCATCTATGTTTGCCAATTGCTCTTTCAAGTCCTTGATGCGTGTCACATACACATGCATAGACTCATTTTCAGCCATACATACATCCTCAAGTTGCTTCCTCAAGTATGCAACACGTGCTTCATTATGCACGGCATACAAAGAAGGAAGAGTGTCCCATGCCTATCTTGATGTAGAACATGACCGAATGTGTGGAACTATATGATGCTTCACAGAAAGTGCAATCAATACATGAGCTTGAGTATCTTTTCCATCCCATTTAAGCTGCTCTTGTGTAGGTGGAGAAGGAGAAACCACTGTGCTCGAAGAAAAAGCTCCGTTTGTGACAAAAGACTATGAAGTAGAAGCACTTGTGAGTCTTCGATCTACATTCGCCATTATGTTCCAAAGTTGTTTTGCAACAGGAACATGCTTCATCATGTAAGACCACATTGGATAGTTGTCCCATCAAGCTTATCTTCAACTTGAATCATGCCAAACAATTCATTGCTACCTGCCATTTTACTAAGGAACAAGAATGTGACAAAATCTTTACTTTGACGAAAGTTGAAATGAATGCTAAAATTTTAGCTCACAAACTGTGAGCTTGATGGCGATTTTGATTGCAAGAATGGCTTTGAAATGGGGGTAAAACCCTAGTGTGGCTGATGGAAATCTTTTTTGGCTGGTGAAATTCACTATTCTATGCTCCGAAGTCGATTTACACTGTTAAAAGTGTGCGTGCTCTACGACACGAAAAACTGAAACTTGAGAAGGAGCTGAACCTGCTCTGATACCACTGTTGGGTGTGTGTAGAAGTGTGAGAGACACATGAGAAGCACACACAAGGAGCACAAACGTAGCAAGACACACGAAGAAGATGGATGGTTGGAATAACTCTCTCTATTGACGATGAAATGAACTGAAGTAAGAGCTGAATGATATCCCTAAGTACAAAGTGCCACCACATATGAGTGTATCAAGTATGTGGTAACATGGGGATAAAACGTCTAGCTAGCACTAGAGTAAAAAGTGCCCATGTATAGGGAAAAGGTTCACATCAAAGCTATCGAGGAACACAAAAGTGTAACAAGTTCCTATTGTTAAGAAACCTAATTTTTGCAAGAAATGATGAGTTCCAAGACACCAAAGATGTAAAAATCAACAAAATCACTTACAATATATTCACCTCTAGGTCGAAAACTCTTATCATCCATGGAAGACCTTGACACATGGACACGTTCCTTGACAATAATGCAAACAATAGACTAGAAAATGCAATAAAAATGAATGATTCACTCGCATCAAGCGGTTTGGAGCAACCATCACATTTCCAATCTAAGTAGTGACCTAACGAAGTGCATATGGGCATGCCTTCACAAGGATATGGAGTCCAAAAGTACTTGAGTAAACATGCACTAAAGAAGAATAAAAATTACCGAACAGATGCAAAAACACTCCTCTTAGGTAGAAATGGAATTGGGACACCTCAAGCACACCACGGAAAATCCAAATGAAGAAGTAGATGAGAGAAAATATAAATAAAGCAAGAGTTACAAGATTCTCCTTGCAATGACTCAAAAACTCACTAGACTTAGGGTCTCATTAGCTTTGATATCGAGATGAATGACCTTGTTCAACACTTAAAAGTGTCCAAAAGTTTAAAGAATAAGTTCGAATGCTCAAATCAACGCAAAAACGAGTTTTGAAAATGCAAAAAATGCCTAGGGGCATGTGTTTCTTGGGCTCAAGGACTCGTTGAACTTTACGAAATGGAGCTTTGTTAGTTCTTTTTTTTCTAAATAGAATAATACATTTACTAAGGGTAGATATGACATAAAACACCCCTCTTTTTCTAAAGCTTCACCATTGCTTCTTTCTTAATTGCTTGGTCCTATTCCAAGTGATCGACATTCATAGCTTTCTTGGGGCCCTATGGTATACTGAAAATCTTTATGGACCCATACTAGACTCTTTAGCCAAGAAAGTGGTAAGTTCAATGAGTAAGCACCCTTTACAATTGCCATCCTCTATGAGATCTTTAATGATCTTTTAAGTATTCATAATAGATTGGTTGGGGTAGGCCCATGCACAAGCAACTCCATAGGATGACTATTTTTTTTAATAAAAGGAATTTCGCTCTTGGCCTATTCTCCTAGACTTTAATTAAAAGAAAGAAAAGTTACAAGTGAATGGGACTAGTGCCCATGGGACCCCCCAAATCCCACAATGTAGGGGAGGAGAATGGCAAGCTAAAGGGCATTACAAAGGAGGCGGATAAATCTATCATCTCCCTCATGTGGGATCCATTTGGGTTTCAACTTGTTATTTTTGAGGAGATAAATATAGTGATGTTTAAACGGTGGAGATCTCTTATCTCGGGATATTCTTTTACCTAGAAGAAACAAGGATTTTTCAATCGACCATTCCTTTGGAATTTGTCCAAAATTGACAGCGCATCGCTCCCTCCAAATCTTCCAAAGAGTCTCGCCCCTTATGGCATTCCATTGCCTAGATGAGCAGCCAACCGCCTCGCCCAACAGTGCTTGTTGCCAATTGATTTGGTTCATGAGTCTCGATATCCACGTCACGTGGTGCCACATAACGCGGGACTTGGGGCAATCAAAGAAAAGGTGAGCTAAATCTTTGATGCATCGATGGCAACGCTTGCACCATGGGGGCATACCGCAAATTTTGTTAGCCCTTGCATTGGACCAGATACTCTTATGCAAGATCTGCCACATGAGAACGGACTTTTTGATCTCAATTAGGGGGTGCCAAATAGACATGAACTTTAGTTCCCATCGCAGTTTGGTCCAAGAAAGGCACCATCGCTTGTTAAGGGTGTGATGAACATCTAAGTTCTCTTTGAAGTTGGGGATTCTGGATAGTTTCTTACCATTACTCCATTTGAGACCCTCTAGGCAAGGAGGATCCTATCCGCAGAGAAGGCGGGTAGTTGAGCGTTCCCACACTAAACACCTGCCTTGAAGAAGAGTCCATTCCTCGAGGGTAACCCTAAGTCTCGGGTCTAGGTCTTCGAACCTAATCCACTGGTCGGTCTCTTGTTTCCAGAGTTGTTTCCACTGTTTGAGCCCCTTGTTCCATAGCCGCTTAGCAGTTTGGAGGTTCCAAGGCTCCATCCCCCTAATGCCAGAAATCGGGAACCAGATAGTCATTTTGTCTTATTCCAGCCGCTCACTTCCACTCATCATTGATTTTGATGAATTGTTTGGCCTTGTTCCAACTCTTCCATAAGGAACACACAAGGCTAGAGCCTTTAGGGGACACCGGGTGGGGGGAGAACAAAAGTGTGAGGATCCCTATGTCCTTCCAGCCAGGATGGCCATTAATTTATGTCCTTCCAGCCAGGATGACTATTTGATCTTTTAATTTATCCACATAATGAATCCCACTTTAATTGAGATGGGGTAGGCATATGCAGAAGCAGCTCCATAGGATGACTATTTGCTACCAAATCGGACCTAGCACATTTTTTTCGGAGTTCGTTCGTGGTCTTTTTACTAGAACCTCATTGTAGTTGTGGAGGTAGAACTTTGAGCTTTAGCATGTTCTCTTTATAGGTTTGAATTTTTTGAAAGGAGGACGAATGCACCCAAGGGACCCCTTTATCCCTTGCTCTCAAAAAGTGAAAGTTGACTCAAGGTGATGGTGGGTCTTGAACTTTGGACCTTGACTATAAGAAGTTTATAAAGGTGTCACCAATACACCACATGCCTTCAACAATTGGGGAGGTGGATTTTGCCTCATCTTAGAAGAAGCTATTGAAAATGAAAACTATCCATGAAAAAATCATAAACCTACAAGAAAGGCACTTCAGCTAGTGCCGTGTACTTCCCTTGCATCCTCATGTGAATTGAGAATGAAAGCTGGAAAAAAAATTCTCTTTCAAGCATCTTTGCATGATGTTGAATGAACTACTTCCTTGTGTACGCCTCTAGGTTGTGCGTAATTATGGCTGATCACCGTCCCCACTTATGCCATCCGCACTTGAAACTTCAAATCAGTCATGAAACCTTGGTTCCATTAAGATGGCATGAGGGTTGTAGTCTCGTACATAGAGGACCAAAACGTGGGTAGATTGATGAGATTACTGAGTAGAGCAATGTGCATCCATGTACTCTCTCTCTCTGACGCACTCAACACGGATTCTGAACGGAGTTGCTGATGCATGAACAGCCTTTTTTCTCTCTCTACTATCTAGTCTCGGACCTCGGCGGATGAATTTGCTGTTCTATCTCTTTCGATTCTATCTCTGACGTGTACTTGCGCTCTAATTATCTCGTTATCCTCGATCTCTATAAATTACAATCTCTGTAAATTGCATTGAGTAATTCACATAGCATTTTCTCTCTCTATCTAATGGGGCACTCAGCAGACAGTGTGCTGTCTCTCTCTCTCTCCCGATCATCACTCTCTAATTTCTTTGACGAGTTCTGCTTATCTGTCGATGAGAATTCTCTCTCTTTCTGTCTCTCTCTGTCTCTTTCTTTCTCTCTCTCTCGTCTTGATAAGTGCCCTGACTCAATAGGTTGGTTCTCAACTTCTTTGCTTTTGTCCAAATCGTAGGTGGGTTGGTTTGGCACTAGCCTTGTGTGGAGGAGGTTCTATTTTCAACCCTAAAGCTGAATATCTAATAGCTTTGGCCAATCACAATCAATTGTTATCTTGTCTAACCCTTATTTTGTAAGATAAGAGAAGTCCCGCGAGTATTATGTCCATTCAACTATACAAATATACTTTCAAAGTTAAAGCTTACGAAATATAGATGCATGTCGAACTTCCATTAAAAAGAAACTTCCCTCCCTTTGCATCTGTCTCTAAAAGTGTACTATGTGTCTCTCTCTCTAAAGTCCTCTCTGCATAACATGCAGTCCAAACTCACTTAGCTTAGTGGCTGATGCATTAAATTGTGAGAGTAAGCCTTCAATTCAAATTCAAATAGTGACTAAACATATTCATAACATCTCAGTATGCCTCTACCTTAAGAGATCGAATGTGTGTCTCTTAAGTAATTCATTGTAAGGTCCAAAACTCGCTTAGCGGCTGATGCATTAAATTGTGAGGGGGAAGTACTCAATTCAAATTCAAATAGTGATTAGACATATTCATAACATCTCAGTATCCTCTACCTTAAGAGATCGAGTGTGTGTCTCTTAACTAATTCATTGTAAGATCCAAAAAAGAGAAAAGCAACATGCGACTATGCGAGCATGTACTTTCTCTCTCCCCCTTCTCCCTCTCTCTCGCTTTCTCTCTCTCTCTTTCTCCTCCCGATGTGTGAGTGCACACTGCATTGCCCACCAATGTTCTAGTTCTCTTTTTCTATCTCCTGCTTTCCGTATCCAACATAGGTTCTAATCTCTATTCTCATATTGAATCTTTTTCCTTTCTGCACAATTCCTAACAAGTTTCTTCTCTCTCTATCTCTCTCTTTCTCTATCTCTCTATCTTTCTCTCTCGCTCTATCTGCACAATGCCTAACGAGCCCCTTCTCTTTCTCTCTCTCGCTCTAAATATATATCTCGGTATCTTTCTCTGTGCGCAATGCCTAACAAAACCTCTCTCCCCCTAAATAGCCCCTGGCGAATCTGTCTACCCTCTCTCAACGTAATGCCTCATGAGTCATGAGTCTCACGATTCACGCCCTCTATCTCTACTCCAGTCTCTCTCTATCGTTCTCTCTCTAAGGCTTTCTGACACACGTTGAAGCCTTTTGGCTGGCAGCCAGCGATGTTTCATCAGATGGGCAAACGATGTGCTGAATCAGCGATATTACTCACAGTCCAGACTCCAGAGTCTCCAGACTTCAGAGTCCGGGCATCAGAAGCGACAGAGCTTTCAGCTTCCGCATGATACATTGTCTCTGATTCCCTGACACACAGAGTCTCTCTCTTCTCTCTTCTTTCTGACAGACTCTCTTCTCCCTCTCTGTTCCTCATATGCAGACACTTCTCATTGCACCCAATCCACTCTTTTATCCGCAGCCATGATAGCATGTGCTGTTCTTACTCGAAAGCTTTGATTGCGCCCATCTCCTGAAAACTGTAGCTAGAAGCCAATGGCGATGGAGCTTATGGAAGCTGTAAGTTGTAAACCCTGTCTTGTAGTCAATCGCCAACACAGCAGCTCACGAAACGACGGACTGAACCCACGATGGACCTTCACGACGGACAGAACTCGCGATCTTCACGATGGCTCTTCACGAGGGACAGAACCCACGATTGATGGTTTTTTTTTTTTTTTTTTTTTTTTTTTTGAACAAAACTGAAAGTATAAAATTGATGCTGAAAGGAATTACAACAGAAGACGAATCATCCTCGACTAGGAGGGGAGAACAGGATCACCCAAGGATAGAGTTAACATAATCACCTAGGAAAGTGATCATGTCCATTCTGGACTTTGAGTACATGGGGAGGAGTTTAGCTTTCCAAGCGTTACAATGATTTTTCTTTATGATTTCAAAAGGGCTTAGAGGGACCGATTGGGTATTTTGACAGGCGGTGAGGCAAAGGTTGAGAATTTTTCTCAACCCATAAATACAAGAGAAGAAGTGGTCTTTGTTATTCGAACTAAAAAGGACATTATTTCTATTTTTCCAAATAGACCAGAAGAAGTGATTTCTAATAATCTGCCACAGGAGAATGTCAAGGCCACACGATTCACCAAATAAGGATGTCTTTACACTTAGGAATTTTGAGGCCCTGCACCCAACAGAAAGACCATATGCAGATCCAAAATCTGGAAGCATTTTTGCACTTTATAAACAAGTGATCCAAATCCTCTTCTTTGCCACATGTTTTACAGAGACCAGCATCAATTTTATACTTCCTAGCAAGACTTCCCGTCCAAATTCCTTTGTGGAGAATAAGCCAATTTAGACAAGACTGCTTGTTAGAGAGAGGGAAGGCCCAACAACACTGAAATCTGTACTTCCACTGTAAGTGGGACCATTGCAGACCCCATTTCTTGTTAAGTTTCCCTGAGATCTCTTTAATGCTTCTGACGTTCCTTCTAAAGGAGCTTAGCATATCACAGGCAATAACTTGGAGAGTAATCTCCTTCTTCCACAAATTGACCTCCAACTTTTTCTGCAATTGCTCCTTCTTACCCAGAAGAATCTGTTTAAAGTACACAGACAACCCATCAGAATCCAGAATAAAATTGTCATCTAGCACTTCACCTTCATTTAACAAGTCCTGCCAATGGGCGAAGCCTTTCTTCCTGCACTTATTCCATCTGATAGGGAAGGACTGATGGGTGCTCCTTTCAGACCAGCCCAGCCAAATGGAGTCCTGCACTATGAAAGAAAAATTGTTAGCAAACCAAATAGGGAGGATGTATTTGGACTTAACAGCCATCCAAGCTTTCCAAAAAATTACATATCAGTTGACTACCCTTAGGCACAAATTCAACAGGAGAAGAGATCACATCCCAAAGAGAGCAACCATCCCAACTCTTGTTATACTTGACACTGAACCTATTAATATTTCTTTTAATCAAACAAGCCCAGTAGTCATTAGAGGAAACAGATCTAACAATCCACTTGGCAGACATTTGAGTGGCCATCCTAGAGGGACAAATGAGACCAAGGCCCCCTTCACTCTTCTTCATACAACAGATATTCCAAGCAACTTTAGGGATTCTAGATCCTCCCCATAAAAACCTTCTAGCCATAGAGATGGCCTGCCCAAGCTGCTTTTTACTAGGCTGCCTGCAGGAGAGAAAGTAAGTCAAAGAGGGGAGGATATAATGCTTCAGGATAAACGTTCTTTGGGACAGATTATGATGCAGGTCATTCCACTTGTAGATTTTAGCTCTAAACTTATCAAGCACCCATTGCCACCTCTGCTCATTAGAGATACCAAAGCCCATGGGAATACCAAGAAGCCTGAAAATGGAACCTTTTTTAATAATCTCACAGCCAGCAGCCTCAACACAATAAGGAATCTTATTATCGGTGGAAAAGAAACCCGTTTTCTTATGATTAACCACCGAGCCACTAGCCAGACAAAACAAATTAAGACAGTTAAGGAAATGGCAAGCAGAGGTTTCCCCAGCCTGCATTAACATATTGGTGTCATCTGCAAACATCTGCAGACCCAGGGGAGAGGAAGCCTAGGGGATATCTAAACCAGTAATGGTTCCTTTGGAGATGCAGTCTTTAACCAGCCAACCTAAAGCATCACTTGCAATGGCAAAAAGAAGGGGAGCCAAAGGGCAGCCTTGCCTTATAGACCTGCACAACCTGAAGGGGTTAGTAAGACAACCATTTATAGTCACTTTAGAAAAGGCATTACCAAACAGAATACTGACAAATTTGATTAAATTTTTGCCAAATCCAATATCATGTAAAGATTCCAGAAGGAAATCCCATTCTATCCTGTCATAGGCCTTATCAAAGTCAATTTTAAAGAAGTAGGTATCGACATTAAGCTCATTGTAGTAGTCAAGCCCTTCCCAAATAGTGATAATGTTGTCAAGGATAAACCTTCCTTTAATAAACCCTTTTTGCTCAGGGAGAATAATACTATCCATGAGAGGGCTCAGCCTTCTGGCCAGGATAGAAGCAAAGATTTTATACAGAGAAGTCAGGCAGGAGATGGGTCTCCAGTTGTTCAAATCATCTTTGGGACCTTTTTTGTGGATAAGTTTAATCACTCCGGTGTTAATAAAAGGAGAAAGGGATCCCCTTCTAGAGGCTTCTTGCCAAATCTTGAGAATAATGGGCACCAACTCTTCCTTGAATTCCTGAAAAAACTCATTGGGCAAACCATCATGACCGGGAGACTTTCCAGGCTTCAATTTGCTAATGGATTCTCTAATCTCACCAACAGAGAGGGGCATGTCAAGGAGGGAGTCCATTCCCTGAGGAACCATTTTTTTCCTACAAAGGGCAATGGCAGCTCTTGCACTCCACACAGAATCCCCTCTCTTGGGAGGTTGGGAGAATACATTGGCAAAGAACCTATGAGCAACCTGCAGATTATCCTTCATGCTGGAAACATGAGAACCATCATTGTCTATAAGCAGGGGGATGAAGTCCCTGACTTTTTTCTTTCTCAACAATTCAAACATATGCTTATTAGGTTTATCTACTTTTCCAGCCCAGAATTCTCTAGAAGAGGCAAGGGCACCTCTAGCAAGGAGGTAGTCCACTTTCTTGACTTTTTCCTGAAGATCAAACAACTTGGCTCTTTTGGCACACAAATCAATGTTAGAATTCTCAAGCAAATTCATCTCCTGTATGATCATCATCCTTCTTCTGTATCTTATACTTTTGGCCCTATTCTTATAATACTTAATAATATCCTGAATTTCTCTAACAGCCCTTTCCCAGGCCACAAAAGGAGGCAAATCCGAGGCAAAATGCAACAAAAGAATTTTAGAGATTTTATCCTTCACAACAGGAATCTTAAACAGGGAAGAGTCCAGATGAGGCCAGCCCAGCCCTGTAACTGGGGTTGTTATTATACAATTTGACAATCAAGGGCGAGTGATCAGACAGCAATAGAGATTGATCAACAGAACAACAGAAATTTGACAAATCACGACTCCTGCCTGCATTCATATAAAACCTGTCAAGCCTAGCAGACAAATAGGAGCTCTGCCCCCTGTTATTCCAAGTGTGCCCAGTATTAGCAGAAAGATCCAAGAGGTTATGCTTATCAATCAAATTATACCAGTTCTGCTTTTCACTACCAGAAATGACATTTTCACTATTACCATTCCTGTCACAACTATTAGTGACCATATTAAAATCTCCAGTCAGCCAGATGTCACCTTTGATCCTAGATATCTCTTCCCAGCATTTGACTCTCTGTAAAGCATTGTTAGAAGCATAAACACAAACAATAGTGACATTGAGAGGCACTTTACACTTTACCGCAATCCATTGGTTAGTAGGACTCATCTGCACATCCTCAATGAGATGACTCACTCCATTAGCAACTCCAATGGCCGCTCCCCCTTTGCCCATGTGGTCTGTGTACATCCAATGGCAGTTGTTTGAAATAGTTCTCAGATTCATCATGAGAGGGGGACCTCCTATCTTAAGTTCCTGTAAGCAGATGAAGTCAGGAGCAAAAGAAGCATCTTTGAGCCAATTATTTAAAATCTTACCTCTGACCGGATCAGAAAGCCCTTTTGTGTTAATAGAAACCAGTTTGATACAATCCATAGGAGGAAACAAAAAGAGAAGAAACTTACTTTTTGGGGTTCTTACCAGGCTTCACAATAGAGAACGAAGTCCTAGCGATTGATGGTTTTGTTTGCCTAGCGATTGATGGTTTCCGGTAACCGCGATTGATGGTTTTGCTTGCCCAGTGATCGTTGGTTTTGAGAACCACGATTGATGGTTTTGTTTGCCCGCGATTGATGGTTTCCGGGAACCGCGATTGACGGTTTGCTTGCCCAGTGATCGTTGGTTTTGAGAACCACGATTGATGGTTTTGTTTGCCCAGCGATTGATGGTTTCCGAGAACCGCGATTGACGGTTTTGCTTTAAGAACCACGATTGATGGTTTTGTTTGCCGTTTTTCCGATTTCATTTGTCCTCTCTCTGATGTGGGCATGTTTGGTTCGTGGTTTCGCAATCTCTTTTAGTACGCAGAGATCTGGAAGCTTGTGTGTCCGCCTTTTCCTTCTTTCGGATGGTCTTTGCCACTCGTCTCTTTTCATCACACTTAAAGGAAACCTGACAACGTCTGTGGAGGTTTAAAAGCCATTCTTTTATAAAAAGAGAATCTATGCTTTCTTTTGGCTTCCATAAGGATAGTTGAAGATTCGAACTAAAAGAAGAAAATAGAAAAGAAATGTGGGTCATTCATGGTTTCTCAACACCTTTCGATTAAGCATAATTATCGCTGGCAAAACCTGAAGCGCTACATATGTCTTTTTTCGATCGCATTCGCACCTCAAAGTGGTGTTGGGGGGGGGATTTTGGTCATTAAGATGCCGACCCTTATTCCCTCGTTTGTCATGAACAATGTGGCTCCCCCTCAGTCCATGTCCCCCCTTGAGATGGAGTCCGTCCCAGTGGACGTCGCGCCCCTAGAGGTCTCTTTATGCAAGGAGTCTGTGGCGGCAAAGCAAGAAGAACTGATGAAAACTTGCCTGATCGGTCAAATGTTTGTCCCTAGGCCCCCTCTTGAAAGTTTGAGAACTTGGCTTCGCAAGGAGTGGTTCCCGCGCGGCCTAATTGTGTCCAAATGTCAAGTCCTGCTGGCGAATCACCTGCTTCTAGTATTTGAGAACGAAGAGATGGCTTTCCAAGCCTTGCAAGCCGGCTCCTGGCAAGTGGGCCGGTCCACCCTTTGCCTTTTTAAGTGGACCCTAGACTTTGTCCCGAACAGATCAAAGCCTCTTCGTTACCCGCTTTGGGTGGAGCTTCCCAATCTGCCTTTCTTCCTGTATGGATTTCTTTGTGAAATCGTCTCACCGATCGGTCGTCCGATGGCCTCAAGACAGGATGTTGGGGGGTTAATCTACGATGGTGCGCAACATTCTTTCAATGCAAGATGGCATCCACAGATCTGCGTTGAAACAGACCTGAACCAGGTCCTTCCCTCGAAAATCTCCATAAACTGTGGATATGGTAAGAGGTGGACACAAGAGGTTACTTACAAGAATTTGCCAAATGCGTGCTTCCGGTGCGGGCATCAAGGTCATAGGATCAAAGACTGCCCCCTGAAGAAAAGTACCAATAAAAACAAGCTTAAACCAGATGGGACCCTAGACCCTCTCCCCCAAGATGACACTCGGGGTCATCCCCCTCCAATGGAGGAAGAAGAGGGAACTCGCGTTGCTGAGACGGATTCAGAAGGATTCACTGAATTGAGACGCAAGAGGAAAGTTAGCCCTTGAAGATCAACAGCAAGGAATACTACGACAGTTGCCCCCTCGAATAGCTTATACTGTAACCTAGAAAAAGAGATTAATGAGGTCGACTTCCCAGGGGACAACCACTTTGAAGAAGACCCCACTGATAATACCCTTGGGTGCTCTACCAGCAAAGAAGACAACCAAGAAGGTTATACCACGAGTAAAGAGGAAGGCTTCACCACCAGCAATGAAGACAACCCAGACAGTGAAAGCTCCTCTCTTGGTCCTACCCTCCCGGTATGCTTTCCAAGATTACCGCAACAAAAGTCAAAGCTTAAAGGAAAACAACCTTCCGGCATGCCTTGGAAGAGCCCCCTCAAGAGTAGGATCCTAAGTCAAGAAGTAGGGAGGAAAAAAGAAGACCACATGAAGAAAAAAGATCGGGTCCCTCCCCTCAAAGAGGGCAACCATCATTAATGAATTCACATCTCTAAACGTCAGGGGTCTGTCTGACCCGTCAAGAGCTTCGATTCTTGGCCAGTGGTTCAAAGACAAGTGCTTCGCCCCTGACTTTATTTGCTTACAAGAGATTAAAATCGACGGAGAGGATCTCCAGAAACAGCTTAAATGCATTTCTCCGAACCACCTTTGGTTCTCCACTTCTCACCCTAGAGGGACGGGGGGTGCTTCTATCTGCATTAGTCACTCCTTGTCTGGCAATGTGACCTCGACTTTTGAAGGTCGGAATCATCGTTGGATTGCTGCCTCTTTCGGGTTCCCTTTCCAGTTCACTGCAGTCTCAATTTATGCCCCTAATGGTGAAGCAGATAGAATGGATACTTGGGCTTCCCTCGACTCCCTTTCACACAATGTTCTGATTTGTGGGGACTTCAACATGGTTGAGTTTCCTGAGGACTGATGGAATAACAAAGGAAAAATTATTGACGGCCAGGAGAAAGAGATATGGGATAAAATCAAGCTCCATCTTGACCTGGTCGAGGTGAAAGACATGAAGGGGTTCTCCTGGTCAAATCTCCAATCAGGGACTCTTTGAGGAAAGCAAGACTTGATAGATGCTACATCGATCAGAACACCATCCTTGAGTGGGGTATTCCTTCGATTTCCTAACACATGGACCTGACTATCTCAGACCACTATCCGATTACTCTATCTTTCAAACTGATTCCCATGTTCCAGAAAGCTCCTTGGTTTCATGCTTGTCAGACATCGTTTTCCCTCCCCTCTGTCCACCAAGAAATTTCTGAGGTGTGGACGGAAGCCTTTGCTTACTGTAATGAACCGGCTAAGTGTTGGAGAAGCGCGATAGAAAGGACTCGAAAAACTCTAATCAGGACTCAAAAGGCTATAAGAGAAATCCAAAAAAAAAGAAGAGAAACGGTGTACCGGAGGCTCTTACGGCTTGAAGAAGAGGTGAACAAAGGTAAGTTACATTGCCAACAAGGTCTTTTGAAAATCAAGGAAAGACTAAGATTAGAGGAGGAGGTTCAAAGGAAAAATCTTCAAATTTTCTTCAAAGATTGGTGGGCAGGGAAGGCCGACAAACCAACGAAAGAGGTGTGTAACATCCTCAAAAGGAAACAAGCTAGGGAATCCATCCCCCTATTGGTCGATAACAATGGAACTGAATGTTGCACGGAAGTGGAGAATAGATCTATCATCGTCGAGCACTTTACCAATCTTCTCGGGGTCTCGACTCCGCTTTCCCCCCACAGGCGCGACTCCATGGCAACCATCTCAAGGGTTGCTCAAACCAGAATCCCACAGAACTTGATTGCTCTACTGGATGCTAACATCTCCGAGAATGAAATTATCGAGGTTATTGATGCCCTTCCCAATGGGAAAAGTCCGGGTCCGGATGGCCTTACCAATGAGTTTTTCAAGTCCTTCAAACATCAGGTGGCCACCCCACTGCGCCTCGTGTGGCAAGAGGCTCTCTCATTCGGTGCCCTCCCTGAGTGCCTGAATAATGGCGTCATCAAGTTAATCCACAAACGGGGGGATAACAACAAAATTGAAAACTGGCGTCCGATTACCATGCTCCAAACAGGATACAAGATAATTGCAAAAGTTATCGCCAACAGAATCTCTTGTCATTTAAAGTCATGGCTGTGCGAGTACCGGAAAGGTTTTATCAAAGGTAGATCTATACTTGAAGCAATTATCGATATTTGGGAAGGCCTTGCTTTTGCTGAGGAGTCTGCTCAAGATCTGGTATTCATTAAGATCGACTTCGACAAAGCGTATGACAGATTGGAATGGGACTTTATTCTTCAATCATTGAAAGACCTTGGATGCAGTCAAAAGTTCACGAAGATGGTTTCCACTCTTCTTGGAAATGCTTCAACTAGAATAAACATCAATGGTAAGCTCTCTGAGCCCATTTGTTTAAAAAGATAAATTAGGCAAGGCTGCCATCTGGCTCCATTACTATTCGCTATCGCCTCGAATGGACTCAGCTGCCTATTAAAGCATCACATGGACGCTGGCAATCTCAAGGGTCTTTCCTTACCTCTAAATCATGGCCAAATGATTGTGAGACTTTTTGCTCATGACATGAATGCCTTTGTGCATAACGATATAAACAGCATTGAGGTGTTTTGTGGTGCCTCCACACCTTTTGTGTGGCATCAGGCTCAAAAATCAACCATGCTAAAACTGCTTTTAGAGCAATCAGCGAACATACTCCCCAATTGTTGGTGGATCAGGGGTGTCAAGTTATCCCTAGCGGTCAAGTCTTCCGTCTCCTTGGCATTCCGATGGGATTCAACATCTCAATGGACCAACGCTGGAACTGGGTGCTATCCAAGCTGGATAGGAAGCTGAATCATTGGAAAGGTATGCAAGTCAACCTGGCAGGGCGTGCTATGGTTGTTAACACATTTATGCTGTCTACAATTATTTACTTTATCTCGTGTTGGAGACCTAAGGAGAAAGACTTGGCCAAAGTGGAAAGAATCTGCAGAAACTTCCTTTGGACTAGGGACCCCAACAGGAGAGGGATTCCCAAAATCAAATGGGAAACTTGCATCAGCCCTAAAGAATCAGGGGGCTTGGGAATTTTGGATATTGTTGGGTTGGCTGACAAGTTGGCAGCAAAGTGGCTTATCAAGGCTTGGAGCAATAGGGAGTCCTCTTGGGCTAAATTGATCTTCAGAAACACGGAAGACCTTACCTTAGTTGGCCACCCTGGCTGGAAGGACATAGGGATTCTCACGCTTTTGTTCTCCCCCCACCCGGTCTTCCCTAAAGGCTCTAGCCTCGTGTGTTCCTTATGGAAGAATTGGAACAAGGCCAAACAGTTCATCAGAATCAGTGATGAGTGGAAGTGGGCGGCTGGCATAAGACAAAATGACTCTATTTGGTTCCCGATCAGCGGCATTTGGGGGGTGGAGTCTTGGAACCTCCAAACTGCAAGGCGGTTATGGAAAAAGGGGTTCAAACAGTGGAAACAACTCTGGAAACAAGAGACCAGCCAGTGGATTAGGTTCGAAGAATTGGATCCGAGACTTACAGTCACCTTTGAGGAATGGACTCTTCTTCAAAGTAGGTGTTTAGCATGGGACCGCTCAACTACCCGCCTTCTCTGCGGTTAGGATCTTCCTTGCTTGGAGGGCCTCAAATGGAGCAATGGTAAGAAGCTATCCAGAATCCCCAACCTCAAAGAGGATTTAGATGTTCACCACACCCTTAACAAGAGATGGTGCCTTTCTTGGACCAAACTTCGGTGGGAGCTAAAATTCATGTCTATTTGGCACCCCCTAATTGAGGTCAAAAAGTCCGTTCTCATGTGGCAGATCTTGCATAAAGGTATCTGGACCAATGCAAGGGCTAACAAAATCTGTGGTGTGCCGCCATGGTGCAAGCGTTGCCATCGGTGCATCGAAGATTTAGCTCACCTGTTCTTCGACTGACCCAAGTCCCATGTTATTTGGCATCACGTGACCCGAGTATTGAGACTCACGAACCAAACCAACTGGCAACAAGTGATGTTGGGTGAGGCGATCGGCTGCTCATCGAGGCTGTGGAATGCCATCAGAGGTGAGACTCTCTGGAAGATTTGGAGGGAGCGATGTGCTGTCAATTTTGGCCAAACTCCTAAGGAATGGTCGATCGAGAAATCCTTGTTTCTCGTAGGTAAAAGAATCTCCCAAGTCAAGAGATCGCCACCGTTTAGACATCACTGTATTTATCTCCTCGAAAACAACAAGTTGAAACCCAAATGGGTCTCACATGAGGGTGATGATAATTTTATCCGCCTCATCTGTAATGCCCTGTAGCTTGCCATACTCCTCCCCTACATTATGGGATTTGGGGGGTCCCATGGGCACTAGTCCCATTCACTTGTAACTTTTTTTTTTTATTATAATTAAAGTCCGGGAGATTAAGCTAAGGCCGAACTTCCTTTATTTAAAAAAAAAAGCTTTGATTGCAGAGCACGACGTTCCTCAATTGGCTTTGCCTGCTGACTCGTGAGTCTGAATGGTCAAATCTCTCTAGCCCCTCGTCTCCTAACTGGGGCACACAAATTTCTTCTCTTTCTCTTTCTTTCTCTCTCTCTCACACAAACACACACTCGGTCTGTTTGTCTAGTAGCTCGCCTCCGAAGTGGCGCATTGTACTGAGCCGTCCCCTTTTCTCTCTCTCTCACACACACATTCTGTTTGTCTAGTAGCTCGCCTCCTAAGTGGCGCATTGTACTGAGCCTCTCTCTCTCTCCACACACACGTGACACGCCCTCATTTAGTGTTGGTGTCTCCAGCCCGCATGTACATACAAGTCCTACATAGACATATGAGTATGACCAGTGATCACCCCAAAAGAATCCTTCACATGCGTTTTCCCTGACCGCAGAATATCCTTCCTTGAGTTCCTCTTACAAAACCTTGTCCAGAAGCATATATACAACTTGTTCCAAGTTCAACCTGAAATGGACATTCTACCAAGCTTTGGCAATGGGCAGGGAGCTCTTAAAGTAACATCACTTGTTGTAAACGTTACATGCTTGAGGAGTTATGTCTTATTTTCGGGTCTACTTTTCCATTTCAGCTTCAGCTTTAAATGTGCAGCTAAACATGGTGAGTGGACTTGGAACTCATGGGACCCCTGAGTCACCCCTCTTGTCCCATAGAGGAGGGCTTCACAAACAGAAAGACCACGTAAAATTCTAGAGAATGCCCGAAGTGAGGAAGGATAGCTTGCACAGTTCATGTATGTCACATGCTTTCTTAGGGAATTTCGAAAGAACAACTATACAGGTGAAATGGGCATAGTACCTGTGGGACCCCCTATACCCCACAAAGTAGAGCTTAGACAAGGTTACAACTGGTTTCAACTGGTTTAAACAGGCCAAAGCTATTACATGTCGAGCCGGAGATTGAACTCTTGACTTCCACCTCAAAAGACCAAAGAATCAACCACTAAAACAATGGGATGTGGATGGGAATTTTCTTTTACTAAGGATAAAGGATCACCCTTAATGCCTTCTCATGTGCACATTAATTTCAATGATGACCCAAAAGGTGTATTGGGAGCACATGGTACTCAAGGTGTATGCTCGTTTATTGCCCTTTCAAATTTAGATGTAGCAATTGAATGCCAAAAGCACTTTAAATTTTAGCTCCAAGTTCATTTTAAAAGAAAACAATGAATTACTTCTCAGAGATATTATCAGGGAATTGATTTACAAGTTTTGATTAAAGCATCACAAAGCAGCCATAAAAGAGGCTTTCATTGTTTTATTGAGAGTTTATTCTAAATCTGTATTGATATCAAGAGCTCTACAACTGATAGCAACTGAGACCATCCCATATTTGTATGTAGTATATTGAGATTCTACCTCGGGCTTGTATGTAGATCAAGCACCATGGTTGCAGCAAGTAGAGATGAGGATGATAATGGGAGAACAAGAATGTAGAAAAGGGTCTTTTGGTATATAAGAAAAGAATAGACGATGTGATACTCCTCCATAGATATGAGGATATAATTTTGTAGGTCCTCAAAGAAAATAACAGATGATGTGATACTCCTCCATAGATATGAGAATATAATTTTGTACGTCCTCAATCCTATCGTTATAGGAGTAAAGATATTTGTGAAAATGCTACTTAATGTCTTGTATACCAACATGGTAAAAAAATTACTAAAATTTCAATTGAACTTCATGGAAGCAAAGATAGAATCTGCAAACCTCATAATAAGGATATTCATATATTTTATATTTAGATTTTAGTACTATCATGAAAAGCAAAAGAATTTATAGTAGCTCAATACACATGAATGCCTTTTACAAGGATGACTTGGTGGTCTAAGGCCTTCCTATGATTTAAAAACTCCTTGGGGACCTTACGTATTCATTATCCGTTTTCAATCATTCGCCTTACACCATGATTTTTTGAGGAAATATCCCATTGACCCAATGCATACATCAATCATATCTACAGATTATCTTAGTCATTACTCTCGTAAAAATTATCTACAAATTTGTCATATCTAAAAATTATCTTAAATATATAGAAAACATGCTACTCTTGACCGACCAATTTCACAAGCGTCCCAAGGAATCTCACTTGCACCATATAAATGGGGCACTAAAACATGCTACTCTTGACCTACCAATTTCACGAGTGTCACTAGGACCACCCCCACAATATAAATCAGAATAGTTTTGCCTATTGAGTCGAGATACGATTGGGTATGACACCCTTTTAATAGCATCACATGTTATACCAAATTCCCTAAATCTCCCTCCCAATATAATAGTGGCTCCTTCTTATCCAAGCTATGAATGAAAAAACTTTTGAATTTCATCACATATCATACATAAATGCTACCAAGAGAGAACTGTTTGAACGTTGGGTTAGTATATTTTGGTGGCAATGTGTATGAACACTCTTAGGCACTCTTTTTCCTCCTAGTGGCTATGTTCCGTATTGTTTACTACATGGTCTGGTCTATATAATGATTTTCCTATTCTCATATACCCATTTGATTCGAAATAGACCGAACCACCATATTTTAAATTTTTGGAACCTCGGTATAGTTGCATGCTAAAATATAGAACCATATCTGCAAGTCTGAATATTCTAAAGTTAATGGATTGATTGTAGAATATTCTCTATATATTCTACATCACTTGTATTGATAATTGTTGTCGTTCCTCCGATTGCAAGAAATTTATAACCTTTTCAACATAAGAAGACTTATAATTGTTATTTTGGAGATGTTTATGAGAAAATGGAATGGGATTTCCCATTTTCAAATGATTAGGATTGGTGCATGTGTTAAGGCCAGTTTTAGCCTTTCCAACGTGGTATAATGCTTTGCTTCCTTTTGACTTTGTCTTGGGAAATATGGGATAACTGATTTCATAATTGCACAATATGTGCCAATAAATCATACTTAGGTGTGATATCTCATTTTTAGAACTATAGCATTTCCAAGTTGTTTATATATTTATTGTTTAGGCTGCAAATGAGCAATCACGTGTGTTTCCTACTTTTCAGAACCCTCCTTAGTGTTTTGGAGTATTAGAAAGCAAGACCCTTGCTTAATCCAGCCCCTTACTTAATATAGCCCCTTGCTTATTGTTTTGTTGGTTTTATTTAGGTATACCTCATTGTGTGCATAGGAAGTGTTCGAACTCTCTACCCTTAGAGGCCAACATTGGTTCACCTTCATTAGGAATCTATTATATGTAATATTTGGTTCATTGGATAGCTTATATGACCTATTTTGTGCTCACCAAGTCTCGGGTTCATTCTGCAACTAATCTTTGAGAAACATACAAAATAGTGAACTGTAATCGTTTGTATCTCTATCTCTATGAAGGCTTTAGTAGATCTATCTAGCTCTGAGTTTTAAGCACTATTTCTACTTCCATATTTATACATTTTTTGTGATTTTTTTCATTGGGTAGAGGTTACTATTTTCTAAACTTGGGTTAAATTTTAATTTCAATCTTTAGTTACTCTTGGAGAAAAGCTTGCTTAAGTGAAGTGTGGTCACTGTGTGACTACCTCTTGCCTACATTCAACTAGCCTATGTTGTAGAAATTGTTTTGCTTAGAGTAGGCAACCATTTCTAGTGAAATTTATTTTGTTAGAAATCTCCATTACTTTGACTTAAGTTTACCAAAGCACGTTGGAAGATTCTACCCAAATGCTGAGAAAGTAGCATTTTGAGTTGCTAAGGTTCCATGAAATCTACTTGTGGAGGTCATTTTCCCTTTGACATTGCATAGGGGTTGAGATACCTCCCCCATGCGATCTTGCTTCCAACTAATAGCTTGATCCAAATTATGGGTTTTTATAACATCCCTCCATGTAGTGACACTCATGGCACAAGAGATAAAGAGGTGAATGACGTACTCTCTTCCTCTATAGAAATGTTTATGCCATGGGGGAAACTACATAGATCTAAGAGACCTTAGCATTGGTCCAAAACCCAAAGATAAAGCATGATATGAACCAGGTTCTTCCATCAAGGGGTTTTGTGGAGAGCCATGTTTTTTCTATTTCTAAAAATCAATTGCAACCAAGAAGCTCTATTATTCCTAATCGTCTGTTTATCAGCCATTTGGTTTTCCATGGCCAGAACATCAAAAATGCCTAGATCTCCCACTTCTTTGGGGTTAAAAGAAAGTGCCCCCTCCCTTGATTTTGGGGGCAACCTCCTATTAGGCTCATCTATCTAGAGGAACTTTTTGCAGCCTCTTTCCAACGTTCAAATCTCATTTTTTTCTCAATCTCACACAAGGTGACAAGTAAATGATGGAGGAAATTAGAAATGTAATTACCACCATCACATCTCGATCAAGTTGAGTTGCATCCCCTTCCAATATTGGACCATGGTTTTGAGTTCATCAAGGACCTACTCGCATCTATCACTCATCAAAGTATGAAATCCCATTGAGGTACCCAAAAAAGTGATGAATTTGATGTGGTTCCAACTCTTTGCATCCTTGTTCCACAAGAAGTAAGTTGGGGACTACACAATCAACATAAAAGCCATCTTCACATGGATCACTTTGGAATGAGAGGTTGTGCACAAATTACTGATACAACACTAGAATGGGATCATGAAATCATGATCATTTAGATGAGTTAGTGACGTTGGTGAAATCCTAATGAGCGTTTGATCATTATTATGTGAAAGGGAGAGTCCTTTGAATTGATTTCTATTAAAATGGCTATTCCCTAGGTATCTAAGAGCATCCATTGTAAATAGCAAATAGGAAATTGATCAGTGGGTTTCATAATCAAGAAACAATAGGCAGGAGAGTACAGGTGAACTATACCCTAATGGGGAAGATTAGAAAGTAGTTCTTACCCATGGATTTTGGGGCAAGTGGTTAGCCCATCACACTCCTAGTTGGTAGATGAGTTTAATTCCCCTTGGATACAAAAATTGGTATCAAAGCCTAGGTGGTAGGGTTGGGAAATGTAGATAGATTCCACAAGGCTCCTAGGCACCCAATGACCTCTAAAAAATGTGCTTGAGCACTTAGTGTCTAAAAGGGGACAAAAATAGCATGCATCTCTTTTAAAAATTATCCCAACAAAGATTGGAGTGTAGCTCCTAATTTGTATCTGAGATTTAGACATGTATGAGACCCCTAGAAACTTCTTAGAATGAACTTTTCTATGGAAGAACTAGATTGATGGCCCAAGATACCTAGCATGGGTGAGAGCAAGATTTAAGATACTTATGTTGAGAACATAAGGTTGAGAATAAGGATTCAAGATAGCAAAGTTGAGAAGAGGAAGGTTCAAGACACTATGCAAGGCTGAGGCCACCAATTAGGGGGGAGACTAGGGGCTAATCATTGAGGAAAATTATCTCTAGAAGGGGAAGAGAGTGTTAGATGCGAGAAATGACATGTAGGATATGGGTGAACCACACCCTAAGAGGGAGAATCAGGAAGTAATCCTCAACCATTGCTTTTGGGGCAAATGGTTGCCCATCATACTCCTAGTTGATAGATCACGAGTTCAATTCTCCTTGGGTAGGAGAATGGACATCCTCACTTGAGTGCCATAGAGAAGTAGAGCTAGATCTCAATGTTGATCCAAGGAGAAACATTCCACATAAGAGTTGAAATCATCTTAATAAACATTGAGAAAAATCCCAAAATGGAGTGATTTCAAGATGAAGTACCACTTTGACCTATCATAGGCTTTGTTAAAATCAATATTCATAAAGATAAGGTTTCGATTAGACTCTTTGAAACACTCAAGGCCTTCCCAAAATTATTTATGTCCTCTAAAAATACCTTGTTTTGATGAATCCTTTCTGGTCTTCATGCAACCATGTCTAAAAATGACACAATGCAATTGGCAAGTACTTTGGCAAATAACTTTGTACCCACTCTAGAGAATGGTTATGGTTTCCATTTTCCTATGATGTTCTTGTTCTCTTTTCGTGGATCAAGTTTATGATACCTTCATTAAAGCATTTTGTGATAGCACCAAAGCTAAGGGCTTTGTACCATACAATCCTCATGGATTGCACTTGAGTCTTGGGAAGATTTGAAAATTCATTACTAGGCCCATACAACCCTAGGATTTTACATCTGGAAAGAATGGTCACTTTCATCTCACTAGTGGAAGGACTATCCAATCTTCGAGTGATATCTTATGGAATGTTTATACTTCTAACTTTAGAGATGCTTCCCATGCAATCCCTCCTATGAGCAGCGAACAAGGAGGAACCCCTAAGTAAATATATGAGGTGATCTACAATGAAATGAGGGTTTTCCTCTTCCAAAGCACATTCAACACCATTAAGTTGTTGATCGTTCTCAGGAGGAATTCTTTAGCCTACATATTATTCAAAAGCATGCATATTTTTTTTGCAGATATGTTTTCCTTACCCAACATTCTTTAAAAAAAAGCTGAAGTTTCTTCTCTTAATTTCATCTTCATATCTAAGTTTTTCCATGAATTGAGACGGTCCTCTTGAATGTTCGCTCTACCTTTATGGAATTCAATTTCAAGATGTCCACCGTATGTGCTTAAGTGATACTCGTAACTCCTAAGTGATGCCTAATTTTTTACCTATCACTTCTTCTTTTACTATCTTTCATCTATTGGTTAAGTTTTATGTTGGGTTGTCTTTCTTTTGTATAGAAGTTTATCTAACACTCTAAACTAGTGGAAAGAACTTTTTTATAGTTTAAAATTTTCATGGTGATTTATTCTTCATTTAAATCCAATACAAATGATTTGGTAATTTCAATTCGATGACATGATATAGTTGATAATTTTTTTTGCTCTACTTTGCATCTCTTGCTTCCCATGGAGTGATATCATTTTGATGAAGACATCCACGTAAGACCATGTTTCACCTTGGATTCTTAGAGTTGATTCCGTCCTAACCTATTGTAGACTCTTTTGAAAACTTCCTAGAGACAAAATATCCCGAGTCAAATGTCTAACATACTCTTTCGGTGGAATTTCGTTTTTCCTTTCCTATCCGAATGTTAAATCGAGAGGGAGAGCCTTGTTGAAATGTCTTTCACAAGATCTTGTAGCATGCTTGGGACAAGAGTCTTGATTTGAAATTTATGCCATTTCTTCTCAATTACTTTCATTTCCTTCTTGTCGCACCACACTTTGCTTCCTTTCTAACCATAGGCACGATTAAGGATACAACGTACTTGAATGCCTGAATAAAACAAAACTATATCCTCTCCCACGATACTCCTACTCTCAAGCGGTCCAGATCATCTCTCTCTCTCTGTATGTATGTATATATATATATATATATATATATATATATATATATATATATATATATAGAGAGAGAGAGAGAGAGAGAGAGAGAGAGAGAGAGAGAGAGAGAGAGAGAGAGACGCGCACCATACTATGATTTTGTCTATTGAATGATTTAGACGTACTTTGTAAGCGACAGATTAAAGGTTAAATAATAAGGAATAAATTTTCTGAGGCATGCTAGTTATAGTCAATGCGAGCACCGTAATAATGGCTCAACGGTCATTGTGTCGGCACATGTGTGATGATCAATGTCTACCAGTCTGAGTGTGACATCGAGAAAAAAATGCAGAGGCAAATCTCTACATCCACACTCAAGAGAAGTCAAATGTCTACTTTTACACAGAGAAGGTACGTTGAATGCATGGATGATAAAGCATAATGATGGTGCTTTCGGTACATGAAAATAGCGAAAGCAGCTATAATAGTGGTCTCCTCTGCTTGTGAAAATGAGAAGATGGTAATAGACACTGAATAAGTTTCATTTGCATGTGTCTATGTGTGTATAACTATGTGTGCATATGTGTGAATTGTCGTGTTTCATCAGCAGATAATATCTCCTTAGTATGGTTAACTAATTGCATTAGCATCAGCATTTGCTTGTGTGTGTGTATGTGTCCAATGGATATGAATTGCCCTGTTTTATCAGCAGATACTATCGCCATTCTATAGTTAAGTTATTTCATTAGAGCCATGTTATGTGAGCTAAGATGGGTTACACTCTCGTATAGATGCAGTAAATCTCTCTCAACGTTCCGGATACTACATCTAGCATTGTCCTCCAAGTATGACTCGAGTCATAAGTGATGATTTATCCATGAGAAATGATTATCACGGATGATGACTTTCATAGTTCAGATACTATCCCCCTTACATAGTTAAGGGATTCAAATAGCATCATGAGCATACAACCATGTTCTGTGTCCTGACATGGGCTGCACTATCGAAGAGATGCGGTACTACATCTAGCACATAGATTTGTGCTTCACAAGGCCCTCTCCCATCTGTAGATACAGAACAATCCTTCCAGCATTGATCAAAGTCATAGGTGATGATTCATGCATGAGAAATGATTATCAGAGACGATGAAGGGGGATAGGTGGCTCGCCATTTTGATGGTGGGCTCCGCTCCACTAGAGCCGCTTTTATATCTTCCATAGCTGTCTTGTGTATGTCCTTAGATGTATGTTAGACATCCATTGATCCCCCGAATTGAACCTCTTTACTACGTAATTCGAAGTATTGATTGGATAGCCGTTCAATGCTCTTAAAAAGAAATCCTAAATGCATGCAAGGACTTTATCATTTTAATACATTTTTATCTGCAAAAAGGTTTCTTTTTCCAACACAAGCGTAAAATTATATTGAGGAGGAAAAAATCTACAAGAGAACTTGGGGCATACAAAGAAAGTTTATAAACTTGTCATTTTTTCCATAACAAGCTGAAATTATATTGAAGAGAAAATAAAGTACAAGAAAATTTGGGGGATACAAAGAAGGTTTACAAACCACTTATCCCTTGCCTGGGGAGTCGAAGCTTGCTTGAGTTTGTCACTTAACATTACAAAGACAATCACGTACTGAAATATGCACTTGCTTTCGTAATTCAACTTCTTTCTAGAAATATAAGGATTCTTATATAGTGTTCTCCATATTCTCCATAATGTTCTGCTTTTATTGTGTTCTATGGAGCAGCCAAGCAGCCAATCACTTATCCGTATGCAAAACATTTGCGACAATGGAATTCAGAAATTAATATTTATTTTTCCAATATTAAAAGTTTAATATATGAAACTTTATATGCATAGATGAGTTTCTATTTCTATTTTATAAACCTCGATTAGACATGGATACATAGAAAAAAATATGCACATACACATTTATGCAAACTCGTAATTTCATTTCAAAACCCTTTGTACCAATACACATGGTTTTTGAAAATCAACTAAAAATATATGACTTTTTTGACAATTTGTAAACTTTTTGAATATGTAAATCTACTAAGATATGTTTCTTCTTGCACGTTGACATGCGCAAATTATATATGAATATTATGGAAGAAATTAAAAATTGAAAATAGAATGAACAATTTAAACATACTTACAAAATCACCTTTTAAATTAAAATTCAAATACATTAAATAAAACCATTTTGTCACACGAACTGATTTGCACCATTTATATAAAGACTAAGAATATGATAGATTTGCATGACAAGCTAGAATGTTCTTCATATATGTCTATGACCCCCTCATCTAATGAATGTGTTTCACTTTCAAACTATTGTGAGCTCTCTTCTTTTGCTTTTTTTTTTCGATAGCAACAAGAACCTTATCTCGATCTAAGCACATACAAAGTTTAGTGAGATCAAGCATGTACCTTCTTCTTTGCCTACAATTACTTATCTAGTGTAGATTTGGAAGTTCTTTTAGATTGATGGTTGCTTTCCTCAAGATCCCTATTTTTGTTAAGATAAAATCATAGATGAGTATATTTACCTCATCATTTTCAAGAGTACATTTCCACCGAATATTCTTTCTCCTTTTTGAATCTATTATTTTATTACCACATAGCATTCCTAAAATCTACTTGCCTATGAATGCATTATCTCTTTTCATTTATAATAGAAGTGAATTACCTCTTTCAGGTCATTGTTTGTAAAATGGTTCAGACAATATTCAATTAACCATTTAATGACATCAACAACTAAGGTAGCTTGGAATACCTTTGCTTATGATCTTCATCACGCACTCCTCTATTGTTACATATGTATTGATTCTCAAAAGTTCCAACATGTACATCAAGATGTTCTTTCGGTCATTCATAGAAATGGGTTTAATGCAACCCTGGAAGTGGACTTCTATTCTTCATCTTCTCATCAGAATCCTCTTCACTAATGGTGGTTGAGCATCGAAGAAAGTCTTCCATTCTCCTCGATTGAGTGATTGGTACTGGTTGTAAGGTAAGCTCTGGTTGGGATCGAAGGTCTGGTTGGCTCAGGTCCATAGGGCAGTTTTCTTCCTGTTGCTGGCTTTAGTAGATTCCCCTTTCCACAAAGCTTTAAGTAATTTTTGGCTCTTCCACTCAAATATCCAATCGTCTAAGATTGATTGCGGCAAGACACCATTTTCCACCCATACCAACAATTCTTTGGGATATTTATTGATTCCTCAATTGAAATATCTTATGCACGTAGAGTTTCTAAGGTCTCCTTGACAAGTTCATCAAAATATTCATGACCTCAATCACTGTGCAAATATTCATTGCCACTCTGAAATGGAATCAATTTAAGAAGAACTCCATCTAAAAAGCGAACCCCATCCCATTTTGGTCACCAATTTGTTTGGACTATGATTATGAATTAGATACACAACACCTCCAAAGGAATAGATTTGGGAACGGAGATTGTGATCACAACATCACAATCATAACATTCCTTTCTATTTCTTAAATTACTGATGCACACTTAACATGAATTAAGATCTATTAACATGATTCAAACTCTCATCCATTGCACTCTAAGATTTAGAATACTCTAGAATAATTATAGACTTCGTTGAATACAAAATATAATTAGGAATGTCATTGTAATTCAGTATAAATCATTGTACATTGCACCATAACATTACCTATAGTTCTCTGCTTACGTCTTTAGACTCATTTCTACACTATGAACAATTCTGAATTCATGGACAGTTTCATAATAGTGTCTTTATTGCTCTGTAACTTTTGGACTAGCATCTCTCTATTCTCTCCATTCCACATAGTCAAGTAACACTATTATTC
The DNA here is from genome assembly GCA_020310875.1 of Ceratopteris richardii. Taxonomy (NCBI): domain Eukaryota; kingdom Viridiplantae; phylum Streptophyta; class Polypodiopsida; order Polypodiales; family Pteridaceae; genus Ceratopteris; species Ceratopteris richardii. The sequence goes on from CM035419.1 coordinate 137,806,568, forward strand.
CCCTGTATCACACCATTCCTCACTTTGAGATATATAGGACATCACACTTTTGAGGTAACTCTTCATGTCTCTTAAAATAGTCCCTTCTCCTATTACAAAGAAATATGGATTACAAGGGGCGAGTGAGTCCATTCTAGTGGCTAACACATTGTGCTTCAGTTTGCTTTTTCATCCCTGGCACTACATGAATATTTATCTTCTGTGGATACATTAAGATTTCAAGTGTATCTACATCGCATGTAAATTCCACATTTAACCTTTGTATGCTAAAACCCCATGTGAGTGGAATATAGTTAGGTTAATATCCTATAATGTAATCTTTTATAATCTCCTCTTTATGGATAAAAAGTTCATTCAAGCAAGATACATATTAATTCCATGCATATCTATTAGCATGCTCAATATGTCTCCTCTTTTCCAAGAGTTCTTATTAGCATCCTCAATATGAGGCTTTCCAAGAGTTCTTGCATCCATCTTTTCCTTTGATTAACCACACTTCCAGATTCTACCATCTTACTCTTATCTTAATATGGTAACATATTTGCACCATAAATTATTAAATTAGGGACATGAAAACAAATCTACATCTATTTTTAGATTCCTAACCACTAAAAGATGAATATTGCTTTGCAAATAAAAGAGCTATTTCACCATGCGTCCTCTTTAGGAATGCTTTGTTGAAACTAATATTGTTTTATTGAGCTAAACAATAATTATTGTTAGATTCAACACTCATTGCACAAAACCTCTTGAAGTCATAAATCTGTGTCAGATGTTGAGCTTCAAGCTTTGGAGCATATGCTTCATTCATAAATCAATAAAGACAATGTTGGTAGAGTATAAGCATTATTATGACATGACAATCTCTTAGAGAATGTACTAAGTATTTTATGGATGTGATCATGAGTATGACCACCTAAAAGTAAAATTACCTTAACTTTTTTGACACACTTGTTTATCAACTAACATGCATAGATATCCAAGGAAATAAATTTTTATTCTGTCTTGGAGTGTTTCCAAGCTACAAATAGAGAGTATTTGGAGGATCAGGCGGCCCATGATTGTAAAGATCTATAAGCACAATGCTCGTGAGGTTTTGGTGATTATGCACATTAGGATATGTGAAGAAAACCTTATAAAATATAATTATATTGTATACAAAAGAACCTAAAAAGTACATTTGTACAAGGACTTCATCTTCAATATCCTTAAGAAGTTGAGCAAAATGGGGCAAACACTTTTGATTCATATCATCAATCAATGAACACATCTAATGTTCTGGATATTTTAGTATTTTACCTCTATGATGAATTCGCTCTTTCCTTTTCAAAGATTTACTTTCATGATGTTCCTTGAGAACATTTTTTAAATTTATCCTTTTCTAATATTTTTGTCACCCCTTTTTCCATGTTCTTCAAAGTGGCACAACTTCAACATTCACCCATCCTTAGTTTATGACGAATAGCCACATTGTCAAACTCCTTTTTACATACTCTAGTAAAACTCCCATATTACACATGCTTTTCATTTTCACTTGACATCTCTTACCTATAGACTTGGAATACTTCTTTATGTGTGAAGCTATTTGATAAGTGTAGTTGTTAAGTTGTAGGCATGGAAACACAATGCAAACTAAAATAGTTCATCATCTAACTCAATGCATGATGACCAATAGACCCTTTATTTCTGCAATTCCATTACAAGTTTGAGAAATGAGACCTCCATTCAGAAGAAGTTCATGAATCTTATGGATTCTCAAATTTTCCCAAGCTCAATGCAATTTTTAATGCATCCCTACAACATTCCATGCCCTAAGTAATATAATTTTTGAATGAAACACATGTCACTCATGCATTATACTCAATCAATTTCATATGAGCACCAAGATATATACCTACATTTTCACTATCTAAATTGAAGAAATTATCTCTTCAATGCTTTAGATCTTTCATTCCATATTTATACAAGCATTTTTAGACACAATAAATATTTACAATATATAATGCCATGTGTACATCGGATGTGACGAATTGAAATATTTGATATCTTAATTCAAGAGGCCTT